>OY282558.1:458360244-459826494 GCA_958295665.1 Tipula vernalis | reverse complement strand
CAGGTCCCGAAACCTATTGATAGAGGTATCAACCATCATATTCGGACCATTTTAGATTTTGGCCGCCCAAAAACTTGTGGGCTATAGCACAGTTGATTTTCAATAAAATTGAATTTTCTAAGAAATGTTTAGAAATAATCGAGCAATCAAAATGCAAATTGTCACAGCAATTACAGGTCCCGAAACCTATTGATAGAGGTATCAACCATCATATTCGGAGCATTTTAGATTTTGGCCGCCCAAAAACTTGTGGGCTATAGCACAGTTGATTTTCAATAAAATTGAATTTTCTAAGAAATGTTTAGAAATATTCGAGCAATCAAAATGCAAATTGTCACAGCAATTACAGGTCCCGAAACCTATTGATAGAGGTATGAACCATCATATTCGGAGCATTTTCGATTTTGGCCGCTCAAAAACTTGTGGGCTATAGCACAGTTGATTTTCAATAAAATTGAATTTTCTAAGAAATGTTTAGAAATAATCGAGCAATCAAAATGTAAATTGTCACAGCAATTACAGGTCCCGAAACCTATTGATAGAGGTATCAACCATCATATTCGGAGCATTTTAGATTTTGGCCGCTCAAAAACTTGTGGGCTATAGCACAGTTGATTTTCAGTATAATTGAATTTTCTAAGAAATGTTTAGAAATAATCGAGCAATCAAAATGTAAATTGTCACAGCAATTACAGGTCCCGAAACCTATATAGAGGTATCAACCATCATATTCGGAGCATTTTAGATTTTGGCCGCCCAAAAACTTGTGGGCTATAGCACAGTTGATTTTCAATAAAATTGAATTTTCTAAGAAATGTTTAGAAATAATCGAGCAATCAAAATGCAAATTGTCACAGCAATTACAGGTCCCGAAACCTATTGATAGAGGTATCAACCATCATATTCGGAGCATTTTAGATTTTGGCCGCCCAAAAACTTGTGGGCTATAGCACAGTTGATTTTCAATAAAATTGAATTTTCTAAGAAATGTTTAGAAATAATCGAGCAATCAAAATGTAAATTGTCACAGCAATTACAGGTTCCGAAACCTATTGATAGAGGTATCAACCATCATATTCGGAGCATTTTAGATTTTGGCCGCCCAAAAACTTGTGGGCTATAGCACAGTTGATTTTCAATAAAATTGAATTTTCTAAGAAATGTTTAGAAATAATCGAGCAATCAAAATGTAAATTGTCACAGCAATTACAGGTCCCGAAACCTATTGATAGAGGTATCAACCATCATATTCGGAGCATTTTAGATTTTGGCCGCCCAAAAACTTGTGGGCTATAGCACAGTTGATTTTCAATAAAATTGAATTTTCTAAGAAATGTTTAGAAATAATCGAGCAATCAAAATGCAAATTGTCACAGCAATTACAGGTCCCGAAACCTATTGATAGAGGTATCAACCATCATATTCGGAGCATTTTAGATTTTGGCCGCCCAAAAACTTGTGGGCTATAGCACAGTTGATTTTCAATAAAATTGAATTTTCTAAGAAATGTTTAGAAATATTCGAGCAATCAAAATGCAAATTGTCACAGCAATTACAGGTCCCGAAACCTATTGATAGAGGTATCAACCATCATATTCGGAGCATTTTAGATTTTGGCCGCCTTGTGGGCTATAGCACAGTTGATTTTCAATAAAATTGAATTTTCTTGAAACCGCATTAAAATTGGTTGATTGTTTCCATACATTTCACAAAAAATCGATTCGAAGAATATCACCTTACTATAGCTCAGCCGATTCAGAGCTGTAAAAATCCAAAATCTGCAATTGTGCTCCGATTGCGGTTTTTGATCCTCAAATGATAGGTCACGGGACCTGTAATTGCTATACCATAGATTTCGTAGAAAATTCGATTCGAAGAAAATCACCTTACTATAATAGCTCAGCCGATTCAGAGCTGTAAAAAATCCAAAATCTGCAATTGTGCTCCGATTGCGGTTCTTGATACCTCAAATGATAGGTCTCGGTACTTGAAATTGTTATGCCAAACCGCATTGAAATTGGTTGATTGTTTCCATAGATTTTGTAGAAAATTCGATTCGAAGAAAATCACCTTACTATAGCTCAGCCGATTCAGAGCTGTAAAAATCCAAAATCTGCAATTGTGCTCCGATTGCGGTTTTTGATCCTCAAATGATAGGTCACGGGACCTGTAATTGCTATACCATAGATTTCGTAGAAAATTCGATTCGAAGAAAATCACCTTACTATAATAGCTCAGCCGATTCAGAGCTGTAAAAAATCCAAAATCTGCAATTGTGCTCCGATTGCGGTTCTTGATACCTCAAATGATAGGTCTCGGTACTTGAAATTGTTATGCCAAACCGCATTGAAATTGGTTGATTGTTTCCATAGATTTTGTAGAAAATTCGATTCGAAGAAAATCAGCCGATTCAGAGCTGTAAAAAATCCAAAATCTGCAATTGGGCTCCGATTGCGGTTCTTGATACCTCAAATGATAGGTCTCGGTACTTGAAATTGCTATGTCAAACCGCATTGAAATTGGTTGATTGTTTCCATACATTTCACAGAAAAATCGATTCGAAGAAAATCACCTTACTATAGCTCAGCCGATTCAGAGCTGTAAAAAATCCAAAATCTGCAATTGTGCTCCGATTGCGGTTCTTGATACCTCAAATGATAGGTCTCGGTACTTGAAATTGCTATGCCAAACCGCATTGAAATTGGTTGATTGTTTCCATACATTTCACAGAAAAATCGATTCGAAGAAAATCACCTTACTGTAGCTCAGCCGATTTAGAGCTGTAAAAATCCAAAATCTGCAATTGTGCTCCGATTGCGGTTCTTGATACCTCAAATGATAGGTCACGGGACCTGTAATTGCTATTCCATAGATTTTGTAGAAAATTCGATTCGAAGAAAATCACCTTACTATAAGCTCAGCCGATTCAGAGCTGTAAAAAATACAAAATCTGCAATTGTGCTCTGATTGCGGTTCTTGATACCTCAAATGATAGGTCTCGGTACTTGAAATTGTTATGCCAAACCGCATTGAAATTGGTTGATTGTTTCCATACATTTCACAGAAAAATCGATTCGAAGAAAATCACCTTACTATAGCTCAGCCGATTCAGAGCTGTAAAAATCCAAAATCTGCAATTGTGCTCCGATTGAGGTTTTTGATCCTCAAATGATAGGTCACGGGACGGTTCTTGATACCTCAAATGATAGGTCTCGGTGCTGGAAATTGCTATGCCAAACCGCATTGAAATTGGTTGATTGTTTCCATACATTTCACAGAAAAATCGATTCGAAGAAAATCACCTTACTGTAGCTCAGCCGATTTAGAGCTGTAAAAATCCAAAATCTGCAATTGTGCTCCGATTGCGGTTCTTGATACCTCAAATGATAGGTCTCGGTACTTGAAATTGCTATGCCAAACCGCATTGAAATTGGTTGATTGTTTCCATACATTTCACAGAAAAATCGATTCGAAGAAAATCACCTTACTGTAGCTCAGCCGATTTAGAGCTGTAAAAATCCAAAATCTGCAATTGTGCTCCGATTGCGGTTCTTGATACCTCAAATGATAGGTCACGGGACCTGTAATTGCTATTCCATAGATTTTGTAGAAAATTCGATTCGAAGAAAATCACCTTACTATAAGCTCAGCCGATTCAGAGCTGTAAAAAATCCAAAATCTGCAATTGTGCTCCGATTGCGGTTCTTGATACCTCAAATGATAGGTCTCGGTACTTGAAATTGCTATGCCAAACCGCATTGAAATTGGTTGATTGTTTCCATACATTTCACAGAAAAATCGATTCGAAGAAAATCACCTTACTGTAGCTCAGCCGATTTAGAGCTGTAAAAATCCAAAATCTGCAATTGTGCTCCGATTGCGGTTCTTGATACCTCAAATGATAGGTCACGGGACCTGTAATTGCTATTCCATAGATTTTGTAGAAAATTCGATTCGAAGAAAATCACCTTACTATAAGCTCAGCCGATTCAGAGCTGTAAAAAACCCAAAATCTGCAATTGTGCTCCGATTGCGGTTCTTGATACCTCAAATGATAGGTCTCGGTACTTGAAATTGCTATGCCAAACTGCATTGAAATTGGTTGATTGTTTCCATACATTTCACAGAAAAATCGATTCGAAGAAAATCACCTTACTATAGCTCAGCCGATTCAGAGCTGTACAAAATCCAAAATCTGCAATTGTGCTCCGATTGCGGTTCTTGATACCTCAAATGATAGGTCTCGGTACTTGAAATTGCTATGCCAAACCGCATTGAAATTGGTTGATTGTTTCCATACATTTCACAGAAAAATCGATTCGAAGAAAATCACCTTACTATATATAGCTCAGCCGATTCAGAGCTGTAAAAATCCAAAATCTGCAATTGTGCTCCGATTGCGGTTCTTGATACCTCAAATGATAGGTCACGGGACCTGTAATTGCTATTCCATAGATTTTGTAGAAAATTCGATTCGAAGAAAATCACCTTACTATAGCTCAGCCGATTCAGAGCTGTAAAAAATCCAAAATCTGCAATTGTGCTCCGATTGCGGTTCTTGATACCTCAAATGATAGGTCTCGGTACTTGAAATTGCTATGCCAAACCGCATTGAAATTGGTTGATTGTTTCCATACATTTCACAGAAAAATCGATTCGAAGAAAATCACCTTACTATAGCTCAGCCGATTCAGAGCTGTAAAAATCCAAAATCTGCAATTGTGCTCCGATTGCGGTTTTTGATCCTCAAATGATGTCACGGGACCTGTAATTGCTATACCATAGATTTCGTAGAAAATTTGATTCGAAGAAAATCACCTTACTATAGCTAAGCCCGAAACCTATTGATAGAGCTATCCACCCATCGTAATCGGAGCATTTTCGTTTTTTGCCACCCAAAAACTTATGGGCTATAGCACAGTTGATTTTCAATAAAATTTAATTTTCTAAGAAATGTTTCGAAATAATCAAAATGCAAATTGCACAGCAATTACAGGCCCCGAAACCTATTGATAGAGAGAGGTATCAAACCATCATATTCGGAGCATTTTAGTTTTTTGCCGCCCAAAAACTTGTGAGCACAACAATTACAGGTTACGAAAGCACTTTTTATTAAATTATGATATAAAAATAGTTAGTTATTTTACCAAATTTTTCTCAATTTATAATTCTAGTAATACGTTTTAAGTCAAATTAAATTCAATTATTCTAGAATTACAGAGAATCGAAAATCCAAAAATTCGGACCGGACGCTAAAAATCTAAAATCTGTATTTATGCTCCGATTACGGTCGTTCGTACCTCTAATAATAGGTTTTGTAACCTGTAATAGTTGATCCTTTAACTTATACAATTAACAGTCACCGACAAAAGGAACAGAAACATAAAAAATAATTGTAATGAGACGTTATGAATAATATTAAAAAGTCCAAAACAGCTTCAAGACGTTAGCATTTTTAAATTTTTATTCTTTTAGAATTTTAGATTTTAGTAAAATACGGTTTGCCTGATTTACTACTCCTATTCCTGTGGCTAATAAAACATCCTGCTACTATGTAATGTAACCGAAAGGCAATTTTGATAAAGCGGTGTAACACGTTCAACCAACGATAACTCCTTAAATACAAACCTTACACAGACTTTGACTAATGAGTAAGATAGTGCTGAAAATTTAGCGTTTTTTGTTTAACAATTTGTTGAGCGAAAAACAAAAAAAATTTTAATGTTATGAAACATGAAAGTTAATGGCTGTCTGTAGTGATGGCGTGATGGATTCTAGTTCAGAGGGTTTCGAGTTCGATTATACAAAAAGACAGACGGATACATTTTTTTTATATTTTGATAATTTACAATGGGATGAGAGTTTAATACGGTATCGAAAAGAAAGTGGTAGGTACATTACATACATGGCAACAGTTGGTGTTTGCATCAAAACATTTGAGGAAAAAATATGTTTCAAAAATTGACATAGTTGAAAATAAGCAACGAAAAATTTATCTGCATTCTGTTTAACGGTGGTTGATTGAGTGCTATATATAATTTCATAAATTGATTAACATGCGATTTATAGAAATCGCACTTTTGCTAAGATGCAAACTAAAACAAAGCATAATTAATGTGTTGGTCAATTTTTCACACAACCTCTTCAATAACCGCAATTTTTATAAATTATGGAGGTTCTGGCCAATGCGAACTATTTTCATGAAGAGTGTATTTATGCACAATGCTACACAATCATAATAAATCAAAAACCACGTTTCATTCCTGAAACGGGATAAATGTATAATGAGTAATTTTTTACTTAACTAAATTGAATTTATTAAGATTCTATGAAACTTGACTTTATTTTAACCCTTACCTTATGCCATCCTGATTCTTGTCTACCACAACAATTATAATTAGAACATATAATCAAAATAAATAACGAAATCAATTTTAATTAAATTTTAAATTAATAATTTATTTAATTAATTAATAATTTTGTTTCCATTTCATTTTTGTTGTATTTTTTTTTTGTTTTGTTTAAATATTAAAACCACCACATACATTTAAAACAAATAGTTTTGTTTGTTTTCTGTTTTTAAATTTGTTATTTCCTAACTTATTTAATGATTTTATTCTGTTTTGTTTTTATGTATTTATAAATTTAATAAATTTTATTTATTTTGCCATCTCTTGGTTTTTAATAATTGAGCTTTTTTTTATTGTTTTAATAAAAATCCAAAATAATAATAATAAAATAGTTTTTTCTCATTTCTTTAAGTACAAGTTTTTTTTTAGTTATTTTGTAGTTTTGTATGTTAAAAACAAAATTAAAGCATAATATTCTTTTTTTTTTTTTTGTTTAATAATCGTAATTAATTTATTTATTTATATAAGAAATAGTGTGTCTTTTTTTTTGTTTTATTTAAAGTTAATAATTTATTTAATTTTTTTTTTTGTTTAATTTTTAATTTATTTACAATTAAAAACGTTGGTTTTAGTGTTTTTGTTTGTTTAGTTTTTAGTTATTAATTTAATTAAAAATGGTTTTATCCTTTTTACTAGTAATAATAACTACGAAAAAAACATATTTATTTATAGATATTTTGTTTTAGTAAAATAAATAGAAAAAAATAATTGTTTTGCTAAATTAAATAAGAAAATTAAGTACAAACACAACACAATATTGCATCAAAATAATAAAATAAAATAATTTTTAAGTACATTTTGTAAATATATTTTTTATTAATTAAACTTTAATTGTTAATATCGCTGCTGGTATTCGTGGTGCCATCGATTGAAATCTATATGAAATACAATTATGGAACCAGTGGACAGGCCAGCTAGAAGATATCTATACGAAAGAATTCACATTAAATCAGGTCTTAACATCATTGTGGGTATACGTTTCAAGATACTTACTTTTGATCATGGGTTAAAGCTAGTGAACGAATACTGGTATTACAAGCGGGGAATGCATAAAGTGGGGCCAAATTAAATGTTCTCCAAACTTCGACGATACCCTTATCGCCAGCAGTGATGAAATATTCACCGTCACGTGACAGCAGCATGCACTAGAATTAAAAAAAATAAAAGTAAACGACGATGAATTTATAATTAATTTGAAATTAATTTTATGAAAACTATATTATGTTTTATTATTAACTAAAATACAGTGAAATCCCGGTAAAACAAGCACTCAAGGGACTATTGTAAAGTTTGTTATAAGCATATCGACGTTGAGAAAGTCTCGAAAGTTGAATTAATATTGTTACGTTGGCAACACCTTTTTATATTTAAGTATAATAAAGCAACCATGCAAGTTTTTATTGTCTTACATTATATCCAAGCACGTCACCGTATTTTATTTGATCTGTGCTCTATATTGTTAATTTTACAGCAGTATTTCAACAGGTTATGGGCCCAGTCCATCGTTGAAAATCAAATAATAAATCAATTGCAGATTCAGGATTAACGCAAAGAGTTGGTTTAATGTGAAGTTTAATAACCACCAGATTGGTTGATTGCACATCAATAGAAGATTACGTGAATAGAATTATATCAACTGAACGCATGCAAGTAATGTTTTAGAAATTGTCCATTCAGATTTATGTGGTCCCATAGAAGCAACTTCATTAGGAGGTGCACATTATTTTATGGTTTTTATCGATGATTCAAAAATTTAGTGGAAAATCAAAAAACAAAACGATTTAAATTTTACGAACAGACAATGGCACAGAATTTTGTAATGCTCCGTTTAAAGTATTGTTTTGTAAATTAGGCATCCAACATCAGTTAACAATCGTATATACACCGGAACAAAATGAGGTATCTGAACGATTGAATAGGACACTAGTTGAGAGAGCACGTTGCATTTTGTTTGATGCAAAACTCGATAAAAAATTTTGGGCTGAAACTATAAACACCGCGGCATATACTATCAATCGTTCACCCCGTCGATTATTAGAACGAAAAACACCGGAGAAGTTGTGGTCCAGCAGAAAACCAAATTTAAAGAGGTTACGAGTGTTATGTTCACGTACCAAAACAGATACGCAAAAAATTTGACACAAATTCTGAACAGCGTATTCTCGTGGGGTACAGTGATGAATCGAAAGCGTATAGAATCTACAATCCTGAAAAGAAAAAGACAGTTATCCGTGATGTTATTTTCTTCGAGAATCAGCATTAAGAAAATCAGTCGGATGTGCAGTTAAATAGTACAGAGTACTATCACATATTTTGATTCAGTGTAGGGTATAAGGAAGAAGAGTAAACTAACCAATGAAGATATTATTGTGAATAATAATTTGGCCAGATCCTCAGAAGAAAGTGATGAAGATACGTATTATATCAGCGATGAATCAGATGATGTTATCCTTCGTCCAGGCTCTTATAATGATGATTGTATTCCACAGAATGATGTGAATGTTGATAATAATGTCAAAGATAGAATATCATCGAGAGTGCGATGAAAAGTGAGATTGCGCTTTTGCGATGAAAAGTGAGGTTAATGGAAAATCAGACATGGGAACTAGTTGATTTACCACCGAATAAAAAACCAATTGACTGTAAGTGGGGTTTTAAAGCAAAGCGAGGTGTTAGTGGTAAAATTGTGCAACACAAAGCTAGATTGTTTATTAAAGGTTATGCTCAGAAAAAGGAAATATACTACGAGGAATCCTATTCATCTGTCGTGAGATATAGTTCAATACGTTTTTAAAAAATTAAATGGATTGCATTTTAAATGGATGCGGTCACAGCTTTCCTCCAAAGTGATTTGGAAGAGGAGATATGTATGATCCAACTTGACTGCTCCGCAAAGAACGAAAAAGTGTGTCATCTTAGAAAATCATTATACGGTCTAAAACAATTCAGCCGAATATGAAATATTAAATTGGATGGTGCTTTAACAAATTTTGGATTACAAAAATCGAAAGTCGATCTACATTACAGAAATATTAGCTAGATTTAATACGATTGATTGCAAAGCTGTTTCTACGCCATTAAACGCAAATCAAAAGTTATCAAGAGAGCTGTGTCCGAAAAATCAAGAAGACTGCAATGAGATGCAAAATGTACCTTATCACAAACCGTTGGAAGTATTTTATTTGCATCCCAGATATCCAGACCAGATATAACACTTGTACACTCTCTCTTGTATTTTCGATTTGGTACAAGACGGTCGCAACACAATTTTAATAAAAATTGTTGAAATATTGATCTCGTGTTTTGGTATTGTGGTAGATGACAGGCGTGAATATAACACCTGGAATCCTATACTTGAATATACGATGAAATTTAATACAAAATGAAATTTTACGTTGTTGCCACTATAAATACTTGATATGTTGTTAGGAGTTACTAATAATAGGTTTCAGGACCTAAGCTGGACCAAATTACATTTTTTCAATCATCGGGATTGTAAAGTTCATGAATTTAGTTCCGAATTCCAGAATCGAACCAAAATATAAAATCAAAAATTCTAAAATTTCAAGCACTTACCTGTAAATTGTCATTATGTGACTCATGCCGCAACCGTTTCCCGTTGATTGTGTACGCCGCAACATTTCCCTTATCATATTTGACTGCTATAAAACCTTCACGCGACATCACTATATTTTCGGGTGATACAAAATCAGGTGGCGCCTCCAGAGATCGCAACAAATCACCAAATGTTGTATGCACTAAAACTGGTCCATCTGTGAAATAGTAAAAAGACAAACAAAATTATTTGTTTCGTTCACCTAAACACAAAATTTAGAGCTGGTGTGTATACTTATTGACGCAGATACTACTAATCCTAATTCGGCACTTATAACTACAGATGTAACAGCTTGTTCATGACCTGTTAATGTAGCTCGAGGTGTTGGCACCTATATGAAATAATTTATTATTCATCAATCTGTCTAAAAATTTGTCACATTTCATTTACTCACTTCTCCTTCTCCTACAATATTTTGTGTACGAGCATTCCAATGCCATAGTAATACAGTACAATCGGCCGATCCCGATGCAATATAACAATCAGATGTTATATTACACTCGGATCGTGATAAACATGTTACGACACCAAAATGTCCGAAAACTATTTGCATAATTTTCGCCGTCTCGGTTGAGAAGACACGGAAGCTATTGTCCCAAAATCCGCAGACAATTAAAAATCGACTGTCTACAGTGGTAACGAAACAATTCGAACGAATTTTTAATTTTTGACTAAAATTATCGCCTAAATGGCGACGGGTCATTGGATTGTTGTGTCCATTGGTTTGTGCTATGGAATAAAAATGGGAATTCGGATTAAAAATTCATTTAAATTAAGTGAGTGAAATATTTACATAGCACTGGATCCATGACTAATGGTAAATTAATTCCAGGCGACTGTGGCGATTCGGCATAGCTTGGACTTTGTATTGTTGCGGCATAATTACAATTCCATCGATTAATGGCAAATTGGTAACCTGCGGTGACCGTAATCACAGACGGTAACGGCAATTGTGGATATGTATTTGCCGAAATGTGAATAATTGGTGAGTTTAGATGGAATTTCATGGACATGCAAATGTCGTCGGGTATCGAACTGAACATCATCGGTGACAGATGCATGGCCGAGCTACGCGGAGGATGTGGCTCAATCAGTAATTGACTAGGAGTTTGTCCAAAATTTCGGATTTGATTTTCGATTGCCTCTCGCATCACCGGATCGCTTATACTATCCAAATCAACATTGCCCTCGTAGGTTAGGTAATAAAATACGTTGGTGGCGCGTACAGCTTCGGGTCCGCGTTGCTTATAGCCGAATATTAAATCGATCCAGTGATTTAACTGACATGACACAAATTCAGATTCTAAAGCCATCCGATTAATGCGGATGAACTCCTCGGGAGTTTTCGCCCATGGCGGTAGTTCTGCATCTGATACATTTACGTTATCGGATCGGATGCCCAATTTGTATCCCGACGAATTATAAAACATTTCCGGTAAGAAATACCATTCGGGGATTAATTCTTTTACGTCACTGGTGTCGCGTTGACAGTTTTTCCATGACAATGAGACAGACGAAAATAGGCGATCGGGATGATCAAATTTACCACCCTGTAGCGCTAAAAACATGGAGGTGAATGGCTCGATACGTATCAACCAATTGAGAACAAAGGCGGCGGTCGAATAATGGGTTCCATAGTGGAACGGTGGTATCGAGTCATGATCCCAACTTTCGTATCTTTCTTCGAAATAAGCACGACGATTTGGATTAAGGGCGCCTATCGGTTTTGACATATCACGATAATTGGACGGTTGCCCGAGATCGAGCTCCTTAGAATCATAGTTGGTGAGTACCCAAGGGAATATTGGATACTGATTTAAATCATTATAAGTTCGGCCCGCGATCGTATTCAAAAACATGAGATACTCAAAATTTGAAATTTCACGACGTTGCCATTTTTGGGTCATATTAGAATTGCGCATCAGCTGCTTAGGAGACATCATTGAAGCTCGCCTTGTTTGTTGGATACCGTATTTTATACCGACCCCGACCCGTGGCAACGCTTTTATTACTTTTCGTAATGTATGTTGATCGGGAAATGCGAATAGGATTGAGGTTCGACTTGCTAGGAAAATTTCAAGAGCCACATTTTGTAATAAATAACGACGCGAAAATATAGCCCTAATTTCAGAAAAGTACCATTTGCCATGCAGATGATCACAGTATTTAAGGAGTTCGGAATCGATTTTTTTAAACTCGGTATTATCCTCGTCCACCTCGAAATACATTTCTGTCGTCGTGATCGATACCGTACCAACTGCAACTAGTCCCGGTGCGATCAGTTTGGCTTTGGTGCTAATATTAACAGGACCGGTTAAATCCAAATCCAGTTCTCGATCCTCCAGTAAATCTGATTCATCGAGTAGCTCATTATTTTGTTGTTGTATTTGTTGGGATCGGTTTGTGATCGCAATTTGGGAATGAAACTCTTCGCGTGCCTGAAGAATCGCATCGTCCGGATTCGAAACTTCAAGACTAGATTTAAGCGTAGCTTGTGGATGGCTTGATCCACGCGGATTTTGAATCATTCGTTTTCTGCGTCGGGCATCATCTTCCCATGCATCTAATTTCCAATAGATTTGTGATGGACGATTTGTGTTTCCCCAAGCCCCGTGTCTATTATACATAATGTTACGAATTTTATCGAGCAGTTTGCTAGCGATTACATTATCTCGGCGCCTCGCAGCCGTTATTAGGTGGTCACACATACGCTCCTCTTCACGACGTTCGAGTATGGTCTGCGCGCATTGTGACTCAAAATCAGAATGTTTTAGTACGTCATCGGCGCGCATGCGATTTAAAATAAATTCAGCCTCATTAGCAACGCGCACAATATGATCTTTCATTGCGTGTGAAAGTAAGCGGCCCTCATTGATTAGTTCGATAAAGGCAAGGCCCGCATGTTTTTGTAAACTGTTTTGCCATTCTTGCGAACACAGAAGCATAACCAATTCGACCACCGATGTGCTATTTTTAAAGGTGGTTAATCCTTTACCCTCGATCAATAACTCTTGGCCATGTGATCCGACTAAGGTTTTGGATAGGAATGGAGCAAAATCAACCATAATTTCGCGCAGTAGCGGACACACCGAACCGAGAGCGATTTCTAATTTCTGGGTGAGTGTTGTTTCGCGAGAAGAGAGTGGTGAAAATATTTGTCCCATCATAGGATTTTTTAGTGACATCTCTTCCATCCGGTTGCGCGTATCGACCATCGACGGATAATTATCGACGGTCTGAACGATAGATATATTCCGCATATTTTTATCCGGTTTATTGCCTACATCCATTTGCTGTGCCATACCCATATCACGTAAATTATCATTACCCTCCTCATTCAAATTCACATCTGTCCAACTTTCATCGTTCGATATATTTGGTTTGATTTCGTCTACCAGAATTTCGCTTGAGGTCTCCACTTCCGGTATTTCAACCTCGGTCGAATTAATATTCAGGGATGCAATGTCTGAGTCACTCTATATAATTACAACAATTTGATTAGCGTGTGAAATTGAGGGGATTAACAAAAATGTTTAACGGTACCCACCTTTATCGATGGCGGTCCACTTGAATGTGAATCAGCATCCGGCAGAACATTTGAATTATTTTCATCTAGAACAATAACTTCATAATCAATATCTTGAATTGATTTCATTCCTGATTTTTTTTTTTTTTTTTTTATTTATCAAAATACAAATACGAAATTAAATAATTTGGTGGTGAGTGTTGTGGCGCGCGCGATTGGTGATGAATTGATGATAAATGCAAAATAAAAATATATAATTTGGAGGTGGTTTTTGTATTCGGGGGAGGATTAAAGTTATTAAACATAAATTAAATTAAATATTAAATTCAAGCAAATCTTTGGAGAAATTCGCGTTTTGGTAATGTGAAAAACTAAATAAAAATTTGCAAAACAACAACAACAACAACAACTCATTAGATACCTGATGAATTCCTATATCGATAATTATTCATGGTATTCAATTTTCCATTACCATGATGCTGACGCAGATGGACATACGTGGGTGTCGAATTATTTATTAGTATATGATCGAATTGATAGTAGTTTGAACCGCCGCCACCAATCTCTTGATTAAAATTATTAAATAAATTTTGTTTATTCGAGGCGGCGGCCGCAGCATGTTGTGCCGAAATTGAATTGTTATTATTCAAATTATTACTGTTATTGCTATTTTGGTTCATGTTACTACCACTACCGCCGCCAGTAGTCTGTTGTTGTTGATGTACAACATTTTGATTTGATGATGATGATATATTTTGTTGATGATTAGGATGTGATCCAGGTAAAAATTGTGGATGTACATGGTTGGACCATTGTGGGAATAGTGGTCTAGCTGATGATTCTAAAGGTCGCGCGGCATGGTTTTGATTTTTGACGAATAAAATTTAAAAAAACCAATTTTTAAAATTCCCAATCGAGCGATATAGAGCAGCGTGTAATTAGAGATTATGAAATTTGTTTTCATATAAGTTATTTGATCTAATTTTAATTTAATTTTTTTTTTAAATTTGGTTGCAATACATAAAACAAAATTCAACACACTTGCTTCACAAAATAAACGGATTTTGTGCAAAATAAAGATGGTGCCGTAGCAGCAGTATAGCTGTGCCTTACGTTTCAATTTGTCAGATAGATTAACATTAGGAAATAAGGCAAGGCCATTTTATATAAGTCATATATGAAAATTTAACAAATTCAGAAAAAAGAAAACGCTAAAATTCTAATTGTTTGACTTGTTCAGTAGGGAATTAATATGTTCTTGCACATCATTTCGTAAGTGACAAAAATATAAGCAATTGAGCATAATCTTTGTAATTCTGTAGCGATGAGTAACAGTGTGCAATCAGCACAACGTATTATGTATTTTGATTTATTGAATGCAACCAATTTTTTTTTTGTGCGACACATTTTTAGTCATTCATGTTTGGTACTTGAGTGAAGAAACCGTTAAAAAAAAAAATTGGTTTTTATAAACACAACACAGTGTTGGCGATTCAATATGGGTTAATGTTTCAACCGGAAATTTGCATTTTTTATAAATTAATAAAAAACATTTTTTGTAAAGCGAAATATGTAGTTTTGCATTGCATTTTTATTGTAATTCACACTTTGTGAAACCCGTCAATATAAATGATTAAACCAAAATTTATTTAATTAGCAATACAGAGATCTATCTTTTAAGATATTTTTTTGCTCCTTTTCATACAAAATGATATCCAAAACTTGAAAAAACAACATTTTATAAATCTCGAAACCATTTAATAATGTATCGAAAGGGGCAAATTTAAGGTTAAATAAGGATAAGTGAATGTTTAATAAATTGCAATTTCTGTTTTCTAGAGAACTTTTTATCGGAGGATGCTATAAGGAAACCTCCACCGACTGGCTTCAAGGAGTTGCGGTCTTTTTGTGAACAATGAAAACAAAGATGTATAAAAAAAGATATTTTGAATTATAATAAACTATAGGTAATGGCGCTTTAACAAATTTTGCATACTTAAGTAAAGGAGACTAACTATCAGTCTGAGAAAGAAATTTTTGGAACAAGTGCATCAAAACGTGTACTGTGTGGAAAGTGCAACAAAATCGTTGTTACGATCTTATGTATGATGGCCTGTTATAAGGTTATTGAACGATGGTTGGGAATTTATGAGTAGGTATGTTTCTCATAAAATTCTTTTTTTTTGTTTTATTTTTGAATAAATCAGTTCAGTCAAATATCCAAACAGAACTCCTCTATTTCCCTTTCATCGTATACTGAGATCTAGGTATAAATTATACAAAGCCACAGCTAACTGTTGGTTAAACACGAGTTGATAAATACGGCGCAGATGCTGTCCAATAAGTTACAACATGTTACAAATGTTTAATATTTTTTGTGCCTTTTTTTCCTGTTTTAAATCATTTACTCGATTTGGCATTGATTCTACCAAATTTTGGCACATTTTATCAATAACGTCCGCGTCACACCATATGTTATCGTCGGAGTGCCCCATTGCCTGCAGGGTACTGCAATCCAGCTTTCGTAATTTTGCCTTCATGAATGACCACAAATTCCCAATGGGGTTGACATCAGGCGAATTTCTAGGCCAATCCAATATTGTAATGGAATGGTCAGCAAAATATTTTTAACAGCCTTGGATGTGTGACAAGGAGCCAAGTCTTGTTGAAAGATTGGGTAGTTTCGTTTTTTCATCATTTTTAATATTGGAACCGCATAATACTTTTAAAACATCGCTATACTGAGCTGAATTCATCAACCCAATGACTGGGCATAATGGACCAACGCTATTAAAACTGAAGGATCCCCAAAACATTTTTTTCAATGGATATTTTACAGTTTGAACAAGGTAGAGTATTCATTATGATTTTATTAAAATATTGCTATGTTCGCATTAATTTGCACAATACTGTGTAATCTTTTCGATATCACTTGTAAAATAACAAATAACATGCTTTATGAATCTCAATAATTCTTGAACTACGGGCCCTACCATCAAAAACAACTCTACATTTAGTTGTAAATTACTAGGGCGCAATACAGCCAAATGAGGTATGAAATCAGAAAGCTTCATTCCGAGACCAAAGCTTCATATGGACCATCGACTCGTATTCTCTCATAAACTCGATATATTGCTTTTTCAATTCGACATCTTTATTCAACTTTCCCTCTAAAATCTTGAATCTATCAAAAGCCATATTAGAAGAACTACCCAGTCTGTATGTCTTTTGTCAGTATCACTAAAATGTTGCTCACACGCTAATTCCTCAGTTGTCCGAATCTTATTTGTATCACTAGAGCAGCACTCTATGTTCCAAAACTTTTCCAACAAACTATCAAATCCAGCATCCGTTGTTTTCGATTCTCATGATCAAAATAAATTTTGATTGCATGAACTACTCTCTAATTTCCCACCAATTACCCACAAAAAATTCTTAACTGGAACTTCCTTTAATAATCCTAAACGACCATCTTTCAAATTTAAATGAATTGAGGTTCCTACACTATTACAAATATCAGTCTTTGTACCATTTACACCGGTTGCAGTGTTATTATCTTTTTTGATTTTAATTCCTAATTTTTCGACCAAGTCCATAGAAATAAAATTATTGTGAGAAACTGACCCCAGGAGCGCATTTTGATTGGATTTGTTTTATTCTCTGTACTATCACTATGTGTGTTTTGATTTTTTCCATTTGAAGTTTTGTAATTTCGACTGTCCATTCTCACGTGAAGCGTGATGTTTATAACCACAATTTTCACAATGTTTCGTTTGACAATTCTCTAATTAAATGGCCGATTAAACAATTCAAACATTTACTCGTAGCCCTTATTTTTCCATACCTCTCGTCAAGACGCAAATTTATAAATTGAGCACAGTTTTGTATTGAACGACTACCACTACACATCGAATAAGCCATTTTTGATACGAAGGTTTTAGAACTTTTGAACATTTGGCGATTGTTTTCTAGTAGATTTAAAACCCCACAACGGGTTTGCAAAAATTCAGCAAGTTCTTTACAAGTAGGAAGCCTCATTTTATCCCCAGGGGGTTCCCAGGCTTTTCGAATATCATCATCTAACCTTTAAGAAATAATATGAACTACCATTATATCCCATTGATCTACAATTTGAGTTAGAAATTGAGTTCAGTACGGTCAATCAGATTTTGTATTTCTGTAACAGATGATTTACTGACGAACTGTATTTTAAACAATTCACTAATGTATCATCGAATTCAATAACTAAAGCTTGCCAAGCGATATCAAACTCATCATCAGAAAAATCGATCTTATCAATAATTTCTTTGGGTTTTCCAGCAATAGACATTCACTGAGTATCCCCACGGAGCAGTGAGGAGATCGCATCGTATCACTTGAACTGGCTGATAAACGACGAAAAGTTTGTTTATAACATTATTAGCGGAGACTCGGACATATCGTGGGAAACCGAGGTTGTTCTCTTATAAATGATTGGTGACAGTTCCTAAGCGAAGCCGAACCGTCGTTGAAGAACTAGGTGGGTAAGCAAAGGGAATCGTTAACGCCTATGAAGAAGGCTTTCTGAGTTTTTTTTTGACTAAATTCCAGAATTGTCTATTTTTGAGCACCGAAAAAACCCTCGTATACGCTGAAATTGTCTCTGTATTGGTCAAAAGTTTTCTAGTCGTGTCTACAATCCGATAAACACCCTAGATAGGGAAAGTTTAGTATTTTTCGATTAGAATTAAGTAGATGGGTCATTTTAAGTCTGCATAAGCAAAAAAGTTAATAAATTAATGGTCTGTCAAACACGCACATTTTTTTAATTGTCCAAAAAGTATTTTGCAAACGGAACCTAAAAAAATGACAAGGCAGCATCTCAATAAAAAATTAAATAGATAAGTTTACATTTTGGGTGGCGTCAGACTAAATAAAAATTGAAATCTTTACTATTTTGCATTAAGTAAATTGTATTTATTCACAAAACAATGCAAAATTATTTAAATTGTCAACTTCGATTAATGTTGTGAAAATATGTATATATATTAGGAAAAAGCTGACGTGGTGAGTAGGTATTGTGACCCGCCATCCAGCTCGGGAAAATTTTGCTCACCATTTTTCCGTAGTGAGCAACATTTTCCTAGCATAGCGGAAAAACTTTATTTAAGTGCAAATGTGAAAACAGCTTCCAATGTTACTGTGAGTATTAAGTTCGTTAATAAAAATGTGATCATGAATTAATAAAAAAAAAAAAAATAGTAAGTTAGATAACCAACAAAATTAATTAATAAATCTAAGTAATTAACCAAAACACTAAAATTGCACCCGAAACTACTTGTACTGCAGTTAAAATACACAACAAATCAAAATCAATAGTGAGGAAAACATTCCAGAGGTTGCAGCTTTATTTCGCAACTTTTTTTTGATTTTTAAATGGCAGATTGATTTTTTACTTTAATTCTCAATACAGCATTCACAATTAATTAATCCTAACATTTAAAAATTCTAATGATTATATTGTTATAAAAGAGACTACTAAATTTGCAAATAAAAAACAATTTAAAACTTCTGAATATGCATTCAAATGTGCAGCGCACTACTAACCTGGATGAGTAATTTTTCTTTGGACAACTGGTGATGTTTTGGCCGCGATTGTATCCGCCGGTGGTTCTAGAATGTCACGATATTTTGATACCATGAGCACGGATATAAAATAAACGATGGCTAAAGATAGGAATTGCGCTTGCTTTGTCTCCTCCTAAACAATGGCGAATTCAGAGTATATAGATTCGAAAATATAAAATTCAAGACTGTGTTGAGTACTTACCACATCACGATAGATTACAGCTCGAAGTCGATTAACATCCATGTCTTGAAGTAATTTTTCGGGATCTTTAACCGGGCCCATATGGTTTGAACTGTCCATATTCTAGAATAGAAAAAAATAGAAATGATGAATTTCAACTTGTCAGACGAAAGTTCTAGACAAAACAACTTACACTTGGCGTTGTTTGCACGCCACGAATGATGGCCTGAAGTGAATTATTACCCTGCATACTCCGCATCACGCCATTATTATATCGTAATCTTTCTTTACACTCTAAACAATTACGCACTGCTACCGTACACACCAAGCGTAAACATTGTCGCAATATGCCACCACTTGACATATTCTTTTCGGCCTCGAGTTCAGCAAAATTCAACGAACTAGCAAATATTAGCACATCGGCCATATTAACCAGCCGATGTAAAAATGAAACGGCAATTTCTAAAGGCATTCCCTGAGTTGGTTCAAGTACATCCAGTTCTGAATTAGGTGATGTGGCACTGGCTAATAGCGGTAATAAACCACCGCATGCAATAATTAAATTATCGGATAGCTGTGATATTAGATGCACAGTATTTACAACGAATATTGCATTTTCACTTGAATTGACAAAATCTAGTACGGTTTTTGTGGAATGATTGCGCCACACTTGAATATCGGTTTCGAGCGAAAAAAGCACATCGGATAGCAAGCGTTGATGTATATAGGACCATTTAAATTCGGGTATACGGAATGGTGGCCGGGTAGGGCCTGGACTAAACATTGGACGATTTGAATTATTTTTTGGTTGGCTACTCGCAGATCCGTTCGATTGGTGATCATCATCGATTATCTGATGTTGCTGCGGTTGGTGTATTTGTTGCTTATGCAAACTACTCAATTTATCCGGATGTGATTGGTGACTCTGGCTAATATTATGACTATCATCTAAATTATTATTTATGTTTTTGGCATTTGATTGAATTACATGGTTGCAGTTATCATCATCTTCCTCGTCACCATCATCATCCGCCGCATCATTGTTTTGAATCGATATTTCATCGCATTGCGTGGTAGTCGATGATGTTGTTGTTACAACGGCTGATGGTGTGATCGTACTAATAATGGTTGGCTGTGTTGCTGCATCTACTGTAGTTGAAATAGTTGGTATATTGGTTTTAACCGGTGATACTTGTAATGATTCCGTGGTCTCAGTTATTTCGAGTGTCTCGATTTGATTTTCACTAATATGATTTTCTACAATGCTTATAACATTTATCACAGATGGATCATTATTACTAACATTATTATTATTATTATTATATGTACAAGTCTTATTATTAACTTCATTTAAATTATTATTTGTTGTATTTACAGCATTTGTTATAATTTCATCGATTAAATCATGAATTTCTGTGTTTATCTCTTGGGCAGCATTATGTTCTGCCGCTGCAGATGTAGTGGCCTCATCATTACCAATCTCCTCATCATCCAATGTCTTATCCAATACCTCTTTTATTATATACGAAATCATTTCACCTACTTCAACACTATTATTGCTATTCGCACTATTACTATTAACATTGTCTTGTATTATTGCATTTGATAACAATAAATCAGTCTTCTCTGTTTCATTATTATTTAGATTACTACTATTATTTATGCTACTATTATTTATTTTATTATTTATATTACTAGTAGTAGAATTACTTGTGTTATTATTATTCTTTAGATTTTCTAATTCGGTGTTGGTTGATGTTGATATTTTGATTTTCTTTTCTATTTCTGATGCAACCTCGTTTACAGCAATTTCTAGTTCCTCGTCTTTAATTACGGTTGAAGGCGATTCTGTCATAGGGTTGTTAATTTCAATAGCTATGGATTTATACATGAAGAAAAATTTTGGGTTTTGAATGAATTCTTCTAATAATAATTCAACTTAATTTATAAACTTACCATTTTCATTGTTAATTGCCTCATTTCCAGCCGTTTTATTGCCACTCTCAACACTTTGCTGATTATTATTATTTATAACATCATTATTATCACCATCTACGCTTACAACTCCCGTCGTTGATGCATTATCATTATCCTCATTATTATTTTCAGTATCTGTATGGTTATTACTACTGTTGTTGTTGCTGTTATTACTATTAAATTGTTGATTATAAACTTCGGAAATATTAGAAATACAATTATTATTTTTATTATTAAATTGACTTGAATTCATTTCTATACTGCCATTTTCATCATCCTCTGTATCGATATCGGCTGTTGACGTATTATTATTCGCATCATCTATATTTGGCGACGTCATCTCATTTTTATCAGAAATTGATTTTAATTTTGGCATTGGATTGCTGCTAATTGTTTCGCCATTTGTTATACTATTATTCGCAGCCGATTGTTGTATTTGCTGTTGTTGTTGTTGTTGCGGTATGCATTGATGTTCTTCACGTTCTCGATCCCAACCAGATATTGTACTAATCGGATGAGCTTGTCTTAGTGCTGGATCAGTTATATTATCGGCCCGATGACGTTCGTAATGTTCATACATTTGGGCAAATTGAAGTTTAAATTCTTCGTATGATACTTTTGAATGGACTATGGCTAGGGTGTCGACCCAAACTCGCCATCCGCCGTACTCATATTTGATGGCATGGTGTAACAGCATTCGGAATAGTGAATACACCATATCCGATGTTTTTTGTTCTTCACTAGTTTTTGGATGGATGTACGCCATTGCGATTAGCCACTCTTGCCACACGGACATTTGAAGAACAGTTCGGCGATTTTCACGATTATTATTGCACAAAAGCGTCATATCGGATAAAAATAATTTTTTTACTTCAAGTAATTCTTCCGTCTGTTTAGACTGGCGTATCAAAGTGGCGACCACCTTAAGTATCATTGGATTTTCTAATCGATAGTGACTCTCGGGCTCCGGATGTCGCGTGTACAAAATTTGTTGTGATATTTGTTCTGTCATTATTTCGTATAGGGCGTTGTAAGTTGGTAACGATAAATATTCGTCGTATAGTAGAAGACGCTCAGCCAGAAGAGTGTACAGATTATGTGGTGACATGACGTCATATTTACGCCTGTAATCAAAGCTAAATATGTAAAAAGTGATTTGCCGTAATCGCGGCACCGATTTAAACTTACTTGTGTGTGCTGCGCGATAAGAAGAAGCCAAGAAGTTTTAATGACTGGAGACGGATTAATTGACTTTCTGCAGCCAATAATTTGAATATAGTGCGAACACCATTTTTAACATCAAAAGCAGGTACCATTGAACTTGGATGTTCGGACATTAGGGAAATTAACATTTGTAAAATGTCATGAAGATTTTCATCTTCATGCATTGTGGATAAATAGTTTAGAATACTTTGGAGTTCGTCCTCTTTCACCCCATTACCTATCATAATTAATTGTTTTAAAAATAATAGAATATACGAGCGTATCGCTAAAATATCCCGTTGTGCCGGCCGTGGACCATCTACGAAACAAGGAGAAATCACAATGCTAGAAATGTTGTCGCGAATTAATAATTTTGACTTACCCAAACCTTTTGGTTGAATACCACTTTTAACACGAGGATTCACAACCCAATAATAAAATTTTAATGTATGTATCGTTTGCAGTACGGTGCTCACGCGCCTAACATTACTATAAATTTGTGTATCACTTAAAAATTCGGTGGCCAAATATGAATACAATTTGGCTTGAACATTGGCCGGTGTATAAATCCATAGCGATGGATTGAATAGCACATGGTCGAGGAGCTGCCACGTAAGGAATGAGAAACAAAAAAGCTTTCATTAGAGCGATTATTATCTGTCCTGCTACAAGCTGTTCAAGCATGCAGCAAAAAACCATAAAAAAATATTAAAAAAAAAAAAATCCATTCCATAAATTATAAATCTGGAAGGTAGGCCATGAGCCCGCCACAATATACAGAAAAGCGTCGATGAACTCATAACCCACACGTTCCACCAACCAAACAAAACGTAATAAATTATAATTTTATTATTACTTTTACAATAAAGGCAAGCATGACACAATTACGAAAAAAAAATTTGTTTTGTAAATTCCAAATTTAATTTAATTAATTTTGTTTTTGTTAATGATTTTCAAAAATTCAATTCGGATGCAATAAATATAAAAGATTTTTTTTTTATTCTGTTTATGTAAATAATAAAAACAACGATCAAAATCTAGAATAACAAAATTATGTAAATGTAAATCGCATTCAAAATCAAAATAATTAAATAAAATATTTTCTCTTTTCTAAATTAAGTTGAGTAACATTCCACAGACTAGTAAATTATTTAGATAATTAGAAGGGAATAGAAAATTTGGTTGTTGTATTGTTACTCAATAGGAGTATAATATAACACTCCCTTATATATATGTATGTATAAACTTAGATGTATAAAATTATTTATTTATTTAATAATTAAAATTATAATTTAATTATGTTAAAATAATAAAATAATAATTAATTAAAAAAAATTAATTAAGCAATCCATACAATATAGATCAAATTTACCTGTTTCAACAGCAATTCACTGTTTGTTGATAGGCACGTTACTAAGTATTTGGTTAAATTAAGAAATGAACTTAGTACGTCTAAAGTAAGATGTTCACGGGATGAACGTTGCAACATGAATGATATGACAAGGAATCCACGATTCTGAAAAAAAAATAATAATAATAATGTGTAATGCAAATTAAAAATCATAAAAGTTTTAATATTTTGAACCATTAGGTTCCATCATTTTGGGTGTCATTCGCATCCATAAATTCCGTGTAAATCACCAAAAAGTTGAAATCGAAATTTTCAATATTTGAAGGTCGTTTAATGTTTAAATTGAACTCTGCAAATCTATTCAGTTTCAGAATCTGTATTATCTTATTTGCAGACATCCTAAACGACCATAATAATTTGTGTATATAATATTAAATTCTGCAAAAATTTAAGTTCCACAAGCTTCGATGCTTTTTCAAGAACAATTACCTATTAACATTCAGTTACTATAGTAGTAGAGTGATATGGTCTCAAATTCATTTGAGATGTCATCGTTAGAAGTGAATAACGCTTCGGTAACAATGACCAACAAGCGAGGAAAACGAGTACGATTCGGAAAATCAAGCGACGTTTCTTTGTACTTACTACCCCTCGTAGTTGGTTCTGACTTTCAAGTCAGACCAAATGTTTAAAAATTCCATCCTCTATAATTGAGTATTTGGTAAAAAGTATGCCAAGAAGAGTAGCAAGCATAATTTCGAATAAAGGATTATGGAAAAAATACTAATTAACAGTTGTATTTTATCCCAAAATGGATCCGTGCAAAATTGGAAGAATGTGCACTATTGAATTTTTTGTCATTCTAGTCTTAATTTAAATGAATTTACTAATACTTTGTTATTTAAGTGTTAAATTATATTTTAAATATTAAAACGCATAAAGTAATTCTTTATTTGCCTTTATAAAACCGTTGTACTGGATAAAATAAGAATTCCCTATTTATTCCCTAAATATCTCTAATTTGTATAAAGTTTTTCGACAGTCACAAAACCATTCGAACAGACCAGAGAGAGCCAAATAGCAGCTGGCGAAAACTTTTGTTCCAATATGATTTCAAAATTATTCACTACATATTGTAATGTTATTGACAACCTGAGAGTAGTGACGAACGATTTGAGGTCCCTTGATTTGAATCGAGAACAAAACTGTAGAAAGGTGAAATGCACAGGCATATGTGTTACCTAACCTAGTAGGTGGAATGCATATAAATAAATAAATACTTTTACTAGCAAACTTTCAAGTAAATAACTTGTATGTACTAGATTTTTGCTATGGAGGAAGTATTTACTTATTTGTTATGCATAGGCAACTGTATCTCAATTTGGAATTAGAAAATGATTGATTCTCAGCTGAAACAAAATCGCTGGAATCACCCACCTAATATGTGGTAGCATGGGCCAGAATGGCTACACGAGTAGACAGTTATTCTGGTAGATCATGAAAATATACCAAATAACATTTTCAATTATTTGGCCAAACAGGGTTCCAAATTTACCAGACCCGTATCTATTTTAACGAGGGTTTAAATTTTTGAAATTACATAAACCTGAAATAGAAAATGGAGAAAGGATTCTTATTATTAACGTAGAAGTATTAAAAATGGAAACCAGTTCATACCACGAAAGCATACCCAACAGATACCCCTTACATGATTTCGTGGAATTACGTCTAATAAAATTAAACATTCATTCCAACAATCGATGAGTATTGATCGTACGGAAAACGGAACCCTCTACAATTAAGGCTAGCAAAAAACGTACTACCGAGAACGAGTAAAGAACACGTCGTTATGTTTATTTGGCTACAAACACAGCATTTACTATATACAGAGCTAACAATGGACGGTTCAGGACTTTCCAATTCGAAATTTCATATGTCTAACCTACTTTTGGCGGAATATGAGAAGCAGCGATCAAATCCTTGATGTTCCATATGAAACTAGTAATCACTACTGAGCAGAGACGGTATTAAATTCAAGAAGAAGTTCCTTACTCACTTCAAAAAGCGCAAATATAGATTAGTTCCGAGTGTCCACGAAAAGAATATTCATTGAAGTTTTAAAATGCAATCAATAAACTCAGTATATTGCCCGTGGCCAGATTATTGCATGAGGCCAGAATATTGCGAATGCTGGTTTTGAAATTAGGGTTAACAACTGTGTTTGTGATGCTACTTTTGCGAGAACGAAATATGCTTCACTAATATTTACATGTTACTACTTCCAATTGCCTAACGGGAGAGATCTTCAATAATGAGTTGATAAGAGGAGTTAAAAAGTGAAAAAAATGTTTAAAACAACCGCAAACACAATTTATGAGATTTAGTAACTTTAATAAATTTAATCAAATCCAATAATTGGATTTTGCTATCTCGTTGCATGGCTACAAAAATTAATTACTTGAATGTTATTTAGGTAGAATGAGTTGAAAATGAAAGTTAAAAAAAACTTATTTTATCTTCCTTCTGAATCATTCTTGGAATATTTTTTGGAAGTAAACAAATTATGTATGAACCTCTTATCTAAATTTCGTTTTGATTTATTCATGAAGAAAATTGAATGAATTTTTATTTTATACATTTTTTCGCACGAACAATTCGCAAATAAACACTTTAGTATTTCAAGGCCTTTTTAAACCATGGGTGACACGTTATAACATCAATTTCGATTCGTTTTCGACAGCGCTTATGTTCTCCTCCTTTTATTTACATCGTCAAAACATCACAAACGAAAATTTGGGGGATGATGAAGAATGATGAATAAAAGAAGAAATATAATGAAGTTTTATTCGAGCAAGCTTTCATTGTATTAGAAAAGACGAAATATAGTATAATGTTATTCTTGAAACCATAGACAAAAGCCCCTGGAAAATTTTTTTTTGACAAGGTTCATCTATAAAACATTTAGAATAAACTCGATTTAAATTTAGACTAAATTAATCAAACTCAGCTCACCACGAATAGCAAATGCGGCTTCGAATACCAAATCTCCCACACTTCATTAATTCCTATAATATATACCATTTCACTCCACCAACATAAACATTACTAAAACAAGAGACATCTGCGAATAATTCCACAGATAAACTACATATTACTGCTTTAGATGATACTTGCTCTTACATCGTGGTTAACATACATATCTGGTTTTGACATTCGAGCTCTTTATATCGCGCAGCGTCGACAAGTATACTTGGCCATGATTCTCTAAACCTTGTAACTAACTGGACCCTGCCCTACAAAAAACTGTCTTCCGAAGTAAGACCCACAGATGGAAGTAAAAATCAAATAATAGGACATATCGACGCCCCTGTAAAATACAATAATCGGAGCCACACCATAAGATTTTATCTTGTCCCAACTTTATAAGGTCAATTATACCCGGGAATTGAGGGGGAGGGGGGGGGGCGGAGATTTTTGAAGCTCCTTTAATATTCTGCCAAATCTGCTAGCCTTTATATATGACAATACTTGTACTGATGATTCCGATGTGCCTCCTTCCCGAATAACTTGAATTTGATAACATTCTGGCCGGTTATCCGCCATAGATGCCATAATAGAAAACAAAGATGCTTCAAATGGGTGCTATCGAAGAGAGGTCAAGCTCTTGGTTCCTTCCCGTCGTGTTGGTATGTAAGCCAAATAATGTGAAGTTATGTATGTCTGAATTTAAGGAAGGTCATTGCTGTGACAACAAAGGACGCATATCCACTCCCACAAATTAATGGTATTACCGCTCCTGGACGCCTATTTCTCCCCAAACGTTATGCCGATAAAAGGATAAAGTAGCACCACATTACCTACATACTAAGATCCTTGTTTATCTCTATGAGCTGCAAGTAACCTCATCGTCAGTTTCGGAACATCTCTCCTTGCTAAAATTCGTTGGAGAACGACTGTAAGTCGTTGGACATGTCGTTGTAAATATTTAGGCTTTGTTGTGGGTAACGTTGGACTTAAAACCGATCGTGATAAGGTTGAGGCAATAAAAAGTTTTCCAGTACCGATCTTAACATCCCTTAAGTAAACCAGACCCTTATTAGGAATGACAGGATGGTATCAGAGATTCATTCCTAACGAATGTTAAATTTACTTGGACACTGGAAGCTCAATTAGCATTCGAGAAAATCAAAGACCTTCTAGCTACATACAGCACACGTACTCATAAATCCGGATTACTCCAAACTCTTTTTTGAGCTGTAAGTACACTGCCTACACATGTATTCTACCAGTAGGATCAAGATGGACATGAAAGACCTTTTGCGTTTTTCGCTAAAAAATTGAATCAAGCCCAGTCAAATTAAACAACCACTGAGCTCTTAGAGTATTTTGCCGCCGTTCTATTGGTAAAAAAAAATCAACTTTATATAGAATGCTATCACTTTACTATTATTACTGACCATTCTAGTCTCAAGTAGTTCATGTCGCAGACCGATTTGAACGCTAGATTAGCTCACTGGAGTCTCAAGCTCCAATCATCCAATTTCGAAATTAAGCATCAGCGGGTCGCAAAATGTCGTTAGTCAGACGCTGTCTCATCTTTATTGTAATCAAGTAACGTTTATTATACTCTTATCAGAGATTGATCTCCAAGCATTTATCCTTAACAATGATCCAGAAAAGGGTTACTGAACGATCGTCAAACATATTTTGATGTATTTAAAACAATCTATCGACGATAAGGTCACTTACAGCAAGGATGGTAATCAAGATTTGATATCTCTCGTGCCATCTCAGTTCACACGTTGAATTTCGGTTTAAGTTCAAAATTCTAGTTCTATTTGCAATTTTAACACTGACCTTAAAATTATCTTTAATATTTTGCTATAATATAAATAATTTAAATTTAATTGTGTAATAGTTATCGTACATGGTTCATAAACAATGCATTTGAATAACGTAATTGCAGCATTCTACAAAATTTAATGTTTGACAAAAAAATTTATAAGGACGTGACTCAAAAGAGCGACAATAAAATGTAAAGTAAACATTTTATGAGTTTTTCTCGTGATATGATGTTAACGATTCGATATATTTTTTTTACAATGTTCAAATTGCTTTTTATATATTTATATTACATACAAAGAACACTCACCTGAATCATATGCTGTTGCACTGTTTGGGAACTTTCAACTAAATCACATATAAAACCTAGTAGTTTGGAACTGAAAGTAAATATAAAAAATATATTTTTAAATCAAGACCAATTCTGTTAGCAAAAAATTCTTACCATATTGTTGAATCACGTTTCGCTTCCGTTGTACTCTCATGCAACATATCCAACTGTGAAAACAATGGGAACAGTACTTGAACTCCGCCCACGGAATTCAGTGTGGAATGTATTGAATTTGTTAGTATTGCCTTAACATCTTGCAACATTAACGCGTGCGGGGAATGTACAAAATATGATATATTGCCCTTTGGTGCCGATTGTAAACACAATTGGCTATCAGTCGCAACCGGATTATACATGAATACAATTGCGTTTGATAGTTTGCCATCGTACAATACCTTTAAAAACCAAAATATATATATATTTTTTTTTAATAAAAATAAAGTTTTTAATTAAAAAAAGTCGCACATGAAATATACATAAATCATACAAAACTACAATTATTTAAAATAAAATAAAAAAAACATATTTTTATGGCACATTCATCATTGTAGTTTTGTTGTTATATATGTATTTACTTACATTTTTAAAATACAATAAATAATATATTTTTATTATACATATATAGACTTTTAATTTATTTATTTATTTTTATTATTATTTACCAAAATATAAAAAAGAATTGTTTTTAACCGAAAACTAAAATTCTGCCAATCGACTTTATTAATGTACAACTCAAATAATAAATATTATAAAACGAATTAAATCTAAATAATTAATAAATCAATCAAATCTAAAATAATTACAAATTGTTATAATAAATTAAAATAAATAAATTATTTAAAAAGCCAAATAAATTAATTAACGTCAAGCACCCGGGACAATAGTGCCTCTAAATGCGAGAGTTCAAATATTAAATTATAAAACTTAAAATTACGAACAAACAAATAAAATAATCAAATAAAAAAGCATGCTTACAGATGCAAAATAAAAGTCGTCGTTAGCAGGTGGAGCCTCGCCTGAAGTAAGATCTGATTCAATACTTGGAAGAGTTGGTAAAACACTCACCCGCTTGTGATTATCCGGTAAATTTATATTGCATTCGTTATCGAAGCGAAATTGTGACTGAAAATATAATAAAAAAAAAACATTTGTATACATAATTGGCTTGGTGCCCGGTTTCATACAAAAAAAAGAATTAAGCGAGAACCACTGTAGTAATGTCGAATATATATAAGAAGAGCAAATATTATTTATCTGGGAGTTGGCTCTTTTTTTTGTGAAACCGGGGTATTAACGCCTCAAAATATTAATCTACCTTATATCCGGGGCCAAGTCGATGAATTGCACAAATTTGTTGTGTAGTTAGGGCCTCACTAAAAAGATAGATGGCGGCCATTTGCCCGCAAAAGACACGTTCCTCATCTAATTCTGGTGTTGCTCCTATATAACACTTGTCAAACGGCTAAACAAGTACAAAACAAAATTTAAATAATAAACCGCATATTATAAATATGTAATTTTCACTTACATCGTTCGTTGAAACAAACCATGCCATTTCGGTACTCGACGCCAACTGTCCATTTACCAAACATTTAATTTCACTTTTTGTCCACCGATTATAAATATATACGATCGCAATCATATACCATTTACGTGGCTGGAATTCATATTTTACACAGTGCTGAAATCCTTTACCTTTAATTTTCATTGAGGTCAGTACTAAACAATTACCGACAAAATGGGCTGTATAACCAACACCTTTAGACGTTTTAAAACTATACAAATATGGTTTTTCACGTTCTATATTTACAGAATTTATGGGATCTAGACGAAACCATGTTGTGAATGTGAATCCATTTTCATATGGCCATTTTGATAGTGGTGGTAATACAATACCGGAACCTTTTTTACCCGGATAACTAAAAAATACATCGGGCCCATTTCTTTGGGGCATTTGACGTAGCACGGTTAATAGTTTGGCAGAATGTCGTGGCCATTTACCATTTGAAGCTTTCATTACGCGAAATAATAATTTTAATTCTTTTACTGTAATACTATAATTTGCTAATACACCAAGCATCTCAATCAGAAGATCTATTTTTTTAATGGAAGAGAAAAAGATTAAAGTAGGCAAATTATTTTCTAAAATTTATATTTAGCGACTTACCAGCAACAATTGTCTCAGATTGATGCAAGCGCGACAATACTAATTCTATTAAGCTGACGTCTGTGCAAGCCTGTAAATTTCTTACGCTCTTTTTTAATATTGCAATAAATACGCTCCATATTTCAGCCTGTAAAGAGAAAATAAAAAAAGTAATTATTAATTATTATTATAATGTTATCTGAATAAAAACTATTTTATTAGTATTTGCTATACTTTTGTTACAAAAAAGAATCTGTCCAATTTGAAATAAATAAATTTTGCTCGATTTCCCGAAAAATGATTAATACATCACCAAAATCACCACATCCAGGGGCCCGATTCTCGAATTCCACAACCATTTTCCACATGTGGACATCGGTCAAAATTCATAAAACGTTCGGAAATTTAAATTCCTGTTTTCTTGAAATCGCTATGGAATTTTTTCGGTACTAAGGGAATATTTCCGAATGGGTATAAGCAAGTGAAAAAAATTCCCCATATACGAAAACGTCAATAATTAGAGAGAATAGAGCCCCAGGTTAGAGTAAAAAAGGCCAGACTTATTGGATAATTTGTAAAATCGCCAATCTTATTGAACAAGAATCACTTATCCGTCGAACGTTTTACTCAGCACTATCGGAGCTAATCGGAACTTATTAAAATGTCTTTTTGTGTGAGAGAAATAACATTCTACTCATCTTTTATTTATATGATTAAAAAAAAAAAAAAAAAAAAAAATTGTTAGATAACCATTCCTAGAAACCATAACTTAGAGAGACAAATCCAAATCCCTTGCCATTTTAAATTTTTTATGACAAGAGTAATTATCCTACATTTAAAGACTGCTTAAGTGTTACCAAAACAGAATTAACCAACAATCACCCTAGGATATGATAATGGAATTATACTCCATATTTTCCAAATGGAGTGAAATGTTCCACCCTTCCAAAAAAAAAATAAAAAAAACGATAAGCAAAACCAAACATCTCACCCAGCACAGCACCCAACATACAATAAATAAAATATAAAAGGGTTATACACACCATATTATATCTTCTAATCAGAAAAGGATCAAACCTCAGAAAATTTTATTTTATATTTTTCAAAAACTATAATTTTCATGGTATTATACCTAAAATTTACAAATTTTCCGAAACCTCTAGTGTAAGAGGATTTTTTGTTTAACACAATGCCACGGGCTATTTCTCAACTTTATTTCCCAACACAAAAAAAACTACATAAGGTATTATGTACCCTTGTATTTTGTACAATAACCAAACACACCAAAACAAAAAAGAAAAAACAAAAACATTTAAATTAATAAACACAAATTTTTTAGGAAATTTTTTTTTGCTGGAAAATACTATATCAAAAATATTATATCGAATTATATATAATATAGAAACACACGAGAATTTTTCACATACGGATTCGTTACTTTTGTGTATTAATTTTAATTCAACTCATTGAGAGATTTTCCCAAAAAACACTGTACATAAATATACCAAATGGAAAATATTCGGAAAAATCGTAATTAAAAAACTCCTACATAGAAACACGAGCGTAATATTGGAATTGAGGTTAGTTTATGTAAATATATTGGCAAATTGAAAATCCTTTACACGAATCAACAAACCTACAACTAAAAAAAATAAAAAAGGTAGAAGGTGGCGATTGAGTATGGGAAAAATGTTTCAAGAGTACTGAGGAAAAAATTTATAAATACAAAATAAATTGTATATGATTTTGGAAATTTATTCATTTATTAAATAAGGGTTGACATTAAATCAACCCATATCAATTCAATGTGTATGTACTACATAATTTTTTATCTGTGTGTATGTAGAGAGATGTGTGCTGCTGCTGTTCAAGATGTTCTCTTAAAATAAGAAGGAATACTAATAAATAAAAAGGATGTTTATAAGAGTCCAGGTAAATAAAATGTATAACAATATGAAAATCAAGATTGGAAATGTAATTTATTTTGACTTGTATGGTTATTTCGATTTGTGTTAGTAAATGGTTATTAAAATTTCAATTTTGATTGAATAATCTGTTAGCTTTTAGTATTCGTAATTCGTTTGTTTAATGATACAATTAGTTGAGCACTAATGGATTCGAGTAAAGAGTTCCGAGTAGACTACATTGCGAAATCTATTGTTACAAGTTTCATTACAGCTTTACGAAACTAGACCCTATATTTATGTTGTGGAATACTAAACGTGTAGATAACGCAGCCATTGTACCAAACAGAAAAATCTCCCTGTAAAACTTTATGAATTTTTTAATTTTCCAGAATCATTGAAATGTTAACTATTATTTGCTCCGAAATTATCTAAGTTGAATAAAAAAAAAAATTAATTGAAAAATTTGTTTTCCAAAATTATAAAACTTTTAATTATGCATCAATATCAGAATTTTTTTTTTTTTTTCTACATAAGTACTATAAAATAAAATATTTTGTAAAGTTTTCCAAACATTCCACAAAAAATTTAAATTTTTTTGACTAATTATATTGTGTTTTTGTACACACTCTTGTCAATAAAGACAGATCTAAGGGAATCGGAAATATCAACATTCTAAAATTAATTCAATAACGAATATCTCCATTACACAGATGGATATTTCTGTCATAAAGTACTGTAAATGTGTGATGATAAATTATCGAAAGGATAATCCTTTTATAATATTATGATGATTTAAAATTTGTGAATTTTTCGTCAATACATAAAATATTTTGAAATGTAGGTATAATTAATTGGTTATTTTACCTTACAAATATAAATGTAATCATCAGGTTGGTTTAATGTCAGCATCTATCAATCTTTAGTTAAATATATGGAATATTGATTTATGATGACAGTAACTTAAATATTTTGGGAGGCAATGGAGTTTTATTAAACAAATTTTTGATTTGGAAACAAATGAAAAGTAGCTGTTTAAGATGCAGTAGATCAGTCAACTGTGAAATAATTTCATAACCTTTTCTTTATTATGTAATTTATCAACATTAGTGTATTACTTTTGGATGACTAATGCCCGGCTTCACAAAAGAAAATAAAGCTAACCGACTGTTAGATAACATATCTGTCTTCTTTTAATTGTTTAGTCGATTCGTACGAGTATTATTTTCATCATACTCTTTCCTCTTTAAGTATAACTAAATAACTAAAGAGGAAAGAAACGTGGAAAGAATATCGTCGACCTAGCAGTGAATTAACGTATCTAGTATTTTTTTCAAAAACTCATCTTTGATAGTAAAATGGTCGTCATGAGAACTTGCAGCCGAATTCCCGCACATACATTGGTTGACTGTTAGGGCGACGGCGTCCTACTACGTTTACTGCCCTACAAACGCAAAGGAAGAATCTGTATTTTTAACGTTTTGAGTAAATTAAATTATTAGCTTTAATTGAGTGTCATTCTTATTTTTCTGTTTTTTTAATGATTCACATAATGGAATGGAGTATTTTTCAAAGCCAATTAACATTGGACCTCTGCCACATGCCTTCTCAAGGTCACTTAGCATTGAACCTGTGCGTTATGATTATATCTTTAAGATTATCGGCACACGATCGGCTCCTACGCTTAAAATTCCATTTAATAACATCAAATGACTCTTTCCACGTTCCACAGAAGAAGGCTCATGGTAACATGTATGACCTTGAAATGACTTGTGAAGGTTATTCCAAAGATAACTTTGCATTCTTGTTTTATGCGAAAACCCAAAAACTTTTGTATGAAACATTTTTGTACCACCGCCTAATTTAAGGACACCTAAATTCTAGGCTAATGGTCCACCCTGTATGCTAAATAGCTAGTACGAGTATAAAATATACCTACATAAATCTCCCAATCTTGATAAATAATATTGGTTGATTTATTGCTTATACTTACATAGCAATTCCACAAAAAGGACTTACATCTACACAATACGCAGTGGTGGATATACCAAACAAATCATGCTTCACCCATATGTTAATCTCTATAAAAAAAAAATAAAAAAACATTTCAGTTTTGGGGAATAACAAAAATAACAAATTTTCCGGTTTCAACATTTCTACATACATATGTACATACATAAGAAAAATTCAACTACTTCCGTCAAAAACAATCCAAAATACCCCACATCTTGATACGTCGGATCTGCATGCCCAAGAAATTTTTCGTTTATCCAAAATTTTGTGTAGCTGTTATATTTCCGCTGTGTACCTTTTCTGACATATTGCTGTCATGTTTTGATTATAAAGAACGAAAAAAAATTGCTTATGAAATACACAGAATATGTGTACACAAAAAGAAGAAAGTATGAGGAGAAAAACAAATTCAAGGATAGAAAAAAAAAAATCATCGAGCTTTCGTATAACGCTTTTATTTTTTGTATGTTATTTTGATGTTAGCAAGGATAAAACACAATAACAACAATAACTGGAAAAAGGAAAAATGATAAATGGTAACCCTAATTAAACGGATAAAGATGAATATTCAGATTTTCCTTTTGTTTTTCCCGAATACAAAAAATGTTTTTTTTTTTCCTTTAAGTTAATTCATTTATTAAATGAAGACGAGAATGAGAGGATAACCAAACCAAACCACATAAAGCAGATCATCTCTTATTTTATTGCAAACCGAATACTACTGTAGGGACAAAGAAGGAAAATTTGCTGATTTTTTTTTAATAGATTTGAGATATTGTATTTTACTGTATAGAATTTCACATAATTGTTTGTTGTCTAGACAATTTAATTACGATCAAGTTTTTGTACATACTTAGTATTTATATAACCGACCGAATACTGGAAAATACTGTGTGTGTAGCGTACCACCCGGCTTTTAAAAATCAAAATACGCTTGATTTTCATTGAATTTTTTTTACTTTTTACTCTTTGTTACGTTCATATTTACGTACATATTTTTCATTTTCCGTTCTAATGAATTTCAAATTTATTTAATACACAAACATGCGAATTTGGAAAATGAAAGATCTATTAACTTTGATCCAAATATAAACAACACCGGTGTACGATTTTTGTTTCAACCTTCAATGTTCATTTCCAGCTAGGTCTTTTCAATAACACACCGGTAGCAATAATAAATACCACGGGGAATATGAATCGTTAAATTACAGTAACATTGTTACACAATTAATTCAATTACTTGAACGGGGATGGAAAACTTTTCATTTTCATTGCCATGATATAACACAGTTACCAAAGAGAAAATTATTGCATGTTTCACTTTTGAACGAAACTTTTGAAAGTTTTTTTTTGTTGTTGATAAGTGTTGAAAGTTTGTTCGTTTTTACTGGAAACTAAATTTTGTTTTGAGTAAATTAATATTTGATTGGAGTGGGGAGATTAATTAACATAATGAACAGAGGATTTATGGAAATTAATTGGTTTTTGTAATGTTGGGGAAAAATGAAAGGGAAAGTTACATTAGTAAAACTACGGAACTATTATCATGAGCAACTTTTTACAAATTTAATTCTAACTATTTTTCCAGAGGTATAGAGAGGTGTTACCGGTGGTGATTGTGTTGAGGATTAAGCAGCACAGTTCCGCAATCTTTAAATTTTTGCCATGACTTTGGTCAAAAATCGATATTTACGAGTAGTTTTACAAATCACAATTTAAAATTTTAATTCGAACTTTAGTATTTTATTTACGAGGTATTGTGCGACTAACCCTTTTAAGTGTACACAAATTCCATAAAATAAGTAAAGATTTGATTATTTCGCGTGCTACACGTAACCACCAACCAAAATCAAAATGTAAAGTATTTAGTTCGTGTGTTGCACATTTATTAAGCTATTGTGGTTAAGTAACAACAACAATATACAAAATATTTAAATATTTTTAATAAAAAAATAAAAAAAATGAGAAAAACTATGGTAGTAGAGTAATGTAGGTAATTGCTTTTCGAGTACGTCAACCATAAAACAATATCTTAAAATCTTATGTTTAAAACGATTATCCGCGCCCGCTACACAAACAAATACCAATTCAACAGGTTTTTATGATTTATTTATATACGTACATATTTTACGACTTCCACCATTTTCCTGTTGTTGTATACCCAATTTAAATGGTGTGGAATGTATTTAATATACGTAAACAATATTATGTAATAAAAAAAGGAGCGGAACTAAATTCTTTTTTTTTGTTCGTTAATAGCCCTAAAAATCTACTTGCTTTCTATACACATGGCAATGGCAAAGCTTACCTGAAAATATATATAAAAATATCATACAAATTAGACTAATTGTTTATAGAATTACTGGAATTAACTGAATAATAAAAATGTTAAATTTGAATGGTAGAATAGAACCTTTTCTTTTCTGAGCGGTAACTATTTGATATGGGTTGACTTTTTGACGGTATATACCGGGAAGTAGATAATTTGTATAGCTGAGTGACGTTGGCAGGTCACCAGTAGATAAGTAAGTTAAATTTAGATTCATCTAATGGAAATATTAATTTGTATTAGTAAAGGAAAGACTATTCAATAAGTATTTTCACTTATCGCTCATTTTGTAGGTATGTACAACCGAATTGTGGTGCCCTCATTCTAAAGATTATCGATAAGTACACAATATATTATCTGTTCCATTTATCCGAAATGTGATCCGAAAAGTGGCCTTCGCTAGTGAAAAGGTTCCTCATCTCCGATCATAATAAATTTATGTTAAACAATACATTTTTAAAAAGTTTCCGAGATTTAAGGAAATGTTCGATTTTACGAAATCAACATTTTTTGTGCTTTTCGGTAAATCAACGCGTATTTTCACTCGGCTATTTTTTGGATTTTTACGTTTTTTTTGACAACTGTTTACGTTTTGGAAATTATTTTTTTAATCGTCGTCAAAAAATCAAACATTTCTGCGAATTGAAAATTTCGTATTTTGAGCATTGATAATAAAAAAATATGATTTTGACGTTCAACAAAATTATATGTCATGTAAAAAACGCGTCATATTAGGCGGGTTATTTTATTAAATTGAAGTTAGCCAGGGATATGTTAAAAATATATCGACTTTTGTGTCAAAAAGCCATCAACCGTCTTGACTTTTTTTTTGGCAAACACTTTAATGATATGTTTGCAAGATTTCTGCTTCGGTATATAGCAAAGCCGCTGCATTAAATTTTTGCTGTGAAATTATCGACGCCAAGAAAAATTTAACTCGCTTTAGCTGTTTTCCGAAATTGACTGTCAACATTTTTGAACTGTAAAACTAACTTCCGTGGAATTGAAGATGCTTTTTCGGCCGTAGGGCAGTTTGCACAAAATATAAATTTCGTCTTAATGGCATATGTAATCAAAACTATTGTTAAGCTTTGTTTAAGATACAAAACAACCAATATCTATAGAACTTAAATTGAATTTTTTCCTTAAATACAAATGCCGTCGCAAGCCGAAATTTTCATTTTCTTTTATTCATTCATTTTCTCAAGTCATTAAATTTCTTAATTTATAAAATTCCAGATAATTGCAAAATATTTTAATTTTTCAAACTATTTTGCCCAAATTCAACCTCATATAAATACTGTTGCAGTTAGGCCCTAAATTTCAGTTACTAATTTCAAAAAAATTTAAGTTTCTACTGCGGTCAAAATATTCCAATTTCCCAAATCGGCAGGTACTAAATGTTAAAAATACTCAAATTTCATAATTTACAAGATTCCGGATAATTTTTCATTCCAATTTTCATTCTTAAATTTATAAATCTCAACATTAAAATTTTCTAAATACTCGTATCTTAGTTTTAGTCTACATAATTTCTCCGCCCAAATATGAGTACTAATGCAGTGTGACCGTATGTCATTTAACCAAACAAAAAATAATAATCTGTATTAAATAATTAGTAAATACTGATGAAAAATATGCGTAAAAATATACCAAAGAACAATACAAGAAAAATTGAGGTGTGGCCAACACACGACTTTCTTTTACGAACAGAGAATTTTGAGAAATTTTATTTTTTTCTTAATTTTTTTTTTAATTTTTTATTTTAATTTGTTTTTAATTTTTGGAAACATTTTGTATTAAGTAGTTTTTTGTAAACCTTATACTTTTTAAGATATTTGTAAAACAAATTTTCTGGACCAAGGAGTGGCCACTTCCGGTTAGCTGATTTGGAGTAAAAAACACTGGGACCTCCCAATTTATCAAAAAAGCTTAAATCTGAAGTTTCACTTCGATTGATTAAACCATATGGGCTGTAGAGAGGACACAGACAGACTGACAGACAGACAGACAGACACCATTTCGAACCCACTTTTTCGGACTCAGGTGACTTCAAAACAAATAAATCTATAAAAATCTCAAGGTTCAAAATTTTCATGATTACTATACTTTATTTTACTAGAGTAAAAGAAAGTAAAAAACCCTTATCCATACGAATCGTTCGTTTAGTAAAAGTTCTGCAAAATTATTTTTTTGGAAATCGCACTCAACTCCCAAGGGCCAATATCGGCCATTGCCAACATTGATGACAAAGGTTTCGCTAGCACATGGAATAGGTCCCTTAATTACCTAGTTAAAAAACCCTAATCCATACGGATCGTTCGTTTAGTAAAAGTTCTGCAAAATTATATTTTGGAAATCGCAATTAACTCCCAAGGGCCAATATCGGCCATTGCCAACAATGATGACAAAGGTTTCGCTAGCACATAGAATAGGTCCCTCAAATACCTAGTTAAAAAACCCTAATCCATACGAATCGTTCGTTTAATAAAAGTTCTACGAAATTAATTTTTTGGAAATCGCACTCAACAATGATGACAAAGGTTTCGCTAGCACGTGGAATAGGTCCCTTCATTACCTAGTTAAAAAACCCTAATCCATACGGATCGTTCGGTTAGTAAAAGTTCTGCAAAATTATTTTTTGGAAATCGCACTCAACTCCCAAGGGCCAATATCGGCCATTGCCAACAATGATGACAAAGGTTTCGCTAGCACATATAATAGGTCCCTCAAATACCTAGTTAAAAAACCCTAATCCATACAAATCGTTCGTTTAACAAAAGTTCTACGAAATTATTTTTTGGAAATCGCACTCAACAATGATGATTAAGATTTCGCTAGCACATGGTCCCTCAAATACCTAGTTAAAAAATGGAGGTGTGGCCAACACACGACTTTGTTTTACGAACAGAGAATTTTGAGAAATTTTATTTTTTATTTTTATTTGTTTTTAATTTTTGGAAACATTTTGAATTAAGTAGTTTTTTGTAAACCTTATACTTTTTAAGATATTTGCAAAATAAATTTTATGGACCAAGGGAGTGGCCGGTGGTTTGGCGTCTATTGGAGGGGGGGATCAAAGTTGAGTAGATTAATCTACCAGCTCCGTAACCTTCCAGTAGGGTGCGCATCACGTGAGCTGTTCTGGTCTTATCATTAGGCAGCTGCGTGATGGGTACAATTGTGTAAGGGGTAACCTGTGCACAATTCGCAAGTGTACGTACTGCCTCCTCGTGGCAACCACTGGTAACTAAGGCCACTTGGCACATTTTAGGCCATTTGGCACAGGCCAAAGTACGGCGCTAAAGGAGGAAACCTTGACAAAAAACCCTAATCTAAGGTGGAACAGCATATGCCGAAAGATGAATGGCTGATAGGTTAATCAGCCCAAAATATGCGGACTCTGGATACCAGGCACCCTCCAGTTTTATTTTTAGCCTTCCTGTAGTAAAGCTGGGTGACCTACAGGTGATTTGCAATTCACAGCAACTCGTAAGAGTAAAATCAAACGGAATACGGGGCAGGAGTAGGAATATACGGGAGTGGCACAACCCTCTCGAGGTCCTTGAGCTCCAATGCTACCGTCTTTCTAGCGGAACTACATGCTGTAGTAAACATCTAGGAGGGAGAGCAATATGCCCAGATAGTATGTATCACGTACCTGGAGGCAGTATTGTCAGGTTCATTAAGAACCTGAATATTGACTGGACGGATAATTAAGCAGGGGCCAGCACAATAGATCTTTTAGGTCGCAGTGCGAAGTGGCTGATCGCCCGCATGGCCCCCAATAATAATAATAATAATAAGGGAGTGGCCACTTCCGGTTAGCCGATTTGGAGTAAAATTCACTGGGACCTCCCCATTTATCATTAAAGGTTAAATCTGAAGTTTCAGTTCGATTGGTTAAACCATCTGGGCTGTAGAGAGGACACAGACAGACTGACAGACTGACATACGGACAGACTGACAGACTGACAGACTGACAGACAGACACCATTTCGAAACCCACTTTTTCGGACTCAGGGGACCTCAAAACAAATAAATCTCTAAAAATCTCAAGGTCCAAAATTTTCATGATTACTATACATAATTTATTTTACTAGAGTAAAAGAAAGTAAAAAACGAAAATGTTGCTTATAAAGCTGAATAGGATTAAATAACCTCATGCAGAGTAAAGCAGTAGAACGTAATGTGCATATTATTTATGGTCAAAATTTCACCTGCTAAGCAGCATAAAAAAATCGAAAAGCGACCGAACTGGTGTATTTTTGATAAACTGGATTCTTGACTGCATCCGTAAAATTCAAATGCCTGTTTTTTATTTTATGCCTTCCTCGATATTATAATAATTCCTGTAACACAAGTCACACCACAAAAGAAAAATTTAATTGACAGTCGTCCTGATTTGGGTTAATTAGTTTGGGAAAAGTTTTTCTTTTTTGGTTTTGATTCAGTTAACCCAACAAAATATAAAAGGAGAGATATACAAAACCAATATGATGGACGTGTATGGTTTTCTATAGCACCAAAGTGTTTCTGATTAGGGAATATGTACGATGAAAAATTCGAATGGTTTATTTTAGCTGTACATTGTTTCCCTCGGTATGCACTACTTTTATATATGTAGGTACCTTAAGTTTTAATTAAAACAAAGTTTCAATGTGTGTAATTTCCACATGGGAAATTTGTATATGTATAGAGTAGTGTAGTAGGTAAAATTATTTTCCCGCGTCTTTTTTTTTTGTTATTTGTTATAAGAAATAAATTTCATATATGAGTAACATGTACATAGATATATTTATTTGCATAATAAAATTCATAAAGCATTTTCCACGAACCGTAAATACCAACCCACCTTCAAAGAATTGATTTATATATTTCTGTGCGTCTTCTGCGACATGAATGTAAACAAAAAATGTGATTAATTTGAAATGGATTTTGTTTAAGAAATAAAAAAATAAAAAGAACAAAATGTTCCATGAAAATTTTGAATTTATGTTAGATGTTGTTGTGCATTAGAGAATAGAACACACACTACGGAGTTTTAAATACTGTAAACCAAAAAGAAAACAAGCGTTCGGGAGGATAATTCGAAAAATCATTATTTACGCAAATCAATGCTCGCCCGAAGAACTGGTATGAGATGTTCAATTTTTTTAGAAATTGCCGGCTGTCCTCGCGTGTGGTAAGACCATAATTTGGTATACTCATAGCGAAAATAATTGATGACCTACTTTATTTGCATTTCCGAAGAATTTTTCATAATTTATCGTCATTGTGTTTGTAATTTAAATTGTAAATGTTTCTTACGAGATTACTGAGGGAAAACACCGCACGATGAATTTATTACGAGTTGATAATCAATGATTTACCATTATCGTGAGGATATGGATGAAATGGTTTTTTTAATGTTGATGCTGCTGCTAGAAATAATGTTTTTAATGAGGGTTCATTATTTGTTTGTTGAATGGATTTAATCAACGTTTTATGAAATTTAGATTTGAATTATTTAGGGCTCTCTTCTATATCTGTAGGCCAAAAATTATTTGTGATGATTGGCCTAATTGATAAACATAATTATAGATAGTGAAATGTTGTTTAGTTCTTGTTATATAGGAGGCAACATTTTCAATTTATGGGGTGTACCATTTAAGTTGACCAGCTAAATCTATAAAGTAGAAGGCGGTTAAAAAATATTTCAGACAAAACTTTGTATTTTTTTTTGCGGTCATCAAAAATTGTCTGTTTCTTAGAAATTTTATAATACATTACTAGAGCCTAAGCGTTCGGGCTACAATGCAACAATTGTACGTTTACTTTGCCGATTCCATGCGACATTTGGCTTCTCTAACATTTACGCCGACAAGTGTTTCTTAATATTCAATTGGCAAGCGAGAATTTAATTGAGGTTTCTGTTATGCTTATCACATCAGAAATAACACAATTTAGAATTTTCTGGTTGTCTTCCAAAATGTGGATTGCTTCATAATATTATAATCTTGAATGAATGCATTATTGTCTTAAATAAATATCACAGTTGAAATTATGATTCTCAACATTTCATTTGTCAAAGAAAGGATATTTAAAAAATACTAATTAAGGTAAACGAACCCATCATCGGTAGGACTTTCTCTGTTGTAAATCAACACATAACATAAATAAATTAAAACACATGATGGCTACAACATATCAGCACTGACATGCACAAAACACGGAAGATCTTGTCCACCCTGCCATGGTTAAAATAAACTAAAATAAGACGTCTGGTCGTCTTACCCGCGAAGCAATTGCACATCCCTAACCAAAACCATCACAAATCTCTAGATAAGCCACACCTTCTGTCTATGACAACTACAGTTACCTCTAACATTTCTTGGAAAATACTTGAAAATAATTAAACATTTGAGCAAAAACAGTTTTCGATTAGTTTTTGGGATGAATACTAAATATGCTTACACTTATTCAACTCATAAGTATTACTAACTAATCAATATTATTCAATCAGTCAATATTATTATTTATTTATTGATTATTTTACATTAAAAAATGGAAATTACTTGTGCCAGTGCATAGTTCACTAATAAAAATATTATCCCCATCTACCGGGACCCGGTTGCTGGTGGTAGGATTTTATATTTTACGTTATTTTTATGTTATATTGTGAGATTTACCGTGACATGGAAAGCGGGTTTATCTTTCGATGAGCGACAGCACAAACCGAGAATAGTTTACGTTTTCCTTAAAATTACCAAAAATACTAACATAAGAAACTTGATAAGAATACTCGAATCGAAGTGGCATTAGAAATGTTTAATTAAAATATATCCGGCAACGTAAAAAATTTGAAATAAAATTAAAGTAACGGTAACCCCTTAATAATCGGTAGTCGTATTATTTCCAAATGTCTTTCAGAATATAACGAGCTTGAACGATTTTTGTGATAAAATGAGGAATCAAGAAAGCGTGACTCTAGTTGATGAACCTCTAACATTGACCAATATTATTAATTTAGTGAAAGTTTTTGGATTAAGTCATTGCTTCCCAATTATAATTCGGTAGTCAGAATAAAAGGTTAAGGGAAAAAAGATTCCTACAGGCAAGAATACTACCCCTGTTACGATTCGCCGATAACTAGTATACAAATGTGACTAGATTTCTATGGTGTTTTTCAGCGAGGCGTAATAGGACAGTAGTCGTAGAAGCCCCAGAGACACTTAGAGATAAGCAAAAAGACGAGAGAGTTCTTATTGATGTTAGGGAGTTCGTTTTTCGATACTCAATAATAAAGGACTTCACTCAGTTCCAGAAATTTTCGCTTTAAAAGAATTAAATGCTGGCTAACGTGTATGTATCACTTATTTTAAGTAAAACAATAATAAATTCTTCTAGTATATACCCCCGTAATAAAAACCATACTTGTTTATATGTCCGGTAATAGTTTCTATTCTTACCGGTAGTAGGCTTCACCTATATTTTGGCAACGGTGTTAAGGGATTGAAATAAATCTGAGAATGTAATTCAAATTCTAAAATTTTCAAATCTTTGTCCGAAAAGATTGTCAGTCAAATATTTAACTGTCCAGTTAAAATATTCATTTAAAAAAGATATACAATTTTGTTTGCATTGAATTTGTATTATGAAACAAAGCGCAATTTTATAAAAGGAGGAAGAGAATAAATATTATTTAGCTGGCGATTGCCCCTTATTTTTGTAAAACAACAATATTTGTAATTCAATAAAAACCAAGTGTGGTTTCGTAACAATTCTTTTAGTTTATCCATATTATGTTAAATGTGCCCAAAGCTATCTTTCATTAAAATTATTGCGAGATGCGTTCCATAAATATATAAATGTAATAAATTTTAGCGATTCTACTCTAGTATTAATTAAATACCAAACAAATATTTTATACAGGAAAATAACATTTTCACACAATAAAGAATATTTTAGCTTATAGAAAGCGAAAAGGACAAATTCCACAAAAGAAGGACTGTCCTTCGCAAAAAGGGATACTTGGGAACCCTAGTTGGAATTCAGTATAATTTTGTACTGGTTGTTGAGTGTATGAAAGTCCTTAGTCAGCGGACTTTGGCTAGACAATATTTAAGCCCCATTCCAAAAAGTTTTAAAGCTTTTTATTCGTTAAATTACTTAAAAAACTGTATTTTACTGTATTTACCCAAATTAAGAGAAAAGTGGCATTTACCCAACAAAAAAAAACTGGGAAGTTCTCTTTATATTTTTATTCGTATGTATACAATGAATAACAGAAAATGCAAAAAAAATTCAAGACATTTGATAGTTTCATTTTAAACTAGCTGAATTGTAAAACGTAACCAAGGAATAAATAATTTCCCCCAAACGTACCACATTTAACCTTTAGTCGGTGAACAGAGGTCAGGCTGGCCTCAGGCTTATTTCAAGTTGAATTAACAACTTTTGGGCCAATGAATGGAGCTGATATTCCAGGAATGCTTGTGCTGGCATGTCTTTAATTGTTAAAAACAAAAACCGATCAGGCTGACCCCAACATTTTTTCATACATTTTGTAGAGCACCCAACTTTGTATGAAGGATAGACAAAGATGATGTACTTTAATTTAATTGTTGTGATATATTCAAATGAGTTGTATCTCCAAAATAAAATTTTTATCTGGAAGTTATAATTAAAAATCTAAACCAGATTTTTTTTCTATTTGAACTAATTCTCACATAAAGATAAAATACATAAAATTTAAAAAATTTAAATTTCTATTCAAAAGACTAGTTTGAACTTGAAATAACCTTTACTATAATACCCAAATATAAAATAATTAATATTACCGTCCTTCCCTCTCAAAACCATACAACTTTTGTATGGAACATATTTTTTCAGAAACGCTTGCTTTTCGAGATAATTTGGATGGAAACTTTTCAATGAACTCACGGTATAAAATTTGAAGTTTTTTTTTTGTGACATGGGAACTCGGTCAGTAGATGCTCATGTACAAGTTGATAAGGTAGTTTTAATAAATAAATTATTTAGTACAATGCTAGTTGTTAGTTAAATACATAAGTCGCCAGAAGCCGGCATATCCCCACAGAATTCGATGTGTCCCTAATAATTTGTTAACCTACCGTAAGTAAGGCAATAAATATTTTTTTAGAAAACTAAATAGACTTTTTTTAAAAATTTAAGGACTCTTCACACAGATGTTAACTTAATTGATTAAAACACTTTGACATTGTGTTAATCGGCATAATGAAGTAGCACTTCTGCTTTTTCTCTATAAGTAACTTGTATAATCACAAGAGGAAATAATCTTTGAGAACCACATCGAATCAGGTCTAGATAGATTTTTGTTCCCACTACTTAAATTAAGTTTAAACACCGCTACTCTGTTAATTTGTGTACGGCCGGTCGAAAATCTCTTATGTGTTTCTGGTAGGATTAGAAAAAAAAACTAAAAGTTGAATAATTGATTTATGAGGGTGTACCTGAGATGATAGCCAAAGTACACCCAGCAAAAAAACGCACCCACCGGCCATTTTACAATATAACAAAAAAAAAAAAAAACAAACAAACAAAAAAATAACAAAATCTGACTCCATCTGACCGCACATTAAATGAACTCGTGCATAAATAACATAAATCCAGTAGAGATAAGGCACAAGGAAAAAAAAGTTATCGTAACTAATCAAGAATATTATTCCTTTTGTTGACATAATGGCCCTCCACACAAGAAATGAAGGGAAAAATATAAGTAGAAGGTCACATTGAAACGATGAATCGAAAATTTAATTTTCTCCATCTCTGCACAAAAAAACCAACACGAAAAGTAAGTTAAAAAGAAAAGTTTTTTTTTTCTTCAGGAAAGACAATAATTTATATTTCTTCAAATCATATCTTGGGTATATCGTGTCGTATATACTACATATACAACATTTATAGATGGATATTTAAGTGGGATCAGATTGCATATTAAATTAATACATTGTGGAATGTGTTGTAAACAGAAGCAATTTAATAATTCTATTGTCTGTGATTCATCGAAATTCAAATTCGGAACGTGTTTACGAGTATAAATCTTTATATAGTGATAAGTAGTAGTTGGCAAATTTAGCGCCATAACTTGAGAGAGAACTGAACAAAAAAAAAAAACAAAGAATAAGATGAAGACATTAAGTAGATTAAAGTATCAAACGATTTTATTTTTATTTTTTATACGCCTTATCAACAGACGTTAAAATTTCTTTTTATTTAGTTTTTTTTTTTTTTTTATAATTAAGTTTTGGACCAATTTTTTTTTTTGTGTGTGCGCTCGTCTTATCTAATTTTTATTTTAAGATGTACGATATTAAATTATCCTCATTTAATTTTTATCGTGTATCGAGTCGAACGAGAAACAGATATCTAATCATTCATCTCATATAATTCAAAACGACGGTATATCGAATTTTCTTGATATAGGTTTCTCCTGCCGTGTTTATACGACTATGTATGATGATAAATGAATCCGAAAAATAAATGAACCAGCTAATATTTTGTTAAAATAGCATAAGTAAAATCCATGAAACATTTAACAGTTTTATTTTATATTTTCCGTGTTTTTCATGAGAAAAGAAAATTTTCTAACATTGATATTGATGATGTTGATGATACATACATACATAAATATAAATCGTCTCAATCAAACAAATGTTATGTAGGTTTATTGGATTTTTTTTTTTGCTTTTACGGTTTTCCTTTTTTATTTTCCAATTCTATATAAACAATTGAAAATTCATATAACAAAATTCTTAATTTTCTTTGCTAATGAAAATTTATTTTTTTTGTTGCTACCTTCTCGATATATATAAAAAAAAATTATTTAATGGAAAAATAAAAAAATTAAATTGAAAATAGAAATAGAATATTATGAAATGTGCGCAGGGGTAGGTAGGGAGACATTTTTCGGGATCGTTTTAATATATAAAATATTGGAGAGATTCAAAAATTTGAGAGAATTTGGTTCATTTTGTATATATGGAACGGGCTAAAAATTATATTATATATTCCCAATTTACTTGATTAATCTCGAAGGGTTTCTCAGCCTTTGCTTGGGTTCTATATTTGTGTGTTCGAGTTGATTTAAATTGAAATTGAATTTTATTTTTTTCCTGAAAAATAATTCAGTTTAGTTAGTGATGGATTTTTTTGTATAGATTTCACGTATTGGAATATAAAAATGGTGTTAAGGTTACTTGTTGCTTATTGTGAACCTATAACAACCTCGTGTGACGTTTCGATTCGTTTTAGAATTCCAAACCATTGTAGTTCTGGTATTTGCTTGAATTAAAAAAAATTAAAAAATTTAAAGCAAATTTAATTAAGGCTTTTCTGACTGACTGTAACAAACTGGACACAATGTACGAGAAACTTTGCAAACTTCAGCCAACATTGGTCAACCGAATGGGGCCGATTCTGCTGGATGACAACCCCCGACCGCATGTTTCACATTTGTCAGTAGTGGTTTTTGTGAAATGGACTCTGGTTGGGTTTCAATAAAAGAAAAAAAAAGTTGATCTACAGGTTGGTTGAAAAGTATTGAAAGCAAAAATGAAAGAATGTAAATTTTTTAATGAAATTAGTTTTTTTATTCAATATAATCTCCTTCAACTTCAATACATTTATTCCATCTCTGTAATGATTTTCCGGAAGCTCTGCAAAATATTGTTCCACGGCTGCAATAGTTTCTTCATTCGACGAAAAACGCTTTCCACGAAGGAATTGTTTCTGGTTTCTGGAGGTAGTAATCGCTGGGAGCCAAATTTGGTGAATACGGTGGATATTCAAGCAATTCGTACTTTAATTCGTTCAATTTAGCCATCGTCAGTTTGAGCTAAATTGTAGTTCTAAGTTTCGATAATGACCAGTATGGCTGAAATCATTTGAATAAGTGGTCGATACTAATTAAAATGATTAGTTTTCAGAGTTTTTAATAATTTTTTAATTTGTTTTGATTTGAATTTTCAGAAATACTGGAGAAACCTTATTCAGTTTCCAGAAACTTTAAGCATACAGCGGACATGTAGTTTAGAAATTGTGTTATCTTCTGCCAACAATTTTATCATATTTATTATTAACAAACACATACTAACTATCAACTACTTAGGTGTCTGGAACCGTGTCGAGTCATTAATATTATTAAACCTTTTATATCCTTTGGTTTTTTATGTGTAAAAAAAGTCTACGGTGGACCCGGCGTCTTACCGGAAATCTTACTTACGTCTTGATCGTACACTCGAATCAATCAATCAAAAGCACCCCAGTTTCACGTTCAAAAATTACGTTTCTCGAAGGCCTCCGTACGCAGTTGTTGCAGTCACTTTAACTAATTGCACAGACGTAATCGAGGTAATGAGTAAGTAAATTTTATATTCGTGCTCAAGTTTTACAATAATTAACTCTCCAAACGTGAGTAACGTGGAAGTCGGACTATGACTTTCGTGTCAGTATGGTATTGATTTGAATTTTTATTTTTTCTAAAAATTATTTTAAAATAATCTAAATTGTATTTGTTTTTACTGTATTTGCAAAATCGTTATAATGCCTAAATAGTCTAACCTATAGCGAAGCGTCGATCCTTATATTTATAAAAAGAGAAATAACAGGAAACATCGTTTGACGCTAAATTTTACAAAATATTTAGCCCGCGAACCCCACATTGCCACGATTCAATTTAGTAATTATATTAAACAAATTTGTAAAAATTATTTGTATTTAAAAGATTTTACCTCAATGAAGTAATTTTTATAATTTTGAAAATTTACATGAAGAAAATTATGCTAATATTAAATATGTATGTTGAACTGCCAGAAATTGAAACAGTCGCAAACGAAAAAAAAAAAATAAAAATTTGTAAAAATTAATGCAGGCAGTTTAACTGCTTATAGTTTTTTTGCAACTGCAATTACTTATCCTTTCGATTAAGCCATAGGTATGCTGCTCGATCTCAGCTAAATAGTCCATAAAAATTTGACGTAAAATTTAGGAAAAATTTCGCACATGATTTCGTTAATCGGAACTAGGTGAAAAATTCAAAGTTTATAGTTGCGCATATTGTAACCTAGATGGCTCTACTTAAAGTGTACACTGATTTCACAGCAAATTAAATGCAAGGACCATTAATTGTATGCTAAATGTTGTAAATTTGTAATTTCAAACCAGTCTAAGTCGCAAACTTTTTTTTTTAATGGATTATTTTAAATGACGCAATAAGTTCGGTACTGGAAAAGGTTAACAACAACATAAACAATTAATGACTTTTTTACAGAAAATGCTGCTAGAATCGAAGGAACCAAAATAAATTGGGAATAAAAAAATCAGTTTTAGGTTAGTTTTTTCTTTTTTGTTATCTGGACAGATGATTTTATCGATTCGAATAGGAATGAGCAGCTTGATTGAAACTATATAGTTAAGTCTGCACCAAACCCAATCAACAAGTATAAAGCTTACAACATTAAAACAAGTTTTTCATTTGCTCCAAATACGCTCTTATTGGATAAAAACGATAGAAAACTCATTATATTAAACATATATTATGTATATGTAGTATAAAGTTTAGTTAGATAGTAGTTTTCAGATAAAAGAGCTAAAAAAACTGAAATAGCAGCAAAAAAAAAAACATTTTTAAACATCTAGGGATCGTTTAAAATTTATAATTGTTTTTATGAAAAATGCAGGAAAAACTTTATTTCAAAATTTTAATTTATTTTTATGTATACAAAATAAAACATTTATAATTTATATATAATTGTTGTTATAACCAAAATTATGTATGTATATTTAATCACATATAATATGTATATAGAGTACTAGTAGAATATTTATTTTAAATTAATTTTAAATTATGTTGATTATAAATAATTAAAAATAAAAGTTTATTATTTTTTGGAAAAATATGTAGAGCTTTTATTTTACGTGTACGTACATATTTTGCCGTATAGAAAAACAAACAAAAAAAATTGAAGTGTTAAATTAAACATCTTTAAAATTGGGGTGCCAACGTAATGAGTAGGGATGTTCTGTATTATTCGAGGATAAGAATTGTAGTAAAAATTTGTGAATTAAAATTTTTATATAATTATTAATTATACGAAATATTTTGTTTTTCTATCTATTTTTTCCAATTTTCCATTAAGTAATTAAATAAGTTTAAAATTGTGTCTATATAAAATGAAACAGAATATTTTTGGTAAATAGTTTTTATTTTTTTTTTTTTTCGATGACTGACCATCAGATCTGTTAGATAGACAAAAATTGTTTGTTTAGGGAGAAATTTTCAAACCAAATACATTTTCCCAAGTCAATTAGCTATCTATATTTTTATGTTATAAAGCTAAAATTCCGATATAAAATTTGCTAATGGAAACTTGTGGCATTTCGTGAAATTTGGATTAATAAAAATTAGTAAGTACTCATCGTCGTTTCTCCTTCCTAAAACTAAACTAAAGCTAAATATTTTTCAGGTTTTCATGTCATGCGGTGGAAAAATTTTATTTTATTTTTCCATATATACACACACATATTTTAATATCACAAGAAAGGTTAATGAAATTATAGTCTGGAATATTAAATAGAAATGAGGTGGTTATTACTACTGGAGTGTAGTGTTGTATGTGTTGACACAAAATATGTACGATGAGTATTAAAATCGTTGAACTTCTGTATAAATGTCAATTATATTTTCTCGTTTTTCATCTCATCTATCTTCTCTAATCTTGCATTAGATATGTACTCGTTTATGCGGGAAATTCTTTGTTTATCATGTACTTTAAACAACATATCTTTAAGAATTATAAAACATGCTTTGCCTTATAATTAATGTTGTAAAACTGTAAACTAAGACAACCAAAATTGGAAAAATACAGAGGAATTTCTTAATTTTTATTTCAGAGGGAGATTAAATTTAACCAAAAAAATCGCCCATTCAAATATTCTTCCACATGATTAAGTCTAATGTAAACAGCAAAATATCTCTATTTCAAGATAATAAATTCAGCAGAAATTCATGTTCAGTGGAATTTGAACAATTGCTTTTTCGCATTTCGGTGGTACGAAGTTTTTGTCAAATTACCTAAATGTAATCTTCGCAATAATATCTTAACTATCATAAGCGTTCTTAAGAATTGATATACGCCCAAGGCATACTTCTAGTGTAAATCGATGATTTTTTATTGTCTACTAAAAATAAAGAACCACAAATAGATACCACATATTTCAGTTTTCGTTCCTTAGAGACAATCACGTCATTTAAGAGTTTTGCTCGTTTGTCCAAGCAAATTTTATTTTAAAAATATAATTAATGTTTAAAATTCCACATTTGGTCATATTTTAATTTAAAATATATAAGTACTATAAAAAATAATCATAAAAATTAGAAAAACATAAAATATATTACATAAAAAAACTTAAGCTCCTTATATATGCAACAATAATAATAATAAATATTAAAATTTATAACTTTTCCATGTACAAAAAATCATCTGCACGAGACGATATATATAGTAATGAAGCATGATTTATGTACTTCGTTCTATATTTAGCTTTTTTCTCCGTTCTCATAATCTAAAAGCTTTTGCTTCGTAATGTTTTTGATGCAATTTTCCGCTTTTTATGCAGTATCTAGGCAGCAGTTTATTATTGAAATTAACTATAAGCTTTCAGAAAATTTTGATTAATAGAAAGCTTAATTTCAGGAACCTATGTAACTTTTATTATGAATATAAAAATGTAATAACTAAAGAATCAGGACCAGAGCAAGGATTTTGGTCGTAAAATGAGACTTGAGACTTGCGTTTTTCATATATGTACGTACTACTACATTTACAATATAGAATTACATATTATTTTGTAACTAGTGTTGTTCATATGAACATGGATAGCCTTGTCTGAATCATAAGCAGAGTCGTTTGAGGCTCAGAATAGAAAATAATTCTAAAGACTTTACTATTTGATTCGAAAAATTAAAATATTTAATAACCAAAGGGTGACCCCAAAAAACCGTGATTTTTCGCCCATTGCGCCGATCTCATGTATTTTATTGAAAAGTAGTCTAAATGGTAGTTTAACATGAGACACTAATCCTCATAAAGTTTTAAGTTGAGCATATTCCTTGTTTTCGAAATATGACGAGTCAAACCTGTCGCTAGACTTAATCACGCTATAATTCTCGGTGACCTCGTTCCATTATGTTAAAAAAATTTCCAAAAAAAAAATTTTTATGTGGAACTTCCCGTTCTTTTCAAATATAATATTAGATTTCATCAATATTGGATTTAAATAAGTTATAACCTATCTTTCTAGAAGAAATTAGGATTTTTAATGGGAGAGCTGCATAAATAAGTCATGTCCATCTCGAAACGAGCAGGTATGTAAAATTAACATTTCTGATCGACTTTAAAATAATGTTTTATCGATTTTTAGTCAGTTAAAGAGAATAAACAAATATTTCTCGAGGTTTTACTAGTATATGGGTTCAACTATATTTGAGCTGAGTTGCAGCGTGCCCTCGCTGTTTATAAAGCCAAACCAGGAATTTTTTAGTCATTGTTTAGATTTTACCGAAGAAAAGTTTGCTAAAATGAACATACCGTTGATACAACAAGAGCGTCTACGGCAAAAATCTAAGTAAAAATGAAACAAGACTTTTTTATTTTTAATATGAAAGTTTTTTGTATTTTCTTTGACGCTATCAACTATTACATAGTAAAGCCACCATTTCTGTTAATATTTGCCTGGCAAATTTGGTCCATACTATCAACCAAATTTTCCACATACTGTGGAGATACAATTTTCTATATCTTCTGGAGGACTCGCGCTAGATGGCTAACATTTTTTATGGGTGCATTTTTAGCTTAATCTACACATTTTCGATCAGATTGGCACCAGGTGACGTAAGATGGCCAATCTATTGTTGTGATACCCTTTTTGAGTTTAAATTATGAACAGAGTCTGCTACGGTGTTTTGGATCGTTCTCTTCTTGCAAGATCCAGTTAGAGCTCTGCTTCAAACAATTTCCGGGCAGATGGTAACAAACCTCGTGAATAAATTGTGTTCATGAAAGCTGCGTCTAGGTTCTGTGTGAAAACGATTAATTTACCAAAACCTTGCTCTGTGGAGCATCCCCACACATGGAGCCTGGACAGGTGCTCAACAGTTCGGGCAATCATTTCTTTGCTTAGTTTAACATTCGTCCAATCTTTGATAATATTTTTATTCGCCCACTGTAGCAGCTTTTCAATCTGTTTTTTTGTTGGCAGTAGTTTGGCCAAAATATTTCGATAGGGGTAGCCGTGTTCCATAAGTCTAATTCGTATGGTTTTTTGATATAATAATATTCTTTTTCGCCAATTTTTCGACAGCTGTATGATGGTGTCATCCTCCTTTATTGTAGTGGTTCGGAGTTTGCCTCTATCTGGCAAATCGTCAACATTCTTATATATTGTACAAATGTTTTCAACTTTTTATATATTTTGCTGCACTTGCACTTTTCTCTGGCATTTTTCTTCCTTTCGGATGTACACTTAAAAACAGTTTCAGGTAAACTAGTTTTTGTTTTAGAGAAACAAACCCGGTTTGCCCCTCGCATATTTGTTCCTATACTTTTAAGTACAGTTAAGCTGTACAGGTTCTTGTGTAGTAACATGTACAGGGTGTACCATTTTAAAGTGATAGGACGGGTGCAATCGATTGGTTACATTAGCTTTGACCTTGAGATCGGTTTCTATTTGAAGGTCAACTCTTATTTTTTTTAGGAATTTTCATTTTGGCCCCGGATTCTGAAAGAGCGTATAATTTTACATTCAGATAGGTACTAAAGGCACTTTTCGAATGACTTTCAGCAGTCATTTCAAGTCTAAATTATGAAATGGTATGAAATAACCGGCAGATGATGAAGTATAATGAGCAATGCCTCAATTAACAGTAGTTGGCATCAAAACAAAAGGTGCCCAGCTGGTAACCTTGACCCTTACCTTCAAAGGCCATTTGAAGGTCAACTGAACGTCAAAGAAAAAATTTAAAATTTTTAATTCCGATTTCCTTTTTATTTTTCGCTTCATCTCCGATATTTAGTTGTTTATAAATGAATTTTTGATACCGCTCTTTAAAAAAGAAATAAATCGATCGCGATTTCACTCTCTTTTAATATAAGGTTTAATACTAGCATAACCCTGAGATAAACGTCCCCCTTAAAAAGCTTAAAAATCACTACTGCTCATAGTGCTCGTCGACTGCTCGTTTTAAGATGAACTAATATTCTAATTGAAAACAGCGAAAAATTTCACATAAAAATGATTTTGGAAAAAATTTTAACATAATGGAACGAGGTCACTGAGAATGCCGTCATATCGCGAAAACAAAAAATATGCAAATTTGGGGTCACTCTTTTAATACTTTGTCACAATAAATTAATAAAATTTGTGTATTTAACGAATTAAAAAAAATTCATAATTTGAGTAACATTCCAATATTGTTCGCAGTTTTTGAATATTGACAAAATATCGAATTTTTTTTTCTAGTTTTTTTTTAAATACATTTATACCTACCTAAATATTTCGAAACTAAATAAAACTTTTTTCAGGAAAAACTTGATTTTGAGGGCAAATCCGACAAAATTATTTTCATTTGAAAAGCTCGACGAAATTCAAAAAATATTCTCTTACAGCCACCAAATTAACCTCAAAGTTTTCAAGAAATTTTCTAAATTTTGCGATATTTTGACAAACATTTTCCAAATTTAAGAGAAAGGTTCAATGAAATTGACGAAACTCTATATAAAAATTGTGAAATAATGTAAAATTTATTTCAGATGAATTTCGTGGAATTATCACACGTTTACATAATATGTACGTACGCTATGCTTCAAGTGTTACGAGGAGAAGTTAAATTTCAATCGAAAATGTTTTACAAACGACATCAAATTTATTTTCCATTTCAACATTTAACAGCTCCCACGTGATCATATTTTTCAGTATCATAAAATCATGCTTTCGTACCAAGTAGCAACTTCTTGCACAAGTTAGAACAATGCAATGGAAAGAAAACCTTAAAAAAAAATTCTGAATAAAATTGACTGACTGGCAATATTCATATAACTTCAAAAACAATTTTTTTTTTAAAATGTTTTTTTAACTTAAGATATGCTGCAAGAAAAATCCATCACATATTTGCAGACGAAACATATTTTTTTTTTAGTGCAATCGTATAATTTTTCAAATTACATGAAATAATAATAATCGATGTTCTGTCGAAATGTAATAAAATTTCTGGGAAATATAAATTTTTTTATGATAATCGGTTTTAGTGTCGAAATATGATGATGAGAGATTTGTCCGGGTGGTTGTGTGGGAATTCTTCCGTCAGCTTAAATGTTAAAATTATCTTTTTTGTTTTTTCTTTCTAATTTTAGCATACCGTAGAAATGCCACCTGGGTACCTTCAAATTCACAACTAATCATTCATAAAAATTGATATGGTAAACGGAAAATGTATGGAAAAATTGAAATGCGAGCGTGAATTTCATGTTTTGATGAATTGCCTCTCCTCTGATATATTATCGTCGTCAGTATATTTGTACAGAATTTTGTGTAGCATTTCTTTTTTTGTGCTCCACGGGAATTTGAAGTGTTTTTGTTTATTATATATCGAGACACTTGATTGCACTCTGGATATTTGATTTATATTTAGGAATTTGAAGGTTCAAGTGTGAATTTGTATATTGAAAAATAAAAAAAATATTTTGTTTAGAGTTTCAAAAGTTATATACATTTTTCAAGTACTATGCGGAAAATATAATGTAGAAAATTTATTGTCTAATTTTCAAGGGATTAATTTGTGCGGAAAAATATAGGAAAAACTCACATCCTCTAACAGCCGGATAATAAAATAGCGATACATTTCCACCAACTCCATCATGTAATATAATTAAGCGAACTTTATCGTAAATACATATTTTTCATACAAAATGATGGTATATTCCCTTTTCGCGTGGGTAGCTGCTTTTTGTGATATGTTTACTGCTACACTTCAACATATTATGCACACAATCATTATTTACATACATATTCTAAACATACATACATTCCATTTACTGGTATATGGTCCTATATACGAACAACTTGATATACTGCTTATGTGAAATTTTGTTTGCGGAAGAATAATGATGGAAGCAAATTAATAGAGACATTGTGCTCCGTTCTTATCTCGTTGCCTATATATAGTATGTAGTTTACACAAAACATTCATTCGTTGTAATCCAATAATAAGTGTCTTGGTTTTATCAAAATATTAAGATATTATTATAGTGATGAGATACACATTTGTGTTTTTGTTGTTTATGGGAGGTGGATATGTATACATTGTGTTTGTTTACATCAACAAAACACTACATTTATAATAAGTAGGTAATTTATCTTTTGTAATTTAAAATTTATATATTATGCATGGTTTGTTAAGATAATGTTCATTTTGTGTCGTTGTTAAAAATATTTTCAAGAATCTAATTTTTAATATAACGTGGTTTATCAGCGCAGCAACACTCCAGAAATACAATTATTTTAAACTCTTGCTTGGCAAAAATCTTATTAATAAGCTTTAACTAAATTCGAATTTCATCAGTTCCTCAATCGCTAAAATTGATGCTAAATTTTTAAAATAATTTTCTCATTGTTAAAATTTCCAAAACCTGACTCCTATCTTAAAAATTGCAAGACCAAATTATAAAATTACTAAAAAATGCAAATGAACGCCCTTGGATATTGCCAGGAAGACATCGAATAATCTCGGCACCAACCAAACTCAATTCGAATTTCGGAAACGTTCGTAAATCGAAACATCTCAAATGTAACTCAATGCTAGGCGAAATTCACAAGCGTAAAAAATTCGAAAAATTCAGAAAATGACAGAAAATGAAGAAAATTAACAAAACGATAAAAAAAATCGCTAAAAAAACGATAGGAACAAACACAAGTATTCCTTGAAAAAATCCGACCCGACTTTAACACCTGGACCATTCGGGACCAGCATTGCTACCGAAGCTAGAAAAATATATCCATTTTCAAACTTCTATCTTTAGTCTAATATGCGCGCTGTGACATTTTTCACGTAACTACCTTCAGTGCAAAATTTCATAATTCTAGAAGAAAGTGTGCGTTTTTCAGTTACAGCAGAGAGCACACATAAATAAGCACTATTCCGTTAAAATCTCGAATTGTAAAATTTTTATCTTTCCTTATGGTACTCTATTTACTTTTCTATCGATTTTCTAAGAAAGCAATTCTCGAAAAAAAAAACTTAAATTTGTAATTCCCAAAATTCAAACATTAATTTTACATCGAGTACAACAAAATTCAGTTTCCCTCTTCATAAGCGGTTAATTGAGAAAATCGTTGGAATATAACCTTATTGATAAAACCATTTGACCGAACAAATATAATTAAAAAAAAAATCTAGAGTTTAATATTTAGGTCCTTTACGAGTTTATCAAACTATGAAATACCCTTTGCAATATTTATTTAGATGAAGGGTCAAGTAGTAATATTAAGGACTATAAAATAACGTTTCTATAATATAATAAAAAAAAGATACAAAACGACATTATTTATTATAAAAATATGAAAAATTGAAAAATACACCCTAGGCAAAGATTTCGATAACGTCAATTAAAAAAAAAAAAAAATATAAAAATAAATTGCCAAACGCCAAAAGGTCAAACTTTTGATAGGAAGCAGATATTTATTTTTCCACTTTAATAGCCAAAAGTGTCTATGCTTTTGTTTGCTTATGAATTTATCTGCGTTCGTGTATCGCATTGTAATAAGCCAACGAAATACATTCTGTCAAAAAAGTACCGGGAATTGTTCATTTAAAATGCCCGCGCTGAAGGGATTTAAATATTTTTTTTTCTAGATTGGTAGGACTGTCTTTCATTATGATGCTAAATTTGAGCGCGATCTGTCAATCAGTTTGTTTTCAGCAGTGGGTTAAGTCAGTCGACCTCATGCATGGCGATGTTTACGATGAAAGAAATGATTGAACAAAGAGTTTGCCTTAAATTTTGTGTTGCAAACGAAATTTTTTGTGCTGATGCGAAAAAAGTGACAAAAACACATGGATAAATTGCTACTCTGTGGAACCCGTTTTGACTCCATTGAATCCATAAAACAAAATTCGGCGCCAACTGAAGGCCGTTCAGGAAAGTGCCTATAAAAAATGTTTTGCTAATTGGAAAAACGCTGACTTATGTATATCCTCGAATGGGGAATACTTTAAGGGGGACCAAATAAATTTTTATTATTGAACTTAAAATTTGTGTTTTATTTAACAATTCCCGCTACTTTTTTTTGAGATTGCTGATAAAATTTGGGGATTGAGTACCCCGCAAACACAAACAGTTTCTGTAGTTATTACCAATTCGCAGTCCGAAGTTCGGACTGCGAATTGGTAGGTTCATTAGGCGAATTGGTTGATTCACCACAATAGAGGAATTGAAGCGTAGGATTAATGAAATTAAGACTACAAATAAAAGTACTTTTGATCGAAGAAATCGGTTTAACAATAAACACAGGCCCTGCATGGATTTTTTTTTTTCATGATGAACAGTCGTAACCTAAGTAATTTTTTTTTGCGCTGAATCCGAATTTGGTCACAGAATTACCCTATAACGTCAGGTTTTTAAAATGTTCTAACCTAAACGTATCGGAAAGCGTGTTTTGGCACTTTTTCACTTAAAATAACTCAAGACCAAAGACAAAGTAGGGCAAATTTGACAACGAGCTGTTTAGCCTACCAAAATCTACGACAACAAAAACATTACAAATATAAGAATCTGCAGATTATTTAATTATAAAATGAGAAGGAATACAAGTTATGCGTGCTTATGAAATTTTTAGATTATGTGTAATTGACTGAGAATTAATACTATATGATTTTCCGTAGATTTTGGTACGCTAAATGCGATCCCGTTGTCAAATTTGTCCTATCTCTTTTTAGTCTGAGTTATTTCAAGTGCAAAAGTGCCAAAAATACGCATTTTAACACTTTAGGTTAGAATATCTGAAAAACCTAACGTGATAGGGTAATTCTGTGGCCAGATTCGAATACGATTGTTCAATCACAAAAAAAAAAAAAATTCGGAAAATTAGACGTGTGCTGGAACTATATAAAACCGTCTTTTATTTGTTAAACGTTTTAAAACCAAATTTAATTTTTTGATAGATACAGGTGATGACGATTCAGTAGTCCTTGCTTGCCCATATTCAAAGTTAATCCCAGATACTTACGGAACTCAGTTATTCCCTATTGATTTAGGTTTACGTAGAGAGTTTAGATACATATTTTTAGTAGCGTTAGTTTCCAAACTCATAATTGGAACTGACTTTTTGAAGAAGTTTGGAATCAAATTTAACATCTTTTGTAGTTGACGTTATCTAAATATCAATGCAAAATTCTGTGTATCCCAGAATATTTAATGTTAATTTTGGTAATTTAATTAAATCTTTTCCAAGTCTTGATGTCCAAGTACAAGGCTGGAATACTACCAAATACAAGCTAACTAAGCTTTAATTCGTGTATATGGTACAGATGGGATTGTGTAGACCATCGTTACACTTGGTACTGAAACGAGACAGCATCGACTGGATGCCTTGTGGTGATTATATGCGACCGAATGCAATAACAGTGCCTGATCGTTACCCATTCCCCCATGTACATAATTTCTCCTTGGCTGATTAGAGCTTGCCATTAGATACCAGAAGCTTCAGAACATATTTTTAGGACTGCCTTTACAGATACAGTTCCATTTGGACTAATTTAGTTCGTAAGAATGCCATAAGGGTTGAGAAACGCTGCACAGACGTTTCAACGCTTTATGGATGAAGTTACTAAAGATCTAAATTTCGTGTTTCTGTATATAGCAAATTATGATGAAAAACATACTCTTTCAATGTTCAACTGATTACGGAATCAATATCAAACCTTCAGTGTATCAATTTGGTGTCAATTGTCTAAACTTTCTAAGTCATAAAATAATACCTGAAGGAACTAAACCCTCGGAAGGCCGAGTGACAATTATTGGAAATTTATTGGATCCAACTACAATTCGACACGTACACAAGATTATAGGAATGATAAATTATTACCATCGGTTTTTACCAAAATTACCAAATTATTTAGCTCTACCGATAGCCTATATAATATGAAAATCTAGGAGATAAAACTAGTTGGATCGTCAGGTCAAATCTGGAGCTATCACAAGGAGTGACAGCTTGCTTGGTGGAAGAGGTGAGCCGCGGTCGGGTTAGCCCAAAACGTAATGTGGATATAATGGGAAATTTCGCAAAAGTTAATCGCGAAATACCAAGGGGCAAATAAAGATGAGACGATATGAAGATGTGCAATTAGTTGTAAAGTTTTTTTTTTTTTAAATAATTTATTATTTTATTTCACCTCATGCTGCACAATCTGTTGTAAATGAGCTGCTGCTCCAAACAGGATGTGTTAGCTTGGGGTACAAAATGTATGTCAATAAAACAAACAAATAAATAAATATAGCTGCAAATTGGTTCAAAGACATTACTGTTGGCCCCGCATGAATTCTGATGGTGTAAATTATCATAGTATCAATTTAGACTTAGTTGCACCAGTTCCACGTTGGAACACGATTTACACGTTGGTATACGTGCATTTATAGAACAATACATTTCTAGATTTGGAGTTCCATTGGAGTTTCCATCCAGAAGTAAAATTGAGAGTAATTTATTCGAAAAATTGAACAAGTTAGTAGGTTCGCATCGAATTAGAACTGCAACATTTACGCTCAAGATAATACCTATAATTAGATTGATTCATTACCTTTTATACTTTTGGCTATAAGAACTTCAATTAAGCATGATTTGGATTGCACACCTACCGATTTAGCTTTTGGGCAACTATACCTGGCGAACTTTTAGTGCAAACTTCCAATTCTACGGGAGGTCCAACCACTTTACTTATAGTAAACTAAAATCGGCTGTGAAATCAACTTCGCTAGTGATGGGCTAAATCGATCTTTTTTTTTAAAAATCATATAAGAAAATGAACAAAACAGAACAAAAAAGATCGATTTTGCACATCACTAGAAACAGTACAGAAAAACGTTTTTTGTTGCTTAACGTTTGCTTACTGTCACTGAAATTTTTCAAATTTATTCTACGATTCTAAGTTCTGTCGATATTTCCGGAATGATTCAAAATTCTAGAAAATAATTTGAGATTTTTCGAGCCTATGTGAGTTTCTCGATATTACTCTAAATTTACAAAGCGATACCTATACACATGTCGATATTTTCGATATTTTATGGGATTTTTAAGATTTTTTTTCGTGTTAAATATTATGTATTAGATATTATTTGAGGTTTTATTATTTTTTCGAGATTATATAAGATTTTGGAAATTACTACAGTTTAGCTTGAAGTTGAATTAACCTTCGGAAATTAGTGATTTTTCAAGATTTTTGTAGGAGGCTTCTAAGTTTATTCATGATTTTTACGTCTCATATTCTATATATTTTTCGACATTTTACAGCTTTCCGTAAATACGATACATATTGCTTGCTCCTTAGACTATATAATAAATGGACCGCCAGCCTAATGATAGTGACATTTGTTTTTCAAATAAAAACTGTATCCAAAATAGAAACTAACTGCTACTACTTTGGGTGGCCAAAATAGAAACTAATAGACTGCTAACTTTTACTCCTAATTAACTTTTCGTTAGATGGCAGCACATTACTTACAGTTTTATTATCAACCACAATTAGTAAAACTCTATATAAATTATTATTTTTCCATTTAAAATCATACTATTCGAAACCATACTCATCAGAATTAACAAATTTTACATTTTTTTAAAAATAATTTTGATTATCCAAATTTATTGTACGAATTTTCGGAAATTTCAACAATTAATTTTCAATTTTGACGAATTTAGGTTTTTAAAATGACTGAAACGGATTTGACCTTTAATTTTGAAAATTTAACTCTCCTCTATTTTCAATTAACGAAATTATAAATTTTGAAAGCTACATGAAAATTTTGATTTTGAATATTTGATATTTTGTCAACTTGCGATTTTTCTTGGGCTTCTTAAAGATTTTGTTTTAAAATTAGGAAGGAGAAATTTTAAGGTATTAAAAATTTGATTGGTTTAGAAAATTCGTTCATAATTTTTTTAGGACTGATTTTAAAAAATTCTAATTTCGGTTTACTGAATTTAGAATATATCAATCAAATTTTTAATTTTAATTTTATTTGTCGAATTTTGCTAATTAAATTCTACTTTCAACGAAATTATAATTATTTAAAAGCTACGTGACAATTTCGAAATCCAATGTCTGTTATTTTGAAATATTTTAGTTTCTTCTAATTTCCAAAATTTGAACCTTTCGAAAGCTTTATTCAAGATTTTATTATAGGCACAGAACACAGAAGTCAATCATCTTTAGGAATAATTAAGCTTATGAATTAGGAAAATGATTTTACATTTTAAGTGAGATCTGGTTTCGCTTCTCTACAAACAACAAAGCTTCAAACAAACAAAAAGCAGAAGACAAAGAGACGTGATTTAGATGGAAAAATGTTTCTGAAAAATGAAATTTTTGGAGCAACTGAGCTTTCAAAAAATTGTATACGAATGATGAAAATGCTTTTTATATTGTACAACTTACCATAAGCAATGTCCTAAAATAAATAAAAAAAGAATGACAAGCTATTTATTGCAGATTTGACCAAGTTGATGAAACCATTAATCAGAAAACAATTAATTGTAAATATCATGTCCTCTTGGGCTTGAAAGATTTCATTGAATAATTTTTGATCAAAATAAAAGCTTTTGGATGGGACTAGAAATAGTTGAAAAATCATGAATTGCCGAATTTTTCGAGGAAGCTCTTCCTAATTATTACATAATTACACGAAATTTACCAAGTGTCCAATAAAATTTTTGAAGCTTTTTAGAAATCATCGCATTGATTTTTGTCCCATACCTAAGCAATTCTAAAAGAAAACTATCTACACAAGAGGAATAATAAATTCATGTATGTACGTACATACCATAAGCTAAATTACGTAAATACACGATATTAAAATGTTGAAACGCTTACCAGACGCACTTTATCTTATACAAAATATTCTTTTCTTTTAAATCTGCTCTCTCGAATTCCACCCCAAAATCAATAAAAATGATGTAAACAATAAGAAATTTCAAAAGAAGAACACAGAAAACATACAACTTATTTTCTATTTTTTTTTTGTTTTGTTCGTATTTTCATAAGATTTGTTTTTACGCCACCAAAGTCCAAGTTTCTTGACTTCGTTTCTCTTGTATACAGTGCCACACAAAGCAAATCCTTTTTGAGAACTGAACCGACGACGAGACGTCACCACCACCATCACCAGTGTTGACAAAAACGCGCGATTATTTTATTTAAATTGTCATACAAAAAAAAAAATAAAAATAGTTACGTTACCTGTAAATTTGGTGGACAATGGTCTAGTAATTCCAGCATATGCTTTATATTTTGTGCATCATGAATGACAAAATTTAATTCCATATCGAATTCGCCACCAACAAGCTAAAAATAAATAAATAAAAAGAAATAATAAGTTATAGTATTTTTAAGGATTGGTGGATATTAAAAGTTTTTAAGCTAAACATTTTTTTTTTCTTTTGTATATTATTACGTATTTACAAGTTTGTGTGTGCTGTGCTTTTCATCTGTCTATTTATAAATAATTTTTATAACACACCCTTTTTGAAATATTTCGAAATTCAAATAAAAAAAAAGTTTAAGTATCTATTTATCTAACTATATGTATGTATATAAGTATATATTTAGGTTAATATATATATCTGTATTATGTGTACACAACAACACACATAAAATATTAAAATCTTAAGCAGCTTTTTATATAGCTTTTTAATTCACATTTAAGATCATTAAACAAAAACATCCTCATTGCAGTATGCCTCGAAATTGCAAAAAGCTTTTCCTCGTACACTCAACTTAACCCAAATTTATCCGAAAAAAAAAACTTTCCCACTTTTCGGGAAATTTTTTTGTAATTAAATCTCACCTTATTCATGATTTTTGTTTTTTCGTTAAGAAAATTTTAAATTTTTATTTTTATTTTTTTAACTTAAATTAAAATATTAAAAATTAACTAAATTTTGAGCAAATAAATAAATAAACCTTTCTTTTTTTTTAGCTTTTTTAATAAATAAATTCGTTGTGAAATTTTCGTTTTTCTTTCTGCCACCAAACATAAAATATATTAAAAAAAAACAAAACACTTTTAACAATCTTTTTATTTTAAAACATTTCTCTTGCACTATTTTCAATTAGACAACACAACATGCACGTATCACACTAAGTACTCACAAAACTATTTAAATTAAATAATAATAGATAAATATTTTATACACAAAATTCATTAAATTTTTGAACTAAATTTCATAAAAAAATAAATTAAACTGTTAAACTAAATAATTTTATCTAAACTAAATAAAATAAAATAAATTAATTAATTTATTTATTTATTTTTTTTTTTTGACTTAGAATTGCTTCTATCCTACAGTAAAAAAACAACTTTTCTGTCGGATTTTATGTTGCGAGTTTTTCCAAATTTTTTTCCCGTTTTGCTCTCTCCGTGCTCTACTTGTTCTCCGCCGCTTTATATATAAATATACACACAAGGCACATATATATGGCAAGATGTTAGCGCATTCAACGAATGTATCAATTAGAAGATTTGTAAAAATTTTCCTTTTTTTGTGAAGCAGCATGCGCATTAGAGATTTTATCTATTTTTTTTTTATTTTTTGGCTGTGGAGGGTAGAACGTTTTTTTTATCATTTTTTCTTGTATTTGGTGTATGATGCGAATGAATAAAAAATTTCCGTCAGTGCAAAAAACAAAAATTGGGACTGAATTTATTATTTATCAGAATGAACGAACGAAAATATCAAAAAAAAAAAAAAAATTGAGAAAAACAAATGATGAAAATTTGAAAATATGGTGCAATACTAGAATCAATATGCTTTGATCAAAAAGTTTTGCACAAATAATTTTTTTTATTGATTTTTTTTTTTGGCAGATTGGATTTATCGGTATGGCAACAGTTTTTATGGTTTTGTACCATTTGAAATTTAATTTTGCTTTAATTTATTATCTAAAAACATTAGACTAGTAGAAAATCGTAAACATAAAAAAGTTGCTCAAATTTTGTAATTGAGCAACTTATTAAGATTGGTTATAAAATTAGGCAAAAGACTAGGTAGACTTCCACAAAGGTGTTCAACAAATTTATGTATAAACTATGAAGCTACGTTTCACCAAAAGTTAAACCTTATTCGAAAATTGAGAACTTATATCCGTAAGCAGATCTGTTTGAATAATGTCAAATAAAGCAAATTATTAAAAACGCATAAAGCGGAATATAGAAAAATAGAAAAAAAGGAATTTAAAGTTTATCGAGCTTTAGTGCATTTCTCATGGAAAAACGACAATCGTGTTATTTTACCAGCAGATGAATTCTTCTATAATAACCTCAATTCTGTTATAAAAAAGGGGAATCTACTAAACGTAACACATTTGGTACAAATATATTTTAAATTCGACCAAACTATGTTGCTCAGTTGTAGATATTTTATTAACAAATAAGAAATAATGCCGATGAAAGCAAATGGTCCTAATGCCGATTTTAATAAATATCTTAAAATTAAGAGTTGTTCAAAATGTCATTTTTTACTAAAATAAACTTGAAACTATTTGATAGTGGTTAACGGTTATTATGGAGTAAAACTAAGCTACACACCAAAATTGATTCAAAAAATATTAAAAGTTAATTATTGTTATAAAATAACAGATAATATTATTTCCGACCGTAACAAACTCAGCCAATTACTTCAGCAAATTATTTCAGTTTTCCTTGTCTTTCTACAGTAAATAAAATATGTATGAATATAAATAAAAAAAAGGATGCAGTATATTATAGTAATAATAGTAGGATAGAGCATTGTTAGTTGTGAAATCAATCTTTCTCTCCTTGTTTCCTTTATTTTATTCCAGCATTTCTCGTATTTATATGCTCTTTGTGATGTATAAATTAAATAGATATCATATTATCCGAATAAATAAAATAAAGAAAATAATAATTTAATTTAAATTTGTAATTTATTTAATTATTTCGTTTTCTCCTACTATTTTATAAACGGATCGGTAATACACTATTAACCATCTTTAGGAATGTTTATTTTCGGAATCGAACCAAAAATTAGTGTTTAGCGTAGGATGGATGGAGGAAGCATCGAAGAACTATACAATATAAATGAAAAACTAACGTTTCATTATTATTTGGGTCATATTGAAAATCTATTATATAAATAAATTTTGTTTGACTGGAAAATTTATACATTTTTCATTCACTCATTCCCTGAAATTTTCTCCTTTTGTGCCTCTTGTTTACTGTGTCTTGTGTGTTAAAAGCTAATTGCATTCTTTTGATACAGGCACATACACACACACGTGTATATAAATAAAACATAAATAATAACGCCACCATCACACACTTTTCTTTTGTTTAAACATAAAATGTCGTTTTTTTTTTTTGTAATACAAAGAAGTGATTAAAGATTAACAAAGTGAAGAAAAACGATTACGGTTCATCTGTGTACTGTCTCTAAAAATACAGACAAAAAAAACTATTGTGTTACATAATTGAAAAATCGGTTAAAATAAAGGAAAACATATTTTTTTCAGTTTACATGTTATTGTGTTCAAATATAACATCGAACGGAACACAGGAAAGAGAACAAGATTTCTAACAATTTTCTTTTCTGTGTGGATAATTACTAAAAATAGCTACTTCAATTTTCCTTCAATAAAAACCCACGCAAAAAAAAAAAAAATAACGAAATGGAAAAATTATGATGTATTTTTCTTTTTGTATATAGTCTATACAGGGCATAATAAGATGACTAAGGTAAAATCTGCTGCGAATCGGAGACGGAGGAAAGATCCAGGAAAGGTAACCAGAAAATATAAATAAAAATAAAAACAAGAAAGTTTTTTTTCCTCTTTGGCTAGAAACCTGTGTGTAATTATATTTTAATTATCTTGCTTAAAAAAAGAAAATTCGTAAAATAGGAACTACGAAAAGCTGTTAGGGTTACACACAAAAGACGCTATAAAGGGATGAGCGCGGAGGAGGACTGTAAGATTTACATTTATTTTTATTGTAGGATTTATTTTTAACGAGTGAACCATCGTTTTGTATCTATTTACAGCGGTTTAATCTCGAATAGATGGAGGGAGGAAAATGATTCAAGACTGTGCTAAAAAATATTATTTAACGAATCAATCAAATTGGGAAACAATCGTTAAAAACTTATATAAGATTGATCGTTGAAATCGTAATTTTGTTGTTACAGTGTTTGTATAGTTAGTATTTGTTAGCATTTTAAAATTTTCTTTGGTTACATTTTACAGTTCGAACTACGAACTTTGTTTATCAGCATTAACGAAAGGTCTTGTTCTATAAAATTATAACTTATTGAAACACTTTGTCGTACGTTGTAAAAAAAAAAAGAAGTGCATTAAGGCAAAAAAAGAGGGTAAGGTATAAAAAAAGAAGTGCGATAAAGCAAACTCAAAATTTCCTACTGAATTGAATAAACTTTATCCATGTCCAAAGAGATTTATGGTTTTGGATATGTGTCCTAAAAAAAGGGGTTTGGGTGTTGCACTTATATTCGAACTTTGAATCATGGAAATCGATAACAAGATAAGTTTTTATATTACACAATTTTTGCTCCCTTCAACTCACCACCAAGGGCAGTACTAAAGTAAAAGAAAAAATTTCGGAAACTTTGCTTAGTCTTGATCGGATCCTCTTGTAACTAATATTGGACTATGATTTCTTGACAGCTGGGATCATAACACAACCGGACAAGCAATCTCAAAAATATCGCTAGTCTAAAGGTGGTAAAGAATTTTTTTAAAAAAATCTAGCCTAATTAATTTTTTAATTTTTTTATCATATGGCCTTCACCATTAGATCCATCAGAAACTTTGAGTCTCCTCCATCATCCCCAAAGACAACTTCCAGTTCAACTTTCGATACATTAATTTTTGAACGGTAGGCGAAACAGAGTGAGACTGTGATCTGCTTTATCGCCTTAGTCGTTCTAACACCAACACAGTGCACTAGAACGCTGTTTGTCTGAATCTAATTTGGAACTCAACGGTAAGAATTCTTTAACTTCATTCATTGTCTGTCAATCTTCACCGCAGGTAAAATATGATATTTCATCGCAATGGAACTATCAGACAGATCATCGAAGACTAATGTTTATGCAAGTTTGCCTTGCTCGAAATAACCGAGCTTTTGGAATTAATTAATTTAAATCCAATATTTTACATTATGTCATTTTAAAATAAAAAAAAACTACGAATTATCGAAATATTTTCAAATTCTATAGACGTACAGTATGGAATTTAGCCAGTCAAATATTTGTTTCATATTTATTGAAATAATTTAAGCATAGTTTCTATAAATGGACATTTCCTTGGTAAGGAATGCGGTGTTTGATTTCGCTTTAGCTTTCATTCGTTTGAAATATTTTTCTGTGCTGATTTAATGATTTTTGAATGTTGCTTTAACGATGAAAACCATGAAAATGTTTATGAAAAATCATGAAATATTCATAAATGCAATTGAATTAGATTTTACTGCAATATTTTAATTAACTGAAAATAACTCGTAAGCTCGAGCTTGAAGAGATTTTCGGAATTATCGCGAGACGATTACCAAAACCCATCCCGAGGTATAACGATTTCTCCAAAGAAGACACTTTATACAAAACTAACTTGTGAGATGGATGGATTGATTTGGCCTGAGTTGTAAAACATATTCAGAAAAATAAATTTTAAATCGACATTGAAATTCTTCGAAATACCAAGATATTATCGAAACAAAGCAAATTGCTTTGAACATTGGCTGAAGATTTCAAATACACCACAAGAGCATGTTCGACTTTTGCATGCCAGTCAACCAATTACTTCGCTATATCCGATCCATCCGCTGGCCATCTGAATTTTGGTCGACTGTCCCATTACCAAAAACATGAGTTGTCTAGAGGTGCAGACAGATATTTTATGCGGGTTGTCAGTCACATTTCCCCTTTGCCAATCGAAATAATTGAAAAATCAAAAATACCTTCATTTTAAAATTCAAAAGTATCGTTGAAATTCTTCAATATCTACGAAAAAATAGAAATATTTTTCTTCAACATATAAAACAGCATAAGAGAGAAACAGTGTTAGAGAAAAATGTCTTACATGTTATAACAGTGAGAGAAAGCCAACATCTTCTGTTGAGTTACCATACAATTAAGAAAATAAGCCCAATTGTAGAAGTTATCTGTGAAACTAATTGAAGCCAAACTTATGAGACTCATGTACTAATGAGTATGCCGTAATTCGTCATCTTACATAAATAATAGTAAATTGCAAATTACTTTAAAATATTTCTCCTTAGAGAATCCGTTTTTATCTCTCAGACTCCAACTTGTACTAATTTTTGAATCAAGCTCTAATTTCACGTTTTGCATATCAAATATGTACGAAAGAAATCCACAAAAGACATCAAATGCATTATGCATCCAAAAATTACCCCATTTTCCATTTTCATTGTATAAATATTCACCTTCAACCATTACCTGGTGTTTGATGCTTACCTGCCCCCTCGATACTCAAAATTCCTAAAACAAATTTCCCATCGTTTTCGTCAGCAGAACGAGAAAAACATAAACACAAACCAAAACAACTAGAGATGATATTTGCAATTTTGAAAATACATAAAATATATACAGAATATATTATAGTACTATTGTCAAGAGAGAAATAGTAAATTTTCCGAAACATACAAAACTAGAATTTTTTTTTTTTGTACTTGTAAGTTGTAATAGAGTTTTCTCATGGTAAAAAAAGAAAAATCCAATTATACATATGTATGTATGCATAGACTGAAGAAAATTTTTATTATTTTTAATTATTTTATTTTTATTTTTTTCGTCTCGTTTCCATTCATTCAATGTGCTTGTCTACTATATAGTTGTTAGTTTTTTGTTCTCCTTACAGTTAGACAGAGAGTTTATTATCGACCTTATTTGGTTAATAATTTAATAATTTCTTACTTTTTGTATAAAAATGGAAAATGGCAAAACAACAGAATATAATACAAAAACAAAACGTCATAGACAACAAAACGACACAAATTCGTTTATTGTTAATTTGAATACAATAAGCATTCTGTGTACTCATCGTATGTACGACTGTCCTCTATATACGAGTATATAGTATAGAGATGTTTTTTGCATCATAGAACGACATTCATAACAAGACTTTATTGTGCTGCGATAAATTTTTGAACAATTTTATGGTGTAACATTTGGATGACTGAATTAACATTGCGAATATTTCATTGGGGGAGGAGGGGGTCGTCATGCTGGTGCGAGCGAGTATGGGTGGATTAAAGCGTTTTTGTTTGTTGTTGTTTCATTTTGATGAAAAATTTGTGTCAAGAAATTGTGTTGCTGTTATACAATAAAATAAATAATCCGTCAATCAAAACAAAAAAGTATATATTTCGTATAACAATTGGCCCCCTGAACAAACAGCTATAAAACACCAGAAAAAAAGGTCTGTAGATTGTGGACACATAATTACATTTTATACATTCAATGACAATCTGTACAACGGATACCCTTTTCTTCTCGTACACATAAAATATTGTGTGTACAACAAATACCACTTGTGTTGGCACAACCTTTTCGAAATTGTATCGTCTCGCACCCAAAATATATAAACACACACGTATAATAATTACATTAAACATTTGTTTTGTTGGTGGATTGTTTTTGGTTGGATACATAAAATATAACAAATTGTGTTAGAAAAATGAATTTTGGTGGATATATTGTATGTAGGTACATAGTACACATATAATCCGCTATAAATTAAATTTTGATAATCCGCGAGCGATAGAAACAACATACAGTTTATACGTGATGTGTGTATGTAAGTTGAGTATACGTGGGGTCTAGCTATCACAGTCGCGTACATATACAAGTACACATATCTAAATACACGGAAAACCAATTTGATAGTTTTTTAATGGTAAAACAATAAATGATTTAGTAGCATTCCCGCACGAGAATTTTTTTTTTTACCAAACATTCGAATGCTAAAAACAAAGAGTTGGTTGCGATGACGGCGACGTATTTTTTTATTTAATATTAGCACAGACTGATTTTTTTTTACTGTCAACAGTATTTTTTTATTTTTATTATTGCAAATAACCAACTGAATTTTTTTTTTTCAAATACAAAACAAACAATTAATGTAATACAAAAACCAAATGAAAAGTACCAAACAATACATTTTTTTAAAAGAACAAATGACTTTATTAGCTTGTGGATAAAATAATGCAATTATGTATATGGTGTGTTGGTGGTGTGGTGGTGGGCATTGTTTTAATGTCTCTATTCGAAATTGGATTTAATTGAATTGGAATACTTAAATGGTAACTGATTCGTTGAATATTTCGAATACGGAGATTTGAAATTCTCTTTATTAGGAGTTATTAATTTTACTAGCTAGGGCGTGTGAAGTTTGTACTATTCTAATTATTAAATTCTTGTAAACGATTTAACATCAATTTCCTGTTTGATTTTGATTAATCCGGCTTTGCCTTTGATTCATCCTTTGACCCGGATCTTTACCCCCGCCCCTATCAAGATCTAAATTCCGCCAAATTGAGGGTAATATTTCTAACTAGACGAGGAGCGCCGCGAACTTTGGTTCTTATCACGCGAAGTCGTAAACTAAAAATACGAAACAAAATAAGATAGTTTCTACAATTTTTAACCCAAGGCTCAAACGAAAACAAAGATACCAAAAAAATACACTTTTGCATGTAAGCAACAGTAAAGCTGTCCTCAAGTAATATTTTGACCCAAACTACATAATAATTTTTTTGTTTTTGACTATTCGTTAGATGGGGCTCTAGAAAAATAAAGGTTTGGAATTATTGGAATGCAAAATAAGTTTGAAGCTAACCAAAAATTAAAATGAAATTTATTGTATTAAATTAGTCATCAATAAATGTTGAGGATCCTCCAAGATTTTAATTTCATAATAATCAGATAAGTCAAATTTCGCGTTAAATGATGTTTTCAATAGGTAAATACCCCGCCAATTTTCAAAACTTCTAATACACAATCATCTTTAATTTAGTTAATCTTCATATTAACCGAATTTTTTTTTTAAATCGAGTGAAGTGGCTAAATCGTTTTCAGACAATAAAATGCTTTGGAACCATTCCACTTTAACTTTATCCAAACTTCGTAATAAACGACCGGTTTGTAATAAAAAATAAGTTCGTCATAAATTTCTGCCTTTCAAATTGATCTTGTATTTTCAACTTTCCTAATAAACAATTATCTTTAATGCGCTCAGTCTTCATAATACACTTTATTCAGAAAATTCATATTGAAAGGTATATTTTCAAAAATATATTTAATTTTTAAAATGTTCATAATACTAGATAATTTCAAACGAATACGATGTTTCCAATTTAGTTAACTGCACAACTCTTTAATTTTCCTAATAGACAATCATTTCTAATTCACTCAATTTTCACAGATTACTTTTCTAAAATCTAGCCAACTCTTTAAATATGACAACTGTTTAATTATCGTGTTATTTATTTATTCAAACTACGTAATAACCGATATATTAATTAAATCGTTACAAAATATATTTCTGAATCTTTTTTTCATTTAATAAATAAGTTGAACCACCGATTGAAAATCCACCAAACAATAGTAAAATTAAACCTTGTGTAATAAATAAGCTACTCTCATTTATTTCCTGTATTTCGATCAAACTCCGGGTACAAATAAAATAATTCGCGAAATTAAAATTTACCAAAAAATTTATATTTGCCTTTCAACAAATAGAAAAACTACTTTACAAATCAAAAAATACGTAACAAGCGACGTTTTACCAAGGACGTATTATCCGATATTTCGTGTTTTGCAATCAAAATATCAGATTTGATTAGACTAGGAAAATGGAAGACGAATTTAAAAAATCGTATACATTTAATCTAACTCAATCAAATCAAAACGGATTTTTTTAAAATACGCATAAGCAATATGTATTTAAAAAAAATCCGAATTATCCGATAAATCGTTTATAATCATGCTTTTGTCCAAAATAAATAAAACTCATTATTAATTGATTTTAATGAGATTACCCATCTTTAGAATGCTTCAAGGCAGAAGGTAATCCCATATGATTTAAAATCTAAGAAAATATCGATGGCTTAATTAACAAAGGCCCTAATCCACACTTTAAAAATTGTTGGAAAATCGAGAAAAACGGTTAGAACAACCAAAATTTTAATAGAATTAATTTTTCAAAACTGAATATAGAACGAAATGAAGTTAATTTCGATTGAAAATTATAACATAGAATGATGTGGTTTTTTGTGATGCTCATTTTGGTATCAAAATGTCATTTTTGAAAAAATTGTGGATTAGGGCCTTTGTTAATTAAGCCATTGATATTCAAAGGTAAATCACCGAATTAAGTTTTTTTAAACTTTGTGAATTATTTTGTTGATATGTACGTTGTGAATATGTACGTTCTACTGTAACACAATTTTAATATTCTAAAATATGTTGTTTTTAATGAGTTTTGAAACTGTGCTGTTTTACAATTTTAGAAAAATTTCTGACGCTGACAAAAAAAAAAGAGATACACATGTTTTTATCGGTTAATAGGTATTATTTTAAAATATTTCATACGACCTTTGGGTGAAATTTCACCCATTTTATATTTTAATGGCCTATAATTTTTTTGCTATTGACACTACCCAAACTTGTTGTATTTGTTTATTAAGCCCGGCAGGTCTATACAATTTTGGGGATTTAAATAACAAGACAACATATTATTCGAAATATGGGTGAAATTTCACCCATATATTTATTTTTGATATTGCAAAAAAGTGGGTGAAATTTCACCCAAGGATCACATGTGTAACTTTTTTTGAGGGTCACATGAGGGTTAATAAATCTAAATGCATATGAAAATGGAAAGTACTTAATATCCGATATTTTCAACAAAATTCATATTTTCCGATATTTAAGCTTTTCTTCGTTTCTTCGTTTTTAACATTCTAGAGACATTTTCCATCTTTTTAATGTTTTAAAAGCTGTTTCTCAGGTAAATAAAGGGCCAAATTTTAAATATTAATAAACCAAAAAGAACCCGTAAAATTAAGTTGATATATAAATTAAAAATTAGTTCTGTTGTACGTACATTTAGTAGGCAACCCATTCATTAACGATCTTTCGAGGCAGATAAGATAAATAACAAAAGATTTGTGTCTAACACAACACCAACAAAACATTTTTTTTTATTAATTTTTGTTGGTTGGATGTATTACACAAAAGTTATATAAAAGAAGCTTGAAAATTAACACACTATACGGAAAAATTGAAAACAATGTAAAATATTGATATAGGCATTTTTTGACTTGGGGAAAATTTAAAGGTTTTTGTTTGAATTTAATTTTCGGATCTTTAGCTAATTGAAATTTATTACCCTTCTATATGTATGTAAAAAATATATGTGTATGAGGATATCTTGTATAAAAAATCTTCCAAATTTTGTGGTTTTTGCTTTACGCATATACATAATATTATAGAGAGCATACACAACAATTTTAATCGATCCAATTTATAAGACGGATCTTAATATAATAATCCGTAATTAATTTCGGAAGAGCAGTAGTGCGCAAAGATAATTAATTTTAATTATTTGAAAGTTTTTTTTTTATTGCTATGTAGCTTTTTGTGTATTACATATTTGAAGTGAGCAGCATCACTTTGACATAAAACAAGTGTTTTATGTTCAAATCAAACAACAATAAATTAACCCTGTTTTATTTATGTCTATATAATTTATAAAGGTATTACTATCTCTAAATTATATACGAAGCCACCACCAATCAAGAATCATCTACCATCGTCCCCGTCGCCTCTCAACCCGGAAAATTGATTGTCTATTGTATATAATATTTGTATGGTACGAGAAATACAAAAAGAATTTACCCGAAAAATATGTACAAACCATCTTAAAAAGATATTAAATGTTTTTCTTATAGTTTTCTTGATTTTTTTTTTTGTGTTTTTTATATTTTCTTTTAGGGAAATTTATTACATTTATAGATACTTTTCTTGTACACTTTTATGCCAAAACAGAAAAGAAGCAACGAACGGCGTGCTGTGATATATTTTTGCCATGAACATTTATTATTCAGCTAATGAATAACGTATAAATTATATTTGCTTGTGTAACATTTTCTTTTTGTTCCTAATAAGTTATAAAAATAAAAAAAATCTTTAAAAAAAAAATTCTGATAGCAACCAAAAAAAGGTTGACAATATTTGAGGTATAACAAACATTTTTTTTTTGTTCTATGAATTATTAGGTTACATAAAAAAGGTATGTAGTTTTCCCAACCAACAAAAAAAAAACTATTCTAAAACTAACTTTATATGTTTGAAAAGTAACATAACCAACAAAAAAAAAAAAAAGAAATAAAATCGTGGAAAGTGACTTTTTCCTCCCCTTTAACATTCTATAAAAAGTACATTCATATGTGGTATAGCCTCCTAGATGCTAGATCATAACCATATTTAGTAGTTTGATGTGTGTGGATACATAAAAGATGTGCGGTTTGTTTTAATTTTCGCGCAAGCTTATAGTGTACAAGCAACATAAAAAACATAAGAGTTACATCAAATATAATACTCACAGTCTCACACACACGGACACGGGAAGGTAACATTTTTTCTTGTTGTTATATTTTTTATGTTGTTGTTCTTGAAGGAAATAAAATAGAATTCAAAAAATTCATTATTGTTTGTTCTTTATTCTTTTCAATTTCCCATCATATCTCGATTTTGCCGCACCCGTTCTTCCGGCTGTTGTTGTTGATGTGCACGGGCAGAATATATTTTATAAGTGAATAATAAACTTACTCGGCACGCTGTGTTTTTTGTATGGATACTGATTTAAGTCCATCTAATTATTTATACCGAGATGTATGAAAACATAGAGAATATTCTGTATTATGCAGAATTTTTTATTTATAGCTTATTTGTGTAAATATATGTAACAAGAATGGTGGTTGGTATTTACGTCTAAAGAAGTTTGAAAGGTGTCCAATATTGGCGGGCGGTTATTTTGCATTTTTTTTTCATTATTATGATACACTAACCAAATTTATATTGTTAAAATAATGGAAAATAACACTTTTATCGTATTCGCAACCATGAAGTTCATTGAACCAAATGGATCTTGAAACATGCAAAACTGACATTCTACCAACCCTATTGCGATTCGTCGAAGTCATTAAATCTCGAATCAAACAGTACATAACAGTATATTTGTTTGGCTTATTATAAGGGAAGAATCTGGGATTCTCCGTGTAGTGGGATTTTGAAAAATTTGAACGCAAATGGAGCGTCTTTAAATAAATTGAATTAGTCTCACCTTTATTTTGAAAAAACGTGTTTAAAAATTATTGGCCTGAATATTCCTATAAAATTTCCGACGCGTTATTTAAAATTTAACTGATTCAAAGTGAAAAAAAAAAATTAAAAAACCGAATGTTAACAAAAATCAGATTAAACGGAAATAGAATTAACCCGTGTTTTGGTCACCCGAATTTTGGTCATAAAATAGGAAATGAGAGTTTCATATACGAGAAAATACTTATTACAATTTGGTAATACATATTCAAATTTATTATTACGTTAGAAAGAGGAATTGAGACAACAATATACAAATTGTAGTGTTGTGTTAATTCCAATTTTATGATCAAAATTTGGAAACAGATTAAAAATAAATTTAATAAAAAATCCTGATCTTTCTTTAGTGAAAAAGTGATTAATTAGTATAATTTGTATATTTTCGGATATTTCTTATGTTCTTGTGAAAATTAGGCGAAACGATGGGACGAGGCAATACTTACAGCACTTGCAAGGTAATTAATAATATATTAAGCTAAATGGTAAAGTTAGCTACAGGTTGCTCGATCTGATGACTTGAATGATTTTGCAGAAGTTCAGATAGTAAAGAAAATAAGTTTATCTGAAATTTAGTTGCTTGACTTCCAGATTATTTTAAATCGATATTTTTATAGATTTATATTACGCCTTTCCAGATAATTCCAAATTTATCAAATTGTAGGGTTGAGTTGCTGGCACAAAATTACACATTAATCAGTATTTGAAGTTTTCGAAATGACTAGAGGTTATTCACGATTGTTAGAAATTGATAGAGATTTAACAAGGAAACAATTTTGATTTTATTTTGTTCATTTTGCGAATTCAAAAAATTGTTAGCAAATGTCTTTTCCAGAATTTCGTAATTTGATTAGATTTGAGGCGTTTAAAGAGTTTTATTTTTCAAATTTTACGGACGTTTTTTTAGGTTTGAGAGTTTTGAGGATATATGAGTCACAAGCAAACCAATGTTACAAAATCACAGGTAATTAGACTTTATTCATGGGTTTTACAATCTAATCCAAATTTAGACAAAATACTGTTCTTCATTTGATCCTGCGACTGGCAACATTGCAGACCGAACAAAAATGTAGCATCATTATAATATTTGTTATTTGTTGTGCACACCTTGTGAGATGATATTTTATAAAGCCGCTTTCATTTATCATCACACCGTAATCTGGATTAATCTGATGAACAATTTTATTTTGGTCAAGGTATAATAAAATCCATTAATTATGTAGATTTTCCGCAAGTGTCATCACAAAAAAAGCAATGCCTATCAACTGTATAATTACATTCACCCCATAAATACAAAAAATAAACCGATAAAACCACATCGACAACCACTTCTGTCCTACATAGTATATTGTAGTACACATAAAATAAAAACCAAAACCGAAAATAAGCCAAGCAAAAATTTCAGAACCATTTATTTCATTAATTAAAATTTATCGATTGGCACAGTTATTCATCTATCACTCTCTTCTACCTCCTCCCCTCCACCATTAAAATGCCTCGATACATGTACATACGATTGACTTGAATAACATTAATTAGTAGTGACAAAATATATTAAGTTACACACGATAAAAATAATACGAGGACGGCCAAAAATAGATCAACATACAACATTTCCGCCATGTAACTTAATATGATTTCGTTTTTGGTCACTTAGAGAACACCGCACCGTTTAGTTGTTTCGATCGATTTTTGAATGTATACAGCAATTTATTTAATCGAACAAAAAAAAAAAAAAAATTAACAATATTGGAATCGATGTCCCGTCGAGATTTCATCACGGCAACACAAAACTAAAAGTGAAAATTGCTTCAAATATAGCAAAAACGTATTCTTATGTACAATGAAAATATGGTTTTGTATCTGCTCACTTTTGAAAATTCCCCAGCGTGTGAATGAACACTAATCTGGTCTAATAGCGTTTTTTCGTTTCATATTTTTGTTTCGTCGATAGGAAAATCCAATTAATACTTCTTATTGTACACGTTTTTTTTTGCTGGAAACCGGTGAAATCAATAATTTTCTTATTTGCATTCGATGCAAATGTAAATACAACAACACATTATGTACGTGAATATAGAAAATATTATCATTAAAAATCGATTAATAATAAAAACATTGTATCATTTGTCTCCCTCATTTATTTTTGCAAGAGCTCGTCACCCTAAACTTTTATTAAGTGGTATGCATACGGGAAGGAAATAGGTAAATTATCTTTATTTCCAAGTAGTCAAAATTTCAAAAGTTTCAAAAAATTCAGGATATGGTAAATGTAAGGTTGCCAAATTTATCGTTTGAAGCTAAGTGGACAAACGTCTTTTAATTTCATTGAAATTTCAGTCCAGTTTTATATTCCAGGTCAACAAATGTTGTGCCTCAGGCCGATATTTGGCTAAATTTTCAACATTATTAAATACTAGGTAAGTACCAAAAGGTTTGTTGTATGCCACTGCTAATTGAATAAAATAAATTTGTTAGTTGGTTGTTTCTCCGTAATGACGGATTATCAAATGCAGAATATGAGAGTTCACTTCATATAATACTAACATCGTTCAGAGTGCAATATGCTCTAGTGTGTCCATATTCTTGACACTTAATGTACTGCAAATATTGCATGTTTGCCTTTGACTTTTATTGTTTGATGGGTCTTTTCCCTTTGCCTCAGTGGACGTGTTTTTTTTCTGAATTTTTTTTTCTCGCTAAATTAAAATTTACGTAAACGCTCGAGTCATACAGGTATCATCCCGAAAACGAACAGAAACGTTGATGTCATGATGTCAGATGAAGATGTTGTTCTAAGCCTATTTTCTCACGATTTTGATGAAGTTTGTGGGTCAAGAACAAAGATCTAGCGAAACCAAAAGAAAAACTGATGCCTTTACTGTTTCAAGCAAAGATTTATGTTATGCTGGGATTTGGAGATGCTACTGGGTGAAATTGTTTTTTTTGGTACACCCTATTATGAATAGGGTGCGCCGAAAACGATGTAAATTAAATGTGCACAAATAAAAAAATAAAAATAAAATAAATAAACAATATTGAGCGGTTGAATTTTTGTTTCTTTTTTATCTCCTCCCTTGATCACGGAAATATAAAATTCACCCTCCGTAATAAACTCGATCGTGTCTCTATTTAGTTCTTCCCTCAAACAGATTGTGGAGGTTTCTCAGTTTTTGTAGTGAAAAAAGTGAAACGAGTTAAGTTCTATTTCTTGCGTAATAAACTAGGGAACATGAATGTTTTGCAGAGTTAAATTTTCCGTTTAGCTCCAATTATTTTCTCAAGGCTATCTTTTTTAAAAATAACCTAGCAAACTTTCAAGAGCCAATTTCGAGCAAACTTAAATTAATTCATCGAGAAAACCGGAAAATATAATGGAAATTACTTCACAATCCTAAATTGAACATCATGTACAAAACCCATTATCGGAAGATATAAAATGTATGTTTCGGATCGTTGTCTTGATAAAATTGGAACAATCTATGATTTCTTGAAATTGAAATCAAGTTTTCCTTGACAAGATTTAAAATTATTAATCCGTAAATATTCCCATCTATAAATGTGTGATTGACTAACATCCGGAATCTTACTTACAGTCCACCTACATCTTTCACTGTTGATCTTAAGTTTCGAATATTCATTGAATCCACACGGTAACCCTTCCCCGTCGGAGTTCGATGCCAAAAATGTTAAATTTACTCTTATCTGAGAATAAAACATTTTCCCATTTTTGTAAACCTGTGACCGTTTCGACGTGTAAATTAACATTTCTTGAGTTCCGGGTTAACATTCAATCCCAAGCTTTTCCACCTCAATGCTATGCTTTGGTGCAGTCAATATGCGGTTTCCTGAACATTCTAATCACTTCGTAAAATTCGTTTAAACAAAACAGGAACCAACCGTTAATTGAACAAAATTAATAAACATAAAACTCTTTTTACGTACGCTTATCAGTTAAAAACTTGTTCACATAACTGTATTTGAAAACGTTATATCACGTTTTTTAACAAGTTACTATTATAATTTATTTATTAATGTTGTTTTACGAATACGTCCGTAATACATTGTTTAAATATTTTTCAAACTACATAACTATACAATTTGAACGTTCTGTTTTACACTTTGTATCATGTTATACTTATTTTTTCACATACAAATTTGGTAAACGAGGGTTATTCTATCTTTTCGTAGCATCGGCGTGTAATTAGGGAGTGAAAGAGAAAACCATATTTATTTTTGGAATCGAAAGGGCGAATATCGAAAGGCCGAAAAACCGAATGTCGGAAGGGCGAATGTGTCGAAAGGTCGAATGTCGAAAGGGCGAATATCGAAAGGCAGAACGCCGAAAGACCGAATGTCGAAAGGGCGAGTGTGTCGAAAGGCCGAATGTCGAAAGGGTCGAAAGGCCGAATATCAAAAAGCCGAATTTCGAAAGGCCGAATGTGTCGAAAGGCCGATTGTGTCGAAAGGCCAATTGTGTCGAAAGGGCAATTGTGTCGAAAGGTCGAATGTCGAAAGGCCGTTTGGCGAAAGGTCGAATGGCGAAAGGTCGAATGTCGAAAGGTCGATTGTCGGAAGGGTCGAAAGGCCGAATGTGTCGAAAGGCCGAATGTTGAAAGGCCGATTGTGTCGAAAGGCCAACTGTGTCGAAAGGTCGAATGTCGAAAGGCCGTTTGGTCGAAATTGATTTTTCATCTTGTTTGTTTGTTTGATTTATTTTTTGCCGTCCTACTTTACGCCTGGAGTAGCCAAATCGAGGACGGGCGGCTACAGATCCGTCTTTTTGAAAACCACCTGTACATTGCATTGCTTCATGCCAACCTGTAGAGCTGACATGAAAGGTGGGTCGGCCCATGAATTCTGCACTCTCAACAGGGGGTCATAGATGTGTTCATTTTCATCACCGATCGTAATCAGATGATGAAAAATCCCTTTTGCATCCCGCCCCTATAGGGATTCGAACCCGGTACCTCCCGATCCAACCGCCGCAGCTTTAACCACTGCACCGTTTGCTCGGTTAATTTTTCATCTTTTTACGAATGAAAATTTTCAAAATTTATATTTTTATGAAAACCCAAATTTATACTTTTATCAAAATGTTTGTATAAAAATGTTTGATAGTAAATCGCCAATAAATGTTTAATAGCAATATTCAAATTTTCAATTAACAATTAATTAATTATAATAAAAAAAGAAGAATAAATAATTTTTTTTTCCGACAAAATTTGATCACATTAATATGCTACATACACAGGATTTATTAGCACGGATTTTTAATTTATTTAAATCATTTTACATTAAGAAATAAATTCAATGGTTTTAAATATTGATTTCAATCAATCAAGTGAAAGAAAATTTAATGAAAATTCGACTATTCGACTCATTCGGCCTTTCAACATTAGGCCTTTCCACCCATTCGGCCTTTAGCCTAAAATGCCAAATTTATTTTTGAATATATGTCAAAAGTTTATGGTGAATGTGGACCAAAATATTTTACAGTAAAAAAATGGGTTAAATTAATCAAAAGTGGTAGAGAATCATTAGAAGATGATGAGCGCCAGCAGAGACTATAGGACACCATGACGCATGAAAACGTTATTTTGGCAGAAAATTTTGTATTAGAAGAACGTCGTCTAAATATTATAGAATTATCGAGAAATCTCTACAATTCATTTTTCAAAAGTTAGTGCAAGATGGGTTCCTTGTTTGCTAACACCGGAATAGAAAAATATTCGTGTCAAGACTTCAATAAATATTTTAAGGGGACATTACACCTTCAGATTTTTAAAAAATCGAAATTTTTTTTATGATCGAATATGTTAGAATGAACGTTTTAGAACAGGATTTTAACAATATAAACATGAAAATGTCAACAAAAAAATTTTTATTGTATTTATTACGGAGCGCGTCAAAGTCTTTTTTCTACGGTTTTGGTCTACTTCGCTGTACTTTAAACTCGATTATCTCGAAATGACGTTTTTCAAGTTGGCGTGCAAGATTGAGAAAAAACTACTTATCCAATCGTTCTAAAATTTTAACACGTTGATCTACACATATTTCTGCTCAGAATGAACTACGGAAGGGAAAATCGGCTTTCAATTTTTTGAGTTACAACAAATTGCAGGGGACAAAAAAGCTCCATTTTCGAAAAAATGCCGCCATTTTGTTATTTTTTAGACCATTTTCTTCCTTTTAGTTCATTCCAAGGGCGATTTAATGCTGAATAAAACCCCGTTTTTTTTTTCAGACGTTTCTGAGAGCAGTTCTGATGCACGCCGCGAATTTTCGGTCTTTTTGGAAAATGACCGTAGCAGACGACAAGGGGCGGAAAAAAATCTAAAAAAATTTTTTGTGTATGCTTTGAATTAAATAAAATGTCCATGGAAAGTTTCATTAAGATATCTCTTTTTATTCCATTAAAAAAAAAATGAAAAAATTTCATTTTTTAAAATTTGAAGGTGTAATGTCCCCTTAAATGTGAAAGAAAATAATCCTGATCCGGAATCTAAACAAAAATACATGCAACGGAAAAAATGTAATGAACCTCCCCCAAAGAAGCTAAGACTTAAACATCAGTTGCGAAGGTTATGGCCACAATTTTCTGGGATGCAGAAGGAATTTTGCTAATTAATTATATGCCACAATATACAACAATTACACGCCATTGTTATGCAGAAAGTTTAAACAAATGAAGGCTGTCATCCGGGAGAAACGGTATGGTAAAGTTAGAAGTAAAGTTTTACTTCTTGACAACAGCGCCCTGGCCAATAAGGCTAAAATTGCAAAAACTGCTCTGCGTGGTGAATGGGGCTTTAAAGAAATCCCTAGTGATTTTTTCCTGTTTTCAAATTTAAAAAAAAACAATTGGGGAGGGAGCAAGTGGCGATAATTTTCAAATACTGATGAAGTCATGTCCGCTACTGAATGTTATTTTGAAGACCAAAACAAAACACACTCAACACGATAAAAGGTTCACCAATCGGCGGCTAACGTTACGGTTTTCTTTACAAACGAGACCTTCCTGTATTCAGGTAATATTCTTTCAGTAAAAGTAGAAAGAAGTAGTAGAATTGGTTAGATACAAAACTTGACATTTAAAAATAATTTTACCTGGATGAATGGCTTTGAACTGTCAATTTTAACCTTTATTAGTCGGTATGTTTAGATAGGCATTTTAGACATTAGTGACCTAGACTTAGGAACATGGTTATTTCTTAACGGACGACGTTCTGAAATATTGCCAATTATGAATGAACTCGGTTATTTCTTAAAAAAATATGATCAAATTCGACTTGTAGAATGGAGAGTGATTCTAAAATAATATTTAGAATAAATTCTGGAATATGACTAAATAGGAAGTAACTCAGTTACTTCTTAATCGATTTTAATGAAATTCGACTTAAATATATAAATAAGAGAACACCTAATCGAGCTTAAACAATTCACATTTTAAGCGGTATTTTTAATGCATTTTCAATTTAAGTTACTCACAAAATTGGTTTTGTAACATCGAGTTTGCAAGAATCTATTTGGATGTTTGTGTTTAATTAGAAATAAGTTTAAAAGCAATTTGAAACAAATTTGAATATAGTTTGACGGACGCGAAACGAGACATTAAAGTGGCATTGGAAAGATGATATTCAGCTTGCTCATTTCTCAGTCATATGTGCAGCATAAATACATACTTACAGTCATTAAAATATTTTCCAATAACAATAAAATAATCTCACGTACTGTGAATTTGACGTATGTATGTACTCGTACATGGGAAAAGAAAATATACAACGTAAATAAAAAATTACATTATTAAATAAATAGGATTAAAATTTATACATTTTTAATATATACAAGTATGTATATAGACAAATCAAAAAATCGATATCTATCGATACATAGTAGATGAAAATACACTGAAGGCAAACAGTTTTTCTTTTTTTGCTTATCTAATTCGATTTTCATATTGAAACTTTGAGGAGCAGCGCGTGGATTATTGACAACAACAAATATTTTTTTGTTGTATCTAAATATTATCCTCATCTGATCGATGTACATGTATTGCATGTATTTTTATGGATATGTGCGACAAATTCAATTCGAATTTATGGAAATTTTGTTTGTTTGTATTTATAGGACAAAAATAAATACTTTTATGACATTTTCAAAATTTAAATGTGGTGCGTTTGTTTCGGCAGATCATGATATGATTGGGGAGATAGCCCTGAATCTTTAGTTAATAATTTTTATTCGGCACAAATATTTTAGAAGGTGAGGAAAGATGTTAATTTGTGGATGGATGGATCAAAATTATATTTCCCCACCCGATAATACATCATTTGACTAATTGAATTAATTTTATAAAATTTTTATAAATATTTTTTGATCTGGAGCCAAAACTTGTTTATATAGTACATATATGAAATCACATAGCAATTTTGCCAATTTTAAATTAATATTCTGTGAACAAGGTTCGTTTGGGAATTGAGTAAAGTTTTCAAATATTTATGCATTTACATATGTACAAATTTTACTGTATCTAAAGAGTTTGTACAATACATATTATAATAATATGACCTTCAAAAATGAATAAAACTTCTGTACATACTACGTTCCCCTATCTAATTAATAGAACGGCGTAGAGATTATATGCCAGCTCATCTTCAAAACATGGCACACATAAAACATTTTCTGTTTCTCTAGATAAGTAATATTGGTAATGGAACAAAAAAAAAAAATTGTTAATGACTTTAATTAAAATATTAATTAAATAAACGACACGTTATTTAAATAATAAATGTGTATTCATTTTTTTGTGTGTTATCATCAAAGTAAATAATGTGCTGTGTTTTTGAAGAGATATCTCTTTAAATATGTACATACCAATATGCGAAAGAGTTTATATAGAACCTTTTTCGAGGAATAGATTAAAGTGGGGTTTTATTTTCGGCATCCCATATATTGTACATATACATATATATACATGACTCATTAAGAGTTTCAAATCATTAGGACACATTTTATACAATTGCTTCATATACCAACTAATTGCCTAGCTATTAAGTATCTTGAATAATGCAACTTTTATCGATTTATATATCAAACTTGACCATTATCATGTTTTTATATTGTGTTGTATAGCATTGTAAGTATCACACGATTAAAAATTTAATCACTAATCAAATAAATGTGAAAATTGCTTTGTGGCCGTAAAAAATAATTGACCTGAAACATCAAACAATTCTAAATCATTTTTGTGAAAAGCATAATCCATTCCCACATTAAGATTCTTTTACTTTAAATACGATGGTTTTTCCTTTGTGCAGTGTGTAAAACACAGGAAAACTTATAAACATTTTCCAGTGAAAAAATAAAGTAAAAGAATTTTCATTTTTTGTTTATAGACAATTCTTATACATATGTACATACATATGTTTGTTAATAACTTCCCAACCATGTTTTGATCTATTCCTCTTCTCCTCGTATCTTTGAAGTTTCTTTTTGGTTCTTGTAACTTGAAATAAAAATTATGTTCTTTGTTTTTCTGGTACACAAAAAACATTGTGTTTTTACGAAAAACTAAAAATTGGTTATGTCGTATGTAGAAAATATGTTCAAGAAATTTTAGTTTTTAAAAAATGTCTTGATTTTTTGTGTTCGGTTGCATTTGGATAAATGAAAAACAAATAATATATTATGGTAGCTTGTTGTTATGTTAAGGATTTTGAATCAAACAATGATGGAGTAGGAGTACGTACCACATAAATTTGGATGTTATACATATTTAGAGAGACGATAAAACTATACGTAAGCTGCATTTGATTTATGTGGATTATTGGAGACCAACGGAGGACATGCAAAGCATTTTTCAACAGTAATTTATTGTGTATAAAAGTCTCAGAAATAAAATTAAAATATTCGACATAATGTTCATAACTCTCTTCTGTTGAAGTTTTATATATAGGACACGTTGCTGACCACCATTTTGTGGTGTCATGGATGCAATTTACCAGTTCTGCTCTTCAGACGGTCAAAAGTCACAAGTATAAAGTGAGGATGAAAATTGTGAAAGACTTTCAACAGTCACAAGTATAAAGTGAGAATTAAAATTGTGAAGGATTTTCTGCGCTGGCTTTTATCAAATCCAAGTCATCCTCACTGCAAAAATTTCCGTCGTCACATCAGATCGTGGCATCTACGATAAAATTTTTCGTTTGACGTCAACCACCGTTCAAGATCATCAAAAATTTTTGCTCAACTAAAAGTTTTCGTTGCGAGGCTTTTAATAAAAGCCGAAACTTGGAAATGAAAGGAATTTGAAAACAAGACAAATAGTGCTGAGGTACCCATAAAAAATGGAGAGCCAAAGAAAAACACCAAAGATAACTAATAGAATTACGACAATTTTCTGCGGCTTGTAACCTAGAGGAAAGGAGATTTGATTTAAGACGAAAAACTTTGCTCCATTAATAAACCTGTTAATTTCAAATTAATCCATTAAAAATAAACCTCAGGGGAACCGATATTTTAAAACAAAATGGTTTGAATGAAGTCCAAATGGACATGTTGGGAAAAACTTCCCAAACGTCTCTTTAAAATACCCAATGAAGGATAACTCAAAAGACTGTTTGGCTTTTCAAAGTAACACATCCGTAAATAATCAACATCTTAAAGCCGTAACATTCAGGAACAGAGAATTAGTGGCTATGATAAATAATCGTAGCAACAACAATTTAGTAACGGAGCGTAAACTCAAAATATCAGGTACATATTCTGAATTTGGATAAAAAAGTGATCTGAATGTTTTGCATCAACAATCGGGATTGAAATTGTAGAGTACAAGACAGTGTTTCATGTTGTTAACGAAAAACCAAACAACCAACAACCTAGAGGTCTCTCATCTTTAGGAAACAATGACTGCCGATGAGTAATGGTGCAACATCGACCGGGAAATCGTATGCGACTCTTTGAGCCGCAGTCTAATGGTTATAGTTATCGAAAAAGATAATCGTAAATCTCCAACCGGTTTAAGATAAACCAAAGGGCGCAAGTTTCAGTCGTTCCTAGGGAAATGCAAAGCGTGGTTAAAGGTACAAAATCATTTAGGGGTACAAAAGCTTTTGTTGCGTGATGAACTGTGTGACGTTCATTCTCAGCGATATCAAAGTGGATAAGTAAGGAGGGCCTGAAATCTCATTCCGAAATCCCATTATTGACAACATACCACATTGATCATATGGGTCACATGGTAAAGATGAAAAAGCAATACTAGTATCTTCTTACGGTAATTGACAGCTCTACAAAATTCGTCGAAGACGACGACCACACCCACCAAGCTCAGTCGAGACAATTCTGCTGAGAGGTACAACCAAATACCTAACCTATCGCGCTACTTAAACAATAATTCATACCAAAAGGCGATCGGAATGGCTCCTTTTATTAGTGCGAGTAAGGATGAGAGCACCGGAAACTTTTGTATGGATGATGCTGTAGAGCAACAGGTGGGAAGAATTTTTGTAACGATCGAGTTAAATACTAGCAACTGTCTATGCTATGGGTGACATCCTCCCGGCTTACCTAATTTGAACTACTACGAAACTTTTAGCCTCAAAATTTCAATTTTTAAAAATTTTTATAAATAACTATTTTTGATTAAAAAGGACAAAATTGCAAAAATTTTAATTGAATTTTTGACCTCAGTTCGTAATTAGCGACCCCAAAAATACTTTTCTATATGATTTTGTAAACTTTTTATGAAACAGTTCTTAACTGAAGGTTACAGCGGCCATATTGAATTCGCCTAGATAAAGAAGCGAGAATTATCAAATTTGCAGCATAAATTCATAATCAGCGACCAAAAAATCCTGGGTTGTCATTTAATTTAACAGAAAATAGTAATTTCTTAACAAAAATAAGCAAACAAATCTTTTCAGCTAATAATCTTTGTTTTAACCTTTCTTTCAACACGACACACCTGGATGTTTATTGTTAAATTTCCTGTCTTACTGAGTTTTTCAGTAGTCGGGTCAAGGTTAATATTTACGATTTTCATATAAAATCCACTATAGTTCGATACTCGTGCTGACACAAAGGTTAAATCGCATTTAAAACCCTTCACAAAAGGTTTCAACAACATCCATTTAGAGGCTTCGAAGTCTTCGGTTTTATCATTATTTTATTAAATTGTACTTACATATTTTAAATTGGGGGAAAAAATACATTTTTCGCTAATTCGACATCCACGGCATTTGGCCGACTGCCTTCCTCGCAAAAATGGAGGTGGTATAATTATAATTTTTTTATTACGACAAATCACAAAAGCATTTAAAAACATCCCAATCGAGTTCAAGCGATCGTTAATTAATTAAAATTAAAATTTAAGGGAAAGTCCATCATGTTTTATTGTAGCTCCACCAACAAGAAACCAAAAATTTTTTATAAAAGATGATAACTAAGAATAGAATATAAAGAATCAAGAATAGGATATTACAAAAATTGACGAGATTTATGAACTTTCTCAGTTGGCCGAATAATTCATAATTAAATAAATGTTGAATTTAAATAGTCTTTTTACGAATTAGAAAACTATTCAATTTCCATTAAGCCAGAACCAAATAATATAGAGCTTGTTAAGCATTCAATATAATGATCAACAATATTGACAGCCGAATATTGTTCTTAGTCCAGTAACTTTTTAACTTGTCTTATTATTAACAATGAAAATTATTATTCTAAAAACTAAACCAAGTTGACAAGAGTTGTGCTTATAATACCCCATACTCCCATAAATTGTCGCAATTATCAATTTAAACCGTTTAATCGCAATTTACCAGACATAATTTTTTCTACAATGTATATTGCGACCAAGGTGTGAAATGCAATTAGAGATTTTAACGAAATTAAACATTTTCAGGTGCGTCTTTATGAATTAGTGCAATAAAATTTTACGATTCGATAACAAAGAAAAAAAAACTTCTAACTTAGAACAAACCATTTTGCGTGACATTTTCCATCACATAAGGCCGCGCGACATTCAATCATTTCCAATTTTTATTTTGTTTTATTTTTCTGAAAGAAGCAATAAATAGCAAAACAAATAACTATAATATATTAAAAATACTGGAAAGTCATGTTTCACTAACATTATAATACTCTTGTCATTTATTGTAGTTAGTATAATATGGTAGTTTTCAAAATAGACAGATTGGATAAACAATTTTGTAATTAAATTGTATGCGGTTTTTTTTTATTCGATTGACTGAATTTGCGACACATTTGCGTTATGTGTGCATTAGCATCCCAACCAAAATTTTTTTGTGTAAACATAAATTGCACAATACACACCCAGCATAAAATTTAAATCGAGGGACAGACAAGCGCAAAACAAAAAATCATAAAAATTCCCAAAAATGCAATTTAACTCGAATATAATTTGATATAAAAAAATTATTTCGATTAGATAAAAATTCCACAATTTATAAATTCAACAAAAAGTTATTTTTTTATTTTTTGTATAATTTGAATTTGATAAAGGTATGATGAAAATTAGATCAACACATACAGGCATCTACTACATAAATTATAATTATTTTAATTTGGATGACACAACAAATTTTATCTAATCTCTTTATCGCAGGATTTTTATATAAAATAAAAAAATTTAAACTTTAATCCAATTCAAGTTTTTTTTTTTTTACTTTTTTTTTATCGAGAGGTTGATCAAGAAATATGTCACCCAAATTTCTTTAGAAAAGCTTGAGGCACACAATTGATTTCTAGAGTTTAGTTTTTTTTTTTTGAAGTGTTTTAATTCAAATTACCGGATAAATTATGGGATTTTCGCTTTTTAAAATCGGATAAAATTGATTTAATGTCAATAACTTTAAGGCTTAGTAGGTTGTTGTAATTGGATTTCGCATAGCAGGTGATTTCAACTTTTTTATGTTATTTTATCATCGTTGCTTTTGTTGTATTAATATATCTTCGTTGAAAAGGGTGGAGTTGTCTATCGAAAAAGTTTAGGAAATTGAATTTGTTTCAGAAAACTTTTTTACGATTTGAAAGCTGTTTAATGTTGGCTTGGTTTTGCCCCATCGCTTAACATCAGTGTCCAACTAAACCTAATGTGTTGAAATTTGGTTTGGATTTATCAACAACTAAAAAAAACTCATTGAAATGTGATAAGACCTGTGACTCCCCCTTAATCAAATTTCAAATTTCATTTTAAGGTAGATATCATTCTGCAAAACTTTTGTCAAACTTGATTTTACTTATTGTGTGATTTGTCTTTAAAAGTGCTACTTACGCTACCGTATACGTAAAACAATTATAAAGTAATTAGATGATCTGTCGAACTTACCTGTAATTAGAAAAAAAATTAAATCATTAGTTTATTGAATTAATGGCAATAGGGTTGTTTTATGCGGGATTTGAAAATTAATATGATAGTTTTTGTAAATTGTTTATTTGTTTAGTAATGCCGTGACTTATTTCTTTGAAATCTAGATAGAAATCGCTTTGTACGTACAAAGGAGGTGTACTATTTTTCGGATGTTCGAAATTGTTATTTTCACTACAGAAATTAATATTTCTATCTAGATTGTTAGCAGATACATTTGCAAATTGGTTTTAAGATACCGTAATCCGGCTTCAAAACATCGATGCAAATAATTCTTTGGTTAGTTTTTGGGAAATGATTGTTAATATCATTTGGCAAAGTTTGTGACAAGTGCGAGCAACATAATTAAGCTTTGACTATTTTCATAAATTTTCTTTGTCGTAGGTTTATTATTTATCCAGGGGTGTGTGTTGGAAAGTAAAAAATTTAACTCGGCGAAAACTTAATCAAAAACAGGACACTTACCAATAGAATCGATAGTACCACTGGAACTTTGCTAGCATTATGTTTCGTTATACATTTATGTTGCGGTTTATTTTCAACCTTAATCTCCGTGATTTCTTAATGAGGGCGATTTCTTCTAATTGCATAAGTGTTGAGAAGTCGGATAACAAACGTCATTTCAGGGGGAATGGCTGTGTTTCTTTGTATGTATTATGTTTCATAATACATTTATGTTGTGGTGCATTTTCACAAGCCCTGTGATTTTTAATGAGGTTTTGTTTAATTGCATAACTGTTAAGAACTCGGATACAGACAAAGGTACATCTCTGAGATCGGCGCAAGAAATTTCGAAATTAGCGAAAGTACAAGTGTGCCATACATGTGTTAATATTAAAATAAAATTGCAAATACAAGTTGCGCTTTTTTAATGCAGATAGAACTATCATTGACATTTTAAAGGTATAACCAATTTGTGGTAAAAAAAAAAAATGAAAATTTTAATTAATCATTAAAATATTTAAATTCTGTTGTTTTTTGCACAAAATCAGTTCAATCAAGAATGACGACATTTGCATTAATACCACAAACTCGTGGTGCCACTAGCTAAATCTTAGGTTGTCAATGCGATTAGATTAGTGGTAGATTCTAACCAAGGTTAGCTAATCCCTAGCCTGTCGAACAGATTTTATAAAAAAATACAACTGTTCTGTAAAAATTTAATATAATCGATACGAGGAATATTGCTTTCATTAAATTATATAAGTATTCCCGTGAATGACAACTAAATTATATAGGGAAATCGACATTGCCCTTGAAATACCTCCCCCTTTTTTATAGAAATCGATATTGTTTTGAATACCATAATAATACATAGAAACGCATGTTAAGTTTTTAATACAAATTTTTTTACATTTGACCACACAATAAAAAAACGCGATACAATTTCTATGACATATTGACCATGTCGATCGAAATCCCCACCCCGACTTTATCCCCACCGTTGTTCGTTGTTTACATTAAATATAAATAAATCAACCATAACTCCATACCCATCAAAATGCAAACATAATCAAATATTCGACATTGGTATTTAATATGGTAAACTATGTCTATGTACAAACATAGCCAGTAGTACCCTATAGAACTATTATAGTGGAAAGGAAATGTAAAAAAAAAAATTAAATTTAATATTCAATTAGTTTTCATGAATGCAAATTGCATTTTTATTTTATTTATTCATATTTTTTGGCTATTTAGTTTCTCTACTATATTATTGTTTATATTTTTCAATATGTGTATAAAATTAATAAAATTATAAAAATTTAGCTTGGTTAAACGCTTTTCTGTGTTTATAACATTGTATGTACATAGATAATGATATCAACGATGCGGTGAAAAATTTAAATGTATCACTCCCGTCCATTTTTCCTGTATATGTATGGTAGGTAGTAAAAATTCTATTAGTCACCTGGACTCTAATTATTTCTCTCGTGTGCATAATAAATTTTCTATCCTGATACGTTATGTATGTACTACGGCAATTTCATGTAATAATTTTCAATTAAAACTCTGCGCGTTAATTTAAATATTTGAGCACCTCTTTAGATAGTTTTTTAATTTTTAATTTTATCTACAAAGTTTTTTTTTTATTTATAATTTTTGCCTGTTAAGTAAACACAAATAAACAAAATACTGAAAAAAAACTTTGATATAATTATTTTTCACAGTTCGTATTATTGCTATCAGAGATCAAGGCAAATTAATTAATTTCGTTTTTTCTGTTTAATTTAGATATAAAAAAAATGTAGACTGAGCGGAAAATTAATTGGTGTCGTGGTTTGATTCGATGTCGGGAGGGTTGGTTTTTTTTTTTTTTGGAGATTTATATTTGTATGAAAGCTTTTAACTGCTTCTTTTAAAAAGCTTTAACATAGATTTATGGTCGTTAATTCTTTTTATTCGGGATAAAATCTTGAAAATATAAAGTGGGAGATTGGCAATGTTGAAAAGAGTTATCAATGAATACGAAAAAAATGTCTAAAACAATAAGCTCTAGGTTATTTCGAGAACCGTTTCTACCAACAGTGCCACCACAACTTTTACAGACTCTAGAACCGATCTAAAATGATATGATAACATTTTGTTCGATTTTGGGTTAGGCTCCATTAAACACTTTAGAAATGAAACAATAATTTTGATGTCAATGAAGATTTTCGAAATTTTTGAAACTAATCTTTTCGTAGCTAAATAATTCAGAATATTATCGAATACAAACTATTAGGTATTTTTCTAAATTGTTGACGAATTCGAAATATTTCCGCAACTATTTGCCATTTAATTTTAAAATTTAATTTAGGTAATGTCCAAATATTCAAAATGAAAACCTTGATTGAAGTAAAATTTTGTCAGAATTTGAAAAATATAAAGACGTTTCAAACCATTCAAAATCCAATAAATTAAGTGGTAATTAAAATTTTAAAAATGTTGAATAGTTTGAAATGGTAATATTTTTGCAAACAATTTTAAAATTGATGGGTTAATTCTAATTTTAAAATTTAAAAACACGCTGAACGTGGATTTGTTAATTTTTCCGTTTTTTTTTTTGATCCCTTGAAAGGTTAAAGATCTTTTGACGTGTGCTTTCCAACGTAATTTGGCAACCGGGGTCATACTAAGATTCTTAGCTTTGTACGCGTATGGTATTATTTCTCGATTTATGGAAACCGGAATATATTCAAGTCGTTTGTTTGTTGTATAATTGATGTGAACTGATTTTGTTTCTTTTAGTTTTATTCGCCATCTTTTATCCTGCCTTGATTTGTTTCAATTCGAAAAACGTATCATCTTACTTAATCCTGAAGAATCTATCTTTCAAGTATCATTCTAGTATTTTAGCGGATTGCATTGGTAGGAGAGTTCTTAACTTATGGTTAAGTAGTTCATACCAAACTTTCCCAAAAATCTGTACAACGTCGAAAAATATCTTTGAGCAGACTTTTTCTCCTCTAGTCTTTTCTCGATTATAATGGTTGTTCTGGGTACCTGACCCATTGTTAAGTGCTGATTACGAAAACCGAACCGATAAATAAATTTTTTACCAATAGCTTCTCAAAGAGTTTAGACATCACTGGTAAGAGCGAAGTTGGCCTGTAATAGGAAGTTTCTAGTGATGGTTTCTCAGGTTTTTGGATCATGATTACTGGATACAAATTTAATTCTAAAGGCTGCATTTATAAGATTGCTGAGCTTTACCATAGCTTTTCTGGTTTGTTCTTTAAAAACTTATACCGTAATAAGATCGTAACCAGGAGCCTTTCCGAATTTATATTAACTTTTATCTCACACATGACTTCAATTCGTGTACTCAGTAAGAATTAAGTGATGCTCTGGAGTAGAAAATACCATTTACGGAACAAGGAAGGCGGAAGGTGTTAATTCAGTTTTTTAAAAATTGATGTCACGGAATTAAACCAAAACGTACAGCGCCGATTAGTGGGCTAGGTCATTTACTGTAACACTGAACTAATGTTTGGCAAAAATATGCCAAATAAAGTATCATGGTATATTATTTAGATATTATTTCAACTCTAATAATCGAGAAACGTTAATACGATGCTGGATAGTTAAATTAGTTTTTTTAATTGACGTGAAAAGTACAAATATATGTAAAACAAAGCAATTTAATTTGAAATCGAATTACGGTTTATATTCATGGTAATTTATTACGAGTATTTTGTCTCTCTTATGTCTTTTACCCCTTTTCTTAATTTTAATTTTTGTTCTTGCGCCGTTTATGAAGAAAACACGAACTATTACGATGTAGCTGCATGGTGATGACCTAAATGGGGCAATATTTTGTGGACAATCCAGTTGTCAATAACATAGCATTTCATCTTAAGTATAAGACCAAATTTGTAAAACATGGTGGTTCAAAAAGTGTGGTAGAGGGATGGTTTTCATAACAAGGTGTAGGCTCCATATACCAAATTGATTGCATTGTGGATCAAAATATTTACGTCAGTATTTTGGAAGACATAATGTTATCCTACAATAATGAGGAAGAAAAGCAGGGCGACGTGTTCCATTATTTTTCTAATTTTATAAGTATTATAGTAAGGTAAATTTAGCTCTATCGTCAGCTTGTCGAATTGAGAAACGCTTCAAAACCACCGTACAATTACCATGGTTTCTGAATTTCCTTCATTACTCTCATTTCAATAACTGGTACCTGACTGTGAAAATGATCCGTATTTTGATAAAGTTTTTATTAAACATCAAAAAGTGGATTCGGAAGCGCTTGGCTCTCGTTAGATAGCGTGCCGCATAAAAGGCGATCGCTAAAAAGGGAATTCTTCTGACATTCGAAAATTAGTAGCAAATCGGCATATTTACTATTTCTCTACCTGTTGATATTTCTAAATATGTTAGATATTGAATAAAAGCACCTGTCAAACTGAACCAAGAAGAGAAAATTCAGTTTTTTTAAATTATTTCAGAGGCTACTTTAGATTTTTAAAATTTGCAGTTTTTTTTTCAATTTCTTTATCGGGTGAGGTAGACACTCGACCGGCTATACATATTTTTTTACAATAACCCAGTTCAGCTGAAATCCTATCTCAGAACTGTGCGATGTTCTAGTTATATTGCAGGAAGCGGATGTGTTCAGTCCGGTCTGCCGTAACTCTTAATAGCTTCTTTTAAAGTTCTACTTAGCTCTTCGTTCAATGAAACTATTTGCCTCTGAGGCCGTTTGTATTTTAATGCCAATAATTTGGAAAGTTAATATATTAGGAATCATTTTAATGTTTTTTGATTACAGAAGTTCACAAAGATGATGTTTACTTCCTTGGCTCAAATTTCTTTTTCCGTTTCTCGTGATTTAGAATCAATTAACACTCCCTTTTTTCGACTTCTGTCTTCCAAATGGTTAAATCGAACAAGGTTTGATAAGCTTAAGGTAAAATTCGCTAGATTTAAAATGCGCCACATACCCAAGCTGTCATACTTACCATAAGAATAAACCGCTTAGGTAACTGGATTAGGGCATGGGAAAAGTGTTTAAAAGGGTTCATGGGAACTATCTTCCATGTAAGGAAAAATTGCAAAATTTTAATATTTACATCGAAGACAGAAAATGTCTTAATAAAATGGATAAATAATCTAATAAAATGCAAATTAGCACCTTTAACAGGGTTTATATAAACTAAGTATATTTAGGAGTTATCACCTAGTAAAACAACCGTTTCTCCTATTTCCTCTATACAGAAACATTTTATTCTTGTCGTTTATATTCCATTTTATATCCCGGCAAAAGACGAAACACTCAAAAATATTTATAAAAGAAAATAATAAGATATCACAGACATAACCATTGAATGTCTAAGTAAATTAACATTACTTTAAATTCCATTACCCTCTTCTTCCAGAGCAACAATTTTTTTTTTTTTTTTTGTTTCGAAACCATTAAAAGTAATTTTATCATAATATTTAAGATTAAAATAAGACGAACGAAATTGTATAATATATATTTTGAGTTCGTCTTATTATTTTATTAGAAAGGTGTTGATGACACTTATTATCATAAAAAAGCAAAAAACAAAAAAAAAAGACACGACGGATATTGCTACACAGAAACACATTATTGCCGACGAATGGAAAAAGAAAATGTTTCTGTTCTGTCGTGGAAGAGATTGTTTGTATGTTGAGAGATGCTGCATAAAAATATCAAAATTATTAATTTAATTTGATGTTTCGACAGTCACAACAATTATTCTCAACATTAATTATTCAATTATTTATTATTATGTGTATTGTGTTATTTAATAAAAAATAAATAATTATTAATTGCTTGGAAAATGTTCAGATTATATGGCGGTTTATGGATATATAGTATAATTATGTTTTGTTGTTTATCGTCTGCGCGTATTTTTAAACAGCGATACGAGTAATCATTCTGATCTCAATAGTCGCTTGTTATGATTATTTTTATGTTTGTATGTACTTGCAATTAATGACGAATATTAATTCGCTGTATATAGTATTGTGCCAAATATGGTACTGACGGTATAAGTTATTGTCACCCTATAAGTCTATAAATTGTTTTTTTTTTTGTTAAAGTGTGCGATGATTATGTGTATTTGTTAATAAATTTATCGATTTAGATAAAAAAAATTTATTTGAGATTGTGAAATATAATTTGTTAACAAAAAACTGAATTTTTTATTTTGTATACCTACAAAATATTGATGTGTCGTGACGTCTGCTACTGGTGTGACAAATATTTGTACGAATTGGATTTCATTATTTTTACTTACGAGGTGGAGTAAGTTCCATTCGATATTTTATTTCGTTTTATACATTACAGCAGTAGAACTGGAATTTATGGTTGTAAACAATGATTAAGACATATTTAATTGGGTTAAATGTAAAAAAAAAATATTTGATTGGATTTGTAAGCGAATTGAAATAAAAAAAAGAAGGCGGTATGCGTTAAGGGTGCCCATTCCACATTTTAGCTAAATTTGCACGAGCAGTTGGAAGTTCAAATAAAACTTGATAAATTTCATTTAATTGATATTGCTGCTAGAAACACACCTGATATTTACCGTCTTGTTAATTGATGAATGTTTCAATGTGATAGGTTTCTTTCGGGAATCGTATTTATCGATAAACCTATTAAGAAGGGACATTTTGAACATAGAGATCTGAAACTTTTTTATTATTTTTCGGGGATTCTATCATAAAATGCGCCTTGCCATCTTAATCAACTTAATGAACTTGAACCAATCAATACCTGATCTTAATTAATAGATTTTGAGTTAAGATATTGGGACCTAACTATATCAAAAGCCGAACAACTGCGCACTAAATGAATGCATTCGTCATCATCTTCGATATATTTCTCGCCCCACGAGATGTAGGTGGACCTTAAAACGGCCAGGACTTGAAAGGATCACAACCAAGATTCTTAGCTGATCTCTCTTTAAACACAAAGCAAAATTAGATAGGGTTAAATTGGGGCTACGAAACAGTATTTACATAGACGATAGCACGGGGTAGCAAACCATCTCTGGCTTAACTCACACAGAACGGAATTCTTAATCGCTTTCTTACTACTATTGAATGATAAGAGAGTAACCGGTTCAGGACCGATACATTTCTTCTGAGTTCCAGCTTTAGATAACGAACCGGCGATCTCTTTACTCTCGATATCACAATGAGTAGGAACCCACATGATCGAAACACTGTTATCCGAAGAAAGAGGATTAATGAAGTTTTTACAATCACTGACAACTTTGGAAATGGTCAAGGGATTATCTAACGAATTAAACACGCATTTGCTGTCTGTACATAAAACAATATTTTTATTTCTTACATCTTAGTTCAACAAAGCCTCAATTACAGCATCTGTTAGTGCAATTGTTTCCGCTTGAAAAACTGTGCAATTCTTAACAAGAATACCGGATAATCTAAGTCCAAGCGAAGGCTCTTCTACATTGCCAAAAGATAGTAGTTACCTTTTGAACCTTACTATCTAGGATAACACCTACATTTTTAACGTAGCCTGATCTGATAATCCGTGTTCCATCTGTGTCCGTGAGAGTACACCTCCCTGAGGACAATTTCAAAACAAGAATCAATCCATTTGACAATGGTATGGTCAATACAAAAATTAGTACAGGCTTTAGCAATATCCAGATAAGTACCCACAAGAAACTCTTTAGTCGCGTTTTTTTATTCGCTCCGGATAGCTGCTATCGAGAGCCGTCATATAAAAAATGGCTCCCGATTGCGCTCCGTATAAATAGGTAGAGCCAAATATTTTTGATATGAAGTTTTTGGTAAACAATTGAATTAAAAATGATAGTTTGATGTTAAATAAGTATAGTTTACCAATAAATAGCGCGTCAAATTTAAATTTAGGCGTAGAAAAATGACGGCTCTCGATAGCAGCTATCCGGAGCGAATAAAAAAACCACTACATTTGCTGTTGAGCGATCTTGAACTTAACTTGAGCTTCTTTTAAACTGTCGTTAGTTCTCCTTAGGTAATTATGGTATTGCACTTTCTATTTTAAATGTGCTTGATGTGTCAATACTTTGCGCCGTGATTTGGTTCCCGTTTTCTGCTGTTTAGCTAACATTAATGTTCTGGGACCAATCTGTGGTCAGTTTTTTCAAGAAAATAATAGATTTTTTTGGGCCAGTCCTCCATAATTTGTGTTTTAAACTTTGTCTTCGAAACGTAAGACGTACAGACTTGACATTTCATTAACAAACACCCATCTTGGTGCAGCTATTACCTCCAGCTAAGAAATGAAACCTTCACGCTACATTGCACTAAAAACTTTCTATAGAAGCTATTACCTTTAGCTAAGAAGTGGATACCTTAGCTGATTACAGCTATACTAAATATGTATAGTCGCTTATCGTTCTACCGTAAATCACGATGGGGTTACAGATTTACTGAAAATTTTCGCGTTGGGTTTGGCAAGGTTAGCTTGTATATTTTTCGAATAAAACATACATATTTTTTAACGGACATCTTATTTTACGCAAAAAGCAAACAACTTTTGTCTGGAACTTTTTAGGACCTTAGGAACAAGAGAAACAAAAAGATCTATAAACAAAAAGTTTCAACAGATCTAAACAAAATTTCGTAAAACTCACAAAATATTGTTAATTGATTTAAAGTTTAAATTCTAGTTTAAGAAATTGAAAATATTCCAAATTCAACAGACTTTTAATAAGTTTACCAGAAATTGCGTTCGTTTTAATAGTTGTATTCTTATTATCAAATTCTAACTTAACTTATACATTTTTCGTAAAGCTTAAGAACCTTGAAAATTCTTCAGCAGCCTGCCTATAAGCGGCTCGAATCAACCTTTCTTTAGCTAGTTTCGTTCTAAATAACAAAAGTTAGAATCACTAAGTCCTGATAAGCTTGAAAGAAAATTTGGAAGAACAAGGAAGCATTTTTCTTGAATTAGTCAAAATATTCTCAAATCAGTTAAAAATATATTTAGCACATATTCAAGCACCAAATCTGCTTCAATGATACCTTTCACACTTAACATGATTAAATTTATCTTTCAGTGTAAGCAAAGCACTAAATAATATATCGATATTTAAAGGAATTCTTACATTCTTCCTTGTTTAAATTTTCTGTTAAATCGAAATCTCTTCAAATTTCCTCTGTTCAAATTAAAATTCCCGAAGTAATAGGATAATAATAATACCCAAACGGAGACCTAATTTAATCCACCTACACACTAATAATAGTTCCAGTCCAAGACTATCATCATCATGATGAAATCACATCAAAAATAAAAGTAAACTGGAGCAAAAATCTTTAATACACATTAAAGAAAGCCCATATTCATTCGCAATAATAAATTTGCCATTAAACGTTTTGTTGTTTTTCCTTCGATTCATTTTTATTATTTTGTTCATCTCCTATTAAATGCGATGATCGATTTATGAAAAAAATGAGGGTCTCCTCTGATAAAATTCAATGAACGATGAGTTTACAGAAAAAAACACGAATGCTTTTTTGTATTTTTTTCGATTTTCTTGTGAAAAGTGTAGTGCCAAGAAAAAAAAACACAAACAACATACAAAAACACAAATAAATTTTTGCTTTTCATTATATCCAGTTGTTTGTGTATTTATTATGTATATGTGGGATATCTCTCAAAAAGATAAGATCCATATCCTGATATTAGGATAATCAGGGAAAGCGAAGAGATTTGTTACTTTTTAAATCACATTCGTATGAGTAATCATTTAATGGACATCATCTGTATAAAATATACTCTAATGGTTGACGGGAATGAACGATAGTAAATTTTTATGTTGAGGGTGAAGAGGAATGTAATGTATGTATTATATACAATTTCCGTGCAAATTCAACATAATAATATAACATTGGCTTTATGTTGTTGGTTTTTATACATACATATTTTATTCATATTAATCATAATTTAAGTAGAAACATGACCTTGTTTTTATGCCACACACATATTACAATCAGATCACCAATCAGTAGCAACTAGCAACAATGCTCGGAGCACATATAATATGTTATGTGCCACCAACACAACACACCACACACACACAATTAATGGTTTATTATATGTATAGGGAGTATGTGAAATTATAAAGCGCCGCCATATATGAAAATTATGAAATACAATTTCCCAGAATTACCTTTCACATAATAGATATGACTCAACAGAATAATTAAATTTAGCAGTAATGTTGTATTCGAACGAGTTGAAGTTTAATTTTATTTTCGTACACAGGAATTGTTTTATTATGTGTAATGGAATCAATAGCCAGTATGGTTTGGATAAATACAGAAAATATACATTTACATTAATTTATCTTCTGTTTCTTTATGGTTCATAAAACATTTATATACAATACATAAAATGGAAAATACAAAAGGCGGTGATTTAAAATTTTATATTCGATCAGCAAGACCTCAACATTGTAAAAAAATGCGGTTGGAAATTATAAAATATATCGAATATACCGAATTTTATAAAACTCAGCCTACTAACACATACATATTATTATTAGTCTTCAGAACCTTAAGCCAGACATTATTTGAAATCCATTACATCATCGTTTTTATAATTCGAGTGAATATTCTAAACCTACGAAAACTATACTGACACTTAGAACAAACCTGCTTTTTCAGGGACACGACAACTAAATAGAAACACATTAATGATCTAATGCTTTAAGTAAAACTGTACAAATTGAGGATTTCAGTTTAGAAATTTAAAAATGTAAGCATTAAAGTGTTTCAGGAATTACGAGCAGATTTAGAAATTATTGCGGACATTTCTAAACAATACTAGATATCATGGCCGTTACAATGTATTTTATAAACATGGATCAAGCTCATTGAAAAATAAAAAAATTCTCCTATATAAGCCCTTACTATAATTTACCTAATTAAAACTTCAACTAAATATTTGTTTTCTGGTGCTTGGCAGTTCTTTAAAATAGAGGCCTTTCCCCGTTTCGTAAATCAAGAATTTGTTCCTAGAGGGTCGCCCAAATATTTTATTTCGCACGTTTTAAGTTATCTAACATTAATTGCCGTTAGCCTTCAAATCGTTGTAAAAAAAGCTTCGGTTAAAATTTAGTTTTGTAGAACGTGTCTGGAGCGTTGATAGCTCAAAAAGGTAGAAGGTGACCTTCAAGGACGCCAATGCACATCTAGCAATTCATTCTAGTGGATGGAAAGGCTAGTGGAACAGTGCCCGCCGAAGACAAGCCGCTATACTATTAATGACCTCCTTCACTAAGATTCCTCTAAAATAGTATAATTACATTGGGCCAATAATTGTTAACTAGCTATATGCAATGGTTTAGATGTTCGACCTGTCCTATAGCCCAAAGAATTCTAGCTTCCGATTAATCCTTTTTTATTGAATCACCACTGGCCTTCACCAGTCACGTACTTCTCTTGATTTAATCTTTTTTTTTTTTTTTTTTGATCGGTTAGACCAGAAAAACTCTTAATATATCTATAGGGAATATTAGTTAAAACAGTTTATGAGGGTAGCTGAAAATTCCGGATGGTTAATAAACTATAGAATGCACTCAATGATTGTAGCGATTATATACTGGTTCAAGAAAAAATGCCTCTCATTCAGCCCAATTTTTAATTTTCGGAACATAAAATTTCCCGTGGTTTAGGTCGATTTGTAGTACATTCTTACGACATTTTAAATTAAAAATTGTATTGTAAAACAAAGTAAAAATTTGGAAATTATTACGAATAAACAAACGAAATACAACTTTTCGTTTTCCTTTTCACTTAATAAGACCTAACCATTTTTATTATTTTATTCGTACCTAAACCAAACAAAAACTTCTGGAGACTTAAAAGCAACTACAGTCAACTCCATGGTAAAATCGCAATAGAAAACATTTCATGATAGAGAATGGTTTCGTCATTTTGTGATAAAATTATTGAAATATTACTCCAGTACAAATAAGGTTGGGTTGGTTTAGTTATGAAACATGCCTTACATGTTCTTTAACCCTCAAATAAAACATAAGAACATGTTTAGCGTCCAATATTTGTCCAAGACCTTCCGGGAGATTGTTGAAATAGCTATCAAAAAAGCCTTCAAATACAAATTGTAGTTACGGAAATTACAAACATTTTTGTTGTTTTTATTTTGTTACGATTTTATTTAACGTAAAAATTTAAAATTTTTCGGAATAAACCAAACCCTGAGCTATAGGCTTAGTGAAGAAAAAAATCAAACGAATCCTAAAATAATTCTGGGTATCACCCATTTTCTGATGAATTGTTACAAATTAGCTTGGCAGAGGTGGCAACCAATATTAACACGCGTCCAGTTCAATGTAATGAAAATTTAGTTTATAAAATTTTAATTTAGAAATTGATTTTAAATTTAAACTAAATATCGCGATTCAAATAAAATATCAGACGACCAAATTTTGGTTCGCGACCCATGGGTTTAGAAAAGCTGATTTATAGAATGAAAAAATACATGTCTTCATCATTAAAAAATTATGCTGTTGATAAATCTCCATCCAATGTATGTTGATAGTTCAGTCGATTTTAATTGCTATATTTGAATCCAAAAGACCCACATTGGTCTAATAAAATGAATCAGCGAGACATCGTCCTCATCTTACCATGCAAAGCTGAACGTGACTGAAGGAATTTTTGATGATATCGAGTTTTACCGGTAACCGGCTGAAATAATTATTTCAAAATTTTTTGATGAACAATTTATTCACAATAAAATTTCTTTAAATTTTCAGTGGGAAGAATAGCAAATATTTAGATTCCGATCCTCTTCCCTTCCTTTAGATTCCTGTCATTCTCATCACTTATTTCTTTTGCAAACGTTATTAAAATGGAAATAGAAGGAAATTTTAATTATTATGTGGACGAAGGTAAATAATTTTATTAAATAATGAAAATAAAATTTTTTTGATCTAAAAAATCTGAAATCTGTTTCGAACCTGTTTCCTAAATCGATCTGATTTCAGATTTCAAAATCTGCTCGATCTACGGATTTCAATAAGAAACACAGCATAAGTTTCTAATTATTTAACATTTAAATTTTTCGAAGATTTTAGTTTTGCCAATAATTTTGCTTATTAAAATTAAAACCAATCACCATGGAGAAACAAATTTCCTAAACCAATTCGTACATTTTGAAATTCATCTGCAATTTATTTTTGTAACTTTCCACATCAACATTTGTTCCTATATGTACATAAAGATTTTTACCATTTATACTCAACAAACTTTTCTTTCTTCACCAACTTGTGTTGTCAGCCAAAAATCTAAAAGTTCTTATCTTTGTCGTCATTTTTTACGAGACTTATCTGCATTTTATTTGATTTCTTTTGTAAAAACTCCATTTTTTGGATTATACGGGATTTACTTATGCAGATTTTTTTTATGGTATTCAAAACTTTCTTATCCTTTTGGGCTTGATATAATATTATTTAGAGCTATAAAAAGAAATATGTCGTTAAGGACGACTATTAAAATAAGGATAAATGAAAAGTTAAATTTTAGCATAACAATGACCTGTATATATTCTAAAACATGCGATTATATTTCAAAACACAAAATACTCAGGACTAAACCAATCCTAATTATAAATAAAAAAATATTTACAACCTCTTAAATTATGAAGTGGTTTCAAGCACAGCCAGTACATGCATAATTAACATTTAAAAATAATGTGAACGTGCTTCATTGTTTCACATCATATAGTTTGTGCATCCGGTCCAACTTATAGATATGTATAATAAGGTGTGTTTGATATCGACTCACTGAACTATAAACAATATAATAATTGTATTGCTTCAAAAGACTGTAAAGTTCATGCTGTTGAATTATAATTTTTTTTTTTTTTGTGATAACAGATAATAATACTTAAAATTATATTGTATAATTGATAAATAATGTTAGTTTGATTAGATAAAATTCGTACGAATATAAAAACATAAAATATACCTTCGTGTGTTATTATAAATGATAAGTAGATAAGGTATCAACAATATTCTTATGAATTTTCGATAACAACAAGAGTGACTAGTGTTAACGCCATGTGAAAATTAGCAATGTTGTATTGTGATTCGCTCAAAATCATAGATCTAATAATGGATTCCTTATCAAATATTTTGCCGACTGTTTTTATTATGCAGACATATTTTTGTATTTTTAGTTCCTTACTTTTGTCAGTAAATTTAGTTAAATTAGTAATAAAAATTAATGGGTTTTCTATATGTATGTACAAATATAGAATAACAAAATAAAATCCATCCGGTTTCCGGAAATTAATATCTCTTGAATTATTAATTTTATCAATAATTAAGTCTTTATTCCCCTCACTCGACATTATACCATATAAATGTATGGAAAACTATTAAAGGATGTTGATATGTTCGAATTAAAGTAGATAAATATTTAATTTTCTCGATTTCATTTGGTAAGTTATGAATATGTACCAAATTCAATTCTGAATTATGCAAATCTCAAATTTTAAGGTTCAATAGAAATTAAGATTAGTTTCACGGTCGGATTAAAGCGAAAAACTGAAGCCTGTCGCTTGATAAAAATAATACTTAGTTGCTCAATTTTTTTAAATTGAAGTATACTTGTTTTTGCTAAAGGATTCCCTTCCTCTTCAAATAATTCAGTAGCTCAATATTTTAAGATAATTCAGTTATATCAGAAAATTCAATTTATTCGCCACAAATGCACGAGCTTTTGATACTAGTAGATGTTAACAACCTGAATTCAGCTAAATTGCTTAATTTTTTTAGATATACATACGTTAAAGCAAAACAAAGGATTGATATAATTAGGAAAACTCATTTGCTCATTATCACTACCTCAAAAATATTCAGTTGCTTGCAATAGATAATGTCGATAGTTAAAGTGTCCGAAACTGACGCCAAATATGACATGATTAGGAATTATAATAATACAGTTGCTCATTTTCGTTTTTCTCTGACTTTTAAGTATCATAAATAAATAAATATTTTTATAAATAAAGCTTTGTAATTTTTGATCAAACCTCGCAGGTAGTCTGGCAAGTTAATTACAAAATTATTTAGTTGCTCAATATTTGTCTTTGTAATTTTATTTTAACAAAATATTTGTAATAGAAAGAAATTTCATCAAAATACCTCTGAACAAATTTGGTGTAATTTGTACAAATTTTTTAATTCGCTGGATCAGACGTTGAAATAAAACACCGTAGCACCAAAATGAAACCACTTAATTGATTTTAATTAAATTCAAAATTTGAATACAATAATTTAAACTTTATTTTTACAATTCAATAAAACTTCCTTTGATCGCTTTTTTTTAATCACTTGTATTTGCTTGTATCGCTTTTTCCAGAATGACCAATCTTTTTTTATGTTCATCGTCAGCTAGTTTTTTTCCCGGGCAATCCAAATGGAAACTCGTTTTGGTTGTAAGCCACTGAACACCAGTTTAACTATTTCCGATGCCATCTCTGATAATGATTTGAACCTTTGATATTAGAATACAGTGACATCTTACAGTGAATAGTTACCTTAAATTTATCTAGTACACATATCTTATAAATGAGCTACTAATTTAATCTACATATAATTGAGTTATAATAAAAAGTTTTAGAATCTTTGATATTTGTGTCAAACTAATAATATGTGAAAAACAAACTAATAATAATAACAATTGTGATTTGTGAACAAGCTAAGTTTACATTAAATTACAAAAAATAGCATTTCTTAATTCTGTTTATTTAATTTCAGAATTCATGAACAACCTCTTAGATAATTCAGCTATTTTATAGCTCTGAAAAGTTGCAATCAAATGGTCAAATTACTTTAGTTAATTCAGTTATATCGGAAAATCAGTTAGTTCATCACAATCGATTGAGCTTTACTAGAAGTAAACAATCTTGTTTTAGCTGAATTATGCACATTTTAAGAAAGCAATTAATTTTTGATTCAGTTGCTCAATTTGCGTCGGCTGAAAAGGTTAAAGAAAGTTAATGTCTCAGATAAATTGACCTCAAATTTGATATAACAATGATTTAATAATTATCTTAGTATAGTTATTCAATTCCTCCCCTTATTTTCTTTGCTCGAAATTAGATAGACAGCAAATCTTTTTTGTTAGATAAAGTTGCTCAGTTTCATCATTTTATGAAATTGAAAATTAGTAAGATATAATAAAAATAGTAAATTTGGTAACTTTTTGAACAAAACATGTATGATAAGCTACATTAGATTAGTTTCACGATCGGATTAAAATGAATTACAGAAGACCGACAATTGACAATCCAAAAATTCAATGGCTTCTCGAACTTGATAAATCAAAATAATATCGAGTAACTCAATTTTTATTAATATAGAGGAATATATGAGTGTGCTAAAGGACACTTGGCAACACCAACTAATTTTGTTTTAATACATTTTTTTCGATATTTCTTTTGGAAAGATAAGACAATTGACCAAAATATTTCTTCAGATAATTCAGTAGCTCGATGCTTTAACCGCTGTGAAAAGTTACATTTGAACAGATTCGACAAAAGTGACAAGTGGGACGGCTAACCTTAATTGAGAATTTGAGTGAGAACCTTACAACCCTAAAGGAAGCAAACTATTTGTCTTTAATCTTTTTGGTTATACAAAGTTGGTCAGTTTCATAAGATATGCAACTTAACCGTTGTGTCTATACCCAAAAAATTATACACTATTCTATACCCGACCCACCCGGGTGGCCACATGTATTTTCTTGTTAATATCGAAAATTTTTGTATTTGCCAGTGTATTATTGCCTTTATTTATTTTAATATACTATTTTAAACGTTATAAAACAAAAAAAATAAATAAAAAATGGGGAATCCCCGGTTAATGCTAGTAAAACAAAACAGAAAAGAATCGTTTAGGTGAGCTGAGGAAATTAGAGTAGGTGTGGTATTCAAATGGAAAGGTTGATTGCGGAAGTGATTTTTTTTGTAAATAAATATATATGTGAGTGATAAAATGGCGGACCACAGAGACATTTCAAATGCTGAGTTTAGACGGTAAGATTTATTATTTGGATGATCCGTTCGGTTTTTTTACATTTATATACACATTTTTGCCCTAGTTTGTCGTATGAAGATCAACAAGCATACCTAAATCGTTTATTAGAGGAATGTGACGATGACGAAGAAGTGCTTGATTTTGTTGACGACGGCTCAGAAGATGAGTGGCTTCCTACAGCAGCGGATAGAAACGTGGAAGATTCAGACATAGAGGACGTTTATGAAGATCATGAAGTCCAAATTGAAGTGTCTGATGAAGAAATTTTCAGCGATAGTGAAGTTGAAGACGAAGGAGAAACTGGAAGTGCAAATTCGCCTTATCTAAAAGGAAAAGATGGATCGATATGGAGACAAAATCCTCCTCAAAGGCAAACATTGAGACACAATATTCTCAGGAGTCAACGAAGTGGGCCATCGCGATCGACCGAAATGTTATCTGTAAGAGATACCTTCAAGTGTATATTTACGGACGTCATGTGTGAAATAATCATTAGACACACAAACAGGAAGGCCAATGAAGTATACACAGAACACAATATTCTAAATCGGGATAAACCGCAGAAAATCTGGAAATTATTGACATTTCAGTATTCAGTATTCAGTATTCTGTATTCTGTATTCAGTATTCTGTATTCTGTATTCAGTATTCAGTATTCAGTATTCAGTATTCAGTATTCAGTATTCTGTATTCAGTATTCAGTATTCAGTATTCAGTATTCTGTATTCTGTATTCTGTATTCAGTATTCAGTATTCTGTATTCAGTATTCAGTATTCAGTATTCAGTATTCAGTATTCAGTATTCAGTATCCAGTATTCAGTATTCAGTATTCAGTGTTCTGTATTCTGTATTCTGTATTCAGTATTCAGTATTCTGTATTCTGTATTCAGTATTCAGTATTCAGTATATAGTATTCAGTATTCTGTATTCAGTATTCTGTATTCTGTATTCTGTATTCAGTATTCAGTATTCAGTATTCAGTATTCAGTATTCAGTATAAAAAAAAATTTTTTGTGTAGGACGAACAAGATTCACCCAGTATATGCCGTCCAAACCGGCAAAATATGGGATCAAAGTATGGTGGGTTTGCGATGCTGCTAACTCTTACCCAATAACGGGGCAGATATATACGGGTAAGCAACCATCAGGCAGGGAAATCAATCAAGGAGAGCGGGTTGTCAAGGACCTATGCGCCCGTTTCAAAGGGTCTGGGAGAAATATAGTAACTGACAATTTTTTTACAACATTGCCGCTTGCTCGTTTATTGATCTCTTGGGACTTATCAATAGTCGGGACATTAAAAAAAAATAAACCCTATGTTCCAAAAGAAATGTTGCCGTCCAGATCTCGGGAAATTTATTCGTCAATTTTTGGATTCAGCGATGATAATATTACACTTTGTTCGTATGTCCCCAAAAAAAATAAGAGTGTATTATTATTATCTACGCAGCATTATACGGATTCAGTAATTGGAGACAAAAAAAAACCGGAAATCATTCATTATTACAATGGAAAAAAAGGTGGAGTAGATAATATGGACAAACTGGTCACTCATTATACAACCAAACGAAGGACGAAAAGATGGCCTGTAGCATTTTTTTACAATATAATTGATGTAGCTTGCGTCGCGGCTTACAAAATTTACATAGAAAATAACCCGGCTAGATCAAACAAAACACACAATCGTCGAGAATTCTTGAAAGATCTTGTGCTTCAATTAGCTCTACCGCATGTGTCAGATCGATCAACCATACCAAATGTATATAGAAATTTTAATTCACGTTCAGGGATAGAATGCATACTTGGCAAACCGCTCTATGTACCAATAAACCAGGAATTGACAACGTCTGGAGTACCTAATGTGTTACGCAACAACGATGGCCGAATTCCTCAAGTTGCCAAATGCTGGATTTGTTTGTCTTCCGATCCCAAAAAACCGACGAAATTCACGGAAATCCTGTAGTATCTGTAGAAGACCAGTATGTGTAGAACATACGAACACTCAAATAAAGTGTTCTAAGTGTTAATAGTTTTAATTTTTTTTGTAAATTTTTACCAAATTGAATTTCTTATTTTGTAAACATATTTTTAATAACCAACTGAATTATTTATGTGATAATTTTTGATTTTTTCTGTGATGAAATGTTGATTTAAACAATAAAATGTTATACAAATAGCATATTCAGTGTTTTTTTAAATGGCCACCCGGGTGGCCGGGTATAGACTACAAGAGTAATAATATTGGTAAACGAATAATTTAGTTCAGCAATAATTTTTAGTTAACTTCTGTTCAAAGATCAATAAAAAATAAGTAGTTCTTGGATGTCAAGGAGTAGGGATAGTCTAACTGTGAAATTGAAAAAGTTACGAGCATTTTAAATCGAAATGGCCACCCGGGTGCCCGGGTATAGACACAAGGGTTAAGATATTACTAAATTTGATTTAGCACTGTTCACAAATCAATGAATATAAATCAAAAATATTCAGTTGCTCAGTTTTCGACGATAACTGAATAGATTAAAGTGCAAACGATAAATGGGGCACATTAGGATATAGAAGAGTTAAGGTTTTCAGCCTTTATTTTATAATTAACTGGTTAGTTTAGTATATACAATTATTAAGTTGCTCCATTTTTACCATTTCGTATTAGCATTAAAGAAAGGCGCATTTTAAATAATTATTCCTGTAATAATAAAAAGTGAAAGTGTCGGCTATGCAGTTGCCGATTTTCGTTTCTCACTTAGTTTTGACGCTAGAACGTGAAAAATTCTGTTTTCAGTCTCTTTAGACAATAGATGTAAACAGCCTTATTTTAGCTAAATTATACTACCATCAACGACCAAGCGTCATGTAGCGTAACCGATCGTCTCTTTCGTTAGCAATATTACTTTTGGTCAGCCATTAGATGATGAATGAAATCGAGAAACAACACGCCCAGCGTGCAGTTCCACGATTCCTCTGGTGATTAGGATGATACAGCATCAACAACGAATAAAGTTCAGAACTTCAGAAATCTGAAACCCTGAGCTCCAGCTTGATCTAATGAGCTTTTCGCCTTTTTATCCATATGGAGAACCGGGTTGGCAGTGCGACGCATGACATAGATGTCATCAACAAACGTTAGAATGTGGCAATTAATTCGTCATTTTTCGTCGTGAGTGCGGAAAAGCTATCTTAGCAGTGGTTGACGGATTTATATCTGTAAATCGAACAGCCGATGGTTGATGGATTCATATCTGTCGGTTGATAGATTCATATCTATAAGTCGAATCCATCTTTTGCGAGAATCTGTTGCTCTGAATAACGCTCAAACTACCGTGTTAAATTCCTCGATTGAATTTCGTTATATTAAAGCTGCTAATCTCAACTTAAAAAAATAAACAATTTACCGATAGTTTCAATTTCAACATTCAACATTTTATACTTAAATGCTAAAGTTCAATGTTATTAAATATTATTCACCATTAAGAACGTCGTTACCAAATAAATTAGGTGCACGCCCTTTTCAAAACGTGACGTCGTTTGGTTGAATAAACCTCATTCAAATTTCAACAAGAAAAAAACTATTAACTAATCAATTATCACAAATTGTACAAAAAGTTGTAACAATTGGTTTCGTTTTATGTTAAAGCATAAATACAAATAAATTAACAAAGCAAGAGAGGAAGAGGGCGATGTTGGTCGACCTAATACGTATAACCGCACAATATATGTTAAGTTCGTGGCATTAATAAATAATAAGTAAAATCAGAAACAGACGTGGGCGATGCGATGGAAAGAAGAGGATAAATAAATTTCTTAATCAAAAAACATTTTAGAATTTATTAGCATCTTTTATTAACTTAAATTAAGGTAAAAGTATAAAAGATTTAACGAATCTTTTTTTTTTTTTTTATTGTAAGTATCTGTTGGGTGAAAAATAAGAAAACTATAAAGAAAAGCTAAACAAAAAAAAAAATTGTTAAGATCTAAATTTAAAAACAAAAAAAGCCTGTTTAAGATTTAATCAACTGATAATTAAAATGAAAGAAAACGAAAAGAGATTTGTCTTGTTTCGTTCGGATAGATTTTGTGGTCCTTAGATTTCCCTCCTTTTACGATATCAAATAATTTTCTTTTAAATTTTCCACCAAGTAAAACGAAGAAAAGATAAAGACGAAAAAATATCTGGGATCTGTAAACATTTATTTTTATTTTACTCTACTTTTTTGGTGTAAATTTTGTGCTTTGGAAAATAATTTTAATGAGGATTTTCGGATTTTCTTTTATATTTTCTTGTGCTTTTGCCTTTGTGGGTTTGGTATATGGTTTTGGTAAACATCTAGATGAAAAACATGGATTACATATTTTTTTTTTCTTTTCTATTTTTAAATAATATTAATTATGAGATTTTATTGATATTTGCCACACACCCACAGACACATACATACTCGTACACATTTAAAATAGGATCGATTCATACGATACGTACACATAATATGGATTTTTTGTAGAAAAAGTATGTATTTTAAGTCATTTAATACATAGAAAATTAGCATAAAAAATCACCAATTTCGAAATATGTATGTACAAACAGATATATAAATTTATATACTATATACATATATAGGAAAAGCAATGACAAAAACGACTTTACCCACAAAATTTGATATCGATTTTATAAAATTAGATCATCGTATTACTTCAATGAAACTTTTTTTTTAGCTTTTTTACAACCAAAAAGAAATGAAATAACAGTTTTTTATTATTTAAATAATTAAATACAGTGAGTTATACAAACAAGTCAAAATGTCGACATTTTATATGGAATGCGTTTAAATATTATTTGCCTTCTAAAAGCACGAGAAGTAACTGCTGACGAAATGGCCGGAATAATTTTTGTATGTGGTTCTTCAACTGGGCTTAAATTTAAAATCGAACCGCGATTAAATTTAAAATAGAACCGCTGCATCATCCAGAGTAATCTATCTCCCTTATACCTAATAATATGCTTGCTAACGCAAGTAATTTCATATTTTGATTATAATGCAATATTAACAAAATAATTCTGCTGAATTTTCTGCTACCAATTTTTATGGAAATTATAAATCATTAATCGGTATAGTTGAAAATGATAAAAAACATAAAACTAGTTCACGGAAAATTAAATATAAAAACCCACGGTTTAACGCTACCTTGAATAATTTAAATAAAAAAAAGAAATTCTATAAATCTCAATACGGTGACAAGCATGACAAGTCTAATACTACACCTATCTCGGTATTTTTTGAACGCATTTTGTTAAATAGAATTTTAAACCATCTAAAATGCTTAAGTCGAATTAAGACAATTTTTTTTTCAATATTCAACGTTTTATAGCCATCATTTAACTCCACAAAACTTGACTTAAGTGGTAATACCTTGTGGCCAAGGGCGGTGGACGCAAGCCGTGGTAGCTTTTTTGTCGGCATAAGTAAGTGGAAAATGAATTTAAAATTCAACTTTTTCTACCTCTCTAGAAAAATTATTAAATTTGATTTAGGCTGTTTCGCCTTTTAACCACAGAACTATAATTTAATTCACACAAAACAATATGGGTTTCAAATATAAAATAACACCTTTCAGTAATGCTAAATCTAAATGTGTTGCATTTTTTTGACTTGTGCAAGGCTTTCAATTGTGTCAATATTCAGGTTCTAGCTGCAGAATTAAGTAATTTTAGGTTTGACGGTAAGGCTTTGAAGTTAATACAAGATTATTTAAGGGAACGCAGGCATTATGTTCAAATTAATCGAGTTGAATCTACTGTGCTAGGTAAAAGAAATGGCGTACTCCAGGGCTCTATTTTGGGACCCACGCTATTTCTTATATTTATTGATAGTTTATTAAATCTTGCACTTAATGGAAATGTTCAATGTTTTGCAGACGTTACGATAATTCATTATAGCTGTGACAACTATCATCAACAAAAAGAACAAATGAAAGCGGATATCCGCCTGGTCAGTGATTGGTTGTTATGTCATTCTCTACAACTGAATGAAAAAAATCAAGTTTTTTAATCTTTTCAGTGCAAACAAATACGGATATTTTCGATTCGATGCACTTTCAATGCAAAACAATTTATCGCTCTGAGCAGGTAAACTATCTTGGCTTACGTATTTCGCAACAATTATCTTGATCACAACATGCTGATTATATAAAATCTAAAATAACACTTTTTTTCGATCTTCTAAAGCAATGTTCTCGTTATTTGAACTATGTAGTCAATCAAAATGTATATTTCAGTTATATTCATTCCCATTTCACCTATTTATTTCCAATTTGGGTAGCTTTAACAACATCGAAGATAAACGTAATTTCTGTGTTGCAAAATAAAGCTTTGAGAGCGAATCATGGATTGCACAATCTGCATCCAACTTAGCTGTTATGTTCCCCCAAAATATTGCCCTTTAGTGGATTATGAGTTTGATACACAAAATTATCATGAAACTAATTCGTACTAATCATTTTCTTATATTAAACCAGGATGTAACTAATCGTAGTAGTCGATCTGCTTTATGTTGTCGCCCCTCTCCATATAAATTTAATATTGCCTTGAACAGTGTATTTTACAGAGGGAGTTACTGTACAATGGTTTAATAAAACTTATAGATAAAACCACTAAACTGCAACTGTTCAAAAATATAGTTAAAATTAATTATTTCTTGAATATTGTGAGCAGTACGATATATAGTATTACATGGATTGGTTCATGTTTAGTAATTCGAAGTGCTTCTCTAGCCAACTGCTTTTACCTGATTAAATTTACTTACAAGTATGAGAGGAAACCGACGTTTTTTTCATGTTTCTCCTCGTTTTATTTCCTGCATGACCTAGTTTAACAGATAAATAAGTTTGTACTCTAATAAAATTGCTTTCGTTTCTCTGTTACATCTTGTTATGATATTTAAAAAAGTGAATACTCTAATACGTTTCTTTTATCATAATTCGTTCAACATGGCATATTTTAAAACGGAATATTTCAAAAAGGAATATGAAAATATGACATAAGGTACACTATGGCATATTTCAATACGGCATATTTCAAAACGGCATATGGTACACTGCGGCATATGATAGGTAAACTATGTTATATTTGAAAATGACATATTTCAATACGGCATATGGTACATTACGGCATAAGGTACACTATGGCATATTTCAAAGCGGCATGTTTTAGTATGGCATATGGTACACCATGGCATAAGGTACACGACGGCATATTTCATTATGACACATGATACAATATGGCTTATTCTAAAACTTGGCTATTTCTTAGCCGATTATGATGAAATTCAAATGGGATTCTAACACTGATTTTAAATGAAGTTCTGGAATATGGCCAATTTTGAAGGCACTTGGCTGTTTCTCAACAGATTATGATGAAATTCGACATATACGATGGAAATGGAATTCTAAACTGGATTTTAAATGAATTTCTGGAATATGGCCACATATTATGGAACTTGGCGATTTCTCAATCAATTATGGTCAAATTCGGCAAGTGTGATGGAAATGGGATTCTAAAATGAGTTTTAATTGAAGTTCTGGAATACGGCCAATTTTGATGGATCTTGGCTGTTTCTCAACAGATTATGAAGAAATTCGACATATACGATGGAAATGGGATTCTAAAATGAGTTTTAGATGCAATTCTGGAATATGGCCAATAATGATACAACTCGGCTATTTCTTAGAGGATGATGTAAAATTCGACAAGTACGATCTCTTAACTAATTATGATGAAATTCAACAAGTGCGAAGGAATTTCCTACGAACATAAATAATTAGCAAGGTAATTAGCTAATTCGCTTATTAATTCGCCGATATTTTATTTTATTTTTGTAATGATTGTTTTTATGGCCTTTTCTAAGTAGTGTTATTTTTTTTACGAAGATACATATGTGGGAAAATCCCGATTTTAATTTTAATTTTTGTTGTATTTGTTTACCGAACTAATGTAGTATAGCAGATGTTTTATTGCACAATTTCAGTTAATAACCGCTTTCCAGTTATGTGGTTATTTAAAAAAAAACAAATGTCGAAGTACAACAGAAATACCCATTGAAAGTAAAATTTATTTGGTAACTGATTTTATTTTAGAAATAAAAGCAGTCGTGAATTTCTAATGTTGGGCTTTTAAATTTCGTTGTAATGAATTAATTAGGCAAATATAAATGAAAATTGTCGGAAATCTTTATTTAATTCTGAATTAAGGGTGTAAAATTACTCAATTATTAAATAAAGAAATTTGAAGCCATAATAATTTAGTAAACCTAAAAAAACAATAGAAATACAATAAAAAACGTTCTTAATAAAATTTCAAAAAATCTCATTTAACTTTTGTAACTTAAATAAAAAAAACTAATCTATGGTAACGTTGGGCGCTATTTAAGTAAGTTATGCTTTTTAAATGGCAATTATAGGCCCAATTTAGTTTGTATTTAACGAAATTATTTCCTTACAGAATATTTGACATACCGGCCACCGAAACCGTAGCAACTGACAAATTCAGTGTTAAACTTCCGCAAAATTGTTTTAACGAAAATATGTGGGCAAGACAAAAAGGTAAGAAACGAGGAAATCACATCATGTAGTACATACACCTCTAAATAATTATGCCCATTGATTTAGGAGCCCGGAAAATAATATCCTAGGGTAAAAATCCGACCTCGAGAATCCACTATCAGTAGAAAACCCTAAACTCGATCATTTCTTACTGTCGAGTAAAGATTTTTTTTTTTTTATCAACCAAGAACATTAGCAACGAAAGTAAACAGCGATACGATAAATAGAGCAAGGAAATAAGTAAATCGATAAACACTTAAGCCTGGATCAGCGAGTCAGTAAGTATCTGTAAGAAACTTTATGGAATTTGACGAAATTTTTTTCTTACAGAAAATTTGACATATCGGTTAGCCAATCTGTAAGACCGGTTGGGAAATAATAATTTTAGGCAAACTGAATAATTTTGTACATATGCTACGATGCACAAATTAAAAATTGATTAAAAATATGGCAAGAATTTAAAGAAATATTAGAACCATTTTTATTTCAATCATATTTCATAATATGGCTTAAAGAATAAATCCGTATCACTCCTTGTCATAAGCATGTCTCCACTAAACACTACACTAAAAATATATTGCTGTCCTATAATATGCCCATTTTGGACTAATATCCTATCCGGTCCTAGGTTTTTTGACTTTACCACTTTACCTTAAGTTTAAACGAAAATTTTCGCTTTGTTAAGTTGGGGTAACTTGACGTTGGTCCACTTTCTTTGCTCGTGTCTAGCATTGGCACTCAGAAGGCACAAACACTTGGGTGTAAGTTCAGGATGGACTGCCTCTCGGATCTCGAAAACAGTAAAGTGCGGGACGTCTTACGCTACATAAGTAGCTCGAAATGGTTCCAATAGGGGTAAAAGGGGAGATATTCTGTGGTATCACAATGGACCGTCACCGGTCTAAGTGTGCATAAGCAGCCACTCCAACCTAACCTAACCTAACCTAAGTTGGGGTAAAGTGACAAGTCGTTTTATCGAAACTGAACGAAAAGTTGCTAAAGATTCGCCGGTCAGTAATATAGCGTACCACTACGTTAAGTTCATACGGACTCGCTGTTCATGCCTTTAGGTATCAATAAAATTATAAAACAAATCACGAATTCCCAAACGAATAGAAAAATGTATTTTACACTAGAATCGATTTACCTTTACATATTTAATAGAAAATCAATTAAAAATCAATTTCATATCAACCGGTTTATTTACTGTTCTTTTCTTGGGTATTCAACAAAATTATTAATTATGTACTTAACACATGAGGCATAATAAATATGCAACGTAATCATTTTGTGTTTTTAATTTTTGGGAGATACTAAGTTTACGGTGCTTCATGTGTTTGATCCGAAACATGTACATATATTGTGTGTAAGGTGTAAAGCAAATTTTGTTTATGTGTACACACTAAATAGTAGCGAAAGTATACAACAATAACAAATTTGCCGAAAGAAAAAACATCAATAATAAAATATGTAAATAAAACACCCGGTTGTTTGAATGTCATTCAATTTAATTAATAAATAATATATCTATTATTTAGCATTTAATAGTTAATTACAACAGTATTTATGTCAAAAAACTATTATGTATATAAATTATTTTAGGTCCCTCCTAAATCTATATAAAAGTGTAGATTGATGTAAATATGTGTAGCTAAACAAAATTCTAATTGGAAAAAAAAAATACTTACAAGATGTAATACTGTATTGACCACTTCACGATTAGAGACACGGCCCACTTCCACCAAGCTGACCAGTATCGCGAATTTAATATTATCCGACATGGATAATTTAAGGACTTCATCAGGACGTTTAACGTTATCAAATAGCGAACGTGTTATATCCGCCATTTTAGATAAAAAAAAATATTTTCTCTTCCTCGCGAGTTTTGTTTTTATTTTAATTTAATTTTAACAAAATTTATCATTGACACAATATATGGTAGAATAATTAGATTAATAATTAAAAACTATTGATTATTTAATATATATTTAAAACTTATACACTACGAAACTTGTTTTTTTGATATTATTTTATGTAGGCGATAAACAACACTACCACTTTGCACACTACACGGACAGACTGTATTTTTTATTTTTTTTTTTTTGGAAACGCAAATTACACCTAAATAAATTACATTTCACACACTACTAAGTAATAAATTAAGGGTAAATTTAAAAACTTGTCAATTATATAAGGGTTTATTAAGTACATAAATTAATTAAATCACATAAACAAAATACGCGGCTGCTGATCAAAAATTACACAAGCGACTAGACATTTTGTTGGTCACTGTATTTTTTTTTTTTTTTGTATATTATGTAGCACACAAACTATTTTATTTAAACACATACACCAACTTAAATTATAGGTATATTTATAATAAAGAAAGTATGATTAGTTATGATTGATTTTTAATTAATTAAATTAAATTGATTTTATTTTTAAATTACTGAATAAAATTTTATTTTTTTTTATTTGGTAAATGACAGAATACGTGTTTCGTTCTCACTCCGAATTTGTGTGTGTTCTGTCTTCTGTGTTGTTTGTTATCTTTATCGGATTTTTTGCGAACGGTGGTTGATTTTGTATGGGATAGAAAAAGATCGATATATTTGTTGGAAGAAAAAACATTACATATTTTGGAAATGAAGTTTGTTGTGATTGTAGCAGGTGAGACAATCGACAAAAATTGGAATGGAAGGTGTAAAATTTTCAAGCTAATAAGGAGGCGATTTCACATAGACGTGTACTATGTAGTGCCATTTTGAGCAACTTGCTTATTTTTGACTAACCCTAGATTGTCTGGTTTGAATTAACTAAATTTGTAGTTTTATTTGTTTGTAGCTTTTAATGAAATTTTACTCCAATTTTGAAACACTAAACTATAAACTCGACAAAATATATTAGGTCGTTTGACCGTTGGCCTAGTAAATTTGTGTTAGTAATTTACCAAACTTGCCGAATAATAAGAAATTTACTCATCTATCTGGTCTAAATAAATCAAATTCTTTCAAAAACTTTAATTAAACGAAACAAGAAGGTACCGAAAGTTAATTCATTTAACTCAAACTAAAAACACACGTAAACGTGGTAAAAATCCACAATCTCAACGCTCACTGTTGCTCAATAGACAATAATAAAGGCCAAAACGTCAAATTTTCACTTTTGTCTTTTGTTTTTACTCAAATAGTACGAATTTTTATGTCAAAAAAAACTTTAATTCTTTAAAAATTAAAAAATAATTAAATTAAATGTGTATTCTATATTATCAGATTCAAAAGTGATTCAAATTATATAAATTATTGTAATTAAATTAAGGTAAATAGATATTTTGTTGATGGTGGATTGTTTTTTTTTGTCTGTCATTATCAACCAAACATTATCGAGTTGTTGTGTATGGTTCTGTACATATACATTGGTCGCTAATAATGTTATGAGTAATTACTAGATACGGAACATTCATAAATGAGATTACATCCAATTTACTTCATACGTTATAAATGATTAATCAAACAAAAATTTGTATTTAGGTTTTTTGTGTCTAGCTTGCCCCGCGCGCGTCATTAAAAGAGATGCCCATTTTGTATTCGGTGGTTTCGCGAGGTCCCACAATCCTTGCCAAACAAGCGGAGTGTGTTGGCAATTTTGCCGAGGTCACCGAACAAATTATAACGAAAATATCGACAGACAATCATAAGCTAACGTATTTACATGGGAATTACTTGATCCATTACATTACAGAGGATAAGCTGATCTACTTGTGTATTACGGATGATGTAAGTAAATTTCCATATCCGTTGAATACTTAATTAAAATAATCTTATTTACCGTTTCTAGGAATTCGAACGATCGAAAGCGTTTATTTTTCTGGAAGAGATTAAAAAACGTTTTTTGACTAATTATGGACTACAAGTGGCGGTGGCGATTGCATACGCTATGAATACAGAATTTTCAAAGGTATTATCAGCTGAAATGCGTCGTTTCAATGAGATTAAGGGTGTGGATAAAATATCGCGGGTGCACAATCAAATTGATGAGCTCAAGGATATTATGGTTCGGAATATTGGTAGGTAGAAGTGTTTTGTGCTATTTTAGCGAAATTTTAGCGAATTAATAACCCAAAAACTGTTAGAATTAAAGTGTTGTGGGTTTGTTTCAAACAATTGGATTTTTTAAATATTTGTGTTTTATCTGGTATTTGGCAAACGTTTTAATTCATGTTAATAAAAAGTACTTATTAAATACCAAGTGTCTCTAAAAATTGAATTCATACACTAACAACGTGGGATACTGAAATCCTGAATCATTTTTGTTAGTTATTTCAGCGCATTCTCAAGATTGCCTCAGAAAGTCAGTAGATTATTTGAATTTTACACAGTAAAATCTTTTGTGCATCTCTGACCAGACCATCACATGATTTGAAGGTTCAAGTTCTTATCAACAAAAGGATAACTTTGTTTAACCTGCTTAGTTTTATAAGGTTACGGTAGCAGCTCCAGATTAATTTAGAATTGAAAACTTTATAGATTGTACGCTTGCAACAGCCACTTTCGTTTTTGACCCGTCAATGTACCATACGGAAGCAGGACGGGATAGGGACTAGGAAGAAATGATGTTTCCGCTAGATCCCTCTCCGTATATCTAATAGCTTGACCATTCCCTTCGCCAGATTTAATTTGTGTAGTATGAGCGAGAGCTCCAAAAGTTCCAGATTATTCTTTGAATATTGTCCAAAAAAGAGCAAGCATTTTTTTATATTAAAGGAAAATAAAGGAAAGGAATAAATGTTACTTAAGAGATTGTTAAAATGGGTTTCAGTCCTCGAATATTCTACTTTTGATATTTAATTTAAATCTGTAAATTACAAGCCAAGGGAAATGCCTTCTCGTCCAGCCCTTTTCTTAATCGAGTGGGCGAAAAAAAAAAGAATGAACTTATTAGTGTGAGCAAATTTGGTCGTCTTAAAGTACTTAAAGGGGCAGATAAACCAGGCAAAAGAAGATGCTCATACTTATCATTAGAACATTGGGTTGTAATCCTACATTCCTATGCTGCGGTAGGGAGCCAAGGAAGCTGCTCTTATTTTCAATCAAGCGCAGCTAGGTGAGTTTAGGAGTGTCTGCTCAAATTTGCGAATTACAATCCAGTTTCGATTTTATGTATGCTTTGTATATTTTTAAGATCATATAGTTTAAAATCAACAATCGTTCTAATTGGACGTGTTTTCTGTTATCTCAACGGTATTGACAAGTTACTTGATTTTTTTTTTTACATATTTGGTATATGCAATTTAATATAAAAACCAAAATAAGAAGTCGTATATCAGTGTTTTAACAGTATTTCTCAAAATTCTAATTATATACATTCATAATTGTTGAATTTTTATTTGTATAATAATAAATCAAAATTTTGCTGTCTCGTAATTTTGTGTGGATACTATTCCCCCCTTTTACCGAGCAAACGGCGCAGTGGTTAAAGCTGTGGCGGTTGGATCTGGAGGTAGCGGGTTCGAATCCCTATAGGGGCGGAATGCAAAAGGGATTTTGCATCATCATATTACGATCGGTGATGAAGATGGAACACATCTATGACCCCCTGTTGAGAGTGCGGAATCCATAGGCCGACCCACTTTTCATGTCAGCACTGTAGGTTGGCATGAAGCAATGCAATGTGCAGGTGGTTTAGACGAAAACGAGTCTATAGCCGGTACGTCCTCGATTTGGCTACGTAACAACGTAAAAAGCGAACTGCGAAAGAGTTGGGAGTGCATCGAACCCCAGAACAGATTGCAGGAATAGAAACAAACATATCGTAATGCGATTAAATGTCTCAAACAATGTCTTGAGCGATAACATCGCATAGAAGCCTGCGCTGATACTGCGATAGCTGCCGTAAATTAAACATCATAGCAGTGGTGGGGGACATGATAATATAAGAGCTGAGTTAATCTCAATATACCTCAGCAGCATTCAGAATTCAAAGAGTATAGGAACAAGACAGGCACATTTGGCGTGACCGTGTCATTAGAGTCAATCAAAACTAGTATTGTGCAACTACAGTCCAGTATTCATTGAGTAAAAGAGCAAGGTAGACTCAACCTAATTCACCTGCCATGGAATTAATTTGTAAGAACCCTAGGGTTCTACAATATCCACCAAGAAAACCAGAAAATCCAGAATCGAGAAGGAAAAATAATCCCGATATGATGATAAATGCGGTACAACTATTTAAGCAGACATGCTATGCCACCTGAAGAGTCTTTTCAACTTTTCAATTCTATTTGGTAAATTTGCTGAATCATATGATTGAGGAAAGAAAATATCTACTAAAAGTCAAGTTCATGGAGGGATACAGACGAAAATCCAGCATCCCTTGCCAGCTCATTTCGAAATTCTGCAACGAATCAATTGCAATCAAACTAAATCTGGTAGAAGATTGTGAAGAATGCTTCCAATTCATAGAGTTTGTTCATAATTTAAAAATTCAACAAAAAATTCAAACAAGAAATGCGCAAGAGTTTTTTATACCATAAATCGGACCCATTTGGGTCACCTAAAATTTGTAATCGTTTAAAATTTTTTGTTTTTTTTTTTTACAGAGAATGTTACTCAACGTGAAGAACGATTGGAGATTATATTGAAAAAATCAGATAATTTAGTAGATAATGTAAGTAAATAAAATTTGACAATAGTTAGGAAAAAAAAAATGCCGTTAATTTTGTTGATTTTTATTGCAGAGCGTAAAATTCCGGAATAACTCACGTGGATTAGCCCGTAAAATGTTTTGGAAAAATATCAAAATGTACGTGGTAATAGGATTAATAATATTATTTGTTTTATATATAATTATTAGTATGGCATGTGGTGGCTTATTATGGCAATCGTGCATACACTCCAAGTAGAAAAAACGTCAACAAGGATGATTTGTACGCTATGTGTGATTTTATCAAGTTATAATGTTTTATATATACACATGTAATACATTCGGTTGGCCCTCAATATACATACTTATTTCAGGTGGTTCTCGATCCAATAATTTATTTTTATTTTTTCGATAACTCAACTTGTGTGAATATTTTTGTTATTTTTATTTTTTTGGTTAATAAATTCCATTCCATGGCTGTGGACGAATTGCTAGGTAAATCATGCACTCAATTCGTAAATTAATAAAAAAAAAGATAACAAACAGAACGTAAAACATTTACTTTTTTTTATTCCATTTATCCTTCTTTTGAGAAAAGTAAATGCATTTACCGAATTTAGTAGATTTATCCGGAGAATTCATCGGTAGCCCATTTATAATGTTCATTGTGTAAATAATCCGCAAAATAAATTATACCACCGTGTCTCATTTACTCGAAACAATTATTGTACACATATATTGGGATAAAAATTTAGTGATAATACGATTAGATGAATTTCGATTTCTAAATAATATTTTGTAAGAAAAAATAACGTTGTTGTTTAATTAAAGTCATTCACATTTGATTTTTGTGCCGGTAAAACGCAAAAGAAAATGTTGCTCGGCATATTGTTTACTGTATAAAATAAAAAAAAAAAATACAAAATTGAAATTATTGAACTTGAATCAGTTCAGAAAAGCTTTAAGCATTTCGAGTATTGAAATTAAATCATTTTTTTTATATTTTCGAATATGAACCCTCTTGAGTATTACAGAAAAAGGTGGAAAAAAATCCCCTAACAATTATTTTCTAATTTTGAAATATTGCATTTGATGTGCCCCAATCGGAGGCCAATTTGAATATTTACCACGTGTCCTTTCGATATTAGTAAATGCCTTAATACGAGAACCTCTTTCTCATTTGAAGGCTGCTAGTTGCCAAATTTACGATATTTCATATTTAGAAAATAAATTTTGAGCCACCCTCTATATACATAAACAATCTTATTTTTATTAACTTAATTTAAGATACATTTATAACTTATAAGTCCTTTTATTAAATTTAATTGATTATTATTTAATTTTATATTAAATAAATATATTCTATATGCATTATACATATACATAATTAAAAAAAAAACTAATTAATTTGTTACATAAAAAGAAAAGTTAAAAATTGAAAGAATTATATCTCAAATAATACTTTATTGGGTATCAGATGAATTTATAACATTACGTACGTATATAAATAAATATAATTATTATTTTCTTAGACAATAAACTATTTCAAAAAGGAGGTATGATGTCTTAATGAATTAACATTGTTAAAGGTAGGAGGTATATTTAATTAATGTATTAAATTAGTAAACTAAATATATCGCGTAAAATATCGTATCTAATGCGTTTTCAATTTAAAATCGATACACAGGTAAATGTATTCCCTTGGCGGTCTTTATCCGAATGGGAGTTATTTATTTTGTGTTGTTGCCCTTTTTTGGTTTCTCAAAAATGACAAAATAATTATGTAAAAATATATTGGGGAAAATATGGACGTATCATAAAGGATCAGTAAAATTTACAACAGTTAACAAATAACAAACAATATTTCAATACTGGGCGTAGCATATGTTACTGTTATTTTCCGCAAAATTAGCTATAAAGAAGTTTGGGCAGGATTCACTAAAATCTGACGATACAAAACATACAAGCACATCGTTTAGTGACTTCCCATTGTGGCTGACCTCACGAAGTCATCATAGACGTCATAATAACTAGGCGATGATGTAGATTGATGTAAGCCAGCTTCGGCTGCTCAAAATTCAAGCTGATGGAATTGATACAGTTCTGATCTAGGAGCCATGGGTTATTGGAGACCGTTATTGGTAAGATCCATTCGTGCATCCTCGCAAAAACTAATCTAAACTTGTTTGTGCTATTTAATTATAGAAACTCAGATGTAGTGATGGCTGGTATTGAGATTGGTAGTTTAAATCTCTGGCTTATATCAGCCTATCTCCCTTATAAAGATGATGACATACCACCTGGAATTCTTAGAGGTACTTTAATGGATGTTCAAAAGCGAAAAGTTGGAGTAATCCTGGCCAGTGTACATATATGTATATAATTTGTTTCGATTTAAAATTAGACCGTATTTTCTTTTAAAAGTGAACACTGAAAGGAAAAGCTGAAATATTGAGTCGGCATGGGGTGATTTTTTTTGGGAATTATCCTGGAAAACAAAATTTGACGTTTTTGAAACAAAAAAAAAAAGTTTGAAAGAGAAAAACAAGGGATTTGGAGTGTGGAACTTTGGGATAGTAAGACCAATTTTTGTGTTACAAGTATTTAATGACCCAAGTCATTTGTTAATTTTAATATTAAAATTTGTTAATGTTTCTGGTAGGACTCGAGATATCAATAGAGATTACATTATTAAAATCAGATGAATTACTGATTGAGTGTGATGTTCGAAATTTGGAAGGTAGTCCAATTGAATTAAAATTATTGACTATCGCTTTAGAAAATAAATTTGAAAATCCTATTCTCCAACCTCATAAGCCACATAAGCAGCCGCTAAAAATTCTAGAAAATAAGGAAACCAAAAACATCGAGTTTTTGGGTACTTGTTCACGAATAGTACGTGTTAGAGGTAGATTGAACCGTTTACTTCACGTAAACAAAAGGTATAAGTCAAAGTGTTTGGAAACTATTATCATTGCTAATATTTCGATGAAAAATATCAAGCACGTTTTAGAAAATAATGTATCAAATTGTCATCTCTGGGGAAGAAGAATCAGATAAAGAATCGACGGTTTCAAATGAAACTTTCATTCAGAAAAAGTAATATTTCGCCAGTCCCCAACATCCATAAAGATTCACTTGCGGATGTGGTGCCCAAGGCGTTGCAAAACCTAACTGTTCAAAATGCGGGTCGGGAAACGGCAAGCCGGGGAATCTATCTATCAGCTACAAACAAAATTCATCGGACTTACGAGCAGAAATCACGATACACACATAATACCTTGAATATGACCACAAACAACAGCTATACCCAGTTCAAATTATCAGAAAACCTACACAATAGATTCAGCACCAAATGATATTAAATATCACAGTACTCATAATTTATCTAACGATTTTCCTTTTGTTTCAACACCAAAGCTGAGAAATAAATTTCTTTCCTCAGGTCTTCATAGTAATCATTATTGGGAGGAGTTTTAATGTCGAAAATAGGAAATATCCGAATTTTAAATCAGTGCTTGAAATAATCTTCATTCTATCGTGTTCGCACTAATCATCTAAACCAAAACTCTAGAACAATCATGATTTTTTGTGTAGGTAACATTATTCGAATGCAATGGAGAAAAGTCGTAAAGTAGGTGTCACTACCAAGTAATACTTTACGCTATTAAATTAACTTTTCCTATTCCATCCTAGGTGTCACCGCAACTATATGATCATCCGGAAAAAATCTGTCTGAAGTAGATCATGGAAGTAGAAGGTTGTGTTTTTATAATTAAAAAATAAATTAATATTATTATTACAACAAATCATTAGAAAACAGAAATAAACAGCAAGTAACATATATATAAACTAAAAATTATTGTATTTAAATTGAGATATACACTCGTATTTTGTTGGTGACCGATTTTATTTTTGTCTGTCATTATCAACAAACTAATTTGTTGTATTTTGTGCATTGTACATTGCTCGACTGTTATGAGTAATTATTAGACGGAACATTCATAAAGGAGATTACAATGCGTACTGTGTACATTAAGTGATTAATCAACAAAAAAAAAAAAAAACAAATTATATTTAGATTTGTATGTGTGGCTAAATCTCCGAGCACCGTTGTAAAGTGTTGGTGCGCCGCTTCATTCAAAGAGATGTCTATTTTATATTCAGCGGTTTCGCGAGGATCTACAATCTTTGCCAAACAAGAAGATTGTTTTGGAAATTTTGCTGAGCTCATCGAGCAGATTGTAACGAAAATACCAACAGACAATCATAAGCAAACGTATTTGCATGGAAATTACTTGATCAACTACATTACAGAGGATAACCTCATCTATTTATGTATTACGGATAAGGTAAGTACAAGTTCTCTCAAGGCGAGTTTCTAGCATTGCCTACTGAATAATATTATGAACTAATCTTACTGTTTACATTTCTGTAGGAATTCGAACGATCAAAAGCGTTTACTTTTCTTGAAGAGATTAAACAACGTTTTTTGACGAACTATGGATTACAGGTAGCCGCGGCAGATGCATACGCTATGAATACAGTATTTTCAAAGGTATTATCAAATGAAATGCGACATTTTAATGAGAAAAAGGCGGTAGATAAGTTATCGAAAGTGCAAAATGAAATTGATGAGGTCAAGGGTATTTTGGTTAAGAATATTGGTAGGTAGATGTGTTTGTGCTGTTTTAATCTAGTATTGTTATTATAAGCAGAAATTTGTCACCCAAAAATTGATATATTGTAAATGTTTATCGTATTTGTGTAAAACGGTTAACTTCTTTAAAAAGAGTGCGGGATTTTCTAAATATTTTGGGTTTTCCAAATAATTATGCCTTATTTTAATAACTAGCAGAGATTTTACGGGTATCGTTGGGCAACTCTGTGACAGCGGTTTAGTAACTTCTTTAGCTTGGTTAAGATTAATCGTTTGCCACTGCCAGCCACTCCAGTAACGACCAATTGTATATGTTGTCCTATCTCTGTTTAATTATGTATTCGTCCGCATCAGCAGGAATTCTCTTTATCCTTGGATGATCCTGCACCTCTTATCAAAATGGATCTTTTATCCAGTTTAATTTCTGTACTGTAGATTCAATTTTAAAACAATACTTCATAATTTATTACTTCAATACTTCATAATTTACTACTTGTGTGTACTCTTTTATTAAATAATATTAAACGGGTTTATTGGTGGTGACCCCGCATGAGTCACCTTCAATTGGTAATCGTTTAACATTTTCGATTTTTTTTTTTTACAGAGAATCTTACAGAACGCGAACAACTTTTGAATGGTATATTGGAAGGATCAGACCGTTTGGTCGCTACTGTAAGTAACTAAAACTAAGCAAATAACAAAAGACGAAAAGAAAACAGTAACTTTTTTCTTATTGTAGGGCGCCACATTCCACAAGTCCTCTCAAGGATTATCCCGTAGAATGTTTTGGAAAAATATCAAAATGTACCTGGTAATAGGATTCTTAATATTACTTGCAATATATGTAATTATTAGTATGGCGTGTGGTGGCTTATTATGGCAATCGTGTATACATTCCAAGTAGAAAAAATTACAAAGTTTTATATATACAATACATTCGGATGGTCCTCAAAGTGGTTCCCGATTCGATAATTTTTATTTATTTTCTATTTGTTTTGTTTTTTACTTTATTCGTGCTGAAACATTTAAAGAAAATTGATAGAAATGAAATTAAAATGTGTAACTTAAATTAAGATAAATTTAAAAGCTTTTTTATTTGATTATTATGTAATTAAATATTAAATAAATATATTTTATGCATCACACAAAATTTATAAAGAGATAATTAATTTGTTACATAAAATAAATGTTTAAACTTGAACCAATTATCTCTCAAGTAATATTTTGTTGAGTATCAGAGGAATTTGTAAGATTAAATTTCGGTAACAAATATTATTATTCTTTTATTAGACACTAAACTATTTAAAAAGAACAACAATGGATTAAGAATTTTATTTCCAAGGAGGTACGATTTTTTTATTGAATTAAGCTTATTAAAGGTAGGAGGTATTTACGTCTTATACTAAATGTATTGAATTGATAAACTAAACTTAGCGCGTAAAGTATCGAATGTTATGTGTTTTCAATTAAGAATCGATATACCGTAAAAATGTTTATTCCCTTGGCGTTGGAAAAATAGTTTTGTAAAGATATGGAAAATGGTTAAACACCACTTTAGTTGTTTTGTGTTTTGTTTTTTGCGACATCGGAGAGCATAATTTACGATAACTGGACATCGATTTTGGTCGCAAAATGAGGATTGAGTTGAGGATTATTGGAAGAAACTACATATAGTATTGATAAATGTGTGTTTGTTCGAATGTGCGTTTTTTGAGTTTTTCATTTAATATGACGCAAATAAGAGAGATAACAATTCACAAATAAGCTCAAAAGAGAACGATCGTGGTAATTGCCATCTTAATTTGGTAACTGGAATAGTAATTGGTATAAAAATAAAAATGGAAATTATGCTTAAAATAAAAACCGAAAATAATTTTCTTTTATCTTTTATCAGTTGACATTAAAAATTAAATAAAAAAAGAATAAAATTTTTCAAAATTATTGCTAGAATAATTCTATACCAAGAAAACCTTGGTTTGAAACTACATATTAATTCCGGGATCAAAATACATGGCATTGTTGTGGTAAAATTCCCAAAGTAAAACTACAATAATTTATTTGACTTTTCCATAGAATCTTGCGGTCAAAGATATAGGTAGTTTTATCGATAATGCAGTTCCATTTGATATTTGACAAATTAGTATCGCTAAATTTTTTCAGATGCCACCTTTAGAAATTTTGAATTTTTGCTACATAACATCTTTACTTCATATCTTGTTGTCATTTTTTTTCGTGTTAATTGCTTTTATTTATGCGATGTCCCTTATAGAATATAACCTATTTGGTTACGCCATTTAAAATTACATATTATGGAAATTGACGATTGGTAAAGTTGAAACAGCGCCTTAAGCGGACAAAAATCGAAAATGTGATTCGGCACTACTTTCTTCTCTTTCGTTTGATATGATATATCCAAAATTGGCAAAAATTCATTGGCCACGGGCCATGATCAACCTATACCAAGCCGTGCTCATTATTTGATATCTTGTATGACTTCTAGGGACTATATGTGCCTTACGGCTAATACAATTTTATTTTACTTTGGCTATTGGCAAGCTGTATCTATGGCCTACAAAACATATACCAAGCCGTGCTCGTTAATTGATATCTTATATGACTTCCAGGAATCCGAGAGGGATCTAGAATTCTTATACTTGTAATATGATGGTTTCTGACACCAATTCATGGAATTACAACTTACATTTGACTTAGCTGAATCATTTTCGTATTGAAAATGTGCAGTTAGTTGGTGATGCATGAAAACCGCTGAACTGGAAGATGGTTGAGTGTTGAATTGAAGGTGAGTGTTCTAAAACCGTTGGACGATATTTAAAATCACGAATTATTATTCCTACAGGCTAAATAGAGGGATCAGTAAACTTATCGAGCACATTGGTATTTACTCCGATTTTGAACGATATAAAGGATAGATATTCAATATTCCTGTTTTTTGGGATTAGTTAGTTGCAAATGAGGTTGAAACATCGACGCCAATTTTTGCGGATGTGAATCCGTTGATAAATCTTGTACACGAATAATGTTATTTGCAGATAAGTTTGACCTTCTGCCTTCATCATGATTATTATTGCAAGCTGTTATATTAGTAGCATTCGATTGGTCATCACTGGATATTGTTGTACTTGCGGTAGCATCCCGAGATACTACTAGATCTGACATCAGTCGTGCAGAATTCCGGTTGATTAATCTCAAATCTGTCGAGTTGATGCTAACCGTTTTTAATTCGCACCTGTCAAAATTTAGACCAACTTCTTGGCTTTCAATAGGTGTAGGCGCCTTAAGAAGATTGGCATCAAATACTATTTAATAATTCTTCTTCTACCTGGCAATTGCCGCAAACGAACTTGACGTACTGGCTGTCCCTTAATAATTTTCTCCATTTCTCGAAATTTACCGCAATACATGAAGGATGAAAGTACGTTTTGCACTGTCCAAAGCAAACAAACGATTCGCGACCATTGACCGGTTTGCAAAAACATTTTACCTTTTACTTACAGGTTTGTATGAATTTCAAACATAACGTTATGTTGGAAATTCATACGAACCTGTAGGTCAAAAGTAAAGTTTTTTCACTGTGAATGTTCGGCAAATTTCTGCAAAATTTTTATTAGTTTTAAAAAAGTTCATTATAATTTGGACAAGATGTTCTGCATACGGCTTTAAATTGCCATAACCCAATAATATGTACAAAGAATAATCCCTTAAAGGGGAAGGGGGGGAGGGGGGCAGTCTATGTTAAACTTCTACAAATATTTTGAATCGCATCATCCACCAATTCCGTCATCATCATTTGGAATACAAGCAAAATTTTATTTCTGTTAATAAAAAATGAAACATAAAAAATTCTTAAACATCGTCATCATAATCATCAGGTATGTATATAGCAAAAACATTTAGTTGAATCATACATTCATCACAAATCTTTCCTCCTGGTAATTTTATGTTTCTTTTATTATCCTTATCCATTTTATTTTCCTTCCATGATGCCAAAACAAAAATATACACAGTACAAACTGCTCCTTTCTTCTGTTTTATGTACGATGTTTTTATTATCCTTTCTTTATAGTCGTATCCTTTTCTTCTGTTCCTCAGGATAGTCTTACATATCGACAAGGAGCAGTAACAAATGCGACGTAAGTTTTTTTGTTGTTGTTGTCAACTTAGATACAAGAAAGCGCTCTTGTATACAAATTAATTCTGCGTGTATCGTAAAAATATGGTTGAATGAATTTTCCGAACATGAAAATAAAACATTTCCTATTTTGGTTCGTTTATGTGTATTTATATACATACACATATGTGTGTACAAATCCCCCCAAAAATATTATTTACATACAAAATTTAGTATATAACAAAAATTTTCTCCGCTTTTTCCAAATGTTTTATATGCGCGCTCTGGCTGACTACAATGAAAAATGATGGAAAGTCGAGAGTTTAGTATGTGTAGTGAACTATAAGCAACACACTCGCAAATAAATCAAAATTTTAGTATACACATACTTATTATAGTATACTACAAAAATAGGGGGAGTGCATACAATAATATTTTGGTAGTAAATTTTTGTTTTGTCTCAGCTCACAATCTCTCTATATACGGTGCGGTGTCGTTGTCGTCGTTTTAGTACCAAACCATCTTTTCGTGGCGTTACACCGTGAACTCGACAAATTTTCATTCTGCGCGCGTTAAAATACTTTGTTTGTTGTGTTTTTGTATATTTTACTGTTATCATTTTTTTTTTTTTTGGTCGTTTGCGAGTGTAAAACAAAAGAAAAGCGGGAGGAAAATGATTATGTTTTGTAATAGATTATAATATTGTGTATACTCGTTCGTGAGTATAGTAATACAATAGAGGAGGAAAATTTTTTATTTTACCGTGTTTTGTGTTTTAACAAGAAATCTCCTCAATCCGGAAGGAAATGTACCCATATCAACGCGAGATGCAACTAAGGGATCAATGAATCGTTAAACCAAATTACGCGATTTTTTTTTTATCTGTGCGCTTTTAATTATTATTGTTGTTGTTTTAGTATTTATATAGAACGCTCTATCATTATTATTTTGTGATATAAGCCATTTAAATTGTAAAGTTCCTCCATTCTATTAAAAAAAGTAATTTGTGATGAAAATGATTATGATAAAGTGAAAAAATGATTTGATTTCCTGTGTGTTAGTTGTGGATATGCAAAATATTAAAAAAAAAATTGTGAAGATGATTTATATGTGAATATAGTGGGCACACACCTCTCTTAGTGACAAGAAATATTTATTTAGTAACAATACATACATTTACATAATGGATAGTTCACCCGATTTATCGTTAAAGCTGCGACGAGGCTCAAGCGATTCCAGAGACTCGTTTTATATGGATTTTGCGCAAGGAATTGACTCCGACATCGAGGAGGTTACATCCACCGATATTCCAAAAAATATTCCACCAAAAGCTAGTAGCACAAATATAAATAGTGAACAGCAACCGGATACATCATCATCTCTGGTAACAACACCGATTATACCGGCACCACCTCCACTACCACCACCCACATTGGCGCTAATAAATAGGTAACATTTTACTATAATACTATACTACTAAATTTTTGTGTACTTTTCCGAACTTCCCAAGTTCAAATATATAAAATGTACACACAACCTGTACAAAAAAATAAAAAAAAACTGAAAGTTTTGCTCTTTTTTCAGTATATGTGGTCGACTCTTCTATACTCTCTCAATTCACCCACGGTACATTTATTTATTTACGATACGAGATGCGAGTTTTATTAGTCGATTTTTACGAGTCATAAAATTTTTATTACAAGTTGCTCTGGTGTGCCTCTGTAGCGATAACATTTTAAGAATGATTAAGTTTCTGCAGGTAGCAGCAGCTTAATGGTAATTAGGAAGTTTATCTGTGAATGATATGTTTGTAATTTGAGTTTTTATGTCTGTGTGATTTAGTTAGCTCATGGGAGCGATAATAATAAAAAAGACGGGCGATTTTTTCCCCCCATATGTAGACCAATTTGGTTTATAAATGTGAAGTAAAATAGAGTTGTTCCAAGAACTAGCATGCTTTACAGAAGAAAATGTTGAAAATTAATTTTTCAAACTCAAAAAACTCAAAATCGATTTCTAACTTTTAATTATTAGCTGTTTTAATTTGTGGAATCACCTTGGTCTGCCGGGGGTGCCAGAAAATATTCTGGTTAGAGGCCGAATTTCAAAATTAAGCTGCTTGTCGTTTTCTATCTGCTCCTTATAATGGAATGAAGAGTTTAATAATGTACTCTTGTGATGACTGCATTGGTGGAGAAACTAGTTATTTGCCGATTTTTGATCTTAGTGGCGGAGCGTTTTTAACCATAATGATCTTTTAAGCACATTGACTTATGGATAATGATATTTGATTTTGCGCAGAAATCCTCAGAGGGGCAATATCCATAGCCAATAGCTCCACTATTCATTGTTAAATGAAGAAAGTTTGATATAACTTCACATAGCCAATTTTTTATTAATTGTGGTTCAAATTACGAATTTTGATATCTGTCAGATTATTGGGTCTTGTTTTGTCGTTCCAATGAATTCTGTAACTTTTCTCTAACAATGTTCCTTCATTTTCCTCTTCAAGTCAGTCTTATGGCTACTAGCAATTTAATAATATAAACGTTAGATAAATTACCCAATACTTAACTATTTTTTCAAAATTTACAAAACACTAACTCCCTATGAATTTCAAATTTATCAAAATTAGACTATATAAATTCTAGATTAGTGACGAGCTTAATTGATCTCTTTTGTTCTGTTTTGTCTATTTTCTCGTATGCTTTTTAATAAAAAACATTGATTTAGCCCATCACTATTCTAGATCGTTTTAAATTTTGAATTAAAAATTTCATTTCTGAATTTCAAAAAATGTATGTCGATCAAAACTTGTAAATCCTTTCCCTGCTTTAAAAATAGTTTTATTCAATAGTATTATCGAGTCATATAGTATAGTGAAATGTTGGATAACATGTGTCGTCAATATATTTGTTAAACATTTATAATAAAAATACATAATGCTTATTTTAAAAGTTGTTCTGCTCAAAATGATTCGTGACTGAAGGAAGTTTTGAAAAAAAAAATTCAGCTGTGAATTTAAAAAGTTTAGAATTTTCAATTAAAATAAAATTAGACAAGTCGCTATTCTTCAGTGAACAATTTTTGTGCAGGTAAGTGCCGAACTGCCATTAAGATTAAATTTTGAGATACACGAAAATTAATTGAAAAACAAGAGTTAAGGGTTTATCAAAGGTTTGGAGCAAAAAAGAGGGTGAATCTTACTATTTAACAATTTAATTATAGCTTCACTAAAAAGTTTAGCCAATTAAAAAAAACCTAAGCTCTAAATCAAGCAAGATACAAAATTCATCATTCGTTTTTCCCATCTGGCCAAGGGGTGGTTATCCAAGAAAAGAAGCTTCATTTAAACTTTAATCAAATTTTGCTATAAAGGTTAAAAACGACCGATAAAACCTTTCATTGGCCAATATCGACTTCGATCTCAAAACCTTAAAATATTCTGGTAAAATAAGATATTCGTTGAAGTATTGACAACTTTAAAAATTATCAATTTTTAAAATGATATAGTTTGAAAGCTTTAATAAGTGAAAGAGCTTTTTAGCTCAAAACTTCAGTGGTATCTAAAACTGGAGTAACTGTAACTGGTTTGAGTGTGTCTAGCTAAAAAGAGCTGAAAGTTTTTCTTACCAGCTTAAAATACGGTTAAAAGGCTAAGTTATCTGAATTTTAGTTAAAAGCTCAACGAAATATAACTGTTACTGTGTATATTTAAAATTTACATTTCATCAGTCTAATTTAAATTTTGGCAGATATAAACTTTTCAAATTAAATAGTTTGAAAAGTTTTAGTAAGCAAAATAGGTTTTTACCTCAAAGCTTCATCGATGACTTTAATATACATAGTTTCCACCGATATTCAATGGAGAATTTATGTACATTTGAACAAAATTTTGGTAGATAAAAAAATTACAAACTTTATGGTGTGAAAGCTTTAACAAGCAAAAGAGCTTCTTACCACAAAACTTGTGTTATCTGGAATTGGAATAGTTTTAACTGGTTTGGGTATGTTTAGTAGTAAAAATCTGAATGTTAATTTTTTGACCTACTTAGATTAGTTTAAAAGCTGTATATAACTATTCTTGGTAGTTCTGGTATGAATTAGAGGCAATTTTTAAAATTAAAAAATTGAGGTGTGTCCAACACACGACTTTCTTTTACGAACAGAGAATTTTGAGAAATTTTATTTTTTTCTTAATTTTTTTTTTAATTTTTAATTTTTTATTTTAATTTGTTTTTAATTTTTGGAAACATTTTGTATTTAAGTAGTTTTTTGTAAACCTTATACTTTTTAAGATATTTGCAAAACAAATTTTCTGGACCAAGGGAGTGGCCACTTCCGGTTAGCCGATTTGGAGTAAAAAACACTGGGACCTCCCAATTTAACAAAAAAGCTTAAATCTGAAGTTTCAGTTCGATTGATTAAACCATATGGGCAGTAGAGAGGACCCAGACAGACTGACAGACAGACAGACAAACACCATTTCGAACCCACTTTTTCGGACTCAGGTGACTTCAAAACAAATAAATCTATAAAAATCTCAAGGTTCAAAATTTTCATGATTACTATATGTACTTTATTTTACTAGAGTAAAAGAAAGTAAAAAACCCTAATACATACGAATCGTTCATTTAGTAAAAGTTCTGCAAAATTATTTTTTTGGAAATCGCACTCAACTCCCAAGGGCCAATATCGGCCATTGCAAACAATGATGACAAAGGTTTCGCTAGCACATGGAATAGGCCCCTTAATTACCTAGTTAGAAAACCCTAATCCATACGAATCGTTCGTTTAATAAAAGTTCTACGAAATTATTTTTTGGAAATCGCACTCAACAATGATGACAAAGGTTTGGCTAGCACATAGAATAGGTCCCTCAAATACCTAGTTAAAAAACCCTAATCCATACAAATCGTTCGTTTAATAAAAGTTCTGCAAAATTAGTTTTTGGAAATCGCACTCAACTCCCAAGGGCCAATATCGGCCATTGCCAACAATGATGACAAAGGTTTCGCTAGCATATAGAATAGGTCCCTCAAATACCTAGTTAAAAAACCCTAATCCATACAAACCGTTCGTTTAATAAAAGTTCTACGAAATTATTTTTTGGAAATCGCACTCAACAATGATGATTAAGATTTCGCTAGCACATGGAATAGGTCCCTTAATTACCTAGTTAAAAAACCCTAATCTATACGAATCGTTCGTTTAGTAAAAGTTCTGCAAAATTATTTTTTGGAAATCGCACTCAACTCCCAAGGGCCAATATCAGCCATTGCCAACAATGATGACAAAGGTTTCGCTAGAACATGGAATAGGCCCCTTAATTACCTAGTTAGAAAACCCTAATTAATACGAATCGTTCGTTTAGTAAAAGTTCTGCAAAATTATTTTTTGGAAATCGCACTCAACTCCCAAGGGCCCCAATATCGGCAATTGCCAACAATGATGACAAAGGTTTGGCTAGCACATAGAATAGGTCCCTCAAATACCTAGTTAAAAAATGGAAGTGTCGCAAACACACAACTTTGTTTTACGAACAGAGAATTTTGAGAAATTTAATTTTTTTTTTTAATTTTTTTTTTTTTAATTTTTAAATTTTTAAATTTTTTTTTTTAATTTTTTATTTTTTATTTTTATTTGTTTTTAATTTTTGGAAACATTTTGAATTAGTAGTTTTTTGTAAACCTTATACTTTTTAAGATATTTGCAAAATAAACTTTATGGACCAAGGGAGTGGCCACTTCCTGTTAGCCGATTTGGAGTAAAATTCACTGCCTCCCAATTTATCATTAAAGCTTAATTCTGAAGTTTCAGTTCGATTGGTTAAACCATCTGGGCTGTAGAGAGGTCACAGACAGACTGACAGACTGACAGACTGACAGACTGACAGACTGACAGACTGACAGACTGACAGACTGACAGACTGACAGACTGACAGACTGACAGACAGACAGACAGACACCATTTCGAAACCCACTTTTTCGGACTCAGGGGACCTCAAAACAAATAAATCTCTAAAAATCTCAAGGTCCAAAATTTTCATGATTACTATACTTTATTTTACTAGAGTAAAAGAAAGTAAAATTAAAACGCTTCAAGAGCTTTTAAACTTATTTTATTTATAGATACTTTTCCGATGATATGTGCATACACGATATTAGTGTTTGAAATTATGAAAGCTCAAAAAACTGTTTACTAAAAAATTGAAAGAAGAAATTCTGAATTCAGAATTTCAAAATTCGCGGAACTTTAAAAAATTAGATATTAAAAAAAATTCTATTTTTCGAAATTCCGAAGAATATTGAAAATGTGAAATTTTCGGCTTTTGAAAGTGAACAGCGTATAGTTCAACAGTATACATACATAGATCAATTTATCACTTAGTGAAAATACCACTTAATCGTAATAACGTCCACATTTAAGGAATAATCTGCAAAATTTATCAGAAAAAATCTCGAGTGATTTTGAAAACCTTGATAAATCTTGAATAATATAGGTAAGAATCCGCGATAAATTTTCAATAATTTCAAAAAAATCTTGAAGCTTTTGAACAATATGAAAGATTTTGTGAACTCTTACTAAAATTAGCAGATTCTTAACAACAGCCTAAACAAAGCCAATGAAATACCGAATAATCTCAAAAATTGCGAAAATATGTTGCTGAATTATCTAGCTACATAATCATGCAACAACGGCACTTCTGTAAGGCATATAGGAAATCTCCAATAACTCTCCTCAGGTAATCGCGAATACGTATTCTCATTAGAATTTTATATTTTTTAATCTAAGCAAAGCTTATGACAAACCTACTAATGGCATTGGTCTGGAAGATGGGTGGCTTTTCCATAAGGAATTTTCTTAAAGCTAATTTATGATTTTTTCTGTTGATTCTTGGCGACGAAAAATAATAAAATGGATTTTTTGCAGGTATGTGTCACTCATTTTCTCAATTCAAACTTATCAAATGTGCGAACTAAATTATTTTATCTTCGCAAAGCTAAATTTTAAGAATTGGAAGATTTGTTGGTAAATTATTCAGCAGTCGGTAGACAACACCAGATAAACTGAAACAAGCCAGAAATTAGACTTCTCTTACGCCAAATTAACAAAAACTTTTACCTGGACATCGAAAAGCGACCAATCACTGACATTATCTATTGATATATTGTTTGTTCGTAACAGGTAAACAGATAAGTGACCAATTAATAGTATCTTCTTTTACTGTCACACGCTTATCCGTTATTCTGGAAATTGAATTCCTATTCTCGAAGTGAGTTCCTTATTCTCCATTAAATACTGAACGGTTAGTATAACAATTTTGAAATTTGGGTCAACCAAATAATCTCTAAACCTCTGTAATACCGCAACTGTAGTTAGTGTTCCCAGTTCACAACTCTAATAATTCTCTTACGGTTTTTGAGCAATTTCTTTGCTTCGTTTCAACTGAAATTACACAGCATCTTTCCTCGTAACATCACTGTCAAGGATTTTGCAATCAGTAAACATCTCGTTGAACCCAGTTAAGTTTGAATATCTCTGACATTTTTCGGATTGCGAAATGGTTTTATTCCTTGATGGACTTGACTGGTCCATCTATTTACTACATCATATCACAAATATTCAAAATGGCGATATACAAATTTCCATTTGCCCCTTTTCATCGGTAAAACATTTTATTCTCTCTCAACCAATAAAATTAAATTAAACCAATAAATTTATGCGATCCACAAACAGTCCGCGATCGCAAGATTACAGATGCCCGTAAATTAAATAAATTTCTATGTTCAATTCAAATACCGATATTTTTTATACAAGCATAACGAACTATCGATTCGCGAACCATCTGGCTGAGGCTTAATGTATTGTGACAACCAATAGTAGGTGCGACGCGTCCATGAATGACCTGTTTACTGTTTTATATTAGAAATTGCAAGGTTTTTGTTTAATCTTCAAATCGTGGAAGCCTTAAACAGTTTGTATTTCCCTCAAGTTTTTCTTTAACGTTTCGTAAAAGCGGTGTGATTTCGCTTTGAAGAATTTATACTATTTGTCTTGGTCATAAATAGATCAATAATTTCCAATTCAATTCAAAATATCGCTTACTTGCTATGCCAATTTATCCGGCGACCCAGTCTAAAGAATTATTCTGAAAACGTCAATAAATTTAAGAGTTTTTCGATAAAGACAGGATGAGCGGATAAATTGACGAATAACATCCTGATGATTCTCTCTAATGAAAACATTTCAGATATTTTGTGTTTTATTCGTTTTTAATTAAATTAAACCGAATAAATTACCAACTATGTAGATAGATAATAATTGTGATAATAAAATGTACATCGAGGGGGAAAAAATGGCGAATGGCAAGGGCAAATCAAAATTGTACGTTTTAATTTCACAAATTATATAATTTAAAATAAAAATAAAAATTAGTTTTTATTTTTATATTAATTAATTATTTAAACTATTTTTTTGTATTTTTCATTATTAAATTAATTGTTATTTATGGGATTATTTATTTACTTAAATTTAAATTTGTTTGTGTTTGTGTAAATGTGTTCTGTTGCTGGCTGCGAGTTAGGAAATGACGATGCATTTTATATTATAATGGTTATCATTTGCTGTTAGTGTGGTGTGAACACATTTTTATGACATGGAGGGGCTAAATTTATTCAAATTTTATAATACATTTTTGGTGGGCAATATTAAAATAGGGTAAGTGTGATGACTGATGATGAATCGCGAAATAAAATTGCATTCTCATCTCTCGCACAAAAAAACTGGGTCATATCATTGTTGTCATACTGTTATAGCGAGTTTCTTTGGGCGGGGAGAGTGATGAAGCGAAATTTATTGAATCGGATAAGATCTGTATATTATATGGAGATATCGTTACGAGTACATATAAATAGGAAATTATGGCTAAATGATCCACTCAATCATTTTATTTTATTTGTTTATGCCTAAGAAAATTGAAAAGGTTTCTTTCCTTATTTTCGAGTACGTTTCTATATACCAATAATCCATTCGTCTTGTATTAAATTGGTATAAATTGTATACTAAAAAATCAATGAGATGGAAACTAGGAAATGTATAACTAGATATGATTGGATATAAAGTTTATGAAGTTTTCACTATATTTGTAGCACATGTTTAGTTGTATTTGTGTTCCCATAAAATCAGTGGTCGTCATATATGTATGTAATGAAAAAAGAAACTGATAAAAATCTTATCACACGGTCAAATCTGTGTGTATATGTTTGCCATGGTATTTTCGGTTATGGCCACTGATTTCTAAAGAAAGGATGATAAAAGATAAGAAAATATGATGAATCAGGTTCTGTATACAATATTACTAATGACTCAAAACAGCATAAACAATAAATAATACATTTCGGGTCATTTTACGCCAAAAAATGATGAATAGTCGGATTTTATGATAAAAGCTTTGTTTTTTTGGTGGATCACACGGAATTGATCGTGTCCATAAGTAAATTGGAATAATTTGGAATTGGAAGCAGCATTTGTCATCACCATCAGGTTTGCTACTAAGTGCGCACCACACGGTTCTAGCCGCCGAAGGCTTGAACCACCTCTGAAAATTATCTTTAATTGGCTTTAGCTGTTTGGAGCAATATACGCATTTAAAGAAATAATGCAGTGGACGATGTTCCGTTTAGATCGATTCCTAAACAAATAGAACTGTAATCGTCACGAATTATAGTTAATTATTCTCAAGAACCTTCATTGACACAAATTAGTTTTTATCAAATCAACTTAACACGACGGCCATTATCTCAGATACATTTTTTAAGTCAGTCCGCAAGTTATAATTGGCGCTATAGACTCATATTTCGGTGACACATTTTAGTCGATATAAACCTTAATTACTGGTTCTTATGAATATTGAGCGCCGGACATAAAATCTTCCGGCATGAACTAGGCATAGGGTCCACTATTCGTGAAAACATTTTTAAGACTATCTGTATTTTGCAATTGGCCCTCTAGGTGCCAATGATCCATTTTGGTCAATATTTAGATCATCCGTATGCTTTGATTAGTATAGAACCGGACATGCTTGGCCTAAATTAGCGTGTAATTAAATTGGCATGGTATCCACTAACTATCTGTGGTAAAAATTGTATGTAAGCAATATGCATATTGCGATTGGTGCTAAAGGCCCTCTCTTAAGTTTATGGCCTAATTTATTTGAGAAAGGATCTTCATCGTCCTGAGGAACATTAAATGCCACAAGTAAATTCTAAAGGCATAAACTTATTGTGTCGTCCACTGTCTGTGCCAAGAAACTTTAGTCGATACACACTTTAATTACTGGTTCTCAGGAATATTGCGTGCCGGACTTGATGTTCGCTCGCAATCCATGACAAAAATTAGAAAACCATCCGTTTGGTGCTATAGGCGTTATTATAGCGTGCTTCCAGTAATTAAAGTAATTATCGACTAAAATATTCCCAAAGCGCTAATCACAACAAAGGGATGTTCTTACATTTTTGTCACAGATAGTGGACGGCTTATAATGTTCATCAAGACATATCTCAAACATATGGTCTGTCAAAGCCTTTGAAACAGAATATTCAAGGGTTCTTGCATGATCTTTTCCTTTCTGCTTGCTACCAACTAAAAAAAGAACCAAAGTTGAACTAAAAAAAGCCAAAAGGCATCGCGATTGCTGTTGAAAAATATCTTTGGTATAAGAACTAGAATTTGATTATAAGCGCGTCCAACATCATCGAAAAATCGCGACTCTGAAAAATTCGGTGCATATCTGTGGTCACGCAGTTGAGGCTTCCGTAATCTCCACAGGGCCTCCAACCATTGGCGTCCTTCTTGGGTACCAAATCTAGAAGGGGATTGTCTAATTAAATCTAACTGAGGTGTATGATCTAATTCTTCTTTAGCGGTTTCAAATACATATTTCATTTGCTCCAATCGAGTTTTCAAAAAGGAAGTTGTCGTTTGGTTACGATTCTGTGTACTATATTATGTTTGATTGGCTTTTCGTTTTTAGGTTCGGAAGTTAGAGAAAGATACTTGTACAGTATTTCACCATAAATACATTCGACTACATAATGTAGCGGTAAAAGGGTGAAATCATTACAAATGGTCGCTTTAACCACCTTTAAGATTTGACAATCAATTGGCCTTCTTTGTCAAAAAATCGTTCATTATAATCGGTTTATTAATGTCATAGTTCTTTCTGAAGATCGATACAAACTAATTTATTCCCGCAAGTTTGTATTATAGCTGTTAGAACATAATATACGTTAGAGGTTTCATGTTTAAAATACGTGAAAGTATGATTGATAAGTCAGCTCCCGTATGAATAAGGAAATGAAGTTTGGTTCTTAGTCATTTAATAAATAGGCGGCTTTTTTAGTTTCCCGAAACATTTTTTTGAGGTTTATTTGTATCTTGCACAGTAAGTGAACATTTTCCTCGGCAGTGTTTTGCAGGCGAGCCATCTTCCAAAGATCCATTTAGATAAGATAAACAACAACAAAAATCCCTTATAGATGGTTTTACACCACAAAACGGTGTATATACTAATTGATGAAACTGAATTCCAAAGTCTTTCTGCGAGCATATGTAACATATGTTTCGATAGGATCATCTTCACAAGCGACTAGAATGTTCGTACGTTTGTTCGAAATAGACGTGAAATCCACAATGTGTTAAATAATTTTTTAATGATGACTAGAGTCTTAATTCGGGCGTTCGATTAGGGGTCGAAACTTTCTGTTCCCGAAAAAAAATGTTTGGCTTGAGTTCAACACAACCTATTTTAAAAACGACCTAGCGTTTGCGCTAAGATCTATCAATTGGAGGAAAATTTAAATCACGTGGTTGTCTCTATTCAGGGCCAATTTGATGGCAGTTTCGAATGACTTCGAGCCAGTTGTCTCTATTCGACATCAATCTAACGGGAATTCAGCAACGAAGTGCAACGAGTTTCTACTCAACTCGGTTGAGATTTTGAGCTAAGTTAAGTTGAAGTTGGGTTGGGGTTGATTTAGCTTGGGCTGAGTGTTGGGTTGGTGGTAGATTTGGTGATTGCGTTTGGGATTGCCTTACGATTGAGTTGGAGGTTGGATTATAAATTGAGTTGCAGGTTAGCTGAAGATTGAGTATAGAATGCTAAGATCGAGTTTTAAAACCTGGAGAAGCTCAATTGTTTAGGTGGCTAGTGTTTAAGCCAGTGAAACTACCAGTTCAAATTCCGTAATTTAAACATATCGATTGGTTGGTGTAGTACTGGGTGATGATAAAAACGCCTCTGACCAAAAATACTAACATTTAAATAAACAAAAGTCGTATTTACATACATATCTTGTTGCATAAAACATTAAGTCATGTAAATAATCATAAATTATAAAACAAATAAAACTTTAAAGTAATAATGAATTAAATGGTTCGAATAAATTTCTAATACTCGTTATTATTCAACACAACATTGAAAATAGCAACAACAACACCCAATAATTGTTAGTTATGCAAATTTATTTCCAACTGATGAGGACGACTTGGGAGGGATGGATGGCATTTTATGATTTCAGAGAGGCTATTAAATTGAATGTATTGGAAAATGTTAATAAAAATGTTGTCGAACAATTTATAGTCATACATAAATAAACTGATTTTTTTGTTTTTCATTTTAATTAAAATATAAACAATTTTTATCATTTCTCTAGAGGGCAGTAAAAATTAGAAAATTCAATTAGGTCCAGTTTTTGATATGTATATTATATGTACTTGTACTGTACATTCTAATTAAATATTTAAATCGCATTCATTTTATTACCGGTAAGATGTTTTTATCGTTTTAAGGGTTTGAGAGGGCGTCACAATAAATCGTACACAATATATACGAGTAAAATTTTTTTTTTTGGTTTTAGTGGATCAATAAATCCCAGACACATAACTATATACCGCAGCAAAAAAAAAAACTTTACAAAAACTCTTAACTCTAATTACAGTTAATTTAAATGCAATTTTCGTATGCACTTGATAAATGCGATATATGATTATATTCGGTTAGTTATACAGTTTTTTTTAAACCATTTAGAGATGACATAAAAATGAAAATGATTTATCTTGAACATTTCGAATATAAAAAAATGTTTTTTTTTTTGACCTAATAAAGCAACAACAGCTCTGCAATGATAAATTAATCTTCTCACTGTGCGAGAATACATTAACCAAACATTACCCAGAAAACTGAAACTATGTACGTACAATGTGTGTAGATAACAGACAATAAAACTATAAAACCAAAATTGGTTTAGATTGGGAATGATGATGGGCGATGTGAACATAATTCGTGTGGGAAGTATTTTTTTTCGGTGAAATGCAGTCGAATGGGATCACAATATTTTTGGGCGTATTGTTTGGTGTACCTAGTCCAATTTGGTAATTTTGACTTTTAAACCCCGTTTTTCTCTTCCCGCTCCAGTTCGTCATCAACATATTTAGGTTAGAATTTATCCTTGGGCCTAACATATTTGGGTTAGAATTGATCCTTGGGTTAGTATTTCCACATAGAAACGAATGGAGCAACATAGAAACGAATGGAGCATGTACTCTGTCATCAAAAATTAAATTTCTCACTAAAACATTGCTCACAGATAACACTAATACTGGATTAAAATACTTATTAGGCTTCGGGCTAACATCAAACTAAATTTTATATAAAAAAAGAATTTTATAGTTTTGTAAAACAAATAGTTTATCATGGATTAACAACAATATGTACAAGTAAATAGTTTAGTTCCTTTTTCTAAATTAGGTTCTTCACCACAACAAAATTTTAAACACATTCCACATTCACCGCCAATTATTGTTTATTCAACACAAGACGATCGATCAATGTTTGGTAAATTTTTTTAAGTGATCAGTTAAACTACGTTCTCCTTTTATATCAAAATGATATATGTTAGGATTATTTATATTTCTGCTGAAACTGCAATCTTCTATTAAGAATTACGCCAATTTTCGTAAATTTAAATTTTCCGCCGACGCGCGGCGCTTGATATGTACAGTCCTTTAGTTGCAGAATGATTAATGATACATCAGTAAACTGAATTATTTGAGAGAAGTAGACTTTTTCGCAAAGCAAATATGTTTGCACTACGTTCTTCAACTAAGCATCTCTAATCATTTTAATACCATTTAAATAATTAGAATGCTACTGAAATTTTGAATGTATCGTGTGAATCTTTTGTAGATACAAATTCCAAATTCAAAAACATTTTTTTAACTAGTAAAAATATTTTGATTGAAGTTGTACATTTTGTTACAATTATTTAGCAATTGGTCCAACAATTCCGCTATTCCATCCTTGAAAAACTGTAAACACCCATGGACTATCTTCAGCTGCACTCCTCGCTAGTCATTCTCTAAAATATACTGGGGACAATGCAATTGACACCTTCCTAAAAATACCGGATTGAAGTTTCTAACGTTAATTTAAAGTGTAGTTTGCCACTAAAAATAGTGTAAGAAATAAGTAGTAGAAAAAGTGTTAAAAAAAGTTACTAACGTTAAAAAATGTAGCTACACAAAAAAGCGTAAAATGAGAAATTAAAAACACATTATTTTCTCGTATTTCGATTTAAAATTAATAATGCAAAAAGGTTATACAAAATTGCCAATTGGAATTAATCAAAACGTTATACATTATATCAATTAATTAGATAAACCATTAAAAAGTTTTGAATACTAAAATGAGAGCGAAAGTGCCGCATTAAATCAAATAACACAAATTTAATAGATATGCTTATGTAAGGTCTATATTCCACAGACTTAGAATATAATAAACTGGTTAGAATATAATGGGTTGAGCTCGAATGATCGGTTGGGCTCGAATGGCAAATTTTCAGAGGAGAACTAATTTTCCCAAAATGATTTGGAGGCGGTACTGCACTAATAAGTCAAATAACAAAAATCTCAGAGATGTGCTCATGGACTGACTATATACAACGGATCGGCAATATAATAAGCTGGCTAGAAGTGTATATGCCATTCACTTATGATGAATTGGGCTCGAATGACAAATTTTCAAAAATTAGGAAATTTTCCCGAAATTGATTTGAAAGCGGTCCTACACAAAGTCAAATAACAAAAATCTTCGAGATGTGCTCATGGACTGACTATATACAACGGATCGGCAATATAATAAGCTGGCTAGGAGTGCATATGCCATTCACTTATGATGGGTTGGGCTCGAATGACAAATTTTCAAAAATTAGGAAATTTTCCCAAAATTGATTTGAAAGCGGTTCTACACAAAGTCAAATAACAAAAATATCAGAGATGTGCTCATGGACTGACTATATACAACGGATCGGCAATATAATAAGCTGGCTAGGAGTGCATATGCCATTCACTTATGATGGGTTCAGCTCGAATGATAAATTTTCAAATATTAAGAAATCTTCCCAGAAATGATTTGGAAGCGGTACTACACAAAGTCAAATAACAAAAATCTTCGAGATGTGCTCATGGACTGACTATATACAACGGATCGGCAATATAATAAGTTGGCTAGTAGTGCATATGCCATTCACTTATGATGGGTTGGGCTCGAATGACAAATTTTCAAAAATTAGGAAATTTTCCCGAAAATGATTTGAAAGCGGTCCTACACAAAGTCAAATAACAAAAATCTTCGAGATGTGCTCATGGACTGACTATATACAACGGATCGGCAATATAATAAGCTGGCTAGGAGTGCATATGCCATTCACTTATATGGGTTGGGCTCGAATGACAAATTTTCAAAAATTAGGAAATTTTCCCAAAAATGATTTGAAAGCGGTTCTACACAAAGTCAAATAACAAAAATCTTCGAGATGTGCTCATGGACTGACTGTATACAACGGATCGGCAATATAATAAGTTGGCTAGGAGTGCATATGCCATTCACTTATGATGGGTTGGGCTCGAATGACAAATTTTCAAAAATTAGGAAATTTTCCCAAAATTGATTTGAAAGCGGTTCTACACAAAGTCAAATAACAAAAATCTTCGAGATGTGCACATGGACTGACTATATACAACGGATCGGCAATATAATAAGCTGGCTAGGAGTGCATATGCCATTCACTTATGATGGGTTCAGCTCGAATGATAAATTTTCAAATATTAAGAAATCTTCCCAGAAATGATTTGGAAGCGGTACTACACAAAGTCAAATAACAAAATTCTCAGAGATGTGCTCATGGACTGACTATATACAACAGATCGGCAATATAATAAGCTGGCTAGGAGTGCATATGCCATTGACTTATGATGGGTTGGGCTTGAATGACAAATTTTCAAAAATTAGGAAATTTTCCCGATAATGATTTGAAAGCGGTCCTACACAAAGTCAAATAACAAAAATCTTCGAGATGTGCTCATGGACTGACTATATACAACGGATCGGCAATATAATAAGCTGGCTAGGAGTGCATATGCCATTCACTTATATGGGTTGGGCTCGAATGACAAATTTTCAAAAATTAGGAAATTTTCCCAAAAATGATTTGAAAGCGGTCCTACACAAAGTCAAATAACAAAAATCTTCGAGATGTGCTCATGGACTGACTATATACAACGGATCGGCAATATAATAAGCTGGCTAGGAGTGCATATGCCATTCACTTATGATGAATTGGGCTCGAATGACAAATTTTCAAAAATTAGGAAATTTTCCGGAAATTGATTTGAAAGCGGTTCTACACAAAGTCAAATAACAAAAATCTTCGAGATGTGCTCATGGACTGACTATATACAACGGATCGGCAATATAATAAGCTGGCTAGGAGTGCATATGCCATTCACTTATGATGGGTTCAGCTCGAATGATACATTTTTAAATATTAAGAAATCTTCCCAGAAATGATTTGGAAGCGGTACTACACAAAGTCAAATAACAAAAATATCAGAGATGTGCTCATGGACTGACTATATACAACGGATCGGGAATATAATAAGCTGGCTAGGAGTGCATATGCCATTCACTTATGATGGGTTGGGTTTGAATGACAAATTTTCAAAAACTAGGAAATTTTCCCGAAAATGATTTGAAAGCGGTACTACACAAAGTCAAATAACAAAAATCTTAGAGATGTGCTCATGGACTGACTATATACAACGGATCGGCAGTATAATAAGCTGGCTAGGAGTGCATATGCCATTCACTTATGATGGGTTGAGCTCGAATGATAAATTTTCAAATACTAGGAAATTTTCCCAAAAATGATTGAAAGCGGTACTACACAAAGTCAAATAACAAAAATCTTGGAGATGTGCTCATGGGCTGACTATATACAACGGATCGGGAATATAATAAGCTGGCTAGGAGTGCATATGCCATTCACTTATGATGGGTTGGGCTCGAATGACAAATTTTCAAAAACTAGGAAATTTTCCCGAAAATGATTTGAAAGCGGTCCTACACAAAGTCAAATAACAAAAATCTTGGAGATGTGCTCATGGACTGACTATATACAACGAATCGGGAATATAATAAGCTGGCTAGGAGTGCATATGCCATTCACTTATGATGGGTTGAGCTCGAATGACAAATTTTCAAAAATTTAGAATTTTCCCAAAAATGATTTGAAAGCGGTACTACACTAAGTCAATGAACAAAAATCTCGGAGATGTGATACTTAGTGTAGTACCGCTTTCAAATCATTTTGGGAAAATTAGTTCTTCTTTGAAAATTTGCCATTCGAGCCCAACCCATCATATTCTAACCAGCTTATTACATTCTCAGTCTGTGGAATATAACCCCTACATAAGCATATCTATTAAATTTGTGTTATTTGATTTAATGCGGCACTTTCGCTCTCATTTAGTTTTCAAAACTTTTTAATGGTTTATCTAATTAATTGATATAATGTATAACGTTTTGATTAATTCCAATTGGCAATTTTGTATAACCTTTTTGCATTATTAATTTTAAATCGAAATACGAGAAAATAATGTGTTTTTAATTTCTCATTTTACGCTTTTTTGTGTAGCTACATTTTTTAACGTTATTAACATTTTTAACACTTTTTCTACCAATTACTTCTTACACTATTTTTAGTGGCAAACTACACTTTAAATTAACGGTAGAAACTTCACTCCGGTCCTAAAAATAGCTCATCTGATTGATTAAAATATTTATGTCGGCGATGTAATGACCGGCGCCGATAGTGAGCAGGAAGCAATAACATTAAAATCAAATTTAATTAAAGTTCTGAGTCAATTCGGAATAACATTAAAATAAAATCCACCGGTGGTGGTTTGGCGTCTATTGGAGGGGGGGGGGGGGCTAAAGTTGAGTAGATTAATCTACCAACTCCGTAACCTTCCAGTAGGGTGCGCATCACGTGAGCTGTTCTGGTCATGTCATTAGGCAGCTGCGTGATGGGTACAATTGTGTAAGGGATAACCTGTTCACAATTCGCAAGTGTACGTGGTGCCTCCTCGTGGCAACCACTAGTAACTAAGGCGATTCGGCACATTTTAGGCCATTTGGCACAGGCTAAATTATGGCGCTAAAGGAGAAAACCTTGACAAAAAACCCTAATATAAGGTGGAACATCATATGCCGATGGATGAATGGCTGATAGGTTAATCAGTCCAAAATATGCGGACTCTGGATACCAGGCACCCTTCAGTTTTATTTAGCCTTCCTGTAGTAAAGCTGGGTGACCTACAGGCGATTTGCAATTCCCAGCAACTCGTAAGAGTAAAATCAAACGGAATACGGGGCAGGAGTAGGAATATACGGAAGGGCAGCCCTCTCGAAGACCTTGGGCTCCAATGCTACCGTCTTTCTAGTGGAACTACATGCTGTAGTAAACATATAGAAGGGAGAGCAATAAGCCCAGATAATATGTATCACGTACCGGGAGGCAGTATTGTCAGGATCATTAAAAACCTGAATATTGACTGGACGGATAATTAAGTAGGGTCCAGCACAATAGAGCTTTTAGGTCGCAGTGCGAGGTGGCTGATCGCCCGCATGGCCCTCCAATAATAATAATAAATAATACTAATAATGTACACAGAAATGACAAATTCATCATACAAAAAGACAGTAGTTATCAATTGTAATTCATTCATTCAACTACTTTGAATTGGTAACATTTCAAACTGATAGTGCAGTCGTATGTGCTAGTCAGGTACAATTAATTTGGTCAAAAACAAGAGTTAGTCTAATTAAACAAATTTCGTTGCAGATACTATGTGTTGTCATTTTGTTGTTACAGCTGATCGAACAGAAGAACATCTTTTAATATTCGGCATATTAATAGGTGAACCGATACTACAGTAGCTTACGCGAACAAGCTCAGTTGCAGCAAAAAATTATGGGAATTTTTCTGGCGGCTTTTGTCAAGTACACAAGAACAGTTTCATATTACAGAAGGCCAAGGTAACCACCATCCACGAAAAGCAAGCTATGCATCATTTTTTTCACTAAACGCTAGGCAATCTTCCGTATTTGTTTTGTATACGAATGTGGCAAGTGTTGAAATATGCCTTAAAAAATTTAATAAAACAAATTCATTTGTGTGAAATTACAACATTCAAGTACATAAAATCGTGAATGAATGTATTATTCATGAGAAACTTTTACCAATTTCTTATGTTGCTGCTGCTGCCTTCATAAAAACGTAATTTTTTATATTTTTTTTAACAAAATATCCATATAAATATACGATAGTAACTCCACTTACTAAGTGGTTTCAATGAGGATAAAGATTTCATCTATACATATATCTGCCCTTTTATGATACTCTCTTTTATTATTATTATTCACAACGACTAGTAGTAGTAGTAGTAGTAGTTATTTGCCTTTATATAGTCGTTATTAAAAAAAAAAAAAACAAAAAAAAATTTAACAATAACAAATTTTTTATCGCATCTTCAAGAATTTGAAATGAATTGAAAAAAAAAAATGTTTTAAAGTGTTCGTGAGATGAATATAATGAGACAGACAAGGAGTTGAGCACACAGCATTATACAGTAAGAACAAACAAAAAAAAAAAAAAAAACAAAATTGCTGAACTTCCGAATCAGATTTTAACTTTGGTGGAATTATACGTTCTGTGATTATTAGTTTTGTTTCATTTCCAAAGCAACTTTAACTAAAAGATGGTTAAATTACCTGCAAGGTCGATTGATTATGTTATAACTTTACTATTGTGCATATAATTATGCTTTTGTGTCTGATGAAAAGTGCTATTTAGGAAAATTTTTTTGGGCGAAGTTCAAAAGAAACTTTTGTATTCTGAAAATATACTTTACAACTTTATCGTTGTTAATTAGAACTCATTAAATCTTTTGTGCGGTTTTTTTATGGGACTTTGTGATTTTTGTTTTATATTTTAGTAATTAAAATGATTTCGTTGGTAATTATCTTTGAGGATTATTTGTAGTAGGCCGTTACCAAGCGGAGTTGAATAGACCCTGTAACGCCGAGGCCTCAAACCAATAAAATGGCTTATGGCTTTAGAATGAAACCTATCTCGTTTTCTTTTTGATAAAAGACTACCGACGAGTCAAAAATCCAAAAACCTTAGTAGTTGCACGGTATCATACGGAGAAAATTGGTCGATTTTAACTCTCCCCTAGAAACTAAAGATTTGGCGTAAAAACAGTTATTTTGGTTTTTCAAAAATTTGTGCCACCGAGTCTCTGAACCGAGTCTCTTACTGAATTGTGACACTTAATTACATTATGCAACTGATATTACAATATGCACGGTTCTCTCGAACAAGAATTGTGGCAAGGTTGAAATGACAAGGTCGGATAAATTGGAAAAATCTAAAAAAAAAAATTGTTTTTTCATTTCCTTTTCTACTCGTTGGTTGGCACATTTCAAAATGAAAATTTTTGAAAAACAAAAATTTCGAAATTTAGTTTGTTCCAAACCTGTACTTTCTAAGAGGTGGGTGGGATTGGTGACTATAAATTCAGAGCGGGCTAAAAAAATGCTCCCAGCTTATTTTAACCATTGTTCAAGAATGTGAAATGCCGACCAATATTGGTGATCGTGTTTTATGTCTATACAAGTTTAAAATGTAGAATAAAATTGGCATTTGTTTGCATTCGATCAATAGGCGGCGATTTTTGCATAAATGCCACTATTCGTCAACATTTGCCATTTGTCTTAAACGTTTGCTCATTATAAATATTGTTCGGTGAGTGTGTTGTAGGCGACACGAAAATCGATAGATATTATTCGATATTTTATGGACGCTTTAAGATTATTCGAGTTTGATCGAATTGAAATACAAGCGTTCGAAATTCGAGACTTTTGGAATAATCTTGATATCTGTGTTTGAATAGCGTTAAGTTGCTTGGTATCTAATTTATTCGAAATTATCAACTTTACTTAACATTTTCGACGTTTCGCAAGTTTTTCAAGTTTTTTTGCTCTTGAATTATTTAGCTTTGAGATTTTGTATATTCTAAGTATATTCGAGATTTTCGGTAACAATCGATTTTTTTTTAGAATTCTATTTAAGATTTTCGATAATATTCGAGTTTAGCTATTATACGAGTTCGAGTTTTAAATATTATTCGATATTTTCTGGAATATTCGAAAGTTTATGTGAATATCGAAATTAGTCGAGAATTATTAGATTTAACCAGCTTTTCGAGTTTAATCGAGAATTTTGCTTTCAATCTTTCCACGATTTACATAGCGTTGAGTTATATGCAGATAGAGCTATCATAAGTTTGTAGGATGTTAAGTTACATAGATGCCATTTTTTAGAATATTTAAAATGTTCCGAGATCCTCGAAATAATTTTAAATTAGTCCATATTCCGAATTCGAACGACATTTGGCTGCTTTGCTTCGAGATTATTCGATATACTTTGGAGATTATAATGTTTAGCTATTTTATTTAGCTTTCATTAAATAATGTGACAAACTTTTTAAGTTATAATAAAATAACGCACATAAAAGTTGTGTTGGAGCAAAAATATAAAAACAAAATAGTTTTTAAGCTCATGTTCCCAAAAGAGAATTGGAAAAAGATTTTGGTCGAAGAGGTACAAACAACATTATTTCCTTTTTTAATCTAGTTATATAGCTAGAGGATTTAATTTTTTAAAATGGTGTGATGTTTGAAAATAAAATGAAAATTTAAGTTGACTAAAATTTTGGTCGTTATTATATTTGGAAAATGATACATAAAAAGAAATGAGAATAATGAATTGTGGGTATAGGAGAATACACAAATTGAAATTAAACAAAAATATTTTTGTTTTGGGCGTTTATTATACAATTATATCTCTATGAAATTCAAATATGTTTTAACGGTTCCACTTTGAATCAAAGTCGGTCGCTTGTTCAGTGTTGAGCTTATTACATCGAAGCAAGCTGCACTTACTACCTGTGGAATAACACCTTTACGCTTATTATTTTCATAACATTTTTTTACTTCATGAATCGAGGATGCTTTTAATAATTTGTAAAAAAAAACGAAATTTTAGCAATTCTTATAAACATTTTCATAGCTGACTGATTGGCTTCTTCGCCCAAATCTTCCTTGTATTTGCCATTTTTTCGTAAACTCCACCTTCTTCCGAATGAATTCATACAAAGAGGCGCAGAGCTGAGGAAGTACTTGAATACTTTTGTTGTACTATAGATGTGTACATTCCCAGAAAACTTTGTTTTGAAGCTTGTGGTATGACAATCTCAGTTAGTTGTCAGAGACGGTTCTTGCGAACATTGCAATTTTTGATTGGGCTAACAAGAATAATTTTCTGGCTGGCTTAAGTCTATTCCTCAATAAAACAAACTCCTACATCGTAGTAAGCTTATGGTGAAATAGCTCCGAAATCTCTCTTCAAATCACTAAGTTCTGATTTCATTTGATAGTGAACGTTCGACTTTTAGCACTGTGAAGTTTCTAATAAAAATTTCTAGTAACAAATAATATTGTTGTTCAATATATTTAAAACCAAAATTCTTATTGGAATAAACTGAGTGATTTCTTAATTAATGCACCTTCATCCTCCTTAGGTTAAAAGGGTTACCGAAAAACAATAAAAGGGAATCTGTGAAGATTATATCAGAAAATAAAACATATACTTAAATGATCCCAAGCAAGAAAGATCAGTCAAATCCAACTGGGTTCATATTAAAATGTAAATTTATTGATACTATCTAATAAAGCTTTTAAGTTTTTTTCTTTTTGGCAAGGTTTGGTTTAATTGGCCTATTTATTCAAGGGAACCTTTTCAAATTGGAGGATTTGACTAATAAGCACTGTCAGTTATTTAGGCAAGATTCGGCTGTATATTTCAAATTTACTAATTTATGAGACGGAGAAAAAGTGATAGTGCTTCTTTAGCAAATTTACATTTTAATTATAAAATCATATATATATATATATATATCATCATACACATATGTATGTTTTATGTTTAGCAAAGTCTTCACAATACATAATTGATACCTAAATACTGCACATAACCTAATTCACTAATAAAGCATCAACAAATTTTTATGCACATTTCTCCATTATTTAAATTAAGTTAAGCAAAAAATAATAATTTTTCTAAATTGAAGTCAAACTGTGTTAAAAAAATACTATATTTAGTTGTCATTTAGTTGTTAGTATATAGTTTTGTGGGCTGATTTTTAATTTAAATGTTTGAATGTAAATTTCAATAAATATGGAAATGAAGAAAACCTAACTCTCTATCTCTACCACTACATCACTATAGACTAACTAAATGTAACTTCGACTCACTCTCATATAAAGTATACAAATGAAAGGAAGGTTTCAATCAGAACATTGAATACAACAAAAAACTAAACTAAACTATTGACCTTCACTGTAGATTTAGTGTAGTTTAGTAGTTTGTAGTAGTCAGACATTGAATAAATCGAAATATTTTTGTATTTTTTTTTATTTTCTTTACATTTTAGTGCGTGTATCGAAACAACAACAACAAATTTAAAATTAGTAGCAACCGTGATACCATCCCCATCGGAGTTAAGTGGTTGTGGTGGTGGCACTAGTAGTGTTAATAACAATAATGATTTAACAATAAGTAATAATAATTTACCAACCGCAACCATAAGTGATAACTTAAGTCATCGTTCATCGCTGGCCAAAATGTCAAGCCACTGTGAATGCCGTGTCACAATTGAGGATGAGAAAAATTTGGCCCATCATCAAAATCATCAAATGGTGGTGCCTGCAACAAATATGATTGCCCAGCCTCAAGTAACAAATTTACCGATATCATTAAGTCCATTGGCCTCACGATCATCAACAACGCAACATTTGGCTGTACTCTATCAATCACATCATCATCATCATTTGCATCCGGTGTTATCAGGTATAAGAAGGCAATCACGATTACCGCCGGATGTTCGAACGACAACCACACATTTTAAAGAAATTAAACCGTAAGTAAATTGGCATGCACTCTCTTTTAGTAAAACTTTATTTTGCCGATGGTTTTTTTTACCGAAAAACTACCTGAGGTTATATTCGTAAACTTTTTCATTTAGATCAAAAAAAAATCCAGATGGTAAAATGGCAAAAACGTTAAGGAAACACTCAACATAAAATGGGAAAAGATTTTTTAAATTGTTTTTACCTTCTTTTTCCTCCTTTGGCACCATTCCAATTTTTTTGTTTTGTTTTGTTAAGATGAAAATTAATTTTCTATTTGATGAACATTTCTTTTGCAGGATTCCATTTTGGTGACCAATTTAGTTTTCATTGGTATATACGTCAGTGTACTCTTCGGGCAAACAAACAAAAATTGGGGAAGATTTATACATATTTGGTTTTGTTTATGCTCTTATCGTTAACCCTTTATTGTTGATTATATTTATTATGAATTGATTTCTGGTGTCAGGCTATTATACTGAACTATTTTTTTTAGTTGAAATTTTTGTTGGTAAACTGGAAAAATCAAAAAAGAATTTGGCAAAACAGTTGAAAACATTTTGCGGGGTTAGCTTACAGTTTTGGATAGTAACAGATCTCGTTTCATTTTTTTGGAATTAATAACAAATGCTCGTTAATATAATTATTTCGGTCAATATCATTGCAAATTTCAGCAAATTTGTCCGAGAATTTGCCTTGTCATTCTTTGTAATAGTTTCCAGTTCAGTTTCGTCTGTTCCAGACTCGATACTCGACCATAATGCATTCATAGACTTCGAATCGAATTTTCTGCATTTCTGCTTTACATTATGCCTGAAGATTTAAATACTTGAGAATTTTGGCACCACCCACTGTGCTATTTCAACTAATGACCAATTTATCCTCTCTGCCACTACATTTTACTCAGCATTTTTTTCCATAGCAATTTTTGAGCTTCACTAATTAGATAAATAATTAGATAAATACTTTGCACCTGAAGTCAATGAGGAAAATTAAATATAACGACCCAATGATGAATCAGCCACCGTAGAATGGCACCTTCGATAATTCACTTATGTAGCAAATTTCACATTGGCAAGGCTTGTCAACCTTGTATTCGACAATCCTATTTAGCTGTCTCGACAGCGGCCTTATCGCTATGTCCAACCAAGTCTCGCATGCCAAAATTCTTGTCTTGATTGAATGTGTCATTTATCTTTTTCTACATACTCAAAATTAGGTTCACCAATTTCATGTCTAGTTTAACTTCTATGATGACCTTGATTGTTGATGTTAACTAGCTCGATCCTAATCCAGCTGTTTTTGACTGAATTCATTACCGTTTCAGTCGAATCCTTAGGGCTGCTTCTTCGAAGATGAATGATGCCTGCGGAACAGATTTAAAAAGTCGCATGAAATGGCATCAGAAATATTCCATGACTTCCGCATTTGTCATTCTTAAAAAGAAAGAGTTAATTTTACTTTTAGTTTTCCACGAGTTATTTATTTAAATGTTGTAACATTTTACGTTTAGCGGCTTTTCCGGTTGATTGCGGTGCAATTTGAACTAGCTTATGTCGCAACAATGCTCTATGCCTTCTCTCGAAAGAATTCATCAATTTCGACAACTGCCTTGTAGCGACCTTATCCCAATTTACTATGTTGTATTACTAAAAATATGTATACTTATTTCTGAATTTTGTACGAAAGGATGTTGTGTAAATTTGATTGATAACGAAATTTATTTTGTTTTCTGTATGTAAAAGAGGTGTCGAAACCTCATCGCATGCCACTGTTTATTAATCTCATAAAATATATTGACAGATACTGTGAATAGACAAAAATATTTTAAAAATATAAACACATCTATCAAATTGCAAATATTGGTAATTTAAATTCTATTTCCATTTCCATTATCCACAATCCTTCTTTATACACACTAGGGATAATCGAACAGCGCACGCACATATGTTTTAAATTTAACACTCCAAAACTAGAAAAATCACATATATTTGAAATAAAGCAAAACAATCTAAATAAAAAAATGTAATAATAAAACAACAACAACAGTAATAAAATGGAAAATATGCGGGAAAGTATAAACGGAAAACCATATAAAAAACAGTAATTTTTCATTAAAAAACGAATAAGAAGAAAACGTTGCTACTACTAGCATTGCGCGCTTCAACGCGAAGAAGACGCAAAGTGGAAAATTAAATTATTTTGAATTTTTAATGAAAAAGTAAAAAGAAAATCTTTATGCTCGCACACATACAGCATCCATCATATACATCAAAAAAGATAATATGGATGAGACATACAAAATTAAAAAAAAAAAAAAACGCACATTGATGAATTATAAATTAGTTGCTATCGTACATGTACAATACATAAAAATAAGCGATGACTTTGAGGAAATCATCAGACTGTAATGAAAAATTTTGATACGCTGAAAACTTGCTCGCTCTCATTTTTATCAGCACGTTCGATCGTTTTAAGTGCTAAAATCAAATAAATGCTCCCTAATTACACTTTCCACTTGTCGGTACGTAATTACACAAAAATGCCTTGTAACACATTTAACCATATAATGATAACATAATTACGGTACTATACTATATTTGAATAGATGATATCGTCAAAATGTTTATTCTTATAATTAGTATACGGAGAAAATCAATGAAATCAGAGAACACCCATAAATTGTCAACTTACTAGTATTTACCAAACAAATCCGAAATTTCACCATAACAAATTTTGTAAACACGCAGAGATTTTCCAAACAAGAAGTAAAATCCCATGAATTGATTTCTAAATTTAACGCAATAACAACAACAACAAAAACAAGACAAAACGTTTAATTAAATCAAATATGTAACAACATAATTTATGCTGTTCCTCCCCCTCCCCCATTGTGAGCTCTCATGGTATACATAATGTAGATACAACATGCGGAATAAAAAGCAATCGAGCGGGAACAACATACTGAAAACGTTTTATTTTATGAGTCTATATAACGTTGTACATAATATTTTATACAACACAAAGACTTCTGACAAAAACAACATTTTCATTTGATTCTTTTTTTGTAAAAATTAAAAAATAAAATATTTTTAATTATAATTTTCTATTCTCCCTTTTTAATTGTTCCGCAGCAACAACAAAAAAAATTTTTTATTTCACTATAAGCAGTGTGTTGCTGCGTTGGTGCAAATGAATTTAATCGAAAACACTTGTTATGTGTTTCTGGTTTACGGTTGCGGAGGTGTGATTGATATGTGAATGGTAAACAATTTGTTCCAATAAATTAACTTTGTGTATGCTTGAATGTGTGTATGTGTGAAGTTCAATGGCAACATTTTGAATTCTGTTGAGTCGAGTGATAGAGTTGTGATTCACACACCTTTTTAGGAAACATACTGCCCGAATCAATAAAATTTCAACGTGTTTAGTAGTACTTGATATGAGCGGATCCCTTGAAATTTTATTGGCACTATGTTTAGGAGTGAAGTGCATGAGCACCATCTACATTATTCCCGGTGAATCACACCTCTACCACATTCACCCATATACAAGCTAATTTATTTAAGGGATCGAATAGGATAAGGAACCTTGGAATGAGCCGGTTACAAATATTTAGGTTTTATAGAATTAATCCTATTTACTTCTCTTAGTAAGGAGTTTTTCTAGAATGAATATATATCCCCTTTTCGCGCAGTACTTACTACATTTGTAGTAAGCCGCTACACTACCATCCGCTTTTAACTAATGATTTTCGAGGTTTTTCAGGTTCAATACCTCTTGATACACAGTCGATGTAATTGAGTAATTGCGGACCTCTGTTATTCATTGTTCTTATTTTTACTGGTTTTCGCATTTTAAAAGTTAAATCATTTTTTTTTGGATGTGCTGCTTTCTTTAGGTACTATGTAATAGAGTATGAAGTATCCAGCTTCAGCGAGGATTTTCTATATTCGGAACTATAAATTCGGCTTGTTCAAGATTGGATCGACCCATACCAATTTTTTATGTGTGCCCTATTCTAATTTTTGTTGAGTTAATTCTTGTTGAATTGCAAAACGCTTCTGGTTTTGTCTTTTCCACTTTTTTCCTATACTTAACCATTAACACTGCATGTCGGATATTTTCCAACTTTGGGGTCGCCTAGGTTTTAGACAATGACAAATCGCGTTAAATACATCTATTCACCGAATTATGTTGACTCATTTGCTGTGTATTGAGAAATGCACACTACACAGATCTTATAAATTATTAATAAATAACGAAATTATTTAACAAAGACCCACCACAGTTGTAAATATCTAGAGTACCGGAACTAATATCGCTGCATGACACATATGATACTATTCCATTACTGCTAGAGCAATGAATCATGAACCATGTTTTAAAAGAGAGATACAACCGATAAAATTAATCACCCGTCGTATTTTGACTTGTCAATGGCACCAAGGTCCAATAAATTATCTCTTTTGGTTCAAACAACGAGTATTATATATGATATTCAATTAATCCGTACGACAATTACAATTTACAACTATGACAAAAAGTCACCAAAAATAACAAAACCGAGAATTTTTATTTTTTATTTTTATGAATCGAGGGTGGATCAACACCACAGCTCGTACATAGATAAAGAAGCGAGAATAATATAGTGATGAGGAATTTTTTAGTCATAGACTATTCCCTTTAAATATAACTGAAAAGTTACCAAAAATAGAAAAATTCCACATTAAACTACTTATTTTAGTAAAAGACGAAGAATATCCTGTAAACGTTATAAGAAGAAGAAAAACTTTAGGGTGTCTTATTGATTTGTATTGTATATTATTCAACTATACATATAATACTGAGCTCGGTATTTTTCAAACTGTATTACTTATATCGAAGAAGTTTGGTTACGGTCGGGATTAGACATTCCATTTATGAGAATTCACTTTTTATTCATTTCGGAAACACCACATACAGTAGATTTTCTCGTATACATATAAAGACTAAATAGATAGCAAAATCTATTTTCGATAGACAAAATAATAAAAAATAATTTTCCTCCTCATTCTTTCACTAAACAATAATATTCATTGAGTTTTCCGAAATGAAAATAATTTTTTTTATTTTTTATTGTTCGAAGATTTATTTGGTATTTGGGAAAAACTTAAACCAACACAATAAATAATACACAGAATAAAAATATTTTGATTAGATCAACAGCTTAGAAAATATATACTCTACTCGTATAACAAAATATTATGTTACAAGTTATACACGTGCAGCGTTATTGCTTTTGTACTTAAAACATAAAGCGATGGTATGCGGATTATTTCACGGAATTTTAAGACGAAATCAATTTACATGCAAACGGGAAATGCCATCAATTTTTTAATTAAATGAACAGATTTATTCGAAAAATATTTCAATTTTAATTTTTTTTTACATGGAAAATCAATTTGAATTTATGATATTTGAGTGACTGTGCACGTTAAAGAGGAAATTGGTACTGTACAGGACGATAAATTCAATTTATTTACTTTTTTTTAATTTTTGTTGAATGTTAATTAATTCTTGTAATTTCTAAATATGCTACCGGTCTTACGACACTTTTAAATGTGTTTTTTATTAACACGTAGAAACATTTTAGTATTTACGAACGGTAATTCAACGAAAACCGGCTAATAGACATAATTCTATTTATTTAATTTTTTTTAATTTAATATGTTCCGAAGATTGTAAGAGAATTCAATCCAGTTTCGAACTGATGAGCTTATGATTATGAAAAAATCAATCCTCTCATCAGGCCGCGGCGACTGGACTGACTATACCACAATTTACATTCTATATATACAGAATGTCCTGTGCTTCATGTACTAGCGAATCGTACTAATACAGATAAATTCAATTACAATTTTTTTCTCTTCTTCACGACAATCACATAAGCTGTGAACGCTAATTTTACTTTTTAATTTTTGTTGAATGTTAAATAATTCTTGTAATTTCTAAATATGCTACCGGTCTTACGACACTTTTAAATGTGTTTTTTATTAACACGTAGAAACATTTTAGTATTTACGAACGGTAATTCAACGAAAACCGGCTAATAGACATAATTCTATTTATTTAATATTTTTTTTTAATTTAATATGTTCCGAAGATTGTAAGAGAATTCAATCCAGTTTCGAACTGATGAGCTTATGATTATAGTTTTTTAGTTGTTTAGTTTTTAAAACCACAATCAGATTTTTCTATTCCAAAAATTTCAAAATTCAGAAATCACGAGATTAAAAACCTCTTTTGCACCCACTCCTATCAGGGTTTGAACCCGTAACTCTAAATCTTCCGGAGAGGTTTATACACGATTTAACATATTTCCTCGATATAGTTAATGGGGGAACCAGCGAGTCAGTAAAAACTTTAAGTAAGAATGCGATATACGGAAAATGCATGTTACTGACCAGCAGAATTTTAAAAACTTTTCGTTCAGTTCAGCTGTCACTTAACAGGGCGAAAATATAACGCGCAAACTGAAACAAATGTCAAAATACATCAAAATTTTCAGAGCACATTTTTCTTAAAAAATAATCCATTTTGCTTGCAATTTTAATACTGTATTTGTCACTTGTTACATATTTGATAGCCGATAGCAAATAATTTCGTTAAATTCTGTAAGGATTCTATCTGATTCGCTGGTTCTTTCAAATTGTTGGTGCTTATGCTCTGCTTGAGTCACTTTCCTCTTTCTTCTAACATGAGAAATTTGTATTATTGGAGTTATTTGTTAATGTAACCGAAGCCATTCATTTAGTTTGGTTAATAAAAAAACCAAAACAAAATATACCTAAACAAAAAAATTTCTCGTGATCGTCGATAAATTCAAACAAATATTTGTTTTGTTTTATTTTGGAATTTGTTGTTTCTTTCTGCGCTATGTATGCGAGTATACAAGAACATAATAAAGTGCAGTCACTATTTTTGTCACTATTTCTTTTGACCTGATTTCTTTTATTCGTATCATGTTATTCTTCTCATTCATGTCATGTTATCTCTCTCATTTCCAAACACTGAATGTAATTCGGCAGGTAAATTTCTGCTTAGTCTACAGTGTATATAATTGGAAGTTACTGGATAGATGAAAAAAGCAAATTAACGGTTTTAATCTTAGTTGAGGTGAGCTTAGCACGGCCACTGCCGGATCGATACTTTACCAAAACTGGTCTAGTCAATTTTTCGTGTTTCACACAGTAGCATTAAAACGTAATAGGCAGTTAATTACTTTAATGACCTTAAGACCGGGTTTGTAGGTGCAATTTCCACAATCGACTTACTTCCAAATTGGTTCGTATACAATTATTACAATTTTAAATTGTTTATTGCCTTTCTCCTAAGAACTTATTTATTTAATTAATCAAATATAACATTTTTAAATTAATTATAGCTTTTACAAAGAATTAGTGGGCCGAAAATAATTCTTTATCGTTTGAATTGTTAAGAGTATGCACCCACTTAAGACCTAAGATCGCTGCTTGGGTTTAATTTCCACAATCGGCCAACATCCAAATAGCTCCATATAAAATTATCATTATTTCGATTTCTTGGCTGCCTATCTCCTAAGAATTTAGTGCCCAGAAATTATTTTATGCATGCCTAATTTAATAGGAATTTGCTGAGTTTGAAACTTACTAATAACACACGATTATGACGAGATTTAAATAACGAAAAAAATTAGACAAGTGTGCCGGTTGTTTTGACTTTAAACCGCAACAATTCTTTATAGCTTCGATTTCCCTTTGTAGGATATTCTTGATATATTATGTACTTATTATAGTTTGGTCGAGATACCAGTGGTTTTAATGGGTGTTAAGCCGCAGTTATCTGTTAAGTATAATAACAGCAGTTTAAATTCCAAGAAAAGGTTGTTCCCAAAACGGTGACAGATTCGTTATGAATTTGCGATTAAATGAATGATTGTTCAAATTCTTAAATTTCTGAAATATTAGTTTTGAATATTAGCTTTTTCAAACCTGCAATAATTTTTTTTGCCCTTTAAATACCTCCTACATATTATGTTTTAAATGTATCCGAATTGGTGTTTACTTTATAATTCAGATGTGTCAAACTCAAGCTAACTTTACAATGTAAGGCTTAAATTGTAAATCCGTGGCACTATCCAAATGACGAAAACTGCAATGGGAAATAAAAGAGATCTAAGTTCGTTTTTGACTAAATCACGTAATCTTTCCCCATTAAATCAAACCATTTGCCAAATTATAGTAAAACATTTCCAAAAAAGGGTTAAAAGGTTACGATACGATTAATTCGTGTACGTTTTATTTTTCTTCCGCATTACCTTAAAACTTTTATATTCGAGATCACGAAAGATGCGAGAGTGTGAATAATTATTTTTAGAATTAAGTAAAATTAATTGCGCTTCTATTTTTATCTTACCAGTCAATGTATGTATATCCAACCCTAATATTATATTTTCCAGGTTTCAAAACTATACAATAACGAATGTGTATGTAAAGAAAAGAAATGTCATATTTATCTATTTTATCGCTCTATCTGCCTGTTATATAAATATCTCCCACACTATATACTTCAATAAATCTCGAATATGTAAGACATTTAATTAATAAGAGTATTGCAGAGACGTCTACTATGTCATATATATGGAATGGTGATGTTTTTAAAGATTTTAAGTAAATTTTAAATAAACACTCAAGACGATGAAACGGCGAGGTAAGATGAAATGAAAATTTAATACTCGTAACTCCCGTAAAAATAAACTTGTCGTCTAATTAAATTATTCTGATTAGTGTTGTTGTTTTTATGTTTAATTTCGAATTATACACTTTCTTATTTATTCGGAGGGATTAAAGTCGAAAGAACTTTAAATTTGTGTACACATCGACGAAAAAAAAAAAATGTTTAATTAAGAAATTTGAGGATGTGGTGACGGTAATTGAGAATATTGATTATTATCTAGTTGCAGCTTATATTTCTCTTATACCGCGCACTCCTCGAGATTGGAAACAACTGTGTGTTTATTCGAATATGTAATTGATATTTTGTTGGTGCACGATTTGTTTATTTATTGAATTTCAATTTATTTTTGGTTTCTGTTTCATTCGATTGGATTACTGGATAACTGCGTTAATCTGATTAAAATTGGTATTATGGCAGATTGAAATGAGTCTGTTCGTTCTGTTTGTGAATATAATTTTCTGATACTCTTATATCCTATATGTAGAGGTAAATTGTTGAGTTTTAATCTACAAAAAAATTTATTTAATCACGGATCAAAAGGGAAGAAGTTAATCATCAAGTTTGTTAGAAAAAAAAAAATTGCTGTTAAATTTAGATTATATGAAAAGTTTAATTTTTTACCATCTTTTGATGGAATCTTTTGTACCACCGAACCTTAACTAGGCAACATGCTTTGATCATTATTTTTGAATAGCGAATGTTGAACCTGACCATTTTTTCACGGAATTCAAGAGATGACTGATTTTTAATGATTTTAGTAATTTTTTAGCGCCGATCCTAGAGATGTCTCGATCGTCATGCCCATTAGTTCTGAAACCTTGTTTTTTCTAATTTTTATGAACTTTGTTTCGCAGATATTTGTATGAAGTTGACTGGGTGCCATAAAATCCATTATGTAAGCAAAGATTTATATCTTTAAATAGAAATAATTTGTAAGAGCGAAACATGTAAGAGAAATTCAAATCTATAAAAAGCCAGGGATGAAATCCAAACCGCTTTTGATTTTCACGAAAACCAGTGAAAATATTCTCCATATAAAATAACAAAATCCATATTTTTTTGGTTTCCTTCTAAGCCCGTTTTCAAAGTGCTCATTCTCAAAAATTACTTAACCGACTTTAATGGTTGAATTATATATATTTTATGTATGTTTATTAAGAAAACTCCTAAATAGGTCACAACGTGTTCCCTTTTTTAAAATCGGTGGTCAGCCGCCAAATTACTCTTAGGCAACACGTGCGAACAATTACAGGGCTAATAATTAGATCACACTTGGAAATGCATTTCGTCTACTAAGAAGTACGCCAAAATGGTTCTCAGAATTGTAAATATGTTTGTATGAATAGGCATGCAGTTCATGAACTTTTTAATATCAGTATTTTTGTTATTTAATTGTAGAAGTGTTATTAAAATATTATTTGTCAAATTACCTACTGATTTATTATTTTGGCCCCGTTTCGCCATCCTTTATGTTTTTACTATCCTGACCCTTGTCTAAATAATATATTTTAAATATTTTACTATATTCTTAAGAGAATTTCAGCAGGTAAAACGAATGGTTCCATCGTAAAGTACCATTCATCTCCTCTCATTTCCAATTTTAAATGTCTAAATATCTTGTTCTTTAACCGAGATATCATAAATCAAACAATGTGCGCATTAATAAATTCGCATATCATGGTTAAGGTGTGTGACTTTATAAGTTCATACAAAAGTCTTAATACTTTGATTTACGATATCTCGGTAATAGATAAAGATATTTAAACGTTTAATTGGAAATGAGAGGGGATGAATGGTACTTTACGATGGAACTATTGATTTTTACTGTTGAGGTTCCCTAACAATACAGTAAAATATTGAAAACCAGATTCGGATTCAGCATCGAAAATTACGTCGGAAATGACTATTCTTGTTTCTGATACTTTTTTCTTTTTTTTTTGTTGGGCTGTGTTATTAAACCTAAATATTTTCTATTAAACACCGATTTTACAAATTTTCAAAGTTCATGATCCAAGTCCAAGCACCAGTGCGAATTAGAACATCGAAACGTAGAGCTACTACAAAAAGAAATTCTCGAACGGAACATCCTGAAAGAAGAACCATCTCCGTGGCTGCAATTCTTTTTTAAAGACATAGATGGTTCAATGACGAAATTTAGCGGAGATGATGCTTATCCAGTTGAGAAGTGGATAGAATGTGTTGAAGAGAAAGGTCGATGCTTAGGTTGGACCGACCTCCAGAAAACGGTATCCTCGAAAGGACTTCTGACTGGCACAGCCAAGGAAAGTTTGAAACTGAATCTTTACTTAAAAGTGTACTAACTAACAGTGCAGTTATTCATTGAAAAATGGCCGAGCGACATAAGAAATCGGATGAATCACTTAGAGGTTACCTAATTGCAATGCGAAGATTGGGGAAGCTCGCTGATATAAAGGATCTAAGCTATATTAAGTGAAAGCTCATCATCATTGGAATCAGAACTTCAATATTTCGAATGTATTCTTTCTGTATGAGGATAATGCGTTATGGTTTAACTCACTAACTTTGAAAAAATCTGTCAGCATTGCCCCTGTTTGAGCATTCTAAGGAAATACAATATATTATTGATCAGAAATATGGGTAGATAATCAATTAATGGTGAGATTGGTCATGCATATCATAACCTGGCAGGTTTACACCTAAATTATTAAGGGAATTTTTTAAGAAGGCTTATTTCAAAATGAAATATGACGAAACGACATAAAGTGTTAAAGAACGTTTCCGGTAGAAACGCGATTCTAAATTGAATCTACAGAATCATTAAAGTTTAAAGCTCCGACACCTGTACTGTTTTATACCTGTTATAGTTTTGAAATATTCTATTTTGTCATGTTCCGTTTTGAAATATGTCGTTTCGACTGTGATTCAAATATTATTTTATATATAATGATAATGATAACGGAACCTAGCACTTTTTTGTGTTGTTTGAGAGAATCTATACAAATCCCGGAAAAAATCCTATAGGGTCTTTGGAGATTCGTACTTCAATTTAAAAAATAAGAATTTATACTGTTACGAAATTTATAAATGACCCGTTATCACCTTTACGCGGCAGGATTTAATACCTTATATTTATTTGAAATAATTCCCCAATTTTCATGAACAATTGCTATATAATATTGTATTCGATATATAACATTGTCGCCAGTAGCAAAAATCTGTATACAATTCTCCCCTTATCACCAAACCATGCACGTATTTCCATGACACCGCGCACAGAATGAATACATTAAACTAAACCTAATTAAGCAAAACAATACCAATTTAATTTAAAGGGAGGTTAAACTGGCTCATTTATGTTTGTATTCGTGCGTCGCTGTTATCATTAAAATTTATTACAACCTCTCTGTGTAAAAAAGACCGCGAAAAAAGAATTTTTCTCATTTCCAATTTAGCAACAATTATAATATTTAAAAAAAATTCTTACATATTTTATCCCGTAGCCCTTTTTTTTTTTGCATAATTTGGGGTTTATTTTTAAATATGGGAATAAAACATCAAAAGGATAAATTATGAAAATGAATAAATATTGAAATTAGGCCATTTAAAATATACTTTTATGTTTTGTGCTGTGTTTAACTCGGTTTATGCTTTAATAGTACAAAGTACTTTTGACAAACGATTAATACGCTTTAAAATTTTAAATATTTAGTTGTTGTTGTTGTCAAGTGTTTTGTACTGTAGTAATTTTTAAATTTTTTTCTTTCTCGTTACAGTGGTGACGCCTTAGCTACAACGCTATCAGCTTTATATGGTAAACTAATAGTAATTATGGGTATAGCATTTCCAATGGCAGAAGTTATATCAACATATATACCACCATCATTTTATGAGGCATGAAAAATCAATCAATAATTTTTTTATAACATTTTTCGTTTTATTAATAATTGAATTTTCCATTTTTTTCGTTCCTGAAATTTTCCAAATAAATAATATAAGAAGAAGAAAATTACAAAGAAGAAGAAAAGGAAACGAATATTTTATGTATATGTCAAAACTATATCGTTGTTGTTTTTCTTGTCATTTGCAGGGTTTTTATTTATATCTGTACATTGGCAGTATGGTGTTTCTATTATTTATGTATGCGACACTGTTGTGGGGTAAACCAAAACCACTACCTGTTGTACAGTCACATAAAACAAGTCGAAGTCGAACGCGACACTCTTCGTCTGGGAGCGCAGATGAGAGTGATGAATGTGATTCGTCAGAAACAAATAGTAATTTGGGACCAAATGTAATACCATTGCGTAAACCATCGTTGTTGGCTGTGCCCGGACGTTATCATTACGGGAGTTTTTATTTAAGGATGGGTGCTGTTGGTAAGTAATTTTATATTTTATTTTTATATATTGCCCAAAAGCAAATTTCATACTACGCCTTGTTTGTAGATATCCACTTAAAAAGCAATCTATTATGGAAATCTGTCATTCATGAGATTCCTCTTGAACTTGTTGTTTTATGTACACATACGTACATAGCAATAAAATTATCTATTTACAGGAAAAATAGTCTGTAGAACAAACAATTTTGGGTGTTTATTTATTTACAAAGATATGTTTTGATTTCTTCAATTAAGTCGATAAATGTATGAATGGTGTAAACTGGAGTGGAATCAACATATCAAAAATCACCTGAAATCGAATACTATTTGTGACTTTGTGATTGGGCGGGCTATAGAAACTAGAAAAATTGCGGCCGCGAAATGTTAAAAACTTTTTAACATTTTGACCGTAGTTTTAATTTTAGGTGTTCGGTGTTTGGCACTAACCAAACTTTTAAAAAAGTATGGGTTTCAAGTTATAGGACGCAAAATTTATGTGAACGTTACGCTTGACATTGCCACATAAACCAGTTGCTAATCTTGACTCTTACCATAATTGAATACCACTTCCGGTAACGTACCGCTTTGGGACATGTGAGAGCAATTGTTCTCTTCAGTGTTTATGCAACACAACCCTTCCTATCCAACACATTGAATAGTACCCTGATTCTTAGCTTACTCCGTTATTTGCGTTTAAGTTGAAATGTAACCATAGGTCTTGTTGATGTGTCTGGCTGAAATTAACCTCTATGTCATCCCCGATGCTGATAGGCTTAAGTATGCCGACGGCTATTCCATCCACCATGTCGACGTTAATAATATAGTACGTGACGTAAGCCACTGGCATTCAACACCGCCATCTTGTGCAACTTGGTTTTGGTGCTCTTCAGTTCAGCGTCATCAGAGTAACCGAGTAAGAGATCATGAACTACGATTGTTTGTGTGAAGACGAATGATTCGGCGTTGTACTGGTCTTTGTCGGCATTACAATACTGATGCAACCGAAAGGTTCGTCAAAACGCCCGTTAATGTTTTGAGCCTATCTCGATGTCGATGATTACCGCCATCATTAGCAAATACGTTTATGAATTCTTGCAATATTTGCCCTACCCAAGCACTGGCTCAATATCCCCTACGGGGACGGCCCTTTGCCCTTGAAATTGTAGGCCACATAAGCATGCTACAATTGGCGGACCCGATGAAAAAGATTTTCAAAAGGCTACTATTCGAAACAACGTCTTACTGTAACTTTTCCATGTAATAGATCGGGACTGAGAAGTGGTATTTACTTGTCGTCGGAAAAAGTAAGAAACTCCGCTGACTTAAAAATGTGAAGTCGTTACCAGTAATTTATGAGAGCAATACGAACAAATAATTTTTGAAAAGTGGTTATGCGATTTAGACAAAAAATTTACGAAACATAATCGAAAAATGTTGATATTTCATATGAAATTTCTTATGCAATATTTCTTTTGCAAACGAAAATAAAATCCATCAATTTACAGTTTTTACCCCCAAATACAACGTCTATTTTACAACTTCTTAATCTTGGAATAATCAAAAATATTAAGCATTCATTACAGAAACCAATTGGTGCGTAAAAAAAATTCAAGAAATGGAAATTTTTTTGAGCAAACGCAATGACGACGACATTAAGATCTTGACTGCAATCAATATTTTTTGAATTTAACAAAATTCTCGGTCAATTAATTCCGAAATTGAACTTCAGGAGAATTGTGATGTGAATAATGGTGCGCTCGTTTGTGGAATATTATCAGATTCAGATATTATCGAAGCGCAAAAAGAGGATAAAACAGTTACCTCTACGGTAGAAATTAAATTAGAAATAGCATCCTCGCCTGAATATCTAGATGCGCAAGCTGTGAAAAATATCTTCAAACGTTTAAATTATAATTTAATGGAAATGGAAGGAGTTCCACGGTCAATCTTTCAACCGATTGAAAATCTCTTAAAATCAAAATTTCTTAAATAAAAAGAGAAATTGGTAAACATATTTATATTTATTTAAGCATTGGCTGGATTGCATAATAATTAAGTAAATGTTTTTACTACCATTAATACAAACAAGTTAACACTAGAAATTGTATCGTCGAAACGAATTTTTGCAATCAATACAATAAATTAGGTTTTCTGTGTTGCTTTCTAAAAAATAAGTAAAGTATCGACGGTTTTTTCACAACAAAATTCTCTCTTTATTTTGACAATTCTCGACGGTCCCTTCAAAGTCGTATGCGGAGTAAGCGGAGACAGCGTGAAAATCGATGTTTTTTTTTCACAAGGCCACCATTTTGGCATTTCTCGACATTTTTCAATACTTCACTTTTAATAGTCAACCCATGTTCACTATAGGGCGACAAGTAACACGAAAATATAACGCTGCAAGCCCAAAGTTGACTTTCTACACACAGACCGAAATTTAAGACGTTTTACGTCAAAAATGTTTTGTAGAGAGCTAGTTGAGAGCCATGCCCTTAGTTTTATAGATGATTAAGACAGAGCTGGTTTGAATGAAAATGAGTAAAATCTAATTGATAGTTAAATAATTGTTGACGCTTATTTCTGCAGTACCTGATAGTGAAGATGATTAAGGAATCGAAACCGATTTTAATAAAATAATTAAATTCTTGTGTTATTTCAGCTAATAATTTGAATAGTGGAACAAGTCGAACGATCCGAAAGGTCCATGTAAGATGAATTCTGAGTAGGGATTGCAATATTACCGTCACCGGTAATACGGATTTTAGGACTAAATTTTGCAATCGGTATTACCAATAATGGATTGGAACCGTAGTACTTTTTCAATGTTTTGTATTTTTTATTTTTTTTTTTTAAATTTTCTCAGCAAATTTGGGCAAAATTTGTATTGCAATCCCTAATTCTGCGTAAGAAAACTAGATTGCATTACATTGATTTTCTGCAAAATTAGCTGTTTACGGTTTTGATCCTTTGTCATAATTTGAAATTAAAAAAATTAAACGAACGAAGGCATGACATAAAATTGCTTAAGTAAAAGAATTTACTAATACAAATAAGATTAATTTGTTATGGATAATATTATAAATTTCACTTACAAATTTTAACACTTAACCAATTACTAATATTAGCAAAACTATTTACCTATTAATCACTTATTATTTTTTGTTTTTACCAAGAATTAATCCGATTTTAGTTCGAGCATTTAATTATAAAACACATAATTATGAAAACGACTTACACAAAATCACGACACATCAAGACTAAAAAACTGAACGAAACAAACGAAAACGAAATTGTCATTTCGAATTTATTTTGTTTCAATGTTATAACATTTTTGGTGCGTTTTCATCTGTTTCTCTGAAATTTGCTCAATTTAAAAGGCTTTACTATTAATCGCAGTTTATTTAGCGCTGTAATTAGGAAAAATGTATTTTATTCTTATTTACCATAAAATTGTTATTTTACTATAAATACTTACATATAATTTTATGGGGTTGAATCAAAAATTGATTAAGAAATTAATTGAGACGAGCATAGTAACATTTTTTAGAAATAATATGACTAGGAGCCGGAATTAAAATCCAGCGCATTGAGTTCCATAGAGCTGGTCGTATTTAAGCAGCTTGAAATTTTTGTTTAATAGCAAAATATTACTCCCTGGGAAATATTGCTTCAATTTGAAAGGTTTTCCCACAGCTTCCGCTTAACAAAACTAATACTTACACGGTACATTATGCGGTTGAAACTAAAATAGATTTGTAGGATTCATAAATTTGCTAACTTTTGGAAATTTATTAAAACCCGATTTAACAATAATTTAGCGGTAAATCGGTTCTGATTTCGCATTGCAGTTGATAAAGAACTTGGTCCCTACTTCATGGGATAGCAGACGTGCAATTGTATTCTAAAGAAATTTAAAAAAAAATCCTTGATCATATCTCAACAGTTTTTTTTTTGCAATTGGTTTGATTCAATTGTCTTTCCCCTAATCTTCTTTCCCAACTGGAAAATTTTGAAATAAAATGAGTATGAGTTATAAGGTATTTTTTGAAATGTTTATAGCTAAAGGTTGCTAAAACTATCGTAACGCTTTTTCCTCGCAAGATTCGGAAAGTTTCTAGTTACACGAAATTTTCATACGACTGTCCACTCGCTCGGCATCACAAATAGCAGCATTCTAATTCCTATTTGTCCTGTAAAGTAAAACACTTCAAATGAACTGTCACCCAACCTTCTCCATTTCTCAATTGTTAAGTAGAATTCCAGCACGACTTTAAAACTATATAAAGGAGCTGTTTAATGAAATTAACGTTGTTCTGAAAAATTAATTTATCAAAAATTTGAATGAATTTGAAATCATTGACACCCACCCACTAAACTATCATATAAAAAAATCTAAAAGCACTTCCCATATGAATAAATTCTAACATGAATTGCATAATAATCAAACAAAATGATTCATTCCAATTTATCCAATTTACATAAATTACAGAGATTTTGATCGTTTCCACTAGTTCCACTAGTTCAAACCAAAAACTATATTGACTTGTCTATTAAATAAACTATTTATGAATTCAACATTACGTATGTATCAAGTTCAAGAGGAAATCATGTCAGATTTGATATTATTAATGATTTGTTAAGTGATTTTATGTGGTTTAGGAATATTAGTGCAATGGTATAATACATACGAGTAGTTATCCCGTATGTTGTCCATATAAAGCCAAATAACATGTCTAGAGGCAGTAAATAAAACTATGTATGTACATTATCTCTCTACAATCCATAAACATAAAATTTACGATGGTGTCGTTCTCGTTACCTCCATCCCACTATCTACAAAATTGGTAATAAAATAAAACTCTTTAATCGCTGAAAAATGATCGAAAAAAAACCCCGCAGGCTATTTACCATTCATTATATGTGTGTGCGGTTTCTATACTCAGCAGTTGCTTTAATTTAATTATGTTATCATTGCCGCACTCTATCACATAATTTTACATAAATCCTCCTCCTGAGTTGGTCTACATTAAATTCAATTATGAATTTGCACATTAAAGAGTACAAAAAAAAAAAGTTGCGCTACCTGATAAAATCATCGACGTGAATTTTAATTAAAAACTATTTTTTTATATTTTTTATTTACAGCATTTGGAATTGGTAGCATGATTTATTCAGGATTAGAATTTGGACAATATTTCGAATTGGAGCGGAATACAAAATGTCACAATGTTTTATTGGCGCTAACACCAGCGACTCGGATGGCATTCATATTCATCCAAATGTATTTTATATTTTTAAATAATGAGGTAAAATATGTTTTATAATTATTTTGTTGCTGTTGTTGTTTGTAACAATTTACACAATTATTATTATTTTTAATTAAGTTTTTTTTTTTTTTTTTTGGTGTCGCGTATACATAAAAATAAATAATAAATTTGAAAATTTTTGCGGGAATGGGTGCTGTTGTTATGGTTTATGTTTTAATTTTAGTAATGATGCGGGGGGAGCAGATGGTTACCAATTTTTAATTGATTAATTTGTAAATTGTAAATTTTTAACGTTCTAATGATAATTAAAAATGGTACTATAGCAATGTACTAAACAATGTATGTAGGTGTAGAGTAAAAAACATGCGAAATTTTTAGCCAAAATTGGTTGTAAAGTAAAGTTAAGCGATAACACGTTTCAGAAAAAAGTTGCTTTGGTTCGAGTGGAAACCAGATTAGGTAATTAGTTTTGGTGACCTTGAAATCACTTGTAAAGGTCATGTCAAGGTCAACTTCATCTGTATTTTTTATTATATTAAAGCAACAGTTTCAATTGGAATATTCTGATAAATGAACGCAACGGAGTACACTTTTTTCGAAATCAAAGTAGTCGTTCACCTCACTTCTTTTGTTGATTTGATTTTTATACAGCGTTTGTTCGTACAAACAAATGCGAATGTAGTGGGGATGGTCGAATGCTACTGAAGTTACCACTCAGTTCGTGAGTGAATTTCTACTGAATCTGTATGGTTGTTACTTTGACAAGTAAATGGCTCGGTACTCATTTGTTGGACAAAAATGAGTGCTGATGGGCGATATAGTATGGCAGGTAACCCGCGAGTCTAGTTATTGTAGTTCTTCTGTGCTCAAATCCAAAATCCTTGATTCGTGACGATAAATGTAGGAACACCGAAATGCGCAATCCAATTACTGATACTACGAAAGCTACCGTTTTACTACTTAAGATCTTTGGCCCCGAATACAGCATACTTTTGATCTTTGACACCATTCGTCTAATATTGATGCCATTCCAAATGGATTGGCCAATAATTGGCACTGTCACCTTCTAAACTACGAAAGTCCAAGTGAACACATCCTTAGGCCCAGATTCAAATTTATTAGCCGTTTACTAAACATCTTCACCGTTGAACCACTTGGTGTAAACAAGTTCATATCGGGGTTGCACTTCCCCTGGTCGTTTGCTGTCGCTGATATGACAGAAATATCCGCTCCTGGATAAATGAAATAATTTTTATTTGAAGTTTTGTCGTAAATTTTGACGTGATAATTTTGAAGTGCACCGTTTGAACTCCCGTTATTTGGGCGACATTGGGTTTTGCAAATTAGATGACGAAGTTGAGCTAGATTAATATTTTCGTGTCAATGTATGATCTCGAAATTTGGGCAGACAAAGTGTTATTGTTTGTTTGAATTTACCCTACATACATTTTGTGAGCCAGAGCCTTTGCCTCTATGAGTTCGTCGGCCGATCCCGTTAGAGGACTGGGCGTTTTGTTTCTCGAACTAGATCCCGTTCTGATTGATCGCTAATCCTGCAACGCCTTTCCTGCGAATCCTGAATCAACTTTCCACGTTGTTTGGTTGCATTGATGCACATAAGGAAACATTTTTCATAGTAAAAAAAATCAAAAACACTTTTCAAAATGTCATCTCAATCAGACTCAATCATATTCGCGATTTCCAACAATGGAGCTAACATCTGGTGAAAACCGTGTGAACAAAATTTAAACTTATAACAAGGGGGACCAGCACTGTCAAACAATTGACATTGCCAATTCTTGATCCCTTTTACATAGAAACCAATGACATCTATTGTTGAAGGCAAATCGCCAATAGCATCGATGCTCAATAATTCGAAAACACAAAATTGTGCAGTAGCGGCATTGAAGACTTTTATCAATATTCTTAAGTGGCAAAATCTCCCTCCAGTTCCTCATGGAAAATTGTGAAAAATTCGCGAAACGCCAAAAAATATTTAAAATTGGTACAATGATTTTATGCCTTTAGAGTGTGTTGTCAATAGCGTATCTTCCAAAAATCATTGGATACATCATTAGGCAATCCATCTCCAGACATAACACTTTAGAGGCTAATTTTATAAAAACTTTTGCTAGATTGCCCACGAGAAACTTGAACTAAATTTCTGTCCTGCGATAACCTTTAACAAGTCACATCAATGCAATCGATTTCCAAAAAAGAACCACTCTAGAGCTGATTTTAAACAAAGTTTCTAATGATTTTTAAAAATGGAATTTTTACAGAATTCCTACTGGAAACCTGAATTGAAATGTTTTCCAGCGATAAAAACGATTCATTTTCAAATGGAAGCTGATTTTATTCCAATTTTTTGGATTCTTCTGATTTTCCGATATTTTCAAAGTTTTCTGCGTAAGACTAAATTTTTAATTTTCGGCCGAAATGATAATAACGTATTCTGCATTATCGACCTTTTACTTTACGCTGGAAATTTTCGGCTAATTTTAACTGGGTTCTATATTATCCAAATTTCTATACAAAAGTCATCACAAAATGATCAATGAATGAGGCTACTCTCTTCCTAGTCTAACTTGGTCAAGTATGATGTCTAAGAACAACACTTGAGGCTTCTGTTGTGCTAGGGGAAGTCCTTCCGATATAACACAAAGTATGCACCTGAACAAAATATTTCGGTGCTTAGAAAAAATGCCCGATTGAAGATTTTTGTTTTCTGGCTGTTTTAATGTTTTTCCGCCACGGTTGTCGACCGTCAAATCAAGGTTTGTCATTGAACACGGTTAGGTATGGCAAAAGATTTCGATAAAACTGTTGCATAAGAACATATTAAGCTGAAGAAAATCGTTTGCAGGACAATATTTCGTAAAAATATTTTTCTTGAGTTCATCCGACAGTTGATTTTCAGCTTTACCATTATGCTACACAATGCCAAGTAAATTTTATAGAGGTCTAAATGTGCTAATTTCTCTTGAGGAAAGACGGGGAGACACTACTCATCATAATTTTTCGAAAATAAGAATCGATAATAACTTAAAACCGAAATGTTTCTCAAACTCGTAATTTTCGATGAATCCTAAAATCGTCGTTTATAAGGAAACTGATTGGCGTGCCATCTCGTTCATTATATCAGCAGCAGAAACCTTGCTTGATTTAAACTAACCGTTAATGAACAATGATTGAATGATTATTCTGCAAGAATTTAATTCGAACAAACAAGTTCATGAAATGCTTTGGCTACAAAAAGCGTTGGTGTTGAAGCCAGCTTATACTGCATCAAAGAAAATTATATCGTGTAACATTGTTGCAATACCTGATTAATTCGTCCAATTACAGCAAAACAAACATATGTACAAAAGTTGTTCGAGACTTAACCGGTCTGGATGATTTTCTATTCCCTTTATCCCAGAGAAATGGAAACAAACAAGACGTACCCTTAAGAAGCGATTACTGTAAACATTCCTCCTGAAGCACAAATTTTTGTTAAACATGCGTTTGCCACACAGGCGTTTATCACTGGAGGGTTATATTCTCCTACAAGGGCGTCGCTCAAAATATTTCAAGAACTCTAGAAGCGGTAGTGCTGCGGTGGAGATCAGTCATCATAGTATTTTGTATAGCGAAGAATCCAATATAAAAGAAATAATCCAATGGTATTCGCCATACTTTCCAGGATTTTTACTATACTATACTTTACTATACCATTTCTTCAGTTTCTAGAGAATTTTCAGAATATACACTTATTATCATCAGAATTGATCCCGACAAAGAAAAATCTAAACTTTTTTTAAGAGTAAATAAACCTAATCGTGACACGACTTAAATAAATTCATAATAACGAGACTTTTACACCCACACATCAAAACACTCAGGACTTAAGATACATAGGAAACATTTCGCGTGTATTAAAATCAATACTATGCATTTAAAAACACCTAAGTCGGTGAATAAAATCACTTGCCGAATCAGCACCGCGCCAAAACACCTTCTAGACCCCTTTATATAAAAAAAGGTTGATTTCCATTCTATTTGGCAGTACAACCTTTCATAAAACAAAACAAAAAACTTAAATCCCTTGTGTCATTAAACGCGAACATAATCTCACATCCTATTAACAAATCTTGGCAAACGGTTATGCTATGCAGCATAAAAGCAGCGCGTTACAAACATTTTTTATATTGTTTGTTATTCTACACAAACAAAAATTGGGAATTTTTTGCCATTCGAGATTTACTCGATAAACATCGCGTACGTACTGAACATCACAATGATGTGATTATTTTATGTAAGCGTAATAATTTTATGTAATCATAAGCAGAATAAAAAAAGACAGCATACACCATACAAAAAAAAATAAAAAATCTGTAAACATTTCCATTTTTATTGTCACAATTATGTTTTATGAATGAATGAGCATGGAAATTGTTGTTTGTTGCTTCAAACGACGGTGATATGCGGAGAAAAAACCTCCGTCTCACATAATTTTGTTTTATTGACATTTTTCACAGGGACGTGAAAATAGCTTTTGTTTTCGAAAAGGATGATTGCACTTTAAAGATATATCCTGTGTATAGTATAGTGTGTCTGCGTGTCTTTATGTAGTATTTACATATCTTGCTGGTAAACAAAATACCGTTGTTATCTCGAAAGTCACCATAGAGGCAGAGAAAGGGTTACGCAAGCATGAACGCACACACAACAAATAAAGTTAATCGCAAATCTCACACTTGAGTCGATTTTTGCCTTTTTTTCTTCGTCAACTCAAATTTTCCCAACTAATTTTCATATATTTTCATTTAATGATCATCAATCTGACAAAATGTTGATTTTGTGTTAAGCAACGCACATCTCTGTGATTTTTACGATTTTTTTTTGCTACACTTATGTTGATAACTACCAATCCTTTTTTTTTATATTTTTATTTAGGAAAGGATGTGACGATTTTTTGATGTGCTAAGTGGAATTTGTTTTTATGATGTTCTTGAAACAGTCTGATACTGTATTATTATTATTATTATTGTATTGTCATCAATCATTTGTGATTTATGGAATTTATTTGAGTGTCATGTTGTTTAATCGATTTATGTTTTTGCTTATAGATAAGGGCTCTAAAATTCCGATTTACCGAATATAAGACAATATCTTTACGAACGATTGTCAAAATTTGATTTTATGTCAAGTGTTATTAACTCGGTTTAATGTCAATATTTATCTATCCAAATTAAAATACATTGTGATTTAACTGTAATCATTTTTTGTGCAATTCAGCTAAATGCTAGAATTTTGGGATTTGAATTCGGATGGAAAGAAGGTTGTGGATTTTTCGTAGGTATATCGGGTTTATTTTATTAAGGAAAACACAAAAGGATGAACCACTATCAGCATTTTGTATTTTTTTGTTGCAGAAACAAACAAAATTTAAAAAAGACTGAAATTAGGGATGCTAACATACTAAGAAAATCCGTTTTAATAAATCGAAGAGAGTGTCAAAGAGACAATGATTTCAGAAAGTAATAATTTTTCTTATTCACAGTTAAAAGAATAACATGACTGCTATTTTAGTACAGGAAGAGTACTCGGTAAGAAAATTTCTGAAAAATAAAAGGGCTCCAGAATTGCCTAGGATTATCATATTATTTGTGCCAGTCTACCAGAAGTCAATAATAATGTAGATATTGGAAAATCACTAACCATATTTACAATAGTTATTGCACACTATTTCCTGTACGTTTATTAATTATGCCTAACGAATTTACCTATCTTTCATCCGTATTTAAAGAAAATTTGATCAAAAGTAAGATAAAAATATGAAGGGCTGAAACCTCACGAGAAATAAACCTCACTGGGAAATAAACAAACACAACAATAAAAGAATAGAGCTGGGGTACACTGAAGTGCAGGAAATAGCTACAGACGAACAATAGACGGAAACTATTTTACAGTTAGTAAGCTAGTACTGACAATATTACAGCTGCAGCTGAACTACTTGGATAAACAAACGTTTCTCTGTACAGTGGCTGTAACTCTAACATCGCTATATTAGGTGAGATGTGCCAATACTGATAGAATTTTGTAGAAATTAAACTGGAGTCATAACCCATAAGCAATCCCAAATAAAGGTGACCTAAGGTGGTGTATCGACACAAACCGGTGAGGCATCTCCCTCCATTGAACTTTCCATCAGAATCACTCGATTGAAGTTGCCGTCCATTACTTCTCGTAACACTTGTCTTTTTCGCATGATGGACCTTTTGTCGGGCACAATATTAATTAAATTTGTGCGAGGTAAATAGGTTTTCGTACGTTTCTTGCATCACGTAATTTCATCTTATTTGAACATGTATCTGATATTCTCGCAATAATACGTATGTGACGCGAGTGACTTTTCGTCAACTAAATTCAGTTGAAAACACCTGTTGAAGTAGCTAGTCCTAAATCTTTTGTCTCCGGGGCCGTAAGAGTTTACGCATATATTCATACTTCTGTATTTCACTGAATCTAAATGTGATCGACTATCTTCAAATGACTCAATCCACGTATCAACATTCTGATTCATTTTTCCGTCACATGTCGCCATGACCACCTAAACTTTACGACCTGGGAGCGTACTGGTTACATTAACCACATCACACCTGTTTATATTTTCACTAGCATCGTTTACTATGTTTAGGTTGAACCATTAAATTGTTGACCGAATTTAGAACAATTGTTATGTCTCAGTGGCTATGTAGTTTTAGTGCGCTAACCGAGGTAATGGCGTTGTTTAATCTGCCTTCATACCAATTTTCGCCTCTTGATGATAGTGCTGTGTTGATAAATTGCCAAGAAGTTGAATGGTACAGAGAAAAAAAATCAATCGTTTAAAAAGGATTCAAGCGAAAAATAAATAATCCCCAAAAATATGACAAATATTACATTTATTCTTTTGGCTACATTTTAATTAAATTTATTATCCCAAAAAACATAAATATCGATTAAAACATTATGTTGGCCGCCACCATACCATCATGAAGCAAATTTTTTTAATTGTGTACATAAGACAATCATGCTTTATTTATTTTTTGCCCGCTCAGTCCGAAAGTAAATACAGAAATAATGGATAAGTCGGTGTGTGCCAAATTTACATACATAGAAAACTCGTATAACTGTTAATCATGATTACGAATTTTAAACGATTTTATATCTAGATTATCCTAAGGATATGCTGTTATTTATATTTTCAGCAAATAAAGGTGTATCGACACAAGCTAATCGCCCGATTTGGTTTAATGCATATGATTGGTACAAATTTGTCCGTATGGTTTAGTGTACTGATTCAGGAGACAAAGCACGAAATTTTAACGTTTTATAATCCAGAGAATGGAACACTTCGTATATCACATCGATTAGGTAAGTCGAATAGCGAAAAAACTGTTACGGTACGAATGACTATAATGATCTCGTTTTCTTTTTGTTTTTAGGTAATAAAATGCACCACCAAGTCCATCCAATAGATACGCACGCACATTTACGTGTTGCACGTGGCCTAAAAGGACCGCATCACATATTCGAGTGTCGCCGTACCAATATCATTGGTACACTAGTCCAAGACGCTTCACCATTTTTGTTTCCGTGCACCATTGAATATTCACTAATTTGTGCAGCCATTTTATATGTAATGTGGCGAAGTATTAGTCGACCCACAGTTAAATTACCGGTGCGACAGGAAGGCCAAGGACATTCACCGTGTAAACGTTCGCCGCATCACTATTCGGTCGATTGTGCACGAGCCCATAAAGGACTATTTGTTGGTATTTTATTACTCGTCTTAACAATAATCTCGTTAATTTTATTCTTCGTCCTAATATCACGACCCGAATTTGTTAATCTTGCCGTAACCGAGGTGAATATATGCGAATTAACATTGTACGTAACATCAACGCTAGCGACATTAATTGGCATGGTGCAAGTACGTCATTTACAGTATGATGTTGAACGAAGTTTTGAATTAGACGATATTTTACTGGTGGGTGCACAAACTGGATCATTTCTATACAGTACATTTACGGTGATCGGTGGCCACTTTACAATGCGACACGATACGGTATTAGTTTTAATTGCAGCACTCGCATCATTAGTTCAGACTGCATGCCAGACAATGTTTATATTGGATGCAAGCCGACGATCGGCTACAACACCGGAACAAATACGAAAAAAACCAGGACGCGAAATAGTCACATTCCTTTTGGTCGCCAATCTAGCAATGTGGGCGATAAATACATTGGAAAAATCGCGTGCCGAAAGTCATCCAATTCAATTGCATTTTTATGGACTGTGGGCATGGACAATAATTACGCACGTTTCAATGCCGCTCGCAATTTTCTATCGATTTCACAGCACCGTGTGTCTGTGCGAAATATGGAAGAGGGCATACAAAATGAAACCGGCTTACATGTAATTTATGTACATATACCATATATATATAGGACGATTAGATTTTAAGAAGATTTTTATAACTGTATATCCTCGTTTAATAATATAATCAATCAAAGCTGTATTAAATCCGGATAGTAAGTTGATTCGTTGTCCCGCATCCTTCATCACAGCTAAAAGCAATCGAAAATTGATATTGTGCCAAAGATATAAGCAACAAGTTTATTTTATGCTCAAAACTGTTATTTTTGTTTATAGTTTGTAATATTGATAATATTTGCTTTTTTTATATTCGCATAAAGCTTGTACAAATTGTATTTTGCAAATTTTTATCGTCGTTCTCTTATTTTTATTATTATAGTAGCTATTAATAATTATTATTAATTTATATTTAATTAAGAAAAGAAAATTTTCTTGATGATGTTATATAGACTAAAATATTAAGAAAATGCCGAATTATGTTTATTACTATTACTATTGCTATTTACTACAAAAAGTATAATTATTTAATTTTATTTATAATTATGTTATATTTAATTATGAAAATTATATTAATTTATAATAATTATGTTGATCTTGTTTTTATTGTTTGTTTTTCATTTTTCAATTGTTATCGATTTTATTTTGGAAATGCTTTGTGGGTGTTTTTATGGTGCAATTAAAATGAATGCAATTAATAATAATAAATAAGTTGGGTATTTGATTACAATAAACTAATTGTGGAGTGGGAGTCAAATTAAACCTATTTGATTCTAAATGAATCCAAATATCTTCTGTTATTATAATTTTGGAAACATTACAAATATAATTTAGGACTGCTCCAATAGTTCCTTATCGAATCTAATTTTATGCACATTTTTGTTGAATTTCAATTATGCCCAAGAAAGCTGTATGTAAGTGTGTGGCTAGTTATTCAAAATAATTTTGTTTTAATTTATTGACCAATAATTTACATGTAAACCTAGCCTTTCTACAAAACAGCTGGATATTGAAAAGTTGGGCAGATCTAAAAACTTTATAAAATCAGAAAGATAAGAAAAAAGCGGAAAGGAATTCATATTTTCAATATAAAATAAACAAACATGTTTTCTCTGATTTCACGTCACCCTTTAAGTAGTCAATAATCAGCCTCTTTTTTCTCATCTCTTTCCCAACATATAATTTTCATTCGCTTTTTCTTACATCACACTAAGGCTAGAAAAAACTTATATTCGTAGTTTAAATACAGAAAAAAGCAATTCAAATTATGCATGCAAGCGAGAATATTATAAAAGAGGAATGATGTTATTTGTATTCATTCGGCCAAAGCCTTGTTTAATAAAGAGAATATAGGCTTTTAGAGTAAAGAATCTGCCTTTTATTATTATTACTATTGATTTAAAAAAAAAATTAATGCTCGATCGAAACCAATCACCGCAGTTTAAAATGATCAAGTGATCAAAACAAATTATTTTAAAATTTGTTTTAAATATTTGGTCCAATAACTTTACATTTTTCATTGTGCAAGTTGGTACTTGTTGATAATTTTGAGATATGTACATTCACAGAGGCGGCCATGGATGGAATGCATGTATTGCAAGCTTTTTCAATAGAAATTAAAAACGCAAACCAAAAACATTTTTTCAATTATAGTAATCCCCAACAACTTTTAGGCAACAAACGCATCGTTCGCATTTGCTTACATCACACTACTATAAGAAAACACTTTGTCACTGTTTAAATGAGATTCTTCGTTATAAAATGGAATTATCTTTTCAAGAGGCACTGAAAAGAAAGTCGAGAAAAAAAGAAATGAAAATCGATTAACTTCATGGCCATTAATTTAGATTAATGTACAAACCACAAAATCTGAGTTTTCATCCAGCGGCGACTGTTTGTATGTCATTACAGACTCGACGATATTTTTTCAAAACAATTCGACTTAAATGTATAAATATAAGAATCCACAAAACAGGGTTTCAAATCGAACGGAATTGTCAGGGCTCAAGACCTTGCTCAAAACTGATTAAATAAAACCAATTGTTTAAATTCAAGCCTGTAAGATATATTTTAGAGCCTCCTTTGGTGTTGTATAATTTCGTTTTATAATAAAATAATTTGCAAATTTGCTCCACCCTTTTTGTAGACAAAAGGCCGGAGCAAATTTGCAAATTGTTTTATTATAAAACTTAGCTTTAAGTTCGAATTTTAGCGCCTTACCTAATTTTGCACCAAAAATTAATTCGCCTTTACGGTGGGGAGCCGACATAGACCGGGTATACAAGAATCGAGTAACTCCAAGCTGAGCTCGAGTAAAATCGAAAATATTGAATAATCTCGACCAATTTCTATTTAAAAGGTTCAAAACCTCGAAAATCCCATAAATTATCGAAAATATCGATGTACTCGTATCACTAACTCTGTGACAACAGCCAACTACAGTACTTTGCAAATTTAAAGTAATATTTTGATATCTCACTTGTTAAATCCGTTAAGGGCGTCCCCTTGAAGTTTGGAGCTATTCCGAAGTTCTCTATGGTGCTTTCGAATCTGTCAGAGAACACTGTGGTTACGTGGTTGTCTCTTAAGATACATCCCGAAGCTAACTTGAGTATTCCTGATCCGAATAATTGCTATTGATAAGTATCTGATCCACACATAATTGTGACAGTTGTTTCCTTTATCATTTCGAACGCCCATTGATTTGGTGCGTAGGGCTTTATCATTTGTACCTTGTAAATTAGACTTGTGTTGTAATATTGCGATTTCACAGTCAGTTCCTTGCCTAGCCGTTGTGTGTATTGTGTGCCTTGTTGTGTGTTCCTTGCCTGCCTGTTGAATTTAGATATCTCTCTAGCTGTTAATTGCGTAAAATGTTCATTTTGAATATCAACGGCGAGAAATTCAGTTGTCGGAACTATATGTACATGTTTTCCCTTTACGATATTGGGAACAGCTAGTATTGAATATATGTATAATGTTAAGGGAATTGAAATCTCGATTATCACATATCCCTTCGTTACTCGTGTCTTGGTTGTCATACTTTTAAATAAGTGGTCTAACTTGGCAATTCATAACCGGGAATTGTTATGGAAACTGGTACATGTTCCCTATATTCTCTGATTGCTGCTATCTGTCCTTCAAGTTGTGATGGATTCAATAAATGTAGATACAGGATGTTGAGGTGTGGATTGTGTAAAATTCTAATGCCAACGTCTTGTAAATTTCCAATGGCAACGGCTAACTCAATGGATGTCAACAAAATGGTTAATATCTGTTGCTCCATTATACATCCTTCTGAATGTATTCATTGCCTGTATTTTGGAATTTTCGCTATATTTGAAGAATTCTATAATGTTAACAATTATTGAGGTTTGATTCTTTATTAGCGGTAATAAATGATCTTTAATGGTTTCTATAGTTTAGAAATGTTCTTCATGTTGGCTTGATTATCTCTGAGTTAATATTCCAAACATGTCACTTAACACTAGTCCTGTTGTGTCATCATTTCCCCGCTTCGCTCTTGTTACTTCTTTACTGGTTGCTGATTTACAAGTTCTCACAATTGAATTTCTCATATTTGTTGCTGAATTTATTTTGCCATACATAAATGCAACGCCGCTTATCAGGCGGTCTGCTTGAATCGTTCCTTCCCAAAACGTATTCAGATTATATTACACAGCTAAATTCCATCTCATGGCAACTATTATTTGGGGCTGCCAATGGAATAGTAGACGCTCATCAAGGCCAACAATGCCAGTGTCTTGTTGGTTTTAAATCTTGAGCTTCGTTTGTGTTGCTTATTTGTTCCGATCAATAATTATCTTCTTCATTTGGTAACCTGCAAAGTTTGGTGATTGGTCGTTTATAGATATTCTGGTTGCACTTTATTGATGCAATACGAAACCAGTCATCTGTGCCAGTATGAACCTCCTGCACTCTTCCCAATTTCCAAGGCGCAGGTTACATAGTTTCTTCCTTCATCAGAACGACATCCCCTACAGCTAAATTGGCCAGAAGTTTTCGCCATTTTGGGCATTGTTGCAACTGCTGCAGATAGTCCCTTCATCATCTTTTCCAAAAGTTTACAATATGTTGTATTAGATGCCAGGGTGTCCTTATTGCGTAAATATTTTCATTACTCTCAGGAACTTCATTCATTGGCCCATCTATCAGAAAATCCGCATTTGTCAATGGTCTATGGTTGAGAGATTACAAATGCTTCTGTTTTGAGCCGTCATTGCTTTTGCTTCTTCAACTTCTTGCACCTTATTCATGTGAGTCTTCAGTGACTTTAACCTTGCCTCGTATATTCCATTAAAATGTGGCGCAGCGGGAGGTATAAAGTGCCAGGTTGTTTCATCATGTTGTAATAATCTTGTAATTTCTGGTTCTAGAGTTGCCATCTTCTTGCTCTGTTGTTTCAGTACTTGATCCGCACCAACAAATCTCGATCCTTATCCAGATAGATATGTCTGGACACAACCCCTGCGTGAAGTGAATCTGAGGTAGGCTGCTATAAATGCTTTTCTTGTTAATCTGCTAAGTACTTCCACATATAGAGCCTTGGTGGCCACGGACGCAAACACCAAATACCCTTTGTACGTGGTTTGATCCCCTCCTATCTTGTTCTTTAGTTCCGGCATAAATAACACCCATCTTGCTGAACGGTCGTGAAGTAGTCAGTCTGCAGGCCGGTATATCGCCCATTATTTCATTGAACATTGTTTGTCTAAATGTGAAGATTTCTGCTATTAATGATCCAGAATTTATTGCGAACGTTTGCCAATGTTATTTGTATGCCCCATGAAGTGTTGTCGTCTTATGCGTAACTTCAATTATTCTTAAGAAAGTTTGCTGGATCAATTAATGCTCTGACGAAAAAATGTTGTAATCAGCAGTCTTCTGTTATTATATCTGCTGTTCAAAATATCCCAAGCGGCCTGGTAATTTTCTTCTGTTGGTTGGAGGTGGTTGATTAATTAAGCTGAAGCACCTTTCAACTGATCCTTTAGATAGCTGATTTTATGGGTGTCGCTGATTCGTGTGTTTTCATGGATCAGCTTGCTGAATGTGTCACAGAATCCGATCCACTTCTGGTAATCCGTAGTAAGGGGGTACTACGAAATCCCGGTTTTCAAAATCCCAATTTCAAAACCCCGGTTTCCAAAATCCCGGTTTTCAAAATCCCGGTTTTCAAAATCCCGGTTTTCAAAATCCGGGTTTTCAAAATTCTGGTTTTGAAAGATATATTTTTTAAAAATTTTGGGATTTCATAATACACTCGTAAAATAAAAATAAAAATCGGGATTTTCTGAAAACAGGGATTTTTATTTTTGCAGAACCGGGACCTTTTATTACCAGAGAGTGAAAGAACTATGAGTATGGTTTGGTTGATACTAAAGCGCGACTAAGAAATGTATAGGATGAGAGATAGCGACTTAGGAAAATGTCTAATTTGTGGAAGATTGAGAGGAAAGAGAGTTAAACAAATAGTAAAAATTTTTAAGGCATACTTACAAATATTAGTAGTATTATTAGCATGCACTTCGGTGCATCGAATACCTAAATAAACCTTAGTTTGTTAGATTGTTAAGTTAGGATTTGCCATCACTTTTCATTTATGGTCAGACATAAATGTACGAAATACTGTGAAACGGTCTACCGAAGTAAAGCATAATTTACAATATTCAACCATATAACACTTCACTTCTAACTGCCAGTTGTCAGTGGCTTTTCTGATTCGTATTGGAATAAGTTGCCGCACTTCATTTGTTATTGAAAATATTTTGAATAAATTGCAAAACACTTTTCATCTTTATTTTGGGTTTGTCAACATTTCAGTTAACTCGCTTAACTATTTAAATCAACCAACTGAGCTCGATTTTTTTGTCAAGTTCTGTATAAATAAATTGTTATACCACTGACAGACTAGGGATTAGCTAAACGCAATTAGTGAATATCTGAAGATTAGCTATAGTGTGTCAAGTTCAACATTAGCTAATCGCCCTTTATTTCACGATTAGTAACTAACGTGATTAGTTAAGTAATCACCCAATTTATTGAAGTTTATCTTGTTTAATTATAGTGAAAGTAAGAGGGTCGCGCCATTATATGTGAAGGTTAAAATAAACTTGCAAATACAAGTTGCGATATTTTAATATAGATAAAACTACCATTGACATTTTAAAAGTACAAATAAGTTGTTGTATAAATAAAACAAAAATCAATAATTGAATTAATAATTAAAGTATTTAATTATTCGTGGCGTCACTAACTAAATCTTAGCCTATCAATGCAATTAGATTAGTGGTATATTAGCTAATCGAGCTTAGCTAATCGGGTTTAGCTAATTGCTAGTCTCTCAGTGGTATTACATTGTCGGTAATACTGAAGGATGAGTACGGCTTATTCCGTATTTTTCTCAACACCTGAAATCTCGAAAATCTCGAACTGTTTTTGAAATGTCCTCACAAAAAATTTAAAAATTGAACTGTATCGATAGTAATTAAGGCAGCCTATACCCCTTATTTGAAGACTCGAAGACACTATAAAATCACCCGAACAGTGTGCTATAAATGTGTACATGTAAAATTATCTTTTAAAACTATACCGCTAAATTGTTAGATGTCGTTTAAATTACATGTTAATAGTTGTCGTCGAAAAATATCTACCTAAATTAATTGGTTAGGAATTAGAAAGTAACAAAAATTGAAAAGTACAATAAATTAATTTTTTTGTATTCAAATTTTGATAAATAGAAAATAGAAGTTCAAAATATAGGATTAGAATTTTTTTTAAAATGTTTAGCGAATTAAAATAAACCAACAAATTTTTTTTTTACAGAATATTTTATATTATACAAGAAGCATTAAAATGAGAACATTAATTTTGATATAAAAAAAAAAAAATCTGAATAAAACACATAATCTTAAATAAATAAAAAATATTTTTATATCCTTTTTATATTTAAATATAAAGATAAAAGTAAGACAGCCGGGAATACCAAAAATAATCTACCAGTGAATCATCATCATGTTGCCTTCACTGGAGTCTGTATTGTGCAAGGCACGTTTTTTTAAATCATGTATTAAGAACACATAAACATTATTAACCTTGCGACACACAATAAAACAACATAAATAAACATACAAATCAATAAAAATTTATAAACTAATAAAAATATTTTTTTGATGAATTTTTAACGACTTACTTTTTATAAGATAGATCATAGCATCACGTAAAGTTACTTTAAATAGAGACCAATTTTGTAATTTTTGTATTAAGTTTTTTTTTTTGTAAAAGCATTACAGATATCATGAAAACATAATTAAATCAGTAGCTAGAATGTTTTTTTTTTACAATAAATATTTAGAACAACAAAAATTGCCGATCCATAATTTAAGAAGCCTCATACACAAACATACATTTTATAAATTTTTAACTGGAACTACCATCAGTATTAAAAATTAATACCACGCGCAAATAAACTAAATAAAAATTAACAAATAAATACAATAATTTTAAACTTTTAAATAATTCATTTTAAAAATGTAAATAAAATTTTTAAGAAGTTTTTTAAAATATTTAAATACAAATTTATATATACATTAATTTTAATTAATTATAAGTAATCGCTTTAAATCTAAAAAAAATCTTTTTGTTTATTATACATAATTATAAAATATTATATAAAAAAGTCAAATAAATTAAATATATATGAATATTAATTATAATTATTTATCGAAATTTTTTACATTTTTATTTATTTAAAATTACATATTGGGAAAAACGAATTTTGGAAAACAGTCAGAGCTGATATAATCTTAATTCCGTTTACTGGAGTCATAACAAATTAACGACTTTTACGAGTACTAAATAATAATTCCCATCAGGTGAAATCACTCACACCTCTACCATTCCTGGGTATACAGATGTTGATGTGTTTATTTTCCATTTTCCCACATCAATTAAATTATTTTTTTTTTTTACCTGTTTACTGCAAATGAAAAAAAAAACTGGAAATCGGAAGTTTTCCTTATCAGTAATACAACACAATAAACATTCACTTTCACAATATTCAGTTAGACGATAAGTGATGTAAGAAGTTGATATTGAACTACATACTTTCAATGCAATGAATGGAAATAACGGCAATATATATTTTCTATGAAAGTACAGGGTTCCAAAATAAATAATGAATATTTTTGGTTTGCCGTTTGACGTTTGAAAATTAGTTTTTGTACTAAAATGAAGTTTTTAGGAATTTAAATTTTTTCGATTATAAAATGGAATACAAATTAAATTTTATTTGGAAATCGCCGTCGACAAGCCGTTAAAAAGTCGTGAGAATTTTTTTCCACCCTCATCGAGGGAACGAACGGATATTAATGGAATTAATAGAAACTCAGTCTGGAGGTCTACTAAACTCTTGATTCCAACAATAGAAAGAGAGAGAGAGAGTATATCAGAACCAAACATCAACAGGAAGCAATCGGAAGAAGTAACTCCTGCTATAAGACTGCTATCAAAAATAAATCAGCTTTTTGAAAAACTAAACTCTACGTTGATTGTTTAAGGCGTACGACTAAGATTTAAGAGCAAGTCTTGCGAATAACACCGTGGCTTGATCCGGTTACAAATATATAAATTGTCAACTAAATATTCAGTAATACATATGTACATGATAAAATAGTTCGCACAATACAACACAATTTTTAAACTATATAGCCATTGGATGTACAGATTACAATTTCCCGAGAAATTGCATTTCCCAAGAAACCGAGAATTTTCGTTCCCGACGAATTTCATTTCGCGAGAATTCGTGAGTTTTGAAATTTTTTCTCGAGTATTCTCGGAAAAATTCGGGAATTTTTATATTTTTTAAATTACTTTCTTGGCCTTCTCCATCAAGAAGCCAGGATCCAAATTTTATATTTATTTTGCGAAAGATCATCGGCCTTACACTTGTTTTCCTCTCTAAATACCTTAGCAAAATTGTGCTTTAAAGGGTTAGTGAAAAAATCAACAATATAAACGACCTTGTTTACGAGTTAAATAACGGCGAACTTCATTTTTTCATTAATTCTTCCTTGATTTGAAACATGAACTTTAAAGGGAAATTATTTTTTAATCCAAAGATGTCAGATTATGGTTTGATCGAATTTTTATTTTTTAGAGGTTGGCAAATAATAAAATGAGATTTTGTTACTGTAACGGGTAATAGCATGCAAATAATCAACTGTTTTATTGTTTTTCTTCAAATTAATCAATTAATCGAGAATAATTAGGCAAACGTTAAAATATTTAGGTAAACGCTAGTCAAAATTTTATTCAACAAAATTCTTGTTTTGCGAGTACTTAAAAGTTTGTATCAAATTCATCTTCCCATCTGGGTTCCTCAACTTTTATATCTAACCTAAACTCAGCTGAGGAAAATCAATAGTCAAACATTCAAAGAATATAAGTTACTTGCATTTGCATGTCAATCGAACAAGTACAATAAACCACCTAAGCAAAGCCCCAAAATCAGACTAGAGAAAAACTAGTAATTGAGAATATCAAAGAGTTTAAAAGAAAATATATAAGAGGACAAAGTACTAAAAAGCAACTAATCATCGTTGTGATAACATTTGGAGCAAAAGTAAATCTGGAAATAGGTCCGACATTTCTTATAACAATCGTTTGGATGCGGGTTCATGGAGCATCACGTTCTCTGAAAAGCATCCAACACAAATATGTAGTTCCATATGAATTTCGAATCGAATCTGGATGGCGGTATAGAAGGGCTTGCACGATTGACTCTGATAAATTATTTTTTAAATTTCAAAACTATAAAAAATAAGGCGATTAATCGGTTAACCTTAATCGAATTTGAATCCTCTAGTTAAGGGCAACGAAATAAGGTCACAAGAATTAATATTATAAAAATGGATATACCTGGGAGAATAATTGGAATTAGCCTATAGGAAATTCGGATTCTAGGGTTCCGCGTTTATTCTGCGGTTTATTGTTTTCAGAAATAAACATTTTTCCGAGTTTAATTAGATTTTTCCAGCAAATTAAAGTCAATCCAACTCCATACAAATTTTGCGACTTTAATTCCATTTTATTTACGAATTTAATTCCATATTGACTTTATTTCGGGGGAAAAACCAAATTGTCCTCTATCCTCTCCCTCCAATGTAATAGCGTCAGTGATGGGCTTCGGACACTGTATAAAGTTTGTATTACAATTTTTTTTTTCTAGAAAATGTTTAATTGCAATTCAAATAAAATTATGTTTTTTTAAAATTCTTATAAACTCTCGAGAATTCTCGAGACAGGAATTCCCGATCACAACCGATTTCTCGAGTTCAAACAACAGTGCGATGAGGCAGATAATAATCCTACGGGCAGCGCCACCAAATAACCACAACAAAAAGTCAAAGGATCGTTTTTCCTGGACAGCTTATTATGAAGAATTATTAGTATTGTATTTCCAGCCTTTCGTAAATTATAAAAAAAAAATATTTTTTTATATTTTGGTATTGTTATATATTCTGCAGTTTCTTCCAAACTACTCCTCTTGGTAAAAATCTAGATTTACTTACTGCGTGAATTGACGCCTGAAACAGCGGAATATGCCACTTAACAGGTAAAGACAATTTCACCTTACAATATACAACAGAACGCTCCTTTAGTAAATAAAATACAAAAATTCTCTAAAATTTAAAACTACTCGTACATTCTTAACCACTTGTCTCAAGATGTTTAAACGAATTCGGAAATATCTTGACACGAAGTACACATGGCGCACCAATTATAAAATCACGACTACAATAAAAAACAACAAAAATAATTAGCATTTTATTCTTTCAACAATTTGTGTCTTTCTTCATTGCTTACATTGTACAAACAAGAAGAATTCTCAAGTAAAGTACGAGTAAATAATTGTTCGTGAAAATACAACAACAATAAAATGTGCAATGGTTTTATTATTAAAACGAAAAAGAATTTAATTATTTATAATTTTTTTTTGTTTGTATGGAAAATTCTTTTTTTTTGCTTTCTTTTTAAATATAAAACCGGAAATTCTTTAATTTAATTTCTTGTACATGTTCTTTGTACAATATATTGTACTCTGGACAAACTCTCAAATTGATATGGACGTGGCGAACAAATTTGTATTATACTCGTACATGATGTAAGTCATCGTAAATGGAAAATAATATTGAATATAATTGATTTATGAATTATTTATGTATTTCATTTTTTAGTTATGGTTAATGTAATTGTTGTTAAAAGATTCTTGATTTACAATATAGATAATTTTTATGACTTCCGGGCTGCTTTTTATTCAGACTAATGATTTGTTATTATATTGATGAAAGATGAGGGCATTATGAGTAATTCAATATTTTCTAGTGTAAACGCCTTAATTGATTCATCTTATTGTACATGCAGTGGTGGAAGGATTTCTATTGTAGGTCTTGATTGGTGTAAGCTATATTGGATGATATAAAATATGTAACGGCTTATTTACGAACTATTGATGGTTCTTTATGTATATTGTCCTATAATAGGTCCTGATTGTGACTCACTGGTTGGCCCTCGAAGCAGATAATTATTATAATTTTTCAATTCAGAATATTTTGAACCATCAAACCTTTAATTGGTTTAGATAAAAAGTTGTTGCAGTTACTTTCGGATAAGTATACTATCTACTGGTCTTATTAACTAAGGGTGTCCTAGGCCATGTAATGGTCTATAAGGTCTTGACAATTTCATAATGGTGTAAATATATAAAAGAAACAAAATTAATAAATTTACTGAATTACCCTTCTTGGCTGGCGTCTTTAAGCCATGGTTGTTTGAATAGACAAGTAATTTTGGCGGATGGGCTCCAACTCCAACTGTGTGCCTCACTGGGTCACATGTCCTTTAAGTAATCGGCAACGCCGCGAGAATGCCGTGATATGAACCAAATTTAGTTGATCCTGCGTACACAGAACTCAACGCAAAAGTTGTAAGTCAGAGTAGCACAAAAGTATCTAGCATAAAAATGCTCGCCTTTCAGACAAATTTCTCGACGGGTGTGCTAAAACAAAGGTAGAAAAGATTCCAAAAGTGTCTACCAGGTTCAGATGAAAATTCGCAACAACACTATAAACCGCAAAGGCCCATGGATTAAGAGTTCAGAAAAGGCTAAGATACCGAAAGCTTAAGCCTTTAAAACCACCAAGGAAAAAGATAATTATCTCAGCTTGAGATAATAATTCCAACCTTTTGACAAATAAGGCTATCATGGAGAAGGTAAAGGAAGTTATAAAATTACTTGCTTGGAGTAACGCGTGAGACTGAAGGCTACAGAATCAGCCACTATGGAAGCAGTAAACGGCGGGTGATATACAAGTGAAACCAGCGACCCGGAATAATATTCTTAAACGAGGCAAATTCATCTCGATTGACTATGATGACACATTAGCGAGTTTCTGATTCGAACCAGGTGCTTCAGATACCAAAAATATGGTTATGTCATGAGGGCCCAGAGAGCGCACACAAGGAGTGTAAAACATGGCCGTGGTTGCAAGGTCTTCCCTAACACTAAGAACAAAGCTGTTTCCGCCTATTGCAGGGCTTGATAAAATCCTCGATTGGTTCATAAGTTTAATGCTGGTAAGCTAAAATCTCCAGAGGTTATGAGCACAATTAAGAAAATAAACGGAGGTTGAGAAAGCAAACGGAGTTTCTACAGAGATTGCGAAGAACGGCATATCCACATCTGCTGATGAGCAATATTCACGTGAGAGGAGGACATGAAGCCGCCAAACTAACCTTCAACTCAGCCACTAATTCAATCCCAAATCAACCCTTAACCTAACCCCAAACTTAATCCATAAGTCAACCCCCAAATAGTTCCTTAACCGAACCGCTCACTCAACCCCAACGCTAGCTAACTCAATTCCAACACTCGACGCAATTCCATAATCAACGGCTAGCTCAATCCCGAAATCAACTCAATTCGGAAACAGCCTGCGGGTATGAACTCAACTCACTTCAATGAAATCTAACCTCCTACTAAACCCTCAACCCGACTATGAGCTCAACTCAAGGTAACTTTCAACTCTACTCACGAATCTCCTTAAATAAGTGTGAAAACCGATGTCCTAATCCTCTTGATGTACGGCTTCCAAAAGCTTTTAAATTCTCCGCCTTGACCATAGAAACAGATTGGTGAATTCTAGACAAACTTCCAGACATTCAGACTTAGGGATTTTCAAAACGTCGAGGAAAATGGTTTTAGACCAACAAAATTGTTGGTAATTTTTGACAAGGTTTCAATAACATTGGTCCTTTTTGACCGGTTAAAACGGTTAGGTATCTAGGAGCTAAAAATATATTACATTCATTGGTCAGAGTGTCAAGGGAAGGATGATGCTTGCATCACAACAGACTTATACAAACCTAAAATGATGTTGCTGAAGCACGATTATTTACAGCACCTCGTATGATTGTAAAATATTGTAACCTGAACGATCTTGACAAATTCGAATTGAGAATTTGGTTGATAATCACAATTAGAGTAAAAATGAAATGTAATAAATTCCAAAATATACTTATTCATAATCCATTAAAAAACTGGTTCATCACAATTATCTGAATAAAAATTTTTATGGTAGTTCAATACTACCTATATAACGAAAGGTAGATTATATGTATGGTTTGTATCTTATGATTAACATACACAAATCGGCATAAAGGATATTTATAAGACGCAAGATTTTAATAAATAAAAAAATTAAATAAGAATCCATTGAGTGTTCATATTTGAATGAAAACGTGTCCGCTCATTCATCCCTCGTTTTATGTACATGTACATATGTATTTATATAACGACAAACGACGTAATAAATTCCACTTTATTGTTCTCGTCTTAAAGACACATAAAAAAAACTGCATTTTGAGTTTGAAAGATAAAATCGTCAAAATATTTTTTTGGGATTTCGTTTAAAATACAGTTTTGGGGTGAACAGACCATTTTTTTTTTGTACAGCAGTTCTTTACACGTAAGGAAGAGTTAATGCGGATGGCGGAATAAAATTAACATTATTTCTGATTATGTGGAATCATGATAAAGCCAATATGGATTTGGTTTCCGATTAAGCCGATAAAAAATTAAAGTTGTTCATTCAGTTGCTATAGTTTTTGTTAGGGGTACACCTACGGTATTTTATTCGAACTGAAAATTATCATAACTTATGCGATTTTTAAAGATGTTTTATGCGGCTAAGATAGCTGATCCTTAAGAAAAGCTGCTATTTCCAAAGATCCGCGGCGGCCATGATTTGAAATTCAATCTTGAAGGGATGACTCTTCATTAACGGTAAGGCGATATCATTCTGATTGCATTGAACTCCTCAAGATTAAACGAACCACTAATTAAACTTTTAGTCTGTTTGAGTAATGTACAAATCAATCCTACTTTAATAGATATCTACTGTTACAGCCATTGAATGTACGAGTATTGTCCAAGATAGTATTCGATAATTTTATATGTGACCGTGCGGATCGTTTGATCCGGTAGTTACGAATCTACAATAATCGACTCCTGTTTTTGCAAATGCTTGTATTGGATGTGCCAATTACTAATTTCGCTGTCACCGAATGTATTATGTTACTTCAAACAAAAACCAACATTACTGCAGTGGCACACACAAGAAACCATCCGTTTTTGTTTCTGGTCGTATTCGTTGGGTATCAACACCTCAACGTAATTGTAAACAGACAATCATTTTGAGTGAACTTTAATATTTTGCACATATCGATCGGTAAAACACTGTTTCTGACTGGATTCTAAACAACATTTTGTAGTACTTCGATTCAGATCCCAGTTAAGCCAGTTAAGCATCGATCTACAATAATAATTTTTATCGAGTTTCCACAAAGCTTTGTTTTCTAGCATGTATCGAATATACCTTGAGCTAAAAATATTATTCACGGTGAGATTCAATTTTCAGAGCCGACCAACCAATTACGAGTTAGGTTCGATGAATCTCATTAAACAACCAGAGGTGTGTTGCTCAAAAAGTGATGATTTTTGGATTGGTTCCAAGCTCCAACAGAACATCTAGTCAAATCTCAGTCGCTTTCGGAAACACAAATCGCTTTAATTAGTTGCAATAAGCGAGGTTGTACAGTAATAGCTTCGGCATGTTCAATTCTCTCCACAGTCTTAGACACATAATTGAGAATACCTGGATGGAATTCTTACAAAGTTGTGAAAACCGATGTTTATCAGGTAAACCTTTCATTATCGTTTTGATGGCTTTCCTAATGTTGGTTGGACATTTGGTAACTAATTTTTCTTTACATTACGCACAGCCCAGTAGTAAATAGTTAAAATAGTTGAGATTATCAAGCATACCATTTAACTGAATTGTGTTGATGATAAAAGTGCTTAACACGTTCCGTCTTCGAGCTTAAGTTTTAGAATTCGTGTTACGTTGAACAGATTTTTACATTATTAAAATATAAATTTTAACGACCTACGCACCTTCCTTTATCATTTATAATGAACCAATTAGCAATAAACAAGCATCAAATTGTAAGGTACTCACCGTTACCCACTTAAATATGTTTCTCAACTGTAGTATAATTTAACTCCTATATGTATACATAAGCTTCTGAAAATTAGAAAATACCAATCCAATTGTTTTTCATTTTTCAAATTTAATGTCAATGTCTATGAAATGGCGTAAAACCGCGCTCTGCGTAGAGAAAAATCCCCCCCATAAAAAAAATGTAATTAACTTTCTTATAAAAATGTAAACACAACGACACAATAAAGTAGAAAATGCTACATGATTGACTTTCTTTGGCTTTTCCCGTACCGTATATTTGGGATGATGGAAAATCAACAAGTACCAAAAAAACATAAACCAACACCACCACAAACAACCATCGACAACCTATCTATGAGCGGATTAAAAAAATGTAATTTGGTTTGTATTTATATATGTATGTATGTGTTATTTGTTTTAAAGAAATTTTCTCACCACGCACTAATACAAAATAATTTTCCTATAAATGCGAGGAAAACTCGCTCTCTCTCTATATATATATATAATAGCGTGCAATTTTTTGCGCTTGCGTTATCAAAGGAAAATCTTTTTCCGGAATAACAAACAAAGGCAACTAAGGTATATTTATGTATACATACATATACATATATAGGCGCGGAGACGAGGAAAATCTGGAAATTGAAAATGATAAGTAATTAATTATCTCAGTAAAATCTAAAATTTCGTCGGAAATTTCATTTCATCTCATTTTCTCGTGCTTTGTGTCTTTGGCCTATTTGTATAGCTAGCTGAACTATGTGTGAAATGTAAAACATTTTCCAGATGGTGTGGATAGTGTAAGCGGAAATATCTTTAGTTTGTACTTGTAGTACAGAGGCCAATAAACTAATTTTGTACACGCGTTGCTTAAGTACGTGTAAAAGACAAGAAATGATTAATTTAATTAACATATGCTGAACGATTTTCTCATTTCAACAATAATTTGAGTTGAAGACAAGTCATATAAAATCGAAATTGCATAAATCTATTTATGTATCACAGCTAAACCGCGAGATAATGCAATTGAGTGTGAATTATGTGATATGCCATACATTCAATATTTCCAATGGCGCGGTGTTAATATTATTGAGTAAATACGGAGGGTGAAAATGCAATTAGAAAATCGTTAATAATTAAAACTAATTATTTTTTATGACTATATGGTTTCTAAAATTTTATTGCAGTGGCAACTGTTTTATATTAAGCTACTCATAAGTGAATGCAGACTCTCATCGAAACCATACAAATTTTTGCACTGCACTTTATGATTTCAGAGCAGAGTTTTCACCTTCCTGATTCGCTGATCATTAACAGACACGAAAAGTGATCTATGATCATTGAATGTACTTACTTTTACGTTGAATTTACTTTGAAATTAATCAGTTTACCTTTTAATTCACCATCTTACCAATTGACCAATACTAAATCTAATTTATTAATTTAATTAACTAATCTTTTAATTTAACCAACCCTGTATCTTTTGTGCCCAGCAACTAATTACTCTTCCCAAGGAGATTTAAGTTACATAACATTCTTGTATGGCACAATCAAACACTAGTGCTATAGTCAGATCAGCAGATCAAATCAGTTAATATTTGATGAACAAAAACAATATCTGCAACAACACGATACTTTTCGAGTGTTTGTATATTTTAAAATCTTTAAACGCTCGTGGTATGGACCTAAATTATAGTTGTCGCTTGTAGTTCACGTATGTAAAGCAAGACTCTTCTCAATAATGATTAAATGGAGCTCCTGATAAAGAGACCACACTTGATATACACGTGCAGAGGTTTGAATATGCCTTCGTAAAAAGATCCCTTGCAATTATAGCATAAGCATTAAAAAACTCTTTAGATCAACGTTTGGCAAAACAAAGTACACATTTTCCTTTATCAACAAAATTTTCAAAATGGTGTCTAAAATTCGGCTCTCTATCGCAAATAAGACTCAACTGGGAATAAACGTAGCACGTCATAAAATAATTGAGAGGTGGGTAAAACATATTGACTATTGTAAAAGTAGGATAAAGGGAGATTAATGAATGAAACTCATTATTACTCATTATTCGGACGTCACTCATTTATATTTCAGCCAGTATTCACTTTTAAGATATTCCCTCATTAATCACTCATCATTCACTGAATAATTATTCATCATCATCATTACTCATCATTCAATTTTCAGCGAATAATTAGTAATGACTGATTTTAAAAATTTTACTTTATTGTGAATTTTGATTCTTTCTGTTCATCATCAGGTAATTTTATTTTTAAACTCTGAGTTTAAAAAAATATTACCTGATGTTTAAAATAAAAGTTCACGATGAAAGAAAGTTTATTAAAATGAAAAAGATGTTTAAATAAAATAAAATATTAATTTGTGATAAAACGTTTGTGGTAAAAAATTAAGATTTTCTTGTGTCCTAGATCAAGACCTTCCCAACAGTACCATTTCCAGGTCTATATGTTCCGAAAGTGATCGGTTATTAGGTTATAATCACGAATTTGACAAGTTAAGTGACGGAAGTAAAATTGTGGCATTCTTCACAAGGCGTTTACCACGATATATCGCAAGATTAAATTAAACTGGGCAAAATTGTTATTCACCGCACCGTGTTGAATATTTATATCAGTGGTGAAAAGTGTTTTGCGACTCTCAAGGCATTTTCAGTGATAAATCTTTTAAGTTTCTACGATGTCTGAGAAGACCAAACATGTGTATCCGCCAGCAGCGCCGTAACGAGTAATTTGATAACCCAAATAAAACAACAAATTTGTTGGATTTTATAGGACCCTTACAGCGATATACCGATTTCCACCACACCACAGTGAATGTTAGTTAGACTGGTAAAATAGTTCAAAATTTTTGAGCTTCTCTCGATTAAGACGTTTACAACACTAACGCTTTAAATCCAGAGGAATTCTGCAAGGGGTCAGTCAAACAGGTATATCTACAACAACGCAAAAACAATAAGTTAGATAACTAACGTGAAAGAACTAAAATAGTTGCATTCTTCGAGAAGAATATTCGACTAAAATATTGATTTTCACCCATTTGAGGTGAAAAATATTTATAAGTGTCGTGAAAAACTTTAAAATTTGTTTGCGTCTCTTGATCAACATGTTTACAACTTTGTCATTTCCAAGTTTAAATGATATCCGCTATTGACCAACCAGGTGTATCTATCAACAGCGCCATAACGATAAATTTGATAAAAAAAAATCTGAAAATAAAAATTTGAATTCTTCATGACTTTTATCAAGATTATTGGTCTTATTCGACAGTAAAAAATTTTATTTCACCTCACCGTGATGAAGATCATAAGAGTGGTAATAAAGTTCTGGATTTATATACATTCTTCGATCAAGAGGTTTACGACGTTATCATTTCCGAGTCTATAAGACATTTGCAAATGACCAACTGGTATGTCTGTCACTAGCGCCCCAACAGAAAGCTTTATAAATATATAAATATATTAAACTGAAAATATTTCAAGTTGACAAACACACATAACACTTCGCCTACCAGCGGCGCCATAACGGAGATTTTTATAACCTTAGTGTCAAAGTAAAATTGTTCCATAGCTTAAGTAATGCATGATCATGTTTTAAAGTGAAAATTTGATTTTCCCCACACCGTGGTGAATATTTATATGTATGGTGATTATGTTAGACTTTGGCTGTGTTTCAATTTGATAAAAAGTTAAATATTTTAACTGTAGTAAATATATTAAATTTTCCTCACATTTTAACAGTTTTGATGTTTCAATTGCAGCTGTGACCAGTTAAAATTCTTGTGGTGAGTAATATGCCAAAAATTTAACTTTTTAAATTTTTATGCGATTAAAACATAGCCTTTATCTGTTGATTAAACAGAAAACCTTTTCGCGCACATTCATATAAATGGTCAGTAGGTATTGCTTGTAGATTTATATACATAATAAAGCTATAAGCAATTTAGAATGTTCCGACCACCTATAGATGATGCTATTGTGTTGTGGGAGGTACATCACGAAATCATGACAAAAAGTTTAACATTATTAACCACAACATAATGTAAATACTATCCACCAAAGTGTGGTAAAAACCAATTTTCTCTCTCAAATTTATATTCATGCAATAAACCATCGTAAATGTTTTAAAATATACTGATCCCACTTGCAGTTGTTGCAGAGACCTAACGTAGGTGTCAGTGGAAATAACCTTGTCTAGAGAGGCCAACACTAAATTAAATATTAAACCATCTGGAAATAAATATAAAGCAGCTACTGCTGGGCAGGGACAAAGCCCCTAATTTTCAATATATTTAACGGATTTGTATTATTTCATATACAGTTGATAACCCTGTGTTAATATTTTAAGCGAGATGACATCATATAGCTGAAATATTTAATGAGATACAAACCAAAATTAAAACAAATTCTATATTTTAAAAGTACACACACCGCAAAGTTCATTTACCGGAACAAAAAAGAACTAACCCACTTAACCCGAAAATTTTAAATTTTATCGCGAAATTGAGAATCCAGTGGAGCGTGTAATAATAACAAACCCAACTATAGTTTTTAAAACGTATAAAATAAAAATTTGAGATAATTGTGTGGGTGTTACGCGGTATCGTCCAGACATTGCGGTCATATAAGAAATACTAAATTGAAAATTATTCGGGGTATTCAAAAAATTGTTTCAATCCGCTTAGGGACTTGGCGTAAAACGTATAAAATATTTTTTTTTTTTGTAAATTAACGTAATTATGTTATCTTTGTTCTATGCATCTCCCCTTGTGTTGAATATGTCGTTATTTACTGTCTTTTGTGTGTTTGACTGCATCTACATAAGTGCTGAATATGGTGTATTGACTTGTATCATAGATATAAAAATAAAAAAAAAACATTTTGTTACGCTACTGAGTTCCATTACATTATGTATTACATATTTATGCTGATCGAAACAACATAATTCTCTTTTTCTTTTATAAATTTTCTCTCACACATCACATAACAACCGTGTATGTATGGATATCTCATAGAAGTTATTTATGCTACTGAACCGAATATGATGCTGGAAATGTATTTCCTTTTTGCTCTAAATTCATTTCCTCCACCGCTACTACAAGTTTCTCAATATTTTCCCAAAAAATTTCATAACTCTCATTTTACTTGTTAGTATGTATGTATGTATGTACGTACAAGTATGTATGTATAAATATAGTAGCTAGATATTTCCCTTTAAATTAAAACACAAAAAAAAAAATTATGAAAAAAATAAAAGAAAATTAAAAATAACAAAAAAAAAAAGTTTTCCACTTTAGTTTACATTGTGTAGTGCAACCGTCAACTCTCAACCGATTTTACGTGCGTCGTCGTCGTCGTTCCATTCAATTCATTCGTATTTTATAAAGTGAATACATTTAATATTCCAAAGTGTTTTGATTTTAATCCGATTTAAATGTTTTAATTAAAAAATTTAATTAATTTTTGATATAAATTACAAACACAAACACACACACAGTGTGTATGTGTATGCGGGTGATATGCTAGACTGTTTGTTTGTAAACAAAACATAAAAAGCAAAATGCGAATTTATTAAGATTTGGATACACTCGTATAAGGGAAAATGATGCGCTTCGAATGCATCTTACGCGAAATTAGTTGTTGTTTACATTATTTAATTACAAATAATAAGTGAAATTAAATGTATTTATAAATATTGTAAGTGGATTGAAAAGTGTGTTATACATATATTAATTCAACATAAAGTGATTTATTTATCTGTATATACTCGTAAGATGAGATTTTCTTAACGAGTCTAAATTTAATAAGATTATTGTGTATTAGATGCGTAATCGATACATATTCGAAGAATTGTTATCGTTGTTATAAAAAAAAAAATTTATTTTGTGGTGTGGGGAGAAGGTAATTTGATATAATTACTCTACATATTTTTTTTTTTTTACTGTATATTATGCTTTTGTACATATACAGTACGTGAATAACCAAATATATGTGGGTCATACCTTAAGTGTGGTTAAATTTTAGTGATTTATTGTACAATATTTTTACCTACAGAGATTTTCCATAAATAAATTCGGGGGATCTTACCGAGAATTAGTTTAATTGAAAATAAAATAAAAAAATCGGGATCAATATTTTTAAGGTAAGCATTAAAATTTATGTATACAACAAGTAATAATATATATTTTGTTATGATATCCATATACAAAATGAAAATCCTCTTTTTATGCCTGGAGAGGATTTATTTGTATATTGTTTGTACAAATTGGAGAAAAGTCGGAAAATATACAGTAAAACACCATTTGGTGCATATTTAAGAGATTTCTCTGCTTTTCAATTTTATTAATGCTTGTCATACGTGATTTATGTGTAGTTGGTGGGAAAAATCTAGTGCTCCCAATATTATAAGTGGAACATTTGGAAAGGCTCCAATATTTTTGTTGAATATTTATAAAATTTATGAAACTTATTGGGTCGTTAACCTTTAGTAAGTTAGTTGACCTCGATAAGAAATAGAAATTCAGAAGCATAGTTCCTCTACCGGTAAAATATTTTACCGGACGATTTTTCATTCAAACTTTATCGGTACAATAATTAAATTTTTACCCGTAATTTAAAGTTTTTTATTTGTTAAATCCAATATTTAAGGTAAATAAGATTAATTAATTTTTAGTCTCAATCCTTGTGCATTTCAATTTTTTCGACTAAATTTCTGACTAAACCAAATTATGCTATTTTGTGCTATTACCCACCAGGCGGCTAACGATAATTCTCCTTGCGAGGATACTTTTCGTTTTAGTTGTCATTTTTATCAAGATTACTTGGATTATTTATTTTTAGTGTAGGTGCTACGAAAAATCATACTAAAATCAACAAGAAGAATAGCCCAAAAATGGGATCAAATATTATTGGACGATTCCTCGCTTTAGGTTTAGGCGACTGTGCGTTCTGTAAATTTGGGCGATTTTTCATTAACAAAAATCGCCTAAGATACAATAACATAAACGAAAAAAGTCTCACGCAAATTTTTGACCAAACTTCGATATTGGCCAACCATTGACTTATGCGCGAGTGGAATCTTCCATAAATCATGCATAAGGGAGGAAGGTTTTGAGGAAAAACGTGAAAGGCGCCCTAAAGAATTCTTCAGGAGGCGTTTCACGTTTTTCCTCAAAACTTTTCTCCCTCCAGAACTCAAGCACAAGCAGGGAAACTTAAGTCAACAGCCGCAAGACTGCTTTAAATAAAGCAAGCGGGCTTCCAAATTACAAAAGAAACAAGGTCCCTGAACTTTATTTCTCCAAAAAATAAAAATATTAATAACTCCACTGAGCTTTATCTCACTAATCTACATGTGGTGTTAGTTCTTTTCACTTAAGGAATTAAGATCTCCAATCATGACCTTTACTGATGACTTTCTCTCTACACTCGGCGACTTTTTTCAGCTATTTTTTGGGCAACTCTCCACTCTACAAGAGCTTCTTATATTGCCAAAAAATTACGAATTGCACGAAATATTGAGAAATTCCAAAAGACGCACTTATTTCAGTCTGATTATTTCCATCAATTAGTTATAGCATTCGGTTGGTTTAGAATAATGAATAGTCAGGCTCGGCTTGTCTTATTGATCTTTATGTCTTGAATGACTGGTATGGACTGGTCAACAATTTAGAAAGGTGAATGATTTAGCCGAAAATATCGACGTGAGAAACACAGTTTTTTTAGATTTTAAAGTGGCATACTAAAGATGACGTGTTAAAGTGTGCACTTTAAAGATGACGTGTTTCAGTTTTCATATTTCGTCAAGCCTGAGCACTAAACCGGTCCTAAATAGATATTTTTCTATTTGGGAACGCTTTAAAAATTCTCGAAAATTATTTTAGATCTTGAATTTTACTCTAAACTTTAAATACCGAAATCCAACCAATAAAATCAAATGCCACGATTTAAAAGTACATGAAGCAAACAACTCAAATTGAAATATAATTTGAGAAATTTCAATAATTCCGAAATATGTATTCTCTTACACAAATGTTGAAGTTTCAAAGTATCGTGAAAATTCTAAACAACTCGGAACTCGGGTGAAATATCGAATTGTCCGAAAATTTGTAAAATCAAAGGAACTCATCGCTAAGCGCTAATCAGCGCGATTTTAAATTTAATTATGAGTTTTTAAATCTATATGTGATATATGTGACTAACTAAACTACGATTAACCCATATTTCCTTTAATTATAAGCCTTCAAATTGATGATTTTAACCCCATCAAAAGATATTATCGCACTTACATTCTTAAACATTATTGGTGAATAATGAGTACGATGGTGACATGATTAGTAAAAACATTCAATCGGATTAATGATTGGATTTAATGGAAAATATTCTATTCTATAGCGGTTAAGCTGATAGTCTACAAAATTGACTGATAAGGAATAATGCTCGGTCGATAGTCATAACTATGGGTAAACTTATAATTACCACTCCTGTCGTACAATTTTATGTCCGCTCATGTCTTGTAGAAAATTTGGACAACTAATCACCCACCCAAAATGGGAACAGATTTTTATTTAAAATAAATCAAGACCACAATCTATTATACGCTGGTTCCTAAATTGATCACCATATACTCGGACAACTCAACTAAAAAATCAATATGAAAGCCCAACCAGCAAGTCTGAAGCTAAGGTCAAAGATCAAGTCAAAACGAAAGCCAAATTTATAGTCAATGACAGTAGTCAAATCAAAATCAAGCCAAACGTTAAGTCAAAAGACAAGACAAATGTCAAGCCAAAAATCAAGTCAACATTCAAATCAAATTGAAGTCAAAAGTCAAGTTAAAGTCAAACTAAATGTCAATTCAAAGCCTAGTCAAACCCACAGTCTAGCAAACAGTCAAGTAAAAAATCAGGTCAAAAACACGGCCAAAAGGCAAATCAAATGTGGAGTGGAAAACGGAAGTCAAGCTAAATGTCTAATCCAACGTCAAGTCAAAAATCAAAATGGTAGCCCAGTCATAAGTCAAGTAAAAAATTAAGTCAAAAGTCTAAAAAGAATGAAGCCAAAATTCAAGTCAAAAGTCAAGTCAAAAGCCAAGTCAAAAGTAAAGTAAAAAGCTAAAGTAAAACTGAAATCAAAAACATGTCACAAGTCATTTCATCATAACCGAAACCAAAAGTCAAGTCAAATGTCAAATCAAAAATCAAGCCAAACTCAAAACTTTACTCTGTAAAAGTCAAGTCGAAAGGCCTGTCAAAATTCAACTCGAATGTCAAGTGAAAAACACAAGTCACATCAAAAGAAATGCCAAAAGTAAAGTTAAATATCTAATCAAATGTCAAGTAAAAGTCAAATCGAAAGCACAGTCAAAAGATAAATCAAAAGTCAAGATAAAACTGAAACCAAAAGTTAAGGCAACAGTCAAGTCAAATCTAAAAGTCAAGTCATAAACCAAGTAATAAGTAAAATCAAAAGTTAAAGTAAAACTGAAGTTAATGGTGAAGTCAATATTTAAATAAAAACCAACCTAGAACCGAAATCAAGCAAACGACAAGTCACAAGTCAGGTCAAAAGTTAAGTCAAAAGTCAAGTAAAAGTCAAGTTAAAAGTCAAGTTAAAAGTCAAATCCAAGTCAAGCAAAAAGTCAAGTAAAAGTCAAATCGAAAGCCCTGTCAAAAAGCAACTCAAATGTCAAATCTAAAACAGAAGTAATCAGAAAAAGTAAAGCCAAAAGTAAAGTTAAATATCTAATTAAATATCAAGTAAAAGTCAAATCGAAAGCACAGTCAAAAGATAAATCAAAAGTTAAGACAAAACTGAAACCAAAAGTTAAGGCAACAGTCAAGCCAAATTTAAGCCAAAAGCTAAAAGTTAAGAGAACAGAAGTCAAGTGAAAAGTCAATGAAAAAGTTAGATCCACAGGCAAGCAAAAATTCAGGTAAAGATCAACCCGAAAGCCCTGTCAAAAATCAAATCAAAAACAGAAGTCATATAAAAAAAGACAAGCCAAAAGTAAAGTTAAACGTCTAATCAAATGTCAAGCAAAACATCAAATCAAAAGCCCAGTCAAAAGTTAAAGGAAAACTGAAATCAAAAATCAAGTCAAAATGAAAAACAAAAAACAAGCCAAAAGTTAAGTCAAAAACCTTGCCAAAACTGAAGCCAAAATCAAGTCAAATTTAAAATAAACTCAAAAGTTAATTCAAGAAAATTAAAATTCATTTAAAATTAAAGTCTAAGGTCACGTAATAGGCAAAATTCAAGAAAAAATCAAGTCGAAAGCCCTGTCAAAAGTCAATCAGTCACAAATCAAGTCATTTGTCAAATCAAAAGCAGAAGTCAAGTTAAGAATTAAGCCAAAAGGCAAGCAAGTAAACAGTCAACTTCCACAACCTATGCAAAATATTAAACAATCATTCATGTAGTACTGAAAGCTTCCATTCAGGCAAATTTTGTCCACAACATTTTTTCGACTACACTCTTGCTGATAATCTATAATATGTATGAGCTGTAAGATTTTTGATAGTACAAGAAATATTTTGGCTAAAGTTTAATCCACCTAAATCTTCTAAAATAAATTATTTCGTCATTTCGAACGAATTTTATTTGGAATGGTTCATAATTTTCTTGAACAGTCGTAACTGAAGTAATTTTTTGCGTTGAATCCGATTCTGGCCACAGAATTACCCTATCACGTCGGGTTTTTGAGTTATCCTAACCTAAAAGTGTCAAAAACGTGTTCTTGGCACTTTTACATTTGAAATAACTCAAGACTAAAAAACCGGAAAAAATCCATGCAGGCCTGTGTTATTGTACAACCACTTAATGGTAGCCACTATGTTATCCATATATTTATAGCATAAATTTTATACAATATAATTTTGATGTATAAACATAAACATCATATTTAATTTTAATTTAAATAGAGATCAGGCATTTAAAAACAGTAATAACGTTTTATTTTGGCAAAATAAATAAAATTCGTTCTCGGATGCTGACTGCGTTGTTAGCCATTATAAATCGCAAAAAAATTGTTCGTTATTTACATTACGAAAACATTTATCTCGTATATTATGTTTGTATTTTATTTATGTATAGAAATGAAAATATTTAACTAAATTAAAAATAGTTGATCAGCCGGACCAGACAATAAAGTTATTGTGTGTGGAAAATAGATCGATATGGGTTGAGCGCAAAAGTTGTATGGCCTAACTCTACAAATAGTAATTCGAGACATCATGTTTTGCGCCCTTTTTTTCCTGTTATCAATTATCACGCTTCAATTGTGTTTATTGTTTTCGCTATATAGTTTTATTGTTATTTAGTTTAGCCCAAAACAGAATAATGGAAGAAACGTTTATTAATATAATCAGATCAACCGGAAATTAATTAGGTAACAATAGTGTATAGGTATATCGTACACCTTTTGTATTTCAAAATTAGTTTTCCGTGAAAAATTATTTTGTGCGGTGGTTGTGTATTCGTGGTATGATTTAATTTGTTCACAAGGTGTATTGATTTATTTATTATATTTTTATTGCCAAGAAAGTTTTCATTTATTTTTTCTTATCAAATAATAAGCTGTTGTAAACATTGGTATACCTGCGTCTAGACTATATATATACATATAAATAAGCTCGAACAATTGGATAGCGCGGATAAATTTAATAGTGCATCTGGTGCAGTTTTGCTCGACTTCTCTAAATACAATATAATACACTCACATATTCAATTATAAATAACTATAGAAGATTTTATTTTCCGAAATTTATTGCCTATGACATAAAATTGTTCAACACAGACGACCACCTACTCGATAAACAAATATTTCTTTCATATATTTAAATTGAACTGTGACTTAATGTTTAGTCGTCGTAAATTACGCGTTCGTTTTGTTCCAAAAAAAAAAAATCGTAAACATCAAACATAATAATTGACCTAATTTCGCACTTGTTTGAAAAATTTATATTTTTTCGAATTGTATTACTGGTTTTTCTAAATAACAAGCAACTTAACGTATACACATGCGAATATAGTATTCTAATGCTTTCGTCTAATCAATTTAAGTTACGTAAAATATTTAAAAAAAAAACTTGTTGGTTAAATAATAGAATTATTTAGTATTTAGTTACACGCAGGCAAATCAATCAAAATTTATGTGCTTGCATGCAAGTAGAAAACATGTTTCAATATAAAAATTAATGTAATGCATCATCCAGTTTGGTTCTGTTCTCACGAATTCCAAGAAGTATTTTCAGCTTTATAACTCATTATTGATTTATTATGTCCCACAATATGTACGAGTATGTATTTGACAATGTGAAATTGTAATTCAACTAGCATTTTATTAGATCTGCTCAACGTGAAAACTAACAAAACTGAACATATTTTCCACATTTGTTGTGATATGTTCCATACATAAAAATGTCCCTCGTCCTTATTTTTATCAGTGTCTTAAATTGTGATTAGTGTCTTTCTCTCTTTAAAGCAAAAGTATGGAGCGATTCGTTTTCAAAATGCGGTTTGTTTAGATTAATGAGATGTAAAGTCCAAATGGTGGCTTACAAGTAGTTCATTTAGAATATCTAGAAAATTTAGGGGCAAATTTAGGGTGAAACCGGCTACTTCTTAAGGCAACATCAAACACTCGCCTAAGGAAGTTTGTAGAATATGAATATTCGCAGAAGGAGAAATTCTGATTTAAATACTGAATAAAACAGGTTAATTTAATTTTTGGTATTTTTTGACAGAATTTCAATAAATTAGGCCCTTTTGGGCCGAAGTTAAAATAATTTATCTGCAATTGTATCATGAGCCATATTAATACCAGAATTGTAATCAAAAGAGTTCCCAATAACAGTAGATATTCTTGCGATTTGCAACCATAACACCAGTTATAGATTTCTCGCCAAGGATGTTGTTAATTAATTTCCATTGCAACAAAAGTTAACTTCGCTCTGCAAGGACCAATGTTATTGAAATTCTGCCAGAAATAATCAAAAATTTTGTTTGCCCAACACGGAAGATCCCTGAGTCCGAAAATGCAACAAAAAAATGATCGCATGTCTCTCTGGATGTCTTGGCGTCTGCTTGTCTGAAACGTCAAGAGAATCGAGTATCTTATAACACATGGTACTAAAACATGGTTTTCGATCCACGTTGACCAATTTTTTATCATGCGGGTTTGAGGATTGAGTTGAGGTTGAGGTGATCGTTGGATTCCGGTTTGATTTGAGGGTTGAGCTAAGATTGAGTTGGGGTTGAGTTGGAGTTGAGTTTGGCTCTGCTAGGGTTTAGTGAGCAGTTAAGTTGAGGGTTGAATTGAGGGTTGAGTTAGGCGAGTGTTGAGTTCGCGATTTAGTTAAGGGCTGAATAGGAAGTTAGTCGGGTTAAGTTGGGGTTCAGTTGAAATTGAGTCAGCGGTTCAGTTAGGGATTTGTTTAGGATTGAGCTGACTTTTAGTTGAACGTCAGTTTGAGTTGTGTTGTGTTGGGTTCATAAATGCATGTAGTTTTTGAGGCCATGTTGATTTAAAGATTGAGTGGGCATTGAGTTGGAGGTTGAGTTAGGACTGAGTTGAGTTCTTGAGCGCAAGCAGTTTTCGGAACGTACTGATTTAAGGATTGAGTTGAGTATTGTGTTTCAGATTGAATTTAAGGTTAAGTTAGGAGTTGAGTTTAGGTGAGGTTGAGTTGAGTTTGAGTAAATGGCTCAGTTGTGGATTTTTTGTAGTTAGTTGTGAGTTGAGGTGAAATTTAGCTTTCAGATTCATGTACTCCTGTGTTTTTCTGAACTTTTTGATTTGGGGATTGAATTGGGCGTTGGATTTGTGGGTGAATTGGGGGGGGGGATTTCGGGGTCGAGTTAAAGGTTGAATTGGGGGTTGTTTCAGTCGTTCGCTTGGGGATTTACATGGAGTGAGTTGGATTTTAGCGAGCTTGTAGTTTTTCGGACCGTGTTGAATTGAGAATTTAGTTGGCCATTGTGTTTGGGGTTATGTTGTGGCCGAATAGCGTTTTGAGTTGAGGGAAAGTTCAGTTTCGATTAGTTTGCGGTTTGAGTCGAGGATTGAGTTAAAATTAAGTTTAGTAAAGTTCATGCATGCATCCTATTGTTACTGATAATTTGTCAAGATTTTTAGTTCACGAATTTGATCAAAACACTATTTTGTAGAATACCTGTATTTTGTGCGGATCCTGAAGCAGACAATGTAGTTGGCTGGAAATAATTAATTGATGTGTCAGAAAACAATTCGTGGTTGGAGCCAAAAAGTTTGGTCGGTACGGCCTTTTTATGGACTTTTGGAGGGTTCAAGCGCAACATCAGTTGCAGATACACTCTACGTAAGAAATAAATTGTTCCTACAGGCAATTCCAACAGGTCCCTAATGCTCCACGTTAAAATAATTAAACACATACATACTTAAGTACATTATTCGATGACGTACATTCATCGTTGTTATTAACATTTCAATTGAAATTTTTTGACGAACTTCCTCAAGAATCGAAACGACGAAATCAATGATTGTGTTTGTAATTTTAATTTTGTTAAACTCTTCCTTTATTTAATTTCTGGGCAACCACTGCTCTGCACTATTCCATTCTGGTATGATGTGTTAGGCAATGCCAGCTGGACATTTATCGGGTCGAACTGAATCGCCCTTGATGTTGAGTTTGATTGAATTTTAACTACAAATTTGTTTCTTTCACTTCCGATTTATATGTTAGTATAGGTAAATATGTGTATATTTACTAAAATCATCTATCATCTAAGCTGTTTAATTCAATCGCTTTCAAACAAACACTCACTTATCTTTAATAATCTTGCTTGCTTCGTTATTACTTCACAGTGTGTCCGACGTGAATCTTCATTTATAAAACAGGGGACATCCTTGCCGCCATCTAGTGTTCAAGACTCAATTTTGCCGATACGGCTCTTCCCACGTTAAATAATTACCTTACCCTTTACTTCAAGAAAAATCATTTTCTGGTCTTGTTTCCAGAGCCATAATTAATTTGGATAACTCTCCAGTAGGCTATTGACGTGAACGTCCAACCGACATCTGTCTTTTTTTTCGAAGACGTTTTTTGTCAAATAATTTATTTACCAAGCAACATTCTGAGTAATTAATTTTGTAGTTCGTCCTTTATAAATTAAAATTCGACTTTCTATTTCCAACTATTGACAAAAAAAGAAAACTTCACACATCCTAAAGAATACTCATGAAAATAATGTTTTTGCAGTTTCAATCGGCCAAACTAATCCATGTCTGGACCGTTAATCTGTCAGAGTTACTCCAAAGAAAAAAACAAATTAAGAAACAATAAACACGTTATATGGATTGTGAGATTACTGGACTGAAGTGAGCAAAAAAATAAATAAATAAGAACCTCATAATAAATCCTAAAGATGTGTTTGTGAACTGTAAAAAGCCAAACGCTAATTAATAAATCAAATAGATAAAATCATAAAACAAAAATCAATCATTCGTGTTAAATCAAAATACTGACCTCCAATCTCCATTAAATACGTTACGTATTAACCTATACCACACATCTGCCCAAATATTGGACGAATAGAAAACCGACTTAACACGTGATGATTATTCAAAAAATACAGTCTATACGCACGTGTTCCGGCTTAATCATAATTTTTCAAAATAACAAATTCCAAAATAAATCAATTTGACATCATACCTCATTTATACCCAGGGATTATTTGATCTACTTCGCATCATCTCACATTTATACACATTACACAGAGCAAATATACAGCTGGTATGTTAATCACAAATTCACTTAATTTTTTGTATTTTTTTTTGTATATTTTATTGATTTAAATGAAGAAGAAAATTATTTTATAAATTTTCCAAAAATTTTCCCCATCAAAATAATAATTTACTTATGGTGTAGAAATGTATTGTAAATAAAACGCGCTTCGCAGCAAATCAAGTAAATATACAGCAGTAAATAAAAATACGCAAGAAGATGAGATCTCATATATGTATAGCTTGAAGACGAAGTCATAATACAAAAATATGTGTAAGACGTAAGAAAAAAAAGAAAAATCAAATTTTATTTTTATTTTTTTATTTTTATTTTCTTTAAATTTAATTTTCTTTCTCGTCTTCGATATGAAAATAATAATGAAATTTATTTTTAATTTTTAATCAAATAAATTTGAAACTCGTGTTAACATATTGGCGACTCGTGTATATTAATAAAATTGGAGATGAATCGTTATTACCAAATTGTTAGTTTGATCGGTTCTTTGATCTTACGGCTTCTTGATTAGAATTGAAACATTGCCAATGGTATTTACCAACAGTTTAGAAGGTTCAAATAACATCAAATAACCTATAATCAAAGATCAAATGAATATAAGTCGAAAAATCGACATTTGTTTAAGATTCTCGTAAATATCTCTAAAATTAATAAACAGAGGAACTTTGACAATAAAAAGTTGCATTCTGTTTTGTTTGATAAAGTGGTCAAAGGATCAAAATGCCTCAAAATAGAAACAACTAGAAATAAAGAAAAAATAATATTTCTTCCCATTTTTCCTTTTTCCTTGTATTTTCCCTCTCCGTCTAGTCATTATCGAGAAATAAACAATAACACAGCGCACACCAAAACCTGGCAAATTAATAGATCTCCAGAATAAAATATATTTAATAATATATTTTATTCTGGAGGATATATTCTTTCCAGGCAAATAAAAATATCACACCAGTTTCAAACATTGATCAGCTAAAATCGCGACCTTAGAATAGCACTGTTGTAACTGACATTTTTTGACTTTTTGAGTTATATATGTATTCGTACTAAACGACATACGCTCTTTCTAAATATCTACTCAAAAATCTACTATCTCTTTTCGTTTCAAAGAGAGCATAAAAAAAGTGGTTGTAAGTACACATATTCTTCTATTGTTTTTGCTTTTATTGAGCTACTAAAGTTGTATCTACCAGTTAGAATTGTGTAATCCCAACAAAAATAAATCTTACAAGTTTGTAATCCTTTAAATAGTACATACAACTTTGAAATTCGCTCTCATATGTCTCTATAGTGAGTAGTTATAATAAAATGCTCGAATATCCATGAACAATGACCGTTTAATTTGGCGCTTAAGTGCGAGTTTACGACCATTTTCTGATGAAACATTTTCAACAGGCAACCAATCGTCGTAGCCTGTTTCGTAAACAAATTTTTCCTTCCAGTTTAGCACTTATTATAGTCTAGATGCCCAACGAAAGCGTGATTTTCTCTTAACAATTAATTTTCGGAGTCTTACGGTTAGAAAAACAAGAACGCAACACGACAAATCTCGCCGGACGTATTTTATTCACGTTGCTGATCAACAACACAAGGTGTGCAAAAATTTCTTTTTGGAAACATAAAATATTTCCCAAACACCTGTATGACATACAGGGACATCACAAATCGATATGCGATGACGAAGAGGAACCAAGAAAACACCACAAGAGAAAATTTCGGACGTTATGGCTCACATAAATTCATTTCCTAAGGTTGAGTCCCACTATTGTAGGGCTAAAATCACTCGGCATTATCTGGAATAAAACTTGAATATATCCAAAATACGAGTATATGTATGAGCTGTATCGAGATTACACCAGCGATCCGAAGCCTGTTAAGGAAAGTTTATATCGCCACATATTTTGTAGAAATTTGATATTGGGTTTCATCGCCCAAAATCGGACTGATGTGGGCTATGTGAAAAATAAAAAATCGCTGAACAGGAAAACCTGTTAACAGATGAAATGTGCTTGGAAAAAGAAGAGCATTACAAACCTAAGACAGAAATGAGGGAACAAAAAGCTCACGACAAAGAAGGCGATATTCCAGTCCTGTGTATCGACCTTCAAAATGTCATCAACTGCCCGAAAGCAGAAATAGGCCCAATATTTTATTTCGCAAATTAAATATTTACAATTCAACGGCGTATTTAAGTAGTACAAAGAAAACCTATTGCTCCATTTGGACAGAGTGCACATTAGGCAGAAGTGGAAACGATTTGGCATCGGCACTGGTGAAAATTTTAAATCGTGTATTTGAAGACAACAGCGACATGTGTGATCTAATAACTTGGTGCTTCGTGTGTACCTCAACATAAAAATTCGTTCTTGTCCACTGCAATTCTACACGTTATAAAAACGAATCCTCACATTAACTCAATTAACATGAAGTATTCAGTTGCCGGCCATGGAGTAATACAGCAGGTTGACAACATTCATAGCAGCGTAGAGAAAGTGTTGGCTGTAAATGAGTACTTCTCTCCAATGGGGCTCCTTTGCTTACTTAAATCAGTAAATCGACGAAATCCACTAATTATCATGCAAATGAAGGCTACTGATTTTATGGATTTTGCAAGCTACGGTATTTAAAAATTCCGTACTTGAAGCTCAAAATTTTGAAATATACCCGGAGATGTTACGAGCTTCAATTCTGTTTATCTTATAACGACGCTCAATTTACCACACACATAAGACGAGTTAAAAGATCCAGATAAAAATGTTTTGGCAGTAGAATGTCCTGAACTTCTAACGGTAAAAAATGCACATAAATTATCTCATACAAAAAAGAACATCTAAAAGCAATGTGTATATGTCGGCGAAAGACATAAACTACTATAAAGTAGTTTTGAAGTTAGATAAGTTTTCATCTAAAACGCTTAAACGTGGAACAGATGAAGTGCAAAACAATCAAGATATCATGGTCGTCGGGCAAGCGTCTCAAAACAACAGCAGTACCTCATCTAGAATTTCGAAAATTTCAAAAAGGAATCCAAAAATACTCTAAAAGTTAAAAGCAAACTTCTAAGTTTCTATTACATAAGACTGAATTTTTTATTTTTATGCCAAATGAATTTAATTAGGTGAAGACACTAGTCGATACTATTATTATTTATTTATTTTAAATGAAATTTTACTTTTATTTATTTTTATAACAAAAAATTGAATTAATGAAACAGTTAAATTAAATGATTATGTTTTTTATTCAATAATTACAAAGTTGTATCTTACAAAATATGTTATTGTGGTTCTTATAGAATAATAAAGTTCTATCTACCAGATACATCTTTGGAATTGTTGGATTAAAACATCTATGGTTAAGTAACCAAGTGGTATCTGCTTTTTGCTAATCATCTAATTCAAAAACGGTAAGTTAATTTTTACAAAATAAATATTTAATCTAATTGTCAACTAAATTAATAATAGTACATCGCAATTTCAGTCAAATTCTCCATAAATAAAATAAGTTATAAAACGACAAATTTTCAAACTCAATTTCCTCAAAACTATACTACTAGCAGATAACACAGTGTTATTCTAAGGTCGCGATAATATAGAGCCTGTGAAGCTATCTGAATGAACAGAAGAAATAAAATCTAACCTAAATCCTAAAAAATCAATATGAATTGATCACAGGGAAAATTATCAAAGACTTGCCCGACAAAGCAATGCATAAATTACAACGTACAATTAATTCATCATTCCGAGTATGGAACAAGAAATTGCACTACAAATTATAGAGGGGCTTACCACAGAGACTTTCGAGTAAGGTATGATGAGGGACACTCCGCCTTGAACAAAACGACGGCGTATACAGCTCAACGAAACGAAATTCGTTCACATCAACTTCACTAATCGAAAGCTTAACAGGATACCAATAGAAATTAATTCAAAACAGATTCAGAGTTAACTATCCAATATATAAGTAAAAAAAAATTAGAAATTCTAAAACAACGTTCTACGGAGTGCTTAAGAATGGAATAAATCAACGAGGAAATTAATAAGCAAGCCTTGAAACACGCATTACGCCTTCAGGAACATTAAAACATTACATGGTAGACAACCCGATTTCCGGAAGAAGGTTTTAAAGAACGAAGTCAATGGACCTGGTGAACTGGTCAATATAAATTAAATGAGATGATAATGGGACTATGTATACCAATTGATTATATCCCTTTAAACCTGAATATTATATGAAAGATAAATTATTAGATGATTTTTTAAATCAGTTGTAACAGTATGTATTTACAATAAAAATCCGCATTTTGCAAGACTTTGGGTCACTTGCATCTTTGGTGCTTTACAACGGTGAATGAATATGCTGTGAATTATTTTATTCTTGTACATAATTACTTACGTAAACTAATTTTCACTTATATACGGCTTACTGTTTAATTTCACTATAAATTTACGTACTTATTTACACTTTAAACAACTACACTATATTTAATAAAATAAAAAAACACGTACAACCCATTTTTTTAACTTAATCACGATGCAACAAGATCAAAAAATGAAACAAACGAATCGAAAATGTCATTTTAATATTTTTTCTTAGCTTTTCGTGTTACACGTGTAAAGCGCAATGCATAAGAAAAAAGTAATTTTGGTTGTTCGTCATCCGTATTTAGCAAAGACACATTTACAAAAATTTACTACATGTTTTGGAGCTTTAATGTGCAAATTTAATGCTTTGCTTGATGTGAATTTAAATTTTAGTTAATCATATTTATCGGTTTATTAATTTGACATTGTCCAAGTTTAATTAATTGAATGATTATATTTATAAATCCAATCCTTGGGTAAGTCGATTACTGTGGTTAAAATCGACCTTAAGCGTACATTTTGTTGTATATAGGCACATTTTTGAAAATGAATTAACTTTGCTCTTCTTAGGAGAAAGACAAATGTGTTTTTGGAATTTAGTGTAATTACCCTCATTAGTGGCCAGATTCGCAACGAAACAAAGTGTGCTAAGATTTTATATAATAAAACACAATATTTCGGTTTTGTTACTTTCTTTAACGTGATATTTATTTTATTTGTAAATGAAATTACGATCGTTTCGGATGTTACTCCTTTATCAAATTTCTAACAAACATTAACTAAAATTATGCTAAAAAACTGCTTTTATACCCTATTTTATTTTTTGTGTGCCTACGTGCCTTTTTGAATGTTCTTTCCCCGTTATTTTGTTTTTCTTCTTAAATGGGTCTTAAAATGGGTGTTACCGCCCTTATTTTTATTATATACCTGGTGTGTGCTTTATGATAAAAAACCGATAAGAATTTGTTGACCATCTGGTTTTTGTGGGTGTTTATGTGCAAAGTGATATTAATTACGGATTTACAATGAGGTCGTAAATTTTGTTGCGGCCAATTTTCTCGTTTGAAAAGCCTGGGAGTCCAAACGGTCCAACTCCTACCCCACCCATGGTGCCCACCGTGGAGCATTAGGGTTGTGTTATTAATTTTGCAGTGTTTTATTTTGTTATTTGGCAGAAGTTAAGCGAGGGTTTAAAAACAAAATTTCCAAAAATTCAGACAAGCTATTCCAGAATATTGAGGAAATCTAAAAAACATTCCAGTGTTGCATTGTCGAACATTAGAAGTCGATCTACCGAAACAAGTATGGTTGATATGGAAAAATAACGGTTACCTCGCTAATGGATCACGAAATTTATGGCATACTGGCTATTAGTTTCATCAATACCGCTGTTTCGTCTCATTTTCGTCAATAACGGTGAGTTTAGCTCCATATATCCCTTCAACTAATAGTGTGAGACCACTTACCATATTACAATTATTTATTAACATCAATTAGCTTTTGAGTCTTATCTTCGGAATTACCATCCACGAATTTACTGTCTACATTTGTTTTTTAACCAAAAGCGACAACTTAGGATATTCAGACAAAAACATACGTTTAATTCTTTAGTAACCAATGTAAATTAAATCAACCATAACCGATTTATCATTTGGAATAAAGAAATATTTTACAATAATTTATGTTCTACGATAATATTTATATTAAAGTCATAATTTCATTTCCCTCTTAAATTTTAAAATTTTTCAAAACTGAATTATTAATTTTCTTATTTAAAATCAAAAACTATCTCATCTTGTGTAAATAGGGTACAGTCGTATGTACATAATGATAAATTCCATATGGCCCTGTTTTGTGATTTATCTCCCGTATATTATAATAGTTTTGTGCATGAGTTATTAATGGCTTCCTCGAAAAAAAATGAAAAATCAGTCAGATATTGTTCGATTTATTCGAAATTTATTGTGTATCTTCGTCTTGTGTAACAACGGATGGACTAACATCATCGGTGATGAATGATTGAATCAATCATTTGGTCATCCTATTTCATGTAACATTATAACAAATTACACATGTACAAAAATATCTTTACATTTTGAAAAAAAAAAAAAACAAACTATTCACATTTTGGATTTATGCCAGTGACACAATTATTTGATTTGCATCTGACAAATTTATTAAAGTTGTAAACGAGTAACGAGATCGTAAACCCGCATATACATACATACAATTTAGAAACGCATATGTATAGTGGAGCAATGACTCATTTGTACGTATATGCAATTAAATATAAATAACCAGACCTTTTAAACAAATTGTCGCCACTGTCAGAGTTTCGATTTTATCAATTATTCGACATATAATTAAATAGAATATCCATCAAACAATAATATAAATAATTGTTCAGTACTTTAAAAAAATTAAAAAACATGTCCCTAATCGACGGTGTATATGGGCAAAATGCATAAACCGCGCACACCTACAACAAATGCGAGGTAAATAAACAAAGCAAAATGGGCACAGCTCATATACAGGATGTTAAACTAAATAAAAATAGAACCGAAGGGAAACAAAATTAAATTATCGATATATACATAAATAAATAAAAACTGTGTTTGACACAAACCTAAAATATCCCAACTCCTTCTACTTTTCATATTTTTAGTGTACATAACGTAAATATTACTACGTACTATATGGATGCGTGTTAAAAGGGTCACTGTACGGAAAATGGATTAGAAATTATAACAACAAAAATGTATTTCCCTCCATATTTTTGTTGTTGTTGTATATTTTTAGCATCCTTTAATACGTACAATAAGCGAAACAACTGTACATAATTCCTTTTAGACACACAGGTGGTTGGTTGCTCGGGAGATATAACTCTTACTAGTCTTTGTGGTAGTTATGTTTGTGGAAATAAAGAACATTAAATAGGACAGAGTTTTCTTTTAGTGTTGTTGAATTTTATTTTGCAACGACATAAGTTTTTGGGGTGGCAAAGCTCTATTTGCGTTAAATTAAAAATAATAAAAGATGGTTGGGTTGATATAAAGAATTGTGGATGGGATTGTATAGTGGATAATTTAAAACTTGAGAACCGCAGTTAAGGTTTATAGGAAGTCTGTTTTTGGAAGACTTCTGATTTGGAATGATTTTTACAAATAAGTCCAACAGTGCTGTCTTCACTCGGCTCCAATGATCTTGAAATAAAGTTCGTAGCAATGTAGATATCACAGATGAAGAATTTAGACAATAATGCAATATTAAGCAAATCGTCAAAGGAAACCATACCAACAATATGCAAAGAATAAATTAGTCAAGAAATAGTTGGATAAGAATAAATCATCTTGAGAATATCGTCGTGCAAGCCGACAACCATGTACTACAAAAAAGCTGAAGAATACTTACAACAAAAGATAAATTAGCTAAGTTAAACAATGTCAAAAAAATAGACGAGCTACATGAGCAAATCCTACTGGGAATAACAGAAGATGATGTGGAAACTGGTATTATTTCACAAATAAATTATACATCAAAATTGGCAACCAACCAGAAGACTGCTAGGCTACAGCAAACAGTAAATAGGAAACAAGAGGAATTCGTAAATTCGAAATACAATAAATCGAACTATCGAAGTTTAATGGGGAGTAACAAAATTAGGTTGGATTTCATGAGATTTTCTCTAAATTGATGGACAGAAACATAAACCTCACAAATACTGCGAGCAAAGTCATTACTCATTAATAACCACGTTAATGCAACATTCACGCTGCATATTATAACAATAGAATCAACAGCTGCAATTAGGGTACTAGAATACACCATCAGAGAAAACTTACATGCGGTAAAGAATTTAGAGCTGGATTCAACGACGTGGGGTGCCTGGATAGTGCCTTATTTAATCAGAAAATTAGAAAACTGAACTCTAAAAGCATTTGAGATTTCCTTGGCAAATCCCAAGGTGCTGCAAACAATCGAGGGTTTCCTATAATTAGTACGGGGACATATGGCTGGAAAGGTAAATATTATCGTGAGCATAAATCTGAGATTGAGGCCTCGGTATTAAGCAAAATAAGTAAAAATTTTCCAGAAGTACTACAACGTTCCAAGTCCCATCGATATATTACTAGGAGCAGATTACTATGGCCAGATTATAAAACCACAGTTACGGTTGGGTAGTTCTGCGGTACGAAATTAGCAAAACATTCAACAATGAACCTGAGGCACACTTGGAGGAGTAAAAAAAATGGCAATAGCAAGATCTGCAAGTTGAAAGAAGATTATTAACAAATCAAACGCTCAGAGAAGGGTACCTAAAATGTGTGAAAGAATATGAACAACATGAAAAACAGATGAAATAGCTCTGGAACATATTACTTACCAGTTACCACATCATGCGGTTATGATAGGAGACAGTACGACAACAAAGTTATATGGATAGTATTTGATACTCGTATATCAGCAAAAACTACTTATACGACAAGAAAAAATATTCAAAAACTTAAGTGGAATTTACTAATAAATTTATATTTTAATTGGAATCATATAGAGTTGAATCATTCTTATTGGAATCTTATACGTATATACGTTTTCGTTTTTCGTCAGAAACTTCACAGGCTCCTTGTTTGAACATTTTAACTTTTATTTTACGACTGCTCTTTTGGAGATGAAACTCTTGTAAAAGTTATCAAGGAAAAATTCCTGCTCAAGTGAACTAGCTAACCTGAGATGTTATCCAATTAAATGATTTTGGTTTATGTCTTTTTGGTAGCAACCAGCGAACATCTTGTAAGTTGACGATCATTATATTCTTAAATCTGCTGTTTCGGTTTGATTGCTGTTGCTGTTTGTTTGAAGCAACCTTGTTGTAAAAGGTTCACACAATGACAAAATTTGAAATAAAATATCGGTTCGTCGATGTTTTCCAAGGTTATAACTTGTCAAAAATATTTTTTTTTTTACTTGGGACTTTGATTCAAGATTATATAATTAAAGCCTGCTAAATGAATGGTGTATCAATAACATTTTTCAGTGACATTTCACCTTTAGTGATGAGAAATACTTCCAACAGAGGAGTCGGTTCTGGTAAACAGAAAATACAGATGCTATGCGTAGTACCCGATGCATCCTCAAAAAGTGACAGTTTGGTGTACCATGTAGGCAAAAGGGATCATCGGACGGTACCTTAAAAAAAATACTCATACATTTTTTTTGGCGGGAGTTGGATGGAATGGAAGTAAAGGTCATTTGGGTTCAACAGGATGACGGGATCTGTTACTCTAGACAAAGCCATCATTGCAAAAGAGGTTTCCTGGTCCTGTCATCTCTCGTTTTGGAAACCAAAACTGGATGCTAAAAAGTTGCGAATTAGTCCCTTTAGACTTCTTGGATTTTCTTGAAAAGTAAAGTGTATCTGAACCAACCTGAGATGAGTGTCGTATTCGTCGTAATTCAGCCACCTTTACTTCACAAAAGTGTCCTAAAATTTCTCCGAAAGACTAAGCACCTGCAAATTTTTTTTTAACAATCTTTTGTGAGACTTTTATATTTTTAGGTTTTGATATTAAATGTATTGGATGTCATAAAGCTTCAATGTAGATGTTTTAGACCTACATAATTGGAACAAAATTCATTATCTACAAAAAAAATTAGCTGCAGACTAGGGTTTGTATAATAAAACCAAATCCTTTCCGGATTAAAATAATTCAATTTCAACATTATTATGAGGTTATAAATAAACAAACGGCTATTAATTATAGATACGCACACATTACGGATTTTTGTAAAGAAATTCACTGAACAGTAAAGAACTTTTATTTAATTTGACCTTAATTAAGGTTACAGTAAAGCCTGTTGAATAAATTAATTTATAGAAATATTTACTTGGACTATTTGTAGGAATGCAGGTGAGTAGAAGATATTCGATACAACTGTTTGCAATTAATGAAATCTCCTTCATCCGAAGTACAACACAGTAATTCAAAACCCCGTAGATGTATTTTTAATCATAAATTTTACAAAAAAAAAAAAAAAAAAAGCTTCACGAATTTATTCTTTTAATCTCGAAAATGTACAAATTCACCTTCCGGTTACATTCCATGCCATAAGTTCCAATCTGTAAAATTATGTAACACAAACCATTTTTTTTTATTCTCGTGTGCATTGTATACACGGGTAAATAATGTAGAGTAATCCACGGCAATTTGACTCACGTCTCATGTGTTTGTTGCATATTTAGATGTGACCAAATCACTCAAGAATTTTTGTATTATTCGCGAATATTTTTAGTATTTTTATAATAAATTTGTTTATAAAACTAATGGCGGTGTGTCATATATTTTTTGGAAGCTAAGCTATTTTTATTTCACTATAAAACTAATATTAGGTGAACATAGACATATGTGTATGTTACAAACAACAAGTGTTATCATTTTTTATATGAAACATACGTGGATATAGAAAATTTTACATATTTCTAACGATTTACTTACCAGTTCATATAAACAGGGTAGATAACAAAGATGCCGAAAACTCTAAACGATGACGTGTGTATATTCAAAACGAAAGTGAAAAAGAAAATCGTTTATTGTATGGGTATTTCCGTGGTAGTGTTCATGACATTTTCTCATATTTCCTTTATGGAGTTTTTCTTTTTATTTTTTTGTATGTATGTATGTACATGACTTTTTATCTATTTTTTTGTGTTCATTGTGAACTTCAAACAGTTTAAAAAAAGCATCAACAGGAAAAGACAATTTTTTAAAATTACAGTACTATCTCGATGGTTATGAAACCAAGATGATTCGGAAAATGTGCGTGACGCTATAAACAACTACATGATTCCAATACTAAATAAAACTTTAATTCAAATTTCGGTGACGATTCCGATTGGTTCCTATCAACAGCAAGGAATTAAAATGTTTCAAGAAATTTGTTGGTGCATCAGTTAAGTATATTCCAATCTGGATGTAACGTGCACGTCGTAAAATATTTAAAATGTTTCATACAAAGTATAACTTTCATTGACGTAAATTCGAAAATGAGATTTTCTTTGATATTGTTAGGGCGAGACCTTTAAATAATTCGGACGTAACACTAATCTGAAAGGATGGTGAACACAGCCTTGCAGTTATTTGCAGTTTCAATTGAATTCAACTTTAACGTGAGCTTTCACAATACTACTCTCTATGAAAATATCGTTTATTAAAAACAGTACAGTTTCTAGAAAAAAAATTGTTGGAGACTAGTTAATTCAGTTATAGTGCAGTAAACTGGTTAATTCAGTTGCCAGGTCTTGCTGTTTATAAAATACGGTCCGGAGGGTACCTGTGCTACCTGTTTATTTTAGTTAAATGGTTATATACCGATTTTTTAGGAGCATCAAACCAGAACCGTTCTGTGTAAGCACTACTTCGGCACACACTTTGTCGAAAACGTAAACATCCAATTGGAAGATTAAATCGAACTGAGTAATGATACTCGAACAGAAAAGGGATTTGCAAATCAATTGGAATTCAATGATAAACTAATTCCGATATATTTGAAGTAGACAGAAAAACTAAGACATTTAAGACATAATAACAATTGTACCTAATTAAAACGAATATAGAAAGCCTGAAAAAAGACAGAGATTCACATAAGCAGTTTCCTATCCAGATAAAATGGATCTTCTTCAGAAAAATTCAAACAAAACACCATGTAGAGTTAGAGTTAGCTGAGTAATAATCAAATAAAGATAAACTGATAGAGAAGTTGAAGACATCAACAACGAAGTAAATATTCAGTCAAACAGCTTCTCCTGAAAAGAAAAATTGAGAACGGTTTTAATAAGCTCTGTTAAAACTTGATGCTTTGTCAGATAACGCCAACACAGAAATACTATTAAAGTTAGCCGAAAGTTGCCAGTCTAAATTAAAAAATCGATAATGCAGAACCCTCTTAATGTGAGCCAAAAGTTTTCAGCCGAAAGTAAAATATCGGTAATGCAAATTGTGTTGCAAATTTAAGCCGTACTCAGTCGATACTGTTTAGACGAAAATTACCATGGAAAGCTTCTTAAGTGGCAAAGTCTGCATCCAGTCCTCGTGGAAAATTGTGGGAAATTCACGAAACCAAAAAAAAAAAAATTTCAAATTGGTATAAAATCAGCCTACTCTACAGTGTTACGTCTAAAGATGGAAAGCATTGATGTGACTTGTCAATAGTAATTGTAAGAAAATATTTCAGTCAAAGTTTTTCATGGAAAATCTGAGAAAACTCGATTTTCCAAAAATTATTACAAATTTTGTATAAAATCAGCTTTCATGTGATTTGTCAATAGTCGATTTTCTAAAAATCATCTCCAAACAAAACACTCTGTAGGCTGATTTTATACAAAGTTTCTAATGTTTTTGAAAAATCTAATTTCCCCCGAATGTTCAGGGGAAACTTGAATTGATATTTTTTCTAGCGATAGCTATTGATAAATTACATAAAACTGATTCATTAAGTACGTGGAAAAAATTTTTCCACGGAAAACTATTTACAAAACTTTTAATTTTAATCCATGTATCCTGTTTACTTCCGATTGAAAACCACTAAATTTTTTATTTTCGGCTGAAATGTTAATAACCGTAATCTGTATTATCGACTTTTAACTTTTGTCTGGAAACTTTCGGCTAATTTGAATATGGTTGCTACTACCTATTTTAATGCAACTTTAAACAATTCTGGGGAGGTTCAGGCCCGGAGTTGTTCAGGCAGGTTGTCGATATCATTCTTAGGGTGAAAAGCTACCTTTTCAACAATTTTCACCCGGTATAAAATCTTTGAATAAAACGTTCACCAACTCTCCTACTAATGGATCCACAAATAAAAACAACAATCACAAAATTTGCTTTTCTAGAAGAACTCTGTATCGTCAAAGAAAGTAAAATAATCTATTGAGGTATTTTAATTGCGCGTTTGGTTTGGCCTTAATTTATTGATATAAGTAAATAACTTACATAGTTTAGGTAAAAGTAAAAAAAAAACTTTTTAGCTTCTAAAAAATTAATTTTTTGCTTAAATGTCTTATCAAATTTTAAGCAACAACCAAAACAACATCAGCTGTTTCAACAGTCGAATAAATTTTCGTTTTCATTTTTTGGAATTCCCGTAATGACAATATTACATTGTAGCTGCTGTTGTTTTATTGAATTAATTTCGATTTGAAGATTGTTTCCTTTTCATTCAAATTTTTGGCTTCATTCATAGATTTATTCAGCATTGCTTTTAGTTCCTTAGTATTCAGCAATAAGTTCATTTGTAGTTTAATTTAAAACGTCAAATTTGTGAGAAAGATACTCTTGAGATGCAATTACCACATCAATTTGGTTCTGTGAGTATTCAAGTTGCTCCCATGCTATTTTTCAAATCTAATCACATATTGTCACCATGATTAATATTTGATTTGGTTGATAAGAGAAATTTTCGAATATTGAACCTAAAGTATTCGTGTTAATATTACGGACTACTTTTCACCTAAATACAATACACTGTACATAAAATTAATAATAACCCTCTAGAGATGGAAAAAGTAATAAAATTTTATTTAGTTCGTTGCTGATCAATCGTAAATGCAAAATGCCCATGAGAAATGGCAGTAAATCAGCAAACAAAATCAAATATCAATTTAACCGTAACTATTATCGATTTTGAACATTCGACTATTTTATGAGGCCAGCTGCTTTACAAACCATCTGTTCAAATTCAGTTTTATATCATTTTGATATAATCAATTGCAGTGTCCATTACTTTAAAAATACGATGATAATACGAAAGTCCTTTATTCTTCCATTAAACGCGTCTAACTTAAATTTTTTGTTTTATTTTGAGTACGGAGAAATCGATTCCGTACAACACACATGGAAATTGCATTCAATCTTTCCCCCCGTCTTTCGTTTCGATTTAGTATACAATGGAATAACAAACAAATTGCTTTCGGGATAATAAAAATGAATACGTAGGAGAAATCAACCTCAAAATACAATACCTACTTATGTACATAATATAACTGTACATACATTAAAAATAAAGGAACAGGACTAAATTTTTTATTATTTTGGAGGGATATAGGAATATGGAAATTACGTATTTGATGTTCTTATTTTTATGGATTTGAAATTCGGCATGTTGAAACGCATATTTTTCGTATTTCTGGAGTAATATCAAGAGGGTTTGAAATATTTTGTGGTTATTTCCTTAAAAAAAAAAAAAAACAATGAGAGGTACACTGCTATAAGAATTAGTTAACCCTAAATTATTGTAAAGTGTATTGATAATAATTCAACCTGACACGTATTTAGTGTACGCACAAACAAAAGAAATATATCTTATTATTTATAGAGATATCCTTTTTTCCATGACTGTATTATATATTCCGATTAAACGAATTTAAAGACAATTTAAAATAAAACTCAATATTCTGGCAATGTACGCGATATTTTTGGGTTAAATTCAGGAGAATTTTTAATTACTTTTTGAATTAATTGAGAATAAATTTTCTCGATTGCTTTAAGTATTCTAAAAACGTATTTTATTACGATTGAGAGGCCTTAAACAAACATTATTTGATAAATTAATCAAAATAATTTTTAACATCCAAACAATGGAAAAATATCAGTCAGTCACAATTTAAATAATTATTAACACAATAAATACAATTAATTATGTAAAAACATTGGATTTGTTTTTTTGAAACATTTTGAACTAGATCTCTAGTACTTTTGAATACTGAAATTTTATATTAATTTATCACTTTGAACTATTTAGTGTCACCGCAGTGACAATCTCCGCTCCCTTTTACAGAACGTCAACGAATCTCAAAAATATTTGGATCGCCAAATAAAGTTTTGTCATCAGTTTCTTGGGATTCAAAAGGAATTTTGGTAATTGATTACCTTCAAACCAGTAAAACAATAACCGGAGAGTTATTCAAACCTTTTGGGTGAACTGGATGAACAAATTCGAGAGACAAAACCCGGCAAGGTGTTCCTGCAATGGCCTAATTTGATCTGGCACTATATCTGGCTCCCTCTGACTTCCCAAACCTCAAAAGGTTTCTGCGTGGAAAGCATTTTTCATCGAACAACAAGGTTACAGCTGGGCGTAAAGAAGTGTTTTGAAGGTCTTCCGGAAGATCACTTCAGAGATGGGATAAATGAATTTGAAAATCGCTGGGCAACTGAACACTGAAAGATAACTTCGTTTAAAATCAAATAGTAAATTGCGTGGAGTCAAAGTTATTCGAAATTCTCTACATGCTTAGTAATTGTTTTTGAGTATTAAAGACTTTTTTCGGGAATATTTCAAATTATTTATGAAAATTAGGACTATTCGATTCTAAGATTATTTGTACTTAATTATATAATTTTGGGAATTACTGTTGAACGTTATTCGATTTTTTTTTTAATTTTCAAGATTAAGATTTTTAGATTTTTGTTTAATTCTTCGAAATTATTGCAAATTTTTCATATGACTCGAGACCACTTTATTGTCCCCTCGGCAATACTGCTTTTTAATCAGTTGCCTTAAAAACATTTAGCTTATTTAGATTTTACCTAATTCTTCCTCTTTTATTTTATTCTCACATGCAAGCACAATTGAAATTGCTTTTTTCTCTATTTAAACAGCGAAAGTAAATTTTTGCATGGATAATAAAACAGAAAATATCGGTTGTGTTGGTAGTTATAAGTAAGAGTCAGGTAGTACACGAGATGAGAATATTGAATTGTGGGTGAAGCTCTTATTGTCGATTGGTAATGCAATTTTAACTCCAAATTTTGTTTTGCTGTAATTAACTTTTTTTGAGGATTAATTTAGTTTTAAATTCTGGAGTTTGTTGATTCGATTCGTAACAGGTTTTTTGGTACTATTCACAAATAACTCAGGTAAAATATAAATTCGGTTGTTTTCTTTGAAATTTACGTAATCATGCTGTGAATTTATGATATATATACGCTTTGTTTTAATAGAATGTCGAAAATAACAAACAAATTACAACAAAAACACAACAACACAATTGTTTCTTAAACTTCAAAGTATTCCGTCCATTATTTTAAAAAATATACCAAACAAATTTAAAGAAATTGTAAAGAAAAGTGAAACTGCTTAATTCACGACCGAGCGCTAGTTTCCTAAAAAATAAACTAATTAGCATTTTAATTTTGGAGCCACCGATACAACAAAAAATAATAATTAAAGTTCTAGTATAGTATGAGACGATATGTTTGACTTATACCATAGATATTTGTATCAAAAGTTTTGTCTGTTGTCTGCTTAGCTTTTAATATCGTGTACGGTGCCTCATGCAAACAATGGCTGATACTCATGCCGCGTAATATTTGATAGTTTCTTCAATCATTTAGAATCAAATTTGTTTTAATTCCAGTAAAATTTGAAAATAGAAAAAAATCGCGTCGCGCGAAAAATACCTGTGGTAATGCCTTATGTTTGAATGAAGAATAATCTAAAACAAATTAGCGCTACCAATTCATAGCCAGCTCTTGTATAGTGTTACTTCAATCTTCCAAATAAGTATATCATCTGGTATATTGAAGTATGGCTTTTTGGCGACACAAAATTGCATAAAATAAATCGGTTTGGTTGGTACTATGGTTGCCTAAAGAAATTGATGGGGTACTAATCAATACTTCATTCTTCTTATTTGGAAATTGTCTTTGGCTTCAGATTGTTGATCTAGTTGCTACCTAAGACCAAGGTCTTTCTTGAGTAAAACAGTCTTGAAACGAGAGCGGCTATTTATTCCACACCAACGTTCCCTAATCCTCTGGAGTCCAGACCTGTAGCCCGAAAGCCCAAAATATAATTAATTGTTCGACTCTGAAGGAGACCTTGGACCCACTTGGGTCCTTTTATGTTTCCGGCTGAGGGTACTCGATAAGTTATGAATTTTCCTGAACATATAGCAACCCAATATGTTCAGTGTTGGTTAGCTTATTTATTTAGTAATAATAAATTTTCATCAGTAAACCTATTCAGCTATTAAATGATCCATTGCAACATATACTTAAAATAAAGCAAACTTATTTTTAGTGGCAAACTATTATTACTAATAATCAAAAATCACTAACTAAATAAATTTTATTTAGTCATAAAAGATACTTAGGATAATCGAACCATTTTATATAAATACGTATAAACCAAAAAAAAACACCGCATTCAGATTGCTTCCACTTCTTCCATAAATAAAACTAAAATTTTAAATATTTTTTAAGGTTATTCCCATTTTCACCCTTTACTTAATCTCCGCTCACAATCCATTATTCCAAGTCATTAACATCCAATTTTTTTATTTTATTGTTACGACATTTTTTTTTTTTTTGGTTGACTGTAAATGCTATAATTTCCAAAATAATTTGTTCTCGTTACTAAATTAGCATCTCATCATGTATGAAAACAAGAACAGAAGATACCAAAACAAAATATCTAAAATTAGTTTGAAGTGTGTTATGTATCACAGAAAATAATTATTTTATAGTTCTCTAGCTAATTTGCATATTTGAACATAATAAAAAAAAAAAAAATATTTTCTTAAATAGTTTGTTGTGACTAAAATAGTTTTAATTTTAACACGAAACATAATTTTTAATAATTGAATTTTTTGTTTTGTTCTCTTTCCAGATTGATTTCTAAAAAATAACGAGATAGAAAGGACGAAGTGGATTACGGTGGTTAATACACGGAATGCAACGTTGCCCATATTTACATGAAATGAGAGAACGTTTATTAGGCCAACCACAGGAACTAGTACCAATGGAAAATTTAGAAAGAGATAATTTAATAGATAGCCACACAAGACAATTGGATAATTGTAGTAATCAGGTTGGAACTGTGGTGAAGGTAGGCAATGGTTTAAAACTAACGCCTGCTCCTCATTAACATCATCTTATTATTTGTATTGTTGTTTACCAGAATAGATAAATCAAGCAGACACTATTCTGGATATCATCATATTACAGCATGATGCTATCAATCATAAAAATCAAATTAGTTTTTAATTAATTTAGCATGTTTGGAGTGAATGAATATAAATTATATTAAATAATACGATTGGGATTGGTTCAACTGCATTACTGTAAAAAATATTATCTTTAAAGTGGCAATCAAATCAAATAAAAAAAAAAAATTTGTAGTTTGATTGTGTAATTAATTCTATTGTGGTAGTTTGGTGAATGTGAAAATGAAAAAAAAATCGAAACAGAAATCATTGAACTAGAATTGTTATTTATAATAATAATTGTTGAATGTTCTTCTGTTGCCGGAGAGAGAATATATTGTATGCACTCGTATGTACACATAAATCGTAATTGCTTATTGTGCATGAGTGGTTTTAATGTTATTTCAATGTTTTTATTTATGTATGCTGGATTTGTTGAATTGAATGTGGAATTGGGTGAATATTTTCAGAGTAGTAGATCTACACGCAAATAAAAACAACCTTGCATTTTTATCGAATTCATCAATCAATTTATCGAAAAATAACTGCAGCACTATCTTCCGAATCGCTTTAACTAGCGTGGAAATTTGTGATGTTATTTGATTATACCGTGTGTTGATTTGAAAAGTTAAAAGGAGATACCCGATGAAAAAATGTTATTGGTACATTTGTATGATTTCGATAGGGCAACAAAACAGAATGAATTATTTTACAATTAGAGGTCGTTTTCAAGGTCGTTTCAAGGTCAATTTAATTTATAAGATTGTGAAACATATTTTTTGTAACAGTTTCATATTCTTCAAGCAAAAAGAAACAACTTGTCTTAAAAAACCACGAAAAACCTTTGCAAACTGTAGGTGTTGTAAAAAATTTGAATAATGACAAGGTATTAAAATAAAAATGCTACTTGAAGTTTCTCAGTGCGTGCATAAACTTCATCCAAATAAAATTAAGCAAATGAATGTTGCGCTTGAAGAAACTATGCATTGGAAAATAAAGTTGACAATGAAGGAAGCATTTTCTGCATTTTCAATAAAGGTTTTCTTCTCACTATATCTTGCCTGTTCGTGAAGAGTCGAAGAGAATGACCAGCATGATCGTCATACCTAACTCCTCTTGATTTCTTTTTATTTTTAAGTACAAACAGAACAACATAATCTTTTTAAGCGAAAAAATAAACATATGTAAAGGGCTGGAATCTTACGAGGTGGTGAAAGCTGCGGCCCGGAAAATTACGTGCTTATCTCATCTTAAATAAACTCAATCTAACCTTTGATTCAACTTATAAATTAATCCCTAAACTCAACCTACGACTAAATCAGAAAGTGCCTCAACGCAATCCCCATCACATTCACCAAATAAACCCCCAACCCAACCCTCAATTCGGTCAACCTCAATTCAACTTTAACTCAAACCGCAGTTAAACTCCCAACTAAAGTGCTCATCCAACCCTAAGCGTAGCTCAACTCAACCCCAACCCAACCTGGAAATCGAACGCCAACACAACTTTTAACTTAACTCCAAACGGCCAACTTTAACCTCAAACTAGCATAAGTAAAAAATTCATCAACGTGGCTCGAAAACCGACAGAAATCATGATTGACTGGCCAAAGTGATGAGATAAATTTTTACCTGACACAAGTTTTTGTTTTGAAGACTGCGGACTTATTTTGATACTTTTCAAGTTTCTAGCAATTTGTAAATAGCCAAATTAAATCAACAAAATCAATCAATTTAAAATTCGATATAAGCAAGGTAGTTTAAAGTTCAGCTTCGTGTCAGATTAATTTTACAAGTAGCTTTTGTATAATATATGATTACATCTATATGAAACACACACATCGACAAAAATTAAACCAAATCAATCTGATTTCTGATTAATAAGCATAAAAATAATTTTCTTGGAAAATATGTACTGTGCGTTTGTACTGTTACTTACGTAACATATTTAACAAATAAGAGGATTTTTTGACGATTCTGACTAAAAGTAGTAAAAGCACACCAAAAAATTCTTGGAAAATTTTAATTTTCGTTTCTTAGTATTTTTATCTAAATTAATTTTTAATCGATTGTTTGCTGAGCTTTAATTGCTAAATAGATTAATTTTTTGCCCAATGATTTTTGTTTGAATTTCTAATTAATCGAAACTAAAGTTTTAACATTTAATAACAACTGTAAAATAATATTCCGTCCATTGGAACTAAAACTCCCTAAAATTCGGAAGAATAATTAAAATTTATAAAATTTGAATGAAATTATGAAAATATAAAGATTGAAAAATTACTTGTATTACAACGGTCTGAAAAATTACGTGTATTAGTGAATTTCTCTCAAGTTAACTCAATTTAACCTCAAATAAACTCCCAAATCAATCCTCTTAATGTTAATCCCTCAAGCAACCGCAAATCAATCTCCAAGTCAACTCCAAACAGAACGCTCAACTAAACCCGAACTCAACTTAAATTCAATCCCTGCTCAGCTCACAATTCGACCTATAACTCAACTCTAAAACAAACTCTAAGCTCAACCATAACTGAACCCCTACTTAATCTTCAACTCAAAGAACAACTCAACCCTCAAGTCACCTCCAAACTCAAGGCTCATCTCAATTCCTAAATCAACTCATTTCGAAAATCCAACTCAACCCTCAAATCAAACGGCCTACTAAATCCTCAAATAACATGGTTCGAAAAACGGCATACTTAGATTAACTCAACGCAAGACAAATCCAACTAATTTTCAACTCAACCCCAAAAAAAAAATTCATCTGAACCGTTAGCTCAAGTTCAAGTCAACTTGTTCTCAATCCTTAACTCAACCCCAAACTGAATGCCCAACTTAATCCCCATATCAAACGGTCCGAAAAAAATACATGGTACATTAATTTAAATCTACCCAGATAAATCCCCAACTGAACCCCTATATCAGCACAAACTCGACCACCCACCTCAAATCCAAAATCGGACTACTTTGAAAAACTAAATGTGCAAGAAATTTTAAAATTTTTATAGTAAAGTCACTCTGTAGATTTGGACCAATTTGTGTTAAAGACGACTCTTAATTTGGTGGTACTATTGCTGAGACTGACGACAGCGTGATGCGGTAAATAATATTTTGTCTTATCTTACACTGGAATCTTTTCACTCACGTAATCTAGTACAATGGACTCGTTCAGAGATGCTTGATATTCCGTGAATAATTCTGGTGCTCTTGCAAATCTCCTTTCCATTAAAAGCAGTTGCTGATAGGCTGCCTTATTTGATGTGTCTAATGGTGGAGGTGTTGGTTCTAACTATGAATTAGCCATTTTTGCTTCGGTTGGTGGTTAGTTCGTAAAATAGATCACATTCATGTGTATTGATACCTGGATTTGTATGGGACGAAATTTCTTCCATTTGCCAGAATTTTTTTATTTTCCGATTTAGATCTTCAGTAGTGACATCTAGGTTAGTTAGATTACTCATTGAATTATGCCATACTCCTGCTATTAACTAGCCGATTTTGGAAGATTGTAAGTTTCGGTTATCCGTTAACTTCACGCCTTTATGGATTTAGTACTGTGAAAAATACGTCGGTTCCGAGAAGTACATCTATTTTATTTGATATATAAAACTGGGAATCGGCTAACTTCAATTGTATAAAGTTGTATTTTTGAGACTTACTGGCTTGGTTGGTAATAAAATTATGATATTGTTGATGATATAGGTCGTGACTGTACTAGATAATTTCTATCTATTCGCGAATGTATAGTCATATCCTTTTGTCCTCTTGTTTTTCCAATCGGTGCTGATGCTATACCGTAACTAGATACGGAAGATTGGCCTAGCTCTAGGCCTAGGCTTTGAGCGCAAGATTGGACAAATGTGTGATGTCTGTTTCTGTAAATGGTGCATGATGATCTGGAAAAACATTTAGCACTAGTGTGTCTCTTCTTCAAACAATTGGCATATAAATTATTTTCTGCGTACATTTTGATCTTGTGTCCCAATTCATATTTTTGAATTCAGGATATTTGAATATAGGGAGTTGCTGTCTGCAAACTAAAAGCTGTGTTCTAAAAGTTCTCGTGCTTTATAGTTCTAGTAGTAACTGATTGATCTGATTGAATACTGTATAGATTAATATTCCCGGGTTTTTACACTGAAAAAGGTTTGTGGAATGAACGAGAAGATGGTGGAATTTGAATAAACAAAAACAGTACTAACGGAAGATCTGATTTTATTTCTTGCTTGCTAGACTTTCGAGTATCTGTTCCATTTTTTCATTTGTTGTCGCAACTAAGAAATTCACATTTATTTCATCATTCACGAAACTCTGATACCGGTTGTATCTTATCCGAACCGACATCTTCACATTGGTGTCAGCTGTTTGACTAATTTTAGCTAACCCGCATGTTCTAAAATCAATTCTTTCCTATTCGTTAATTTTGTAAATAGTTGCGAAAATAAAACTGACCTATATTTATATACGAGTAATTACTTGATATTCATAAAACATATGTTATTTTTGAACTACCCATTAGATATTTAATTCTTTGAAGCATGAAATCAACCTTGTATGAGATTTTGTTTATGTGTCGTAATTTTTATTTTTTTTTACCTTAAACTTCACACTTGACTACCATACATAATATCGACGAATTTAATCCGTGCACCACACACGTACATGTAAATAACTGAATATAGTTTCAATAAATTATTTTTGTAAATTTACAGTGCAATCCAGATGGATATGGATCACATACGAGCCCGGCCCATCAACGTACACCACTAGTGCCACGAGATTTAGGCGAAGATTTTAGTCTAAATGATTTAGATGATTATCATCAGTCACCGTATCGAAATGGTGACCCATCAAAACGACCAAAAAATGCAAAGTAAGTACACATACACATCTATAAATATACATAAGACGACTAAATGCTCTACACAAATGCGCTATATACTAAAATTAGGTTTGTATGATTTTATGTTTTGATTTTATGTTGTTTTAATTTACTTTTTAATTTTGTGTTAAGTTCTTTGTCTGATTTATATAAAAAGGAAAAAACAAAAATGCTCATCGTACAGTGGCGATTGGGAAATTAGTAAAGAGATGAAAAATCGTAAAATTCTTCTCAGAGCACTCACTGTAAAGTATGTTGGCACAATAAATAAACGAGTACTAAAAGTACAACACAAAAAAAAAATCGATCAATATTCTATCGTATTGTTCTCGTATATAGTAGACACATACACATGTAAATATTAAGGAAAATTTGTTTTCCTTTTTTTTTTTATTGTGTATTCGGTGTATTCCGCATCCATTCAACTCCCGCAACTCTAATGTACATAAAGAGATACACAGAGAAAGGATGAACGATATATATTTTATCCACCATTTTGAAAATTGAATGGTAATTCCCCTTCATTCAAAATAACAAAAAATCAACAATGTTCAATATAGGATACATACGTATACAGCATCCCCCTATAAACAAATTTTTCACAATTTTCTTTTGTATTTAATAAAGTATGCATATCAAAATTCAAAAATATTATTCCCAACCAACTATTTGTCGGGGTGTGCTGTATACTATTTTGTCGGTTCTCATTCAATCTATAAAGTAAATCGTGATGTTATGTTTTGTTGAGTATACTACATAGTGTTCTTCTGTTCTCCAGCTTCCTCAATCGTATCGTCGTTTTTTTTAGTTGTTGTTGTTGTATTTTTGTTAGTTAATTCCTAATATTGCAAACGTCTTTGCGCTGTACTGATCGTACGCGCGTATAACGCCGTTGTAAACAAAAAAAAATTTGTTTTTGTGTGTTTTAAACAATAAAAAAAAAATTTATTAAAAGAAAAGTTAATTTCCGAGATTTTGATTCAGTTTATATCGAGAGTTTTTCGAAATTTATATATAAAATCGAAATACGAACACAAAAAAAAAAAATGTAAAAAAGAAAAATAATTTCCACAAAGTTTATTTATTTAAAATTTTAATGTGCGAGTTAAACTAAAAAAAAATAAAATTTAATTTAAATCAAAATAATAATAAATAAAGAAATTTTCTTATTCAAGTGTGTTACTATTTTAGTGTGAAAACTATGTGGATTTTTATTTTTTTTTTGGTTTAAATGAAGATGTTTAGTTAAAATGTATGTAGGAAACAGTTTTGTTAAAGTAGTTATCCACGGAGGTCACTAGGTCGCCCGGGCATCCTAACAAACTATACAAAACTATAAATCGCGCGAACCAAATATTTTCGTTTTCTTTGCCATCCGTTAAAAAGATAAAAAAAAAAAAGCTTTAAGAGCCCCACCCCAAAGTATCGTTAGCAGTACAAAAAAAGTTTATTTAATTTTTTATTTTATTTTTTTAACAAATTTTTTTTTATATTTTTCATCTTAAAATTTTCCCACTGCGTTGGAAATTCTGCGCAGCTTCTTTCAACAAACAAACATACAAAAAAAGCTTTTTTAGTTTGTTTTTCTTCTAACCAATATACATATTTTTTGTTTTGTGTTATTATTAATTAAATTAATACAATAAAGATAAATAAGGAAGCGCTTTTCTGAATTTCCTCATTTTTTCTAATAAATATATTGAAAATAATATTAAAATTAAATGTCTAGTGAATTATTAAAAATATAAAAAAAAAAAAAATATTAAATTTATTTTTAATAACGAAAAAAAAAAAAAAAAACTTGAACCATTCCATCACCACACATACAAAAAAAATAATAAAGTTCAGCCGAAATGGTTGGTGGTCCCGACTTAAAAGTGGCTACAGTGGATGTAGAAAGTGGTGATAATATGGCAACACTTCCAGTGTCCCGATCACATACCAGCACCGATAGTGCTGAAAAAAATAATGCGGCCAACAAAGAAATGGAATTAAAAAATGTTATGCCGAGACCATTACTGAGGTGAATATCCATAAATAGTTATAATTTTTATTAGTGTTAAATTCATTAACTAATTAGAAAAAATTTTATACAATTTTCAAAATTAACGAATTTTTTAATTTTATTCTTTTTCTTTGTTTTCTATAAATATTATTGTATAATGTGTAATGGCGCTTTTTCATTAGATTTTCACCTACATTTTTTCCCACTTCTCTATACTACATAACATAAGTACTATACGTAAAATAGGATTCTCCTCTCTTTTACTGTAAACATATACAAACACACAAACACATTTTATGGGAAAAATCAGGAATTTATGGAATTTAATTTAAAATTTGATTTTCTGTGTAACTCGATAAGAGAAACAATGGAAGTTCGTTTCGTTCAGTGCGACTGTGGGAAGAGTTTTTTTTTGTTTTTTTGGGAGAAAAACTCTTAAACTCTTGTAAATCTAGGTCAAATTATTTTATTGTACTACTCCACTATTTTACACACAGAAGGAAAAAAAAACTATTAAAATAGTAATTAAACGAGTGAACATTTTAATTAGAATGGTGTGTGGATTTTAAATGAATTATGATCAACTCCAAATAGTTTTCTTATCTTCAGCCTGAAGTGATACAAAATTTTACAAATTTTTATTTTTATTTTTTCATGTTAACTGCTTATGTTTCAATCAATTATGGTGTTAAATGGATTTATATTAAGTGAAGTGTTTACACTTAACCGTTGTAATTTTCAATTTAAATTTGTAATCTTAAATTTAATGGGGGAACGCTCGATAATTTAGGGTGAAATAATCGAAACGTAAACAACTTAGATTAGATCTGTGCTATAATACTGGAACTAAGATTTGAAAATATTTTATTGTGACCTCTCTTAAAAATTTATTTTAATTTAAAAAATTAACGGAATATTATATTGTAGCACAAGTGCGGAAAGAGCTTCATTAAAAAGCAAGTAAAAAGGCGTAAAGGATTTGTTCGCAAGTTCTTTTTATAACATTTCAGCAATGTGTCTCTTTCTACTCTTTTTCAAATAAGACCAAAACAACCGACGTCATCGCTCAGTAAAATTTGCACAGGACGAGTCAGTAAAGAACCCATTTCTGACCGACAAATTTACACCTACTTTCTGAACGTTTGTCGAAAAAAAAATTAGTTGAAAGCTTAATTTTAGCTTTTCTCTAAGGAGAGGCTATGTATTAACTGTTAGGTTTTTTTAAGTATCCTATGGAATGATGAATAAAAACTGGCAAAAAATATTTGATGCGCGAAAATTAGAGATTGCGAAGTTAGTTTCTCGACGAATTTACTTTCTCGAGAACTTGAGTTTTCAAATTTTTTCTCGAGTTCTCGGAAATTCTTGAGCATTTTTCTATTTTTTAAACTACTTTGTTGCATTGATTTATTTGAAAGTTCCTAACAAAGAAACATTTCTTTCATTTTGAACTGAAGTATTGGCCGAAGAGTAATCACCTCCTTATTTATTTGACAAGTCAAGAAAAACTGTGGAAAGAAGAGATTTTTGTTTGTTATTGCTGCCTGGCGGACCTACGTAGCTAGATTGGAAAACAAATGGAAGGCCCAACAACTAAGAGCACAATAACTCCCGATTAAACATAGAAGCAGTTCTCTACACATGAAATAACCATTTAATATTTGAATTTTTGGTAACCGTTCGAATAACTGCGATTATATAAACCAGCATGGTAAAATGACTGTATTGTCTTTATAATTGGTACAAAATGACTGAGTCCATCCATTTTATCATTGATTTTTTGGCCAAAAATTATTACACTGATGAAGAAGGCCATCCATGTACTTTATTTATAGGATTAGTGAAACACCCACAATAAGCGACATTGTTTATGAGATAAATAGTGACCCAAGTCATTTTTTCATTATTTCGACTTTCATTTTAGTATCAACTAAACATGAATTTAAAAGAAAAATTATCTCTTAATCCAAGCAATGATGTCAGATGTGTTGGTAATGATTTTTATTATTATATGTAGCGTGTTAATTAAACGTAACGATAACGAATTTCAAAAAACCGTATCTTTATACAGGTCATTTCATGAAATCTGGACGGTAATGTCTGACGGTTATCGTTTTTCGTCAACTATAAATCTGACCGGTGGAAAATTCGTATTTTATGTAAATACCACACGGTCATATTATTAAGCAAATTTCAGAAAATTTGGCTTAAAGCGCTGGAAAAGGACCAGTGTGAAATTTTTAACGCATCTTTTACCACATTTAATGCGACTGTAAATTTGTTTAACATCGTAATTCAGCTCGCATAGATACCTTACAGAATGTGAAGAGGACACATTAGATTTTCCATGGTATCCCATACCTTAGGTTTAGTCTCTTATGATTAATTTTCAAACGGACAACATTTTAACTGTGTCTCTTTCCATAATGAAATGTCAAAGCCAATGATAACCGTTCCGTTCTGCTCGGTTGTTTCATCCCAATTTACTTTATAATTTTGAATGAAAGTCGGAAACTCCAATACTAAGAGCGAAGGGAAATAAAAGGAAAGGCACATTAGATGAAATTTTAAGTTTTCGAGTTGGCGAAACAGCCGAAGCGAACCAGATAAAATGTGACCGGAACGGAACGGAAACGGACGTCATTGTGTCGGGATCTTCACTGAATATTTATGTCACAGTATACGTAAAAATCTAGTGCTTTTCGATGAGGGAATTTCGGATATTTGGAACAACATATTGCGAAACAACATGTTGCGAAAATTCCGAAAATAGATCTATATAACAAAAAATGTTAAATAAATAAAATTGAAAAATTAAATTATATAAAATATGAACGTGTACGAAAATATGATATGAAAGAAAGGCCTTGTGTGGTATTGCCATCCACTTCTGTACTATGCACAATCGACTCCGCCACATCAGGCTAGTAAAATTTTCAAAATTATTTGGGCCGTATCACTCGAATAGATGTTTTTGAAAATACTATAACAGTTTACTATTAGTAAAGATACATGTTAAACCGAAAGTGATCTGACTGAAAACGTCCGAGATAAATTCAACATGTAAACGGTGACTTGACTGAAAGTTATCTGAAAGTAGTCTGAGTTCGGTCAACTTAAATTTGGTTGGTTGAGTCAGCTTGTATATTGAGTTAAACATGTAAACTTTAGTTTAGTTGAACTGACAGATTTTTTCTTACTGTTAAAAGGGCAAAATGTTTTTATACATTTTCCAAGTAGTTTTTAAATAATTTTTTAATAATTTAAATGTAATTTTAAAACAAAGTGACATTTGAACTGTCAGCTCAGATCAAATAAAAAAGTCCCATGTAAACACCAACCCAAATTTTCAGTCAGATCACGTTCAGATAAAACTCAGTCAGATCACTTTCGGTTTAACAAGTATCTTTAGTATATATCGTGTATCGTTACTGTTTGATCCATTTAAATTTCGAAAAATTTCTTTACTAGAATTATTTCATTTTTGATAAAGACACGAACAGTCTAATAGCTGGTAAACGTTTTTTTAAAATAGTTTTGCATCGGCTGACAAATTGTGAAAATGTTTTTTTGTATCCCATGAATGATATCGACAACTCGGCTTCGCAACTCCGGCTTTGAGCCTCCCAGAGTAGTTCAATTTTTTTTAATATGACTTTAGGCGTATTTGTTTAAATTTAACAGTACTTTACACTCGCCTGGCGACAGGTCAGGCCCAGAGAAATCCCCTATTATTTTATTTTATCGCTTAAATACGCCTAAAGTTAAATTATAAAAAATTGAACTTTCCTGAGCGGCTCAGACCCGAATTGCGAAGCCGGGTTTTCGATATCATTCTTATGATAATAAGCATACAAAGCAGCATTTTTTACAGTTTGTCAGGATGTGCAAAACTATTTTAACAAAACGCTTAGCCAATATAACCCAAATTGATAAAGAATATAAAAAATCTGTTTGATAAGGTAAGCTGTGGAAGTGAGAGTAGCATTAAAAAGCGCCTTTGAATGCTTTAGTTCTTCCTTCAAGGGGCTTTCAGGGTATTTCTTTAAAATTCAAAAACTGACAACTTTAACTAATTTCTGTACATTCTAAAACCGGGTTTTGTTTTGTTGACAAGATACAATTTTTAGCCAACAATTAAATAATCATTCCTAATTTCTTTCAGAAATTGAGGGACTGCCAAAATCATTTAAACAAGTAGTTGAAATGTCTCTTAAAGATGTAGAGGTTGCAAGTTTTGGTTTTAATTGTAGGTTTCCCAAATAATCGTGAATTGAAGAAAATCGCTTTCCAGAATAAACTTGTAATAATATTGGTTGTTATTCTTGATGTTTTTAAAACTAAGTCCACGACCTTCCCAGTTGAAACTATCAGAAGCTTCTTAATTAATGCTTATTGAATGTCTTAGCTTCTTGTAACCGGCAATATCACCTTCTATATAAACTTCAGTTTCTCTTCTTTATTGTAAATTATGACATTAGCTTTATTCATTGCAAAAAGCGATATGTTAGAGTTCATCAGATGAGACACCTCGATTCGACGTTTAATATTCTTGGATTTCTGCAAATGATTCATTATATTTTAATTATCACGTGGCTCTATTTTCATGCCAAGGAAACGGTTGAGAGAAACGCCATAGTATTAGATTCTTAATGAATCATATGAATCCAGTATCAAGAGACTTACACGACCAGCACCGTCAACACAATTTTCCGGTTGTATATTATTACGCATTATTTGAAATTTTAATTTGCGCCCTGAGTGTTTTGCGAATTACTGTACCTGTACTAGTTAATGGAGGCACCGGCGAACAGGATAATTTAGAAAAGTTGCTGTTTATCTCTCCTAAATTTCATATGGATAATCGTTTCGAGCGGATTAGTGCTTTAGGTAGAACGTTCAGTGGTAACCTGTTAAATCTTCAACTCGCCAGATTCCCTAATCGAGTTGCCGTAAAATCTAATGGCGAAATATCAGCAGGCAGCAACATCAGGGTTCCAAGTTTAGCAATCCACTAAACTGTGAATCTTTGTCGACACTTTGTTTCATTGAGGAAAGGCATTCTACTCGAGGAATTTACATTAAAAAGTACACATATTACAAAGGCGCCGAAAGAATGCTGATGAAAGTTTAGAATCCCAAGATAATACTGGATATCACAAATTGTCTGATGAATTATTACAAACTAGCTAGGCAGTACGGACTAATAATTAGCATGCGCCCAATGTAATGAAGATTTGGTAAAGATGGTGAGAAAACACGATTTTAATAAGGTTCAATCATAATGTTGCACAATCATAATAAATCGAAAAAATGCTGCTGCTTTACTTACATGAAATATATGGGTTTGGTGAGATTATGGTGAGATAATCACATGTGAAATCCCTTACCACTCGCTAAAATACGCTATGTACACACATAGTTGTAAAGTATGTATATGTATATAGAAAAAAGTTCGATTTTCTAAAATTCTTGTTCTGGCGTGAAGTGCACAAAGCAATGCAGCATTTTTACGAACACCCTAAACCTTCTTTAAACCAAAAATACCATCTTACATATTATGGTAAATCGGTTTGGATATCGTTTTCTATTTTGTCACAGACACAGGAGTTTCGCTTCACGAAACATTTTTAAAGTCCCTTTAAACCAGCAAAAGCTATTATTACAACTTAATTCGTTGATGTATTTAAGTTTGCTGGAAATTGAACGTAATTTGTTCAATAAATTGAATGCGACGTAATCCACTAATTTCCAATTAATTTCCGTTTATTTTCAATACACAGCTCAAATTACACAGGGAAAATAATTTTTGAAATTGAGTGCAACATAATTATGTTATATACATTTCTAATCATATATTTTTGCTAAAAAATTATTAAATAATTTAATTTAAATGATTTTTGACGACTTACCCCATTTTATTGCTGCAATATTCACAATAAATAAACAAAATTGTTTCTTTTCTTACTCCTAAACGTCATGTAAGTTAATTACATATTTCTATAGGCTAAATCATGTAAAAGTTAGTTGCTATAAATATTTCTCGCCTAAATGTTGTTTAAGTTTTTTTATTAACATTTTTTTCGAAAATATTGAGCAAATAATTAAAATTCGACCCTACCATAAAAAGTTCAAAACGCCATTTCACATAATATTTGAAATTTGACATTCTTCAGTTGACTTTACAATTATTGCGTTTCCGTACGATTTTTCAATCGCATAATAGAATATTTTCAATTACATTTTCGTTTTTTTTATAATATCCATAAAATATAAAGGTGTTTAAATATTTATAAATTGCAAAAAGTATAAAATGGTGTGTAAAATTAAAATTATACTGAATAATAAAAATGTGGAAACGATGGAGCGTAACAATGGCGTAAAAATATTTGTTGGCGGTGTGTGATAATCGAAAGTTTAAAACGTTATTTGGTTTATTTTCTTTTTGTGTATTTTCCATTACATAGATACAACGAAAGGTAATAGTGAGAGTTTTCTTTTTTTGGTGCGGTTATTTTATAATTGATGAGCTTCACGAAAAGCTAATAATTAATAATAAAATTTAAATATTGGTGAATAGTGTGGGGAGGCGCTACCTACATATAACGGCATATTGCAGATGCTAGGTTTGTGGTTTTGAAAACACATGGTTTGGTTTGATATTCAAAATATTTAGTCTTCTGCTTTTATATATTTTGAGTTTTATCTTAATCATTTAATCTGAGATTAATTTTTGTTTAGGTGGTGAAAGATTTAATTTCGCGATAATCGGTTGAACGGCAACAACACTCTCGTTACTTATGGATTAGTATGCAATTCTTCATATCTCTTTATCTCGAATTTCAAAAACAAATTTGATGGCCGAGCAAAAAGGGTTAATTACATTTTCTTTTCAAGATCGCGGAAAATAATTTCTTGTCTATAAACACTGCAACTATTCTTTATAATGAAATTTGAAATTTGACCATTAAACTTTTTGAAGTGCCTATACTTTCTAAAACAAAATTAAATAATGGTATAAAACTATTTAGATTTGAAAATAAGGTTATGATTGTGTTCTGAATCAGGAATATAACCTTTTTTATTAGGCAGGTGCAGATAAATTAACATCTCGCTCGGTTCTAGATTTAGATAGCTAAATTTGGGAATCTGTGGCCTAAAAATGATTCGTGATTATGAGTTTGATCTTACAAAATCAAACCTTGCTTAAAGGGTTTTCGGATTAAATGAACGCGTTTCAGAATTAAATGAAACCTTTGTCTTTAAATCGACAAAAAATTTGTAATTGTAAAACTAACAATTTAATTTAATATTTGGCAATAATCTATTAGAGTTTGTCGATATTACCCGAAATTTCCAATGTTCCATGACATTTCAGAATTTGTCATAAATCGGGATTTTCGATATTTTATGAGATTTTTCGAGGTTTTTAGCCATATTCGAGATTTGAATGGCATTGATGGTTTACATACATTAACCTTGCGAAATTTTTAATGTTATTCTGGAGGTCGAAGCTGAATTAGAAAAGCACTGATTTACATATGGTAATCTGGCAGAGATAACATTATCGAAATTCGAGATTTTTGGATTTGGATAGGGTTTAATAAGGATTATTGGGTGGTTTTTCAAATTTTATTCGATATTTTTTTAAATTTCATAATACTTACTTATTCCAAATTTTTTTGTGAGTATTAAGGATTTTCGAGAACTCTAAGACTATTCGAACTTGTTGAGATTTTTCGTGTCTGTCCATGTTTCTTCGATATTTGTCGAAATTTCCAATGGTCTTGTTACAAAAATATTGATTTATCGAGGCTTTTGTTTTTGAGCTTCCCGAGATTTGCTTAGCTTAAATTTTGAGTATATTGAGTTCCATTTCAAAGATTCTTGAAGTAATTATGGGTTAATCCAGATATTGCGAATAATATGAACGGCGTTGGGTTGCTTAATACATCAAGATTATTCGAGATTTTCGAGATTATCATTGAAGATTTTTGGATATTTTTGATATTTTCGAGATAAGTTACTCGTTGATGTTAGTTGCATGATGTAACTGATTATTCAAAATTGTTGAAGATGTTCGAGATTATTACTAATTTTTCGGATTATTCGGGACTGTTTGAATTTATTGAAAACTATTTGAAGCTACTTAGGTATTAGTTCATTGGTGATGAGTTGTTGCTTTACGAATCTTTTTATGAAGCTTTCCTAAATATTTTGCGAAACTTTTAAATTTAAACTCATCAAGTATAAAGCTAGTCCAACGTAGATTGCCTCCTTCTTCCTATCCCAAAAAAATAACCAAAAAACAAAGTTGTTATTGGAACCAAAATTTAAATAAAATAAAGCTTTTATACCTTTATTTAAATATAAAAAGTGTTTAACTAAAAACACATCAGGCTAAATTTTGTGTACGTATGATTACATGATGTGTACATAAACATAGTTCACAAAAGAAATTTATAAATTGAATAAAAATACTAAACACCACTAGGCACCGCAAAATAATTAAAACGTTCATTTTTATAAGACGTGCGCGGGTTTTTAAAATTAACGTTTTACTTGCACCAAGTCAAAAAAACGAATTGAGTAATAATAAGAGTGAGAGAAAGAGAGATAGAGAGAGAGAGTGACTTGTTGATCACACAAGTAAACTTGTGCATGGTGGCGTTACACTGCTAGTTTTACACTGTGTAAATAAATAGTGTAGCTGGTATGGTAATCTGAAGATTCCAGAAATGTGACGAGAATGATTGTGCGAAATTTATTTATGAGAAAATTATATTTGAATTGGAAAAATATTGTGTGCGACATTTTATATTTTGGTAGTGAAGTGAATTTATGAAAATTCGGGAATAAAATATACGAATGTATAAATGAATGGATCGTTACAACTGTTTTAAAAATTAGGAACTTTGTAAACCTTATTTGCACTCGCTCAACGTGAATGGTGTTTTTTCTAGTTTTTGCGAGTGCACAATAAAAACTAAGGGCGGAAGTGTGTTATGCATTTTGTGAATATGTAAACTAAATCGTTGTCAAGTCATTGAATAAATTTTTAAATATTAGGTTCTTCCAGATCATAGCCAGATAACTATTTTTTACACGAAGGGTGCAATTATTAAGAGTTCTTTTGCCCGCTGTCAGTGGCAAAACATTTAGGATCTACGATTGGCGCTACAGGTTAATGCTTGTAGTTTTAGTCGATGCAGATTTTATTTAAGGGTATCGCACTACCTGTAATAAAAACGTTAAGATTATCTGTATGTTGATACTGGCGCTTTAGGTACATTTTTGGATGGGAAACTGGTTAATGATACCGATGTTGAATTAAAGGTGCTCTCATTTCACACCAGTGACCTCTTCGACTTTTGTTCAGGTCAGCTTTATATGTCATCTCCAGAACCAGTTTTTTTTTTTTTTTTGGGGTTTATTTAGTTGGTGGAGACGCAAAATTGAAGATATTATTTTCTTCACCGGATCATTTGGAAACGAATACGGTGAAAGTGCCCAACGGGATTTCTTTTGTCTTTCTATGTAAATTAGTACCACATCCTATAGTTTTCACTATTCCTCAACTAATCACTCCCTTTCTGACGCCGTTTATTTTAGCATACGACAAACGCTGATTAAACAATAAAGTTGTTTCGTGGAAAATAAAATTTAATGACGATTTCACTCTACTAAGAGAAAAAAAGTAAATAGAATTTGTTTGCTCATTTTTCCGCAATTCCCGACTTTATTTGTGTACGAAATAATTGGAGTACTTATTTTTAAAACCCAGTTAATACCAAATAAAATATTTAATTTCTAAATTAGAGCTAACATATTTTCTGCCGAACTTTTATAGCGATTTTGTTGTTGTTGGAATACCAATTGTAGAAAATAGTCAAGCTGTCTGATTGGTATTAATTGCAAAATGCCTTTTTGTTGCTCAATTTAATTTAATTTTGGATATATTATTTCCCAAAGTGTCAGACGAAATTTTATTTCTGGATAATTTTTATTGATCGATTTTTAAACATTTCTAAACTAATCAAAGTAATTCATAAATCAGAAAATTTGTAAATTAATAAGTTTTAGGTGTCTGTGACCTAAATCAAATCTGTAATGCTTTAAATGGTAATCTGTAGAAAGAGTCAATTCAACACTTTAAACCGCTTATTTAAATTAAACAAAATTAATTACTCACCTTTAATGACTTGAACAAAAGCTCAAACCAACTAACCTTTAACATCCGGACAAACCAACATACATACACACACAAACAACAAAATTAAAACAGATTCGCTTAATTATTAATAATTTGTTTAGTTATGGGAGTATGAATTATATTAGGGCGCAGATGAATAAAAACCAGACATTGCTTTCAAATTAGCATAATTGAATATTCCTACACAACGTAAAAAAAAATTTGTACATTATAATGGTCTGGGAAATCAACATTGTTTTATTACATTTTTATATATTGTGTGAATATCGACGTTCGCACATAAAAATGTAAAGAGTAACAGCTACTACTTGAAGTTAATGATACTTATCACGAGTAAAAAACTATTCAACCGAGCATCGTATTATGTGATACATTTTCTATTCCAATTCATCTCCATATAATTTAAACTGGAAAAACTATTTATATTCGTTTTTATATGTGAAAATTTATTATCGCATACAGGAAAACTGAAAAGCTCAAAGTTATATAAATACAAAAAAAAAAAAAAACTTTTAATAAAAAGGAGATGGCTTTTAATGAGAATATACTTCACGTAATAATTTTAATCTTTTCAATGAGGTTTTGTATTTGTTTGTTTGATAACCTCGGGATAAATTTTCCACTATAACGATTTCGGTATGTTATGTAACATGAAATATATGAGATCCCATTTTGTACCATTTTAATTAGACTAAATAATATTTTATCTTTTTTAATTTAAATTTAATTGTAATAATTTTTAACGGAAAATATATAATATCAATTTACCGGAAAATGCTAAAGAAGAAGAAGAAGAAGAAGGAGCAAACAAAATATTAAAAAAACTACTTTTATATAATTTAATTGTGCCGAGTTATAATGGAAAATAGGTTTACTTCTTATTTATTTTTATTATGTTGTATGGTTATGTAGTGTGTGTGTGTGTAGAAAAGAAGAATCGGTGGAAATACGGTGGAAAATAAATGAAAATACATTAAATTGTGTTAAGTATCGTCTTTTATTTGTTTTTTCTTGTGTACATATAGCGCAAACACACCAAATGATGTTACATCTGATTTATAATGGTTGGCAGTTAAATTATGTAGTAAAACAAAGATAATTTTGATGGGACATTTTTACAGCGATAAATTTATCATCAATATCAGTTAAGTAAACGTAATACTATCAATAATAATAATTAAAAGAATGTTTGAAAATTTCGAATATTCTACCAAATACTACATTCCTATCTGTACCAAGAGGTATATGCTATAGCCTGCTGCTTCATCCATATAAATATTCTATGATAATAGACATCTTAATAGAGTGTGATATTCACATACATAACCTTGTATTGCCCTATTATTCTCCGCTCCGCACAAACAAATTTCTTGTTGGATAATGGTTTTGGGTGATCGAACATTTTTTAAAGCCAGCGGAGGGCGGCCTATTACTTGTAATACACATATGTATCTTCTATATTAAAAATGATTTAATTTATTTAAAATTAAATTTACCATATTTTCAAAAAAAAAAAAAAAAAAAAAAATTGGACAATCCGCGGTGATTCGAATTTTTTCGATGTACAGGGTGAGTCTGGTAAAAAATGCACCTATTTTTTCTCGAAAATGGTTCGAAATACTCTTGACGTAAATACCCTTGAACATTGTTGCCAGATGGAAGAAGGAAATTCGTATGTGACTTTCAATGACCTTAATTTTAAAAATATGAGTAAAACATTTTTTTTAATGGGCTAAAAGAAAAAAATGAAATTTTTGCCCGAATCTTCAAAATTAAGGTTATTCAAGGTCATCGAAGGTGATTAAACAAATTTCTTTCTTCCGTCTAACAACTTTGATAATGGGAATTACCTCTGTATCTCTAAACATTTTCGAAAAAAAAAAAAACAAGTTGGTCTGGCCTTAAAATTCCGAAATCGAAAAATTCATAAAAGACCCGCTACAGACCTATCTTGACCGCCGCGCCGTTCCCAGTTACCGCAGCGCCATGTTGATTTTCAAAAATTCAATATTTTGTAATACTCACGAATTCTCTCAAGTCAATTGCAGTTAATAAAAATTTCGTATTTGCTACGATAGCAGGATTTGTTCATTGATTAAAAATACAATTTAGTGTAATATTTTTTGGAGTAAATTTAACCTTTTCCCCTCAACATTTCCTTGGACTAGTTGGCATACATCGACGATATTCAGATTCGTGTGTTTATTGGAAACGAATTAAATCGCAAATTTTAATAATTGCTACTTACATTGATAACTTACTCATTTTTTCAAACGACTCTGGAAGAACTTCAATTAACATCAGTTTTCTTCCTGTGAATGCAAATCAACGTGATGAAAAAAATGTATTTCAGGATCTGTACATTAAAGAAATTCTTCAACGATTTAATATGGCCAACTGTAATCCACTGTAAACAATTTTTGTCTCATTTCATATGCCCTTAAAATAATGATGAGATAAGGAAACTGAGCAGTATGCAATACAGAGAATCCTTTTCTGTGAAGCTCAAATCTCTATGCCTGTTGCTGTGAATAAAGCCTTGCCACTGGAACTCAAAAACACAAGCCATAATTGCATTATCACGGCAAAAGCCGTGATATAGTTTCTAGCCGTGACAGGACCTACTTCGATGAATCCTTTCGTGTGAGAATTTACTTTCAGAAACACCGTAAACAATCTCGAATCAATCGAGATGTTAGGATTCGATAAAATATCATCTGAAAATCAGAACGTCAATTTTTAACTAAATTATCCGTTTGCTGGCATCCGTTAAACTTCCGCCGGGTTGGCTTCAAAATCACATTCTCGCTAATTCCAACAAACTATAATTCTCTAGATCCCTTTCGAACCAAAGTCACAGAATTTTTTCCTTTAAATAAGGTCCAAAACCGGACTGAAATGTTGTTTCGACCATCACTCCTTGTAAAATTATATAAATCGGTACACTAAATAAAGCTACTATCGTTGAATGCTGTAGGATATTAAATATATTTTAAAATCAAGGTTTAGGTTCGTGTAAGACGTGTTACAAGAGTAATGATCTTCTGCGATTTAATAAAACCGATTTAATGAATTCTTCGAGATTAGTCGCAGTGTGTCAACCTCGATTTAGCTAATCCCTTTATTTTTGCATAGAATAGTTAAACTGGTTTAGCTAAATCGGATTTATTAAACCACAGTCTGTCTAGGGTATTACCGTCCTTGTGCACTTTATACAAATTAAAATAACCATCAGCTGCAAAATGTAATGTTCATTAATTGGGGATACCTCTTGTTGACAAAAGTGTTTATTAGTTGGGGAAGTTCAGTTAAATTCGTCATTCAATAGTATACGAGTAGATTGCAGTATAGATATAATCAAAGCAAGATTAAAAAGTTTTGGTTTCTTCATTATTTTGTTAATCAATTATTTTGTAAATAATGAAACATTACCCAACATGGATGAAATTACCATAATCAACGTACGTTTTAATTTAAATTCTTAATGTTGGCACAATGTTACCGCATAACCGGTACGTTATACTTAAATATGTACCTATGTACATACCATATACATACATACTATATTTTCATTTTCATCATATTTCATTTACAAAAGATAATCTTTTCATGTACGAGTAATATTATGAAACATATTTCAGCGGTATCTATAGACTAATCATATACAACATAATTTTTGGTTTATTTTTTTTTAGCAAAAATTTATCATAAAATTCGAAATTACATAATAATCTGTATACATGCATGAATTTTGAGCACCGATTTATATTTATAAGCTCGTCTCGAAAGACCAGAAAATTTTCTCTGTCTTAGACATCACGCATTTTATTACTTTTAATCAACACATTTCTTGTTATTTATGAATGATGTTAAATAATATTATTTTCTAGATGTCACACAGCAAAGGAATGTTTCTTAGACGTTTACAAATAATAAAAATACATTTTTATAGGAGTATCCTACCATATCATAAAACCATCAATATGTTTAGCACTCATCTCAAATTCGTTTATCATAAAAATTTCAATCATAAATGCTTGAGTGTTTCGATTGAATATATAGATGGCATGAACTTTGATAAATATAAATTTAAAAATATATTTCCATAATTAATTAAATATACAAGATAATTTTATATAATTCATAATTTTATTTTATGTTTTTCTTTTTTTTACATTTTATAGAACATCGCTTTTCATTGTCACCAGTCTCGTATATGCTATGCTTTTAATTGTTGTGTGCATAGCATATGTTATTAGTGATGTTAGTACTCATCGTATACCAGTAATTTACTATGAAAGCTTTTTCACTTATTTATACGGAGTTAGTATACTATTTTTATTATATGTTTTCTGCTTTTTACTACAAGGTAATTAAAAATCATTTTCTATTTTCATTAAAAATTTATATTCTCAAATTAATTTAACTTTGTTATATTAAGATACGCATACACAAGTTATAATTCTAATCCGTTTTTTTTTCTTTTTTTTTTTTTGGAAACCGAAATTTTATTTTCATAGAAAGTACATGTTGTAATAGTACATCGACACCAAAACAAAAACCACCGAAAAAAGAAAAACCGAAAAAGGAAAAGAAACCGAAAAAGGAAAAAGAGGAGAAGGATGGAAAAAATTCGAAAAATTCCAAGGATAAGGATACAGGAAAAGGTGGTGGAAAACCTAGTCCATTTCAGGTGAATAAATATATTATATTTAAATATTAGCTTTAGCTCACTTTCTCTATTTAGTTATCAACATAAATAAATAACACAAAAAAATTACCTGGATATGTGTATGTGGAAAACTAAATAAAATTACATTTATTATTTATTTATAAGAAAAGGGAATTTATTTTACAGTATGGTTGAAATTTTGAAAAATGGGTAAGGAAGTTAATTTTTGTGTTTACAATATGTGTAGTGTAATGTAACAAAAATAACAATAGCTCTTAGTTGTTTACGTAAAAATTAGTAAAAGGCAAATCAATATTCACAAGAAACTATCGCTTTGAAGTTTAAGTTCCCTTAAACATAAAAATAAATTTCCCAATAATAAATTTGCGCAAAAGCTTTCCATGTAGCTGTGGCCGATTTAAATTCAAAAGCTGTTTAAAAATTGATCCATTCTTTGGTCCAAATACATAATTGCTTGCCAAAGTTCTAACAGTTTAGAAGCCCCTCATAATCGAACATTTTATCAATTTTACTGTGTAATCTTTAATATCTTGAAGAGCATTTATAAATCAAATAAAAATTGAATAACTTGTACAAAATATTTATTTTTAAAGTCATTAAGTTTATTCGCCACTTTCGAAATTGAACGAAAACCTAATTTCAGCATAATCCAACTTATACCACTGACATACTTATGGATTAGCTATCTAATTGCACAGACCGACTAAGGTTTCGCTAGTGGCGCCATAATTTTGTGGTATTGATATTAACAAATGTTATTACTCTTAGTCGAGCTGACTTTTTTGATTGGTTTTTAAAAATAAATAAAATCCACATAAACATTAAACAAATAAACTATAATTTAAATACTTTAATAATACGGGCCTGCTTGAATTTTTTTTTCTGGATGAACAGTCGCATCCGAAGTAATTTTTTGCGCTGAATTCGAATCTGGACACAGAATTACCTTATTACGTCAGGTTTTTGAGACATTCTAACCTAAAAGTGTCAAAAAGCGTGTTTTTGGCACATTTGGACTTGAAATAAATGAAGGGCAAAAAGAGTTAGAGCAAATCTGGCAACGGGATCCCCCTCCCACGCCTTTGAGTAGGGTGGATGAAAGCTTTTAGCTATTCCCTTATGCGATGATATCTATCTCTCAGGCCGGTTGTTCGTGCATTCCCGTTTCTTTCGTCTGCATAGCTGAACAGAGATTTTCTTTTCTGTCATACACTTGTGAGTTGGGCTAGCGTCCTGGGAATAGAATTGGCAAGAATTTAAGAAATTATAAGTATTCTCATTGCCCATATGAATATTTCGCCGGAATCCAAAATTTAATTTCAAAACTCCTCTGTGGCGTTTATTAACTTCATGGAATTAATCAGAAAGTCACCTAAGAAGAATACAATGCTACAAAAAATTAAAAAAATCACTTTATAGAGTTGGAGTGTAAATAACTGAATCTTATATCTTATATTAGATAACCACATCCTCTGGATTACAATAGAGAGTATGCTGAAACGGTTCCTTTGTAAAAACAGCACTTCTGGTACTGAAAATGTATACAAAAAGTGGGATGAACGAGTATTGAATAGTATCGTCCAGCTACAAAATATTCTTAAACCGCTAAAGCCACGTTAATATGCATTAGGCAACCATGACATGGACATACTAAAAGCTGAAGCGCCTTAAGAATTATTGCCAAGCATTTAATAAAATGGACAACTACATATATTAGCAATTAGAAAGAATAAAGACATTGCCTTCTTAATAAAATTCCCCCAACATCCAGAGTTCCAGACAGAGAAAATTATGGCTGATGCATTCATTGGAATGTGCTAAGAATCCTAAATCAGCCAAACAAAATAGAATTCAGTCAAAAGAAGAGCCGGATGTACTAGGTATATCTACAGAATTAAACCATAGTATCACGCTGTCTACCCAAAACCGTGACACAAGTAAAAACTAAAAAAACTAAGGTTAAACTTAAGCCACAAATGGAACAAAAACAAATTTGAAAAATTTATAAATCATCCGCTGTCAAGCCGACATCTACCTACAATCAGAGGAACTTTTCATTAGTGGGTGGGTTTCTTACGAAAATTAAACTGTTCATAACATGTTGAGTAAAATCCACGCTTTGAGGCCTGAAGGCACAAGATACATTCGTCTAGTTTGAGATAGATTTCATTGGGATCTGCTGTTAGATCAGTTACTCTCATTTTGTTGGGGGGGGGGGGTGTAGGGTTCTAAACCGATCATAGCTCTACGTTTGGATCTGATGACATTGAGGTTAGAAAAATTTCTTTTGGACAAGAGGATGTCGTCGATTTGGTTGACCGTTATCCCTTCGTTTAATTTCTATATGGCTATGTGCGGGTCCCATTGTTGTTTAAAGCAGGGTGTAAGGAGTTTGGGTCAATTTTGAGTAATTTTCCTCAAGATGGTGTCGAGGTAGTAGCAGAAAGCGAGTTTGATTTGTTCAGGCTTCTCCTCAGTTGGGCCTTGAACGTTCACAAATGTGATGTTAAAATGACGACCATTAAACCTGTGAGGATAAATTCGATTTAATTGCTGACGGGAGTTAGTTGTTAGTCTTGTTGGTTCGAATAGTTGATGGAGGCCCTCCGAGCGATTTAAATAATCGATTTGAAGCAACACAGGTGACGTTGTCGAATCTTTACCGTTGTTAGTTGTAGAATTAGGCGAAATTACTGCAAAAGAGGTTTGATTTATAAAGTATGAACGGAACGAGATGTACCAATAAATGACCAATTCATTGATCAGCAAGAGAAATTTACACTTCAAGAAAATTGCTAACTACGGGGAATACGCGGAATATCTACGATTACATACGGCGAGTTTGGGAGGAGCTACTGCTTACTTAGCATAATGCGGCATCATCATGACATCGAGTAAAAATAATTCGTCGTAAATTCTCGTAAAATTCTATTATAAACAGAGAACACAAAAAAAGGTACTCATACTAAAGAATATTGGAACGAAAATAATGACCGAAGTTTTCACAGTATAATTGGAAAGCTTGGCAAACGTTCTTCTAACCTGCTACAAACGTAAAGGCGGTTTAATATCGACCTGATCTGAACTGGAACATCGTTCACATAACAACATTACTGGCTTATCAGTTATTGCTCAACCAGCAATAGAAAAATCGCCAGCAATGTCGATGTTCAATCCTATGATTCACTCAAGATTTGTATTGATGCTGCCTGGAAAGGAAAATTTAATTAATTCGACCCAAATTCGTGAATTTAAAATTGATTTCAGAGTTGCCGCTTGAGTAACCATATGCGAAACTTGAGTTTGGTAACATCATTGACCAATCAGGGAAACTACACTGTTTGCTCAAAATGGTTTATGGAATTGGAGAGCATGTAATGGAATTCCTTCAACAATCTTCTTCGATAATCGCGAAGTGGCAATACCGGAATCGGAATATAAGTTGACACCTGGCTCGTCGAATAAAATACCTCTCATGCGGCTGGTTTAGTAACGTTGCTTTCAAGATTCCAAATGGAATTCTGGATTATAGTAAAAGCTTTAACATTTATGATGGGAAATATTTATAAAATTTTCACAGAACTTATTAGGCATTAAAAAGGTTGCTTTGTGAAAGCTTCAATAAATTGGAGCTTATTTCCCATTTACTAGCTTATTATTTAAAGCATTTTATTAAGCCGTTTTGCGTTTTACCGGTTAAGTTAAAGGAAGCTTAGTTATGCATTTAGCATTTGACATATTTTTCACTTCTGTGGGACGGAACAAAACACAAAGTTAAAAAAATATTGAAAAGTACCAAGTGAAAAGGTCAAATTCCTGATAGGCCAATGAATTTTTCGTTTGTTGATAAAATCCAGTTTTGACATTTTTTGTTACCAATTGCTCAAATCGATCTTAAATTTATTGATCCTTGAAGGTTGCCGGGAAAATTTACAATAATGTAAGATTTCGAATAATTTTAATTAACTTTTTAAATAATCGGTTGCTCGCCGTTTTGCATCTTGAATTGAGCAATATTTGTTTGGGTATTACTCGTACATCGACCAAACCAAATGACATTGACAAAAATTAACAAAATATCTATACTATGTGCTGAACGTATTCCAATTGTCACTCTATAAATTTTTAGATTTCAAGGAAATGCAAAAAAAAAAAATCGGAAAAGAAAATTGAAAATTAATTACATAAAAGCTTGAGTGAAATTTACTAATAAATGCTAAATTTTAGATCGTGCGAGTCGCATCCATAAATGTTCGGAGCAGTTTTTAGCAGGTTTTTATGTGTATAGAAAAACTAACCTTTCCACACATATGATTGGAAACCTCTGAAATTTCCTCAATTTCGGAAATTTTTTTGAGTGATAATAAAAATGCTCTAAGTATTGAAACATTGTGGTTTGAAGTGGTTTTTATCTTTCTCTTTCTTTTATAAAAAGTTTTTTTAGCTTTATTGAATTACCTTTCAACCGAAATTGAACAGCTTTCATTTTCTTCATCAGTAAAAATATAAAAAATATATTGAGTAAAAAATCGGAATACTTTCAGGACACATTGTATATTTTGTTAATTTGGCTTAAAATTGACACCGAATTTTGGGATTTTAGTTAGGAAATAAGCATTTCCAATATTAGGTGCTAGCGTAAGAAATTTATTTTTGAATTTCTCGTTTTTGCAGTATCAAGGAGTTTTAAAAATTAATATTGAATTCAAATTCAGTTTTCTGACAGGCTCGCTGCCCCAAAATTTCAACCATACCGTGCACAGCAAACATTCTACGAAAACTAAAGAAAAGCACATATCGAAATACGAGAAAGTTTTAAAATCAATTTAATAAATAAGCTTGAATTATAATGTTTGGTATTTCTCAATCTTTTTTCCCACTTCGCTTTACTCAAAGTTTTTTTTTTTTTGTTATTATTTTTTGTGTGGAATATCGAAATATTATTGACTTTATATTTCGCAAAAAAAAAAAAAAAAAATCAAATCGGGAAGCATTATTTTATGTATATACATATAGAAAACATACTACAAAAACAACGACAACATATACTTTAAGGTAAAAAGCTTTTCTATACTGTGAATTTCATGTCGTTTATTTATGTATGTATGTATGTTGTTTTTATGCTTTTTATGCCAATCTTATACTTTTAAAGAGATTTTATGCTTTTATATACTTTTAGTTCAATATTGATACAACGAAATAGTTTTATAACAAAGTTTTTACGTTTTTTAATTTTGTTTTGGTAGTAAATAAATATTCAAATTGAGATAAATATGGAACAATCTCTAATGTTAGAAAATCTCTCTCTATAAAGCATCAGACAAGCTGTTTACTTTTTGAATAAAAAAACATTTTTTAAGTTTTTAATGCTGTAAGATGATATAAAACTTAGACTAAATAAAAATCTATAAGATTTTGAATATGTAAATTTTACGATTATCTGCTAAAGTTTTATTTAAATAACTGTGATTGCAAATCAATCACCTAAGAAATCAACAGAGCTTTTCGAATTTCGATCTTTTGGTATTTTTTTTGTTAGTAACTACAATATGTTCTCATTTGCAAAATTCTAGAGCCGCTAGTGCGTTATAAAATGAAATTATTTTGTAATTCAACAGCAAAACACTGCAAGACGTTGGCAAGGATTTTGGTCATAAAACGAGACTTGAGAGTTCCGTAATCAGTAAATTTTTTTGCTATTTTATATAATTTTTATTAAATTTTATTATTGTTCGTTCATTTTTAAATTCAATAAAATATTCTAAAATTTAGTTAATCTTCCTTTTTCCAACAAAATATTTTATTTAAAACTCAATATCTAAAACAAAATTTTGCAAGTCCAAAAGCGTGTCCAATGTTGGTTCCATAGTTTGTAATATAAATAAATATCTCTTCAGCTTTAAAAATAATTTTATTTCGGAGCTACAAAGTCTAGATATCGCAATAAAGTCGAATCAATATTGAAGCTTTGTCATCCAATTAAAGCATAAATCTGTTTTATTTCGCTAATTTATTCCAATCAAATACTTAGGAATGCTTCACACTCGAAGAATTTCAGAATCCATTGTTTTTCTTAATGTCTCTCCATAAAAAAACGAATCGCTTGAATATTTTTATTAAATCTGACATAATAACACTCATCTTCGTTATATAACACAATCAGATCAAAGCATTGTTTGCTTGGAGAACCAACAAAACAACTTTGAGTTATGTAATCAATTTACACAACAAAAAAAAATATTTTGCAAAGAAGTGGTTCACACCACAATTCCTCACAATTTTTCCGTTCTATGTTTTTCATATTATTCCGCAAGAAACCCTAACATAGCATAGTTTAGCGCATGCGAATAATTTTTTAGTTTACTCCAGGTCGCTACATAAATCTGTTTTATACTAACTAATTGCACGAATTTCACGAACAACTACCAAATTTTAGTTACTTAATTGCATTAATCCGCACATTTATTACATTTTTTTTTTAAATTAATTAAATTTTATTAATTTTATCATTTACTTGATTTATTTAATTTTAATTATTAGTGTTAATATTGTTTTTATGGTTTAATTTAAAAAAAAAAAAAAAAATACAAACAAAACAAAAACACGATACACAAATCGATCACGAATACATACTTTGATTAACGACCACTAGGAGGTGTTTCCGAAAAAGAAACGTGACTTGGTGCGGGAGAAACTGTTAAAGGTAAGCAAATTTTTTTGTTTTTCTTGTTTTATTTGTATGCTACTTAGCTTTTTAGTCTAATTTGGATTTTTGAAAATTTCGAGACGTAAGTATATACATCCGTCGCCGCTGCCACATAAGGCAACAACGCTACAACGCTTCCGCAAAACAATATAAGTATGTACATACATATATATGTAATTTTGATTGAGTTGCCGTCTCCCGTCCGCCCCTTTAGTAATTAAATGAGTTATGTTTTGTTTTTTTTTTCTTTTGATTTTTTGCAGCATGATTTTAAATTTCAGGATCCAATACCGGAGGTGGAGGCGCCCACATCACCAAAAACATTGCGCAAACGTAAAACGACCCAGGATCAAAGTTGTGGCAGTTTCTTTTTGCGTGTCGGCGCTATCGCATTTGGATTAGGTACAATGATTTATACGGGACTTGAATTTGGTTCATTCTTTGAAATACCATTCTCATCACAATGCCATCAAATATTGCGCGGCGTTAATCCATTGTTGCAAATGATTTTTACATTTATGCAAATGTATTTCATATTCATGAATTCAAGAGTGAGAATACAATTTTTTTATGTTTTTTTATTTTATTATTTGGATTAAACCATTTTATATTGTTTGATTTGAAAAGAATTTTGACGTGTGACTAAAATTTAAATTATTTTCCGTTTTTAGTTGAATATTCATCGTTTTAAAGTTTTAGCCAGATTTGGATTGATGCATATCGCGGCGACAAATCTTTGTGTATGGATTCGAACATTGGTGCTTGAGTCTTTGAAGGAGATTACAATTTATTATCAGAGGAAACCACATTTACGAGAGGCTGGTACTATATCAGGTGAGTGGCAGGGATTTGAACCAATTGTTTCACATATAAAGCGTTCCACGGTTGTGCGAACTAATTTACGTCATTTCCATACATCTAACATTTTGAGAATGGGAAAATACTAGAGCAAAACCATTACAGCAGACAAGAGCACCTGATTCAAACGTAAGAAGGTGTATTTGGCACAACAGCCGAGGAATTTTATGCATTTAGTTTGAATTGAAATATAAGCAGTGACATTATTAATAAACTGTCGAAATGTGAGATTGGGTGAAATTATCGAAATTTAAGATTGATATTGTGTAATTCAAAAGTAGTTATAGACTGTACGTTTATTATCACCGAAGACCGAGATTGACCGAAGATTCCATTGAAACATGTAATACTCTCTGGAGTCGCATGAGTCATAAGATGGATCCGTTCGAAAATGAAAATCGCAATATATTTGCGTGGACAGATGTCACAACTTTTTATATCATGACTCTCGAATAACCCTAGAAGGTGGAAATCGTACTCATACTTTCTAAGTGAAAAGCCGGATAACTATTAAAAATAAAAGTTGTGTATGTCCGACCTGTTCAGAGACCAAATATTGATGAGATGCTTTCTTAAACCCCTCTAGCAATTCGAGGTCTATACCCAGATGAATTATAACAAACTGAATAATTATTTATTTATTGATTTATATTGACTTGAGAGACTAGAGTGTACCAAAAGTGTACCAAAATTGGCTTGTTGGTTCAGCAATTTTGGTTAACGCCAATTCCGGAACATCACCATTCACCTGAATCTCTTTCAGAAGCCCAAAACCATCAGAAAACATCATTCACACGAACAATATTTTATGCTGATTCGAAAGTCAAAGCCTAAATTATGATGATCAACATAGTTTTTGTAAGTCTATTTGCACTGGCCGAACGTAATAATAATAACAAACCCAACTACAGAAGGCGAAAGGGAAGCAAAACGTGTCAAAATGTCTATCGCGTTGACTACCACCGAAATTCTGCTTATTACCGCTGATATTACCGTCGATAAGACATACAAATATTATATTTGATTCCGAACTCCAAACACTAAATCAGCAATTCGAAAATTATCTTACTATAGATAGAAATAGGATTCCTCAAGTTCGAGGTCAAATTCAAAATTCACCGTTGGGATATGACAACAGAATCACCCAATCCTTATACCGAAGTCAGGTGCAATGAGCCGTTTTATAATGGTTCATCTTACCGCATGTAGGGAAATCACTCTTGCACGAAAACGAAGATAGGGTACATTTGTGTCTGTTAATGTGAAATGACTGCAAAAATTGTCTTGCAGACATATTTTTATAATAAGGGGGTCTGGTCTGTATTTAAACTTTTAGGCAGAGAAAGGTTTCAAGAATATTGAATTAACAGAAAATTTACTCGACCGAAAAGTCTCCTTGTTGTTTGATATGCACTACTTATTATGATCTGAACTTCAACAATCTTTTTTTGTCCGGCACACTCCGTCAATCCAAACCTTAAACAATTAGCTTTGGGAAAATGAAATAATTTTGTTCGTATATTTGACATGAAATTGACTGACACATTCCAGCAAGAAATTCAAATTATTCTGTTTTGCCGGAGAATTTAGAGAACAAATTATAAATTAGCTTTGAGAAAATTCTGTACTTCAATCTTTCTTTCTAAGGAAATATCGTAGTCGTATTCTAAGCTTAAATGATTATGTTTAATCGTCTGTATACCTGTAGTTCCTGCAATTCACATTAAAACTGTATGCACCATTTTTAATAAAAATACTACAACACTTTTTATTTATCCAATTTCAGAAAGTATCCGTCAAAATGCATTAGAACATGCCGCCACCGTGATGGGCACAGAACTTCATGTACACCCCAGTAACGATTGGGAATTATTAAATTCTCCAACTCCAACGAACGATGGCAATGCTCTGTCAAAACTGTTTAACTCGACCATTCAAAATGCCGCCAATACCATAGCATCGTTAAATTCCAGTGACATATTAAACAAAACAGCTTCACTATTATTAACCACAACAACTGCGACTCCAATAAGCGCTTCAACAAAAACGACAAGTACCCCTACAGGATCGCTATTAATTGAAACAACTACAAATTTGTTGAGCCGATTGCGGGACGCTGTTGTTGCAGCGTCAACTACTACACAAACTCCATCCCATTTTAATAATCATGATGATGATAATTCGGCTGAGGAGACAACACCAATTTTATCGAATATATTCGGAATTCAAACGACGACAACACATAAACCGGCACCCGTTGGGAATTCGGGAGAACAGTTTTACAAAAATCTCTTTGGTCTGGATACTGCATTAGAATCGGCACGAAATCTTACGAATAATATTGATCATCCGCTCGAAAATTTAGAGTCATTATTTCCACAAGCATTGGTCGCTTCACCGGCAGGTGCTATCGAAAGTCTAAATTTGAGTTGTGGCCGTGAAAATATTATGGGAACGATTGTCGAAGATTCAACACCATATTTGTATCCGTTTATTATTGAGTATTCATTAATTGGTGCGGCCGTTATTTATGTGATGTGGAAGAATATTGGGCGTAATCCAAAATATACGAGCGAAGAGGATTTAGAACATCGGTTGGAGGTTATGTTGTCGAGGCGAGCAGTGGCAATGGCCCAAGCTAATTCAGGCCGTGTCGATTGTGTTGGTGCCTCGAAAGGACTATTCTTTGGATTACTTCTCCTAGTTGGATCCCTGATTTGTTTGATTTTATTCTTTGTGCTTGTACGCCATCCTCAGCTATCACTTTTGGCCATATACCTAGCGGACGTTTCACACAGTGCATTGATTGCATTCTCATTGATCGCGATTATCATTGGATTCATCCGGGTGCAAAATTTAAAATTCAGATGCGAGGATCAAAGCGACTTGAACGATATCCTATTAAGAATTTCTGGTTTTGGAATATTTATCTACTCAGTATTTAGTATAATAGCCGGTTCGCTTAACGCAATGGAGAATGAACCAAATATGCTCGTCATGATTACAGGAATTCTTGTTGTGCTACAGGTTATATTGCAATTATTATTTATCGCAGATGTTTCGCGTCGTCGTGTCCATTTACCCGAGCATGATCGAAGCAAACCTGGTCGCCAAATTGTCACATTTTTACTCATCTGCAATATATCGATGTTCGCAATATATACATTCGAGGCACAACGTGTGTTCGCAAATCGCGTTCAGTTGGATTTCTACGGATTTATCGCCTGGTCAATCATTCAACGTGTCACATTACCACTATGCATATTCCATCGTTTTCACAGTGCTGTCACATTAGCCGAAGTATGGAAGACAACATATAAAGCGCGACTTGAGTAAATTAAGCGCTCTCTTCGAAACGAGTTTATCTAAGCGCATACAAAACAAATTAAGAAAATTTAAAAAAACTTTTTTCAGGTAAATTATTTATATATACATACATATAAATTTAATTAATAAATTTTAATAAAATCGTGATTATTCATTTTAAAATAAATAAAATTCTTAAATTTGTACTTAAAACAGATAAGTACAAAAAAACATAAAATAACACTGAGTCGATATTATCGTGACACTATCACAAAAAAATATAAACACAGATAATTATATTTTAATTTTGCATCACGAGATACAATTAACAATTATTTCATATTAATTAAACAATACGATCAACGAACATTTTTTATCCAACATACATTTTTTTATCATAATATAGGACAAGGACACGTTTTTACCGAATAAGAAATTTTTGTTTATAATATAAATATAAAATATGATTAACATTGAGTTTTATAGACGAAAAATGTTGAAAATTCACGTGCAACATCGCTTGCAACACGATGCAACATATTACTATAGATAATTTATACATAGCAAGCAGGGTATATCATAGAGAACACATAAAGTAAGCGCTCTATAAGATCGTAATTCCTACTTTATGACCTACATATACATACATCAGCGTGTTGTTTTATAACAGAAAAGCAATTAGATTTAATCAAACAACCAAACTAAAAATAAATTTTGATTTTTATTAAGCATACATTTTTAATAATTAAATTACATTATATATTCCATTAAATTTTTTCCGTCTATAAAGTAAATAAAAATAAAAACGATTTATAGATGTTAGATTTTACCTTTAAAAAAAAATAATTAAATTAATTTGTGCATTAAAATTACAAAATCAAAATCAATGATATTGATGTTAAAAATATAAAAATTAGTAACTAAAAAATCAAATCATTTTTATCACACACATATTCAGAACTCAGATTCATATTTGTTGACTCAAAAGAAAAAACAAAAAACGAAAAATTTAGAAACTAAACAAATAATTGTGATGCTATAAACAAAATCTGCTCAAAATAATTTTTTAAAATTAAAATTTTTTATGTCAAACTATAAAAATAAAATATTTGTGTCAAATTTTATAATAATAATTGATAAGGACTATAAACTATACATATAAACAAAAACTGTTGTTGGTAGATGAAAATGAGAAAAAAAAATCTTTTTTTTTTTTTATAAATAATATTTATACAGGAAACAAAATTTATAATTATTAATTAGAAAGCTTAATATACTATATTAACAATAAATATAAATAAAAAATTTTACAGATAAATCCTACCCACCAAAAAAGTCTTGATACAAAATGAATATATATAAAAAAAAACTTTTTTTAGCCGTGGACCATATAAAAAAATAAATCGCGTTAAGTAATCTAAACATAAAATATTAATATTAATATAATTTATAAATGTCATTTACATTAGAAAATGTAAATAAATTTGATCGATTGCCGATTCAAGTAATATTGACAAAGAACATGCGTTTACATAAAATTTAGTAACATTTATAACTCAAAATTATTTAAAATTAATTAGAGATTAATGGGATGTGACGTGTCTATAAAGTCGCATATTGAGTCGGGTATTTTGAGTTGGAGAATCTTATGAAAATAAAACCAAGCAACAATAATAAAACGCAACTCTCAAGTCTCATTTTACGACCAAAATCCGTGCATAAATGTTGTTTATTACCGCACATTTTAAGACTAAAGTTGGAACTTTGCGCCACTGTATAATTTTTTGCCACATAAAGGGTTTACACTTTTATTTTCTGTATTCTAATTGATTAAGCTTGCAAACAACAGCCAGATTAAAAAAGCTAAAGCTAAATTACTGATAATAAACTCTCTGTAAAAGGTATTTTTCTCAAGCTTTAAGTACTTTTAAAAATAAATAAAAATGCAATTAAGCTGAATTAAAATAGGTGACTGTAATCTGATCCATTGAAAATTATTTTTTAATACAATAAAATAATTTTGTTTGGTTTTTAGCTTAATTTTTATTTTTTATTTATAATTTTATTTTTTTTTTTTATAACGAATGTTTTTCTAACGTAACTAGAGTGCAAATTAGAATTTATAAGATACCCAGTTTAACCGAAAAATATTTTAGTTTATACAATTAGAGTGAAATAATTTTTAAATTCAGACGATCTATAAATAATATTGTCTTAATAATTCAACAAATACTTTGAACCTTCCTATTTTTCGATGTAAATGCTGTCCAAAATTAATCTTTTATTGAGATTTTGCTCCTTATCAAGTATCTCAGCGTCATCTGTAGATAACGAGTGGGTTCTTCCACGTAGATGATTCGATAAAGCGCTGTGTCACGATTTGAACTCATTTGTAGAATGACAAATATGTTGACGAATTCGTTTTTTTAAATTTTGTTTAGTTTGACCCTCGTACTCTTTTCCACACGACAGTTTTAATTTATATATTAAATTAGATTATAACTCTAATTTAGTGAATAAAACCATATCCAAACTTTGAAATGCTTTGCGAAAGAATTGCTATGTTTCGGATAACCATTTTGAATTAGAACATCACTTAATATTTTGATATTTTCGGCAAGAAAAACTTCATCCGATAATCTGAAATTGTTTTCAGCTAACAAGAAAACTGTATTTTTTTTTGTAAGATAATACAAGCCAAGAGTTATAATTTAGATACCGACCCGACCAGATTTTTTATGATGTAATTCTGTAGTTAAACTTCCATTCTCATTACGTATTACCATAGTATCTAGAAAGCCTAAACGACATTGATTTTAAATTGCACATGTAAATTTAATTCGCAGGGTGAAACTATTAAATGAGTCCAAAAAATTATCAATTTCCGAATTTGGAATGGCCGCAATAATATCATCAACATAACGGTGATACGTTTCAAGGATGAAGTTTTTAACACTTCGGTTACAACGTGTTCCATTGCTAGGTTTACCACTGTTGTTGTTGATTTTCCAGTAAAATTAAATTTAAGAAAATTATGGCTTCAACTTGGGAAAGCTTGGCATCAAATTTCAAGGTTCAAATCAGGTCTGTCTTTATTCTACATGGGTCAAACATAATATTTCCATTATTAATTTTGTTTATTTATAAATAAGCAACTGTGGGTTTCGGTTGTGGTGGTGCCTCTTTTATCCGGAAATGTCGCAGATTTTTTAGATTGCATGCGCTCTTCTTAGATGAAACTCGGAAATTATTTTTTATATTAATGTCCATTATACAAATATTAGGAAGGAACATTTTTTGGGACCATTTACATCCTAGATGCTCTTTTTTTGATATGTTTATAGTTGACGATTTTTCATACCTAGGCTGATTGGGAGATGGGGGGGGGGTTCAATGATAATCGATTGTTTATACATACATAATATCACAAAATGTTTTATGTTCCACTCGTTATCGATCAGTGCGACGCGTTGTACGAAAATTTTATTAAACTGTTAGAAATGGGGGAAATATTCGATCATCAATAATTTATTTATCAGAGACATTTTTTGTCTTTATTGTTTTAATTGCGTTACGTGCTAAAAAAAAACTTGGATTGTAAATAGCAAATCAAAAAATCTCAGTTAAAGTAAAACATTTTTCAAAATACTTAATTATTAACTTATTAGAGAGTGGCACATGCATCTGTTCCCATAGTCCTATATAAAAAGCAAGCATGAACAAATATCCGCCGTCAAGATCTCTTAGACACGGCGCATGCCTAATTAAAATAGGCATCAAAACATAAACAAACAAAACAGCATACAAATTTTTTTTTTAATTTTCTGTTTTTTTTTTACATTAGAGAAAATAAATTCATTACATGGTTCATAACTGGTTTATAGACTTCATACAAGATATAGTGAAACACAATTTTTAATTAATACAATATTTTAATATAAATAACTAAAGAAAAACAACAAATTGAGTCTGATTTAAATAAACAAAAACAAAAAGTTGATAAATGTACACAAGGAACAAAATTTTTATTAATTTAATTTACTTTCTAGAAACCAAAAAAAAAAAATGTTTTATTTTTATTTTAATTAAATTATACATGTACTGTATACATAAACACACTGCCATAAATAAAACGCGTATATTTGTAAATTTCTTTTATTTGTAAAATATATTTTTTGATAATAAAATTAATTTAATAGAGAAAAAAAAACAAATTTGCAAAAATTATATACATACAATACTATGCATATATTCAAATTTGTATATAAAAATAAAAGGGGTCGCAAAAAATAAATAAATCTTAATTAATTTCAATTAATTATATCAAAAACAAAAAAAAAACACATACAATTTTTAAATGTCAACATAATAAATACTTAACTATATAGATGAAAATAATTAGTGAGAAAATTAGATTACACATATAAGATAATTTTTTTTTTTGTAGTCACGACCGCACAATTTATTAATTAAAAAAAAATCGTAATAAAAATAGAGAATAATATCCATAAATGCTTCGATTTAATTAATTATAAGCAATTTTCAGTGCAACAATTTACTAATTTTCTCACATTATTTTTATTTTTTAAAAACATTAATAAAATAAATATAAAAAATAGTTGATAAGAAATAAAAAAAAATATAATAATAAATAGTTATAAATAATATATAAAATATAATAATTTTTAATTTTTTGAGTGTATTTATTTATTTTGATATTAAAAATCGCTGATAAATTCTAATACATGAGATGGATGAAATAATTGTTTTTGACAATTAAATTCAGCGCCATCTTGTTCAGAATCATTTTTTTTTTGTGTTAAATCGATCAAATAAACTCTCATACATACAATGTGTGATTAATTATTTATTTATTAATTTTTATTTTTATAATAAATTATATATTATATAATATAAAATTAATAATCATCATCATCAAATAAATAAAAATTCATTAATTATAATTTTTAAGAATATAAATTAAATATAAAAAAATATAAAATTAAATGTATTAGTATATTTATTTATTTATTAATTGTACAAACAAATAAAGGTAAAAAAGTCTAAATTATAAAAATTATAAAACAAAAAAAAAATTTAAAATAAAAGATAAATAAAAATTTAATTAATAATAAAATTATATATATAAAAAAAAAGAAAATATAAAATTTAAAATGAGAAGAAGTACTATTAAAAAACTAAAGAAAATAATAAAAAATAAACCAAAAAAAAAACAAATGAAGAAAATAAAGATAAATATACTTAATATGTTAAAAAATTTAGTTTTTAATATGTGAACATTTTAACGACTCCAGAAGGATTATGTGGAATACCAACGAAAGATGTTCTAATGTCTGAGATGTACCAAGATAAAGACAATATTCTTCAACTAAGACGAGATAATTGCGCCATGCTCAATAAGTAGCGTGAATTTCCGAGGTACGAGTAAAATGCCTTGAATATAAAGTTTCAATGTAATAAAAATGGTCCTGGTTCCATCTAGAGCATGGTTGATTAATCGTTTTTAGAAAAAAACGATTAACGATTAATTGTTCGTTTTTTATGGCGATTAATCGATTAATCGTTTATATAAAAAAAATATTTTCGTACTATGGTCGTAAATTTATTTATTGAAAATTTGATGATAAATACCCATTAGTTGACCCATCTTTTTCATTGAGATGCACCATCGGTAACGACTGCAACAATATGCTTATGAAAATCGATGTCAAAGTGGCATAATTTTTGTAGCAGCATTGAGCCGTTTATTCTGATTATCCCTAGTCCATAAACATGTGAATATTTTGTGTGAACGTTAAGGCATATGTATCGCCGATTACGTTTAGATGTTCATTCATCAAGTGATAAAGAGAATCGTTCGTTGTTAGTTATTTTCAATTGTATTTTTTGTTTTAATTCTAACTGCACTTTTACAGCATAATCCATAACGGCAGCTCTGATTCGCTTTTCAGTCAGAGGCATTTTCAAGCCTTGCGCTTTCCAGCCATTTTTTATTATATTGCTGTTCGCAAAAGTAGCGAACGGTATGCGATCTATTGCAGTAAGTTTTGCGAGAACTAATGCTGGAGATTTTGTGGAATGTTGTGTAAAGTATGATGTAATTGTATTTGTTCGTTGTGCTGTATTTTGTTGAGATGTTACTCATATAAGAAGTACTCGTACATGTAATATTGTTTTTTTTTTGTCTGATACGATACGTGTAGGAACTAGGAAGTGAAAGCAACGGATAATATAGTATAAATCCACCTTAATACGCTCATAGTTTATATTTTCCTTTTTAAAGAGAATTAGAATATTTATTACACATAGTTAAAAATGCAATTTTTATTATTTTTCTGAAAAATAATATGAGAACCAATTAATCGACAGCTTTACAAATTAATCGATTAATTGAAAATTTTTCTGATTGACCGATTAATCGATTAATCGATTAATCGAACCATGCCCTAGTTCCATCTGTCGGTGACCACAATAAACTTATTTAAAGTGAAAAAAGAATAAATTTTATATTATGACATTTTAGGTTTTGGTTTCCTCTAGTGAGACGCTATTTTTATTTTGTATTTTTAGTGATCATAAACCATCATCGATCTTTTGATCCATACATATGAATTACTCGTAGTTGAGAATGTTGATAAAGAATAATACATAATAGCTACTCCAGTCGATATGGAGGTTGACAAATCACTTTAAGTGTTGAAGGTCTCCACACCGATTGTCTTAAATTGGGCTTGGGACTTCATTTGCTTAAACCTAATGGTCAGAACCATAATAGTGAAGCTCTTGTGAGGCTAATCACCTAATAATTAATTGTATACAAGGTTGACCAGAAGTTCCTCGATTTCATTAATGGGTTGAAGTTTTAGAACTGTAATTTTATTTTTTTATTTTATTATTATTTTTGATAGCTGGGAATTTATGATATTTCCCATTACACCATGCATACTTACACTTGTGAATCTACTCTACAAGAACTTGTTAAAATTATTGAAAGCTCACTTAATAATAATGCTTTCCTTGTGGATACTTTCCTATATAATGCAGGTGCGTTCTTCGATTACTAATGCCTGAATAAACTATTGCCCAAAGCTGGCGGAAGCGCCCCGCGATCGGTGACCGTCATTCATTGTTTTATAATTCGAATTTTTTTAGTTCCTGTGTTCGATAGTTCATCATTTGAGGAAAGTTTATGAATACCGTGATTATTTTTGGGTTGTGACTTGACTACTTCCAACTTTCATCTACTAAATTCTACTAAAATTTTAAATTAGTCCTTTTTTGCTGCTGGGTTTGGAGAACTCCTTACCAACTCCCTCTTTACAATCAATTGGGGTTTTTCGTCGGACATGTGGAGAGCATTATTGGATAAAATAATTTATTACTTTATCTATTTACTTTTATGTTAATTTCGTAAATTACATTTAGTTTTATATTTAATTAAATGTTAGTTCCTTAGGATTAAGTTATTTTGTCTGTTAAATGTGTACCAAGTATGTAATTGTGGCATATCACTTAAAAGTTCTAAAACTTACATACGAGGGTGAATCAAAATGTCTTGCAATATCATATGAAAAAAAAAGAGTGAGTGAGACAACTATATATTTTTTTAAAAAATTTTTTGTCGCGGTGAAACTTATAGAAACAAAATTCGATGTAAATTTTACAGTTCGTTTGTTTTCTTCAATTTAGTAGCCCGTGTTTTGAAAAAAATTCAAAATGAATGAAATTGAATATCGTGCCGTTATTAAATTTTTCTGTAAAGATGGACGCAATGCAATTTATATATTCAATTACAAATCAAAAGTTTACGGCGAATTTGCACCATCATATTCCACAGTAACAAAGTAGGTAAAATTGTTCAAATGTGGTCGGGAGTCATTAGAAGACGACAACCGCCCGGGTCGTCCCGCAGATGCTATTAGCCATGAAAACATACTTTTGGCAGAATCAATTGTATTAGAGGACCGCCGTATTTCTATTTCGAGGTTAGCGTGGAGACTTTCCCTTTCATATGGTACCACTTATACCATATTACATGACCACCTTCACATGTCAAAAGTAAGTGCACGATGGGTTCCCCGTTTGTTGACTTCACAACAAAAGAAAATTCGTGTTCAAACTTCAAAGGCGATTTTAGAAATGTATGAAGCAGATCCAGAAAACTTCTTGAATTACATAATAACAGGCGATGAAGCATGGATTCATCATTGGGATCCGGAATCCAAACAAGAATCGATGCAATGGATTAAACGTGGTGAACCACCACCAAAGAAATTCAAAACTCAACCGTCTGCTGGTAAGGTTTTGGCAACAATTTTTTGTGATGCTGAAGAGATATTGATGATTGATTAAATGCCACCGAAAACCACAATCACAGGCATCTATTACGCAATGGTTTTGCGAAAATTGAAATAAGCGATCCGGGAAAAACGGCCAAAGAAAGTTAGAAAAAAAAACCTTACTTCTTCACGACAATGCACCAGTGCACAAGGCTAAAGTTGCTCAAGCTGCATTAAAGGACTGCGGCTTCGTAGAAATTCCGCATCCACCATACAGTCCAGATTTGGCACCCAGTGACTACTTTCTGTTTCCCAATTTGAAAAAAAAAATTAAGGGGCCGGAAATTTTCCAGTGATTCTGAAGTACAGTCTGTTATAAATGAATATTTTATGGAGCAAAAGAAAACTTTTTTTTTAGAGGGCTTAGACAAGTTAATTGATCGATGTAACAAATGTATAAACCTTAAAGGAGATTACGTCGAAAAATAAAAATATTGCTGTCTCACTCACTCTTTTTTTTCATATGATATTGCAAGACATTTTGATTCGCCCTCGTATGCAAATCAACAAACGGGTAAGAATCGCTCTCTTACTTATCGGTAGCACCGTGTTCGATTCAGCTGGTAACTTGTTTTGAAAAGAAAGTTAAAAACCTTTCTATGTTCCGTCGCCCATTTTGGGATATTTTTAGGAGGAATAAATATGAAATGCAAAGTTTCGCAAGCAAATCGACGGATGCTGGATCTATTGAAAACTTTTATTTTCGAGTCAGTCCATAGTGAATTTATTTCTCATATTTGTTTTAAATTAATAGAATTTTTCAAATCCTAGCACGCGAATCATTCACAATGCCGAAATGTTCCAATAAAAGGGGCACATTATTGATTAGAGATTGCGAGTTCCTCTCAGGAAACCTAGAAACTTTGTTTCGCTTGTAGGAACTGTGATCACAAATTTGCTTAATAAAATGACTGTCATGTTTTCACAATTGGTATCAAAATGTATGAGTTCTTATCATAGATTGTTATGTCAAAAATGGTTCCACCCAGCTTCTGGCTGGAAAAGTTCGGACCTGTATTCTTTTTAGTTTCAGTTAAAAAAATAGTAGTCGAACGACCTTATTTATCAAATATTCTTGGTCAAATTTAGTATCGACTGAACATGAATTTAAAACAGGGTTTCGAACCCGCAAAACTTTGGGTTCGGGTTCGGGTTTAGGTTCAAACCAAGAAAATAATTGGGTTCGGGTTCAGGTTCGGGTTCGGGTTCGGGTTAACAAAAAAATAAAACTTCACAGATATTTAAAAAAAATCTATATATCGTCACCTCAGTATTCAAGCGCCACAAACGCATTCTGATCATTTTGAAGTTAGGTTTGCCATTATCTAATGTGACGGTCCTGACTGGACTGACGAAGTGGTATAATAACTACGTTGGAAACTGATTTGACGATACAGTCTACATTTTTACGTTAAATGGCAGTTCTCACTCCAAAATTACAAAAATGCGTTTGTATCACTTAAATACTGAGATGACGATATTTATTTATTTCATTAAAAACATTTCGTTTAGTTTGACGAATATAATATGTATGTTAATGATCCTTCTTGAAGGTGTACCCTTTGTGGTGCTAAAATAAACTTTAAAGCCGAAAATGCCTATTCCACACTGACTTTCGTTGCAGGAATCGCTAACAAAACTTTTTCAGCTTCGTATAAAAGTGAAATTTCAATTTTATGGTTTTCCTCCATAATATTTTTCTCCTTGTGGACCCGTGAAAATGATTCATAAACAGTAAACTCCTGCTAAACGTTTCGTTCAAAGTTAGTCCAGCTGTCTAAATTGTTGGAATATGATAAATATTATACAGTGGAATTCAGTCAACACGAAAACGGATAACACGAAATATCGGATAACAAGAACATTCTTTTGGTCCCAGTTTCACTGTTTCTTCATATTATTTTCGCTTAACACGAAATTCTGAAAACACGAAATATTTTGTTGTTCCCCTCGATTTTGTGTTATCCGACCTCCACTGTATATAATATGCGATTTTTTTTGTCAACCCGGAACCCGGTTGAATCGAACCCGCGAAATGTTGGGTTCGGGTTCCGGTTCAGGTTCGAAAAAATTACTAAAAATCGTTGAACCGGAGCGGGTTCGAGGTTCGGGTTCGGGTTCGGTTCGAAACCCTGAATTTTAAAAGAAAAGTTATTTCATAATCCAATAATGTCATATCATCAAAACTTAATCTTATTTTTATTTATGTACATGTTAGTAAAACAAATAAAATGTGATTTTGATACTTTAACGGATTATTCGTAACAATAACAAACTAATAAAGTTTTGATAATTCTCGAGAAAGTAATTCCCGATCGCAATCTTTATTGGCGGTCTAGCCTTTGAACATTAAGCGTCTGTCGAAAACGACAAAAAGAAGAAGCATAATTAATACAGAATGGTTGTATTGTTATTCTGACTGTAAAGATTTTTTAACTTCTTATTATACCAATCCTACACAATCTTTCATGAACACTTGTTTAAGATAAATTGTGAAGAAATCTTTTCTAGATTTAAAAATATAAAATGGAGGTTGGTCATGTATTACCGTTTGGATCGAATCAATATATATATATATATATATATATATATATATATATATATATATATATATATATATATATATATATACAGGGTGTCCGGGTTTGGGATGCTGATCCCTCATGGGGTGATTCCTTGGTTCATTCTGAAAAACAAATCGTATGTGGAGGGGTGATCCTTTTTTGATATCCTTTGAGATACAGGGTGTTTAAAAAATTTGGTTCAGAAAAAAAGTACACCCAAATATTAAACTGTAACTTCCAAAATATTTATCGGAGAGCAACCAACTTAGTCTTATTTGGTTGGTAATCGTATAGGCTATTATTAAAGTTTAAGTGGTTATCTTGTATCTGCATCTGTTTGAGAGCTATGGTGATTTAAAGTAAAAAAAAAATATTTGTTTTTTATAAAATCGAGTTTTTCTCAAAAAAAAACCGTTATAATTTTTTCTTTTGTTTATTTAATTTTAATTTGTCATGATTTCCTCTACAATCTCCCAATACATTACTTGTACCCACGTGCCATAGTTTTCTTCGTATTCCGTTTATTCTCAATCTAATTAAGAGATGTTATAGTGGTTATATTTTACCAATTTTATTTTGATCTGTAAAACAGTAGGCGATGATTATCAACTCATTTGTTTAAATGTTGAAAAAACAAAAACTAAATATTTTCAGATTCAGTCATTAGTTTTGAGATAATATCTAGTGTTGTATCAGTGTTGTGAATCAAAATTTTAATTAATTTAATAAAATTAATATTATAATGGCACAGTTCTCAGGTGAGGAGTACATTGATATCCATTTTGTTTACGGATTTTGCGATGGTAATGCAGCACGAGCTCGCAATGAATATCAACTCAGATTTCCAACCCGTCGCATTCCTGACGCAAGAGTATTTATAAATATTCATAGGAGACTGCCAAATATCGTAACAAAATCGAATACCCGGGCGGAGCCCCATTCAGTCTCACCAAACCATTTGGATGTCGACGAAGGTGTAATCCGTAATGTAACAGCAAATCCTTCTATTAGCATAAGGATGCTCGCTTTACAATTAAACGCCTCTCGCTATCGAATTCATCAAGTATTGCACAAGGAGAATCTTCATCCATACCATACAACACCCGTTCAACAACTATTACCGATAGACCGCACTACAAGATTGGAGTTTTGTAATTTGTTGATGGAAAGGAATTTGGACAATGCAAGTTTTGTGAAACTTATCCTATGGACGGATGAATCTCAATTCACAAGAGATGGCATAACAAAATTTCACAATCTACACTTGTGGGCTGCTGAAAATCCTCATTCGAAAAAACAAATATCATTTCAGCACCGATTCAGTGTAAACGTATGAGCTGGTGTAATTGGCGATAAATTAATTGGACCATTCATATTACCACCTAGATTAAATGGTGAACGTTATTTACAATTTTTACAAAACGATTTGCCACTCCTTTTTGATGATGTTCCCATTTTAAGTAGATTCTCGCATACATACCAACATGATGGTGCACCTTGTCACTACCATAATAATGTTAGGAATTTTTTTAACGAAAATTATTCAAATAATTAGATTGGAAGAAATGGTCCAATTCATTGGCCTGCAATATCCCCCGATCTTACGGTATTGGATTTTTATGTATGGGGAAGGATGAAGACGCTTGTATACTGCAAAGAAATTGAAACAAAAGAAGAACTTATACAACGAATACACACAGCAGCACAACAGATAAGGGAAGAATTACCAAGAATTGAAATAACCAAAGGCATACTTAAACGAATATTAGCATGTATTCAATCACAAGGAGGACATTTTGAGCACCTTTTATAACTCCTCGACCCAAACTTTGTATTGAGGGATTGTAGAGGAGATCATGACAAATTAAAATTAAATAAACAAAAGAAAAAATTATAACGGTTTTTTTGAGAAAAACTCGATTTTATAAAAAACAAATATTTTTTGTTTACTTTAAAGCACCAGATCTCTCAAACGGATGCAGATACAAGATAACCACTTAAACCTTAATAATAGCCTATACGATTACCAACCAAATAAGACTAAGTTAGTTGCTCTCCGATAAATATTTTGGAAGTTACAGTTTAATATTTGGGTGTACTTTTTTTCTGAACCAAATTTTTTAAACACCCTGTATCTCAAAGGATATCAAAAATGGATCCCCCCTCCACATACGATTTGTTTCTCAGAATGAACCAAGGAATCACCTCATGACGGATCAGCATCCCAAACCCGGACACCCTGTATACATATATACTGAAGTCTCTTATCGTTGAAACCGTGCTTGATGCCCTAACAATATTTGTCAAAGTTGCCAAAGGTTGTCTCCACAGTGCTAATATATTCCAACCATTATTTTCCTCGCTTCGATAGAATAACTGTACTCCTTTAATACAAATTTTAAACAATTTATTACTGGAATACCGTTATTACACAATATTACAAAATTCCGGTTACTTTTTGAACACACACGTATACAGCTTTTATTTCTAATTTGATTTGTGCACAATTGGTTTTACGGATGAACTATAGCGATTTTTTTAATTTTGCGTTGTATTTGTTTAGCCATTAGTGTTAGCCATATTGGATATTTAGTCTGTTGTTAGCTGTCAAGAAGGTTACATGTGTTTTGGTGTGATCGGCGATTCTAAATATGGAGCAAAACATTTGTTTCATCAACTGTGAACGTTATACGTTATAGTGTTTTTCTACATCGTTGTTGACTTCATTTAACAACTCTTGAGCAACTTCCGTTCGTCGCTGTTTTTGTTCGAAATTCAATAATTCATAACCGAAACATACGAAGAAACCTAATTATAAAATCGTAATAAAACCTATCCGGGCATATGTTTAATTCACAAACACCTGCAGGTTCCAACAATAGTGAACAAATTAGGGCTTCCAGTGCTAGGTATCACTTAAGATTGACAACTCATTCAAACGATCTGGTGAGTAAGCTTCTCACTAACTAACTATTATAACGTCACAAAATTTTTGATTTAGCAAACTACTTATATACGTTTAGTCATTAATTTCTAAAACCTTTAATGAATCGAATCAATAATAGTTACAATTTTATACTAATCGTAATGTAAGTGAGATTTTATCAATGGCTAAAATACTCCAATCTTGACAATGTAAAAAGGCAAATAATTTACAGAATGTCTCGTAATGAGAACAAACTCACGTATGGCATCAAATTAAGGCAAGGTAGCAAAGCGAGGCCGTAAGATATTAATTTTTACGTTACTTTGTAACATGGGTACTGTTAAAGTTTTAATGGATATAATTAATTTGATTGAGTTTCACGATTATTTTATTTGCATCTTAATTGTGCTGTTAACGAGATGTTTTTTCAGCAACCTTGACCCTTTTCACTAAAGACGATGCTGTTTGAGGTCAGCGTATAGCCTTTATACATTATACTACATCCCACATTCCGTTACTTGAATAATTTTTCCACTTGGCTAATTTAATTACCTATCATAAATATTTAAAAAATAGCAACATAAATATCACCATTAAATTCCAATAACATAAAATTATTGTATAATAAATTATGTTTACTAATTGAAACATTACGTACAAATAAAAATATTTTACTACTATCAATGTTTTTAAATAAATATTAATAAAATTACCTCAGCTAGACGGAGTCAATGAAACCTAATACAACCAAGTTGTATATAAAATAAAAAATGCAAGACAGTCTACCGCATAAAATACATACCTAATCAACTTGAATTGGATAATACCACACCTCTTTGGTATATAAGAAGCTGATTAATAAGAAATAACAAAATTAAAAGCAATCAAATAAATGATATCGAGGTTTTTAAAAACAAATTAAATTACAGGTTTTGACACGCAATTAGTTTTCTACTGTTGAACTAATATCAGATTAATAGGAGACCTCCATTGGTGCAACCACTTTCAGTTTTCCCAAAGCTATACAATTAGTGAATCTGTCTTGTCTTCGAGAATGCAAGGTATTCTAGAAGCCAAAAGTAGTCTAACAAAATACTGAAACTTTAGAAGTTTCCATTTTATTTTGGTTTACAATTTTTAAGCTTTTGGTAAGTACGGACATTTTTGTGACATACTGCATGAAATTTGATTATGTCTTTTCCTTTTACTTTCTTTTACTCTAGTAAAATAAAGTATAGTAATCATGAAAATTTTGGACCTTGAGATTTTTAGAGATTTAATTGTTTTGAGGTCCCCCTGAGTCCGAAAAAGTGGGTTTCGAAATGGTGTCTGTCTGTCTGTCTGTCAGTCTGTCAGTCTGTCAGTCTGTCAGCCTGTCAGTCTGTCAGTCTGTCAGTCTGTCAGTCTGTCAGTCTGTCTGTGTCCTCTCTACAGCCCATACGGTTTAATCAATCGAACTAAAACTTCAGATTTAAGCTTTTTTGATAAATTGGAAGATCCCGGTGAATTTTACTCCAAATCGGCTAACCGGAAGTGGCCACTCCCTTGGTCCAGAAAATTTGTTTTGCAAATATCTTAAAAAGTATAAGGTTTACAAAAAACTACTTAATACAAATTGTTTCCAAAAATTAAAAACAAATAAAAATAAAAAATTAAAAATTAAAAAAAAAATTTAAAAATTTAAAAATTAAAAAAAAAAATTAGGAAAAAAATAAAATTTCTAAAAATTCTCTGTTCGTAAAAGAAAGTCGTGTGTTGGCCACCCCTCAATTTTAACTAGGAAATTAAGGGACCTATTCCATGTGCTAGCGAAATCTTTATCATCATTGTTGAGTGCGATTTCCAAAAAATAATTTCGTAGAACTTTTACTAAACGAACGATTCGTATGGATTAGGGTTTTCTAACTAGGTAATTGAGCAACCTATTCCATGTGCTAGCCAAACCTTTGTCATCATTGTTGGCAATGGCCGATATTGGCCCTTGGAAGTTGAGTGCGATTTCCAAAAAATTATTTTGCAGAACTTTTACTAAACGAACGATTCGTATGCATTAGGGTTTTCTAACTAGGTAATTAAGGGACCTATTCCATGTGCTAGCCAAACCTTTGTCATCATTGTTGGCAATGGCCGATATTGGCCCTTGGGAGTTGGGTGCTATTTCCAAAAAATAATTTTGCAGAACTTTTACTAAACGAACGATTCGTATGGATTAGGGTTTTCTAACTAGGTAATTAAGGGACCTATTCCATGTGCTAGCGGAACTTTTGTCATCATTGTTGAGTGCGATTTTCAAAAAATAATTTCGTAGAACTTTTATTAAACGAGCGATCCGTATGGATTACGGTTTTCTAACTAGGTAATTGAGAACCTATTCTATGTGCTAGCCAAACCTTTGTCATCATTGTTGGCAATGGCCGATATTGGCCCTTGGGAGTTGAGTGCGATTTTCAAAAAATAATTTTGCAGAACTTTTACTAAACGAACGATTCGTATGGATTAATGTTTTTTACTTTCTTTTACTCTAGTAAAATAAAGTATAGTAATCATGAAAATTTTGAACCTTGAGATAGGTCCCCTGAGTCCGAAAAAGTGGGTTTCGAAATGGTGTCTGTCTATCAGTCTGTTAGTCTGTCAGTCTGTCTGTGTCCTCTCTACAGCCCAGATGGTTTAATCAATCGAACTGAAACTTCAGATTTAAGCTTTTTTGATAAATTGGGAGGTCCCAGTGAATTTTACTCCAAATCGGCTAACCGGAAGTGGCCACTCCCTTGGTCCAGAAAATTTGTTTTGCAAATATCTTAAATAGTATAAGGTTTACAAAAAACTACTTAATACAAAATATTTCCAAAAATGAAAAACAAATTAAAAAAAAAAATTAGGAAAAAAATAAAATTTCTCAAAATTCTCTGTTCGTAAAAGAAAGTCGTGTGTTGGCCACACCTCAATTTTTTATGTTCGGACTATCCCTATACCCAGCAAAACTCTTTACAAACAAATCTCTTTGGCGCATGGACAAATTCGAAAATTAGCTGAAAAACGAGTATCTAGTTAGTCGCAAAATCAAGAATTTGCTCTCTAGATTCGTCATCAAAATCGTTGGCGCCAGACTGTTGACACAGTTTGTGATATCAATGGCTTGTGAAAACCGCATTATTATTGTTATTAGTGCTCAAGATGGGAGGCTACTCATCTCAACGGGTGACGTAAATTAAAAAACTAAAAGCTTTTACTTGATTTTTTTGAAGAATTTTACTTATTAGCAAGCGAATGTCTTCAAGTTTTACTTGCTGAGCAAGACAATGGCTAGGGTGAATATAAATAAAGGAAATGCTTTACAAAACTTGAATTTTTCAAGTTTATCACTTGATAATTAATTAATGTCTTCTTCAATAGAAATTTTTTGAAAAATTAAAGTAAAAGCATTTACTTTTTTTATCTTATTTACATCACGTGTAGTTTGAACAACTAGTTAATGCTTTTTTACCAGATAAAAAATTCGATTAAGCTCACCAAGAAATTTTTTGAAAAATTTGAAGTAAAAGCATTTACCTGTTTTATTTACTTCATCCAATGTACAAAAATCGTAAATTATGCTTCGAAAATTTAGTTCTAACAGGTATTTCAGTATGAATGCCCCAAGTTTGACAATAGGGCATCATTCATTTACTCAACCGTTCATGCATTTTATTTAATGATTTATAAATTTAACTTCAAATCTGATCGTCGCTATGATTTAATTAATTTGTTGAAAACTATACATCAATTGTGGCCATTTAGCAAAAAATGCTTGATACACGGTTGATAAATTTGAAACTGACTTTACACAATCGATTGGGAAAAAGAGGAAGGTGCAGACGGAAGAGTTAGAAAAGAACCAAAATTGTCAATTATGCATCTTTCTCAAAAATTTAATGTTTCCTGGTCCTATTTGATTCCCCTTTAAATGTAAAATTAAAACAGTTCGGTTTAGCGCGGCCATATATGGAGCATTTATAAAGTGTAGCGTTTGGATCGCGAGACAGGGTTTGAATCTGTTTAGGGAAGAATGCGAAATAGATTTTTCATCATCTGTTGGTTTACTAAAATGTAGATATGTTGGTTGACAACATTTCTTTTTTTTTTTTGCCTAATTATAATGTTAGATGGTTGACCGTTCTATATAGGGCACACAGGTAGATCATTTCTGAGAATGATTTATTGTAAGTAAATGTATAGCAAATTTCAATGGCGCTCAATGTTAAAACCCGAAGTTGCAATTGCTTTAGACGTGAGTTAAAAAGCCTGTGAAGGCAATTTTATGTTGAAATTTATATTGTTGATATCATATATTTTCCTTTTACTGTACATTATTTGTTCAATTTTCTTTTCGCTACAAATATTAATGTCAATTGAAGAAGATGAAAAGCGGTAATGATTGCTGCGAGATGTCAAGATGAAGTAGAATTTACTTGCATCGATTACGTAACGGTAACGGCATATAATTTTACTGCAACAATTTCTGATGTGGTGTCAGCACACAATAAAGAGAGCGAGACGAGAACGGTTCAGCGATTTAAAGAGAATTGAAAGTGACCGCTAGTGTTATGTTCTGGCATGAATTTCACTGTGAAATAATGGAGTGTGATTTGGTTGGCACATCCATCATGCAATACACTTAACGTGGAGATCGCATCATTCACGATGATATGTTTGGGTAAATGAACGAAATCGGAATCGGCGGCATGCCCTATTCTATGCCTCTGAAGGATGAAACTGCAAACTTCTGAGATGTCTATTTCATTCTGACTTAATGTTGTTCATGAATGTATTTCACTGTACACAAACAGAATGGTTTCATCGAACCAGACAACCACACGAACCAAGATAAAAGAAGCCTGGTAAACCTATAAATAATTCGGTATTTTCAAAACAATACGCCCGATAATCATTTCTCCGAGAAGATATGCAGCTGAATGGCTGCAAATCAAGTGAGTCTGAGCAATAGTAATTGGTCGACAGGCCAAATGATTGGAATATTGTACGTCATATTGATGCAAGGCAAGATGGGTGGCAAAAGATTATATTCAAAACAAATGAATGAGAACGGTTGATGAAAGTGTAAGAAGGAAAAGATGATGTTAACTGTGAAAAAGTTGGTCGATTCAGAAAAAGCTTGTTTGTACTAAAACAGGAACACGAAATTCACCGATTTTTTGCCTAGAGTCATCTGCCGCGTTAAGATAATTCTATACTATTGCATGTTGATGATGGCATGGGAGAGTGTGTATCCCTGTAACTATATACTCATGTCACATTATTTATTGTGCAATTTAAAAATTAAATTAAAATAGTTTCATTTATTTTATAATAATAATAAACAGTTCAACATAAATATAAACTTTGATGTGTTTCATTAATACACTCAAAACGTTTATTTTTACCGTTTATGTTGTGATTTTAGTGAATTTTGTGTATTTTTTGTAAGTGATATTAATACGGTATTCTTAATGCTACAGGGATATGAACCAGTCTGTTGAAGGTGCATCGTTGCGATGCGATGTGATGTGTGTTAAATTAAATCTTAAAACACATTTGACGCACATATTAGTTAGTTCAATGAAACTATATCTAGATGTGTGAAAAATGTGAATAAATTGATTTTTTATAGTGAATCAAAGTAAAAAATTTGATAGTTGATCGGACATGTTATTGTAATAATGTTCAAAATGTTGATTTGAACCGTTCTACTCAGGTAAGTGATTGTAAAAAACATTTAATAAGTCTAATTATTATTATATTAGTGTAAAATCTTAGACTCTTGTACTTAAATTGTAAATTTAATATGGTCTTGATTTACAGTTATCTAATAGATTACCACGGGTGGGGTCTATTTAGTTATTGAGAATAAACAACTTGTTGTTAATATTAGAGTTAAATTCATTCTATTTAATATTCACCTTTTATATAAGTTAAATTCTTTATTGATTTTTGGTTAAAAAAAAATAATTTTTATTTTTAACTTATTTGATTAACATCGAAATTACAACTGATTATTTTCTTATTTTCTAATTACAATTTGCTTAATTAAAAATATATAGAATATGAAAGCATATCGTCAAGAATATTCACTCAGCATTATGCCGGATGCGCGTGTAACTTGTTGTCATTGCTAGTGCAACGTGACAAATATGATAACGTTGTATTTTTGTGGGAAACCTAATTATTACGCGTGTTAACTCCTCCCCCTTAAAGTTCGAATGCCCACATTCGAACCATCAGAAAAACGGTGTTTCATAAAATTTCCGTCTATGCTCTGAGGCCCCTTTGGGTGTTCGTTTGAGGCGTCTCGTTATGGATTTCTTGTTCTTCTCCCTAAATTGCTATTGAACAGGTATTCTCGACCTTACTCTGAGTTTGTCGAGTGGACAGATCCTTGATGTTCGTTGTATTAATGATTCGTAATTTCTTAGTTTTGGTATATTTTGTAGTGATGACCGCTATTCCCAAAATGATGACTATTGAGAATGATCCCCAGCTAGTGAATCGCTCGATGGCTCCCTCCTTTTTAAGGAGCCCAATGTGACGAATATTATTTATATGAATATCTTTCATCATTTGTAATGAAAGTATTTCCTTGAAATCACTTTCTTCCGGCGTCGGCTGTAGAATAGCTGGAAGTACTTGAATGATCGTTTTTTCTTTAGAAATGTAGATGTTATTTCCGACTGACAAGGTAGGTAGTATCGCTGAATTTAATCAAATATGTTCCATTGAGTTTCTGAGTTTCGTTACTAATTTTGATTTTCCCATCGAATTGATTCAGTAGAACTAGACCCTCCGATATTTCGTTAACTGTTTGAATATGTTGATTATTGTTGTGTTTGCATTTTGGAAGGTCGACTTTTGAGCAAGTTGGGTAAACAAGAAGAATTACTTATGTCTAGTACTCGTATATTATTTTGGTTACATATTGAAAGCGAGTTGATCGTTTTACATTCGTTAATAATACTATAAATCTTATCGTGATTTTTAATGACATTTTCATACTCAATTTCGGTCACCTTATCGTTTCTTCTGACCGGTTTGACCAATAATTTATCATAAAGTAGACACAATTTGCTACTAATGATTTTGATATTAGCGAAATCTAACGCCTCCTCGGGAGTACTATATGGTAAATTTTCGGTTTCCAGTGTATTAATGGCTAATTTAATTTCAGAATTTGATAAAACGAGTGAATTTATAATCCCTGCTTTAGCCCAGTGAATTGCGTACTTTATATTTACCAATTCTTCTTTCATTAGTTTTAATTTATATTGAATATTTAATGCTAATGGGTCGTTTAATTTATTTTCTTTGTGAATTTCGTTAATAATTAAATTAGACACTTGTGTAATATTATTGATTCTTTCACTATACAATCGGTTTATAACTACTTGGTTGTTGTTATTCTCTAATGCATTATTCATTTTATCTTTAATTACTTTGAAATCCTCGTGATCGAGATTTCCGGCTATCGATTTCCATGCACTACCTATAAAGTTTAAGGATCGTTTGGATTTATGTATTCTAAGGCTGTCCAGTAATGTTTGTAATTCCGAGAGTTCATACCTCAAATAGGAGTGCAATGGGTGATCTATTGTCATTTCTTTGTCCCGTATGGATTGCATTCTGTCTATGTAATTTTGGTGTTTGTCTAAATTCAATTATATGGATTAATTTGAAGTTTCCGTCCTGCATTTTTGCTTGACCTGTGCTAATTGAGATGATTTGAGAATTTGTGTAATCAAGAATTTGAATTTCTGCCAATGTGTTGCTTAAGGCGCAACTGTAATAAAAATAAGTTTTTTTTTCTTAGGATTTAATATTGCTTTTGTGAATTACTCTTCCGGACTCCGTTATAACTGTTGTATTTCTGTCTTCCGTTACTATTTCGGGTTTGAATCGTTCTGTTAATTTCGATCCTAATATTTTGTTATGTTTTACATAGATTACTTGACCTGCCTGGTAGGTTTTGATCGGGCTACGGTTTTTGTTATGGTATTTCAGATCTGTTTCCTGCTTTTGTTTTATCTTTAGTATGGTATCTTGTCGGATTTGTTCCAATTGTTCAGGATCTGTGTTAGGGATTCTGCCAAAATATATTTCCACTGGCCGTTAGTTCATTAAAAGTTCGCTCTACCCCATCAGCCTTTAGACATCTCATCATTTCTGAGAGTGTCGAGCAAAATCTTTCCACTTGGCCAGTCACTTCACTTTTGTATGGGGGAGTTTTGACGAATTTTATGTTTAAACCACCTTCCATCATTGATATTATGGAATTCGAGTTGAAGGATTTTTCATTGTCAATTACCACAATTTCTGGTACACTAAAGAAAAAGAGTTTATCTCTAAGTGGTTGTTTGATGTCTTCTGTCGCTCTGGATTTTAACGGTCTGCAGAAGGCGAGTTTACTGAATTTGTCAATTGCCGGTAAAACCAATTTATTTTCTGTTGAGTAAATATCTAGATGGAGCGTATGTCCAGGATAATTAGGGATAGGTGTTGGGGTAATAATAGGCTTATTGGGATGGTGATCATATTTATTCTTCTGGCATATAACACAACGTTTGACCAGCAACTTAATTTTCCTGGTCATCCTGGGGAAGTAATAATTTTCGATTATTTGATCTCGATTTTCTTGAGTATTACAATATGCTCAGCGATGGACAGATAATATTTTTTCCTCTTGTTGGTTTTCATCCGTAATATCTTGTACCATCTTCTGAGTGAATCGAATTTTATAGTCTCTGAAATGTATTGGGTACACTTCTTGAACTTTTCCCATTATATGTTCTGATGTCTTCAATCCGTTAATCGTGAGTGGATTAAGGTTACGTTTAAAAAAATTTATAATGTCTGAATTTGAAAAACTTGCTTGTGTAATAATGTGCCTGGAATATTTTGGAAAAGGGTTTATTATTTGGTACGAACTTCCCTCGCCTACGTTTAAAATTAGTTGATTGCGGAATACATTAACTGGGGTTTCGACTGTGGGGACCAGATCATCCGGAGAACTTTTGTCGCTATGTTGTGTGACTGACATTTTGATATTTTAACTCATAATTGTACTCTTCCATGATAGCTTTCCAACGTTTCATCTTGGAGTTGTTATTTTTATTGCTTAGGGCATATGTCAATGGTTGGTGGTCTGTGAAGATCTTCACTTTCTTTGATCCGTAAAGGAAATTTCTCAATGATGTTAACGCCCAAATTATGGCGAGCATTTCCTTTTCATTAGCCGCATAATTTTCTTCCGTTTTATCTAAGGTTCTTGAGAGAAACGTGATTGGCCTTGCCTCCTGAGATAAAACTGCACCTAGTGCAAAGTTGGAGGCATCTGTAGTAAATTCAAATTCCTTTTGGAAATTTGGGAATGATAACAGAACTTCGTTGGAGACGAGTGAGGTTTTTATTTTGTTAAAGGCAGCTTCTTCTTCGGTGTTAAGCTTTACCATTTTATTTCTTCAAAGGGTTTTGGACACATGTCCGTCTTCTCCTTTTAAGAGTGAAGTCAGGGGCTTCTCAAGTTTTGCGTAGTCCGACGATAAAATCCGGCTAATCCCAAGAAGGATATGAATTTCTTCACGGTCTTGGGTACGGGAAATTCTGTTATGACTTTTACCTTCTTCTGACTCGCTTTTATCCCATCTTTAGAGATGACAAATCCTAAAAATTCTACCTCATCCTGTAGAAATTCACATTTGTCGAGTTGAATCTTCATATTGGCGTTTTCTAATACTTTAAAAATTATCGTCATGTTCTTGAAGTGTTCTTCTTCTGTTTTACCAAATATGATTATATCGTCGATATAAACGTAACAATGCTTCCCAATGTGGTCGCGAAGGATATCATCGAGGGTGCGTTGAAATATCGAGGGGGCAATTTTAAGGCCAAATGGAAGGCGGGTAAACTCGTATTTTCCATGATTAACCGAAAAAGCTGTTTTTTCAATGTCCGATTCTTTTAAAGGAATCTGATGAAAGCCGCTCTTTAGATCTATTATGGTGAAAAATCTGTTTTCCACTAAGTTTGACAAAATATCGTTGATCTCAGGTATTGGATACCTGTCTGAGATAGTAACCGAATTTAATTTTCGGTAGTCGATCACTATTCTGTATTTCTTTTCTCCCGATGCGTCTTCTTTTTTCGAAGGGGGGCGAGTAGCAGGGACAGCAGAGACGCAACGATTTCAATAACAACGTCAAGAAACACTACCTACAGTTAGTACAAATTTGGGTGACCGCATGGGAACATGATGATGGAACAAAATCTCGCTCCCCTCACAATGGAAAAACTGGCGGAGGGAATAATAATAGCTGTTTACAGGCTTTTCAGAAAGAAGAGTTTGCGGCACCAGGAAATTTGTGTTGTCATTGTGTCTTCTTACAGGTTGGAGCAGTATATGAACTTTAAATTGTATTTTTGTTTTGTGCTAAATAAATTACTAAAAAATATATTACTAACAAATTTACTAACTATCAACTACTTAGGTGTCTGGAACCGGGTTGAGTCTTTGTTGCTAACATTCCTTTCCCATCCCCTCGATTTTGTTAAATGTAAAAAGGTGTACGACGGCGGCCTGGCCAGGGGCGGATATCACAACTATTAGACTTATGTGGTTATCGATGTGGCGCCTTCCTTTACGGGGTGAAATATTGCTATGTTGGCTTCATGAAAAAAAAAAATAAGCTGAGTATGGATGGTACATATTTCCTTGGTAAGGGAGAGTTATGGTGTCGTGTTGCAACATGGGTATAGTGGTGTGGTATTCGCATTTATAATGCGGGAGGCTTGCTTAATGCTTGATCGTACATCGCAATCGCGTTATCGCGATTTTAACCAACAAGAGCATTGACCTACGGCAGTGTCCATTTTTATGTAGAATAGTGCATAAGCAAAATCATCAAGTAAACCATCGAAAAACGATATCAACATCAACTCCGCTTCTGCTGTGAAGAAAATTGGAGAATTGAACTTTGCGGGGACTAGGTACTTCGTTCTCTTATTAATATAACTTAACCCCATTCCTCATTTGCAGGATTTTTCGTTCTATTGGACGATGCAACATTCACAACGATTGACCTAATTCGAGCGTACCACCAAATTCCAATCAAAACACGTGGCATGCCAAAGACGGCAGTTAGATTATATTCGAGTTTACAAAACGTCGCCTAATCCTTTCAACGCTTTATGCATTCTCTCTAGAGTGTAGTAGTTTTTTTCTCTGTGAGGCTAACAAAAACGTAGAAACTTTACAGAACCATAAACTCTCAGCGGGCTATTCAGCCATTAAACATTTTCGGCACTTATTAGAAGGTCTGCCCTTCAGGCTTTTCACAGACAGTAAACCTTTAATATTCACTTTCAAGCAGAATTTGGTCGAAGCCTCTCCAAGACAATCCAGACACTTAGACTTTATTGGGCAATTCACCACCGAAATTCTACATGTGGCTGGGATAAAAAATGTCGTGGCGCACACTTTATTATGCATCGATAAAATCGTCGGCAATAACTCATTATGAACTCTTTTAAGGAGTACGCATTCCATTACTCAGCTCCGATTAAAGTATTGTTTGTCAGATTTAAAGCGTTTCGAAAAAATAGTTTTTAATTCCATTCAATATTTGGTTACCCGGGAGATTGCGCCACCGTCCAAATAGTCGCTGCAAAATGTATATGACCTCATATCAAAATCGTGTCTTGCGTCACAATGATATACCGCTTCTTATGTTAACCGGAAGTTGGTTGATGCGAATATGCGAGCTGAAACTGTAGCATTGGCTGTATTATATAGTATGATTACATGAACAAATGCCTCTATTTGCACCTAATCAATTTTTGGAACTCTCCAAGCTATATGATATAAGGCTTCATAATTTGGACTCCGAATGGTTTATCACGGTTATCTTGGTTAATGTTGGTTGAACACGTGTGTAGCACTTTGGTCAATTTTTGTAACTCTCCAAGCTATATGATATAAGGCTTCATAAATTCGGACTCCGAATGGTTTATCACGGTTATCTTGGTTAATGTTGGTTGAACACGTCTGTAGCACTTTGATACCTAAGTATTCCAAGACAACTAGTTGATAACAACAAAAGTGGAGATCACTACTTGTCTTTATATATCTTACCTTGGGATACATTTTTAAAGCATTAAATACTTGGTTCGAAGTACCTGCCTACCACATAATATAAATACTATCCGAAAAATGATACTTATCTATTCAACCTGCCGTCGCCTCCGACAATTGATCTCCACGTAGGTCAGTTGATAATGGGAACCACGGCATGCGAGAGGCCAAACATAAGCAATTCGACAAAAACTATAATGTGTGCTCACCTGAACATAGGTTTTCCTCTGGTGGGAGATTACCGTGGCCACATATAAACGTAAGAAAATGTTTTACTTCTCTTTCCTTTTTTTGACATTTTGCTTTTATTCATTCGTTACGGTTTTTAGTCGTGGTTCTCGAGTTATTAAGAATAATTCGATATAAGAAAAAGGTATGAGACGTTTAGTTGAGGAGGCTAACCAAAGAAATAATTTTGTGTATTGCATGAATCTGTAAACTGTCATCAAATACATCACAGTCACATGGTGTGGCGGTGCTGTAGTGTTTATTGGGAACACGATACCAGAAATTGTTGTTTTTTTTATTTTCTTTTTGTATATTTCAAGTTCAAGTTATCGTCCTTTTTTGATTCTGTGCTAATGTTAGTAACCTAAAATCTTTCATTCAGTTTTTATATGTTGGGCGCAATTTGATATTCTGTTATTTTTAGTTTTGTTACTGATATATTCTTTAAACCTTATGAATTATTTTTGTATGTTTGGCTGATATACAATTTTGTACGGTGATCACTTGTCAGTTCAAATTTCTATACAGGCCAAACGGGTAGACATTTGTTTAATAAATTTCGACGATACTCCTTCACAAAGCTTCTTAACTCCAAAAATTCTGAAATGCTTTAATTTCTATATAAATAAATTTAATAAACTGAAGAGAGGTGCGTATTTCAAAGACTTTGGTGCTCTTCACTTTGTACATGATATAATCAAATAAAACTGCGGCTTAATTATTATTTCAATTTCTTTATATAAAAAATTAATTTTATTTTAATTAAAAAAATTATAATTAAATTTACATATAAATTTACAATGAAACAAATATAATTACAAATGGAGGTCTACATAATATAAAAACTTAAATACGTGGTAAAAATAATATAATAAAACATAATTATTTATAATAATAATTTGATATAAATAATTTGAAAGTTTGAAGAAAACAGTTGAAGTTTGTTAAAAATAGAGAGAATACTTTTAATAGTAGGGAAAATGTGCCGCCGGACACACATAATTGGTGGCACATTTTTTTTGTATAAGAAGATTTGTGTGTACATATCACCGCTGTATAAATACGGCGTTTTACCACAATTGTCTTGTGAACCATTGTGATTTTGACGGGGTTGTTGGAACAGGTGCATGACGACTATGATGATGATGATGATAGTATGATCCAGGTGACTGTGTCTCATATGTTACACCACTGTGTTGATTGTAGATGTATGCTTTTGGTAAGGTACTAACCTTTTGTGTTGTGTATTGAGTTGGTGGACCACCCTTTGAGTATTGAGTTGTACGTAATGTTGTTCCATAATCGATTGGATTGGTACCAAATCGATTGAAAACACTTGGTGGTTCACAAACTGTACCTTGAACGAGGCTTGAGAGTGGGGCTGTGTAAATTCTGAAATTAATATCACGGTAATCGAGTTCGCTGATTAAGAAAACGGGCATACGATCGGATAAAACCCAAACGTCTTTATTTTCATCGATTTTAACATCAGCCGGGAATACCAATCCAACATCATCACGGTCAACAACATCTTGGAATTTTGGTGTATACGGCGAACTTGTGTGCCAACATCCAACAGCGTTTTGATCAACTAAATTATACAGCATAATACCGGTGTCCTCGTCGATAACACGAGATGTCGTATGACTGTCTGGTGCACGTTCATCCGGGAAGAATGAGAAATCATGATAACTTTCTTCAACTTTTGAGCTGTCACGTAAAACACGAGTGGATACACTAAATTCACGATGACTAGCCAATGGACTGAAGTATAGATTACGATAACCATCTGGTTGGATTTCGGACAAAGCCATACCGAAAATACCTTCTTCACCCCATTGGAAATTCAAACCAGCAATATTGAAATCTCCGCGTAATGGATCTGGGAAGAAGTAGCTATGCTCGAAACGCCATGATCGATTTTGTTCAAATGAGTAGACAATTAAACCGTATCCCAATTCATCGGAAAAGTAGGCGAATGTATCGTCGCATGTTTGTCCCACATCAACAGCGGTATTAGCAATGAATGTATTAGCGTTTGTATCTTCTGGATTGAATTCGTAGCGGCGAATTCGACGATTCGTTGTTAAATCGAATACATTAATAGCGTACGGACATACATTTTGTGTTGTATTGCCAATACCAATGGTACCAGTGTCAAGCACCCATAATCGATTACATTTATCGACCTTAATACGATAAACAGTGCTCAAACCATTTGCACAGTCACCAGCACGATTCGATGATAAATCTGGATATGGAATTAAAGCTGGCGATCCGGATGGTGTACGACTTGTATCGATGTATGTTAATGTAGCTGGGATTCCTGTAACGAATTAAAACAAAAAAATATTGCGTTAGACTAAATCGAAATTTAGGTTACACTTGACAAATTTCCATTCTCTTCCTATATATGTACATACATTCATCCAAAGTGAAATCTAAATTTAATTTGTACAAATGTTGTTCGGCAAATTGTTTTTCTTTTCATAATAAATTGCAGGCAATTGAAACATAATTATCAAGACACAAATAAAACACGATTTGATTTATTTTCATTAAAAACGAGATTTCGCAATATTGAGAGCATGTGAGAGCAAATATTAAAACGTGATTGAAATGTAACATATCGCCCACATATGAAATCTTAGTATTACATCTTAAAACTTTTTCTTCAGTTTTAGTCAAGCAACCTCGTGCAACATTATGCAACACTGTAAAGAAATAATGGGGCCACATATTACTAAAATCTTTACATCAACCTAAAATATTTGTTAATTCAAAACCGCAGACATTTTAACGATTCGTCAAAAAAATTTTCATTATCATCAATTTTCGTAATATTAACCGTGAAAAACAGCAACATACATACATATGTACATATGTATGTATAATTGGATAATATTTACGAATAAGTAAATCTCCATAGCAAAACATGAAAAATAAAAAAAAAAAATCGTAAACAAAATTTTTATGCAATCAATCGTCTGCGATATAGGCGTTGGTAAATACCAGTAATTTTGGCAACAACAAATAAAAATAAAAATTAACATAAAGAAAAGCTAATTACCACTTTGCAACCTTGAATCTACTTGAATGCGTAATGTTGTTGTAAAATGGGCGAGATTTTTTCTTAAACCGATACACATCGTACAGTGCAATGTTTTACGTTATTTGTGGAATTATGTCATTGGAGTCATAAATAACATAACAATTTCACTTAGCTCGTATAATTTCGTCTTTTAACATTGCTGCAAATATTCTCACTTACCCCTTTCAAGTTATTTATGTTTTTATTTTTTATTTTTTGTTGAATTAATTATAAATGAAACGACATAAATTATGCAATAAAATTGCTTGAATGAAACTAAATTTTTAGCATTACTTAGATCAGGGATTCTTAATCGATGATCCGCGAAACTTTTGTAAAAAAATGGTTTAATTTTTCAAATATGAATAATTAAAACTTTGAATGAACTTAAATTAGCTAGCTATAGAATTTGGTTCGGACCATGATTAAAATTTCAACCTAATAAGTCCTAGTTGCTTAATTTTAAATGTCTTATTCACTTTTGTGTTCTATCTCTGTTCAAGAGCATTCTGTTATGGCCATTATATCAATGAGTGCTTTAATGACTACATGACCTAATCTACATCGGCGATTTGCTCAATTATGCATAATTAAATCTGCAATGACAGACACCGCAACATCCAATATATCGCTCAATACTAGCTTCGTAAAAAACTTGGAACATTTAATATGATAGCACAATGTATTTTCTCGAGCTAGCTTATCGCATGTTTGATGAAGTGGAGAAATTGATCGATAAACTCGGTAAATCCGATCTATGTTGAAATACTATTCTAAGTATAAGGAAAATGCAAGTTAGTTCAAAAAAATTCCAAAGCATTATGTATTTGAGAAGACTCACATTGTTTCGGAAATTGAAAAACAGGGGAGACGACAAAGTTTCTACTTAAGAATATTAGTCCAACTTATTCGAGGTGCTCAAAGCTTTGCAGCTGTAAAGACTGTGTATGGAGTGGTTGAAGAACTATTCAAAGGTGCTGCAATAAAATTAAATCTATGCTTGAAGATGACTCTGAATGGGATTTTTCTCGATGTGCCTATAGAAGGAAAAGAAACATCAGCTCAAGCTTTTACAACCACAAGAGATGCAGCAGATTCATTTGCAAGCGTTCGAACATGGATTCAAATATGCAAATTCCATTTCCATCAACGCATTCTCTATTTGAAGGAAAAGTGCTGATACTAGGCGGCGACTTTGTTGCTCTTTTGCTGCGTCATGTCGAATAAAGCAGCTTAACCATTAAGATGCTTTCTGCAGATAAAATCTACTAAAATCGCTAAAATTACCAACCAGTAAGTGAGATCAACTTCAAGCCATTGGAACTGCTAACAAGAGATCAAAATATCTACGTGAGTATACTGACCATTGATTGCAAAGGTATAAACAATGCCCATCTAGAATGTCACCACGTTTGTTGAAATTGACAGTGGTAGGAAACGGAACAAACGGATTATTGACTGGAACTCGTTAAATTGTTCAAAGTCTTCGCCAAAGTTATACAAAAGCGGAAATTATCACGGATAGCAATAAGGGTGAAGAGATCAGCATTACTTGAATAGACTTTTAGGGTCGAGGGAGAAATAAAGTAAGGAAAAGGGAAATAATGTATGAGGTAAATATCGACGATTTTTAGTCAGATTCCGAATCAACAGCACAGATTTCAACGAAATCTTTTGCAATCACTTTAGAAACATGTTAAACGAGTCATGTTATTGCTTACAGGGCTAAAACCACAAATCTATGGAAATCTCATGGTTGATCCATACTTATTCGTTAAAAAAATAAACCCAACAGAATTAGGTGCAACGTAAAGATACTTACAGCCAGTTTCATGGGAGGTTCATCTCATTTGCCTCAAGTATGATTGTTGGGAGAGATTGAAGAAAACTACCTTTCGAGAAACAAGGGTGTTGTTCGATTACCGTTAAAAGCACCTGCAAGGATTCTTGATATGATATGTTGAAAAATTCAAAATGATTTTAGAGTTTATTCGAAAGATTTTGTGGAGCCCATTTATGTTCAAACAAATTAGGTAGCACAACAAGGAAACTATACAACAGTGCTAAGTGGATTATGTAAAATGGCGTGTTAGGGGTCCAATAATTAAAGGAGAATATTATTTACTGTTATTGTGCGACGGTGCTGATTAAATATCGTAATTACTGGCGCAATTGTAATAATGACATATTCGCCGATTCGGACCGAGGCCAAAATGATACCAGACCGAAGTAAAGTGGTAGTTTTGAGAATAATTTCCATAAACTATCTTTTGTTACGTATTTTACATATTTTAGTAATGTTGTTATGGTTTGCTAAGATGTTTTTTTCATTCACAGCCTTAAGGCATCAAGTTACAGGAAATTTTTTACGCGCTTGATGAAGGTGGTTGTTATTAGGAAGGAACGGAATTGGTTTGAAGTAAAAACCGGTATTTAATGGTTTCTAGTGAATTTTATTGTAGTAAATTAGACTCTACTCTCTCTCTCTCCAGGAAGACGGGTTTTCTACAAAGATTTCTAAATTTTTGGTAAGAAAACCGTGGTGAACTATATTGGTATATAGAACCCGGACACCAAGTAGAAACCAAAGTTGATAGTTTATGAGGGTTCGATAAATCTCTTATACAGCTGTTCTAAGCTATATAAATACCTAAACATGTAGTTTTTAAATGTCATTATGACGTTTATATGATTTCGTCCCCAATTTGAATCGGCTTTATGAGATGCTGAAACTATTTTACATTCTCTAAAAATGATTTAATTTGATATGAAATATTTGCATAAACTGAAAATATTGATCTACATTTTGGAATGACAATAACATGCTGCAGGAAGATCTTTTTAGCAACAATGGCAATTTATTTTAGAAACTGCATCATAAATACGTGAGTAAAGAAATACTACATCAGAGCTTCTTATCACAATACTGTCATTAATAATAACTTTCATTTACAAATAAAACTGTAAAAATGTATAAATCTAAATAGCATGCAAATTAATTATCAAACGCTCCATTATACAACAGAGTAAAATAGGCTCAATTAATGACGTTCCCATACCATTCAAGAAAGCGATTTATGCGCGATGTTAAAATTTCCGATTTAAATTTGAATTTTAAATTTGAATCAGCTGATTTTGTTGATTCTGTGACTTTTTTGCAAGTCGATCTTATATCATAGACAAATGATAGATAAATTTTAAGCTTAACTAATTTTTCCTTGTTACAAAATATTTAGCTTTCGTGCGAATTCAGTTATAGTCAGTTTCAACCAATAATGTGTCACATTTAAATTGCTCATATTGTTCGTGTTGAATTTTGTTTCCAGGCAGTGAAAGTGCTTTCGTACATCTCGGGAATTAAACTTCGATAAGAATCACCAGAATAAGATCGGCCATTTGGCGCATCGATTGCTTGGCCCTTAAAACCGGCGATGCTTATATCATAAAATAATATCATATTAATCAAACGACCGCTTGTCACATAAAATATACAAACTGTCGATTTTAATTAATTGCAATAAAATATCGGTTCTCACACTAATTACAAATGTTTACTTTTATCGTAAACATTTTAATTAATTATGACATTTTTGTTCATTAAACCAATTAGTTGCGCGTAATTTTTGCATTCAACATCTCCAATTCTTAAAACGACTTCACGCATTAAAATGTCTGTCAGTTTGGTTATAAGAATATACTCGTAAAATCATTAATTATATAACCATATCAAAACAGGTTTACAACAGCGGCTACCACAACAACTTTACAAATCAAGACAAAATTGTAATGTGCACTTTGAGTTATCGCGCAATTTATATTTGGTGATAGTATCATGATATCTGATACATTTGTAATGATTTTAATCAAAATATAACACAACAATAAAATTAATTATTATGATTATTTAAATTGCATAAATATTTTTAATAATTTCTACTTTACATTGTGTTAACACACACACACGGTTTGTTGATTATCTCGATATTTACGATTATCACATAAAAAAAAAAATTAAAACATTTGTTTTATGCTTTTAACATATGTATATGTATATTTTGTGTAATCTACTGTCACGATACATATTTCTATTATGCCCATACTCGACTTTATAAAAATATCGGAATTTGCATTAATTAATTAATTAATTACATAAAAATTATGTAAATGAAAATTATAAAGCGTGAATTAAGCACGATTTTAATTCTGGTACGCGGTTTTATGAAAATGAAAGGAAAAATCGATGGCGAAAATCAATCAATCAACCTTATTCGATTTTATGATCGAATGTTTAGTTTAATTATTTGTGCGCGGTACAACAACGTTTTAATATTGGAAAATTGGAAAAACATGTTTATCATTAGGTGTTTGTTTGAGTTAAAAAACTGTCCGTCTTGATGTACTTTCTGTTATCTTATTTACAACTAATTAACTCATCATGTCCATTGTGAAATTGGTTTGGTTGTTTTTGCAAGAGCACTTAATAGATTATAAACCAGTTTTCCAATTTATTTGTTGTTGTTTTTTCTTTTTAAGGAAGCAAATCGGATTACGAGACGACCGTTGGTTTTTAACTTTCTACATATTTTCTTGTCAGATTATTAACCTTGTTGGACATACATATGTATTTTATATAAAGCTGTTGGTTACTTACTTCAAAAAATGTTGTGATTGGTCTTTATGGAACATGGGCGTGATATTTTTAATGGGATGATTAAATGCGATTGGAAGTCACAAATGTTTGCGTGAAACAAGTGATCATAAAAAAAAATGTTCAGCAATATTACACACACGATCGTATTACAGTCCCTCGAATTATATTTCCGAGACGGTCATACTCTTAACGATCTAATTAACAACAATCTTTATAAAATATGATCACATAAACATATAACGTCTTTTAATCGTTTGATCTTTTTGTGACACATTTTAAAATTTTTGTTACAGTCGGTTTTAAAATAAAAATTGTACAACCGTAGCGAATTTGCATTTGTATGATCGCTGCCAATGGCATTTGTTATAGCTGACTGTAATAAATTTGCTGAAATAAAAAAGTCTTCCTTTTTCATAGAATGACTTTTTTTTATTTCAGATAGCCATTAAGCAACCAAATAAATCACCAACTACAATGCGTATTGTTGATCGTAATATAATCTCCGGAATACTTTTAACGATCGATTTAGCCATGGTATTTTTGACGTTTTTATTAGTGATTAAAATTTGCATATTTCGCGCATCTAATAAACATGATCATCGCCAATGCCATATAAACACAAAATTTTCATGTGTTAGAAACAGGCAACCAATATATTTGATGATCATTTAAATTGTGATCGAAGTGAGGATCCACTATGGAAATATTTTATGCATATGTATGTATAATATGTGTAAAAAAAAAATTAATTAAGGTTAAATTTGAAAGGAAAATGAAAGGTAAATTTAAAGGCGCAGGTTGATACTTCTTATGTTGCTGAAATTAGTCCGATAAAGAACGTTTCTAAAATTTTGAGAGCACTTGGTGCAGCCATACACATGATCTTTCGATCGTAATTTTCAGATATTCTTATCTTTGGGTCAACTAACAAATGAAGATCACGTTCAATTTAATACAAAAATTTGGGTTTTCCATACACAGATATATTAAAATTTTTTGGATCTTTTGAAGTGGTGTTTTAAAGGTTCGAATTTATTAGAATACATATAAACGTGGTTACTTGATCGATTATTTGAGAAGTTCAACATGGATTCCTGATTTAAATATTTATGTGGTTGTTAAATTAAATTATTTGGTGGCCAGAATTTTAAAAATGTTTTACCTTCGTTTAGTCACTTCCAAGTTTAGAAGTTTCCATTTTCAAAAGATCCAAAAAATTTCAAAATGTTAAAATTTTGATCCTGATTCGTTTAAATTGGAAATGCGGTATCAGATATGAAAAATCGGATTTGATAAAATTCGAATTGAAACATGAAAGTTTCTTTAACATTTCGATTTCTAGACGCAATATTTTTAAAATTCATTAAATCCTAAATTTAAAAGTTTTAAATTTTTGAACTAAATACTTACGTTCTTAGTTTTTTATTTACGTTAATTGGTAAGACAAGGGCGGCCAACATGTTTAACAAATGAATCTTAATCGTATGTGCAATCGTAATCGGTGTCCACCAAATTAGTGGTTTAACATTAACCTTTTAGTTAAATTTAGTGGGAATATGAATACGGCCTCAAACATACGATAACGCGATCATTATATGACATGTTTCAACCACACAAAACAATCTTGTCATTTATATGATCGTATATGTTTCCATGGTGATGTTTTAATTAATTTTTGACGATGATTCAGTTTTAGACGGTTTTTTAAATCAAATGCGTCAAATAACCTCCAAATTTTGCCTATACAATAATGACATTGATTGCGATCATAAATTTTTAATACCCCACAAAATGTTCACACATAAATCATGCTGCAACAACATCAACAAAAACAAATCTCAAAGACGGACTGCCGCACATTAACCAGTTTTATGTCTGCTATACTTTATTTATTAACGTCAATCATGCGTTTTCATTAAGCGATCAAACGATCATAAATGACAGTTTGTACAAATAAAACATTTTTCATAGTAGTCAATAACATTTTCTCGATTCTAGTTTTATAACAAACTAGTTTATGTTTTCGACTATATACTTTACAGACGCGATCGATGTCGATCATGTGTTTTTTTTTTTTATGTTATATACGCTTGACCTATGATCGTTTATCATAAAAATTGTGTTGAAGAAATTTTTGATCGTAACAGCGTACAAATTAAACTTGACCTTCCTGTTTTAATATCGTTTTTAGTGTAAAAACGTTGTATGATCATATTTCGTAAACGGTGATCATTGAAATTGTTGTTGTGAAATTATGTAATTTGCAACAAAAACTTTTTTTTTTTTTTTTTGGTGAAATGAAAGGAAAACGATCGAGCCAGACGAACTTATAAACCGAATTTATCGCAACCCCTGTCAATATGACTTAAAACACCGAATTTTTTTTTTTTTTCAATGAAAACGAGTTCCAATAAAATGTGAATACATGGATGTGAAAGGATGCGAGTTACTTAATTGGGTAACGATGGAATTACTTAAAATTTGGTATAATGGGTGTATTGCCTTGAATTAGCAAGAATTTTGATTGTGTTAAGGACGGTGGGATGTATTTTAATATGAGCACAGATTGTTATTATCTAAGATTATTTCAATTAAAACACCCACCACATTTCTTACGATTGGGCGCAATGAAAGTCGCTATATATACTTTGATATGAATAATGTATAGTTAATAATTAAAATGTACATAGTTTCAAATAATAATTAATTAGAGACACGGCTTTATTAAGATCGAGCTTGTGCATTAGTTAAATTAAATGACCAATAAAAGATTACCATAAACCAAGTTCGATAGGATTATCTCTATATAAAGATTATTATAAACACAATGTACATGGATAATCTTTTAATCCAAGCGTAATTAATTATCACATTTTTATCGACAAATATAATAATTGTAATACTAATTTATGAATCAATGAAACAGCTTTAATCCATTGGATTAAGTGCAAACTGATTCTTCTGAATCATCTTTATTATCCTCTGGATTATTAAGTTTAGCTGATCTTTTTCACACCACAACATCTTATATGATCATGATCTTCATTTTATACAACATGACTAAGATGCTGATCATTCTTTAGCTCTGTTTTTTATATAAATTATATAATTTTATATCACCAACCAAAAACTGCATTTGCGACACCAAAATACGGTTACACAATAAATATTTATAATGATTGCGTTTGTATCATGTTTTGTAGATATATCGCGATCATTAAAATATTTCTTTCTTCAAGCAATCTTGTAAAATTAGTTCAGACTTTGAGATTGCGAAAAAGTTACGATCAGATATGTATAATGTTGATTGGCGTTTTATCAATACGATCGAATTAAGGCACTGTCACAAATTATCACTTTGTTGAAATGGTAAAACTTTTATTTTGTTACTACTAATTAAAAATGCGATCGTTCGTTTCGTAAGCCCAAACTCAAATAAAAATAAATAAAAATTTCCAAGGAATCACCGTAAACGTGTTTTTTTTGGTGTTTTTGATAAAAATACAAATTAATTAATTTTATTGTTTACGCGCGCGCACACACATTTTATATTTGTTTTTGTTAAAAATTCCACATTAATCACTTTTTGTAAACACAATATTATAACAACGACTTACCATCTTTCCATCGTGGCACGGTAACAAAAAGTTTTTCACGATAGTGTTCAACACCAACTGGTAAAGCATTCGTTGGAATATAATCCCCACTGGCTAGCGCTTGCCGTTTTAAAATTTCATTAGGGAATTGAAAATCTAACTGATTCCAACTATAACGTTCTTGGAGCTTAATAGCTCCGTGGGCGGTACACCCAAAAATAGCGAGCACTAATAAAAGTTTCAACTTCATTTTTAATTTTTTTTTTTCTTTTACGCACTTATAACTAATAATCCACTGGTGAAGTCCAACGTGTCTCTCAACGGACTTAACAATATCAACTACGATCCATATTAAAAATCGCGTCTTAATATAAATAACTTTAACAAAAAAAAAAAAAAAAAATACGACAGTTCCCCCTCTTGTCTTAAGTAAATATGTTGTTGTTTTTTAAACAATTAAATCATAATATCCACTTTAATCATTGTATAACATAACAGCGAAAAGTTTTTTTTTTATCGAAACATACAACACGAACTTTTTCTTTGCGAGCTTTAGTTTTTCTGATTAGTCTACTACGTATACCTTGGGTAAGACGGCGAAGAAGAAAACAAACAAACAAAAACAACAAATAAACAGCAAAACAAAAAAATGTCTTAAGATTTTGTCCACCGCACGATATTTTTTATTTTTTGTGAGTAGCCGATTAACACTCAGTCTTGTTAGTTTGTAGCTAGTTACAATTTTTATTTGTATGTAGTACATATACACAATTAGAAAATATTTAATTCAATTTATCATTAATTTCTGTCATAAACGGAATTACGGAATAATTTTTATTTTTTTTATTTTTACTAACAAGAAACCGATTTTCTTGTGTAATTTAATAAATTAATTTAATTATGTGTTAGGTATGTCGGTTTTGCCCTTTGTGGCCATGGATATTCCTAAGAAAATTAGCAAATTGGTGGTGGATACAATTAAATTATTTGGAAAGCTGTCAAACATTTTGTTTGTTAATTTTGCCTATAAAGTGTGACTTTTAAATCGTGCGCACGGTCCATATTAGAGGTTAGAAGTTAAGGTTTACTGTAATTAATTAAAATTATTTTTGAATGGTAGATAGTTTAAGGATTTGGTTTAGTTTTTTTTTATTGGTGAGTGCAAAGTGAATGGGTGTAGTTTAGATTATTTCCTAATGTGTGCGGTTTGTAAAAAATTACAAATGAAACTTGGATTTGGTTTTTGGTGGATAAACCTTATTTTAGTTGCCTAACGTTTTTTGAGCTCACAGAAACTGTATTTTGTAAAACGCTGAATGACCCCTAACAAAATTCTAGAAATTTTTTCAATTTTTCAGAATAGTTTGTACAGGAAGCTAAGGAAAGGTTAAGAAATGTCTTTTTTAATTTTTGAATGACAAGAACAATCGAATTTTCATTTTTTTTTTAAAAATTTAAAATTGTTTGATTCGCGAAGCTGACCTTCCATTTCACGTCTTAAATTAGTATCCTCACTGGTTCATCTATAGAAAAAGCAGTTGAATCGCCCTTTGATGAAACGAACTTGATGCACCAATATATCCAAAACCATTATAAACAGGGTGCATATACTTCAATACCGTAAGTATTTCTGCACTATGATTAAGAACGGGCCCAGAAAATTTCCCATAATATACCCGCCTCCTATCTCACAACTAGTTTCGAGCAGTTCCTCATCCATATTGATTATCCAGTAAATGCATTTAGTTCGTAAATACAGCAGAGATGAAACGCAATTTGTTGACATGTAACTCTTTGAGGGTGAAACCAAATAAACCTTTTGATCATATGAAACACCAACAAAAAATACTGAATAATTCAACGCAAGCGAACTTATAACTCAACTCACTACTCTTTCCAAATAAATCTACAACTCAACCCTTAATTCAACCCAAAACTTAACGCCCAACTTAATCCCTAAATCAAAACGAAAGGACAACTGCATGCGTTCATGGACTCCACTCAACTTCTAACTCAACCCTCAACTTAACACCAAAATCAACCTACAACTCAATCTTACATGAACTCTACTCAAAACAACTCAATCTAACTTCCAACTCAACCTTCAATACAATCCCAAATAAATTCCCAACTCACCGGCTAACTCAACCTCAACTCAACTCCAACTCAATCCAAACACAACTCACAAATTAAACCCAACTCAATCCTCAACTCAACCGCAAACTCAATCCTCAAACCAGTATAAATTGACAATTTGATAGATTGGTAAAAAACAATTTTAAATCGGATCAGCCATTCTCGAGATACTAATAAGACCAGATCGATGGACGGACATTATTTTCTTTTTTTGTTTTGCTTTTTTAAACTCAGGGACTTTCAAAACATCGAAAAGAGAGGTGTTGGGAACAAAAGATGTTTGGTTATTTTTGACAGGATTGTTGTACTCGTATAACCCATTTACTTCGGTCTAAAAAGACCATAGTATTGAAATCCTATCAAAAATGACCAAAAATTTGGTTGGTGCAAAACCAACTTTTCTCGACGTTTTGAAAGTCCATGTGTCCGACAAAGCGGAAAAAATGTCATTCCGTCCGTCTGGATGTCTGAATTTAGAATTTTTTTCGCGAATTTGCTTCTATTTTGAAGGCGGAGAATTGATAAGCTTTTAGAATCTGTATGTCAAGAGGGTCGGGTATATGTCATACGAATTGACCCAAAACCATCTGGCTATGACGGTGATGGTAATTGTGACGATGATATTGATGGTGATGGTGATGTTTGTGGTTCACCATCACCACAAACATCACATATGATATTTTGATTAGTATAGCGCTATGATGTGTGATGGTATATTGAAATAATAGTGTGATGGATAATTATTTAATGATATGATTGATGTGTGGTAGTACGATGATATGACAATACGGTTCAATGATGGTATGATGGTACGATGCTATTATGATATGATTATAATGCATTCGTTAAAGCCGCCTTTGAAAGTATGTCAATCAAATTTCAATTACAACACGAGACATCATCTGCCGGGTAACACGGGGTATACCAGACATTTTAATAAATATGCTGGTTCGAGGATTAAGTAGGGCGCCTTGTTTGCGATTGAGTTAAGATCCATTTGCGGGTTGAGCTAGGGTTAAGGTGGATTTCAATTGAGATTAAGTTGAGTAGGAGTCATCGCTTAAGTTGAGAATTTATTTGTGTTCTGGTTGAGTTGGTAGTTAGTTTGAGTTGTTTTGAATTGAGTTCGAATGTACGAATGTAGATTCTCGAGTCGCGTTGATTTGAGAATTGAGTTGGACGTTGAGTAGAGTGTTGAATTGAAATTCATAGGGATTTCATAGGGATTTATTTGAATTTTGAGTCGGTGGTTGCGGTGGATATTAGAATAATTTGAGTTCATATACGCATGTAGTTTTCGAACCGTGTTGATTTAGGTTTGAGTTAAACGTTGAGATAGACTCGAGTCGCAGGTTAAGTTGGGGTTGAGTTATGGTTAAGTTAGGGGTTGGTTTAAGTTGCGGTCGAGTTAGGGTTGACGGCTTGAGTTAAATTGGAGTGAGGAGTTCGGATAGGGATTAGTTTGGCGTCGACTTTAGGGTTGGTGGGAGATTAGACTGAGTTGATATGAGTTAAGTTTTTTTTTTTTTTAAAAGAGGGTGGGTTGGTAAGAGGAACCCTGTGCACTTCGACCAGCAAGAGCTATTGTGCATCCCGTGTAAGAGTAGAAAAATCAATCTATGTGAAATGTAGGTCCAGGTCCTTGATAAACGCCACAAGGTCATGCACATCCACAGGGTCGGCATGAGGCCACTGAACAGAGTAAGCATTGAGTGTTTTAATTCTTCTTAGGGCGATCGCACTGCACTCGAACAGCAAGTGTTCGCATGTTTCTCTTCCCAGATTACAGAACCTGCACTTCTCTGATGGGGTTTTCCCCATTTTGAATAGATGGTAGTTAAAGGGACCATGTCCTGTCAAGTACCATATAAGGGATTTCAGAGATGATCGATACATTCTGATTATATCCTGTAAGTGTGTAATCTTGTAATTTAGGAGCTTCTTTGCCTGTCTCATTCCCCGAGGTCCCTCCCAGAGTGAAGCAGAACATATCTGCTCCCAGAAGAGGACTCTCCTCGCTACATGGCCTTTGGAATAGGCAACGCTAGGCTCGGCCTAATGCCGCCCGCACCAACTTTTGCACAGGTGTCTGCGGCCTCATTTCCTGGTATATTAGAGTGACCGGGGGACCACAAGAGGGTAACCTTGTTGTCCCTACCCGACCTTCTAAGGTTGCTGTAGCAGCTCCATGTCAGTTTAGAGTTGAATCTCGGAGCTGCCAGGACTAATAAAACAGCCTGGTTATCCGAGATTATCGTTATCCCAGTATTTAAGTGATACAAACGCATTTTAGTAATCTTGCAGTAAGATCTACGACCTTACGTAAAACCGAAGACTGGACCACCAAATTAGAATCCAGAATCATTATTATACCAAATTGTCATCCCAGTTTTTCAATGATACAAACGCATTTTAATAAATTTAAGGTTAGGACCGTCACAATACAAAATGGCAGACCTAACTCCAAAAAGATTAAAATGTGTTTGTACCACTTAAATACTGAGGTGACGTTATGTAGATCTCCGTTCTTATATACTTCTTTTTGAGGCACTGAAGCACGCTAGTCTCGATGGCCACAGTTTCTGCCTGGAAAACCGTAGGGATCTTTCCCAACGGTATACAGAGCCTGAAACCGGGTCCCACAACCCCCGCACCCATGCCCTCGTTTGTTTTTAACCCATTGGCATACCACACCGATGCGTGCTGTGGTAAGGAAGAAATGATGTTCCCCACCATGTCCCTTTCGGGTATCAGTCAGGTAGGGCAGGTCCTAATTGCTCCCGTTGCGCCCAAATATATTAATCTTTGAATTTTGTCCAAAGCTGAACGATCATTTATTTGCTCTGTCTTTGGCCACCATATAAACGCCGCATAAGATATCATTGGTCTTATGATGGTTTGGTAAGGCCATATTATCATTTGTGGGTTTAGGCCCCATGTTTTACCAAACATACGTTGGCACCCAAAGTATGCTTTCTTTGCCTTATTTGCGATGTATTTCAAGTGGGGGTTCCAGGTTAATTTTTGGTCAAAAATGATCCCTAGATATTTAACCTCAGACGTCGTCTTGAGTTTTTCCCCGTTCATAGTTATTGGAGGAAAGGAAATTCTCCTCCGATTTGTATAGAGAGTACATGTTATATTTTTGGGATTGACGCTAAGGCCCACTTCAACACACCACTCGTTTGCCAAACTTAGAGCATATTGCATACGCTCAGCTATTGTGCTTTCAAATTTGCCCCTAACCATTAGCACCAGATCATCAGCATAGGCAATGATTGATATTCGAGAGTTCCTCAAAATAGCGAGCAAGTGGTACTTTACTAAGAGTCACAGTAACGGCGACAGTACTCCGCGGCGGAAGTAAATCGAGCAGTAAATCGAGGCTTTAATTCTCTCTGCTTCTGAGGATGTTTATTATCCATCCGATGGTTGAGGCGTCGATACCCCTCGCTACAGCTTGTTCCCGAATCACCTCGAAATTAGTATTATCGAAGGCACCCTGGATGTCAATGAAGGAGCATAATAGTGCCTCCTTGTTGCGAAGTGTATCCTCGATTTCCGATGTTAATTCATGCAGGGCTGTCTCCGTAGATTTGCCCACCTGATAAGCATGTTGGTTAGGATTTAGAGGACATCTTTGGATTGTATTGAGTCTGATATACCATACAGGCCTAATATTTTTTCCATGGTTTCAAGTATAAATGATGTAAGGCTAATAGGTCTATAGGACCTAATGTCCTCGGGGGATTTATTCCCATTTTTTGGTATGAATATGACCCTTACCTCCCTCCAGCATCTGGGGATGTATTCCAGACTAAAGCTGGCTCTATATAATTTGATTAGGTGGGGCTCCAGTACATCCAGGCCTCGTTGAAGCGCAGCGCAACTCTCCAGGGGTGAAGATTTCAATCGCTCGTTTGTAGGCCCCCCCTTGGGACTAGATATGGATGCACCACGCTCATATCAGGGTCCTCCCGACCCGCAATGATTGTGCACTTCGGAAAGTGTCCCTCCACCAGACATTCAATAGTCTCTTCCTTTGATGTGGTTAAGGTCCTGTCCAGCCTTCTTACTAAGCTCAGAGGGTTTTTATGATCTAATGCGAGGGCTTTTTGGCAAAGCTGCCGGAATCTCGCCTATCTTCCCGCAAAAAGTTCTCTAGCTCTCTCTTTTGCTCTTCCTCAGAGTCTCATTATACTGGGTGAGGGCAGTTCGATACGCTGCCCAGTCATCTGTTATTTTTGCTCTGTTAAAGAGTATACAGACTGTTTTTCTTTTAGTCTCCAAGGCGGAGGTCCCAACAATGAGTTGGGTTATTTGAAACTTAATTTGGTGATTGAGTTGAGGATTGGGTTGCGGGTAATTTGGGGGGTAATGAGTTGTAAATTAAGTTGCAGTTTGAGCTGAAGATTGGGTTAGGGATTCAATTAGGAATTGATTTGGGAGGAGTTGAGTTAATTTTCAAGACCGAATTTCTGATCATGAGGTTTCAGCCCTTTATATATTTTGTACGAAAAATCTCCTTTCGTTTTGCTGTTCTTAATATTATGTACTCTTTATCTACATACTCGAATACAAATCTAAAAACAAAAGTTGTGTATGACGAAATTCGTGTATAACGAGTAGTTACGTCACCGTACCAACCACCACAATAAATTTCTTTACTGGTGAGCTGAGATGAATGCTAGATATGTAGACCAACAGATCAAATTTGTCACAAAATATGCGGATCAATTGTTCTCAAATTTTGATCCGGGTATGTGCAATGGATATACCAATAAATTATTCATCTTCCATTAGAAATAGAGTTTTTTATTCTTTACCTTAACTTCCAAATATCTTGCATCATGAATTTTCCAATTGCTACTTTTGAAGAATTGAGCCCTATCGGTCATTGATTTTGGCTATTTCGGGCTATTTGATTCGAAATCAATCTTTTACGGAATGCCAATAGAGATCCAAACTTTTGATGTATACCGTTTTTCAAATTCGATATTGCCTAGCACTCAATTTATGAAATTTTTCTGTTTGAGTTGAATCGCCCCAGTTCGAATGGCTTGGTTGGCAATAGAATCTTGTGATCAATTGTCTTTAAGTAGCTGCAGCAATCATCGGATGGCCAAAAAAGGAGCTGAAGTCATACCGTATATTACAGATTGCAAATTTATACGTTTGCACGTATCTTGAATTTTAAACTTCCAGAATATACCGGGTGATTTTTTTAACCTAATACACTCAAATATCTCGGAAAATAAGCACTCTACGAAAAAAATGGTAAAGATCCAAATTTAATTATTCTGTGGGGGAAATTCATTAGTCTTAAAATTAGTAAGCCCTCGCTCCACCTTGTAGGTGGGGCGGGGGTAACTTTTAAACTAAAATATGAACCCCTATTTTATTATTTACGTAGGATTTCATTGAAACATTTTTTTCGATTCGTGATAGATCGTGGTGTAATTGACGATATTCTTTTTCGATTGAAAGATGATGAGGCGAGTGGACTCATATAAATCAAGCACCTTTTTCCCAGTTATTCGAAATTTGCTAAATGAATAAATTTTTTTTTGACCACCAATTTCGAGTATTTACAATGAAACCGTGGTATTTTTATTGCAGGCGTATTGCAGAATCTTTTGCATAGGTTATCAGTAGGATAAATCGAAAAAGAATATCGTCAATTACAGCGCCATCTATCATGAATCGAAAATAATATTTCAGTCAAATCCTACGTATTTTCGCCGTAGAATCCGAATCTGCAATAAAAAATAGGGGTTCATATTTTAGTTTCAAAGTTACTCCCAGTCACACCTCCAAGGATGAGGGGGAGGGGGATTTCTTTTTCCTCTACCTCAAAAAATCGCTCTGGCAATCTTTTGAGGTATCCAGAAGAGCTGAGATCGACAATAGCAGAATTAATGGCGGTCATTTTCCTAAAAATAGAAAACGAAAGCCTTTTGCTGTTCATGAGGAGCGAGAGTTCTTCACGGCGTTGAGTTAGAATTTAGTAATGGGTTCACTTGGCGATTTATTTGGGATTGATTTGATGGTTGAGGTGGAGATTAAGTTAAGCTTAGTTTTTGTACGCATGCAGTTTTCGAACCGTGTCGATTTAGGGATTGAATTGAATGTTAAATTTGTGGTTGAGTTTAGGGTGTAGTTTGGGATTGAGGTGAATGTTGAGTTAGGGTTGAGTATAACTAGATTGACGGTTGAACAGGGTTTGTGTTGAATTTGAGTGGGATTTGACAGAGGGGTTTGTTTGTGGATAATTTAGGGAGTTTATGGTTTTGGAGGAGATGAGATTGTGTTGATTTGAGTTGAGTTCTTAAACGTATGTATTTTTCGAATCGAGTTGATTTCGTGACTGAGTTGGTCATTTAGTTTGGAGTTGAGAAAAAGGGTAGAGATTTAAAAGTTAATTTTCTAATTTTTCTTGTAGCTGTCCTTAGATAAGTTGAAATCAAATTGATGTTCCGCAATATTAGATATTTTGCCCGATCAATATCGTCATTCAATATCGTCGAGAAGAACTTTTCTATTTTCAAGGGTGCAGAATTTATAATCTTGGCATCTTGTCTTATATGGAGATGTCTTTTCTTTTAGCCGATTTTGAGCTTAGGGTGATTTTTGATATTATTCCATTTATCTGGAAACACGCCGGATACTAACGACAGGTTGTAGAGATCCCGCAATTGATACACGAGAATATTTGCATGTTTCTTTAAAATATATGATACAATGTTATCCAGACCATAACCGTCGCCGTCGCCCAAGTCTTTTGTGTTGTATTGCTTCTCGATTTAAACAGATGCCACTGCATGTAGTTATCGAAAATTCATTTTTGGCATATCTGTGCAGTACAGAGTGTAAACATTATACCCGGCAATTACGAAATTAACGAACTGAGCCAAAACGTTGTGCTTTACAATTAAATCCATCAAAGATTTTAATTTCTGCTTAAATACTTGTGCTGTGATGTCATGACGATCAGTTTGCGATTGTCCAGGCATAATAAACAATTTTTAATTTCATTCCAATTCGGATTGCAAGTAAATATTATGAATAGATCCGGACCCCCATAATTCCGAACATATGACATAGCAACCTGTGCATATTCATTCATATGACGTGGACTGCCGGTATAGGTAGCTGGTAGAATTGTTGCCATATTGCCATCGGTATTAATTGCATCACGAATATGAATGTATTCTTCCGATCGTAATTGTCGTTGGTTAAGTTGAATGAATAATAGCCGTATGCCCAATATATAGTGGTGATCGCCTATGTAAAATAATATCTCTTGATTCGAATTGATCAAATATATTGAATCGTCTTGAATGCTCACCTACCGATGTTTTATCAACTCTTATACCGGTTTTGTGATTGTCGGATGGCATTTGGTTTACGGCAGTTTAAAATAATTTCACCAATTCATGAGATGGAATAAATTTTGTAAGTAATTGCACATGCCAAGAAAATATATCTGTAGAAATTTATGTTGTTCATCAGGAATGTGCAATATTGAACCTGCAATGTGATATATTTGAACTTGCACTTTAATTGTTGGCATGAAATGCTCAGTAATTATATTATCTTCACCGAATGAAGTCATTTGAAAGCAGATTTAATTCTGACAATTTTACTTTACCATTAACGCAACACAACGTTGGTGCTTCCTTTTATCGATCCGTTGGATACATCCAATGACACTTATTAAAATCGAGTGAAAATAATTTTTTATACATGAAAATAAAATTTTTGTACTATACAGAAACACTCCTCACGTAGGACATATATACAAATTTTTATTAAAATCGGTGCAGTAGATCTTGAGTTTATCGCGCACGTACATGAACGTTATATAGATTAACTAAATAATTCACAAAAGCGTAAACATAAAAAACATTGCAATAAACTACCTACTACATTGTAGAATCTACCTGGCCACTTAAAACTAAAAGCTAGTTGCAAGATCAATGAAGAAAAAGAAAAGATTTAAGTACAACTAAATCTTATTGAAACTGTTACTTTTATTAAAGATAAAAACTAGATTGAATCGGTGATTATAAAATAGTCAATTTTAATCAACTTATTACATTTTTAGACTATTTTAGTGAAAGTTATAACACCGTGCGGTGGTACCTTTCCAAACCAATAAAAACCAATATAACCTTTGAACGTATACTCCAAATACGGCAAAATCGCGTGCGTTAATATAATGAATAATAATTATGTAAAACGAGCGTGCGAATTTCGCAATCCATTAACAAAAAAAAAAAATTCTGTCTATCAAGCAATTCCGCAATAATTAAACCATAAATCCACTTACACCTGACCGTATACAATTACACCCACGTCAATTACTAAAGAGCTTATGTATTAAATTTGTTTACAAGAGAGGGGTTTTAATTAAACCTTTCAAAAAATGTTGGACTGGAATACTAACCTTACGCGTTATATCTTTACCAAACACTTTCATTTTTTTTGTGTTTCGATTTGCTTTAACATTTGTGTTAGACATCGATATGACATAAATGGTGTTTTAAGCTATACCCTCGTACTCATAAGCGATTATGATCATGATTTTAAGTTTATTGATACTGGCTGAATTAATTTAAAAAAAAAAATAAAATTATTTGTTGGCCTTAATACAAACAAAAACAAAAATTATAAATTTTAATTAGATCTTAGAGCCTGCGCGTACTTACATTTAAATCCGTTATCGATCATAATAATTTAATTACATATCGCGTGGTTGTAATCTCTTGAAGGTCTTCCTATATATCGAGTTAATTGATAAATCAGGTTGGCGCACGACTCACATGTTAAACGTCAAACGTGAATGATTTGGTATCCGGATTAGTGCCCAAATTTGATCGTTAAATAATTATACATAAGGTAACTGTTTTTTTATGTTTTTAATAGTTATGTAAAGCTGTTGCTCAAGGTGAATTTATTATACGATTATGATACATATTTGGGTCGTATAATGTCGCATGTCTTAATTAATTTTTTTTTTTTTTATCGCAAAGGAATGGGATGACAAATTGACGATTGTGCGATGCATTGAAATGATAAAACATCGCGTCTCGGCTTTTAAATTTATTCAATTAAGTGTTAGTGAAAATTACAATTTTTACTTTTGGACGATAAACTCGATAATTTGTTGATTTGATAATCATCAAAAGGCATTCTCGCAGATATAGGCAGTTTATTGTACAGTGATCAGATAAACTTTCATTTTATCATTCCAGTTTGGATCTGCTTTGTGTTGTTGTCCTGCCAAATTCGTCTGTATGTTATAAATAGCCGAAGAGCATATTTCACGCTCCTGGGCGATTTAAATTACATATTTTCGTCCAAACTGGTGGAATGCAAATCTGCAATATCTCTATCAAAAAAGCAGCTAGTAGATATTAATATCCCGAATTATCACAAAAATAGCGGTAATAGAAGTCGTTTATTGTGAATTCGTGTTCTTGCTGAAATTTTCGCTGAAAGCTTTAGAATTTAAGAGCCGTCTGAAACAATATAGATCTTTGCGTAGTTTAGCCCTTTAGCTATGCCTACCCTGGCTTAAAGCTCAGTTGCGTGAATTTCTGCATAAAAGACAGTAGCATAAGAACCCAAAGGTTTCGAAAGGGCAGTTCTATCCTCATTTCAGTTCTAGACCCGTCTGTAAACCACACCTTGTACTCTTCCCTTTTCCTGACATATCAACGACGCAGAAGGGTCCCTCCAAATCTAGTTTACTAACTGAAATTCCTTAAGGATTCGCAGATGACCCACCATATTACCTGGCTTAATAATATCCCTATCTGCAGCTTCAAGACCGTAAATGTAGCATCCTTTGCCCCAGTCAAGCAAGTTCTCATTTAGCCTGTAATATCGAGGCAGCTAAGCGTTGAACCTTATTCAGTAAAGTTTGCGCTATTTTCTCTTCAGTGTCGGGCCACCAAACTATCGTTGCCTATGTGAACATGGCTGTATTGTTTGAAAAAATGACCTGTAGATCATCTTTGGTTGTAACCAAAAGTTCATCCGTATAATAATCGTTTTGTTTGGATTGACATTAATAAGCAAAACACATCATAGATTGTTTCGAAGTCTTGCAATGTTAAGAACACAAAAAATAAGAGTCACGTATTTTGTTTTAGTGCTAACTCGCTAATATAAGGGGTCAAATCTATCCCCGAAAATATTTATTATCACTCCCTACAAAATAGGGGATGCAACCCATAAGGTTCGATTGATTAAGGATTATTCCTGCTTTTGTAACAAATTTTTCCATTTTGTTTTATCAAATAATTTTGAATAGAATACGAGATATTTATAAACATGTGTTAAGGGTCGAACATTGGGGATAGTTTTTACCTCTTATATTAGCAAGCTAGCACCTGCGGGGTACCTTTCTTGTAAGTGCTTCCTGGACATACCAATTCCATACTATGGTAATTGCATTTTGCATGAGGTCGGAGATGATTTCATCAAATTTTCCTTTAATTACAATTGCCAGATGATCCGTGTATTCCTGGACATCATATACATGGCTACTAAGAAAATTCATCCAAAACTTTTTCCGTCGTTTTCAGCACAAACGATGTTAGTCTAATTGAGCGGTATGCCTTAGGCTAGATATCTGGACGGCTCCCATACCCTTTGGTATAAAAACCACATTTTTTCTCATCCAAATTTTTGGGATGTGGCATACCATGTCCGGAAAATCCGAACCAAGCTAGGGAGAATTTCATCAATTACCTTTTTGCAGTAAAGTTGGGAAAATACCACTCCATGTAGCAGACTTGAAAGGTTTAATAGAGCCAATGGCCCATCTCACTTTACTGAGAGTAAATATCCTTCCAGCAAGACTCCAGACTCTGTTGTATGGCTAAACTATCTGACTTTCTTCCTTGTATGAGCCTTCCTGAGATTCCGTCACTAAAGAGTTTAAAATTTGATTCTCTAAAAATACCTCAATTGTGGCTTTCCGGTTCTCATTGAAATTCCTCTCCGCCCTCTGGAGCAGTCCAATAACATTGGAATGATCTCTAGACAGGACTTTTTGGAACAGCGCTGCAGAAGGCAATTCATTGATTCCTTCACAGAAACATTTCCAAGTTACCCTTTTGTTATACTCGCCCCATTCATTGTTGCATTTAGCTTTGTTAAATAACTTTCCAACCTTTCTATCAAGGGACCATGTTTGTGGACACTCTTCGCTTCACAGGATAGCTGTTTTCAAACGCTGAGAGTAGGGAGCAACCCCTCTGGGGACTCCATGTTCCATAACATTGAGGGCATTTCTGATCTTTCCTGGATATGAACTCTTGAATTGGTATAAGATTATTAGGACTCTGAGTTCCGGTATTAAAAATTAAATTACCCTTGTTTAGGTGATCCCTTAACTTGATTATCTATAGTCCCTGGTTCCTGAATTAGGGCCGTGTCTGATTATTGGCAGGTGAACTTGCGGTTAAATACATCCGATGCGCCCTTAGCATAATGCAGATTAATTTGTAATATTTTCTTTTTTTGTCACTACCGAAGGCTGTGAATACCCTCCAATTTATCGTTCTTCTCCATCGGAGCGAGGTTTCTACCAGGCCTCTTTCGTAATTTTGCCGGGATTCAGCCATTGATGCCCTCCTCGTCCTTTCCATCACGCACTCATCAAAGATTCTTTTGACCATCAAAAACATATTTAATCAAAGAAGTATTCTTTTTTATTCTTATAAAAGAAGTTTGTGATAACTTTTCTTAAAACTTTTTTAAGTTGCTAATTTTTCTAAGAAGTTTAAATTCCATCCATGGTTGCATTTTTCAATGGAATAACATTAGCTTCTGCTAAAGAAGTTTATGATTGATTATTTCAAACGCCTTGGTTTTATTTAAACGAATTGGTTTTATCTAGGAGTCGACTTATGTCATCTGTAACGTGTAGAGCTGTTTTTGTTGTGATTTTTTTTTTTTGCGAAAATCTAATTGATAACTGCTTAGAAATTCATTTGAATCAATATACTTCATGATTTGTTCAAAGAAGACTTCCTCAAGAACCTTTGATAAAACCGACAATATACTTATAGGTCTTAGACTTTCCATAGATGAAACGTCTGTTTTCTTGAGTATTGGTAATACCAAAGCTATTTTCCATAACGTGGAAATATGTCCAACTGTGTTAGATCTAATGTAATTTATGGCTAAAGTACACTGAAATGTAGAATTTATTATCAGGCAATGGAAAATTGACTTTAACTGGCTTCGTTAAGAAATGTCTATTTATTGTATCAATAGAAAAACTGAAAACATGATTTGACCTTTTGCTTTCTTGAATACCATAAGGTGCTTTTCAGAATTCCAAGTGTTTTTGTGTGAAAATGTTTTTAAATTTTCAAAATAATATTTTGGTTTGTCTTCGCGTATTTTAACTGCAATCAATTTTTTGTTCGTCAATATTAGCAGTACAATAAGGTCACAATTTAATTGGGTAAATAAATTCCGAAATTTGTTTTGGTCAACCCTTAATAAATCATTAACATATGCAAGTATATATATTTAAATTGGTATTGCATAAAAACGAGATCATGGTCGGATATCCGTGGTACAGACAGTTGCCTATGTAATAATTAGATTAAGTAAACTAGAACCTCTTGTCGGACTGAACGGGATGTAAAATAGATAGTGGCGTCACTCAGTAGAGCTGTTGAATATTAGTTCAAAGTCATGATTAAGATAGATTGTAGCTCGTATTAAGCTTAAAGTAGACTATAATTTCAAATTAATAAAACGGGGCATTTCTTAGAAATTTTTAAGATATGGCGGTCGTTTAACGATTTTAGTGTTTGGGTTAATATATCTGTAATATAAGTTTTGTACTCCAAGTTTAACCCTTTTGCACTTCAAATTTAACCTTTTAAATGCCGTTGTCATTAGAAAGGGAATTAACAGATACTTGAACCAAACCAGTCACTCTCTTTAGTCAATTAGCATTGCAATTTTTCAAAATTTCTTGAGATTTTGATGTTCGAGCCTTAATTGGTGATTATTTGTTTCGAAACAGTCAGGTAATTCGAGATGTTTCGAGATTATTTGAGTGTACATATAGTTCAATGTTACTGAAGAATCTTAGAGTCTATTCTAAGATACTATTTGAGAGTTTCATTGTTATTGCAAATCGTTTTGTGGAGCTTAGCCTTAACTTGCTTATTAGTATTAGTAACATTAAGTTATTTTTACACACATTTTCGAAATATTTCGAAATTTTCGTGGATTTTCTAAATTGGAAAGGACTTTTCGAAATTACTCATTAATATCTAGATTTTTCGGTATTATTGAAATTGTTTATTCGAATTTTTCTGTAATTGTTCCGTGTTATATTCTAGATTTCTTAAGTTTTCCGACATTTCTAGGATTAATCGAGATTGTTAAAGAAATGTATTGAGGACCTGCACAGTTTCACACATCAACCTGGACTGGGATTTTGCACAAAAGGCGAGAAGCGAGTTTTCGTTTAATTTCTCGCCTTTCAATTTTGTCCGACGGTTTTTTTGCGATTTTGCACAAATAGACAAAATAAAAGGCGAGACAATTGAGCAACTTTAATTTAGTTGTCAAAAATACATTTTATTGACAAGTTTGTTTAGATTTGTGTCGTTGATACAAATGAATTTGTAAAAAATCATGCTATTTAAAATACCTAAATAATCAATTTTATGTAATAAAAAATAAAAGTTGGTTCAACATTTAATTTCGGATTATCCGATGTCCTATTTCAAGTGTAATATCTTTTGTCGCTAACACTGGAAATGTTATGGTGTTTGTTAAATTATCAATTATATGATCGTTTCGTCTTGTTCCCTTCTGTGATATTCGGCGGTTATTTTCTATAATTATTGTAATAATCGAGAGGGAAATTTTCCTAATATGCACATAAATTGATTAGATTCAAACATTAATTTTTCCTTTTATGATTTATACCATTGCTCAAGTGACAACATTTTATAATTAAAACAATAATTTTACTAATATATAATATTCAAAAGATATGTGAAAGCTAATTTCAATTTTTTTTAATTACCTATAATGTGCATATGCTAAAACATTAACTTAAAATTCATTTTTCCTACTTCTCACCAAGTACTACACATGGTCGAAAATAAAAGCGAGAGCGAGTGTCTATTCGCCTAGTGCAAAATCGCTTTTTCTCGCTTTTAGCTAAAAGTCGCTCAAAAAAGGCGACTCGCTGTGTGCAAAATCCCAGTCCTGAATCGAAATATTTAGTCGATTTTTCAAGATTATGCCAAAATTTCGTGTATACTTTGAAAATTCGACATTTTTGAGATTATTTCGATATTCTTGGTATTTTTAAATTATATTAGAAATTTATGATGCTTCATGTTTCGTTTTATTTGAGGCCATTGAAATGTATAGTCACGAAATTAGATACTTTTAAATAACGCGAGGGTCGGAGTAGGAAGAAATAAGTTTTTATCTAAAAGTTTTATTTACTCATAAGTACAAGAATTATTTTTAGAGCCCAAGAAAAGTTTTGTGGGGGGCCCGGAATTTGTAGCTACGCCCCTGAAAATAGATCTACATTTCTCAATACTTGATGTAAAATGTTAGGCGGATCAATTAAGTTATAGTTAAAATAATTGTTCCTAAAAGTCTTAAATAATATTAAGTAGATCAGAAATGTTATTTGCATTGGCCGGTATATAAAATGTAGATTACCTTGCTTTACTCAAAGTAGTCGGTAGTAAAAACACACGTTCCCCCCAACGATCAGCAGGCCGATCAAACCTCAAAACATTGTACCCCAAAATAGCAATCATCGTATCAGAAACACCATCATGTTACCACGACTCAGAAAGGCAAAGTACATCAAGATCTATCATTTTCAAAATAAGACGTAATTCATCGTAATGTTTAATTAAAACTGCATCAACGGATTTCAGTTTCACCGATTTATACAGATTTAACCTCAATGAGGCTTATACATCCTTTCCAAAAATCTAGAAAATAAGAAAAATTTGATTTAAACTGCATAACGATTTTAAAAAATGATACGAAATAATGTGCTAATTTCCAGCTGGATTTAGTTAGAGTTGCAAACCGGTTTTTTGACAAATGGCTTATCCTTTTGATAAAGGATTTAATATGCACTGCTACAGGCCAAAAGCTTGATGTAAATATTACGTGGTACTAAAGATTATACGGTATGTCCACTTTAAATTATCTAAACGCTATACAGTTACTTAGCCTTTTCACCGGCATGACGTCCAAACATCCAATATTACAATAAGAATCCGTTGCCTTTTTGATACAATTAACTACGTGTTAAGATTGAATGCGTATGTATCATGTCGATGTAGGGTGATGTTGTTTACGACGGCGGAGATGGACGTGTTTTAGTCTGTCTCCGTAAGTGAAATTTATTTTATTTCATTTAAATTAGTTAAAATTAATTAAATTAGTGTTACTATGTGTTGTGTTGTTAGGCAGTGTAATAGTGTATTGAAACAATAGTTTTGATGTGATGTGGTGTGTTGTAATATGTAGTGCAGAAGTGTTGTTTTTTATGTACATATATGTAAGTGTAGTGCAATTAATAGTTTTAAGGTGAAGTGATTATCGAGGAAAACGTGATCAAACGTGCTCAAAAATAAATTAACGGTACTCTCTTGTACCGTTAGACAGGTATTTTCGCATCACACGTATTGAAGTACATATGTGTGATGACGAATTGTGTACAGTTTTTCTTTATATTTATTAAATGATATGGCTTGGGTAAAGAATTTTTTGTGCATTAGGGTATATTAGTATTAGTGTCTACGGTAAATACTAGTTGAAAATTGGTATTAAAAAAAAAAAAAACAGAAAAATGTTGTAGATTTGTTTTGTATTTTGTGCGTTGTTTCATGTTGTATTTTTGTTTGATTTTGGTTGAAACAAGTTTGTAAAGCATGTCGTATTGTGAGTGCGTGCCACCGTATTTTAATTAATGGGGAAGTGAACCGTATTTTGTTTAAAATATAATGATGATACACGAGTGTGAAGTTTTCCAGGGGTGACCATCACTTTTTTCGCTTCGATGCGTTTTCGGCAGAGTAGCGATATCTTACATCTAAATTGTTTTAAAATTTTATATTTTAACAATGGAATACAGTTATTCTGTCGGGGTTGCATCGGCGCGAGAGGGGTGATGGTTGTAACATGTCACCCCAGACATTCCAGAGGTGTATCAATGTATTAGTATGTATTACACTGTCAAAACAAATTCTTATAGGAAAATTGAGTATTATTTATTGAAACAATTGAGTAGGATTTTGAAAATGATTTTAGAAAATCAAGCTTTAGCTAAATTACAACAAAACAAAAAATATTACAAATTCTTGTTCGTTCGATATTAAAGTAATTTTGATTGATTAATTTTTTAAGTGTTCATTAAAAACGGAATATGGCGTTCTAAAGTTAAGGTATGATTTCAAAGAAAATACTTTTGTAGAACTTTTATTAAACGTACGATTCGTATCGATTAGGAATTTTTTAAACTAAATAATTTAGGGGCCTATTCCAACTTTTATTACATTTTTGAACTTTTAAACTTTTGTTAAACTTTTATTAGACTTTTGTTAAGGTTTTATTGAACTTTTATTAAATTTTATAAAGCTTTTATTGAACTTTTAAATTTTTTAACTTTTAGATTTTTGAATTTTTAGACTTTTAATCTTTTAAACTTTTAATCTTTTGGACTTTTAAACTTTTAAACTTTAGGACTTTTAAACTTTTAAACTTCTTTTAAACTTTTGAACTTTTAAACTTTTGAACTTTTAAACTTTTGAACTTTTGAACTTTTAAACTTTTGAACTTTTGAACTTTTGAACTTTTAAACTTCTAGACTTTTAAACTTTTGAACTTTTAGACTTTTAAACTTTTAAACTTTTAAAATTTTAAACTTTTGGACTTTTGAACTTTTAAACTTTGAAAATTTTGAACTTTTAAACTTTTAAACTTTTGAACTTTTGAACTTTGGAATTTTTAAACTGTTAATCTTTTATACTTTTATACTTTTATACTTTTATACTTTTATACTTTTATACTTTTATACTTTTATACTTTTATACTTTTATACTTTTATACTTTTATACTTTTATACTTTTATACTTTTATACTTTTATACTTTTATACTTTTATACTTTTATACTTTTATACTTTTATACTTTTATACTTTTATACTTTTATACTTTTATACTTTTATACTTTTATACTTTTATACTTTTATACTTTTATACTTTTATACTTTTATACTTTTATACTTTTATACTTTTATACTTTTATACTTTTATACTTTTATACTTTTATACTTTTATACTTTTATACTTTTATACTTTTATACTTTTATACTTTTATACTTTTATACTTTTATACTTTTATACTTTTATACTTTTATACTTTTATACTTTTATACTTTTATTCTTTTATAATTTTATACTTTTATATTTTTACACTTTTATACTTTTAAACTTTTAAACTTTTAATTTTTTGGAATTTTAAACTTTTAAACTTTTTAACTGTTAATTAAGTTTTGTTAAACTTTTATTAAACTTTTATTAAATTTTTTAAACTTTTATTAGACTTTTACTAAACTTTTAATAGACTTTTGATGGGCATTTGTAAGATTTTTGTTAAGCTTGTATTGAACTTTTAAATTTGTATACCTATAAATTTTTAAATTGTTGAATTTTTAAACTTTTCAATTTTTAAACTTTTAAACTTTTATGAAGCTTTTGATAACTTTTTTTAAACTTCTATAAGGCTTTTAATAAATACACTATACTGATTGAATGAACAGCATCGCACGTTATCTAGGATGGGGGAGAATTCCTTTTGTATGATATTGTGTACTACATTGCATTGCAAGAATTTTGAGGTATTGATGAAAACGTTTCAGCACATTTTGGTTGTTGAATTTAATTATATCAAAGTGTCATAGTTTGTTCAAGTACTTTGTCTGATGGTGTGGTTGTGATGGGTTACACTAAATTATATATAATTGTTACATCTCATCATTCTACAGAAATAATGGTGAATTCTCGCTCAACCCCCGCAAACGCCAAGCATACAGCAGCTGTGTGGCGTGGAGGTTGATTAGCTTGTGATATCTATTTTATTATTTATTTTATTACTATAACTAAATTATATAAGTTGATTGCTATTAATTAAGTAGTAAAGCAATTTAGTTTTCAGAGTAACCTGGGAAACTCTATTTGAGTCTTATTAGTAAATATCATATATAGGTAAAAGTAGTATTTAACTAAACGATTAATATTCTAAACCTTTCCGTAGTATATAATAATTAATTTAAACATCATTAACTGAGTAAATAAATAAGTAATTTAAGCATTACTAATATCCTTTTGCAAGATTTTTAGGAAATTGCCGATTAGTTGAATTTTTAATAGTATGGTAAAATATATAAAATATATATTTTTTCAGCTTCTATTTGTGAATCATCTAGTTGCAGTAAGTAAACCATTAATTAACTATTTACAGGAGAACGGGGGCTAATGAAACGAGTGCTGTGAATCTGAATTGTAACTTGGCAATTTATATTTTTTTAACATTCCCGTAGAATTTTATAGTTGATGTTGAATTATTCATATGGCTTAATATTATGGTTGAGGTTGGTATTGGTATTGAAGTGGGTGTTGGTATTGGTGTTCGTACTGGTGTTAATGTTCATACTTATTGGTATAATTGTTAATGATAGTTTTGGTATTAGTATTCATATTGGTTAGTTAAAATGGTTTTAGTTTAGAACACTCCTGAGAAACTCGACCAAGATGACAATGGCTGTGATGACAGCACGATGGCTAGAAGGTAGTTGGTTGAATGATTGTCAAACTATTAATGGTTATTTATTTGTGGTACATAGGGATTGATCTAGAATTTATTTCAGAGAATCAAACTTACACTCAATTAATTTTAAAATAGTTATTATAAAGAATTAATGCATATTTTAAATTTAGGAATGTCTTGAAGAACCTGAAACAACCTTATATGAGTTGGAGCAGTAGATGAACTGTAAATTGTGTTGTCTTGTGCTAAATAAATTACTAAAAATATATAAATAACAAATTTACTAACTATCAACTACTTAGGTGTCTGGAACCGGGTTGAGTCTTTGTTGCTAACATTCCTTTCCCATCCCTCGATTTTGTTATATGTAAAAAGGTGTACAACGGTGGCCTGGCCAGGGGGCGGATATCACAACTATTAGACTTATGTGGTTATCGATGTGGCGCTTTCCTTTACAGGGTGAAATATTGCTATGTTGGCTTCATGAAAAGCTGAGTATGATGGTACATATTTCCTTGGTAAGGGAGAGTTTATGGTGTCGTGTTGCAACATGGGTATAGTGGTGTGGTATTCGCATTTATAATACGGGAGACTTGCTTAATGCTTGATCGTACATCGAAATCAATCAATCAATTAACTACGTGTTAAGATTAGTCATTTAATGTTGTTTCTCTGTCGGTCGTATACGAGTAGTTTGTAGCGCTTTCTATCAGAAGCAAAAATGAAATTGCTTTAAAACTAGCCTCGGCCTTGTGATACAATTTCATATCAAAAATTTATTTACAAAATTCTTTATTCTCTGACCTTCAATTTCAATTCTTCCATGAGAAGAAATACTATATCCCTAAGCCGACGAAGAAATTTTTAACGAATTATATTTTCTCAATCATACGAAAAAAAAAAGCGAAATGAAACCAATTCACTGGTTCAAACAGATTAAGAACTCCTGCTGTTTAGCTCAGACATTTCCCTATCTTTTTTATGTTTTTTCTTTTGTTGTTAAATGTAAGCATTAAATTACCTAAAGCTTAAAATCTTGAATATCAATTTTAACATAATTTTTTGAAGTAATTTATGTGAGTACATATGCAGAACAGACTGCCCCTCAGGGGTGTAAGACGTTTTTGTTTTTCTTTCTTTCAGTTATATGCTTTTCTCATGTGAAAATCTGAAAAATATGACCATGGAACGAGAGCAACTTTTTGCAACAAGTATTTAGTTCAATTAAATTTTAACTGGTTTATGCTGACGTTAATTACTATATGCAAGAAATTTCACAAACAAACTGTGTACATATGTACACCATTACCGTTAACTATTTATTTTCAATATTAATTATTAATTAATTTGGTTTGGAACATGGTGTGGAAATTACGGTGGTTGTGTTTATCGAATAATTAGAATTTTAAATGACGATTTTTCGTTTCTAAAAACGGAATGACAAATAATTATGCTAACTGATATTTAATTTAAAGATTTTAAGATTTATACTTAATTAATTACACTGTTTTTAAGTACGCAACATGAGTTCGACTTAGCTCTAATTACAACCAAATAGATTCATTAACCTATAAATGCCTTATACTTAAGTTTTATACGCACTTAGTTAACATATCTTCTGTACCTTTATCTTATTTTACGACTTTCAAATACATAAACAAATAAAATGTTTACGTCTGATGCTTGATGATCATACATGATTTATAGAAGGACAATCGATTTAATATTGTTGTAAAGTGGGTTTTTGTATATTTGTAAAATACGCGAGATTTAGCCACAAACAAATTCTTAGAAATTATTTAAGACAATTTTATTTGGTATTTACGTCACACAAGGCCCCTTGCCAATGGTAAAAATATGTCTCATACAGAGTAAAGCAATTTGACGGTCATCGTAACAAATTTTACAAGACATGAATGGTTTTTCCAAGGTCTAAAATTTTTATTTTCGTGATGATTCAACCAACGTGCATTACATACTTATACGTTGGTATACCGATCGTTCATTCAACTTGAATTTATTTTAACCTTTACGTATGGATATATATCGGTCATGCAGCAACATGCAGTAAGATGCAACATTTCTGGTTTTAGCTTCAATATTCCACCTGCTATTAAATTAAGAGGTAATAACGTCTTATTAAACATTATATCCGTGTCTTAAATAAGCGTTGGTACAATTTTTAGATACGTTGGCAGTAAAAATAAATAAATATTTAATTTCTTATTAAGAACTAAATGGAAAGTAATAAGCAAACAGATAAAATAAAAGTGAAATTTAGAAAACTGTTTCCGTTTCTAGAATAGGTTAAGGCGGAAAATAGAAATAATCGTGAACTCGAAATGTGTTATGCTAGGTATTTTGTAATGTGCTTAAGATAGGTTACGTAAGAAAATTCTTGCACTAAATAAAAATGTCTAAACAATTTAATAACAATATTGTTATAATACAAATTAGTCAATGAATGGAAAATAAATGTATAATACTATTTGACAGAATTGCGCTTATGCTGTAGGTTTATTAAATGCGGTTATGCAGTAGGTTTATTAAATTCCTTAACAGTAGGTTTTACTCGTATACCAATATTACAAAACAATATTATGACGATGTTACATATTTTCGATTTTTTATTTTGTCGTACCTTATTTCCAAGTTAAAATTTATGTATCGTAAAACATTGCTAAATTTTAAACACTTTTTCCACCAACCATTTAAATTCTACAATATTGTTTCATTATTTTGATCATATGTACAAGGGCAGCTCTTAAAGGATGTCACGGATTTTCGTAAATTTGGACAATACTCCGCAATTGATTATGAAAATACAAATCTTTTACCCCGAAGCTGCCCAATCAAAGCTTCACAATTAATCAAGCATTATTTAGAATTGAGCGGTATTGAACAGTAATCAAAGTCACATTCATAATTTTTCATCTTCGATCTTTGAGAAGGTGCTCCAATAATTGCAATATTATACATCTCTGGTATACTGTTAAAAATCCTTAAGGATTCAAATCACTCTACTCTGTTCACAGAGCTTACACAATGTAGAACATTTCTTTTCTGATTCTTAGCCAATTATAATGAAATTGAACATGTGCTATGAAAATAGAATACTAAAATGATTTTTTGATGAAGTTTTGGATTATGGCCGATTAAGATGGAACAATTTTGAAGCGTTCAACTTCAAAATAATTTAAACAGTTTTGCGGATATGAAGTCATACCCTCAAACAAACAAGCTTTCTATGGAGCACTCAATAACCTTGCATTCAATGCTTTCACCTTAATTAAAACGTTGTTTGATTCTAATTTTGTTCCAGCAGACCCAGCTACAATTTTGTTTTATCCGCGAAAGTGTTTTTTGATTGATTATTGATTCAGAATGTAAGCTTTGAAAATATCTGTAAAATTTATAAATTTTGGAGTTCTTGAAACGTCGGACGCGATACCTGGTTCGACCTTTTTCAGCAAATTTCAATCAATAGCTACATATATCCTTATATTAACCATTCATAAGCAAACTTACTATTCTCCTACCTGTTTTACCTGGTAACTGGTCAAACAGATAAGAGAAGTTTTCCCGTCAATTTCAGCATAATTTATAGTCAATGCAATTTCTAAATACTTTTAAATATTCTTAAATAACATCTGTAATTTGGGTGTTACGAAGGGCCTTAGTTATGTAACATGTTACAAACATCACGTATACATTGGCGCTTGATTTAATTTAACTGTCGAATTTTCTCAGAAAGTAAAAGAGTTATTTATAAATGATGTAAATGGCAGTTTTATTTGATTCGGTTCAACGGATCATCTGATGCAGGATTGTATTCACAGTTTATATGAAGAAAAAAAGCAATTTAAATTGTGCATGCAAGCAAGAACATTATAAGAAGGGAAATGATGTTATTTGTATTTTTTCGACCAAAACCTTGTTGTAGCACTGAAACCTGAAGTTTAAAATGATCAAAAACAAAAACTTTTGAAATTTATTTTAAATTTTAGATTCAAGTCAACTTTACTTTTTTCGTCGCGAAAATTGATATTTGAACAAACCAAAATTTTAAAATCGAGACACACAAATGATTGCAAATAAAATGAAATAATGGCCTGAAAAGCTGTTTGTCAATGCCAACATTATACAGACAAAACATTATGATATATGAATAAAGTCTCAACTGGCTACAGCTTTATCACGTACGCCAAAATTTAAAGAAACCGAAATTACCGGACCTTTTACTTAAGCCGAATCAAACCCGGAAATTTACGTTTTCTTTGACCCAATCTAAAATCGAGTAATATTGAAAATGTTGAATAATCTCAAAAAATCTACAAAATCTGGCAGAATATCTTTACATAATACTCAACCCCAAATAAATTTCAAATAAACAAAAAACTTCGAAAAATCACATAAAATATCAAAACTCCCGCTGTACACATACCAAAGATAAGTAATTTGACGTAACTCAACGTTATAAATATATAGGGCTGAAACCTCACGAGATGATCAGAACTTCGGTCCTAAAAATTAACTATACTCCCACATTATTCCTAATTGAACCTCTTAACACAATTTTCAGGTCAATCTCAAACTCAATTTACAACTTATCCTCCAAATCAACCACTAACTCCACCCTCAAATCAATCACAACCTAATCCCAAACTGTACAACCAAATAATTCCCCTTACATGGACTCAACTTCACAAGACCCATCGCTCAACTTCAACTCAACACTCCACTCAAGAACAATCTTCACCCTCAGCGCAACCCTCAACTAAACGCCCAACTCTATTCTCAAATCAAAATGGTCCGAAAACTAAATGCGCACATAAACTCAACTTTGAACAAGTCAAGCTATTTTCTAACTCAAATCTCAACTCAGCCCTCAAATAAATTGCCAATTAAGCAGCTGAATTAATCCAAACTCCCTCAGTAATAAAATCTGAACTCAACCCTCAACTCAGCCACAAACTCTATGAATCAATTAAATCCTAACTGAACCTTTAACTTGACCCCAACTCAATCCTCAACTTCCATCTCATACCATGAACTCAACTCAAACAACCCAAGTTACCTTCCTGTCAGCGCAACCCCGAACAAATTCCTAATTTAACCGTTTACTTCTACTTAAATCAATCCCAACTCAAGCCAGCCTTTTAAACAACGAAACTCTCGCCGAACTCAGCCCCTAACTCAAAATGGTCTTAAAACCTACATGCGTACATGAACTCAAATCAAGCTTACAGTAATTCAACTGTCAATTCGAGACACAAATAAATCTCCAGCTAAACTGCTCAATAAACCCTAACCCAACGCAAATGGAATCCAACTCAACCTTTAACTTAACCGCCAACACTACGCGTGGTTTTGGTTCATGCCAGATGCCCGAAAGCTTTTAGAAACGAGGAAAATGCATTATGCACGTTTTGTGGAACTCTCACCCACTAAAACCCTCCTTAATTTCAGGCAGGGACCTACCCTGGAACTACTTTTCGTGTTACTTTGGGGCTCGCCTTCCTAACGTTTCTTTAACCTTAAAATATTTTCTTTGTGTAGATCGCTGCTATATACTAGTTCCCAGCATCACCTATATTTCACGGAAATACTACCGCCGCAAAATCATCTGCATACTTTACCAGAAACGTATTATCTAGTGTTTCCATATGCAGGATACCATCCTATGAGATATTCCACAGGTCGCTTAGAATATATCCATGAATAATACCCCACATGATCTTCAGATTTGTGCTGTATTTTTCAGTATACCCCTCCCGTTTTAATAGGATGTGCCATAGGAAGCTTTTCGGCCTCCCGATCTTCTATCACGACCGAGGCTATCTATTTTTTCCTGGAGCTATATTTAATGCCATTTTGAGTTCACCAGTGAACTTCAGAGCTCTGTGGATTGTGAATGGATTATTTGAATATATTTTATGAGAGAATTGGTTTTTTCATAATCATCTCCTACAACTTTCGGAAAATATTAACTTCACAGAAATTAAAAAGTTTTATTGTAAATCTATTAGAATAGAACCTAAGATTTATAGAAAAATTCTTTTTTTCATCTCAACCTATTATTGAACTTGTCGTAGTCAAAAGCTCTACCGCAACAAAAACAATTAAGAAATATGTGGGTGGCAAATATAAATAGACTTCATTTTCCGTACATATTTTACATGGCGGTAAACTAATTACAAACCAATAACCTCCAATCAATCATCGTATTAAAATTTCATAATCCAAATTCAAGACATATATGCAGATTTAATTAACTCAACACAAAATTCGCAAATCATAAATAGTGACCAACAACAACCAAACCAAACCAAATAAACTAATCCAAATCTGTCAGACTTTCTTTCGACCTCATTAAATCAAAAACTGTGTACCAGAAAATTCAAGGGTTTTCATTTTGGTGCGCGCGCTAGCTTACATATGTAACACAATGTATAGTATGCACTGATGTGAAATTGTTTCAATTTCATTTCTTAAATATTTATTTGCAAATTATACCCACCTCTCTATGTAAATACAAACAACGACGGTTATTTTGTACAACAATTACGTGCTGTTTATGTATATGCACAAGTAAGAGTGTAAGAAGTTAAATATTTCTTAAACACGCGGGATGAAGTTGGCCTCGTACATATGTAATTTAGTGCATTCGAGTTCATGTATAGTTTTGAAAAATCAAACAGCAAGAAAATGTAAAAACTTTACATATGATTTATAGTTGCTGATATCTAAACAATTTGTTATTTACGGCTAATTGAAATCAGGTTACATATACGAGATACTGTTTTTACATTATTAATAAGCTCAACTATATATTATCTCGGTGTCAACGAGAAGTGTCAGTCGTATATCTATTCGAGTATTCCGTTTTGCATAACACCCCAAAATACGATAAATTATATTGCAATAATATTCGTGGGTCAATTATTTGCATTACAAAAAAATTAAATCCATCTGCGCGAATTCGATTAATAAATTATTTACAACAATTAAGATCTGATAATTGTACCCAGACATCACAAAAAAAGAAAAAAAAAAATTAAATTAATTGATTTTATTTATCTTTTTGCCAAAAAATGTAAAATTTTCAACAAAATACGTACGTGTAAGTCTGTTTACTTATTTCGTGTTGTTTTTGGTATGTCGTACTCGTACAAACATTCAAATTGTGAATGTAGCGAGATTGGTTTGTTATAAATTTTTAACCAAAAAAACAAATAAACAAACAACAAAATATACGTTAAATGGATTATTTGTGACTGTCAACTGGTTTGTGGTTTTAAAAAAAATTTTTGCAATAGACAAGAGAAATTCTTCAACGACGCTGAAATATGAAATATATTGCTTTTATATATTGCGGATTAAGACATTAGTTAAGTGGTGAAAATTTGCACTTACATCGAAACTGATTTTAAATAAAAATTACGATGATTTTCCAGAATTTATTTAATCTTAATCTTGACGAATGGCGGTTATTAACTTTGTTAAAAATTTTCTCAGAAGCATTACAAAGTAAATCCCCCACGTTGGACATCAATTAAGTGCAATATTTTTCAGTCAGATTTATTTGAAATTTTAATCCGATCTAGATCTTCATTACAACTTTTAAAAATATTGTGTTGTGGCCAACATAAACAAAAATTTTGTAATTAATAGTTTTCCTGTGAATTTTATATTTTTGTTTCATCACATTAATCATCTAAATTTAAAACTAAATCAATAACCAAAATTTAAAAATATTAATTGGGTCTATCCGACTCCTCGGACGACATTCGCATTCGCCATTTTTCATCTTCGATCTTTAACAATTAGATCCAGTTATACATCTATAAGAATTTAAATTACTCCGTTCAGAGAGCATCAAATTTGTGCCGTTTGTTAAGATCACAACATTATGTGAGCAACGTGGGAATTGGCTGATATAATTATTTACTCAGTGCTTCAGTCACTGTGTATACCATTCGAGAATACAAAATAATAAAACATAAACCATACAAAATCAGAACTAATGTGAATTATCTTTTGTCACCAAATCCCACCTCCTTGTCACATAGCATTTCATTTGCTAAATTTCCCAGCGCCTTTCTCCTAAACCTGCTCCACCCTAATGGAGTGATATTATTTTAAAGCCTTATAATTTATTTTTAAATGTTGACGATATTATTTGCCACCAGCAAAATATTTTATGTAAATGTAAAAATTTAAATTCCATACTGCACGGTAATCTATTCATGTTGTCTTAAAGACATCTAGGGAACAATTGATGGAGTTTGGAAGGTGTTTTAACAGTAGGAAAATATTACTTTACCTCGGAAAACCGATCAACAAATTTATATTACTCCTATCTGTTATAATGACTTCGACGCAATGCTTCAATCGACTTCAAATTTTGTGAACAGATAGATAATGGATTGTCATATTTCTCATCAGCATAACAACAAAATCGTCAGTTAACAAACTGGTTATTATCCACCACGATACATCGACTGAGGAAATCAAAGAGGAAATATCAAATAATACCGAGCAAAAGGCGCAGTGTACAGGTGGTTTAAACGAAAACGGGTTTATAGCCGTACGTCCTCGATTTGGCTACTGAGTAAGGTAGGACGTAAAAAAGCGAACTACGAAAGAGTAGGGAGTGCCTTGATCGCCAGAAAAGATGGCATAAATAGAAACAAACAAACGGGAAAGCTGGGAGCAAAGGAAGCTGCCAGTATCTCAGTATCGGAATTACCTGGTGTTAAGTCATGTAGCTTTTGGATATAACATGACATATAATTGTGTGAACTGTGTCAGCTCCCACACAAGGCAGTGCGTTATATGGGTTAGCAAACTAAACCAATCATCAATAAGACAGTTACATCTCGTAATTTTACATCATGCTGATCAGTTGCAAAGCGGACAACATTCTAAAAGCTCTTCGAACCCTCAAAGTTCTCATGTGCTAGTGGATTTTGCTCCTGGGATTAAAAATATTATGAATATTTTTATGAGTTTTTTTAGAAGTCTCATCATCTTTTTGGAATGAGTTTTGCCTCACTACCCCATGATGGCACAGCCACTCAAGTCACAGCTTTATATTAGGAAAAATTTCACGGCTACTTCTGTTTGTGTCGGTGTAAGCCGTGATTCGTTTACTCTATTCTTCAGGTATTTCTGGATGGCTTAGCCTAATGACCTCTGCTCTCTCATCAGTGTGCAGCCTAAGGTGGTTATTTGTGGTAATTTTAATGCCCAGCACCTGATGTGGAATTGTCAAGAAGTATTCAGATAAGTTTCCCTATGTAATGGTAATGATAATAAACGGAATGCTTAAATTTGCTTACTTCCCCAATTCAATGGAAACTATCCAAAATAGTTGCCATAACCAAAAAGGGAAAATCAAATACCTCTGAGAATACTAGACTCATAAGCCTTCTTAGTGGTATGAATAAAATAGCGTAGACGATCATTCGTAGGCTTTGAGACTCTATCCATCAACAAATTCCAGCGGAGCAATTTGGTAAAGAAATCCACAACCGATACATTGATGAGAGTGATGAATCATCTGAAGAAGGCTAAGTTTACATTAAAAAGTTTTTCATATTAAAAAGGATTTCGACTCGGTGTAACATAATGTGTATAAGCTCATTAATTAATTAATCGCAGTTTTTTGTAAGCATTCAAAATAATTTCGGCTGTAGTGTCAAGTAAATTAAGGCAGGAGCCACACAAGGTTCAGTACTGAGAGTGAGTATTAGTGCTTGCGAAGTTTGCAGGCATACCTTGGTATGATTATAGGCTATTTCAGTAAATGGCCCATTAAACTTAACCCTTCCAAAACACAATTAGTTTACTTCCACCCTACACGAAGGCATATTAATAAACTGTATAAGCCTTTACCAATAAGGATTGGCACCAAATTAATCAAAATGTGAACGATTTATCCTTATGATAAACTGGTACAAAAAAATTCTAAATTCAAACTAAATTCTAAACTTTATTTTTCCGTAAACACGGATAAGACAAATGTTAAAATACGATTTTTTGTACCAATTGCCGTTTGTAGCATTCAAGCCAAGATTTTACAGGCAGATTCCCTGCAAAATATCTCTCGGAACGCTTTATTAGTATGGTGTTCCAACACGGACCCATCTAGACCTTTATTAAATCAACAACAGTAAAACGAGAAAGTGCTTCATATCGTGAAATTTTCACTAGAAATTTTTGTTCAATCTCAAGTTTCAACATTAACAGATCTAAAATAGCCTGATATTTAATATAATGGTTGTAAAATATATTTTTTTAAGAGTTCAGAATTTGTTTTAGGCGGTCTCATTTTATAATCGTCTCCGCCTTCCATGTGTGCCGTATTATAAATTTGCGGATTCAGATGAAGCGTCAAACCCGATTAGACAACACTGTTGGAACGCCTCAAATTATAGTTCCTCTAACGATAAAATACTTTACCTTTTACCGGTAAATTTTATGATTGCCGTTTATCTGTTAAAATATTGGCAGTATTGGCCTAGGGCGTCACATTTATATATTTCTCTATATATAAATGTTTCGCCCCAGGCCAATATTAACGTGGAAGGCACATTTTTCTCGTTATAACTCAATGAAAAACTGGACTAAATTATAAAATCTTAAATTATCTCGGATTGTTAAAAAATTGAACTGTTGGCGGAATTTTCATGATTGGTTGATGGTATTTTGTCTGTTTGGAGAAAATAATTTTTTGGAAATGATAAATTTAATTAAAAACAAATAATTTTTAAAAGTACAAAGAAGCTGAGTTTATTTACAAATTCGATATATCAAATTTCGATATCATAAAAATTCGAAATCGAAATATTTCATAATACGCCCCCTGAAATATGGCAAGCTTCGAATATAATTTCGAAATACTCGCAAAAAAGTCGAAATTTTAAAGTATTGTAATAATTTGTGAAATTATCGAATTATTTGTGGAAGTCATTAACATTAAGCAAGTTAACGCCAAGCCGAACAATTATGTACTCTGAATAGGCTCTAAGATACCCGGATAAATCGAACAAACGAATGCACATGGCAATCTTAAACGAACTCGAAAATCTCGAATAATCTAATTGTTTCGAGACATAACAAAGCATCAGTAAAACTTCTAATAAATATCACGCAACTTGTAAATCTATTGTAAATTTTCAAAATTCTAATTTGCAACCACCGTTGCTGTTTATCGTTAAGGAAACCCAGTGAGACTCGGGAATTGCGGGGAATTGCAATTGGGAAATCCTGATGCAATAATTCGAGATGAAGATGCGGACTGCCTAATCGAACTGAATAGCTGGTGCCATGATCGTGGCGTTAAACAACTTTGTAATTTTCATATTATGTTATTAAACTCTTTTAGTGCATCTCTGTTATGAATGAGCTCCTGCTCAAAACAGAATGTGCCAAAAGTTTATACTAAATCAATAATAATAAATAAATAAATAAAATAAATAAATAACTCAGGCTCCCTAGACATAGAGGCTTGGAATCAGGATTTTAGTTATTCGCATCGAGTTTTCATGGAAATACTAGTCTACATAATTAGTGTCCCACATAAAAACTAAATGGTTTTGCCGAACAAGTCAATCGCGCTTTCACGGTAAAAAAAAATCATCTTGTAGCAGGTTGTCGATGTAACTAAAATAGTATTATCAATTAATGAAATCCAACTCCTCGCACTCTCGAAAATTGTACGCTTCGCTGTAAATGACTAAATAATTTCACAAAATAAACAAAACAAATAAAAATGATATATCAAAACGCTGATTATGTTGTAGTTCGTTTAATGATTTAACATGAACTTTGAATATTTCATTTCTAATTATTTTAGACCGTCACACAACACTTCGAAACATAATTGTTCGAACTCAGGGGGCCTCAAAACGGATAAATCCGCAAAAATCGAAACGTTATTTCCAATAACATTAACGTAAAAAAGTATAATGTACGAGTAGGTGGTTGTGGCCAACACACAATTTTCCTTTGCAAACGGGGAATTTTGAGAAATTTATTGCTAAATTTAAGTTTTATTTTCTTTTACGTAAGGTTTTCTTATCCTGAAAATTTTCGACCTTGAGATTTTTGAGAATTTATCCTTTTTGGTGTCCCCTGAGCCAAACTGGTGCCGTCGGTAAGTCTGTTTGAATGCTTTTGTTTCTGTCTGTGTCCTCGCTCCAGCCCAGATGGTTTGATCAATCTAAGTGGAATATTATTTTTATGGTTTTTTGTTAAATTACGGGTCCCGGTGAAAGAATTGGAAGCGTTTACGAACCAGAACTGATTTATTTTGTAAATAACTTAAGAAATAAGATTTACGGAAAAACTATTCAATACAAAAAGTCCCAAGTAGTCAGCGTCGATTGATAGCTCATTTTAGTAGCTCGTTCTTTACCAATACATCAAATAATATTTTTTCTTGTCAGTCCAGATTTTGTTTTAAGGTATATAATTTCCCGCATGCCTCCTATCTTTGGCTTCTAAGTGCTTTACAGATAAATTAGCAAAACCGACTAGACAGCTAATCTCTTATCTAAACTGTTGGATCCCCACAAACTATAGTTCTTCCAACGAGTAAATCTTTATAACATTTACCGGTAAATTTAAAAATTTACTGTTACTCATAAAAAACAATTCAGTTTTTACCGGTAATTTAAAATTCTTCAACGTTTTGGCTAAATCCCTTATTGAATAGAGAATTACACAAATGCCACGCCCTGGGTCAATACTGATGTGGAAAGCACATTTTTATAAGCAAATGCTGATGAAAACCGTGCATCAAGAAGTTATATTCGTTCAACCATTATACAAGTTCCGATATCGTAAAAATTCGAAATCGACAAATTTCTTATTTTATGCAATCCTGCCACTAATATTAAATGCATCAAAAAACTCGAATAAAAAATTCTAACACGCTTCGAATATAATTTGAAAAATCTCACTAGTTTCAAAATAATCTCAAAAAGTCGAAGTTTCAAAGTAATTTAAAAATTTCAGAAAACCGCTAAAAATTGTAAATCGCAAAAAAATCGAAAAGTCTATCGAAAAGTCGTGAAATTATCGAATTATTTATGGAAGTCAGTAAGTAAATTAACGCTATGCCGAATAATCACATACTCCAAATAGGCTCTAAGATATCAGGATAGTACCGAATTGAAATATCTCGAATAATTTGACTGTTTCGAGGCACCCTGAATCATCAGTCAAGTTATCATCATTCTAAATTAGCATAATTTGAAAAATCTCTAGAAATAAAAAAAAAAATATCAAAACATCAAATCCGGCACAACGAGACTTGAAATCAGGAGGGGAGAATCTAAAGGAAATTTCATTTTGCATTTTCCTTAAATTTGCTATAGCTTTCTAAATAAATCGGTTTTATTTGGCTTATCGGTAAATTTGAGTTTTGCTTACCGTTTAGCGGTAATCAAAATATTCGGCAAACGGAAATGTATCACAAACACCTTATTATCAGGAAGAACCAAATTTAGTATTTCACGTCGAGAATGATAAGTTTAAGCACAACTAAATTGAGCGGTCCTTGAATCCTAATTTAACATATTGAAGTTTCATCAGTTTAATTGAGACTGTTGATATAAGTCGCAAATATGACATTAGTTCCAGATTAGTTTCGATTTAATGTTCTCACGGAATATTTCTTAGAAAAATTTATTTGTGTGTTTGTTTTGAGATGAACATTACATTAGTTGGACCTGGACAAGTAATTTATTCAGGCATTTGTTGCATTGAATTATTTTTTCAAGCTTGATCTGACCTGAGCGTATCATTTAATTAACACCACTGATGCATTAAAGATGAAAAAGGTGAAGTTCTGCAACAATGTAATAACAATGCAAAATCAATGTTAGAGACACTGCGATATTTTTGAAAGAATTAATCGTAGATGCCAAACTAAAATACTGACGTTTGGTTTCCTATTTCAATTTACTACGCAAAGACAATGTCGTCGCAGGTATAAACTATCAGAATGTCCAACTACTTCCAGTAAAAACTGAAACTTTTCAAGGGAATCGCCCTAATATAAATCAGCCCGTAACCCGGTAGGCAAAATCTTGTTTGTTTCACCACATCATCCTTCTGATGGAGACAATTATTTTATAAATTGTGTTGATTGTCCTACCCGATAGGTAACATCAAAACCGATCAAATAAGATAATTGGAATCCTATAGCTAATCTCACAATTAACAAAATTTTTAGGATCCCCCACAATCTAATTGCATGGTCGAACTTTTCCATCGATGGCTTACAAAGGATTTTAAGATCCTAGGTAGTATTTTGCGTTTGGTGCTCGGAAAATCGACTGAAAGACTTCCAATGAATTCTTTATCGAACATCCTCCTTTATCTTTATTTACAAAACACTGTATTAGTAAAATGTGTAAGACGAAAACTATTATATGTGAAGTTTGCCCTACAGAGCTTCCCCTATTTGAAAAATGCAATACCTGGCAGATACCTCACCAAGAAATTCCTTCCTCACTTTTTTGGATCTTTATTAACTTCCAATTTCGGTTGATACCTCAACTTTAGTGTTCTGTGGAATGTTCTATACGCGTACACATCTATTTTGGGACGAATCATTTTATGGATTTCGAGGATTACTCCGTTGTGGGGTCGCAAAATTGGGTTTCGAAGTGGTGTCTGACGGTCTGTCTTTCGGTCTATCTGTCGGTTTGTTTGCCGGTTTGTATGTCGGTCTGTCTGTCTATATTTTCTGTTTAGAGCCCAGATGGTATGGCTAATCGAACTAAAACTTCATATTTAAGGTTTATTCATAAAATTTGTTTTGCATAAACCATTAAGTAACAAAATTAAAACAATTTTTTTTTTTACAATCTGAAGTTGTTTACTTGGCCATCCTGAGTTTTCATGGAAATACTCTTAGTGTTAGAAATTTAGTGTAACCGAGAAGAAGATAGATTAGGGTATGGTTGTACGGGACTAAATAGTATACCGAATAAGTCAAAAGCGCTTTGGTGCGCCGCAATGTTTCCTCGTATTGTCGAAAATTTTACGTTTCGCACCTTGTGACTAACTCTAAAACAGACAAAACAAATAAAAATGATATATCAAAACGCTAATTCTGGGATTGTTCATTTAATGATTTAATATGAACTTTGAATATTTCATTTCTAATTATCATTCATACCTGTGTTGAATTAAAAACCCAAAATACTTTATTCTAAGAAGATAAAGTTGATCGTTGCATACAAAATACGTTTTAGAAAAATCCGTAACGTTTAACGACAAAAAAAAAATTTCAGGGAAGCACGCGACCACATTTAAGTAAACAAAAAAAAAAAATTAAAATTAATTTAATTAGCAAGATCTTTGGTCAAGATCAACAACGTAAAAAAATTTATGTTTTAATTAAATGTATTTTACTTGAATGTTTAAAACTAACACTGCGGATTTACATAATTATGATCGCAAAAAATTTACCAATTTTGATCACGATCGCGCGATTAAAAATTTTCTTGTATCGTGATCCAATTTTTTTTTTTTTTTTTTGGGGTGTTGCCATACAGTTGCCACAACAAATTTTTTATTTTTTTGTGTTTTTTGAATTAGCGCACTAGATTCGATCTCAGATAATTTATCATAATCAAAATTTAATTAATTTTTATTTTGTTTAGATTTTATTGGGTATTACTAACGGATACAATCGCGCGCGCTTTTTTTTTTTATCTTGATTTTGGTGTTTTATGTGTACAAATTTTAATCCGGAATAATGGAAATACATGCACTTTCAAGATCAATGCGGAATCGATATAAATTTGTTTCGAGGTGGTTAAAACTTTTTTTTTTGGAGGCCATATGTTTAGGCTTATTAACTTCGGTGGAGGCGACGATTAATGGGCACCCCTGCCGCGTATAATTTTCTACAATTGATTAGTTTGAAATCGATATAAATTCCATTGTTTCGATTGATTGTGGGAAATTGAACCACATGCTAATTATGACAGCTTAACGGTGCGAGATTTTTAATAACAGTCGCATATCACATTTCTTCCGTGTGTCAACATATTTGCCATTATTTTACTGAAATTTTTGACTTAATTATGACAGATTAATCATTGTCCAAACCCAAATTAATTAATTAAAACCAATTTTTTTGCTTCCTCTACATGTTTTGTTTTGCATACTCATTTTCAGCGGTAACAATAGTAATAACAGTAATCAACCGTTGATTATATTTGCGCGAATGATTTATAAAAATAAAACAATTTGATTCGCGCTTACAACAATTGAAAATATTCTAAACGAGATAGAGAGATCAGAAGATCAATTATAATAACGTTTATTCGTTTACCTCAAGAATGATTTAATTAACAGTTTAATTGGGTATCGTATTCGTGCAGCTTTCAAAATTACATTCACCTTTTTTTTGGTTGTTGATGTTGTTGAGTTGGGCGTACGTAAGTATATCAAACATACACAAACATGATTGACGTGTGCGATTGAGATTTCTAACTTAATTATATCGGAACAGAAAAAGGTTTATGGAATGAAAATAATTGAGAATTTTGGGTGGTATTAGAAAATCCGTAACAGTTGTATTTAATAATTTTCGATATTTTAGCCTACAAACATCAGGTAAGGTGACAATGAAAACACTTTTAATTTAAGTACCCTTTTCGGTAATCAGCAATGTGTTTTTCTTCCAAATTTATAATGTATTAGTTACGTGTCATATTTTATGATCTACCAAATTTTAGGCAACTTTTTCGTATTATTTTCGTATATCACACCGCCAATTCAAAAACGTATATTCGCTTTTAAATGTAGAGAAACAAAGCAATTTTATTTGTGCATGCAAGGGAGAATTTATTAAAGAGGAAATTATATTATTTATGTCTCTTCAGCCGAAACCCTTGAGCGGTAACAATATTTAGAGTAAAGAAGCTTTCTAGGTAGATTTTTTTGAACTTGTTTGTAAATTTTTGTTCCAATAACCACTTTGTTGTCTTTATTGCAAGCCATAATAATAATAAATCAAGAAAAAATAGTCAAAACGACCATAACAATTGTGCAGAGCCAACAATACTGAGATTAGCATCTAACATGTTGCGCTCAGGTAATTGTTTTGATTGACGTTCGAAAGTTATGTTTGAGATAAATTTATAATGCAGGAATATTTAAATTATAACATTGCGAAATATTCTCTATCTAGTATGGCCTATAGACCGGCCTATCAAATTTAACATTGTTTCTATTTACAAACCATCCCTGCCAACATCTTAGAAATTAAAGGGCGGGTAAAAATAAGTTTCAGGCATTAGTTGTTTGTATTCTGCATAATAAAAGAAGTCGCCAAAAAATTATAGGTCCGTCACAGGTCAGGTTGACCCATCATTGCGATAATCCACACAGTACAAATAATTAAAACGAATCCAAATTTCTCAATACTTTAAAGGAAGTAGCCGTATTATACTGTAGAGCGTGTACCACTTAACCTCACCCACATAAATATAATTAGTCCGCTCTGTATAGTAGCACACTACTCCTGTAGTATACTACTCCTGTAATGTATTAAGTCTGCTTGCTCTTCTCGAAAATCTTAAAACACTGAGTAATCTTTAATGATAATGTCGAAAGTACATCGCATAACCTCCATTTATCACTATTTAATCTGACGTGTCATGCATTTGAACCTCTTTGCAAATGTGGATTTCTAAATGAGAAGATATAATAGAAGATACGAGTAGTTCTAAATTCGACTCGATTATTCCCACAAAAAATAGTTTCCCAAAATAATCTGTAATATTATGCAGGCTTAATAAAATCGAAAATCTCGGCTACTCTCCAAATAGGTATAAAATCTCGTATAATATCTATTACCGATCACTCAACGGATAACAAATCTCGAATAAAACATCAAAAATCTTGATTTATCACTATTTCTGTAACATGCTACAACTCAACTTCTTGCAAATTGCATTAGAATTGAATAATCTCGAAAAGCTCCAGTAATCTCGAATAATTTTAGAATTATAGAATAGGAGGATTCAAAACCAAAAAACATCTTTTCCGAACAAATTTATTGGAAAATCTGAAACAGTCTCTCACTCTCAAATCCAAAGTAATACAAAATATAAAATAGACTCGTATTAAAATAGCCCAATTTGAATTTGGAATTTTATTTTAACATTTACTTATAATGGCGCGACTTGAATTTTCTCTAAACTCAATAAAAAGAGATAAACTTCAATATACAGGGTTGTTCAAACGAGTAGGGCGTGTAGCTGGATACAGTCCAAACGAGTAGGGCATGTAGCTGGATCAATATCATGAAAAAAAAGTCCACTACGCATATAACCGGAAATGAACCGTTACCCACTTCAATTGCATTTCAAAAATCACCTTGAATGATGTAAATGCCAATAACTCTTCTAAAAATTAAGATAACTCAATTGTTTTTCTATATTTTTGGTGGTGGAATTAAAAAAATTGTGCGAGAAATAACAGAAAAATTCATTAAACTCATTTTTTCTCGAAAAACTCACTTAATAATTTTTGTTTATTATTTCAAATTTAAATGTAATAGACTATTTAATACAAAATTGCTTCATCGTTTTTTATCTAATCATGTATAGTTTTTTAGATATTAACATTTCAATGTAATACTTAATAATTTTTTGTATGAATTTCTAGGTTTTCAATATCACAAATAATTTTCAAAATGATTTCCATTTTGTAACAAGCATAGTTGCAATCGTCTTTTAATGGCAGCAGCCCATATTGAAATTTTCTAAATTTTCTTTTATTTTGTTGCCGGCATTATTGATTCGATCAACCAACTGCTCCCTTCAAAAATTCAAGATAGTTTTGTGAGTTCAAACTTTCAGGTAGTAAAATTGGCCAGATACAATTATTTCCAATTATACCACACCATATACATTAACACTAAAACGTCTTTGAAATGATGATTCCATCTCTCGTAAAAAAATGAAATTCCTCGTTGTTTAACAATAAACGGCAGATATTTGCTCTGTTTGGTAAATCGACTGGTAATAATTCTTGCACTGGAGTGTAGTGGAATGGGTGTAGATGGTTTCTTCGAAGTACCCTCTAGACTTTATTTTTTCTAATATCAAGTTATTTAGAAAGACGTCTCGTGCTAATGGTGGGATCTCTTCGTACTGAATTCAAAACTTGTTCGTCAGTATTATTGACTTCGTATGGAATTCGGCTAACATTTTCGTATTCATTAGGAACCAAAGAGTTCTTCGAATGTGTATTAGCTATACGTTATGTAATTTTAGCCATACGTTTAGTAACGAGTAAGTTTACTAAGTACTACACTGAAACGTTAATATCTCAAATACTATACATGATTAGATAAAAAAAACGATTAAGCAATTTTGTATTAAATCGTCTATTAAATTTAAATCTGAAATAAAAAACAAAAATTATTAAGTGAGTTTTTCGAGAAAAAATGAGTTTAATGAATTTTTCTGTTATTTCTCGCACAATTTTTTTAATTCCACCACCGTTTTCTTTAGGGAAAATACCATGCATGATATTCCTACTTCCAGAGAAGACAGAAGCACTCTGTGCCTTTAAAATTATAGAAAACAATTGAGTTATCTTAATTTTTAGAAGAGTTATTGGCATTTACATCATTCAAGGTGGTGTGCTATGCTAAAAATTTTGAAATGCAATTGAAGTGGGTAACGGTACCGGTAGCATATTAGATATTACATGAATTAATTAATGTTCAACAACAAATTAATAAAGTAATAATGACTGGTTTAGTTTTTTCAACTGACCCAAAAGTTAAGCGCAACACGAAACCTTTTACTTCTAATTTGGAATTCTCCGAGCATATATCTATTATTTTTCGTAATTCAACTGGAAGCTCAACTCGAATAATATCGAAGTTTAAAAAATTTAGAATAATAAAATTCAGAAAATTCCAGAAAATTTTGAAAATCTAGATACATAACAAATTCTGTAGCATCACGTATTTCAACTAGTAAATTTCGAGTGAAAACGAGAAACTCGAATAGACCCGATAGATATAATAGATTCCCAAAATAATCGTGAATTCAATAGCAAAAAAGCCTCTTTCCCGATAAAAGTAACTGAATAATCCCGAAAATTTTGTATATTGTAGATAATTCCGAATAAATTAAATGCTAAGTATTATTACAAAGATCTCAAAATCTTGAATTTCAAGAATCTCACTTAACTCTGTTTTAGTTCCAACGCTTATATTTCAATCCTAATTAAACTCAAGCAATATCAAAATGTTGGATATAATCTCGAATCTAAATACATGTACTCGTCTGTTGTGCCAATCAGATGCTTAAATACTTTAAAAAAATCCAATAAAATCTTGAAAATCAATCTAACATGAAAATTCGAGAACTGAAAAAGAATTGTATAGAACCACCCAAATCGGGAAACCGAGACAGCCGACATCGATTATGTAAAAAACGATTTTCTTCTGATTGCATATGTAAGATGCTTTGACTTCTCATAATGCTTTCATAATCGCGATATCCATATAAACGACAGGCAGAGATAACTCTAGAAGATGAAATTGTAACGTAGCTAGAATACAATTAATAACAACTTGTTATACATTTAAAGTTCTGATAATTTCTTAGAGGATCCTAAATCTTTTGAGCCAGTTGATAACCAAGTTAATTTCGGATTAATTAATGGAAACGATTAGATTGTAGCAACTTTCCGGCATGGCTTAAGCGAGCTATTCAATATTCTCAAATAATATTCTCAAATTTTGTAAATTGTGGCGCGCCACTTAGCGGTTTGCATCAACAGAATACAGTCGACCCTTAATAAAGTGATAACAATTAAATTAAACCCGTTCTAAAATATTTTTCTATCAACATAACAATTTTAACAGTTTAATACTATTTTATATAATTATTAAAATGTCATGTAGTGGCTGTTCTAAATTATTTAGTTCTACATCTTCGGATACTGCGTCTTGCAATTATTGCGTGAAGCAATTTCACAACGACTGCAGTGGCATTGATCGAATGTTTGCTATATTTATGCAACTGTTGCAAAATTTTGATTATGAACAACGATTTCAACAAGCTCTTACATAAAATTGATGTAATTACCGAAAGAGCCGCGGAAAATATTGACCTGAAAAAGATCGAATCCGCGATAGCTGAAAATCGAAAATTAATTAACCAACTGTTAAACAACTCTGGAAGTGTCACTCCCTCTGAACCATTATATGCAAAAGTTTCTGAAATGGACTCAGGTGCTGGTACTATCATTAATTCATGGAACCATATACTCAAAGATCCCGTTGATTCAATTAAACCTGCCGTTATTCCTGCCAACAATAAAAAATATTTGTATATAAGCGAAATCGACCCATCCGTTTCATCTAAAATGCTTGTTTGCTATTAATTCATTGCTGCTTTTCACTTGCTTGTGGTTTATTAATTCATCCATTTGTAAATCATTCACGACAGCTAAAAAAACAGAGCTGGAATCACAACACCGATAACTGCTGATGCAACCAACACTATCAACGATTTCACCTCGATCTACTACCACAACGCCTCCAGTATTCGAGGTAAAGCTAAGGTTTTTCGTTTAGGCGTACTTGACAACGATTATAACGTCATAATAATCAGCGAGACCTGGCTGAATGTTTGATTATGTCGTTCATAGAAAAGATAGATACGATTTTGACACCAGTCGGAAGGGTGGTTTTGTTTTGATTGCGGTAAAGAATTCGGTTCCGAATGATGTCATTGTCTGTCATCCTAGCCTAAACGTGATTGTTCGAGTCAGATTGGCCAATAATACTTCGATTGTTGTAGTCGCCGTGTATATACCTTACAGAACGGACTTGGATTACTACAACACGTTTATTAACTTCATCAACTCAGCTGTTATGCCTGTAGTTCGTCCTAGCGACTAACTTATCATTGTGGGCAACTTTAATTTACCCGATATATCTTGGGACGATGTGGACAGCGTATTTTCTTCATCTTCTACCGATAAGAGGGCATTAGCTATACACAGCTCAACCGTATTAGTAACAGTCGGGGCAAATTCCTTCTTCTGTTATTTGCTAATGATGTTATGCATGGCGAGATTTCTGCGTGTCCGGACTTCGGTTGTGGGAGCATCTACCGCACGTACCGATTACGATAAATATTTTTTATTCTAATTGTACAAAAAATTATGTTTCTAATGATTTTAATTTTAATTTTAGAAAAGCCGACTTCACATCCTTGTAAGAATTCCTCAGCATTTCTGATTGGAACTTCTTACAACTGTACCTTGATTTAAACTGTATGGTGTTAAGTTTCAACGATATTCTCAGGTGTGGTATCGAAAAGCACATTCCGCGGGTTAAAATAAATAAAATCGGCATTCATTGTATAGATTATGCATGGTGTTAAATATTATCCAGATTTTGATAGAGAGCGCAAGGAATTTATGTGCCTAAACTGGTTTCTTTACAACAACTATGTATTGCGAATTGAGGAAGAGTTAACATCTAGTCCCATAAGGAGTTCTGGAATTTCCTTAACAGCAAGAAAAAAGTGGCTGGCTTTCTGTCTTCTGTGTCTTACTAGACCTCCGTCGCTAGTCACTCCTTGGATATCTGTAATCTGTTTGCAATTATTTTGCGTTGATTTATAAACCTGTTCTGTCGTCCGCTATCGTATCTCCAGCTTTGCCCACCTTCGATCAATTTAATATTTTTAAGTTTACCGAGGAAGAAGTTCGGGATTGCTTGCTCCACCAATTATGTTTAGGTGTTGTGCTGAGAGTTTGATCCTTCCTAATACCTTCATATTTAGTGAAAGCCTTAGTCCTTGGAAAATTTCTTGTATTCATCCAATGTTCAAGGCGGTTAGGAAAACTGATGTGAGTAATTATCGTGGGATCGCCATTCTTTCTGTCTTATCCAAGTTGTTTAAGTCTATGGTTCAAAGAATCTTGCCCTTCCACACTAAAAACATCATTTGATTGACCACTCGATTCTTCTTAGTAAGTTATAGAGTCTAAATTGTCAGTCCATTACCTACCTCACTGATCGTTGGCATTCCGTTAGGATCTTGGGTTCTTACTCCCAATTATTTCATGTACCATCTGGCGTGCCTCAAGGTTTTCACTATTTATCAACGATATGGTGCAATGCTTTGAGTTTGCTAACTGCCTTCTCTTCGCGGATGACATGAAATTTTTCACCCGTATTTCTAATTTGTCTGATTTTGTAAAGTTGCAGGAGGACTGAAACAGATTTTCTAGTTGGTCAATTAACAATAGACTGGCTCTGAACGAGATCAAATACCAGACATATTAACACCATTATTTCAAAATCGTATATTATGTTGGGCTTTATTAAACGAATCTGCACGTATTTTAGGGACCCGATAACTTTGACATCAGTGTATGTTCGTTTGTTCGGTCTATTTTGGAGTAAGCATCTCCAATTTTGCGCCATCCTACCACTGTTATTCCGGGAGGATTGAGAGTGTTCAGAAGCAATTTGATCTGTTCGCGCTCCGACGTCTGCCGTTCACGCGGGCTGTGGAATATGTCCTCCCACATTATCAGGATCGATGTAATCTTTTGAAACTGCAACGTCTAGACTATCGACGAGTTTCTCGCTCGTCTAAAAATATATGCTCCCGAATGCCGAATGCATCAACGTGATGGGCTTTTATTCATTGACCTGGTACCAAAAAACTATGGTCTTTCGGAACCGATCCTGAGAATATCACGGGGGTGTTCAATTCAGTTTTTGAGATTTTCGATTTTCACTTGTCGAGAGATTTGTTCAAGAATTGAAGAAAAGTTGTCCATGTCAAGAAAAATTGTTCATGAATCGAAATTTTGTCAACCGAATTTTTATCTTAATTTTGGATATTTTAACGAAAAATCGATTTGTAAATAAGTTAAGATTTATCTTACAAGCTGCCACTGAAACTGAACGTAGTAGTTCTTCATTTAAAGGGTGCGTCTCACAACCTGCTGCTTTTTATTTTTTGGTGCCTGGTTTTCTTTGTTGCCTTGTTGAATCTTAATTAACGAAAAAACAAATTAATTTAACTACCGGTAATTTTTTGTTTGTTTTTAAACCTCACGTTTTCTTTAACATTTTATTTGATTAACACATTAAAATAGATTTAATCTTAATTTCTTCTTAAAATAAGAAGAAGAGAAATGTTCTTCTTAATAAACTTTACTTTTGATGATTTTTAAGGTAGACCGCCAATTTATAAAGGAAACATTTGATAGCACCATTCAGCAGTTCCGCCTGATATCTCGATTCTTCAATGGTGAAGCCGTGATCAAAGATCAATGGTGATGCAGAAGAGCAACATATAGCTTCGGCAGACAACTGTATAAGATAACACTAATTGGGTGCTATATATTTCTCAACATGATGTTGTTGATATGTGTAAAATATATGTATAAATAAATAAAAATTCTCGGGCTTAGTTAGAAAAAGGAGCAAATGAACATCTGCCGGCAGGATTTTCATCTGGTGAATGGAGGTATGATTTTAACACAGAAAAATATCCATAAGATGCAACATCTGTAGCGACCATCTTATTTATGGCCGGCCATGGGCTGTGTGCGTTTGCCAGTATGAAACTACTCAACTTAAAAACAAGAAAAGAATGAATGATACATTTATGATGGCTTGTGGAGGACCTTATATTTAAATGGCCCAAACTTTTTCTAATCCAATCTATTTTTATTTTTATTTTTTATTGTGACAAATGGGGGAGAGTGTGTATCCCTGTAACTATATACTCATGTCACATTATTTATTGTGCAATTTAAAAATTAAATTAAAATAGTTTCATTTATTTTATAATAATAATAAACAGTTCAACATAAATATAAACTATGATGTGTTTCATTAATACACTCAAAACGTTTATTTTTACCGTTTATGTTGTGATTTTAGTGAATTTTGTGTATTTTTTGTAAGTGATATTAATACGGTATTCTTAATGCTACAGGGATATGAACCAGTCTGTTGAAGGTTCATCGTTGCGATGTGAAGTGATACGGTCGAAATTCAAAAATATGTGTGTTAAATTAAATCTTAAAACACATTTGACGCACATATTAGTTAGTTCAATGAAACTATATCTAGATGTGTGAAAAATGTGAATAAATTAATTTTTTATAGTGAATCAAAGTAAAAAATTTGATAGTTGATCGGACATGTTGTAATAATGTTGATTTGAACCGTTCTACTCAGGTAAGTGATTGTAAAAAAACAGTTAATAAGTCTAATTATTATTATATTAGGGTAAAATCTTAGACTCTTGTACTTAAATTGTAAATTTAATATAGTCTTGATTTACAGTTAGTTATCTAATAGATTACCACGGGTGGGGTCTATTTAGTTATTGAGAATAAACAACTTGTTGTTAATATTAGAGTTAAATTCATTCTATTTAATATTCACCTTTTATATAAGTTAAATTCTTTATTGATATTTGGTTAAAAAAAAATAATTTTTATTTTTAACTTATTTGATTAACATCGAAATTACAACTGATTATTTTCTTATTTTCTAATTACAATTTGCTTAATTAAAAATATATAGAATATGAAACCATATTGTCAAGAATATTCACTCAGCTTATGCCGGATGCGCGTGTAACTTGTTGTCATTGCTAGTGCAACGTGACAAATATGATAACGTTGTATTTTTGTGGGAAACCTAATTATTACGCGTGTTAACTCCTCCCCCTTAAAGTTCGAATGCCCACATTCGAACCATCAGAAAAACGGTGTTTCATAAAATTTCCGTCTATGCTCTGAGGCCCCTTTGGGTGTTATCGTTTGAGGCGTCTCGTTATGGATTTGTAGTTCTTCTCCCTAAATTGCTATTGAACAGGTATTCTCGACCTTACTCTGAGTTTGTCGAGTGGACAGATCCTCGATGTTCGTTGTATTAATGATTCGTAATTTCTTAGTTTTGGTATATTTTGTAGTGATGACCGCTATTCCCAAAATGATGACTATTGAGAATGATCCCCAGCTAGTGAATCGCTCGATGGCTCCCTCCTTTTTAAGGAGCCCAATGTGACGAATATTATTTATATGAATATCGTTCATCATTTGTAATGAAAGTATTTCCTTGAAATCACTTTCTTCCGGCGTCGGCTGTAGAATAGCTGGAAGTACTTGAATGATCGTTTTTTCTTTAGAAATGTAGATGTTATTTCCGACTGACAAGGTAGTATCGCTGAATTTAATCAAATATGTTCCATTGAGTTTCTGAGTTTCGTTACTAATTTTGATTTTCCCATCGAATTGATTCAGTATAGAACTAGACCCTCCGATATTTCGTTAACTGTTTGAATATGTTGATTGTTGTTGTGTTTGCATTTTGGAAGGTCGACTTTTGAGCAAGTTGGGTAAACAAGAAGAATTACTTATGTCTAGTATATTATTTTGGTTACATATTGAAAGCGAGTTGATTGTTTTACATTCGTTAATAATACTATAAATCTTATCGTGATTTTTAATGACATTATCATACTCAATTTCGGTCACCTTATCGTTTCTTCTGACCGGTTTGACCAATAATTTATCATATAGTTCTGGAGTTGTTACCGGAATGTACACAATATAAAGTAGACACAATTTGCTACTAATGATTTTGATATTAGCGAAATCTAACGCCTCCTCGGGAGTACTATATGGTAAATTTTCGGTTTCCAGTGTATTAATGGCTAATTTAATTTCAGAATTTGATAAAACGAGTGAATTTATAATCCCTGCTTTAGCCCAGTGAATTGCGTACTTAATATTTACCAATTCTTCTTTCATTAGTTTTAATTTACATATATTGAATATTTAATGCTAATGGGTCGTTTAATTTATTTTCTTTGTGAATTTCGTTAATAATTAAATTAGCCATTTCTGTAATATTATTGATTCTTTCACTATACAATCGGTTTATAACTACTTGGTTGTTGTTATTCTCTAATGCATTATTCATTTTATCTTTAATTACTTTGAAATCCTCGTGATCGAGATTTCCGGCTATCCATTTCCATGCACTACCTATAAAGTTTAAGGATCGTTTGGATTTATGTATTCTAAGGCTGTCCAGTAATGTTTGTAATTCCGAGAGTTCATGCCTCAAATAGGGGTGCAATGGGTGATCTATTGTCATTTCTTTGTCCAGTATGGATTGCATTCTGTCTATGTAATTTTGGTGTTTGTCTAAATTCAATTATATGGATTAATTTGAAGTTTCCGTCCTGTATTTTTGCTTGACCTGTGATAATTGAGATGATTTGAGAATTTGTGTAATCAAGAATTTGAATTTCTGCCAATGTGTTGCTTAAGGCGTAACTGTAATAAAAATAAGTTTTTGTTTCTTAGGATTTAATATTGCTTTTGTGAATTACTCTCCGGACTCCGTTATAACTGTTGTATTTCTGTCTTCCGTTACTATTTCGGGTTTGAATCGTTCTGTTAATTTCGATTCTAATATTTTGCTATGTTTTACATAGATTACTTGACCTGCCTGGTAGGTTTTGATCGGGGTACGGTTTTTGTTATGGTATTTCAGATCTGTTTCCTGCTTTTGTTTTATCTTTAGTATGGTATCTTGTCGGATTTGTTCCAATTGTTCAGGATCTGTGTTAGGGATTCTGCCAAAATATATTTCCACTGGCCGTTTGCAAGTTGTCGAGTGGATTGAGTGGTTATATTCATTAATCGCTCTCTAGTAGTTCATTAAAAGTTCGCTCTACCCCATCAGCCTTTAGACATCTCATCATTTCTGAGAGTGTCGAGCAAAATCTTTCCACTTGGCCAGTCACTTCACTTTTGTATGGGGGAGTTTTGAAGACTTTTATGTTTAAACCATCTTCCATCATTGATATTATGGAATTCGAGTTGAAGGATTTTTCATTGTCAATTACCACAATTTCTGGTACACTAAAGAAAAAGAGTTTATCTCTAAGTGGTTGTTTGATGTCATCTGTCGCTCTGGATTTTAACGGTCTGCAGAAGGCGAGTTTACTGAATTTGTCAATTGCCGGTAAAACCAATTTATTTTCTGTTGAGTAAATATCTAGATGGAGCGTATGTCCAGGATAATTAGGGATAGAGGTGTTGGGGTAATAATAGGCTTATTGGGATGGTGATCATATTTATTATTCTGGCATATAACACAACGTTTGACCAGCAATTTAATTTTCCTGGTCATCCTGGGCAAGTAATAATTTTCGATTATTTGATCTCGATTTTCTTGAGTATTACAATATGCTCAGCGATGGACAGATAATATTTTTTCCTCTTGTTGGTTTTCATCCGTAATATCTTGTACCATCTTCTGAGTGAATCGAATTTTATAGTCTCTGAAATGTATTGGGTACACTTCTTGAACTTTTCCCATTATATGTTCTGATGTCTTCAATCCGTTAATCGTGAGTGGATTAAGGTAACGTTTAAAAAAATGTATAATGTCTGAATTTGAAAAACTTGCTTGTGTAATAATGTGCCTGGAATATTTTGGAAAAGGGTTTATTATTTGGTACGAACTTCCCTCTCCTACGTTTAAAGTTAGTTGATTGCGGAATACATTAACTGGGGTTTCGACTGTGGGGACCAGATCATCCGGAGAACTTTTGTCGCTATGTTGTGTGACTGACATTACGTTTATTCCGGAAGTGATTGGTGTTTTTCCCGGTTAATATTTTAACTCATAATTGTACTCTTCCAGGATAGCTTTCCAACGTTTCATCTTGGAGTTGTTATTTTTATTGCTTAGGGCATATGTCAATGGTTGGTGGTCTGTGAAGATCTTCACTTTCTTTGATCCGTAAAGGAAATTTCTCAATGATGTTAACGCCCAAATTATGGCGAGCATTTCCTTTTCATTAGCCGCATAATTTTCTTCCGTTTTATCTAAGGTTCTTGAGAGAAACGTGATTGGCCTTCCCTCCTGAGATAAAACTGCACCTAGTGCAAAGTTGGAGGCATCTGTAGTAAATTCAAATTCCTTTTGGAAATTTGGGAATGATAACAGAACTTCGTTGGAGACGAGTGAGGTTTTTATTTTGTTAAAGGCAGCTTCTTCTTCGGTGTTAAGCTTTACCATTTTATTTCTTCAGAGGGTTTTGGACACATGTCCGTCTTCTCCTTTTAAGAGTGATGTCATGGGCTTCTCAAGTTTGGCGTAGTCCGACGATAAAATCCGGCTAATCTCAAGAAGGATATGAGTTCCTTCACGGTCTTGGGTACGGGAAATTCTGTTATGACTTTTACCTTCTTCTGACTCGCTTTTATCCCATCTTTAGAGATGACAAATCCTAAAAATTCTACCTCATCCTGTAGAAATTCACATTTGTCGAGTTGAATCTTCATATTGGCGTTTTCTAATACTTTAAAAATTATCGTCATGTTCTTGAAGTGTTCTTCTTCTGTTTTACCAAATATGATTATATCGTCGATATAAACGTAACAATGCTTCCCAATGTGGTCGCGAAGGATATCATCGAGGGTGCGTTGAAATATCGAGGGGGCAATTTTAAGGCCAAATGGGAGGCGGGTAAACTCGTATTTTCCATGATTAACCGAAAAGCTGTTTTTTCAATGTCCGATTCTTTTAAAGGAATTTGATGAAAGCCGCTCTTTAGATCTATTATGGTGAAAAATCTGTTTTCCCCTAAGTTTGACAAAATATCGTTGATCTCAGGTATTGAATACCTGTCTGAGATAGTAACCGAATTTAATTTTCGGTAGTCGATCACTATTCTGTATTTCTTTTCTCCCGATGCGTCTTCTTTTTTCGAAGGGGGGCGAGTAGCAGGGACAGCAGAGACGCAACGATTTCAACAACACCGTCAAGAAACACTACCTACAGTTAGTACAAATTTGGGTGACTGCATGGGAACAAAATCTCGCTCCCCTCACAATGGAAAAAATGGCGGAGGGAATAATAATAGCTGTTTACAGGCTTTTCAGAAAGAAGAGTTTGCGGCACCAGGAAATTTGTGTTGTCATTGTGTCTTCTTACAGGTTGGAGCAGTATATGAACTTTAAATTGTATTTTGGTTTTGTGCTAAATAAATTACTAAAAAATATATTACTAACAAATTTACTAACTATCAACTACTTAGGTGTCTGGAACCGGGTTGAGTCTTTGTTGCTAACATTCCTTTCCCATCCCCTCGATCTTGTTATATGTAAAAAGGTGTACGACGGCGGCCTGGCCAGGGGCGGATATCACAACTATTAGACTTATGTGGTTATCGATGTGGCGCCTTCCTTTACGGGGTGAAATATTGCTATGTTGGCTTCATGAAAAAAAAAAAATAAGCTGAATATGGATGGTACATATTTCCTTGGTAAGGGAGAGTTATGGTGTCGTGTTGCAACATGGGTATAGTGGTGTGGTATTCGCATTTATAATACGGGAGACTTGCTTAATGCTTGATCGTACATCGCAATCAATCAATCATCAATCAAATTTTTATTGTGACAAATGAGTATAAAATTCGAACAAATCTCTTTCTAATCTAATCCATATTTCTTAAAAATGTATCAAAAATTAAATCCGTCCCGCTCGAAAATATCATGCGTAAAGCGTAATCTATTTGTTTTTCGTAAGAAAGCGGAAATAAAATTTCTGTTATTTTATTACAGATAGAAAACCGGTCTGCGCGTGGTACACTTAAGACAATAAAATTAACAAAAAACTCGGTTTAATGCTTAACCAAATATCCTTGAACTTAAGTCAATAATCTGTATAATATGTCAAAATTGTTATTTTATATACATGATTTAATCGAAATGTATAACACTTTCAGTTTTTTAACCCACCAATAGTGACGGTTTCAAAATTCTAAACTATGCGTGTAATATACAAATATTAAATGCCTGTCTCTCATTCTCAAAGATATGTATCACACCAAAAAATTAAAATTTGAGATCGAAGATAACCACTATTGGTTTATTATACCACACGAGTAAACTGCCAGACGTAATGTTTATATCTTGCACAGAATCTATATGGGAGGTTGGAAATAGTCATGACTTACGGATATATACAATCGGTAGTTACGTATATACCTAAGTTGGTTAAAATTATAACATTGCATGATACCTCAAGCTATAATCCAATTAAATATGTTTATAAATTAAATGAGTTGGCCAAATTATTTATACAATACTAACAACATGCTAAGTGCTTGTGAAACATAAACAGTTTGGCGCTTTTAAAACAGCAGTTTAATTTCTAATAACCTGTCTTGTTCTTGTTTATAAATTATTCAATTACGATGATAGTGCGTGTATTATTCATCCAATTTAATTAATAATGCTGAAAATAAACATCGCGTTGCTTCGCTGTGGGTTCTTCATACTTTGTTTTATACGAATGCAATAAATGTACGTAATGTTAATAGGAAAATATACAAAATTTATTGCTGCTTCTTTCAATAGAATGTTGCTGTAAAAAACTACAACTTTTATTGATTTTTATAACTCACCGTCATTTTAAAAAATAAAAGTTCTCACAATAAATTGGTCATTTCAATTTGTTTTAAATTATTAGTTACCACAACAACTTTACAAGTCATTAGTGTCGATCAATTAAGAACAAATCCAAATTTTAGATTCATCCAAGATAACATTTAGAACACACCCAAAAAACTTGGAATAAACAGAAACCTATACAATAATCTGAAAAAATTAAGAAGCCACTTAGAATCTCGAATAACTTCGAGGCCAACATTTAATCCCGGAAATCTAGATTAATCCAAAAACTTCCAAATGTAGAATGTAAGATCAAATAACTCAGTACTATGCCATAATTCAACTATGTACGAGCTAAACTCGAGTGATATTGAAGATCTCCAAAAATCTCAAAAAATAATAAAATTTTAAACCATTTTTATTGCATACCTATTATTATTAAGCTTATATATATGTATATATAATATATATATATATATATATATATATATATATATATATATATATATATATATATATATATATCTTTACAAATATTTTTATAATATAATTATGTTATATAAAAATGTCCAAGTTATCCATCCACAATATCGCATCGTCAGTCATCTGATGAATTTCCTCCAATACGTCTTTAAATCTTCTAAATATGCATTCTTGATAAATGGGAACAATATTTTGTATAGGATGTCCACAATCACAGGCAGCTGAAATTTCATGATTGTAACGATTTAATTCAGAATTTGTCACTTCGTGATTTGTTCTAAATCTATTGACTAAGGTCCAACAATATCTTAAATTTGTAAATCCAGGGACAACTATTGTTGGATCTTCAATTAGATGCTTGTTGACAAACTCTGATTCATTGAAAAGTGCCTTCCAATTGTTATTGATGTCATAGTTGGTTAAGTCTCTCAACTCAGCAATTTTTGTCCAAAATGGTTTTCTAGAATTCAAACGGTTTTCTATTCTTCCATCGATGTCGAAATGAATAGGAATAAGGTTTAAATTTCTTGTAATTTTTAAATGTTCTTTATATAATGCTAACTGTCTTCTAAGGTGAGGTGATTCAATATTGGACAATATCGGCAGCCATGGTAATGGTGTTGTTTTAATTGTACCCGAAATAATTCGCATGCAACTATTGAGTTTTGTTTCTACATGATTTGTATGGGCACTATATTCCCAGACAGGTGAACAATATTCAGCCGTTGAATACACCAGTGAAATTGCTGATATACGTAAAGTTTTAGCATTCGCACCCCATCGACTTCCAGATAGTTTTTGGATAATGTTCATTCTTGATTTAATCTTTTGTCCAAGGTTTAAACAATGAATTCTAAAAGTTAAAGCTCGATTCAAAGTAGCTCCCAAATACATCGGATTCTTATTAAATTTGATTAAAATTCCATCCATGTAAACATTTATACGAGTATTCGAATGTTGATTCAATAAAAGAAAAAATGCAACTTCGTTTTTGCTGGGATTCGCCTTCAGTCGCCAATTCTTGTAATAATCATTTAGTAACTTGTAACGAAATGGACGTGAAGTCACTCCGTTAGCAGATATCCATGCCACTTGTTGTTCCTGGGCGGTCATTGACCGGCTAAGGCTCAGGGGAAAGGCGTGGGGTTTGCCAGGAACATGGCACGGATCTAGTTGAACCGCGGGGAGGGAAGGAGGCAGGATGTGGGAGAATGGAATAGGCGGGGATGTGGATTGCGACGACTCACATCTCGCTTTGGGGCTGGGTTAGGAGAGTCCTGAACTCATCCTAAATGGGGCTTATCTCGCCATCTTAATAATAAAATTTTCAAATACCAGGTTTATAATTATAACTAAATTATAAGTTTTATATTTTCAATGATAATGAACTTAAAACAAAAAAAAAAAAAAATTTAATATTTAAATCATAAACAACGATACTAAAAATTAACTCTTAATTAACTATTATTTATTTATTTTATTTACGTTTCGTGCACAACCAAAAATATTTTCCAATTATTTATTTATATTTTCATTTCAATTTTCATTTTTATGGTGCGCACAACACAACAACTCACAAATACAAATATACTTAAACAAAAATTTGAATAAATTTTCAAATTTTATTTTTTCTTTGAATTTTAATTTATAATATGCTTACGTCTTTCCACTTTTCGTTGTCTTCTATTTTTGTGTATTGTCTGCGACGAGCTTACAAAGCCAAACAAAACGGTTAATGTCCCAAAATTAAAATCCAAAAACCGTAAAGTAAGTAGCAGTAGGTATCTGCTTGTGTAACGGTATTCTTTTTATTCAATGAACCAACATATTCTGATTTTGTATGTTGAAATTCGAGATGTTTAGGTGAATTAAAAATGTATCGACGCACAAACTATTTTTTTTTTTTTATTTCACCAACTATGTAAATATACATAAAACTATTTAAAAAAATCAATTTCAATTGATTGAATGATTTTAAATGCACTTTGTACAACAAGTTGTAGTTGTTTAAAATACTTACAATACTACTTTAAAATTAAATTCTATTAATAATATTAAATAATATAAAAAAAAAAAAAAACACTGGTAATAAACTGTATAATAATTAATTATATATGCAAGTTTAAGTATTATTAATTTAATTAATGAAATTCACCAGTAAAACAACATAAAAACAACTTCTAATTCCTCTTAAGAAGAACCTAATTTTAAACTACACAACAAACCACAATAAAATCACTTAAGTTTTAAAACGGAGATTCAACTTGAAACTGTTTAGTATTTCTTTATGGTTACTATTATTATTTATTTATTTTAGTTTTTTTTTGTAAGTAAATATAAAAAAAAAAAATTTCGTTGCAAATATATAAACTCTACTTCATATTCGTACACCAAATATTAACCGAAAAAAAATAAAATAAATAAAAGCACAACCCGACTTACTCGAGCTCAAACACTTCACTCTAAAAAAAAACCACGCCATGCACGTCGGTCGTCAATCGCCCACCTCAGCAAAGAAAAAAAAAAATGCATCAGCATAAAAAGGAATTAGAAAATTAGATTATAAAATATGTACTTGGTAATATCAGAAAAAAAATTAAAAAGATAAGAACCCAAGTGAAAAATGAGCTTCGTGAAACTCAGAAAAATGAAAATTCTCATGCGTTGATATATAGCTGACTTGCTTGATTTCCGTAGAGGAATGCTCGACCTAATTGAGCACAAGTAGTCACATGAGATAGGAATTTATTATCTGTTTTAGGCAGACAGATAATTGGTTGTTTGCAATACCAACAACCATGGGAAAGAATGTGGACAGTACGTATAGTACAGGTAAAATAGGCGATGACTTAAGAAAATTGGAGGTACGCCAATTGACTGGCGTAACAAACTCCAAATCCAATGTCAAAGTACGCTCTGCATCAACCACCGCTCTGTCATTGAGGTTATTTGAATTTTTCCGGAGTTACTAAATTATTCAACAATATTTTGGAATCAAGGAAAGGTGCTTGATGTTGGGTGATTGCATTATTTTACAAGTTTGTCAAACTTTTTTCAAGAACATTTGAAAACTTTTTCACAAACCAAAATGTGTCTTTATTCACGGGTATTAAAGGTTGATGGTAGAAAATAAATGGCGTTGTCGCCATTATAGCATAGATTTAATAGAATAGAATACGAGAGTTCAGCAAATGAGTTCTCAATTTTACAAAACTTCATCAATCGAAGAAGTATCTAGAACTTGAGAATGTCCAATAAGAAGACGTAAGGGTAGTACATAACTCTCAAACAGTTTTTGGTTTAACTAAGCTATGTAGTAAAAAAACGTGTAGAAGTGAATCAGGTTTTCAATTTGCGCAGGTCAAAGCATTCGACGTCCATTCGTGCACAGCGAAATTGTTCTACCTTAGAAACCTGAAATCATGGTAACTCTGAATATTCTGTTAATCGGCTTAGAGTCCGAATTAAATTATTATTTGAATTTAAACTTCGGTCAAAAGGACCAAAGTTATTGAAGACCAACAACACGACCACCAACAACAATTTTTTGGGTACAACACCCCTTTTCTCGACGTTGTGTGTGAAAGTTCCAGAATTCGAGAAACAAAAAAAAATACAGTTTCCGCCAGTCTGTTTGGATGTCTCCCTTTAGCCGTGATATCTTGAGAACGGATTGCCAGAAGAGAATTCAGGTACCTGTCATATGAATTGGCCCAAAACCAGCTGGTGATATTACCACGTTAACAAATTTTTTTATGTATGCTGGTTTGAAGATTGTGTTAGATTGAGTTTGCGGTTGAGTTGAAGGTTGAATTGGGTTTCATTTACTGGTTAGAATTGGGGTTGAGTTGGGATTGAATTGAGGTTGTCTTAGAGCTTAGTGAGCAGTTCAGCTGAGGTTGATTTAAGGGCTGGGTTGCAGGTCGAGTTAAGGTTGAGTTGGTGTTGGACTACGGCTGAGTTACGGTTGAGTCGGAGTTGAGCTGCAATTGAATTGAGTAGGAGTCAGCGATTAAATTGGACATTTGGAGTTGTGTTGAGGGTTGAGTTGGAGGTTAGCTTGAGTGGTTTAGAATTGAGTTCATGTATGAAAGTAGCTTTTCGATTCGGTGTTGCAGGGTATATTGTCGGCTGATTTAGTGATGGCGTTTACGATTGCGTTGAGATTGCGTTGGAGGTTTAATTGTAAATTGAAGTCAAAGTTGAGCTGATGGTTCAGTTAGAGATTGATTTGGGAGCTAATTTAATTTTTAGGATGGAAGTTCTGATCACCACGTGAGGTTTCAATCCTTTATATTTTACTCTTACATTTACATTTCCCTTTATTTCACTTTTACCGTTACCTTTTCCATAACCATTACTTTCACTTTACCTTTACATTTAACCACGTAGAGCCCGTGTTGAAATAGTTGTTCCAATTACTGAAGAAATCTAAGAAATCTTCCTACGCTTTGCACCACTTCAAATTTATCTTGATCATTAGAAGTCACAACACCATATCCTATGAGAAGTAGATTATCGGCAAACTGTTGGGCTGAAGGATCGGCGTTTGTTTGTGAGAGTTTTTTGATACACAATACACATTACACATTGGCTTTCACAACTCATATTTTTCACCAAACGTCTCGCCAATTATCGTCAAATCCAATACCTAAAAGAAACAGAAGAGAACAACACAAAGAATCATCACTTAAATAACCATAAATTTACACTGTACTTATCTGAGCCAACAGCTGATCAGCATACTCGGGTCATTGTATTGCCATCACCGTAGAGGAAGATATTAGTTTCCGTCTTCCATGTCACAGCTGTACATCTAAACTGTATATCCTTGTTAATTATCTAAAATTGTAATTATATAAATCCCTATTTAATATTCATTTAATTAATTCAATTTGCATTATATAAAAACTTACCATTTTGACAACCAAATTTATTTATTTTGATATATTTGACATTTATAAAATAAACAAAACTTTCGTCATACTAAGATACAGAGACATCTACGTTGCAATAGAGTAAATAACAAACATGAACATAGTAGTACTAAAACATAGAAAAAGTATTAATCTAAGTTACATAGGGTAGATGTCACTGTAATATAATTATTAAAAAATTGTACAATTTTTGTGAACTCAAAAAATTAAATCACTTCAAAAAAATACTTTCAAGTGTCAACAACAAGTGTGAAAATAAAGCGAATTAATTGGAGAAAAAGTGATTTTTATAATTTTTCCTGCATTTTTCCTGGACATCCGAACATACCTACTTCAATAATTGACCCCAGCTCTCTACACGGACACGGCAATCTATTGAATAACAATTTGGACCTCAGCATTCACTTCGGACTTTGGAAAATTGCTACTGTAACTTTACAACCCACGCTTTATACAACGGACACGAGAAAATATTCCGCTTGCAGCCAATCAGAGCGACAACAAGTCATCAGATTTATCGAATACGAACGGCGGACGAATTACCCCAGGCTATCCCGCAGACATAAACACAAACAGCGTTATCGTTTTCTAAAAGTCCTCTGAGGTGGCAAGCCATTTTGTAAGTTACGCAAATCCGCCAACTGTTCTCAAATCGTCGAACGATATTAGACCTCTCACTTTATGGAGCTACAGTCGCAGGTAAAAGCAGTCAAGAGGGTATCACTACAATTTGAACTTGACTAAGGCAAGGTGGTCAGGTGGAAGTTGCTCGGGGGATTCAAGTTAGCACCGATAATCGACCAGACTGGGGGCCCAGCTTTAAAACTAGCTCAGTCGCTAACGGTGGATCCGGATACTTGGCGCCCTCCGGATTGAGTAGCCTTATCTGTGTACTGTGGATCTCTGCACAGATGGACACTTCTTTCTCCGCTACTCGTGGGAACCATTATGGATCTGCATAATAAAAAACAACAAAAAGAGTCCGGCTCTCTAAAAAAAACCGGAAAATGTGGACAACGAGACTCGGGTCTGTAGGCCTGACTCTAAGTCTACAAATAAACAATGGGACATAAGCTCAAGCGTGGCTGGTCCCTCCACTCGGGTCACCAAATCTAGGTATAGAAATACAAAGCGGAACCAAAGCACGAACGAAGCTGGTTCCTCAAAACCAACCTATAATACAAGGAGGAAGGCCTGGAGGGCCCTGGTTAAGATAAATAACATCTCGCCAGAAGACAGAACAGATAAAGACAAATCCACGCTTGCGTGGGCAAAAACAGTCACCGAGAAAAAGTAGGAAGGCCCTTCAGCTGGCTCACAGCTTAAAAGAAATAGATCTCAGGAGGAAAGTCCTAAGATCGCAAAGCGAGCAAAACTCCATGCTTCCGCTATGAGGCCTTTTAACGAGTACCTCAAGGATCCAGCTGGTTGTGGCAGTTATTGACAAATCCCAAGAGGATGGCAGTATCACGCCCGCCAATTGGGGGAAGGTGGAAGGGGCCTTGGCCACCACCTACCTGAAAGTCCTGTTGGAAAATCCAGGACCTGCTCCGACTTGTCGGGACGCGCGCTGTCCCAGGAATCAGGTGAAACTGACTGCCTGTGCAGATCAGAGGTCCCTGCTGCTTTATAAGAAGGCAGTGGGTGGACTTGGCGAGGTATGGCCCGGAGCCAGCCTTGCTGTGATTGATAGGGAAGAGATTCCCTGCAGACCACGAGCTAATGTGTACATCCCTTCGGAGCCTAGTGATTCGAAGGTGATACTCCAGTTGCTGCCGAGTTGCCAACGCACAACTGGAAAGTTGCTAAGCTCGAGGAGACAAAGGCTAATTATATGTCAGCTATTATCATCTTAAACAGGGAGTCACTGACTGCACTGGAAAAAACCAATGGTTTAATCAACTATGGTTTCAGTGCAGTCACACTCAAGGTGTACAAGAAGGACGCGGACAAGCCGGAGGCTCCGAAGTCATCTTCAGAAACTACCGCGGTGCTTAATAGCTCATCTGCGTGCGCGGAGGTATGCCAGCCAAGCGGAAACTCTCTCCACGGACACGGAGATGTTAATGTCCATGGAGTCTTTAAGGAGGTTCTTAGAGGACTTCTCATCAGGGGATGACTTTGATGTTACTGTGGTGGAGAAGAGGCTGTAGAGATGACACTAAGATTTCTTCAAGTCAACCTTCACCACTCTAAGGCAGCATCAGCTGCTCTAATTTTAAAAATTGGGAAAGAAGCGACAGATGTCGTCTTGATCCAGGAACCTTGGGTCACTGAAGACCGGATACTTCGTCTCAAGACTCCCTATTATAGATTAATGCACGCGAAAAAAGACGGTAAGATTCGGTCGTGCATTCTCAATAAAAATAACATAAGTTGCTTTCTGTTATTAAATTTCAGTAACGGAGATGAAGCAGCGGTCAGCATTGAGGTCGATAAACGAAACCTCTGGCTAGTATCAGCTTACCTGGCTTATGATGAAGTGGATACTCCACCAATCATTCTAGGTGAGCTAATCTTGTAGGCTTAGAAGCGCAAGGTTGGAGTCATCCTTGGGAGTGATGCAAATGCTCATCACACAATCTGGGCAAGTACGGACACAAATGAACGAGGTGAGCTACTCCTTGATTACATTTTAAGTACTAACCTTCATATATGTAACAAAGGTAATAAGCCGACCTTTATAACTAGTAATAGACAGAAATTATTGGATATTATCTCTTGTCTCAAGCTTTTTGGCGATTAGTTTATTAAACTGGAGAGTGTCGGAGGACCACTCCTTTTATGATCATTTTTATCTCCAATTTGAAATGGACTTCACTTCTCCAAAAAGTCCAATCTACAGAAACAGGAGGAAAACCAACTGGGATACCTTTAGAACTATTCTGGGTAATTCACTACCAGTTCCGGTGCCAAAACCTCCAAAAACTGCGCACAAGAGCTCGATGGCTTGGTGGACGAGTTGTCCAGCGCTTGTCCCATTAGCAGGCCTAGGGGTAAATCTCTGGCACCCTGGTGGTCCAAGGAGATTCAACAAACACGTCGAAAATGCAAAAGACTCTTCAAAACAGCACGGAAAACAAAATCTGCTTTAGACTGGGACTCCTATAAGGAAGTCTTCAAAATTTACAAATATCAATTGTCTTAAGAGATGTCTAGGCTACGCAAAGTACTAGCAACTGGTCCTTCCATCCCAAGTTATCTTCAACGGCCAGATGGGATATGGACCACTAATACTGCGGAATCGCTGGAACTTCTGATGGAGACTCATTTTCCTGGTTGTTCCGAATCTGTACCTAGCACATCAGTAGGTAAAAGGGCAAGTAGCCTCATAGGCCAAATTATTAGCAGAAAAAAGATCCTGTGGGCGATAAACAGTTTTAAACCATATAAGTCGCCTGGACTCGATGGTATTATCCCTGCGGATATTCAACAAACTACGGATCTAACAATTTTCTGGTTAGAGGTAATTTTCAAAGGCAGCCTAAAACTATGTCACATTCCTAGTAAATGGACAGAAGTGAAGGTTGTTTTCATACCTAAGGCGGGAAAACGCTCACACTGCAATCCCAAAGATCTTAGACCGATTAGCTTGTCTTCCTTCCTTTTTAAAATACTGGAAAGACAAATAGAAGCTCGTATTAGAGGTACGATTGTGTCGGAAAAGCTGTCCAAATCTCAACATGCCTATTGCAAGGGGAGATCTGTATAGAGGCTGCTCTTCATTCTCTTGTATTTTTGCATTGAAAAATCTTTCGAATATAGAGACTACGCAATGGTAACCTTCTTGGATATTGAGGGGGCCCTTAACAATGTACTTCCAGGGGCTATAACTCGGGCACTTTCAGATCTGGGAGTGGATGAATCACTCAAGGACTGGATAGATCAGATGCTAAGAGGCAGGATCATAAATGTCAGTTTTGGGGAACACTACGTCAGAAGGAGGTGGCCTGCTCTGGACAAAACTGTCAACCAAACGCTGTTGACAAAAGTTCAGAAAACAATCTCTCTGTGGATCAGTGGTGCACTGAGGAGCACATCCACACAGGCACTAGAGACTCTGCTATTTTTGACTACTCTAGATATCTTGGGGAAACAGTTGGCAGCTTGAACTGCCATACGGCTGAAATCCATCTTAATGTGGACCTGCAACAATACTGGCCACTCATCTATTTTGTGCAACAAACAAATTCCAAAGACCACCGACTATAGTGTCCCGTCACTATCTTTTGACATAAAGTTCCGGACTAGGATCCCATCCAGGGAGGACTGGATGATCGGTGCAGTTTTGGAACCAGGAGTTATAAACTTCTTCACTGATGGTTCAAAACGGGACGGGAAAGTCAGGGCTGGAGTGTTCTGCGAGGAACTTCTGTTAAATCTCTCCTTCCGTCTCCCCGACTACTGTAGCCTTTATTAAGCTGAAGTAACTGCCATAAAGGAAGTCGTAGACTGGTTGAGGTATAATGTAATATCAGTTTGTGATATTCGCATATATACGGAAGCGCTTCAATCACACCTGCTCACGTCGAATGTTGGCCAGAACTGTCTCTCATCTCTTAACGAGATGGCAGATCAATTCAACATCCACATTTTATGGGTGCCAGGACATTTCATAAGTACAGGGAATATAAACGCCGATGAACTGGCTCGACGTGGTACAATGGACCACTTCTCAGAAAGCAGAAAGGATATTGAAATGCCTCTTGCGATATGCAAACTGCTGCTTCAGAAAGAAGCTAGCAAGCTGACGAATGATAGATGGTCAAGTATAACTTCTTGCGTAATAACTCGGCAGGTCTGGCCAAAGTTGGACTTGGCGAGATCCAAATAGCTGATCTTACTTCAGCGAAGTCAGATCAGTGTGGTTGTTGGAGTGATTACGGAGCACTGTCTCATAGGGAGGCATGCGAGTAGACTTGATTATCTTCTCACATGACTATTGTCGTAGTTGCGAGGACGAAGAGGAGGAAGAGACAGTACTTCATCTTCTTTGCACCTGCCCTCGTCTGGAACGAAACAGACTAAAGTTTCTAGGGGCATCCCTCTTCAAAGACCTGACGGACCTCTGTAGGATGGACGTCAGGAGTATCTAGCGCTTTGTCAACAGCTCAAAATGGTTTCAATGAGTTTGAGGAAATAATACTTATTGTGGTATGGCTATGGACCATTTTTTGTGTCTATGCCTGCTCCTAGTGGACCGCCACCCAAACCTAACCTAACCTAAGGCAATTACAAGCCTTTATTTCAGCTATTCCACGTATAGAATTTTTTGGCTTGGTTGTACAGTACTGTGTGTTAAAGCTCGTCTTGGGCGCAAAGTCTAAATAAAGAAGAGAGTGTCGTTTCTTAAGGTGCTTGGACCCGTTCAGCTGCATTTTCTGTTGCAAAATAGACTCTCTTAACGTTGTCTAGGTGGACGCTTAGATCAATCACGATGGGGTGGCCTTCATGAATAGAAAAGCGTAGTATTCTCCAAACTGCTTTTATATCTCCATACACATATCATCGTCATGTCGGGTCCCTTATTCACATATTTGCAAACATGCTTACTTCACTTGAGAGAATACCAGTATTCTACTTCAACGTTGTTGATTGTGAAATGCCAACTAAATAACGAATCGACTTGAAAATGTAAATGGCGCCTGAGATTCTATTTTCGAAATTTAATAATCATAAATGATTACAACACCATCTATGGATCAACACAGAAAACTTTTCAGCTAAATCTATTGAAATTTTATTTTGCCGTAGCAAAAAAGATTATTTTGAAAAATTGGTTTAGGTTTTAACGAATTAATTTTTGACGTAAATTTCTGTGTTAATAGAGGACTTGCGATGTTAGATTTTTGCGTTATCCACGTTTGTTTATCATGCTCCTCATCTATTTAGAGCAACTTGGGAAATGCCAAAATGGCGACAAAGAACAAATCACTCACGATTTTAATGCTTTATCCGCATAAAAATTGGAATATTTCATATGGCAATAAATGGCGCTAATAAGCAAATCTGTTTTAGAAAACTCTTATGAGATCCGAAAATATGCAAAAATGAAATTTATCAATAAATATTTGATAAAGAAGAAGAAGAAGGAGGCACTTATGATAGTCGTAATACAAACACAACTACCGTCGCCACAATTGCCATACAAGCAAAGAAATATGATCTTGCTTAAGTGGGTAAAGTTTGCAACCGTTACTTGTACAGAAAAGACTTACGGAACGTCACAGAGAAATCGCTACCACTCCTCTATACACTATCTCGTGTACTACACGAGAAAACTACATGAGATGCTCGTCCTCCTAGAACTTCGCAAAGCAGATCACATCTTAGGACGCTTTTTCTCGCTACAAACGACAAGAGAAATAATACCTCCTTGCTGCTTTGGTAAAAAATCCCAATTTTATTAAAACAAATCAGCTAATATCGTTATTCTCTGTACTCGTATGAATGGAAATCTTGTAAAAAAGCCTTGTCTTATTTTTTGCATCAAAATACTGTGGAATAAATAAATAAATAAGCGCGTACCTAAAGGAGCAAAACAAAAACTGGTAAAACATCAATTCTATCACACTCTACAGTAATACACGCGTAAACTACAAAAGTCACATAATTCCATATTTATAAACATAAACAAGACAGCGTCGAAACAATGCAACAATATTGAAAACATTTTTACATATTCAATGCTATACGCCGGCAGACACAAAAAAACTTTTTTATTTTCTTTCAAAATTCCAATTAGAGACAGAACAACAAAAAGCTGCATATACACGTTAAACATATTTTTGGCACTGAACTTGAATTTAACAAAATTTTTGTTTCTGTTTTCTTACACACTACTTATTCGCTTTCGATTTCTTTGAAGTTCAATTATACTTGAATATACATAAGCTTGATCGAAATAGGTGTGTCTGTTGCCTTTGCATAAATACAAAATACGTGTCTCTGCGTCGATTAATGGATTTATTGATATTTTACGAGCGCAACAAGTGAACTATTAATTATGAAATTGGAAAGTGTTATTGGCGAGTCAATCGAAATAACCGTCCAATATGTGATTAATATTGGCTGAACTTCCAAAATCACCCAATTGTGAAATTTTATACTCGACATCCGTGTCGATAACAAAAAAATGTCATAATTTGCATCTTTCAATGATACACCAAACCAGTATGACATAATATCATTAAATGATTTATTATTTAAGAACCACTTACCAAACAAGAAAAGTTTAGCTCGAAAGTTGAAAACAAATGCATCAACGTCTTATGAATATTGGGCATTTAGTTAAGTTGTTAAACAATGATACAGTGTTAACACGATCATAATTTATATCATGCTGTGTTTTTTTATTGTTAATCTCCTCGTCAGACTCCGTCATGATTCATGATATATCTACAAACAGACTTTAAAATTGTTAAACCGCGAAAATTACGTCATTTCGCGTAAATCGTGTACAATATGTAATAAAAAAAAAGCCAAAAGTAATAAAAATTCAACTCGTATATCCATATAGGTAGGTAAATTTAAATTGATTGATTGATTGGTTGTTTGCGTGATTGGAAATTTATAGGACTTAATAAATCAAAAGAAATTTTCTTTATTGATTTAAAATTTATGGTTTGGCAATTATTCAGTGATCTACTTTTAGTTGGCTGTCTGTCGTATTTCCTGGAAATATACGCCTCACACGTCTTTAACTGTTGTTTTATAAGGCAGTTAGCTAAAATTACAAATTCATTTGCGCTTAAGATTTACTTGTCTCGTTCTATTCTTTTCGAAGTGGTGGACCCTTGTACCTATATGTTTACTAGATTGCGAATTTTAAAGTATAAGGAAGTTAAGTTTTGTTTTAAGAATCCGATCTTTATTTTTATAAAATTTAAGTTAAATTATGAAATTAAGTTTCATTTGGCGTCACATACATACGCAGCTAACCAAGTATGGAAGATACCACCCATGTAGAGTTATTTTATTGTATTTACATTTTAATCGCAACACTACCATTTATACTCAATTTATGAATAAAATATGTTAACCGAACCGAAGACAATAAATTGTCTTTATCTTTTACTATCATGTATACAGACACTAATGATGTAGCTGTGATTGGTGTAGATATTATAAAACAAGATTTGTTCGATAAATAAATCTTGCAATGAATATTCTATAGCCGTACGCCAGGTACTTATGTAATATGTATGTATGTTTTATGTTTTATTTTAATTTATTGTATTGACAATGTACTATGTATCTCTATTCCAAACCAATTAAATTTTTTTACCTCGTCTTCTAATAGTTGTTTAAAAAAAGCGACAGGTTTATGCCTTAAAAAAAGAAAGCACATCCTGTTTAAACTGAAGCAATGTAAGTTTCAATCAAACCAAGTCGCTATAATTCATTGAAATCAATCAATTTCCCTTTTTCTGCACAAGTAAAGTGTTTATAATGAACTGTAAAGAATTTTTTCCAATTGATCTCCGTTTAGCCATTATCGAGATATAAATAATAATGAGAAGAAAAACAAATCAGTTTTTACTTTTTCCTCCTCTCCAGTGGCGGCCATGTCCACAAAAAAAAAAAAATCAAAATAAAGACTGTGCCCGAAACATTTTTACAAATTTTTTATTATGCTGCCCAAAAAGTGATAATTTTTTCACATATTTCTCCGCATCATTTACATGCAGTAATTGGTGGTTTGGCGTCTATTGGAGGGGGGACCAAAGTTGAGTAAATTAATTTACCAGGTCCGTAACCTTCCATTAGGGTGCTCATCATGTTAGCTGTGCTGATCATGTATTAGGCAGCTGCGTTATGGGTAAAATTATGTAATGTATAACCTGTTCACAATTCGCAAGTGTACGTATTGCCTCCTCGTGGCAACCACTGGTAACTAAGGCCATTTGGCACATTTTTCTCCATTTGGCACAGGCTAAAGTACGGCGCTAAAGGAGAAAACCTTGACAAAAAAAAACCTAATCTAAGGTGGAACAGCATATGCCGATGGATGAATGGCTAATTTTGAGAATAAATAGAGTTTTCCAAGTGATCAGACGTTTGTTTATTTTTCTCTGATTTGAAAATTTTAAAAAATAATTTGAATTCGATTTTGTGAAATAAATATTATAATTTAATATTTAATATTATTAACTATGTACTATGTGTTGTGTAAATATTAGTGTTTGGTGAATAAGTTTTTAAACAGTGTAAATATTAATTTGACAATGCCATTTCTATTTTTTTCTCTTGTTCTGTTATTGTGTTAATATCATAATATGGAATGCGGTAAATGCAGCTTGGCGTTTACTAATAATCAAATGATTAGCTGCTCTGGATTTTGTAGTAACACTTTCCACTATGGATGCGCTGAGGTTGATCGTGTTGCATATAATCTAACTTTGAAATGCCCAAATATCATGTGGTTCTGCTGCGATTGCCGTGACCTTTTAAGAAATAAAGCATTTCTTAAATTAATTAAACATAATTTGAGTGATGATAATGCTCAGCATACCTTCATTGAAAAGTTGCTTGATGAAGTTTCCTCGCTTAAACAAAAGATCGGCATGATTTTGGATTGTTTACCTCAGTTGAGATCAACTAATATTATTACATCTATGCCTTTAAATTCCTCTGTAGGTGTGAATGAAGATTTAGCTGTGGTTACATCGCCTTTAACTAATGACGACGATCAAAATCCAGTATTTTCCAGTCCCTATTTCGGTGCTTCTTGTACGACATTTGCTGAAGTGGTAAAAAATCCTGTAGTTTTGCCTGTTGCAGCATCGAATGCACTTGCTCCGGATCAACCAAGCAAATGTATGAATGCTAGTGAAGTTGGAGTTAAAACTCCACAGCGCGTAGTCACTAAATCTATTTGTGGTACTAAAAATGTTCCGAATAATTTTGGTATACAAACAACCAATGTTTTGGATACATATTTCAAGATTTGCTTCTAATACTCCTGAGGACGACATCCTGGCTATGGCAAAAACGTGTTTAGATACAAATAACTGTAAAATTTCTAAATTAGTCCCAAAGAATCACAATCTGAATGATTTGGAATATGTGTGCTTCAAATTGGGGTTTAAGGAAGATTTGCGTGGTAAGGCTCTGGATCCTGCTACTTGGCCAATCGGTATTTTGGTTAGAAAATTTGACAAAAAAAATTTTCGGGCATCTCTAACTCCACGTGTGAAATTTCGGATACCAGCTGTAATCGACACATCACTTGTTTAGATGACAACATTTTTTTACATAATTATAATATGTATACAGGCTCAATCGATGAAGCTAATCAAGCTGTTCCAGGTGATAATTTGCAGGTACATAACAATTCTTGTTTATAGTTTGGTCATTTGAATGTGCGCAGCTTGGTAAAACATTTTGATGACATAACTATTATTTTACAAACATATCAATTTGATATTCTTGCCTTGACTGAGACTTTGCTTAGTAGTAAGATTTCTAACAAGTCGCTTCAAATTAATAATTATAAACTGCTACGATCTGATCGAATAAATAATAATTGGGGTGGAGTTGGTCTTTATTTTTGGGCCACTTTTAAGGTTAAAAAAATATTCTCTGCGGTTCTTTGGGTAAAGTAGAATATCTAGCATCTGAACTTACTGGGAGTTTTGGTAAAATTTTAATTTTGGTTATTTACAACCCACCTCCTGCTTGTAGTAATGATATTAACAGTTTACAAACAATTTTTGCTGAATACCTAATAAGCTATGAAAATATTTTTTGCTGTGGTGATTTTAACTTCAATATGATGGTTAATAATCAACTAGAAGCTTGTTTGAATTTGCATAATTTATGTTATTTACCTTATAGACCCACTAGGATCAACAGTCTTTTGGATCTGATAATTTTGTACGTACCTGATAGACATAATATTATTTCATTTGGCCAGGCTGCTGTTCCTGCTATTTCTGATCATGATTTGATTTTTGCATCTTATAAGTTTTCTCGTTCTAGGGATCAAATTTCTTATACTGTTGTTCCTGATTATAGAGCTATCAATCACGAGCATTTTGTAAATAATTTCTTTTCGTTAGATTGGTTTAATATGTAGAACTATTCCGATGTGAATGACATCCTTGATATATTTAATTCAAATTTCTTACATTTAGATTTAGCTTGTGTACCCCGGAAAAGTATCATTAATAAATGCCCTACTGCACCGTGGTTAAATTCATATATATTAAATTTAATGAAATGTAGGGATTTGGCTCATAAAAAATATAAATTGTATGGGTTGGATGCTGATTTGACAGCTTTTAAATTTTTTAGGAATAAAACTGTTAAAGGCATCAATCAAGCTAAACAAAAATTTTATTTTGAGAATGCTCATATAACTCTAAGACAACGTGGAATAATTTAAAAAAACTAGGTGTTTCAAGCTCTACAGGTGATGCAGCCATTGAATTTTCTGCGGAACAAATCTTGTCTGGGATTTGTAATATTTGTGATTCTACTGGGGTTTTGCCTTTACCTGATATTGATTTCTGTAGTTCTGAAAATGATGCCTTTGTATTTGATTGCGTTGATGAACTTATAGTGTTGAATGCGATTCGTGCAATTAAATCAGATTCGAAAGCGTATGATATGGTAGACTTCAAGGTACTAAAATTATTTATTGATCTGTTCCTGCCTCTTATAACATTCATTATAAATCAATGTTTGACAAAGTCTGTGTTTTCTGATTTATGGAAGATAGCTTCTATCACACCACTACCTAAAAAGGATGTTATTTCTGGTATTGGTGATATACGTCCAATTAGTATTTTGTCTGCTCTATCTAAGGTCTTGGAAAAAGTTATGCAATTGCAGATCCAGGAGCACCTTAATAAATTTGATTTTCTTTGTAAATATCAATCCGGGTACAAATCCGGCTGTAGCACTACTACAGCCCTTGTACATATCGTTGATGATCTGTCGTCTACCTTAGACAGTAGAAATTCGATGGCTATTTTGGTGCTCTTGGATTTTTCTTAGGCATTTGATTGTGTTAATCATATCCAGTTGTTACAGAAGCTATATTTGTATTATAAATTTTCCAATTCTGCTATTATGTTGATGCATTCGTATTTATGTACTCGTAAGCAGTTTGTGAGGTGTGGTGATGATCATTCTTGTATTGCGGGGATACTTGCTGGAGTGCCTCAGGGATCCATATTGGGTCCTTTGTTATTTTCTATTTATATAAATGATCTATCATGGCGAATCCTAAATTGTCAGTTTCATCTGTATGCCGACGATTTGCAACTGTATATTGGTGGTAACTTATCAGAATTGAATGAAATTGTTTTGCGACTTAATTCTGACCTTAGAAATATTTCTTTATGGGCCAAGAATAATTCACTTTCAATTAATCCAGGTAAAAGTAAAGCATTGTTTCTTTCTAGAAATACTTCTCTTAATATTAGACCTGTGCTTTATTTGGACAGTGATATCATCTCATTTGTTCCAACATTAAACAATTTAGGGCTTATACTGAACTCAAATCTTACTTGGAACGACCATGTGCGCTCCTTGTGCCAGCGTATTAATTATAGCTTGTACACGCTTAGGTTGATAAAAAAGTTTTGCCTTGTTAACTTAAGAATTTATTTAATTAAAAGCTTGGTTGTACCCATTTTCAGCTATTGTGATGTAATTTATAACAAATGTGATAGTTCCTCAAGACGTATACTTGAGGTTACATTTAATAATTGTACTCGATATATTTATGATCTTAGAAAGTTTGATCATATCTCTGAGTATAAAGATATAATTCTTGGATGCGACTTGTTTCAATTTTACTGCTATAGGACTGCCGTTTTTATGTTTCGTATAGTTAATTCGGGCATGCCATTGTATTTGCATGAAAAATTAAATTTTTCCCAGTCACTGCGCACAAAGAATGTTAACTTGCCTGTTAACAGAACTAATGTTAGGAATAATTCAGCATTGATAAATGCAATTATCACCTGGAACAGCTTGCCTTTGGAGCTGAAATTCATCAGCTCTCTAGGCTTATTTAAAAAGGGTCTGTTTAAATTGATAACTGAACATCGATAATATTTGTAAATATGATTGTTATTCAAAAGCTTCGGCTTATTTAACATTTTAATAAAATATTACTATTACTATTACTATATGTTACTTAGTCCAAAGTATGCGAACTCTGGATACCAGGCACCCTCCAGTTATATATAGGCTTCCTGTAATAAAGCTGGGAGACCTACAGGCTATTTTCAATTCCCAGCAACTCGTAAGATTAAAATCAAACGGAAGACGGGGCAGGGGTAGGAATATACGGGAGTGGGACAACCTTCTCGAAGACCTTGGGTTTCAATGCTACCGTCTTTCTAGCGGAACTACAGGCTGTAGTAAACATCTAGGAGGGGGAGCAATAAGCCCAGATAGTATGTATCACGTACCTGAATATTGACTGGATGGATAATTAAGGGTCCATCACAAGAAATCTTTTCGATCGCAGTGTGAGGTGGCTTATCGACCACATAATAAATGCAGTAATTTTCGTAAAAATGGGGTGATTTTGGACAGTAAATTACGTGAATGTTATGCAGGTTAAACTTGATAACTTTTTGTATTATGGCTAGGTGGTAGCACAAGCTACAGAACAATAACTGATGTTAGATTTATACAAATGTTAACCATTCAGGAAATGTTATATAAATTCTAGAATCTAGATTTATGTTATTGAATGCATTGTCAGTATATTATGTTTGTTCATGACATTCTTACACCCTCGTCATCGTTGGGTCTATCCTTTACCTCAATCTTTAACTGTGAAAATTTGAATATATGTGGCTTTTTCAAATAAATGTCGAAAATTTCGTCAACCAAGGCCGGGACGGTCTACTGATGTGGACTACAAACGTTTGAAAATTTTGACAGAACAAAACCCTTGCCAAACAACGCGAGAATTAGCATTAAAGTTTAATACATCTCAACCAACTGTGTGGCGTCACCTTGAGAAACTATAGGGGAAGTGTCAAAGCTTCTAATCTGGGTACCACACACTCCCACTGAAAAAAACAAGGTGAACAAAATGTCGATTGCCATTAATAATCTCTCACGACAAAAAAATCAGCCGTTCTTGGCCAATATTGTTACCGGGGACGAGAAGTGGATAACATACATATGAAAATGTAGTCAGGGAAAGACAATTGCTATGGACAAACATACGCTCCTTCACCTTATCCTAAAGCCAGTGTTCACGGCAGGTATTTTCAATGAAACAGTTACAGCAGAAGTGTTTGCTCAATAGATGCAACAAACGCAAGAACAACTTATTGAGAAGCGTGACAAGTACTGCTGCTCCGTGACCTCCAGGCCTTACACTGCTAGGATCACCCAAAGAAAAATATTGGAGCAATGTTGATCCACTTTACCTCACTGGTCATACTCACCATCAGGCCATTGATACATTACTCAATTAATCGATCAATTGATTTTTTTTTTTTTTTTTTTTTTTTTTTTAAATCACTTTATTCAACAATAATAATACAAGTAAAATACAATTTTCATATTAACTATAATTTTGTAACATTAACATATAATAATAGATTTTAACAATAATTCCCTAATAGAAAACTGATAGTTGTTTAGACCTTATTTATAGTATCTATTACTTTAATACAATGACATTAAGCAATAATAATTTAATTATGTTGAATATAGGTAGGTGATTCTGAGACAAATATGTCTATATTGAATCACCATCAAATAGAATTATCAAATAATTAATTAATGAAGAGGAACAAATAATAAGATAAAAGACATTTACTAAAACACGAAAGTTAATTTACAAAACACTGATTGACTGTATGTAGAAATACCTCTCCCTGGTCTAGACTTCTCCAAATTACGAAGCTACTTCTTTAACATCCATCGTTACTACTAATGGCAAACTTGAAACAAACTTTCAACATCCTCCTGCATAAAAAGCCATTCCTTCACCAATATCCCAAAGCGTTTGATTGATTGTTCACTCCGAATGGCTAACGGTAATTTGTTAAAAAGGAATGGAGCATTTGAAATAAAAAAATTCCGAAAGTACTCTTTGCGAGTGAACGGAATAATACAGGCATTTTTATTGCGTAAGTTATACAAGTGAGTTCCCACTATTTTATGCCCACTAAGCAAAAAGAAAAGTTTTAAAACTTTATATACATATAAGTACCGAAGAGGTAACACTTGACTCTTCTTGAATATCGGAAAACAATGGACAGTACGCTTTTGGTTATAAATAATTCTTAAAGCAAATTTCTGTGCAATTATTAAGGACTTAATATTAGTGACGTAGGTTCCGCCATATACAACAAGACCATACTCAATTTTAGAATTGAAAATTCCATAATATACTTTGAGCAGCACTTCCAATGGACAAATTGTTCGAAGTAAAGAAAGCTTTCTAAGAGCAAAATTTAAATAACCCTTAACATTATTTATGTGAGATTTAAAATTTAAGCTGCTATCAATAGTTATTCCCAAATATTTAAATTCATGAACAAATTGAATTTTAAAGCAATTATTAGAATCATTAGAACTAGTGCACTTATCATCGTGATAAAACACATTCAAATCTCTAACCACTCGTCACCCTATATTGAATATCATGCCTCTAGATTTATCACTTAAACGCATTTGATGATCAGAAAACCAAACGTGCGATACCGCTAAATCGTAATTCATTTGGCATTCCAGTTCATCGAAACTAACGGCAGAATAAGTTAACGCAATGTCATCAGCGAATGCTACTACTTTCCCATAAAGATTTAAATCGAAAAATGAATTGACGTAAATTAAAAAAAGTAATGGACCAAGAACAGAGCCCTGAGGGACACCTGAAAGAATTTCATTGAGATCACTGGTGCAGTCACCTATTATCACTTTCTGAAATCTGTTTTGAAGGTAAGATTGTAGCCAGTTATAGGTAAATCCTCTAAATCCAATATGCCACAATTGGTTTAATAATTGTAAATGGTTAACAGAGTCGAAGGCCTTAGATATGTCCAGAAAAAGCACACTCACGAATTTGCCACTATTTAAAGAATCATATACCAAGGAAAAACATTTTAAAAGCGCAGCTTCAGTACTTAGACCCTTTCTAAAACCATATTGGCAATCACTAAAAAAATTAAAATTTTCCAAGTACGATGTCATACGGATTTTCATCAGTTTTTCAAAAACTTTTGAAATTGTTGGTAATTGTGAAATTGGGCGATAATTTGTCATACACAATTTATTATTTTTTTTAAACAATGGGATAACATTTGCACATTTTAGGACATTAGGAAATACACCAGTTGTTACGCTACGATTAAAAATATAAGCTAGTATATAGCATGTATTTAGAGCAGTTCGTTTTAAAACTTTAGAATTGATTCTATCGGAACCACTGGACTTTTTATTATTTAGTGATGCAATTGTATAAAGTACTTCTTCAGGAGTAATTTCCTGGAATACAAAAGTTTCATTTTGCCACTTAACATAGCAATGTAAAGCAGAATTACAGTGCAAGCTACTAAATGAACTGATAAAATGACGGTTAAAGATATTGCAAATATCCAAACAATTCGTGATTTCGTTACCATCTTCATCAAGTATAGAAGATATTATGTCAGATCTACTAGAATCATCACCTACTAATGAATTAACTATTTTCCATTGTGTTTTGCTATTAATAGAGCAATTATCAAAAAGATTCCTATAATAGTTTATACGCTCCGAATTAATCATTACTCTACACGTTTCATTTATTCGCCTAAAACGGTTCAACAGCTTAGAATTCATAGGGTGTTTTCTAAGTTTTTTGCCCAATTTATTTTTCAAGTTCACCAGTAAATGTAGTTTGAGTGACATCCAAGGAGCTATCTTGCGGCTCTTGAAATTATTTTCCTTTTGAAATTTACTACTGAAAATGATTGAAAATTCACGAAAATTTAGTGAAATTTGTCTTGTCTAAATTTTTTTTTGGATAAATTTCTGGAATATGTCCTTTTAAGATGAAAATTAACTGATTATTTCTAACAGATTTTTAATCTGGTTTTAGTAGATAAACCTCAGCAGCTGCTTGGTTCACAGAAACCTCAATAGACAATAATTGCTTTTATGATATTGTCTGTTAAGGTTTTTGTGAATCTGGCAGCTGTTGAGATTTCTTATGTTGACATATTACACAATCAAAGGAAACTAGAAATAAGTTTGTGCACGCGCAGCATTAGGTAAACTTCTAATGGTAGTCTAGGGTCCTGGAATTTGAAAATTTATTTTAGAATCTCATTTCCGTAGTGCATGTCGAATTTCATCATTATCAGTTAAATAATAGCCAAGTTTTGTCCATATGGGCGATATTCCAGAACTTTATCTAAAATCATTTTATGATCTCATTTTCATCTCAAATGTCAAATTTCACTTAAATCGGTTAAGAAATAGCTAAGTTCCATCCTAATAGTCCGTATTTCAGAACTTCTTCTACACACGAGCCAAATTGCTTCTTACTTGGTTAAAGAATAAATAACCAAATTCTATCGTACTTGGTCATATTTCAAAACTTTCACTGAAAATTATTTTAAAATCCCATTTTCATCGTACATGACAAATTTAATTATAATTCGTTAAGCAATAGCTATGTTCCTTTCAAATTGGTGAAATTCCAGAAGTTCGTTTCAATATCATTTTAGAATCCCACTTCCATTGTCTCTGTCGAGTTTCATTGTAAAAATCATTTCAGGATTCTTTTTCGTTTCATATAACGATTCGGTCTAAACATGAATAATTAATTGATTTTCGTTTTGTTCGGAAATCGATTAATCATCCATGCCCTCCCTACTCACCATAGACATTGCTCTACCCGATTACCAACTTTTTCGGTCACTTCAAAAATTACGGCAACGGAAAAACGTTTACAAACGACGAGCAAGTACTTCAGCACGTCCAATCGTTTCTCGCGGCGAAGCTTAGCGCGGATATGATTGACAAGTTGCCAGATAGATGGCAACAAGTTACAAACATATTTTGTGTATTTTTTGAATTTTGTTTGCCTGTTAAAAAAGAAAATTTAATTCGAATTTAACAGACGACCAGAATTTAAAAGAAAACAGATTTAGAATATTTTTTGTTGTAACAGGCGAACATAACTGGTAAGCAGTCAAAAATATTTTTTAAATTCCTAGAGTAGACCTGAAGACCAACAATATGATGATAAACATCACACTTGGCAACTACACCACCATCACGCATGTTGTATACTCACAGATAAGAATATCTAATGTTTTAAGACGAACAAAGTTTGTATCCGTATTCCCTTAGTCGTGTCACTTGCGACTATCAAATTTTGTTATTCTCTTAGTCGATTGAAGTGACAAACATCTTTTTATGTCGCATGCTCTCATATTATGTCACTTCGATAGGCTAAGGGGATTATTGAAGCATCATTTGGGGCGGTTAAATCACTTCATGGGACGTAACGCCAGCGGAATGATGAAACAATAATTGAAGTTACGCCACTGAATACAAGGGCCCAAAGGAATTCCAAGAAAATAGGGAGATACTTGACATCTATCTGGCAAGCCAATTTAGTTCAATAGCTAAAACTAACAGTCTCAAATTGTTGAGTCTTTGCCTTTATCAATTTGGGCTCGTGCGGATACCATCGCTCCATGTATCGATCACATGCGCAAAGTTCAAAACACAGATAAACTACTAAATGTTGGGAAACCTACCAAAGTGTTAAGTTGAACTATAGTTAGACTATTCTTAGAGATTGATGTTGATTACGAGGGGTTCATTTCAAGTCATTTACAAAAACAATATAAATATGTTATGGATTTCCCGAAGGAATCGTTCAACAACTAATTTTGATGCAGGTAAGTTATGCTGAAGATAAATCAATTATCCCATTTTATAAAACAATCGGTTGCAATTTGTTATTGGAGGTTGCCAACCCAGCGACTTATTTTGTTATCTATTGTAGCGTTTTTTTATGCGCTCCGGATAGCTGCTATCGAGAGCCGCCATATAAAATTTGGCTCCCGATAGCGCTCCGTATAAATAGGAAGAGCCAAATATTTTTTATATCAAGTTTTCGCTAAACAATTGAATTAAAAATGATAGTTTGATGTTAAATAAGTTTAGTTTACCAATAAGTAGCGCGTCAAAATTAAATTTAGCCGTAGAAAAATGACGGCTCTCGATAGCAGCTATCCGGAGCGAATAAAAAAACACTACTTATATTATAAGAATCTGCAGCGGTCTATTGGGGAAAACACCCAATGGATATTTCGATCGTTGTGTTAATGTAATAGCCGAATTTAATGGATTAAACAAAATTTTGCAAAATTTCAAATCAAGTTTTAAAGTTTTCTTATCAGGAATGGCGATATTTAGCGTGTTTTTTTATTAGCTCCGGATAGCAAGCTATCGGGAGCACAAGGGAAATTTCTATTGAAAGTTGTTCTATTATACACATGTGTCGCTAATAAACAAAAAACTAAAATTTTACCTAACTTCATGCAGTTGTATGACATTTCTTCCGAATAAAAAATCGGACTAAAAATATATAAAAATCATCGGGAGATTTTTGAGGAATACGGAAATGTAGTAGCTGCAAAGAGAGTTTTAAAAGCTGGAAAGCAAAAGGATAATCGAGATGCATCATTATAGGAAGGTGACGAAGATAAATAATATTTTGATGAAATGGACATGCCTGGTACACAAGTCAAGTCGATTCAAAACAAAGAATTTCTGTACGTATTCTACGTATACGTGAAGACACAGCTTAATATCACGGAAATCTGAACCCCAATTCCGCATATTATGATCCAAAACACGTTCTATGAGGAATATTCCTGACCCAAAATCACATCCTGAAGAGTAAATAATTTTTGTTTACTAAGTTTAGAATTAAATAAATTAATTAATTTGATTATTTTAGAGTTGAGTTTTGTACTGGAGACATGGAAAAATATTCTAAAGCAGAACTATTTGCTTGGGAAGCTTATGGCAAAATATTCTCGAAGTGGAAAAATCATTAAAGGACAAGAGAAACAAATCATTCGAAGCCGATATGAAAAGATGTACATATATGTATTTGAATAATCACTGAATATATTAAAAATAATCCAAATTGTATTTATGCTTCTTATCTTCCACGATTTCCACTAAGGCTTATTAATTTTATTCAAAGATTCAGTTTTATTAAATCACAATTTGTATACTCCTTCGAATATAACTTATAAACTTAAATCGTTTGCTTGCTGTTCGTTAAACAATCTTGACATGTTACATGACCGCAAATTAAAATTTTGTACAAGGTAATTCCGCTGCCGCTAGATAGTAAACATTTTACAGCAATCCGAGTAACAATCTTCACCTATTTCCCCTTCTCAAACTCTAGCCTTTTTAGTCTTGCTTGAACCACATTAAATTGGCCAGACATAACTGCGGCGTTATCCGATCCTAGATAGGCCCATTCTGCACCGGGATTTGCAATAAATACAATTGGTTTAAAATACTACTAAAAATAGAGAGTCCCTTTTAGTTAGATTCAAAAGACCTGAATACCTTGGTGAACATTATCTCCGATCAAAAACGCGAGCTACCAGAGCCAATGATTTTGGCGCACCACTTTGAATAAATTTCAGCTGTTTTTCGTGTTTTGAGTATCGATTATCCATTTATTAAATTATTAGTATTAAATGCCATGGAAAATATTTAAAAGGCTAGAATTTGTGGAAGGTAAAGGGAAACAGGCGAAGATTGTTACTCGGATTGCTGTAAAATGTTTACTATCTAGCGGCAGCGGAATTACCTTGTACAAAATTTTAATTTGCGGTCATGTAACATGTCAAGGTTGTTTCACGAACAGCAAGCAAACGATTTAAGTTTGTAAGTTATATTCGAAGAAGTATACAAATTATGATTTAATAAAACTGAATCTTTGAATTAAATTAATAAGCCTTAGTGGAAATCGTGGAAGATAAGAAGCATAAATACATGTTGGATTATTTTTAATATATTCAGTGATTATTTAAATACATATATGTACATCTTTTCATATCGGCTTCGAATGATTTGTTTCTCTTGTCCTTTAATGATTTTTCCACTTGGAGAATATTTTACCATAAGCTTCTCAAGCAAATAGTTCTGCTTTAGAATATTTTTCCATGTCTCCAGTACACAACTCAACTCTAAAATAATAAAATTAATTAATTTATTTAATTCTAAACTTAGTGAACAAAAATTATTTACTCTTCAGGGGCCCTATTCTCGAATTCCACATCCATTTTCCAAATGTGGACATCAGTCAAAATTCATAAAAATGGAATTTTTTTGGTACTAAGGGAATATTTCCGAATGGATATAAGCAGGTGGAAGAAATTCTCCATATAGGAAAATGGCCATGTATCAAGTGTTTTATATACCAATTAAAATTTCCGAACGTTTTGATGAATTTTGAGATGTCTGCATGTGGAAAATGGATATGGTATTTTGGATCATAATATGCCGAATTTTGGTTCAAATTTCTGTGATATTAAGCTGTGTCTTCACGTATACGTAGAATACGTACAGTAATTCTTTGTTTTGAATCGACTTAACTTTTGTACCAGGCATGTCAATTTCATCAAAATATTATTTATCTTCATCTTCGTCACCTTCCGACAATGATGCATCTCGATTATAGTTTTGCTTTCCAGCTTTTAAAAATATTTTTGCAGCTTCTACTTTAACGTATTCCTCATCAATATCCCGATGATTTTTTATTTGGAAGAAATGTCAAACAACCATATGACATTTGAATTTGACATCTATCAAAATTTTTAAACCAAAATGAAGTTTGCCACAATTAGGGTTGTACAAAATTCAAAAATATTTCAAATTTCCCTTTGCTCCGGATAGCAGCTCCGGATAGCAGCTCCAGATAAATAGGTAGAGCTAAATATTTTTTTATAGGTTTTTAGTTAAAAAGTTGAATTAAAAATTATAGATTAGTTTTAAATAAATTATTTATATGTATAAATAGCTTGTCAAACATAAGTTTTATAATAGAAAATTAGCTGTTCCGGATACCAGCTATCCGGAGCTAATAAAAAAACACGCTCATTGTACGAATAACTTTGTAACTCTTCTAATTTCAACGATTATTTTAACCGGTATAAAATTCAATTTCATCCAGCGTCTAAAACGTAAATTGGCCGTTGCAACCGAACAGACGTCTTACTAGAAAAAGTGCATTATGCTTGTTACAATAATTACCAACTTCCGGGATATTAGTCAACTCAAATTTACATATTAAACCAATATTAAGCGGTGCTACCATTATATAATAAATTTGGCCCACAATCAAATGATTCAATCGGTCGCTCGTAAGTGTTAATAAGCAAACTGTTTGTAAATAAATCATCGCTGTTTTGGTCCAACGTTATGATTTTTTTTTTACATTTATTGCTATTTTATTCAAATTACTAAACATAGAAAATTTCAATGAGACGTAAATCTGCACTTGATGGAAAGTTTTAAATTACCTCGCCAAAAACCACATGAAAAAAAAAAAAACAATTTCCATAACCACACAGAGATAATTAATCATTACGTCGATCACACAAATATTAATTTTCATAAATTACATGTTGTAGTTGTAATAAATAAAAGTGAACGCGTTTTCAAACGATTTAGCTCGTATTCCGTCGTGTTATGATTAATCGACTTTAACGCCAATTATACACGTTAAGCTCACAGTTCATATTTCAAATTTAATCGCGTGATATACATTTGAAGGTTATGCTGCCGATTTAAACTCGGATAACTACTTAACGGTTTCTAATATAATACACAACACATAAGAAAGAAAAAACCAAAAATCTTATTACGATTACAACTTCTTAGAAACTACGTGACATAACCCAGCATGACTGTATGTACTTGTATAGTGTGCAATAAAATATTAATTTCCGCTTTTAGTATTTATTATAATTCTGGACACGGACGTTTTCCCCGGCAAATAATCAATATGATATACTCGAATTTATCAAGCGATAGAAGAAAATTATCAATACAGAAAACGAGATTTCTGCATTAACCACAATATAAATCAACTCTCTAAAACAACGAAAGTTTTGTGTTGTGTAATTTTTTAATCGACCAATCAAGGTGGATGTACTCTACACGGTAGCTATAAATGCATCATTTATTTCCTTCTAATTAACCCCTTAAGTGGAAATGATGAATCTCGCCCGTATTAATCTTCTGTATTAAGGTATTAAGACAAGCGGATCCGCCCTCACCGCAACCCCGACGACAACTGTTAGCTACGCTCGCCAAACATCGATTAGTTTGTTTTGTTAATGTTTTAGAAGACCTTTTCCATCATACAAGTCAAATTTCATCAAAATCTGTTAAAATATTGCAAAGTTTATGTCCGCAAAGCGATGCGGTTAAATCAAAAAGTCTGCACACATAAACGATTCTTTCAATATAAATCGTAAGGTAAGGGGTTAAAAATGTGCGTTGCTTAGTTCATCTCAACCAAAACTTGTTCGTTATTTCTAATCAAAACGTATTAATTTACAGAAATATGCGACAAAATGATTGGAAAATAATAAGTTCGAGATTATTAAACAAATGTTAAGTGTGTACAACTGTACATTATATTTTACGTGCGTCGGCCTCACATCAACAAATGTTTCTTAATTGATTTATTATTATAATTGACCATAAATTGTGTAGTTAGTGTTCTTTTGTAAATTGAGATATTAAACTCGGTTGGTAAAACTATGCCTAAGGAATAGTTAGATGAAAGTCGTTTTTGTTGTCATTTGTGTATAAAAATGAGGGCTTCCATCCTACACCACTCCCTAGTTAGAACATAACTATCAGATTTTAGGAATTTATCACTCAATAGGAGCTACGAAATATGTACATATATGGGCAGAAAATTTATATGCTCTCTCTTCAGCATAATTTCGGTCGCGATAAATTTGTTACCGTCTAATTATCGCATGCGAAATTTCAAATCAAAGGCAACTAACACTAGAGGGCTATGACCTATGAGACTTTCCTTTCGGCAAACAACTTACAAACTTACAGGAAACCCTGTACAATCCTCAATTGTCATTTATTTCTTTCCTTTAATGGTATAGGCGCGGGCTCAGACATACTGGAAGCAATTTTTAAGCAAAACATTTTCAAAATTGTATCGGTAATCTCGACTTGCAATTATGTTATCTTTTTTTTTTTTTTTTTGAAACACCTTTATTGATATGGCTACTACAATCTTAAACATTATTAATTCATTAGTAAGGTTGACATTAGTACTTGTGAGATAAGCATAAACTTGTGTGGGTCTGCTGGACCAGTGTCCAGTTCCCTTGAGATATAATATTCATACGGTTAGCTCATGTGGTTTGATTCGTTTGAGCCGCCTTACTTCGTTTGTACTGTCCAGTAGTTGTACGGCCTCAACGTTGTTGTGGGTAAGAAGTCTCTTCTCATGTTTAATGGCACATTCGCGGATGTCTTCGTCTACTCGAATCAATAGTATTTTTAGATCATTGTGTATTTTCCCGTTAGTCAAAAATCGGTAAGCGTTGGTGACCATTCGAAGAAATTTATTTTGGCTACAATGTATAATGTCTCTATTGGATTTATGAGTACAACCCCATAGCTGCGCACCATACATCCATATTGGTTTGAAGATAGCCTGGTAGACTAGATTTTTGCAATACAGGTTCATTTTGGAATGATGCCCAATTAACCAGTACATTTGACGTTGTTTTAATCGTATCTGTTCAGCTTTTTGTCTCACGTGATGTTTCCAGTTGAGTCTTGAATCTACTCGTAAATGCAGACCAAGGTATTTTGCCGATTCAGCCCGCGGCACTTACACCCCATTGAGGTATATGTGTAGACTGTTATTTTTGTGTCGGTCAATTGTCCAGTTAGTAACGTTGTTGATTGCTCGTTGAAGATTTTCCGCTGCTCTTGGTTGTGATTCGTCTACTGGCATAATTACAGTGTCGTCTGCCGATGAATGTTTTATTCGTTGTAGATATGTCCGCAGTGTAGAGAAGGTAGAGGAGGGGTCCCAATACGCTTCCCTGCGGAACTTCCGCTAGCGTTGGATAAAAGTCAGAACATGTTTCTTCATGGATGACTCTGAATTGGCGATCAGAGAGGTATGATTCAAGCAGCTGACAATAGTTTTGTGGTAGCATTTTGCTCATCTTGAATGTCAATCTCTTTTGCCAAACCCTATCAAAGGCCTGAGATACATCCAAAAAATTGCGGGGCAATATTTCTTTACTTTTAACGCTTGGTCTATTACCGTAGTTATTCGATGGACTTGATCTATTGTGGAGTGGTTATTCCTGAAGCCAAATTGAAAATCAGGAACGTTTACCATTGGCTTTAGACGTTTTAGTAGTAGTTTTTCAAACAGCTTTAATAAGGTCGGAAGCGGTGAAATTGGTCTATATGATGTTACTTCTTCATCTGGTTTACCTGGTTTCTTCAACATAATTATTTGGGCCGTTTTGAAGCATTTGGGTACATACTTCAATCTCTTACAGTCATTAAATAAGTATGTGATCGTGATAATTGCTTTGCGTGGAAGTTCCTTGAATAGACCCGGTGATATTTCATCAATTCCTGGTGCCTTTTTTTGGCTAAAACTTTTGTCGATTTCTTCAGCAATTTCCATTGGCGTGACCCTTTTAAAATCCTGATTTGGTTGATAGACAGGTGTTACGTCAATGTTGGATTGAATGTCATAGGGTTGAAACACTGTTGCTAGGTGTTGAGCAAAGAGTTTCGCTTTTTCTTTGTCTTGTCGAACTCAATTGCCTTGAGTATTTCTTATAGGTGGTACTCGAACTACAACAGGTCGCTTAAATTTTCTGGTTGCTTTCCATAACGAGTAGTCCTTATCCATTTCTGGACCTAACCCGCTTAAGTAGTTGTCGAAACAATCCTGTTTAAAGCTTTTAATGCCTATTGACTTTGTTACTTATTCGATTGAAGTTGCTTTTCTCCTTTTCTTGATTTGTTCTCTGATTTCAGACGGGTATTTGACTTCAATCTCCGCTTTGTCCTTTAATTCTGGAGTAGCTAGACTGGCGGCCATACGAGTGTATACAATGAAATTGTTTGTTTGTTGTTCCAATTCTTCATTACTTTTAATACTAACTTTTAATTCAACTAGCTCTTCCAGTTTTTCTCTGAAGAGATTGCAATCCATGAATCTATTAGTAAGGTTTCACTTTTTATTTTTCTTGATGACTATAGCTCTTACTGACAACAGTACAGGACTGTGATCAGATGTTAAATCGTTAATTCCTTCGACTCTAGTGTAACTGGATGAAATACCTTTTCTGATCTGGTATTTTTCCTGCATCCGTTGGCCAATACGTTGGCCCCCTCGGAGACATATATTCACATTTGTTTTCATGAATGGCATTGAACAAAGCATTTACTTTCCCAGGAGAAATTAGCCTGGAACCCTAAGCTGTATGTTTTATATTATAGTCCCCTCCTATAATAAATCTTGGACCGAGCTTATTAAAAACGTTATTAAATTGTAACTTTGTTGGTGTATGCCGTGGAGGACAGTATCCTCTTGTTGATTATGTTTGATATTATTTTTAATTAGTAAAGTTGAACCACCTCTGGCTCTTTCACTAGGATGGGTTGTCCAGTAGGAATTAAATCCCTTTATTCTGAAAAAGCTTTTGTTGGAGAAGTGCGTTTCTGAAATAAGTGCAATATCTATGTTGTTTGTATGGAGAAATATTTCCAGTTCTTGGGCTCGTTGGTTGATCCCATTAGCGTTCCAAGTTACAATGCGTAGGAACGAGTTAATCATTTGTGTGTATGCTGACTTTTTGTGCTAGGCAGATAGAAATTAATTTCTAGTTTTGGCACCCTTTCTGTTAAGTGACCAAGTGTCTGTTGAATTTGACTAAGCTTTTTAATAATTTCAAAGTTATTAGACTCGTTATTAACTTCTATGTGTTTGTTGTTTCTATGTGTTTGTTGTTTTGGCTTGATTCATCAGCAGATAATTTGGTGATTTGCGCATAGGATAATCCAACTGTGGATGGTGTGATTGTTGTTTGTGGTTTAGCAGCTTTGGTTTGTAATCGTTGTACTACTCTTGTTCTATTATTCTGTTGACTTTTAATTTTGTTCTGATATACACAGCATCCTTTATAATTTGCAGTATGTCCTTGTTGTTGACAAAGAGCACATGAAGGCGCGATATCTGGTTGTTTTTTGCTTTTTGTCGTGTGATGATCTCCAGCACATTTAACGCATTTGGTTTGACGATATCAAAAACTCTTGGTATGTCCAAGCTGTTGACAATTCGTACATTGTGGAATGTCCCTTGTCTTGTTAGATGGCTCAATTTTAACTATATAGTACGCAAGTTTTTTGATGTTGTAAACTTCTTTATTGTTGTCTTTTTGTTTTAAGTCGATGTAAAACAATGGAAAGTGTTTCCTGTCTTTTACACCATTAGTTGTGACCATTTTGTATATATTAGTAACACCTGCGACTTCATGTCCCATTTTTTCTAAGTCTGCTTTAATTACATCGTATGACTAATGGAAGATGGTAAGCCTCTGATAACCACTCTATAAGCCTTTTCGCTCTTCAGCTGGTAAGTGTGATATGCTATATTTTCTGATTGGTTGCTGGGTTCGTTTTTTAATTCTTCCAATCCTTTCAAAAGTTCGAAATTTTTGATATTGCTCACGTTAATGGGTGGAGGCAATGGTATTTTTGGATTTTTCTGTTCAGTATTATTGATCACAATTTGTGTAGTATTTTTTGGAGGAGTTTTCGATTTGATGCGCCTCCGTTTCCTAGCATTTCTGTTATCAGCACTGGAAACTTCTTTTTCCAGTTCTTTCTCATCTGTGCAAAAATCCTCTTGACTCAGAGCACTGAATCTATTATTCTGTTGAAAAACTGGAAATTGCCGCAGCAACCAGTTGGAATTATTTATTTAATCTCAAATAATCAATAATATAAAGAAGAGTTTCTATTTTTCTCTAGTAATTGGTAGATCATTTATCTATATTATAACAATACATATTGACAATTAATCGCAACGAACTTGAAAGTTTGTACTCACAATTTAGACGGCAAATCCGTTAAATTCGACAGGCGCACATGAGATTCTAAGAAATCATACAATAAACATTTTTTGTTGTTGTTTGTATCCATTCCAAATATGCACAAATATTACATAATTCAAGACCATTTTGGTTAAATTCATTATCATTCAACCAAATATAGATCAAACCGCAACGATTAGATATATAATGTACATACCATAAGTACAAATACACAGAAACACGAAACTTATTACTGCAATCGATCAATTAACGTGACTTAACTTTCAAAAAACTGTATAAAACATAATAATTAGACAAATTATAGATTGAGTAATATGCTGCGACATAAATTTGTGTAGATATAAATATGAGATCAACTCAGGAAATATCGAGCAGACATACCATATGCTTATAATTGTAGACACTGGTCACTACGTAATTTAAGTTTCCAGTTTATTTAAATTCATTTCTCAGTCTTGATTAAAAATGGATCGACTCGACACCGATAATGGATCAACACCTTATTTGAAGAATTCGGCTCGCAAAGTTTTAATCAATAAAAAACATTTTTGTTATTTTGTATTTTGTTTGATTTTCCAAATAACGGTGACTCAATGGAGGATTATCCACAGGATTCAACATTTCTATTTTTTTTTGTTTTAATTTTTACCAAATAAGGTTAAACCATAGATAAAAATATCAGATGTTTTAAGCCGAACAAAGTTTTGGCAATTCAATATGGAACCCAAAACCTGAAATTCAAACCAATTTAAATTATTTTTACTGAGGCTCCATCTAACCTTTAATAGACGAAAGATATTTAGTAGCGAGACATTTTAAAAGCTCATTATTTTTTAGGTGATTTTGCTTATTTTTGTTATAAAAAATTACAACTACAATTGTTGCTTGCAAAATGTTCAATAAAAGTAGATATTTGTTCAAAAATATTTATTTTTATTTACGATAGATACCTTGTTAAATTTAGCTGAAAGTTTTCAGCCGAAAGATATAAAATGTCGGTAAGGCAGATAGTGTCTTGGCTGTATCAGCCGAAAGCTACCAGCCGAATCATATTTAAAATAAAATGAAAACATAACAAAACAACCTAGAAAGTGGTATTTTCATGAAGTGACTTTACCATTGAATAAAGGCTCATTTTGGTTTTTCACTGGTAAATAGTATAGGAATTATACTTAAAATTTCATCAAAAAAGCTAAATATAAAATTAAAAAATTTGTATAAATTCAACCTTTAAAGTGTCATGTCTGGAAAATATTTCAATTATTGCCTCAAGCGAACAGTTATCCCTACAAATTAATATTACTGTTTAAATAGCCTCCAGTTTGAAGCTCCGTGAAGGCCATCAATGAAACTCCACCCCATACCATTACTGACCCACTACCAAATATTGTTGTTTCACTTGTTTAACATAGTTGTTTTCAGGAATAATTGTTGGGTAGGCACATTAATTAAAATACTTTTCAGACATGACACTTTAAAGGTTGAATTTATACAAATTTTTTAATTTTATATTTAGCTTTTTTGATGAAATTTTAAGTATAATTCCTATGGTAAACAGTGACAAACCAAAATGAGCCTTTATTCAGCCGTAAATTCACTTCATGAAAATAACAGTAACGGCTGAAATATGTCTGCTGGTAACTTTCGGCTGATATAGCCAATACACTATCTGCATTACCGACATTTTATATCTTTCGGCTAACTTTAATTGGCGATTGGAAAACTGTAAAATGCGATACCTACCGGAAATAATGTAAAGCCTACGCTCTGCATGAAATGACATTTCTCTCCATATAAAACATATTGTGACGGTGACACCTAGTGTGTAATAGAATAAGTAAATCTAATAGCTCAATGTTTTACTGTACTAAACAGGGATGAAATTTACATAAATCCCAAAGTACTAAAATGTTGAGCAACAGAGGACTAAATTACGCTTTAAAGTACTTTTTCATTTTATTGATGTGTTAACATATTTCAGCGATAAGTGTAACTAAAAGTGACAAAAGGGTATTTAAACTTTTTTCTTTTTCTTATGAATGTTCAGTTAAAACGTTAAATGCTGATTTTGTGAAAAATTAGAGACAGGTATTGTTGCTAAATTAACCAGGTCTTAGAAGTCGGCACAGATAATTTGTTTAGAATTACGGGCTTCCCACATCAACCACGAATGAGAGTAAACATTTTTTTTTAGACTTATGATATTAAAATCACTTATATATAAAATTTTTGCCTATTTATAATATTAATGTAACGTTTTCAATCAAATTAAATTTAATTAATTGCGAAAATTACTTCAAAATTAGAGAAAAACCGAATTCGCTCGTAGTATGGCATTTTACATTTCAATTTCATTTTTCTCTAATTTGTTGCTGTTAATCAATCTCTCGGCATTATTCCGTTCAATGTAGATGATCTAATGGAAAAGTTCAGCGTTGTTATACGTTAATCATTCTGGGCCATTCTAATAATGCTACATCTGTAATAATGCTACACCGTTGAATCTGCGAGTGTTCCAATTCAACTACCGCAAGCGGAGTTTATTGTTGGCTCTTGCGACGATACCGATGATACTATCAAAGCTGTTCCGGATAGGAAGTTTATTTATGCCTCAAAATTCGGTAACACTACTGAACCGGCTGCTTTACGGAAATTTCTAAGTATGGTAAGCTGGTAATCTCTGGCGATGAGATTGAGTGTCGAGTGCTTGTGTCAGTTGGCCATGGCGTTAGTCGGCTCAATTTCATTTCGTTCAAAATCGCCATTGATTTAGTCCATTTCAGCAAACTCCTTCAACTACACATATGGCCTGCCGGAGCATTGGTCCGAGAGTTTGTATCTCGTCTAAAAAACTTCAGACTGACCCTTGTGGAATAATACCGTGATCTATACCAATGGTAATAGTAACGTTTTTTTCGGCCTAAACTCCATAATATTGTGCCCACCATTTCATCAAATAATTCCAGCAACAATAATCTACACGTATCTATTTTGTCTTATAACTAGGACATCGTTATTTTTACGGAGACCTGGTTGATTTCAAATCGGTGGAATATTTTCCTTTATGCTACACCGTTTTTCGTAGTGATCGCGATTCAAATATTAGAGAGATCACTGGTAGTGGTGTGATCGTCGTCGTCGTGACTATGGTGAGTCAATTTGAGAGTCTATATACCGTTTGGTAGTACTTCAGACTTTTAAGGGTTTTTTGAATTTATTGCCAATAATGTTCAACCACTATTTAATAAAACTGATCAGGTGTTGATTGTGGGCGACTTTAATCTACCAAACATCTCTTGGTGCTGGATCGATGACCAGTTTATGGGATCATCCGTTGATATCAATACTATTTTTAACGAGTTTGAACGTATTTTGGACTTAGTTTTTCCATCTAGCGAATGTAGCGGAACATCACACGCCGCTTTTAATTAAATTTTAATTTTTAGATTATGATTTTTGTAATTTTATTGAGAGAGATTTTAAATTTGATTTTAGGAATACTGATCTGGTATCGCTAAACAACTTTTTTGTTAATGTTGATTGGACAGCTTTATTTCACTTATTGGCCATTTCGGTTGCTGTTTCAAAGTTTCATAGTATTATGACGAATGGTTTTGAATTATTCGTTCCAAAAGTTTTGTGGGTTCGATGTATACAGAATCATGGTTCAATCACCGCTTAAAAAACCTCACAAATCGTAAGTCTAGAGCATTTAAGAATTATAAGCGTTCTGGGGATATTAACGACAAATCTAGATATCGTGATTTATGGAAAATGTTTAAGTACCTCACCGATTTTCTTTACAAAATGTATGTTTTCCAGATCCAAAGTGAAATTTTGATTAATCCTAAACGGGTTTTTGCATTTATAAATCAAAAAAGAAATTCACGTTCAATGTTTCATTCTCAAGTCCTCATGAAATATGTGACGCGTTTGCCAAATTTTTTCAGGCCTCTTTTGATAACTCTGATATATCTAGCTTTTCAGGTATCATTGATGGTCGCTAAGTGTGCGCTTTCTTTGTCTGTACCATTACTTTATTTGTTTAATAAGAGTCTTTCAAGGGGAGTGTTTCCTGATATTTGAGAAAAACATTTATAGTTTCTATATTTAAATCTTTTAGAAGGAGTGATATTGCATGCTACAGAGGTATCTCAATTCTCTCGGTTACACCTAAACTTTTTGAATCGTTAATAAAATCTATAATTGAGGTTCATATTATTAAACGTATAAGTGCGAGTCAACCCGGCTTCGTTCGGGGTAAATCAACAATTACTAATTTGATGAAACCGTGCCCAGGTTGATGTTGTCTACACAGATTTTTCGAAAGCTTTGATTGAATTCGGATCCGATTTCTTTCCAATAAAATGAATCGCATCTTATCTGACATCAAGACATCAATGTGTGAGTATTTCACAGGTCCGTTTCTTCGAATTTATTATACCTTCTGGTGTTTTTCAAGGCTGCCCATGCCAGATATGGGACCTTTACTGTTCACTGTATTTATTGACGATATTATTCAATGCTTCAGGTTTCGTAAGTGTCCATTGTATGCTGACGACTTAAAAATGTATACTACAATTAATTCTTTAATTGACACTGCGCAATTGCAGGACGAACTTGTTGTCTTTTGTGATTGGTCCGATTAGATTAATTTGCCCTTGAACACGTGCAAATGCAAAGTAATACCTTTTGGTCGATCACACTTATCTAGCATATAGGCCCCTTATTTTTTAATGGATGCGCAAATTAGCAGAGTTTCTGATATTCTTGATCTTGGCGTTATTTTTCGTGCAACCTTACATTTAATAATCATGTGGACTACATTACAAGCAGAGGGTAGTCCTTGTTATGTTTCATTAGGCGTAATGGGAGGGACCTTTATGACCCTCTAATGATTTGGGACCCGTTCTATCACACCCATTTAGAGAGAATCGAAAGTATTCAAAAATAATTTTTGATTTATGCATTACATCGTTCACCTAACTTGAACCATGGTTTTGTTCGTGAACCCTATATAAATCGTCTCGCGTTAATAAATTTACAAACTTTAGAAAGTAGACGCTTGCCCACCAAAATTACAACGAAAATGCGTTATTATGTTAGTTTGCCGTCGCTTTTCGGTCGTTTCGGCGATTAGATTTTAATTTGTTCGTCCTTCGATGAGTTGGCCAACGAAAAATGATTCGTTCTTCCTAAGGTGTTGTCTAACGTTTATTTATTTATTTACTAGTTACAAAACAATTTAGTTAGTACACCAATCCCACTTACACAATCCACTTTGAGCTTTAAGCTCATTTATAGCAGATTGTGCAAGATGAAGTATGAGTATCTTTATTGTAAAAGATCTAACAGCGTTATCCTGAGAATTCAGCCAAGACTGGATTTTTGGATCTACGACATCATTTGCAGAATACCTTTTTCCACGACTTTTGAAACACTCGAAACGGCACTACAGTGATCCACGGCTGACGCATGTTCCCATTTTACTCAATTCAGAATTTTTAAAATTAATTTTTTTCGTACAATAATTTTCAAAATTATAATTATAGTGTATATTTTAATTTAGATGCCAGAATTTTTATTTTTATTTTTTTATTTTGTGAAAGAAATATAAAAACGACGTCCGCTTGACTTGAAAGACAAAGCCAGTTTACAGAAAAAATTGAATATAAATATTTTTTGAAAGGACTGAAATGTTGAACAAAAGTATCGAAGTACTTTTTATTTTCAAAAGAACCGAAAAAAGTACTAAAGGATCAACTTTTCATCCCTGGTACTAAATGGAATTTTCTATGATAAAAATTGTTATGTAATGTTTCTACGCTATTCTAACTAGAAAAATCATGAGCTTTCGAGAAGTTTGGTTTGTATATATAAAAAGGCGAACAAGATCGAATTGGATTATTAGTATTTGGAATGCGATAGAGTAACCTTGTAAGATTATAAGTAGTATTTGGAAAGCGACAGTGTGAAGAATAAAAAGTAATTAAAAAGTGATTTAAAAAGTGTTGTAGTGAGAAATAAAAATTATAAGTGAACTGTAAAATTGTGTGAAAATTATTTATAGTGATTTTGTGAATTAAAATTAATTTTGTGCTAAATAAATAAATTCGTTGTTGATAAATTGAATTGATTTTATATTATTCACAATCCAGTGATACGAACCTTGATTGACAAGGCAGAAACGTAACAATATGGAGATTGAAACTACCGGAATTAAATTAAACCCTTCGCTCTACAAGCAAAATGAAGTCAGTCCAATCATCAATAGTATACGATAGATGGTTATTTTTATTTACGATAGATGTTGTTACTTGAAATATTTTTGTATTAATTTTATTCCACGATAAAATATTACAGACACATTTGATATTGTGTTCCAGTTCAGAAACCCGCAAAATCATTCGGGCTTCGTTCATCTGATATTCTTATCTGTGGTTAAACGCTGTTTACTGAGTGTAAAAATTCCTTGTAATACCATAAGCATAATGTTCCCTTAAATATCAAAATTTAGCAAAGCGTTAATGCTAACAATTCATCCGGTGCTTTCAAATCGGGTCTTTCTTATTTAGAGTGGCTGATTTTGGTGAAAAATTGCGGCCTTTATCACTTCCCCCGCCTGGAGTATGCTCTAGAAATTTTCCGAATTTTCACATCGCTTTCTAAAATAATTGAGAAATAAAAATTGTTCCGTTTAATAGCGCTTAAAATAATTTAACGAAACTTGCCGCACTTTTAATCTATTTGTATCTGCATATTCTGGAATATCTGTTTGCAGACATTACATTATCAGTCATAAACTTCTTGTCACTTACCATACGGCGCAGTGGTTAAAGCTGCGGCATTTGGATCGGGAGGTACCGGGTTCGAATCCCGAAAGGGGCGAGATGCAAAAGGGATTTTTCATCCATCACCTGGCCGACCCACCTTTCATGTTAGTCACTCTAGGTTGGTATGAAGCAATTCAATGTGCGGGTGGTTTATACAAGGTATAGCCGTACGTCCTCGATTTGGCTACTATTGCGTAAAGTAGGATGGTAAAACGCCCGAGAAGAGTTTGCATAGATTAAAAACAAAAAAAAACGTCTTTTCAGCTTTTATAAATGAGAACCCAGTAATTTACTGTAATTTCTCGATTTTGGTGTTTTATATTGTTACGTTTTTGCCTTATCAATTAAGGTTCATATCATTGGATTGTGAATAAATGTTGTGAATTTATTTATTTTACACAAAAATTATTACAACATAATTTATTAACAATAATTCACAAAATTACCTTTTATAATTTTACTGTACTTATAATTTTTAAATCGCACTACAACACTTTTTAAATCACTTTTTAATTCCTTTTTAATCTTTACACTATCGCATACTAAATACTAATAATCCAATTCGATCTCGTTCGCCTTTTTATATACACAAACCAAATTTCTAGAAAGTTCATGACTTTTCCAGAAGGAATAGTGTAGAAACATTTAGAACAATTTTATCATGGAAAAATTCATTTTAGTACAGTAAAACATAGAGCTATTAATTAAGCTTGTTCTATTACAATCTAGGTGTCACCATCACAATATGAATCGTTGTTAAAGTAATTTTTTTTTTTTTTGCTTTTAAAGCCAACCAAAAGTGCACCAACCGACACATATTAACTCGTAGTTAGCTTTCGAATTTCGGTTGACATTTCAAAACAAAAGTGTAAATAAACCGTGATTTTTAACGTAGTAAATGGTCAGCTTTACGACTTCGTATCATTTCGTGTGAGTTTACCTGCTGAAGAATTTACAACTGCCTTACAATTAACAATGTGACCACCTGGGCTCTTGGTGAAAGAATTCGAGAGGAGACCGCACCTCGTCAAAATTTTCGCAATATGAATTCTTTCCCTGATGCCAATATGTGGTTTAAAGATTTTACTTAGTTGAAATATCCAACCTGTCCAAGTAAGGATCGAAGACATTTTTTTAGATTTTTTAAATAAAAACATAAAATTAATGGTTACCCAGTCCGAAGATATCGATAAGTATGAAAATCCAAACAATGGTACATCATAACCATACTAACAGCCCTGATTGAAATCGGGGATATTCATCGAGCTCTAGAAGTATTCGGAGATGGATGTGGTCCAGCTTCATTGTTAAAAGATTTCACGAGGTTAACAATTCCTCTGTGTTTTCAGTATTTCCAAAGAAATGGAAAGTAACCAGAATGACACCGCAATTTTCAAAACAGGAACAAGAAATTAAGTTTCCTATTACAGAGGAATTACACCAATATCTTCAATACCCAAATTATTCGAACTGGTATTATGTAACTCATTCAGATCTTTGGTTCCTTGATTCATCCCACAGAGTCAGCATGGTTTAATACCCAAAAGATCAACATCAACAAATTTTATTGAGAAGCTACAAATAACTGGGGTCATGGAAGCTCGATGCTGAATATTGACCCATAGTTAAAAAATTTGAATTTTCTTTTAAATTACCTTTATTATTATTATTATTATTGGGGGGCCATGCGGGCCATCAGCCACTTCGCACTGCGACATAAAAGATCTATTGTGCTGGTCCCTGCTTAATTATCCGTCCAGTCAATATTCAGGTTCTTAATGAACCTGACAATACTGCCTCCCGGTACGTGATACATACTATCTCGGCTTATTGCTCTCCCTCCTAGATGTTTATTACAGCATGTAGTTCCGCTAGAAAGACGGTAGCATTGGAGCTCAAGGATCTCGAGAGGGTTGTCCCACTCCCGTATATTCCTACTCCTGCCCCGTATTCCGTTTGATTTTACTCTTACGAGTTGCTGGGAATTGCAAATCACCTGTAGGTCACCCAGCTTTACTACAGGAAGGCTAAATAAAACTGGAGGGTGCCTGGTATCCAGAGTCCGCATATTTTGGGCTGATTAACCTATCAGCCATTCATCTTTCGGCATAATATGCTGTTCCACCTTAGATTAGGGTTTTTTGTCAAGGTTTTTTTCTTTAGCGCCGTACTTTAGCCTGTGCCAAATGACCAAAAATGTGCCAAATGGCCTTGGTTACCAGTGGTTGCCACGAGGAGGCAGTACGTACACTTGCGAATTGTGAACAGGTTACCCCTTACACAATTGTACCCATCACGCAGCTACCTAATGACAAGACCAGAAAAGCTCACGTGATGCGCACCCTACTGGAAGGTTACGGAACTGATTCCCCCCTCCAATAGACGCCAAACCACCTTTAAATTACCTTTACTTTGGTTGGTTTCTTTCTAAAATGTAGACAACGAAGATTAGAGATGCATTGGTATATATTTGATATCTATCCAGAGATCCACAAAGCGATTTCATTTTTAATTCTTTGAGCAGTGTTTAAGTCCGCATCTTTAGAATGCACAGAGACTTCTGAAATTTTAAAATATGAAATTTATGGAACTGGTTTCATTTCAATTCGAAAAATTAAAGAATTATGAGATATTTTGGATCTTTTGTTAACTCAAATATCGATACATATATACCGACTAGTGAGTCAAAAATCAAATAATTAACTCTTTCTTTGTATTCCGAAGTTCCACAACGTTAATTATATGTTAGCCGCAAGCCATAACTAATTAAAATAAAATAAAATTACATTTATCCACCTACTACTACTACAACTAATTAACATTCAATCTATATATCTAATCAAGAAATCACGACCCAAAAACAAAATGTATAACAAACATACACTTGCAATCTATAATATACCTTGCGGTCGCGGTTCAAGTCAAAAAAAAAAAAAAAGCTTCATGGCCACTCTCAATCATTAATTATTAAATTATTAATTTTTAAAAAAATATTTGACGGTGACATTCTAATACATGTTGTAAACATTTATAGGGCTAGCTTCTTACACACATGAAACAGTTACTTACTTACCAATAAAGGAACAAAGTACAACTCACGATGAATGATTAATTGTTGATCAAATAAATATTGAGAGTAAAATTCACTTCCCCCTCATCACACTTTTAATTACCAAATGTAATTACATACCGACCGTGCCGTTTCAATATTAAAGTAAACAAAATTGAGAAGAATTATTGATCAATATCAAGATCATGTAACTACTGGCTGTCTTCCGGTTTCATATAGTGATTTATGCTCAAGAGATTGCACACGAGTCTCAAATCGAATTTACAATATTGTGAAGCAATTATTTTATATAGATTTCGATCATTTCATTATTCTTAACCCAATAACAAATTCAGTGATCATTTGACCAATTAGTAGATTGACATATTGATTAAAAAAATTGAACAGCAACTCACCTTGCAATCGCTTAGATCTTTTAATTTAAATATAAAAAATAAAAAAATGATATTGCAATTTATAGTCCACGATCTAATGATCTTACATCACATTATATATTTATTAATCTGCAGTATAGTTCGACGATCGATTGTCTAGCCGCGTAAAGACCTCAAGTTTGGAATGGTACCAAATTAATGAATTTTAAATCTTGATCGGCCTTGGTAATAAATATTTGTAAAATAAAAAATTGTTCCGCCGACATCGATGAACCACCACTCTTTTCAAAAACATACCACAATATTTAGTCATGTTCACAACCCATAACTAATCCGTCACACTATACAAATAAATTATCACATTTATCACCATTTATCGGATTAAAAATGTTCGAAATGGGTAATCAAGCGAATAATTATACGTTCAATCTTCATTTCAAATATATTAATTAAGCGTTAATTTAATTATTTACGATTTATAATTAGATTCACACCATTTTAGCTATTCGCCGCAAGGTGGTAGTAAAGTAAAACATTGTTGTATGAAAATATATCAAAAATTTTATTAAAAAATGCATTTTTAATGTTACAAATTAATTACGATCCCATAACGATTTGGTCCACCATTCCGGGTATGTTGATCGAAAAAAATCATCTGATGACAGCTCACCTTGGTAATCAAGTCCTAAACGTTGTTGATTCAAAAAAGGTTTTACACTAATTGGACGATCTGTTCGTGTAGCGAATGGAATTTCAGCAACAGATTTATATCGTGGAAAATCATAACCAAACCTGGTGGTATGTACGGGTTGTACTGATTTTGGATGACACCGTGTACCCTTAACCATGTCGACGAGGGGTGCCGATAAAATACGGAAGTTAATATCGCGATAGTTTAATTTTGACAGTAGAAATATAGGCATTCGGTTGGAAATTACCCAAACGTTACGATTTTCGTCGATTTTTATATCGCTCGGGAACACCAAATTTATGTCGTCATAATCCACAATGTCATGATTTTCCGGTGAGTATGGATTTGATGTGTGCCAACAACCAATCGCATTCTGATCAATCAAATTGAACAACATCACGCCGCTGTATTCATCAATGACGCGAGACACGACATGTCCGTTTGAACTTCGCTCATTCATTGCATTAAAATCATGATAACTATCGGCCACCCGTGATTTATCTCGAAGTATACGTGTCGACACATTAAATTCACGATAACTTGTTAGCGGACTAAAATATAGAGTTCGATAGCCATCCGGTTTAAGTTCGGATAGGGCCATACTGAGTGCACCGTCTGGCCAATGGAAATTAAGTCCGGCTATATTGTAATCCGCTCGCAATGGATCCGGGAAAAAGAATGTATGCTCAAATCGCCATGATTCATCCTTTTGCAGTGAGTACGCGATCATTCCGTATGCCAACTGATCCGTCAGATAAGCGAATGCGTCGTCACAATTTTTACCAATGTCAACGGCAATATTTGAAATGAACGTACCATCTCGAGTATCCTCTTTCTTTAGCTCATACCGACGAATTCGAACATTTGTATCCAAATCATAAACGTTTATTGACGGTGGACAAACTTGCTTTTTGGTCGATAAAATTCCAAAGTGACCTGCATCGAAAACCCACAACCGATTACATTTATCCACTTTAATCCGGTGAACGGATTGTAATCCATTTTTACAGTCACCAAATCTATTACTCGCCCAACTCGGGTACGGAATTAATTTTGGTGATCCAGATGGTGTTTTGTCCGTGTCTATATAGGTCAGCGTTGCCGGAATACCATCGTGCCACCTGGGTACGGTAATAAATAGTTTTTCTCGAAAATGTTCAACGCCTAGTGGTAGTAAATTATCAGGTTCAAGTTCACCACTATCCAAAGCTTGTTGTCGCGCATATTCACTAGGGTACTCATAATCCAACTGTTTCCAAAAGTATTTTTCATCCAAACGGATTGTTCCAACGATGCACTTTATTAATACAAAACACAAAAATAACACAAGCAGCGTATTCATATTACTGTTCACATACGCAACAAACTGTGTTTACAAATATTTAATGATCAACTACTCTCGGTCACCGCAAGTCACGGTCCTTTTAAAGGTATGTCCCCACTCCGACACCAAAATACAACGCAAAAAAAAAAAAAATGTTAAACCGTTCCGATGATAAAACAGCATCACAATTGCAAAGTTTTCATTGATTTGCATGGGTATATATCGAATCAGTGGTGTCAAACAGATATATCCGGGCTACGATCACCATAACGATCATAAAACATAATACGAAAATTTCAACATTTTTGATCGACAGGTTCCCACTATTAAACTTAACCCAGATATTCAGGGCTGATTTTCTACTCTCACTCAAATGGTATACAATCGCTGACTTATGATCGCGCAAATCAAACTATTTGTATACTAATCAGCCATGTCGGTGTAACAAAATCTACCATTTTCATTGATCATTTAATCAACATAATTGTAAAACAAATTGTTAATTGATTCGTATAATGAGTTGGCGTAAAAAAAAAGTTCCATTGTTCTGGCTGTATTTAGTCCATTTGCTTGCAACAAAATGTGAGTAGTAAAATATTTCACCCTCTGAATGTCAACGAGTTAAAATTATTTCTGGTCTGCTTGCATCTTTTAATAAAACGATCGCTTTTTTCGCTGATTAAATTATTAAATTGGTGACTAATTATTTATTCCAAAATCCGTTCATTGTGTTACCAGTTCCGGTTAGCTTTTCATGTTTTTTTTTTTCAAAAAAATGTTAGTTGATCAATGTGTAAAATTCCATCTATTGGCGATTATACGAAATAGCATTTCTGCTTCAAATATTAAAAACTCAAACCAAAATTTTTATTATTTGGTGTTTTTGTATGCTTTGTAAAGATGGCACCATATTAACAAAAGTGAAACAATGTGTTTGTTGTTTATTTTTTGTATGGCTTCACCTATAGTAAAAATTATCGACACGTAATATTTATTGAAGACAAAAACCTCTTCGCATCAGTTCAGCTAATCGGCGCCGGGTGGAAGCAAAATTAAATAAGAAGACAATTTTTTGATAATAGAACATAAAAATTTTATTTAAATAACGATTTGATAAACCATTCGGTCTCTAAAATTGGATGACTGTTAAATAGTTAGTAGTCGTTTTCAAACCAATTGTGTGTGTGCTCAAACAATTTTGGATTACATTGTATATCCCTAATCAAGTCGTCGATTGGTGCGGAAAATATACGAAAATTGATTTCATTATAGTTTAACTGTGCGAGAAAAAATATCGGCATTCGATTCGAGATGATCCAAACATTACGGTTCTCGTCGAGTTTAAGGTCACTTTGGAATAAAGGTCTCCGGTAAATACGGTTGGACTACGGACTTCGGTGATCGGACGAGAACCGGTACGATAAACATGGTTTGATCGTTGACACTAAATATATTTTGTTAGGTCGGGATTATGTATGCCTGTGACTTTTATTTATCAATTTAAATTATTTGTTTTGTTTTGTTTGATGCATTGCAGCCTCAAGATTTATTTTATACATCTTACATTATAAAACTCCGACTTATATGTGAATATAATAAGATGGTCTATTACATATTTGAAATTAATATTAGGTACTTATGTTTCCAATTTGTAATTAGAATCTCAGTATAAAGGGTGATATTCCCTACTCACACTATTCCACCGGTAACTTAACGAGAAAAAATCAATATTACTTAACGAAACATATATTTATTCTTTGTCGTCAAATTTATAAATGTTTGTATTATTTATATTTTCTTTTGCAACCAATATAAGTCTCACTACTACTTAGTTCATCTTGTTTAAATGTTATTTTTATATGTTATATATAACGAATCTTCGATAGGAAGATGAGTCTAAAGATATCGCAGTATGACGGCTGCTTTACTCTTCACAGCGCCTCCACCGATAACAATGTCGTTTGCAATTGATTCTGGGCTCAAAAATTGTTAATACCAATAATTTAATTGAATTTAATCGATAACTTCTATAAGCATAATAATAGCTAATAGACGTCTTTGATTAAACAATTTCAGTAGCATCAATTTAACCATTCAGTATCGAATTCTAGGTAAGCCTACAATACTAGTTAATAGTTTAAGCCTAACAATGTAATTAATGCCCCATTTCTATTGTTGCAGACTAGCTTGGATACGACCTTAGAGGCGTTCAGGCATAATCCAATGGACGTTCAGTCGTAATCCAATGGGTCCGTACCTGCGGTTCCTCTCGTACTACGCAGGAATGCTATCGCAACAACGACTCATCAGTAGGGTCGTCTCACGATGGTCTAAACTCAGATCACGTTCCCTTGCATGGGTGAACAATCCAACGCTTGGTGAATTTTGCTTCACAATGATAGGAAGAGCCGACAACGAAAGATCAAAAAGCGACGTCGCTATGAACGCTTGGTCGCCACAAGCCAGTTATCCCTGTGGTAACTTTTCTAACACTTCTTGCTAAAAACTCTTCTCATGCTTTAGCAGTCTCTATGTGTACAAAACATCGAGATCAAGCAAGCAAACACCCTTTTGCTCAAAGTGTGGCTTCTGATAAAAATCACCTTACTATACATCAGACGATTCAGAGCCATAAAAATCCAAAATCTTCAACTGTGCTCCGATTGCGGTTCTTGATACCTCTAATGATAGGCCTCAGGACCTGTACATTTTATGCCAACGCGTATTTAGGTTCCTTGATTCCATTGAAAATCACCTTACTATACTATAGTTCTTTATTCAGAGCCATAAAAATCCAAAATCCGCAATTGTGCTCCGATTTCTGTTCTTGATACATTTAATGAAAGGTCTTGGAACCTGTAACTGCTGTTCCAACGCGTATTTAGATCCCATAATTATTTCAGTACATTTCATAGAAAATTCGATTTGATGAAAATCACCTTAGCATAGATCACACGATTCAGAGCTATAAAAATCCAAAATCTGCAATTGGGCTCCGATTGCGGTTCTCGATACCTCAAATGATAGGTCAAGGAACCTGTAATTGCTTTAAAATACATTTCGTGGAAAATTCGATTCGAAGAAAATCACCTTATTATAGCTCAGCCGATTCAGAGCTGTAAAAATCCGAAATCTGCAATTGGGCTCCGATTGCGGTTCTCTATACCTTAAATGATAGGTCACGGGACCTGTAATTGCTATACCATACATTTCGTAGTAAATTCGATTCGAAGAAAATCACCTTACTATAGCTCAGAGCTTCAGAGCTGTAAAAATCCGAAATCTGCAATTGTGCTCCGATTGCGGTTCTTGATACCTCAAATGATAGGTCTCGGGACTTGTAATTGTTATGCCAAACCGCATTAAAATTGGTTGATTATTTCCATACATTTCACAGAAAAATCGATTCGAAGAAAATCACCTTACTATAGCTCAGCCGATTCAGAGCTGTAAAAATCCGAAATCTGCAATTGTGCTCCGATTGCGGTTCTTGATACCCTGAATGATAGGTCACGAGACCTGTAATTGCTATACCATACATTTCGAAGAAAGTTCGATTCGAAGAAAATCACCTTACTATAGCTCAGCCGATTCAGAGCTGTAAAAATCCGAAATCTGCAATTGTGCTCCGATTGCGGTTCTTGACACCTCAAATGATAGGTCTCGGGACTTGTAATTGTTATACCAAACCGCATTAAAATTGGTTGATTATTTCCATACATTTCACAGAAAAATCGATTCGGAGAAAATCACCTTACTATAGCTCAGCCGATTCAGAGCTGTAAAAATCCGAAATCTGCAATTGTGCTCCGATTGCGGTTCTTGATACCTTAAATGATAGGTCACGAGACCTGTAATTGCTATACCATACATTTCGAAGAAAGTTTGATTCGAAGAAAATCACCTTACTATAGCTCAGCCGATTCAGAGCTGTAAAAATCCGAAATCTGCAATTGTGCTCCGATTGCGGTTCTTGATACCTTAAATGATAGGTCACGAGACCTGTAATTGCTATACCATACATTTCGAAGAAAGTTCGATTCGAAGAAAATCACCTTACTATAGCTCAGCCGATTCAGAGCTGTAAAAATCCGAAATCTGCAATTGTGCTCCGATTGCGGTTCTTGATACCTTAAATGATAGGTCTCGGGACCTGTAATTGCTATACCATACATTTCGAAGAAAGTTCGATTCGAAGAAAATCACCTTACTATAGCTCAGCCGATTCAGAGCTGTAAAAATGCGAAATCTGCAATTGTGCTCCGATTGCGGTTCTTGATACCTTAAATGATAGGTCTCGGGACCTGTAATTGCTATACCATACATTTCGAAGAAAGTTCGATTCGAAGAAAATCACCTTACTATAGCTCAGCCGATTCAGAGCTGTAAAAATCCGAAATCTGCAATTGTGCTCCGATTGCGGTTCTTGATACCTTAAATGATAGGTCTCGGGACCTGTAATTGCTATACCTTATATTTCGAAGAAAGTTCGATTCGAAGAAAATCACCTTACTATAGCTCAGCCGATTCAGAGCTGTAAAAATCCGAAATCTGCAATTGTGCTCCGATTGCGGTTCTTGATACCTTAAATGATAGGTCTCGGGACCTGTAATTGCTATACCATACATTTCGAAGAAAGTTCGATTCGATGAAAATCACCTTACTAGCTCAGCCGATTCAGAGCTGTAAAAATCCGAAATCTGCAATTGTGCTCCGATTGCGGTTCTTGATACCTCAAATGATAGGTCACGAGACCTGTAATTGCTATACCATACATTTCGAAGATAGTTCGATTCGAAGAAAATCACCTTACTATAGCTCAGCCGATTCAGAGCTGTAACATTTCGAAATCTGCAATTGTGCTCCGATTGCGGTTCTTGATACCTTAAATGATAGGTCACGAGACCTGTAATTGCTATACCATACATTTCGAAGAAAGTTTGATTCGAAGAAAATCACCTTACTATAGCTCAGCCGATTCAGAGCTGTAAAAATCCGAAATCTGCAATTGTGCTCCGATTGCGGTTCTTGATACCTTAAATGATAGGTCTCGGGACCTGTAATTGCTATACCATACATTTCGAAGAAAGTTCGATTCGAAGAAAATCACCTTACTATAGCTCAGCCGATTCAGAGCTGTAAAAATGCGAAATCTGCAATTGTGCTCCGATTGCGGTTCTTGATACCTTAAATGATAGGTCTCGGGACCTGTAATTGCTATACCATACATTTCGAAGAAAGTTCGATTCGAAGAAAATCACCTTACTATAGCTCAGCCGATTCAGAGCTGTAAAAATCCGAAATCTGCAATTGTGCTCCGATTGCGGTTCTTGATACCTCAAATGATAGGTCACGAGACCTGTAATTGCTATACCATACATTTCGAAGAAAGTTCGATTCGAAGAAAATCACCTTACTATAGCTCAGCCGATTCAGAGCTGTAAAAATCCGAAATCTGCAATTGTGCTCCGATTGCGGTTCTTGATACCTTAAATGATAGGTCTCGGGACCTGTAATTGCTATACCATACATTTCGAAGAAAGTTCGATTCGAAGAAAATCACCTTACTAGCTCAGCCGATTCAGAGCTGTAAAAATCCGAAATCTGCAATTGTGCTCCGATTGCGGTTCTTGATACCTTAAATGATAGGTCACGAGACCTGTAATTGCTATACCATACATTTCGAAGAAAGTTCGATTCGAAGAAAATCACCTTACTAGCTCAGCCGATTCAGAGCTGTAAAATTCCGAAATCTGCAATTGTGCTCCGATTGCGGTTCTTGATACCTTAAATGATAGGTCACGAGACCTGTAATTGCTATACCATACATTTCGAAGAAAGTTCGATTCGAAGAAAATCACCTTACTATAGCTCAGCCGATTCAGAGCTGTAAAATTCCGAAATCTGCAATTGTGCCCGAATGCGGTTCTTGATACCTCAAATGATAGGTCACGAGACCTGTAATTGCTATACCATACATTTCGAAGATAGTTCGATTCGAAGAAAATCACCTTACTATAGCTCAGCCGATTCAGAGCTGTAACATTTCGAAATCTGCAATTGTGCTCCGATTGCGGTTCTTGATACCTTAAATGATAGGTCTCGGAACTTGTAATTGTTATGCCAAACCGCATTAAAATTGGTTGATTATTTCCATATATTTCACAGAAAAATCGATTCGAAGAAAATCACCTTAATATAGCTCAGCCGATTCAGAGCTGTAAAATTCCGAAATCTGCAATTGTGCTCCGATTGCGGTTCTTGATACTCTGAATGATAGGTCACGAGACCTGTAATTGCTATACCATACATTTCGAAGAAAGTTCGATTCGAAGAAAATCACCTTACTATAGCTCAGCCGATTCAGAGCTGTAAAAATCCGAAATCTGCAATTGTGCTCCGATTGCGGTTCTTGATACCTTAAATGATAGGTCTCGGGACCTGTAATTGCTATACCATACATTTCGAAGAAAGTTCGATTCGAAGAAAATCACCTTACTATAGCTCAGCCGATTCAGAGCTGTAAAAATCCGAAATCTGCAATTGTGCTCCGATTGCGGTTCTTGATACCTTAAATGATAGGTCTCGGGACCTGTAATTGCTATACCATACATTTCGAAGAAAGTTCGATTCGAAGAAAATCACCTTACTATAGCTCAGCCGATTCAGAGCTGTAAAAATCCGAAATCTGCAATTGTGCTCCGATTGCGGTTCTTGATACCTTAAATGATAGGTCTCGGGACCTGTAATTGCTATACCATACATTTCGAAGAAAGTTCGATTCGAAGAAAATCACCTTACTAGCTCAGCCGATTCAGAGCTGTAAAATTCCGAAATCTGCAATTGTGCTCCGATTGCGGTTCTTGATACCTTAAATGATAGGTCACGAGACCTGTAATTGCTATACCATACATTTCGAAGAAAGTTCGATTCGAAGGAAATCACCTTACTAGCTCAGCCGATTCAGAGCTGTAAAATTCCGAAATCTGCAATTGTGCCCGAATGCGGTTCTTGATACCTCAAATGATAGGTCACGAGACCTGTAATTGCTATACCATACATTTCGAAGATAGTTCGATTCGAAGAAAATCACCTTACTATAGCTCAGCCGATTCAGAGCTGTAACATTTCGAAATCTGCAATTGTGCTCCGATTGCGGTTCTTGATACCTTAAATGATAGGTCACGAGACCTGTAATTGCTATATCATACATTTCGAAGAAAGTTCGATTCGAAGAAAATCACCTTACTATAGCTCAGCCGATTCAGAGCTGTAAAAATCCGAAATCTGCAATTGTGCTCCGATTGCGGTTCTTGATACCTTAAATGATAGGTCTCGGGACCTGTAATTGCTATACCATACATTTCGAAGAAAGTTCGATTCGAAGAAAATCACCTTACTATAGCTCAGCCGATTCAGAGCTGTAAAAATCCGAAATCTGCAATTGTGCTCCGATTGCGGTTCTTGATACCTCAAATGATAGGTCACGAGACCTGTAATTGCTATACCATACATTTCGAAGAAAGTTCGATTCGAAGAAAATCACCTTACTATAGCTCAGCCGATTCAGAGCTGTAAAAATCCGAAATCTGCAATTGTGCTCCGATTGCGGTTCTTGATACCTTAAATGATAGGTCTCGGGACCTGTAATTGCTATACCATACATTTCGAAGAAAGTTCGATTCGAAGAAAATCACCTTACTAGCTCAGCCGATTCAGAGCTGTAAAAATCCGAAATCTGCAATTGTGCTCCGATTGCGGTTCTTGATACCTTAAATGATAGGTCACGAGACCTGTAATTGCTATACCATACATTTCGAAGAAAGTTCGATTCGAAGAAAATCACCTTACTAGCTCAGCCGATTCAGAGCTGTAAAATTCCGAAATCTGCAATTGTGCTCCGATTGCGGTTCTTGATACCTTAAATGATAGGTCACGAGACCTGTAATTGCTATACCATACATTTCGAAGAAAGTTCGATTCGAAGAAAATCACCTTACTATAGCTCAGCCGATTCAGAGCTGTAAAATTCCGAAATCTGCAATTGTGCCCGAATGCGGTTCTTGATACCTCAAATGATAGGTCACGAGACCTGTAATTGCTATACCATACATTTCGAAGATAGTTCGATTCGAAGAAAATCACCTTACTATAGCTCAGCCGATTCAGAGCTGTAACATTTCGAAATCTGCAATTGTGCTCCGATTGCGGTTCTTGATACCTTAAATGATAGGTCTCGGAACTTGTAATTGTTATGCCAAACCGCATTAAAATTGGTTGATTATTTCCATATATTTCACAGAAAAATCGATTCGAAGAAAATCACCTTAATATAGCTCAGCCGATTCAGAGCTGTAAAATTCCGAAATCTGCAATTGTGCTCCGATTGCGGTTCTTGATACTCTGAATGATAGGTCACGAGACCTGTAATTGCTATACCATACATTTCGAAGAAAGTTCGATTCGAAGAAAATCACCTTACTATAGCTCAGCCGATTCAGAGCTGTAAAAATCCGAAATCTGCAATTGTGCTCCGATTGCGGTTCTTGATACCTTAAATGATAGGTCTCGGGACCTGTAATTGCTATACCATACATTTCGAAGAAAGTTCGATTCGAAGAAAATCACCTTACTATAGCTCAGCCGATTCAGAGCTGTAAAAATCCGAAATCTGCAATTGTGCTCCGATTGCGGTTCTTGATACCTTAAATGATAGGTCTCGGGACCTGTAATTGCTATACCATACATTTCGAAGAAAGTTCGATTCGAAGAAAATCACCTTACTATAGCTCAGCCGATTCAGAGCTGTAAAAATCCGAAATCTGCAATTGTGCTCCGATTGCGGTTCTTGATACCTTAAATGATAGGTCTCGGGACCTGTAATTGCTATACCATACATTTCGAAGAAAGTTCGATTCGAAGAAAATCACCTTACTAGCTCAGCCGATTCAGAGCTGTAAAATTCCGAAATCTGCAATTGTGCTCCGATTGCGGTTCTTGATACCTTAAATGATAGGTCACGAGACCTGTAATTGCTATACCATACATTTCGAAGAAAGTTCGATTCGAAGGAAATCACCTTACTAGCTCAGCCGATTCAGAGCTGTAAAATTCCGAAATCTGCAATTGTGCCCGAATGCGGTTCTTGATACCTCAAATGATAGGTCACGAGACCTGTAATTGCTATACCATACATTTCGAAGATAGTTCGATTCGAAGAAAATCACCTTACTATAGCTCAGCCGATTCAGAGCTGTAAAATTTCGAAATCTGCAATTGTGCTCCGATTGCGGTTCTTGATACCTTAAATGATAGGTCTCGGGACCTGTAATTGCTATACCATACATTTCGAAGAAAGTTCGATTCGAAGAAAATCACCTTACTAGCTCAGCCGATTCAGAGCTGTAAAATTCCGAAATCTGCAATTGTGCTCCGATTGCGGTTCTTGATACCTTAAATGATAGGTCACGAGACCTGTAATTGCTATACCATACATTTCGAAGAAAGTTCGATTCGAAGGAAATCACCTTACTAGCTCAGCCGATTCAGAGCTGTAAAATTCCGAAATCTGCAATTGTGCCCGAATGCGGTTCTTGATACCTCAAATGATAGGTCACGAGACCTGTAATTGCTATACCATACATTTCGAAGATAGTTCGATTCGAAGAAAATCACCTTACTATAGCTCAGCCGATTCAGAGCTGTAACATTTCGAAATCTGCAATTGTGCTCCGATTGCGGTTCTTGATACCTTAAATGATAGGTCACGAGACCTGTAATTGCTATATCATACATTTCGAAGAAAGTTCGATTCGAAGAAAATCACCTTACTATAGCTCAGCCGATTCAGAGCTGTAAAAATCCGAAATCTGCAATTGTGCTCCGATTGCGGTTCTTGATACCTCAAATGATAGGTCTCGGGACTTGTAATTGTTATGCCAAACCGCATTAAAATTGGTTGATTATTTCCATATATTTCACAGAAAAATCGATTCGAAGAAAATCACCTTAATATAGCTCAGCCGATTCAGAGCTGTAAAATTCCGAAATCTGCAATTGTGCTCCGATTGCGGTTCTTGATACTCTGAATGATAGGTCACGAGACCTGTAATTGCTATACCATACATTTCGAAGAAAGTTCGATTCGAAGAAAATCACCTTACTATAGCTCAGCCGATTCAGAGCTGTAAAAATCTGAAATCTGCAATTGTGCTCCGATTGCGGTTCTTGATACCTTAAATGATAGGTCACCAGACCTGGAATTGCTATACCATACATTTCGAAGAAAGTTCGATTCGAAGAAAATCACCTTACTATAGCTCAGCCGATTCAGAGCTGTAAAATTCCGAAATCTGCAATTGTGCTCCGATTGCGGTTCTTGATACCTTAAATGATAGGTCTCGGGACCTGTAATTGCTATACCATACATTTCGAAGAAAGTTCGATTCGAAGAAAATCACCTTACTATAGCTCAGCCGATTCAGAGCTGTAAAATTCCGAAATCTGCAATTGTGCTCCGATTGCGGTTCTTGATACCCTAAATGATAGGTCTCGGGACCTGTAATTGCTATACCATACATTTCGAAGAAAGTTCGATTCGAAGAAAATCACCTTACTATAGCTCAGCCGATTCAGAGCTGTAAAATTCCGAAATCTGCAATTGTGCTCCGATTGCGGTTCTTGATACCTTAAATGATAGGTCTCGGGACCTGTAATTGCTATACCATACATTTCGAAGAAAGTTCGATTCGAAGAAAATCACCTTACTATAGCTCAGCCGATTCAGAGCTGTTAAAATCCGAAATCTGCAATTGTGCTCCGATTGCGGTTCTTGATACCTTAAATGATAGGTCTCGGGACCTGTAATTGCTATACCATACATTTCGAAGAAAGTTCGATTCGAAGAAAATCACCTTACTAGCTCAGCCGATTCAGAGCTGTAAAAATCCGAAATCTGCAATTGTGCTCCGATTGCGGTTCTTGATACCTCAAATGATAGGTCTCGGAACTTGTAATTGTTATGCCAAACCGCATTAAAATTGGTTGATTATTTCCATATATTTCACAGAAAAATCGATTCGAAGAAAATCACCTTAATATAGCTCAGCCGATTCAGAGCTGTAAAATTCCGAAATCTGCAATTGTGCTCCGATTGCGGTTCTTGATACTCTGAATGATAGGTCACGAGACCTGTAATTGCTATACCATACATTTCGAAGAAAGTTCGATTCGAAGAAAATCACCTTACTATAGCTCAGCCGATTCAGAGCTGTAAAAATCTGAAATCTGCAATTGTGCTCCGATTGCGGTTCTTGATACCTTAAATGATAGGTCACGAGACCTGTAATTGCTATATCATACATTTCGAAGAAAGTTCGATTCGAAGAAAATCACCTTACTATAGCTCAGCCGATTCAGAGCTGTAAAAATCCGAAATCTGCAATTGTGCTCCGATTGCGGTTCTTGATACCTTAAATGATAGGTCACGAGACCTGTAATTGCTATACAATACATTTCGAAGAAAGTTCGATTCGAAGAAAATCACCTTACTAGCTCAGCCGATTCAGAGCTGTAAAAATCCGAAATCTGCAATTGTGCTCCGATTGCGGTTCTTGATACCTCAAATGATAGGTCTCGGGACTTGTAATTGTTATGCCAAACCGCATTAAAATTGGTTGATTATTTCCATATATTTCACAGAAAAATCGATTCGAAGAAAATCACCTTAATATAGCTCAGCCGATTCAGAGCTGTAAAATTCCGAAATCTGCAATTGTGCTCCGATTGCGGTTCTTGATACTCTGAATGATAGGTCACGAGACCTGTAATTGCTATACCATACATTTCGAAGAAAGTTCGATTCGAAGAAAATCACCTTACTATAGCTCAGCCGATTCAGAGCTGTAAAAATCCGAAATCTGCAATTGTGCTCCGATTGCGGTTCTTGATACCTTAAATGATAGGTCACGAGACCTGTAATTGCTATATCATACATTTCGAAGAAAGTTCGATTCGAAGAAAATCACCTTACTATAGCTCAGCCGATTCAGAGCTGTAAAAATCCGAAATCTGCAATTGTGCTCCGATTGCGGTTCTTGATACCTTAAATGATAGGTCACGAGACCTGTAATTGCTATACAATACATTTCGAAGAAAGTTCGATTCGAAGAAAATCACCTTACTAGCTCAGCCGATTCAGAGCTGTAAAAATCCGAAATCTGCAATTGTGCTCCGATTGCGGTTCTTGATACCTCAAATGATAGGTCTCGGGACTTGTAATTGTTATGCCAAACCGCATTAAAATTGGTTGATTATTTCCATATATTTCACAGAAAAATCGATTCGAAGAAAATCACCTTAATATAGCTCAGCCGATTCAGAGCTGTAAAATTCCGAAATCTGCAATTGTGCTCCGATTGCGGTTCTTGATACTCTGAATGATAGGTCACGAGACCTGTAATTGCTATACCATACATTTCGAAGAAAGTTCGATTCGAAGAAAATCACCTTACTATAGCTCAGCCGATTCAGAGCTGTAAAAATCTGAAATCTGCAATTGTGCTCCGATTGCGGTTCTTGATACCTTAAATGATAGGTCACCAGACCTGGAATTGCTATACCATACATTTCGAAGAAAGTTCGATTCGAAGAAAATCACCTTACTATAGCTCAGCCGATTCAGAGCTGTAAAATTCCGAAATCTGCAATTGTGCTCCGATTGCGGTTCTTGATACCTTAAATGATAGGTCTCGGGACCTGTAATTGCTATACCATACATTTCGAAGAAAGTTCGATTCGAAGAAAATCACCTTACTATAGCTCAGCCGATTCAGAGCTGTAAAAATCCGAAATCTGCAATTGTGCTCCGATTGCGGTTCTTGATACCTTAAATGATAGGTCTCGGGACCTGTAATTGCTATACCATACATTTCGAAGAAAGTTCGATTCGAAGAAAATCACCTTACTATAGCTCAGCCGATTCAGAGCTGTTAAAATCCGAAATCTGCAATTGTGCTCCGATTGCGGTTCTTGATACCTTAAATGATAGGTCACGAGACCTGTAATTGCTATACCATACATTTCGAAGAAAGTTCGATTCGAAGAAAATCACCTTACTATAGCTCAGCCGATTCAGAGCTGTAAAAATCCGAAATCTGCAATTGTGCTCCGATTGCGGTTCTTGATACCTCAAATGATAGGTCACGAGACCTGTAATTGCTATACCATACATTTCGAAGATAGTTCGATTCGAAGAAAATCACCTTACTATAGCTCAGCCGATTCAGAGCTGTAAAATTCCGAAATCTGCAATTGTGCTCCGATTGCTGTTCTTGATACCTTAAATGATAGGGCACGAGACCTGTAATTGCTATACCATACATTTCGAAGAAAGATCGATTCGAAGAAAATCACCTTACTATAGCTCAGCCGATTCAGAGCTGTAACATTTCGAAATCTGCAATTGTGCTCCGATTGCGGTTCTTGATACCTTAAATGATAGGTCACGAGACCTGTAATTGCTATACCATACATTTCGAAGAAAGTTCGATTCGAAGAAAATCACCTTACTATAGCTCAGCCGATTCAGAGCTGTAAAAATCCGAAATCTGCAATTGTGCTCCGATTGCGGTTCTTGATACCTTAAATGAAAGGTCACGAGACCTGTAATTGCTATACCATACATTTCGAAGAAAGTTCGATTCGAAGAAAATCACCTTACTATAGCTCAGCCGATTCAGAGCTGTAAAATTCCGAAATCTGCAATTGTGCTCCGATTGCGGTTCTTGATACCTTAAATGATAGGTCACGAGACCTGTAATTGCTATACCATACATTTCGAAGAAAGTTCGATTCGAAGAAAATCACCTTACTATAGCTCAGCCGATTCAGAGCTGTAAAATTCCGAAATCTGCAATTGTGCTCCGATTGCGGTTCTTGATACCTTAAATGATAGGTCTCGGGACTTGTAATTGTTATGCCAAACCGCATTAAAATTGGTTGATTATTTCCATACATTTGACAGAAAAATCGATTCGAAGAAAATCACCTTACTATAGCTCAGCCGATTCAGAGCTGTAAAAATCCGAAATCTGCAATTGTGCTCCGATTGCGGTTCTTGATACTCTGAATGATAGGTCACGAGACCTGTAATTGCTATACCATACATTTCGAAGAAAGTTCGATTCGAAGAAAATCACCTTACTATAGCTCAGCCGATTCAGAGCTGTAAAATCCGAAATCTGCAATTGTGCTCCGATTGCGGTTCTTGATACCTTAAATGATAGGTCACGAGACCTGTAATTGCTATACCATACATTTCGAAGAAAGTTCGATTCGAAGAAAATCACCTTACTATAGCTCAGCCGATTCAGAGCTGTAAAAATCCGAAATCTGCAATTGTGCTCCGATTGCGGTTCTTGATACCTTAAATGAAAGGTCACGAGACCTGTAATTGCTATACCATACATTTCGAAGAAAGTTCGATTCGAAGAAAATCACCTTACTATAGCTCAGCCGATTCAGAGCTGTAAAATTCCGAAATCTGCAATTGTGCTCCGATTGCGGTTCTTGATACCTTAAATGATAGGTCACGAGACCTGTAATTGCTATACCATACATTTCGAAGAAAGTTCGATTCGAAGAAAATCACCTTACTATAGCTCAGCCGATTCAGAGCTGTAAAAATCTGAAATCTGCAATTGTGCTCCGATTGCGGTTCTTGATACCTTAAATGATAGGTCTCGGGACCTGTAATTGCTATACCATACATTTCGAAGAAAGTTCGATTCGAAGAAAATCACCTTACTATAGCTCAGCCGATTCAGAGCTGTTAAAATCCGAAATCTGCAATTGTGCTCCGATTGCGGTTCTTGATACCTTAAATGATAGGTCACGAGACCTGTAATTGCTATACCATACATTTCGAAGAAAGTTCGATTCGAAGAAAATCACCTTACTATAGCTCAGCCGATTCAGAGCTGTAAAAATCCGAAATCTGCAATTGTGCTCCGATTGCGGTTCTTGATACCTTAAATGAAAGGTCACGAGACCTGTAATTGCTATACCATACATTTCGAAGAAAGTTCGATTCGAAGAAAATCACCTTACTATAGCTCAGCCGATTCAGAGCTGTAAAATTCCGAAATCTGCAATTGTGCTCCGATTGCGGTTCTTGATACCTTAAATGATAGGTCACGAGACCTGTAATTGCTATACCATACATTTCGAAGAAAGTTCGATTCGAAGAAAATCACCTTACTATAGCTCAGCCGATTCAGAGCTGTAAAATTCCGAAATCTGCAATTGTGCTCCGATTGCGGTTCTTGATACCTTAAATGATAGGTCTCGGGACTTGTAATTGTTATGCCAAACCGCATTAAAATTGGTTGATTATTTCCATACATTTCACAGAAAAATCGATTCGAAGAAAATCACCTTACTATAGCTCAGCCGATTCAGAGCTGTAAAAATCCGAAATCTGCAATTGTGCTCCGATTGCGGTTCTTGATACTCTGAATGATAGGTCACGAGACCTGTAATTGCTATACCATACATTTCGAAGAAAGTTCGATTCGAAGAAAATCACCTTACTATAGCTCAGCCGATTCAGAGCTGTAAAATTCCGAAATCTGCAATTGTGCTCCGATTGCGGTTCTTGATACCTCAAATGATAGGTCTCGGGACTTGTAATTGTTATGCCAAACCGCATTAAAATTGGTTGATTATTTCCATACATTTCACAGAAAAATCGATTCGAAGAAAATCACCTTACTATAGCTCAGCCGATTCAGAGCTGTAAAAATCTGAAATCTGCAATTGTGCTCCGATTGCGGCTCTTGATACCTTAAATGATAGGTCACGAGACCTGTAATTGCTATACCATTCATTTCGAAGAAAGTTCGATTCGAAGAAAATCACCTTACTATAGCTCAGCCGATTCAGAGCTGTAAAATTCCGAAATCTGCAATTGTGCTCCGATTGCGATTCTTGATACCTTAAATGATAGGTCACGAGACCTGTAATTGCTATACCATACATTTCGCAGAAAGTTCGATTCGAAGAAAATCACCTTACTATAGCTCAGCCGATTCAGAGCTGTAAAATTCCGAAATCTGCAATTGTGCTCCGATTGCGGTTCTTGATACCTTAAATGATAGGTCTCGGGACTTGTAATTGTTATGCCAAACCGCATTAAAATTGGTTGATTATTTCCATACATTTGACAGAAAAATCGATTCGAAGAAAATCACCTTACTATAGCTCAGCCGATTCAGAGCTGTAAAAATCCGAAATCTGCAATTGTGCTCCGATTGCGGTTCTTGATACTCTGAATGATAGGTCACGAGACCTGTAATTGCTATACCATACATTTCGAAGAAAGTTCGATTCGAAGAAAATCACCTTACTATAGCTCAGCCGATTCAGAGCTGTAAAATTCCGAAATCTGCAATTGTGCTCCGATTGCGGTTCTTGATACCTTAAATGATAGGTCACGAGACCTGTAATTGCTATACCATACATTTCGAAGAAAGTTCGATTCGAAGAAAATCACCTTACTATAGCTCAGCCGATTCAGAGCTGTAAAATTCCGAAATCTGCAATTGTGCTCCGATTGCGGTTCTTGATACTCTGAATGATAGGTCACGAGACCTGTAATTGCTATACCATACATTTCGAAGAAAGTTCGATTCGAAGAAAATCACCTTACTATAGCTCAGCCGATTCAGAGCTGTAAAAATCCGAAATCTGCAATTGTGCTCCGATTGCGGTTCTTGATACTCTGAATGATAGGTCACGAGACCTGTAATTGCTATACCATACATTTCGAAGAAAGTTCGATTCGAAGAAAATCACCTTACTATAGCTCAGCCGATTCAGAGCTGTAAAATTCCGAAATCTGCAATTGTGCTCCGATTGCGGTTCTTGATACCTTAAATGATAGGTCACGAGACCTGTAATTGCTATACCATACATTTCGAAGAAAGTTCGATTCGAAGAAAATCACCTTACTATAGCTCAGCCGATTCAGAGCTGTAAAATTCCGAAATCTGCAATTGTGCTCCGATTGCGGTTCTTGATACCTTAAATGATAGGTTTTGGGACTTGTAATTGTTATGCCAAACCGCATTAAAATTGGTTGATTATTTCCATACATTTTACAGAAAAATCGATTCGAAGAAAATCACCTTACTATAGCTCAGCCGATTCAGAGCTGTAAAAATCCGAAATCTGCAATTGTGCTCCGATTGCGGTTCTTGATACTCTGAATGATAGGTCACGAGACCTGTAATTGCTATACCATACATTTCGAAGAAAGTTCGATTCGAAGAAAATCACCTTACTATAGCTCAGCCGATTCAGAGCTGTAAAATTCCGAAATCTGCAATTGTGCTCCGATTGCGGTTCTTGATACCTTAAATGATAGGTCACGAGACCTGTAATTGCTATACCATACATTTCGAAGAAAGTTCGATTCGAAGAAAATCACCTTACTATAGCTCAGCCGATTCAGAGCTGTAAAATTCCGAAATCTGCAATTGTGCTCCGATTGCGGTTCTTGATACTCTGAATGATAGGTCACGAGACCTGTAATTGCTATACCATACATTTCGAAGAAAGTTCGATTCGAAGAAAATCACCTTACTATAGCTCAGCCGATTTAGAGCTGTAAAATTCCGAAATCTGCAATTGTGCTCCGATTGCGGTTCTTGATACCTTAAATGATAGGTCTCGGGACTTGTAATTGTTATGCCAAACCGCATTAAAATTGGTTGATTATTTCCATACATTTCACAGAAAAATCGATTCGAAGAAAATCACCTTACTATAGCTCAGCCGATTCAGAGCTGTAAAAATCCGAAATCTGCAATTGTGCTCCGATTGCGGTTCTTGATACCTTAAATGATAGGTCACGAGACCTGTAATTGCTATACCATTCATTTCGAAGAAAGTTCGATTCGAAGAAAATCACCTTACTATAGCTCAGCCGATTCAGAGCTGTAAAATTCCGAAATCTGCAATTGTGCTCCGATTGCGATTCTTGATACCTTAAATGATAGGTCACGAGACCTGTAATTGCTATACCATACATTTCGCAGAAAGTTCGATTCGAAGAAAATCACCTTACTATAGATCAGCCGATTCAGAGCTGTAAAATTCCGAAATCTGCAATTGTGCTCCGAATGCGGTTCTTGATACCTTAAATGATAGGTCTCGGGACTTGTAATTGTTATGCCAAACCGCATTAAAATTGGTTGATTATTTCCATACATTTCACAGAAAAATCGATTCGAAGAAAATCACCTTACTATAGCTCAGCCGATTCAGAGCTGTAAAAATCCGAAATCTGCAATTGTGCTTCGATTGCGGTTCTTGATACTCTGAATGATAGGTCACGAGACCTGTAATTGCTATACCATACATTTCGAAGAAAGTTCGATTCGAAGAAAATCACCTTACTATAGCTCAGCCGATTCAGAGCTGTAAAATTCCGAAATCTGCAATTGTGCTCCGATTGCGGTTCTTGATACCTTAAATGATAGGTCACGAGACCTGTAATTGCTATACCATACATTTCGAAGAAAGTTCGATTCGAAGAAAATCACCTTACTATAGCTCAGCCGATTCAGAGCTGTAAAATTCCGAAATCTGCAATTGTGCTCCGATTGCGGTTCTTGATACCTTAAATGATAGGTCTCGGGACTTGTAATTGTTATGCCAAACCGCATTAAAATTGGTTGATTATATCCATACATTTCACAGAAAATCGATTCGAAGAAAATCACCTTACTATAGCTCAGCCGATTCAGAGCTGTAAAAATCCGAAATCTGCAATTGTGCTCCGATTGCGGTTCTTGATACTCTGAATGATAGGTCACGAGACCTGTAATTGCTATACCATACATTTCGAAGAAAGTTCGATTCGAAGAAAATCACCTTACTATAGCTCAGCCGATTCAGAGCTGTAAAATTCCGAAATCTGCAATTGTGCTCCGATTGCGGTTCTTGATACCTTAAATGATAGGTCACGAGACCTGTAATTGCTATACCATACATTTCGAAGAAAGTTCGATTCGAAGAAAATCACCTTACTATAGCTCAGCCGATTCAGAGCTGTAAAAATCTGAAATCTGCAATTGTGCTCCGATTGCGGTTCTTGATACCTTAAATGATAGGTCACGAGACCTGTAATTGCTATACCATACATTTCGAAGAAAGTTCGATTCGAAGAAAATCACCTTACTATAGCTCAGCAGATTCAGAGCTGTAAAATTCCGAAATCTGCAATTGTGCTCCGATTGCGGTTCTTGATACCTTAAATGATAGGTCACGAGACCTGTAATTGCTATACCATACATTTCGAAGAAAGTTCGATTCGAAGAAAATCACCTTACTATAGCTCAGCCGATTCAGAGCTGTAAAATTCCGAAATCTGCAATTGTGCTCCGATTGCGGTTCTTGATACCTTAAATGATAGGTCTCGGGACTTGTAATTGTTATGCCAAACCGCATTAAAATTGGTTGATTATTTCCATACATTTCACAGAAAAATCGATGCGAAGAAAATCACCTTACTATAGCTCAGCCGATTCAGAGCTGTAAAAATCCGAAATCTGCAATTGTGCTCCGATTGCGGTTCTTGATACTCTGAATGATAGGTCACGAGACCTGTAATTGCTATACCATACATTTCGAAGAAAGTTCGATTCGAAGAAAATCACCTTACTATAGCTTAGCCGATTCAGAGCTGTAAAAATCCGAAATCTGCAATTGTGCTCCGATTGCGGTTCTTGATACTCTGAATGATAGGTCACGAGACCTGTAATTGCTATACCATACATTTCGAAGAAAGTTCGATTCGAAGAAAATCACCTTACTATAGCTCAGCCGATTCAGAGCTGTAAAATTCCGAAATCTGCAATTGTGCTCCGATTGCGGTTCTTGATACTCTGAATGATAGGTCACGAGACCTGTAATTGCTATACCATACATTTCGAAGAAAGTTCGATTCGAAGAAAATCACCTTACTATAGCTCAGCCGATTCAGAGCTGTAAAAATCCGAAATCTGCAATTGTGCTCCGATTGCGGTTCTTGATACCTTAAATGATAGGTCTCGGGACTTGTAATTGTTATGCCAAACCGTCTTAAAATTGGTTGATTATTTCCATACATTTCACAGAAAAATCGATTCGAAGAAAATCACCTTACTATAGCTCAGCCGATTCAGAGCTGTAAAAATCCGAAATCTGCAATTGTGCTCCGATTGCGGTTCTTGATACTCTGAATGATAGGTCACGAGACCTGTAATTGCTATACCATACATTTCGAAGAAAGTTCGATTCGAAGAAAATCACCTTACTATAGCTCAGCCGATTTAGAGCTGTAAAATTCCGAAATCTGCAATTGTGCTCCGATTGCGGTTCTTGATACCTTAAATGATAGGTCTCGGGACTTGTAATTGTTATGCCAAACCGCATTAAAATTGGTTGATTATTTCCATACATTTCACAGAAAAATCGATTCGAAGAAAATCACCTTACTATAGCTCAGCCGATTCAGAGCTGTAAAAATCCGAAATCTGCAATTGTGCTCCGATTGCGGTTCTTGATACCTTAAATGATAGGTCACGAGACCTGTAATTGCTATACCATTCATTTCGAAGAAAGTTCGATTCGAAGAAAATCACCTTACTATAGCTCAGCCGATTCAGAGCTGTAAAATTCCGAAATCTGCAATTGTGCTCCGATTGCGATTCTTGATACCTTAAATGATAGGTCACGAGACCTGTAATTGCTATACCATACATTTCGCAGAAAGTTCGATTCGAAGAAAATCACCTTACTATAGCTCAGCCGATTCAGAGCTGTAAAATTCCGAAATCTGCAATTGTGCTCCGATTGCGGTTCTTGATACCTTAAATGATAGGTCTCGGGACTTGTAATTGTTATGCCAAACCGCATTAAAATTGGTTGATTATTTCCATACATTTCACAGAAAAATCGATTCGAAGAAAATCACCTTACTATAGCTCAGCCGATTCAGAGCTGTAAAAATCCGAAATCTGCAATTGTGCTCCGATTGCGGTTCTTGATACTCTGAATGATAGGTCACGAGACCTGTAATTGCTATACCATACATTTCGAAGAAAGTTCGATTCGAAGAAAATCACCTTACTATAGCTCAGCCGATTCAGAGCTGTAAAATTCCGAAATCTGCAATTGTGCTCCGATTGCGGTTCTTGATACCTTAAATGATAGGTCACGAGACCTGTAATTGCTATACCATACATTTCGAAGAAAGTTCGATTCGAAGAAAATCACCTTACTATAGCTCAGCCGATTCAGAGCTGTAAAATTCCGAAATCTGCAATTGTGCTCCGATTGCGGTTCTTGATACCTTAAATGATAGGTCTCGGGACTTGTAATTGTTATGCCAAACCGCATTAAAATTGGTTGATTATTTCCATACATTTCACAGAAAAATCGATTCGAAGAAAATCACCTTACTATAGCTCAGCCGATTCAGAGCTGTAAAAATCCGAAATCTGCAATTGTGCTCCGATTGCGGTTCTTGATACTCTGAATGATAGGTCACGAGACCTGTAATTGCTATACCATACATTTCGAAGAAAGTTCGATTCGAAGAAAATCACCTTACTATAGCTCAGCCGATTCAGAGCTGTAAAAATCCGAAATCTGCAATTGTGCTCCGATTGCGGTTCTTGATACTCTGAATGATAGGTCACGAGACCTGTAATTGCTATACCATACATTTCGAAGAAAGTTCGATTCGAAGAAAATCACCTTACTATAGCTCAGCCGATTCAGAGCTGTAAAATTCCGAAATCTGCAATTGTGCTCCGATTGCGGTTCTTGATACTCTGAATGATAGGTCACGAGACCTGTAATTGCAATACCATACATTTCGAAGAAAGTTCGATTCGAAGAAAATCACCTTACTATAGCTCAGCCGATTCAGAGCTGTAAAATTACGAAATCTGCAATTGTGCTCCGATTGCGGTTCTTGATACTCTGAATGATAGGTCACGAGACCTGTAATTGCTATACCATACATTTCGAAGAAAGTTCGATTCGAAGAAAACCACCTTACTATAGCTCAGCCGATTCAGAGCTGTAAAATTCCGAAATCTGCAATTGTGCTCCGATTGCGGTTCTTGATACCTTAAATGATAGGTCTCGGGACTTGTAATTGTTATGCCAAACCGCATTAAAATTGGTTGATTATTTCCATACATTTCACAGAAAAATCGATTCGAAGAAAATCACCTTACTATAGCTCAGCCGATTCAGAGCTGTAAAAATCTGAAATCTGCAATTGTGCTCCGATTGCGGTTTTTGATACCTTAAATGATAGGTCACGAGACCTGTAATTGCTATACCATTCATTTCGAAGAAAGTTCGATTCGAAGAAAATCACATTCAGCGGTTCTTGATACTCTGAATGATAGGTCACGAGACCTGTAATTGCTATACCATACATTTCGAAGAAAGTTCGATTCGAAGAAAATCACCTTACTATAGCTCAGCCGATTCAGAGCTGTAAAATTCCGAAATCTGCAATTGTGCTCCGATTGCGGGTCTTGATACCTTAAATGATAGGTCTCGGGACTTGTAATTGTTATGCCAAACCGCATTAAAATTGGTTGATTATTTCCATACATTTCACAGAAAAATCGATTCGAAGAAAATCACCTTACTATAGCTCAGCCGATTCAGAGCTGTAAAAATCCGAAATCTGCAATTGTGCTCCGATTGCGGTTCTTGATACTCTGAATGATAGGTCACGAGACCTGTAATTGCTATACCATACATTTCGAAGAAAGTTCGATTCGAAGAAAATCACCTTACTATAGCTCAGCCGATTCAGAGCTGTAAAATTCCGAAATCTGCAATTGTGCTCCGATTGCGGTTCTTGATACCTTAAATGATAGGTCACGAGACCTGTAATTGCTATACCATACATTTCGAAGAAAGTTCGATTCGAAGAAAATCACCTTACTATAGCTCAGCCGATTCAGAGCTGTAAAATTCCGAAATCTGCAATTGTGCTCCGATTGCGGTTCTTGATACCTTAAATGATAGGTCACGAGACCTGTAATTGCTATACCATACATTTCGAAGAAAGTTCGATTCGAAGAAAATCACCTTACTATAGCTCAGCCGATTCAGAGCTGTAAAATTCCGAAATCTGCAATTGTGCTCCGATTGCGGTTCTTGATACCTTAAATGATAGGTCACGAGACCTGTAATTGCTATACCATACATTTCGAAGAAAGTTCGATTCGAAGAAAATCACCTTACTATAGCTCAGCCGATTCAGAGCTGTAAAATTCCGAAATCTGCAATTGTGCTCCGATTGCGGTTCTTGATACCTTAAATGATAGGTCACGAGACCTGTAATTGCTATACCATACATTTCGAAGAAAGTTCGATTCGAAGAAAATCACCTTACTATAGCTCAGCCGATTCAGAGCTGTAAAATTCCGAAATCTGCAATTGTGCTCCGATTGCGGTTCTTGATACCTTAAATGATAGGTCTCGGGACTTGTAATTGTTATGCCAAACCGCATTAAAATTGGTTGATTATTTCCATACATTTCACAGAAAAATCGATTCGAAGAAAATCACCTTACTATAGCTCAGCCGATTCAGAGCTGTAAAAATCCGAAATCTGCAATTGTGCTCCGATTGCGGTTCTTGATACTTGAATTATAGGTCACGAGACCTGTAATTGCTATACCATACATTTCGAAGAAAGTTCGATTCGAAGAAAATCACCTTACTATAGCTCAGCCGATTCAGAGCTGTAAAATTCCGAAATCTGCAATTGTGCTCCGATTGCGGGTCTTGATACCTTAAATGATAGGTCTCGGGACTTGTAATTGTTATGCCAAACCGCATTAAAATTGGTTGATTATTTCCATACATTTCACAGAAAAATCGATTCGAAGAAAATCACCTTACTATAGCTCAGCCGATTCAGAGCTGTAAAAATCCGAAATCTGCAATTGTGCTCCGATTGCGGTTCTTGATACTTGAATGATAGGTCACGAGACCTGTAATTGCTATACCATACATTTCGAAGAAAGTTCGATTCGAAGAAAATCACCTTACTATAGCTCAGCCGATTCAGAGCTGTAAAAATCCGAAATCTGCAATTGTGCTCCGATTGCGGTTCTTGATACTCTGAATGATAGGTCACGAGACCTGTAATTGCTATACCATACATTTCGAAGAAAGTTCGATTCGAAGAAAATCACCTTACTATAGCTCAGCCGATTCAGAGCTGTAAAATTCCGAAATCTGCAATTGTGCTCCGATTGCGGTTCTTGATACCTTAAATGATAGGTCACGAGACCTGTAATTGCTATACCATACATTTCGAAGAAAGTTCGATTCGAAGAAAATCACCTTACTATAGCTCAGCCGATTCAGAGCTGTAAAATTCCGAAATCTGCAATTGTGCTCCGATTGCGGTTCTTGATACCTTAAATGATAGGTCTAGGGACTTGTAATTGTTATGCCAAACCGCATTAAAATTGGTTGATTATTTCCATACATTTCACAGAAAAATCGATTCGAAGAAAATCACCTTACTATAGCTCAGCCGATTCAGAGCTGTAAAAATCCGAAATCTGCAATTGTGCTCCGATTGCGGTTCTTGATACTTGAATGATAGGTCACGAGACCTGTAATTGCTATACCATACATTTCGAAGAAAGTTCGATTCGAAGAAAATCACCTTACTATAGCTCAGCCGATTCAGAGCTGTAAAATTCCGAAATCTGCAATTGTGCTCCGATTGCGGTTCTTGATACCTTAAATGATAGGTCTCGGGACTTGTAATTGCTATGCCAAACCGCATTGAAATTGGTTGATTATTTCCATACATTTCACAGAAAAATCGATTCGAAGAAAATCACCTTACTATAGCTCAGCCGATTCAGAGCTGTAAAAATCCGAAATCTGCAATTGTGCTCCGATTGCGGTTCTTGATACTTGAATGATAGGTCACGAGACCTGTAATTGCTATACCATACATTTCGAAGAAAGTTCGATTCGAAGAAAATCACCTTACTATAGCTCAGCCGATTCAGAGCTGTAAAATTCCGAAATCTACAATTGTGCTCCGATTGCGGGTCTTGATACCTTAAATGATAGGTCTCGGGACTTGTAATTGTTATGCCAAACCGCATTAAAATTGGTTGATTATTTCCATACATTTCACAGAAAAATCGATTCGAAGAAAATCACCTTACTATAGCTCAGCCGATTCAGAGCTGTAAAAATCCGAAATCTGCGATTGTGCTCCGATTGCGGTTCTTGATACTCTGAATGATAGGTCACGAGACCTGTAATTGCTATACCATACATTTCGAAGAAAGTTCGATTCGAAGAAAATCACCTTACTATAGCTCAGCCGATTCAGAGCTGTAAAATTCCGAAATCTGCAATTGTGCTCCGATTGCGGTTCTTGATACCTTAAATGATAGGTCACGAGACCTGTAATTGCTATACCATACATTTCGAAGAAAGTTCGATTCGAAGAAAATCACCTTACTATAGCTCAGCCGATTCAGAGCTGTAAAATTCCGAAATCTGCAATTGTGCTCCGATTGCGGTTCTTGATACCTTAAATGATAGGTCTCGGGACTTGTAATTGTTATGCCAAACCGCATTAAATTTGGTTGATTATTTCCATACATTTCACAGAAAAATCGATTCGAAGAAAATCACCTTACTATAGCTCAGCCGATTCAGAGCTGTAAAAATCCGAAATCTGCGATTGTGCTCCGATTGCGGTTATTGATACCTTAAATGATAGGTCACGAGACCTGTAATTGCTATACCATACATTTCGAAGAAAGTTCGATTCGAAGAAAATCACCTTACTATAGCTCAGCCGATTCAGAGCTGTAAAATTCCGAAATCTGCAATTGTGCTCCGATTGCGGGTCTTGATACCTTAAATGATAGGTCTCGGGACTTGTAATTGTTATGCCAAACCGCATTAAAATTGGTTGATTATTTCCATACATTTCACAGAAAAATCGATTCGAAGAAAATCACCTTACTATAGCTCAGCCGATTCAGAGCTGTAAAAATCCGAAATCTGCAATTGTGCTCCGATTGCGGTTCTTGATACTCTGAATGATAGGTCACGAGACCTGTAATTGCTATACCATACATTTCGAAGAAAGTTCGATTCGAAGAAAATCACCTTACTATAGCTCAGCCGATTCAGAGCTGTAAAAATCTGAAATCTGGAATTGTGCTCCGATTGCGGTTCTTGATACCTTAAATGATAGGTCACGAGACCTGTAATTGCTATACCATACATTTCGAAGAAAGTTCGATTCGAAGAAAATCACCTTACTATAGCTCAGCCGATTCAGAGCTGTAAAATTCCGAAATCTGCAATTGTGCTCCGATTGCGGTTCTTGATACCTTAAATGATAGGTCCCGAGACCTGTAATTGCTATACCATACATTTCGAAGAAAGTTCGATTCGAAGAAAATCACCTTACTATAGCTCAGCCGATTCAGAGCTGTAAAATTCCGAAATCTGCAATTGTGCTCCGATTGCGGTTCTTGATACCTTAAATGATAGGTCTCGGGACTTGTAATTGTTATGCCAAACCGCATTAAAATTGGTTGATTATTTCCATACATTTCACAGAAAAATCGATTCGAAGAAAATCACCTTACTATAGCTCAGCCGATTCAGAGCTGTAAAAATCCGAAATCTGCAATTGTGCTCCGATTGCGGTTCTTGATACTCTGAATGATAGGTCACGAGACCTGTAATTGCTATACCATACATTTCGAAGAAAGTTCGATTCGAAGAAAATCACCTTACTATAGCTCAGCCGATTCAGAGCTGTAAAAATCTGAAATCTGCAATTGTGCTCCGATTGCGGTTCTTGATACCTTAAATGATAGGTCACGAGACCTGTAATTGCTATATCATACATTTCGAAGAAAGTTCGCTTCGAAGAAAATTACCTTACTATAGCTCAGCCGATTCAGAGCTGTAAAATTCCGAAATCTGCAATTGTGCTCCGATTGCGGTTCTTGATACCTTAAATGATAGGTCACGAGACCTGTAATTGCTATACCATACATTTCGAAGAAAGTTCGATTCGAAGAAAATCACCTTACTATAGCTCAGCCGATTCAGAGCTGTAAAATTCCGAAATCTGCAATTGTGCTCCGATTGCGGTTCTTGATACCTTAAATGATAGGTCTCGGGACTTGTAATTGTTATGCCAAACCGCATTAAAATTGGTTGATTATTTCCATACATTTCACAGAAAAATCGATTCGAAGAAAATCACCTTACTATAGCTCAGCCGATTCAGAGCTGTAAAAATCCGAAATCTGCAATTGTGCTCCGATTGCGGTTCTTGATACTCTGAATGATAGGTCACGAGACCTGTAATTGCTATACCATACATTTCGAAGAAAGTTCGATTCGAAGAAAATCACCTTACTATAGCTCAGCCGATTCAGAGCTGTAAAAATCTGAAATCTGCAATTGTGCTCCGATTGCGGTTCTTGATACCTTAAATGATAGGTCACGAGACCTGTAATTGCTATACCATACATTTCGAAGAAAGTTCGATTCGAAGAAAATCACCTTACTATAGCTCAGCCGATTCAGAGCTGTAAAATTCCGAAATCTGCAATTGTGCTCCGATTGCGGTTCTTGATACCTTAAATGATAGGTCTCGGGACTTGTAATTGTTATGCCAAACCGCATTAAAATTGGTTGATTATTTCCATACATTTCACAGAAAAATCGATTCGAAGAAAATCACCTTACTATAGCTCAGCCGATTCAGAGCTGTAAAAATCCGAAATCTGCAATTGTGCTCCGATTGCGGTTCTTGATACTCTGAATGATAGGTCACGAGACCTGTAATTGCTATACCATCATTTCGAAGAAAGTTCGATTCGAAGAAAATCACCTTACTATAGCTCAGCCGATTCAGAGCTGTAAAAATCTGAAATCTGGAATTGTGCTCCGATTGCGGTTCTTGATACCTTAAATGATAGGTCACGAGACCTGTAATTGCTATACCATACATTTCGAAGAAAGTTCGAATCGAAGAAAATCACCTTACTATAGCTCAGCCGATTCAGAGCTGTAAAATTCCGAAATCTGCAATTGTGCTCCGATTGCGGTTCTTGATACCTTAAATGATAGGTCTCGGGACTTGTAATTGTTATGCCAAACCGCATTAAAATTGGTTGATTATTTCCATACATTTCACAGAAAAATCGATTCGAAGAAAATCACCTTACTATAGCTCAGCCGATTCAGAGCTGTAAAAATCCGAAATATGCAATTGTGCTCCGATTGCGGTTCTTGATACTCTGAATGATAGGTCACGAGACCTGTAATTGCTATACCATACATTTCGAAGAAAGTTCGATTCGAAGAAAATCACCTTACTATAGCTCAGCCGATTCAGAGCTGTAAAATTCCGAAATCTGCAATTGTGCTCCGATTGCGGTTCTTGATACCTTAAATGATAGGTCTCGGGACTTGTAATTGTTATGCCAAACCGCATTAAAATTGGTTGATTATTTCCATACATTTCACAGAAAAATCGATTCGAAGAAAATCACCTTACTATAGCTCAGCCGATTCAGAGCTGTAAAAATCCGAAATCTGCAATTGTGCTCCGATTGCGGTTCTTGATACTCTGAATGATAGGTCACGAGACCTGTAATTGCTATACCCTACATTTCGAAGAAAGTTCGATTCGAAGAAAATCACCTTACTATAGCTCAGCCGATTCAGAGCTGTAAAATTCCGAAATCTGCAATTGTGCTCCGATTGCGGTTCTTGATACCTTAAATGATAGGTCTCGGGACTTGTAATTGCTATGCCAAACCGCATTGAAATTGGTTGATTATTTCCATACATTTCACAGAAAAATCGATTCGAAGAAAATCACCTTACTATAGCTCAGCCGATTCAGAGCTGTAAAAATCTGAAATCTGCAATTGTGCTCCGATTGCGGTTCTTGATACCTTAAATGATAGGTCACGAGACCTGTAATTGCTATACCATACATTTCGAAGAAAGTTCGATTCGAAGAAAATCACCTTACTATAGCTCAGCCGATTCAGAGCTGTAAAATTCCGAAATCTGCAATTGTGCTCCGATTGCGGTTCTTGATACCTTAAATGATAGGTCTCGGGACTTGTAATTGTTATGCCAAACCGCATTAAAATTGGTTGATTATTCCCATACATTTCACAGAAAAATCGATTCGAAGAAAATCACCTTACTATAGATCAGCCGATTCAGAGCTGTAAAAATCCGAAATCTGCAATTGTGCTCCGATTGCGGTTCTTGATACTCTGAATGATAGGTCACGAGACCTGTAATTGCTATACCATACATTTCGAAGAAAGTTCGATTCGAAGAAAATCACCTTACTATAGCTCAGCCGATTCAGAGCTGTAAAAATCCGAAATCTGCAATTGTGCTCCGATTGCGGTTCTTGATACTCTGAATGATAGGTCACGAGACCTGTAATTGCTATACCATACATTTCGAAGAAAGTTCGATTCGAAGAAAATCACCTTACTATAGCTCAGCCGATTCAGAGCTGTAAAATTCCGAAATCTGCAATTGTGCTCCGATTGCGGTTCTTGATACCTCAAATGATAGGTCACGAGACCTGTAATTGCTATACCATACATTTCGAAGAAAGTTCGATTCGACGAAAATCACCTTACTATAGCTCAGCCGATTCAGAGCTGTAAAATTCCGAAATCTGCAATTGTGCTCCGATTGCGGTTCTTGATACCTTAAATGATAGGTCTCGGGACTTGTAATTGTTATGCCAAACCGCATTAAAATTGGTTGATTATTTCCATACATTTCACAGAAAAATCGATTCGAAGAAAATCACCTTACTATAGCTCAGCCGATTCAGAGCTGTAAAAATCCGAAATCTGCAATTGTGCTCCGATTGCGGTTCTTGATACTCTGAATGATAGGTCACGAGACCTGTAATTGCTATACCATACATTTCGAAGAAAGTTCGATTCGAAGAAAATCACCTTACTATAGCTCAGCCGATTCAGAGCTGTAAAATTCCGAAATCTGCAATTGTGCTCCGATTGCGGTTCTTGATACCTTAAATGATAGGTCTCGGGACTTGTAATTGTTATGCCAAACCGCATTAAAATTGGTTGATTATTTCCATACATTTCACAGAAAAATCGATTCGAAGAAAATCACCTTACTATAGCTCAGCCGATTCAGAGCTGTAAAAATCCGAAATCTGCAATTGTGCTCCGATTGCGGTTCTTGATACCTTAAATGATAGGTCTCGGGACTTGTAATTGTTATGCCAATCCGCATTAAAATTGGTTGATTATTTCCATACATTTCACAGAAAAATCGATTCGAAGAAAATCACCTTACTATAGCTCAGCCGATTCAGAGCTGTAAAAATCCGAAATCTGCAATTGTGCTCCGATTGCGGTTCTTGATACTCTGAATGATAGGTCACGAGACCTGTAATTGCTATACCATACATTTCGAAGAAAGTTCGATTCGAAGAAAATCACCTTACTATAGCTCAGCCGATTCAGAGCTGTAAAATTCCGAAATCTGCAATTGTGCTCCGATTGCGGTTCTTGATACCTTAAATGATAGGTCTCGGGACTTGTAATTGTTATGCCAAACCGCATTAAAATTGGTTGATTATTTCCATACATTTCACAGAAAAATCGATTCGAAGAAAATCACCTTACTATAGCTCAGCCGATTCAGAGCTGTAAAAATCCGAAATCTGCAATTGTGCTCCGATTGCGGTTCTTACTATAGCTCAGCCGATTCAGAGCTGTAAAAATCCGAAATCTGCAATTGTGCTCCGATTGCGGTTCTTGATACTCTGAATGATAGGTCACGAGACCTGTAATTGCTATACCATACATTTCGAAGAAAGTTCGATTCGAAGAAAATCACCTTACTATAGCTCAGCCGATTCAGAGCTGTAAAAATCTGAAATCTGCAATTGTGCTCCGATTGCGGTTCTTGATACCTTAAATGATAGGTCTCGGGACTTGTAATTGTTATGCCAAACCGCATTAAAATTGGTTGATTATTTCCATACATTTCACAGAAAAATCGATTCGAAGAAAATCACCTTACTATAGCTCAGCCGATTCAGAGCTGTAAAAATCCGAAATCTGCAATTGTGCTCCGATTGCGGTTCTTGATACCTTAAATGATAGGTCTCGGGACTTGTAATTGTTATGCCAAACCGCATTAAAATTGGTTGATTATTTCCATACATTTCACAGAAAAATCGATTCGAAGAAAATCACCTTACTATAGCTCAGCCGATTCAGAGCTGTAAAAATCCGAAATCTGCAATTGTGCTCCGATTGCGGTTCTTGATACTCTGAATGATAGGTCACGAGACCTGTAATTGCTATACCATACATTTCGAAGAAAGTTCGATTCGAAGAAAATCACCTTACTATAGCTCAGCCGATTCAGAGCTGTAAAATTCCGAAATCTGCAATTGTGCTCCGATTGCGGTTCTTGATACCTTAAATGATAGGTCTCGGGACTTGTAATTGTTATGCCAAACCGCATTAAAATTGGTTAATTATTTCCATACATTTCACAGAAAAATCGATTCGAAGAAAATCACCTTACTATAGCTCAGCCGATTCAGAGCTGTAAAAATCCGAAATCTGCAATTGTGCTCCGATTGCGGTTCTTGATACTCTGAATGATAGGTCACGAGACCTGTAATTGCTATACCATACATTTCGAAGAAAGTTCGATTCGAAGAAAATCACCTTACTATAGCTCAGCCGATTCAGAGCTGTAAAATTCCGAAATCTGCAATTGTGCTCCGATTGCGGTTCTTGATACCTTAAATGATAGGTCTCGGGACTTGTAATTGTTATGCCAAACCGCATTAAAATTGGTTGATTATTTCCATACATTTCACAGAAAAATCGATTCGAAGAAAATCACCTTACTATAGCTCAGCCGATTCAGAGCTGTACAAATCCGAAATCTGCAATTGTGCTCCAATTGCGGTTCTTGATACTCTGAATGATAGGTCACGAGACCTGTAATTGCTATACCATACATTTCGAAGAAAGTTCGATTCGAAGAAAATCACCTTACTATAGCTCAGCCGATTCAGAGCTGTAAAATTTCGAAATCTGCAATTGTGCTCCGATTGCGGTTCTTGATACCTTAAATGATAGGTCTCGGGACTTGTAACTGTTATGCCAAACCTCATTAAAATTGGTTGATTATTTCCATACATTTCACAGAAAAATCGATTCGAAGAAAATCACCTTACTATAGCTCAGCCGATTCAGAGCTGTAAAAATCCGAAATCTGCAATTGTGCTCCGATTGCGGTTCTTGATACTCTGAATGATAGGTCACGAGACCTGTAATTGCTATACCATACATTTCGAAGAAAGTTCGATTCGAAGAAAATCACCTTACTATAGCTCAGCCGATTCAGAGCTGTAAAATTCCGAAATCTGCAATTGTGCTCCGATTGCGGTTCTTGATACCTTAAATGATAGGTCTCGGGACTTGTAATTGTTATGCCAAACCGCATTAAAATTGGTTGATTATTTCCATACATTTCACAGAAAAATCGATTCGAAGAAAATCACCTTACTATAGCTCAGCCGATTCAGAGCTGTAAAAATCCGAAATCTGCAATTGTGCTCCGATTGCGGTTCTTGATACTCTGAATGATAGGTCACGAGACCTGTAATTGCTATACCATACATTTCGAAGAAAGTTCGATTCGAAGAAAATCACCTTACTATAGCTCAGCCGATTCAGAGCTGTAAAATTCCGAAATCTGCAATTGTGCTCCGATTGCGGTTCTTGATACCTTAAATGATAGGTCTCGGGACTTGTAATTGTTATGCCAAACCGCATTAAAATTGGTTGATTATTTCCATACATTTCACAGAAAAATCGATTCGAAGAAAATCACCTTACTATAGCTCAGCCGATTCAGAGCTGTAAAAATCCGAAATCTGCAATTGTGCTCCGATTGCGGTTCTTGATACTCTGAATGATAGGTCACGAGACCTGTAATTGCTATACCATACATTTCGAAGAAAGTTCGATTCGAAGAAAATCACCTTACTATAGCTCAGCCGATTCAGAGCTGTAAAATTCCGAAATCTGCAATTGTGCTCCGATTGCGGTTCTTGATACCTTAAATGATAGGTCTCGGGACTTGTAATTGTTATGCCAAACCGCATTAAAATTGGTTGATTATTTCCATACATTTCACAGAAAAATCGATTCGAAGAAAATCACCTTACTATAGCTCAGCCGATTCAGAGCTGTAAAAATCCGAAATCTGCAATTGTGCTCCGATTGCGGTTCTTGATACTCTGAATGATAGGTCACGAGACCTGTAATTGCTATACCATACATTTCGAAGAAAGTTCGATTCGAAGAAAATCACCTTACTATAGCTCAGCCGATTCAGAGCTGTAAAATTTCGAAATCTGCAATTGTGCTCCGATTGCGGTTCTTGATACCTTAAATGATAGGTCTCGGGACTTGTAACTGTTATGCCAAACCTCATTAAAATTGGTTGATTATTTCCATACATTTCACAGAAAAATCGATTCGAAGAAAATCACCTTACTATAGCTCAGCCGATTCAGAGCTGTAAAAATCCGAAATCTGCAATTGTGCTCCGATTGCGGTTCTTGATACTCTGAATGATAGGTCACGAGACCTGTAATTGCTATACCATACATTTCGAAGAAAGTTCGATTCGAAGAAAATCACCTTACTATAGCTCAGCCGATTCAGAGCTGTAAAATTCCGAAATCTGCAATTGTGCTCCGATTGCGGTTCTTGATACCTTAAATGATAGGTCTCGGGACTTGTAATTGTTATGCCAAACCGCATTAAAATTGGTTGATTATTTCCATACATTTCACAGAAAAATCGATTCGAAGAAAATCACCTTACTATAGCTCAGCCGATTCAGAGCTGTAAAAATCCGAAATCTGCAATTGTGCTCCGATTGCGGTTCTTGATACTCTGAATGATAGGTCACGAGACCTGTAATTGCTATACCATACATTTCGAAGAAAGTTCGATTCGAAGAAAATCACCTTACTATAGCTCAGCCGATTCAGAGCTGTAAAATTCCGAAATCTGCAATTGTGCTCCGATTGCGGTTCTTGATACCTTAAATGATAGGTCTCGGGACTTGTAATTGTTATGCCAAACCGCATTAAAATTGGTTGATTATTTCCATACATTTCACAGAAAAATCGATTCGAAGAAAATCACCTTACTATAGCTCAGCCGATTCAGAGCTGTAAAAATCCGAAATCTGCAATTGTGCTCCGATTGCGGTTCTTGATACTCTGAATGATAGGTCACGAGACCTGTAATTGCTATACCATACATTTCGAAGAAAGTTCGATTCGAAGAAAATCACCTTACTATAGCTCAGCCGATTCAGAGCTGTAAAATTTCGAAATCTGCAATTGTGCTCCGATTGCGGTTCTTGATACCTTAAATGATAGGTCTCGGGACTTGTAACTGTTATGCCAAACCTCATTAAAATTGGTTGATTATTTCCATACATTTCACAGAAAAATCGATTCGAAGAAAATCACCTTACTATAGCTCAGCCGATTCAGAGCTGTAAAAATCCGAAATCTGCAATTGTGCTCCGATTGCGGTTCTTGATACTCTGAATGATAGGTCACGAGACCTGTAATTGCTATACCATACATTTCGAAGAAAGTTCGATTCGAAGAAAATCACCTTACTATAGCTCAGCCGATTCAGAGCTGTAAAATTCCGAAATCTGCAATTGTGCTCCGATTGCGGTTCTTGATACCTTAAATGATAGGTCTCGGGACTTGTAATTGTTATGCCAAACCGCATTAAAATTGGTTGATTATTTCCATACATTTCACAGAAAAATCGATTCGAAGAAAATCACCTTACTATAGCTCAGCCGATTCAGAGCTGTAAAAATCCGAAATCTGCAATTGTGCTCCGATTGCGGTTCTTGATACTCTGAATGATAGGTCACGAGACCTGTAATTGCTATACCATACATTTCGAAGAAAGTTCGATTCGAAGAAAATCACCTTACTATAGCTCAGCCGATTCAGAGCTGTAAAATTCCGAAATCTGCAATTGTGCTCCGATTGCGGTTCTTGATACCTTAAATGATAGGTCTCGGGACTTGTAATTGTTATGCCAAACCGCATTAAAATTGGTTGATTATTTCCATACATTTCACAGAAAAATCGATTCGAAGAAAATCACCTTACTATAGCTCAGCCGATTCAGAGCTGTAAAAATCCGAAATCTGCAATTGTGCTCCGATTGCGGTTCTTGATACTCTGAATGATAGGTCACGAGACCTGTAATTGCTATACCATACATTTCGAAGAAAGTTCGATTCGAAGAAAATCACCTTACTATAGCTCAGCCGATTCAGAGCTGTAAAAATCTGAAATCTGCAATTGTGCTCCGATTGCGGTTCTTGATACCTTAAATGATAGGTCTCGGGACTTGTAATTGTTATGCCAAACCGCATTAAAATTGGTTGATTATTTCCATACATTTCACAGAAAAATCGATTCGAAGAAAATCACCTTACTATAGCTCAGCCGATTCAGAGCTGTAAAAATCCGAAATCTGCAATTGTGCTCCGATTGCGGTTCTTGATACCTTAAATGATAGGTCTCGGGACTTGTAACTGTTATGCCAAACCTCATTAAAATTGGTTGATTATTTCCATACATTTCACAGAAAAATCGATTCGAAGAAAATCACCTTACTATAGCTCAGCCGATTCAGAGCTGTAAAAATCCGAAATCTGCAATTGTGCTCCGATTGCGGTTCTTGATACCTTAAATGATAGGTCTCGGGACTTGTAATTGTTATGCCAAACCGCATTAAAATTGGTTGATTATTTCCATACATTTCACAGAAAAATCGATTCGAAGAAAATCACCTTACTATAGCTCAGCCGATTCAGAGCTGTAAAAATCCGAAATCTGCAATTGTGCTCCGATTGCGGTTCTTGATACTCTGAATGATAGGTCACGAGACCTGTAATTGCTATACCATACATTTCGAAGAAAGTTCGATTCGAAGAAAATCACCTTACTATAGCTCAGCCGATTCAGAGCTGTAAAATTCCGAAATCTGCAATTGTGCTCCGATTGCGGTTCTTGATACCTTAAATGATAGGTCTCGGGACTTGTAATTGTTATGCCAAACCGCATTAAAATTGGTTGATTATTTCCATACATTTCACAGAAAAATCGATTCGAAGAAAATCACCTTACTATAGCTCAGCCGATTCAGAGCTGTAAAAATCCGAAATCTGCAATTGTGCTCCGATTGCGGTTCTTGATACTCTGAATGATAGGTCACGAGACCTGTAATTGCTATACCATACATTTCGAAGAAAGTTCGATTCGAAGAAAATCACCTTACTATAGCTCAGCCGATTCAGAGCTGTAAAATTCCGAAATCTGCAATTGTGCTCCGATTGCGGTTCTTGATACCTTAAATGATAGGTCTCGGGACTTGTAATTGTTATGCCAAACCGCATTTAAATTGGTTGATTATTTCCATACATTTCACAGAAAAATCGATTCGAAGAAAATCACCTTACTATAGCTCAGCCGATTCAGAGCTGTAAAAATCCGAAATCTGCAATTGTGCTCCGATTGCGGTTCTTGATACTTGAATGATAGGTCACGAGACCTGTAATTGCTATACCATACATTTCGAAGAAAGTTCGATTCGAAGAAAATCACCTTACTATAGCTCAGCCGATTCAGAGCTGTAAAATTCCGAAATCTGCAATTGTGCTCCGATTGCGGTTCTTGATACCTTAAATGATAGGTCTCGGGACTTGTAATTGTTATGCCAAACCGCATTAAAATTGGTTGATTATTTCCATACATTTCACAGAAAAATCGATTCGAAGAAAATCACCTTACTATAGCTCAGCCGATTCAGAGCTGTAAAAATCCGAAATCTGCAATTGTGCTCCGATTGCGGTTCTTGATACTCTGAATGATAGGTCACGAGACCTGTAATTGCTATACCATACATTTCGAAGAAAGTTCGATTCGAAGAAAATCACCTTACTATAGCTCAGCCGATTCAGAGCTGTAAAATTTCGAAATCTGCAATTGTGCTCCGATTGCGGTTCTTGATACCTTAAATGATAGGTCTCGGGACTTGTAACTGTTATGCCAAACCTCATTAAAATTGGTTGATTATTTCCATACATTTCACAGAAAAATCGATTCGAAGAAAATCACCTTACTATAGCTCAGCCGATTCAGAGCTGTAAAAATCCGAAATCTGCAATTGTGCTCCGATTGCGGTTCTTGATACCTTAAATGATAGGTCTCGGGACTTGTAATTGTTATGCCAAACCGCATTAAAATTGGTTGATTATTTCCATACATTTCACAGAAAAATCGATTCGAAGAAAATCACCTTACTATAGCTCAGCCGATTCAGAGCTGTAAAAATCCGAAATCTGCAATTGTGCTCCGATTGCGGTTCTTGATACCTTAAATGATAGGTCTCGGGACTTGTAACTGTTATGCCAAACCTCATTAAAATTGGTTGATTATTTCCATACATTTCACAGAAAAATCGATTCGAAGAAAATCACCTTACTATAGCTCAGCCGATTCAGAGCTGTAAAAATCCGAAATCTGCAATTGTGCTCCGATTGCGGTTCTTGATACCTTAAATGATAGGTCTCGGGACTTGTAATTGTTATGCCAAACCGCATTAAAATTGGTTGATTATTTCCATACATTTCACAGAAAAATCGATTCGAAGAAAATCACCTTACTATAGCTCAGCCGATTCAGAGCTGTAAAAATCCGAAATCTGCAATTGTGCTCCGATTGCGGTTCTTGATACTCTGAATGATAGGTCACGAGACCTGTAATTGCTATACCATACATTTCGAAGAAAGTTCGATTCGAAGAAAATCACCTTACTATAGCTCAGCCGATTCAGAGCTGTAAAAATCCGAAATCTGCAATTGTGCTCCGATTGCGGTTCTTGATACCTTAAATGATAGGTCTCGGGACTTGTAATTGTTATGCCAAACCGCATTAAAATTGGTTGATTATTTCCATACATTTCACAGAAAAATCGATTCGAAGAAAATCACCTTACTATAGCTCAGCCGATTCAGAGCTGTAAAAATCCGAAATCTGCAATTGTGCTCCGATTGCGGTTCTTGATACTCTGAATGATAGGTCACGAGACCTGTAATTGCTATACCATACATTTCGAAGAAAGTTCGATTCGAAGAAAATCACCTTACTATAGCTCAGCCGATTCAGAGCTGTAAAATTCCGAAATCTGCAATTGTGCTCCGATTGCGGTTCTTGATACCTTAAATGATAGGTCTCGGGACTTGTAATTGTTATGCCAAACCGCATTAAAATTGGTTGATTATTTCCATACATTTCACAGAAAAATCGATTCGAAGAAAATCACCTTACTATAGCTCAGCCGATTCAGAGCTGTAAAAATCCGAAATCTGCAATTGTGCTCCGATTGCGGTTCTTGATACTCTGAATGATAGGTCACGAGACCTGTAATTGCTATACCATACATTTCGAAGAAAGTTCGATTCGAAGAAAATCACCTTACTATAGCTCAGCCGATTCAGAGCTGTAAAAATCCGAAATCTGCAATTGTGCTCCGATTGCGGTTCTTGATACCTTAAATGATAGGTCTCGGGACTTGTAATTGTTATGCCAAACCGCATTAAAATTGGTTGATTATTTCCATACATTTCACAGAAAAATCGATTCGAAGAAAATCACCTTACTATAGCTCAGCCGATTCAGAGCTGTAAAAATCCGAAATCTGCAATTGTGCTCCGATTGCGGTTCTTGATACTCTGAATGATAGGTCACGAGACCTGTAATTGCTATACCATACATTTCGAAGAAAGTTCGATTCGAAGAAAATCACCTTACTATAGCTCAGCCGATTCAGAGCTGTAAAATTCCGAAATCTGCAATTGTGCTCCGATTGCGGTTCTTGATACCTTAAATGATAGGTCTCGGGACTTGTAATTGTTATGCCAAACCGCATTTAAATTGGTTGATTATTTCCATACATTTCACAGAAAAATCGATTCGAAGAAAATCACCTTACTATAGCTCAGCCGATTCAGAGCTGTAAAAATCCGAAATCTGCAATTGTGCTCCGATTGCGGTTCTTGATACTTGAATGATAGGTCACGAGACCTGTAATTGCTATACCATACATTTCGAAGAAAGTTCGATTCGAAGAAAATCACCTTACTATAGCTCAGCCGATTCAGAGCTGTAAAATTCCGAAATCTGCAATTGTGCTCCGATTGCGGTTCTTGATACCTTAAATGATAGGTCTCGGGACTTGTAATTGTTATGCCAAACCGCATTAAAATTGGTTGATTATTTCCATACATTTCACAGAAAAATCGATTCGAAGAAAATCACCTTACTATAGCTCAGCCGATTCAGAGCTGTAAAAATCCGAAATCTGCAATTGTGCTCCGATTGCGGTTCTTGATACTCTGAATGATAGGTCACGAGACCTGTAATTGCTATACCATACATTTCGAAGAAAGTTCGATTCGAAGAAAATCACCTTACTATAGCTCAGCCGATTCAGAGCTGTAAAATTCCGAAATCTGCAATTGTGCTCCGATTGCGGTTCTTGATACCTTAAATGATAGGTCTCGGGACTTGTAATTGTTATGCCAAACCGCATTAAAATTGGTTGATTATTTCCATACATTTCACAGAAAAATCGATTCGAAGAAAATCACCTTACTATAGCTCAGCCGATTCAGAGCTGTAAAAATCCGAAATCTGCAATTGTGCTCCGATTGCGGTTCTTGATACTCTGAATGATAGGTCACGAGACCTGTAATTGCTATACCATACATTTCGAAGAAAGTTCGATTCGAAGAAAATCACCTTACTATAGCTCAGCCGATTCAGAGCTGTAAAATTCCGAAATCTGCAATTGTGCTCCGATTGCGGTTCTTGATACCTTAAATGATAGGTCTCGGGACTTGTAATTGTTATGCCAAACCGCATTAAAATTGGTTGATTATTTCCATACATTTCACAGAAAAATCGATTCGAAGAAAATCACCTTACTATAGCTCAGCCGATTCAGAGCTGTAAAAATCCGAAATCTGCAATTGTGCTCCGATTGCGGTTCTTGATACTCTGAATGATAGGTCACGAGACCTGTAATTGCTATACCATACATTTCGAAGAAAGTTCGATTCGAAGAAAATCACCTTACTATAGCTCAGCCGATTCAGAGCTGTAAAATTCCGAAATCTGCAATTGTGCTCCGATTGCGGTTCTTGATACTTTAAATGATAGGTCTCGGGACTTGTAATTGTTATGCCAAACCGCATTAAAATTGGTTGATTATTTCCATACATTTCACAGAAAAATCGATTCGAAGAAAATCACCTTACTATAGCTCAGCCGATTCAGAGCTGTAAAAATCCGAAATCTGCAATTGTGCTCCGATTGCGGTTCTTGATACTCTGAATGATAGGTCACGAGACCTGTAATTGCTATACCATACATTTCGAAGAAAGTTCGATTCGAAGAAAATCACCTTACTATAGCTCAGCCGATTCAGAGCTGTAAAATTTCGAAATCTGCAATTGTGCTCCGATTGCGGTTCTTGATACCTTAAATGATAGGTCTCGGGACTTGTAACTGTTATGCCAAACCTCATTAAAATTGGTTGATTATTTCCATACATTTCACAGAAAAATCGATTCGAAGAAAATCACCTTACTATAGCTCAGCCGATTCAGAGCTGTAAAAATCCGAAATCTGCAATTGTGCTCCGATTGCGGTTCTTGATACTCTGAATGATAGGTCACGAGACCTGTAATTGCTATACCATACATTTCGAAGAAAGTTCGATTCGAAGAAAATCACCTTACTATAGCTCAGCCGATTCAGAGCTGTAAAAATCTGAAATCTGCAATTGTGCTCCGATTGCGGTTCTTGATACCTTAAATGATAGGTCTCGGGACTTGTAATTGTTATGCCAAACCGCATTAAAATTGGTTGATTATTTCCATACATTTCACAGAAAAATCGATTCGAAGAAAATCACCTTACTATAGCTCAGCCGATTCAGAGCTGTAAAAATCCGAAATCTGCAATTGTGCTCCGATTGCGGTTCTTGATACCTTAAATGATAGGTCTCGGGACTTGTAATTGTTATGCCAAACCGCATTAAAATTGGTTGATTATTTCCATACATTTCACAGAAAAATCGATTCGAAGAAAATCACCTTACTATAGCTCAGCCGATTCAGAGCTGTAAAAATCCGAAATCTGCAATTGTGCTCCGATTGCGGTTCTTGATACTCTGAATGATAGGTCACGAGACCTGTAATTGCTATACCATACATTTCGAAGAAAGTTCGATTCGAAGAAAATCACCTTACTATAGCTCAGCCGATTCAGAGCTGTAAAAATCCGAAATCTGCAATTGTGCTCCGATTGCGGTTCTTGATACCTTAAATGATAGGTCTCGGGACTTGTAATTGTTATGCCAAACCGCATTAAAATTGGTTGATTATTTCCATACATTTCACAGAAAAATCGATTCGAAGAAAATCACCTTACTATAGCTCAGCCGATTCAGAGCTGTAAAAATCCGAAATCTGCAATTGTGCTCCGATTGCGGTTCTTGATACTCTGAGTGATAGGTCACGAGACCTGTAATTGCTATACCATACATTTCGAAGAAAGTTCGATTCGAAGAAAATCACCTTACTATAGCTCAGCCGATTCAGAGCTGTAAAAATCCGAAATCTGCAATTGTGCTCCGATTGCGGTTCTTGATACCTTAAATGATAGGTCTCGGGACTTGTAATTGTTATGCCAAACCGCATTAAAATTGGTTGATTATTTCCATACATTTCACAGAAAAATCGATTCGAAGAAAATCACCTTACTATAGCTCAGCCGATTCAGAGCTGTAAAAATCCGAAATCTGCAATTGTGCTCCGATTGCGGTTCTTGATACTCTGAATGATAGGTCACGAGACCTGTAATTGCTATACCATACATTTCGAAGAAAGTTCGATTCGAAGAAAATCACCTTACTATAGCTCAGCCGATTCAGAGCTGTAAAATTCCGAAATCTGCAATTGTGCTCCGATTGCGGTTCTTGATACCTTAAATGATAGGTCTCGGGACTTGTAATTGTTATGCCAAACCGCATTTAAATTGGTTGATTATTTCCATACATTTCACAGAAAAATCGATTCGAAGAAAATCACCTTACTATAGCTCAGCCGATTCAGAGCTGTAAAAATCCGAAATCTGCAATTGTGCTCCGATTGCGGTTCTTGATACTTGAATGATAGGTCACGAGACCTGTAATTGCTATACCATACATTTCGAAGAAAGTTCGATTCGAAGAAAATCACCTTACTATAGCTCAGCCGATTCAGAGCTGTAAAATTCCGAAATCTGCAATTGTGCTCCGATTGCGGTTCTTGATACCTTAAATGATAGGTCTCGGGACTTGTAATTGTTATGCCAAACCGCATTAAAATTGGTTGATTATTTCCATACATTTCACAGAAAAATCGATTCGAAGAAAATCACCTTACTATAGCTCAGCCGATTCAGAGCTGTAAAAATCCGAAATCTGCAATTGTGCTCCGATTGCGGTTCTTGATACTCTGAATGATAGGTCACGAGACCTGTAATTGCTATACCATACATTTCGAAGAAAGTTCGATTCGAAGAAAATCACCTTACTATAGCTCAGCCGATTCAGAGCTGTAAAATTTCGAAATCTGCAATTGTGCTCCGATTGCGGTTCTTGATACCTTAAATGATAGGTCACGAGACCTGTAATTGCTATACCATACATTTCGAAGAAAGTTCGATTCGAAGAAAATCACCTTACTATAGCTCAGCCGATTCAGAGCTGTAAAATTCCGAAATCTGCAATTGTGCTCCGATTGCGGTTCTTGATACCTTAAATGATAGGTCTCGGGACTTGTAATTGTTATGCCAAACCGCATTAAAATTGGTTGATTATTTCCATACATTTCACAGAAAAATCGATTCGAAGAAAATCACCTTACTATAGCTCAGCCGATTCAGAGCTGTAAAAATCCGAAATCTGCAATTGTGCTCCGATTGCGGTTCTTGATACTCTGAATGATAGGTCACGAGACCTTTAATTGCTATACCATACATTTCGAAGAAAGTTCGATTCGAAGAAAATCACCTTACTATAGCTCAGCCGATTCAGAGCTGTAAAAATCTGAAATCTGCAATTGTGCTCCGATTGCGGTTCTTGATACCTTAAATGATACGTCACGAGACCTGTAATTGCTATACCATACATTTCGAAGAAAGTTCGATTCGAAGAAAATCACCTTACTATAGCTCAGCCGATTCAGAGCTGTAAAATTCCGAAATCTGCAATTGTGCTCCGATTGCGGTTCTTGATACCTTAAATGATAGGTCTCGGCACTTGTAATTGTTATGCCAAACCGCATTAAAATTGGTTGATTATTTCCATATACTTCACAGAAAAATCGATTCGAAGAAAATCACCTTACTATAGCTCAGCCGATTCAGAGCTGTAAAAATCCGAAATCTGCAATTGTGCTCCGATTGCGGTTCTTGATACTCTGAATGATAGGTCACGAGACCTGTAATTGCTATACCATACATTTCGAAGAAAGTTCGATTCGAAGAAAATCACCTTACTATAGCTCAGCCGATTCAGAGCTGTAAAATTCCGAAATCTGCAATTGTGCTCCGATTGCGGTTCTTGATACCTTAAATGATAGGTCACGAGACCTGTAATTGCTATACCATACATTTTGAAGAAAGTTCGATTCGAAGAAAATCACCTTACTATAGCTCAGCCGATTCAGAGCTGTAAAATTCCGAAATCTGCAATTGTGCTCCGATTGCGGTTCTTGATACCTTAAATGATAGGTCTCGGGACTTGTAATTGTTATGCCAAACCGCATTAAAATTGGTTGATTATTTCCATACATTTCACAGAAAAATCGATTCGAAGAAAATCACCTTACTATAGCTCAGCCGATTCAGAGCTGTAAAAATCCGAAATCTGCAATTGTGCTCCGATTGCGGTTCTTGATACTTGAATGATAGGTCACGAGACCTGTAATTGCTATACCATACATTTCGAAGAAAGTTCGATTCGAAGAAAATCACCTTACTATAGCTCAGCCGATTCAGAGCTGTAAAATTCCGAAATCTGCAATTGTGCTCCGATTGCGGTTCTTGATACCTTAAATGATAGGTCTCGGGACTTGTAATTGTTATGCCAAACCGCATTAAAATTGGTTGATTATTTCCATACATTTCACAGAAAAATCGATTCGAAGAAAATCACCTTACTATAGCTCAGCCGATTCAGAGCTGTAAAAATCCGAAATCTGCAATTGTGCTCCGATTGCGGTTCTTGATACTCTGAATGATAGGTCACGAGACCTGTAATTGCTATACCATACATTTCGAAGAAAGTTCGATTCGAAGAAAATCACCTTACTATAGCTCAGCCGATTCAGAGCTGTAAAATTCCGAAATCTGCAATTGTGCTCCGATTGCGGTTCTTGATACCTTAAATGATAGGTCACGAGACCTGTAATTGCTATACCATACATTTCGAAGAAAGTTCGATTCGAAGAAAATCACCTTACTATAGCTCAGCCGATTCAGAGCTGTAAAATTCCGAAATCTGCAATTGTGCTCCGATTGCGGTTCTTGATACCTTAAATGATAGGTCTCGGGACTTGTAATTGTTATGCCAAACCGCATTAAAATTGGTTGATTATTTCCATACATTTCACAGAAAAATCGATTCGAAGATAATCACCTTACTATAGCTCAGCCGATTCAGAGCTGTAAAAATCCGAAATCTGCAATTGTGCTCCGATTGCGGTTCTTGATACTCTGAATGATAGGTCACGAGACCTGTAATTGCTATACCATACATTTCGAAGAAAGTTCGATTCGAAGAAAATCACCTTACTATAGCTCAGCCGATTCAGAGCTGTAAAATTCCGAAATCTGCAATTGTGCTCCGATTGCGGTTCTTGATACCTTAAATGATAGGTCTCGGGACTTGTAATTGTTATGCCAAACCGCATTAAAATTGGTTGATTATTTCCATACATTTCACAGAAAAATCGATTCGAAGAAAATCACCTTACTATAGCTCAGCCGATTCAGAGCTGTAAAAATCCGAAATCTGCAATTGTGCTCCGATTGCGGTTCTTGATACTCTGAATGATAGGTCACGAGACCTGTAATTGCTATACCATACATTTCGAAGAAAGTTCGATTCGAAGAAAATCACCTTACTATAGCTCAGCCGATTCAGAGCTGTAAAATTCCGAAATCTGCAATTGTGCTCCGATTGCGGTTCTTGATACCTTAAATGATAGGTCACGAGACCTGTAATTGCTATACCATACATTTCGAAGAAAGTTCGATTCGAAGAAAATCACCTTACTATAGCTCAGCCGATTCAGAGCTGTAAAATTCCGAAATCTGCAATTGTGCTCCGATTGCGGTTCTTGATACCTTAAATGATAGGTCTCGGGACTTGTAATTGTTATGCCAAACCGCATTAAAATTGGTTGATTATTTCCATACATTTCACAGAAAAATCGATTCGAAGAAAATCACCTTACTATAGCTCAGCCGATTCAGAGCTGTAAAAATCCGAAATCTGCAATTGTGCTCCGATTGCGGTTCTTGATACTCTGAATGATAGGTCACGAGACCTGTAATTGCTATACCATACATTTCGAAGAAAGTTCGATTCGAAGAAAATCACCTTACTATAGCTCAGCCGATTCAGAGCTGTAAAAATCTGAAATCTGCAATTGTGCTCCGAATGCGGTTCTTGATACCTTAAATGATAGGTCACGAGACCTGTAATTGCTATACCATACATTTCGAAGAAAGTTCGATTCGAAGAAAATCACCTTACTATAGCTCAGCCGATTCAGAGCTGTAAAATTCCGAAATCTGCAATTGTGCTCCGATTGCGGTTCTTGATACTCTGAATGATAGGTCACGAGACCTGTAATTGCCATACCATACATTTCGAAGAAAGTTCGATTCGAAGAAAATCACCTTACTATAGCTCAGCCGATTCAGAGCTGTAAAATTCCGAAATCTGCAATTGTGCTCCGATTGCGGTTCTTGATACCTTAAATGATAGGTCTCGGGACTTGTAATTGTTATGCCAAACCGCATTAAAATTGGTTGATTATTTCCATACATTTCACAGAAAAATCGATTCGAAGAAAATCACCTTACTATAGCTCAGCCGATTCAGAGCTGTAAAAATCCGAAATCTGCAATTGTGCTCCGATTGCGGTACTTGATACTCTGAATGATAGGTCACGAGACCTTTAATTGCTATACCATACATTTCGAAGAAAGTTCGATTCGAAGAAAATCACCTTACTATAGCTCAGCCGATTCAGAGCTGTAAAAATCTGAAATCTGCAATTGTGCTCCGATTGCGGTTCTTGATACCTTAAATGATACGTCACGAGACCTGTAATTGCTATACCATACATTTCGAAGAAAGTTCGATTCGAAGAAAATCACCTTACAGCTCAGCCGATTCAGAGCTGTAAAATTCCGAAATCTGCAATTGTGCTCCGATTGCGGTTCTTGATACCTTAAATGATAGGTCTCGGCACTTGTAATTGTTATGCCAAACCGCATTAAAATTGGTTGATTATTTCCATATATTTCACAGAAAAATCGATTCGAAGAAAATCACCTTACTATAGCTCAGCCGATTCAGAGCTGTAAAAATCCGAAATCTGCAATTGTGCTCCGATTGCGGTTCTTGATACTCTGAATGATAGGTCACGAGACCTGTAATTGCTATACCATACATTTTGAAGAAAGTTCGATTCGAAGAAAATCACCTTACTATAGCTCAGCCGATTCAGAGCTGTAAAATTCCGAAATCTGCAATTGTGCTCCGATTGCGGTTCTTGATACCTTAAATGATAGGTCTCGGGACTTGTAATTGTTATGCCAAACCGCATTAAAATTGGTTGATTATTTCCATACATTTCACAGAAAAATCGATTCGAAGAAAATCACCTTACTATAGCTCAGCCGATTCAGAGCTGTAAAAATCCGAAATCTGCAATTGTGCTTCGATTGCGGTTCTTGATACTCGGAATGATAGGTCACGAGACCTGTAATTGCTATACCATACATTTCGAAGAAAGTTCGATTCGAAGAAAATCACCTTACTATAGCTCAGCCGATTCAGAACTGTAAAATTCCGAAATCTGCAAATGTGCTCCGATTGCGGTTCTTGATACCTTAAATGATAGGTCACGAGACCTGTAATTGCTATACCATACATTTCGAAGAAAGTTCGATTCGAAGAAAATCACCTTACTATAGCTCAGCCGATTCAGAGCTGTAAAATTCCGAAATCTGCAATTGTGCTCCGATTGCGGTTCTTGATACCTTAAATGATAGGTCTCGGGACTTGTAATTGTTATGCCAAACCGCATTAAAATTGGTTGATTATTTCCATACATTTCACAGAAAAATCGATTCGAAGAAAATCACCTTACTATAGCTCAGCCGATTCAGAGCTGTAAAAATCCGAAATCTGCAATTGTGCTTCGATTGCGGTTCTTGATACTCGGAATGATAGGTCACGAGACCTGTAATTGCTATACCATACATTTCGAAGAAAGTTCGATTCGAAGAAAATCACCTTACTATAGCTCAGCCGATTCAGAGCTGTAAAATTCCGAAATCTGCAATTGTGCTCCGATTGCGGTTCTTGATACCTTAAATGATAGGTCTCGGCACTTGTAATTGTTATGCCAAACCGCATTAAAATTGGTTGATTATTTCCATATATTTCACAGAAAAATCGATTCGAAGAAAATCACCTTACTATAGCTCAGCCGATTCAGAGCTGTAAAAATCCGAAATCTGCAATTGTGCTCCGATTGCGGTTCTTGATACTCTGAATGATAGGTCACGAGACCTGTAATTGTTATACCATACATTTCGAAGAAAGTTCGATTCGAAGAAAATCACCTTACTATAGCTCAGCCGATTCAGAGCTGTAAAAATCTGAAATCTGCAATTGTGCTCCGATTGCGGTTCTTGATACCTTAAACGACAGGTCACGAGACCTGTAATTGCTATACCATACATTTCGAAGAAAGTTCGATTCGAAGAAAATCACCTTACTATAGCTCAGCCGATTCAGAGCTGTAAAATTCCGAAATCTGCAATTGTGCTCCGATTGCGGTTCTTGATACCTTAAATGATAGGTCTCGGCACTTGTAATTGTTATGCCAAACCGCATTAAAATTGGTTGATTATTTCCATACATTTCACAGAAAAATCGATTCGAAGAAAACCACCTTACTATAGCTCAGCCGATTCAGAGCTGTAAAAATCTGAAATCTGCAATTGTGCTCCGATTGCGGTTCTTGATACCTTAAATGATACGTCACGAGACCTGTAATTGCTATACCATACATTTCGAAGAAAGTTCGATTCGAAGAAAATCACCTTACTATAGCTCAGCCGATTCAGAGCTGTAAAATTCCGAAATCTGCAATTGTGCTCCGATTGCGGTTCTTGATACCTTAAATGATAGGTCTCGGCACTTGTAATTGTTATGCCAAACCGCATTAAAATTGGTTGATTATTTCCATACATTTCACAGAAAAATCGATTCGAAGAAAACCACCTTACTATAGCTCAGCCGATTCAGAGCTGTAAAAATCTGAAATCTGCAATTGTGCTCCGATTGCGGTTCTTGATACTCTGAATGATAGGTCACGAGACCTTTAATTGCTATACCATACATTTCGAAGAAAGTTCGATTCGAAGAAAATCACCTTACTATAGCTCAGCCGATTCAGAGCTGTAAAATTCCGAAATCTGCAATTGTGCTCCGATTGCGGTTCTTGATACCTTAAATGATAGGTCTCGGCACTTGTAATTGTTATGCCAAACCGCATTAAAATTGGTTGATTATTTCCATACATTTCACAGAAAAATCGATTCGAAGAAAACCACCTTACTATAGCTCAGCCGATTCAGAGCTGTAAAAATCTGAAATCTGCAATTGTGCTCCGATTGCGGTTCTTGATACCTTAAATGATACGTCACGAGACCTGTAATTGCTATACCATACATTTCGAAGAAAGTTCGATTCGAAGAAAATCACCTTACTATAGCTCAGCCGATTCAGAGCTGTAAAATTCCGAAATCTGCAATTGTGCTCCGATTGCGGTTCTTGATACCTTAAATGATAGGTCTCGGCACTTGTAATTGTTATGCCAAACCGCATTAAAATTGGTTGATTATTTCCATACATTTCACAGAAAAATCGATTCGAAGAAAACCACCTTACTATAGCTCAGCCGATTCAGAGCTGTAAAAATCTGAAATCTGCAATTGTGCTCCGATTGCGGTTCTTGATACTCTGAATGATAGGTCACGAGACCTTTAATTGCTATACCATACATTTCGAAGAAAGTTCGATTCGAAGAAAATCACCTTACTATAGCTCAGCCGATTCAGAGCTGTAAAATTCCGAAATCTGCAATTGTGCTCCGATTGCGGTTCTTGATACCTTAAATGATAGGTCTCGGCACTTGTAATTGTTATGCCAAACCGCATTAAAATTGGTTGATTATTTCCATACATTTCACAGAAAAATCGATTCGAAGAAAACCACCTTACTATAGCTCAGCCGATTCAGAGCTGTAAAAATCTGAAATCTGCAATTGTGCTCCGATTGCGGTTCTTGATACTCTGAATGATAGGTCACGAGACCTTTAATTGCTATACCATACATTTCGAAGAAAGTTCGATTCGAAGAAAATCACCTTACTATAGCTCAGCCGATTCAGAGCTGTAAAATTCCGAAATCTGCAATTGTGCTCCGATTGCGGTTCTTGATACCTTAAATGATAGGTCTCGGCACTTGTAATTGTTATGCCAAACCGCATTAAAATTGGTTGATTATTTCCATACATTTCACAGAAAAATCGATTCGAAGAAAATCACCTTACTATAGCTCAGCCGATTCAGAGCTGTAAAAATCCGAAATCTGCAACTGTGCTCCGATTGCGGTTCTTGATACTCTGAATGATAGGTCACGAGACCTGTAATTGCTATACCATACATTTCGCAGAAAGTTGGATTCGAAGAAAATCATCTTACTATAGCTCAGCCGATTCACAGCTGTAAAAATCTGAAATCTGCAATTGTGCTCCGATTGCGGTTCTTGATACCTTAAATGATAGGTCTCGGGACTTGTAATTGTTATGCCAAACCGCATTAAAATTGGTTGATTATTTCCATACATTTCACAGAAAAATCGATTCGAAGAAAATCACCTTACTATAGCTCAGCAGATTCAGAGCTGTAAAAATCCGAAATCTGCAATTGTGCTCCGATTGCGGTTCTTGATACTCTGAATGATAGGTCACGAGACCTGTAATTGTTATACCATACATTTCGAAGAAAGTTCGATTCGAAGAAAATCACCTTACTATAGCTCAGCCGATTCAGAGCTGTAAAATTCCGAAATCTGCAATTGTGCTCCGATTGCGGTTCTTGATACCTTAAATGATAGGTCTCGGCACTTGTAATTGTTATGCCAAACCGCATTAAAATTGGTTGATTATTTCCATACATTTCACAGAAAAATCGATTCGAAGAAAACCACCTTACTATAGCTCAGCCGATTCAGAGCTGTAAAAATCTGAAATCTGCAATTGTGCTCCGATTGCGGTTCTTGATACCTTAAACGACAGGTCACGAGACCTTTAATTGCTATACCATACATTTCGAAGAAAGTTCGATTCGAAGAAAATCACCTTACTATAGCTCAGCCGATTCAGAGCTGTAAAATTCCGAAATCTGCAATTGTGCTCCGATTGCGGTTCTTGATACCTTAAATGATAGGTCTCGGCACTTGTAATTGTTATGCCAAACCGCATTAAAATTGGTTGATTATTTCCATACATTTCACAGAAAAATCGATTCGAAGAAAACCACCTTACTATAGCTCAGCCGATTCAGAGCTGTAAAAATCTGAAATCTGCAATTGTGCTCCGATTGCGGTTCTTGATACCTTAAATGATACGTCACGAGACCTGTAATTGCTATACCATACATTTCGAAGAAAGTTCGATTCGAAGAAAATCACCTTACTATAGCTCAGCCGATTCAGAGCTGTAAAATTCCGAAATCTGCAATTGTGCTCCGATTGCGGTTCTTGATAAATTAAATGATAGGTCACGAGACCTGTAATTGCTATACCATACATTTCGAAGAAAGTTCGATTCGAAGAAAATCACCTTACTATAGCTTAGCCGATTCAGAGCTGTAAAATTCCGAAATCTGCAATTGTGCTCCGATTGCGGTTCTTGATACCTTAAATGATAGGTCTCGGGACTTGTAATTGTTATGCCAAACCGCATTAAAATTGGTTGATTATTTCCATACATTTCACAGAGAAATCGATTCGAAGAAAATCACCTTACTATAGCTCAGCCGATTCAGAGCTGTAAAAATCCGAAATCTGCAATTGTGCTCCGATTGCGGTTCTTGATACTCTGAGTGATAGGTCACGAGACCTGTAATTGCTATACCATACATTTCGAAGAAAGTTCGATTCGAAGAAAATCACCTTACTATAGCTCAGCCGATTCAGAGCTGTAAAATTCCGAAATCTGCAATTGTGCTCCGATTGCGGTTCTTGATACCTTAAATGATAGGTCACGAGACCTGTAATTGCTATACCATACATTTCGAAGAAAGTTCGATTCGAAGAAAATCACCTTACTATAGCTCAGCCGATTCAGAGCTGTAAAATTCCGAAATCTGCAATTGTGCTCCGATTGCGGTTCTTGATACCTTAAATGATAGGTCTCGGGACTTGTAATTGTTATGCCAAACCGCATTAAAATTGGTTGATTATTTCCATACATTTCACAGAGAAATCGATTCGAAGAAAATCACCTTACTATAGCTCAGCCGATTCAGAGCTGTAAAAATCCGAAATCTGCAATTGTGCTCCGATTGCGGTTCTTGATACTCTGAGTGATAGGTCACGAGACCTGTAATTGCTATACCATACATTTCGAAGAAAGTTCGATTCGAAGAAAATCACCTTACTATAGCTCAGCCGATTCAGAGCTGTAAAATTCCGAAATCTGCAATTGTGCTCCGATTGCGGTTCTTGATACCTTAAATGATAGGTCACGAGACCTGTAATTGCTATACTATACATTTCGAAGAAAGTTCGATTCGAAGAAAATCACCTTACTATAGCTCAGCCGATTCAGAGCTGTAAAATTCCGAAATCTGCAATTGTGCTCCGATTGCGGTTCTTGATACCTTAAATGATAGGTCTCGGGACTTGTAATTGTTATGCCAAACCGCATTAAAATTGGTTGATCATTTCCATACATTTCACAGAGAAATCGATTCGAAGAAAATCACCTTACTATAGCTCAGCCGATTCAGAGCTGTAAAATTCCGAAATCTGCAATTGTGCTCCGATTGCGGTTCTTGATACCTTAAATGATAGGTCACGAGACCTGTAATTGCTATACCATACATTTCGAAGAAAGTTCGATTCGAAGAAAATCACCTTACTATAGCTCAGCCGATTCAGAGCTGTAAAAATCTGAAATCTGCAATTGTGCTCCGATTGCGGTTCTTGATACCTTAAATGATAGGTCACGAGACCTGTAATTGCTATACCATACATTTCGAAGAAAGTTCGATTCGAAGAAAATCACCTTACTATAGCTCAGCCGATTCAGAGCTGTAAAATTCCGAAATCTGCAATTGTGCTCCGATTGCGGTTCTTGATACCTTAAATGATAGGTCTCGGGACTTGTAATTGTTATGCCAAACCGCATTAAAATTGGTTGATTATTTCCATACATTTCACAGAGAAATCGATTCGAAGAAAATCACCTTACTATAGCTCAGCCGATTCAGAGCTGTAAAAATCCGAAATCTGCAATTGTGCTCCGATTGCGGTTCTTGATAAATTAAATGATAGGTCACGAGACCTGTAATTGCTATACCATACATTTCGAAGAAAGTTCGATTCGAAGAAAATCACCTTACTATAGCTCAGCCGATTCAGAGCTGTAAAATTCCGAAATCTGCAATTGTGCTCCGATTGCGGTTCGTGATACCTTAAATGATAGGTCTCGGGACTTGTAATTGTTATGCCAAACCGCATTAAAATTGGTTGATTATTTCCATACATTTCACAGAGAAATCGATTCGAAGAAAATCACCTTACTATAGCTCAGCCGATTCAGAGCTGTAAAAATCCGAAATCTGCAATTGTGCTCCGATTGCGGTTCTTGATACTCTGAGTGATAGGTCACGAGACCTGTAATTGCTATACCATACATTTCGAAGAAAGTTCGATTCGAAGAAAATCACCTTACTATAGCTCAGCCGATTCAGAGCTGTAAAATTCCGAAATCTGCAATTGTGCTCCGATTGCGGTTCTTGATAAATTAAATGATAGGTCACGAGACCTGTAATTGCTATACCATACATTTCGAAGAAAGTTCGATTCGAAGAAAATCACCTTACTATAGCTCAGCCGATTCAGAGCTGTAAAATTCCGAAATCTGCAATTGTGCTCCGATTGCGGTTCTTGATACCTTAAATGATAGGTCTCGGGACTTGTAATTGTTATGCCAAACCGCATTAAAATTGGTTGATTATTTCCATACATTTCACAGAGAAATCGATTCGAAGAAAATCACCTTACTATAGCTCAGCCGATTCAGAGCTGTAAAAATCCGAAATCTGCAATTGTGCTCCGATTGCGGTTCTTGATAAATTAAATGATAGGTCACGAGACCTGTAATTGCTATACCATACATTTCGAAGAAAGTTCGATTCGAAGAAAATCACCTTACTATAGCTCAGCCGATTCAGAGCTGTAAAAATCTGAAATCTGCAATTGTGCTCCGATTGCGGTTCTTGATACCTTAAATGATAGGTCACGAGACCTGTAATTGCTATACCATACATTTCGAAGAAAGTTCGATTCGAAGAAAATCACCTTACTATAGCTCAGCCGATTCAGAGCTGTAAAATTCCGAAATCTGCAATTGTGCTCCGATTGCGGTTCTTGATAAATTAAATGATAGGTCACGAGACCTGTAATTGCTATACCATACATTTCGAAGAAAGTTCGATTCGAAGAAAATCACCTTACTATAGCTCAGCCGATTCAGAGCTGTAAAAATCTGAAATCTGCAATTGTGCTCCGATTGCGGTTCTTGATACCTTAAATGATAGGTCACGAGACCTGTAATTGCTATACCATACATTTCGAAGAAAGTTCGATTCGAAGAAAATCACCTTACTATAGCTCAGCCGATTCAGAGCTGTAAAATTCCGAAATCTGCAATTGTGCTCCGATTGCGGTTCTTGATACCTTAAATGATAGGTCTCGGGACTTGTAATTGTTATGCCAAACCGCATTAAAATTGGTTGACTATTTCCATACATTTCACAGAAAAATCGATTCGAAGAAAATCACCTTACTATAGCTCAGCCGATTCAGAGCTGTAAAAATCCGAAATCTGCAATTGTGCTCCGATTGCGGTTCTTGATAAATTAAATGATAGGTCACGAGACCTGTAATTGCTATACCATACATTTCGAAGAAAGTTCGATTCGAAGAAAATCACCTTACTATAGCTCAGCCGATTCAGAGCTGTAAAAATCTGAAATCTGCAATTGTGCTCCGATTGCGGTTCTTGATACCTTAAATGATAGGTCACGAGACCTGTAATTGCTATACCATACATTTCGAAGAAAGTTCGATTCTAAGGAAATCACCTTACTATAGCTCAGCCGATTCAGAGCTGTAAAATTCCGAAATCTGCAATTGTGCTCCGATTGCGGTTCTTGATAAATTAAATGATAGGTCACGAGACCTGTAATTGCTATACCATACATTTCGAAGAAAGTTCGATTCGAAGAAAATCACCTTACTATAGCTCAGCCGATTCAGAGCTGTAAAAATCTGAAATCTGCAATTGTGCTCCGATTGCGGTTCTTGATACCTTAAATGATAGGTCACGAGACCTGTAATTGCTATACCATACATTTCGAAGAAAGTTCGATTCGAAGAAAATCACCTTACTATAGCTCAGCCGATTCAGAGCTGTAAAATTCCGAAATCTGCAATTGTGCTCCGATTGCGGTTCTTGATACCATAAATGATAGGTCTCGGGACTTGTAATTGTTATGCCAAACCGCATTAAAATTGGTTGACTATTTCCATACATTTCACAGAAAAATCGATTCGAAGAAAATCACCTTACTATAGCTCAGCCGATTCAGAGCTGTAAAAATCCGAAATCTGCAATTGTGCTCCGATTGCGGTTCTTGATACCTTAAATGATAGGTCACGAGACCTGTAATTGCTATACCATACATTTCGAAGAAAGTTCGATTCGAAGAAAATCACCTTACTATAGCTCAGCCGATTCAGAGCTGTAAAATTCCGAAATCTGCAATTGTGCTCCGATTGCGGTTCTTGATACCTTAAATGATAGGTCTCGGGACTTGTAATTGTTATGCCAAACCGCATTAAAATTGGTTGACTATTTCCATACATTTCACAGAGAAATCGATTCGAAGAAAATCACCTTACTATAGCTCAGCCGATTCAGAGCTGTAAAAATCCGAAATCTGCAATTGTGCTCCGATTGCGGTTCTTGATACTCTGAGTGATAGGTCACGAGACCTGTAATTGCTATACCATACATTTCGAAGAAAGTTCGATTCGAAGAAAATCACCTTACTATAGCTCAGCCGATTCAGAGCTGTAAAATTCCGAAATCTGCAATTGTGCTCCGATTGCGGTTCTTGATAAATTAAATGATAGGTCACGAGACCTGTAATTGCTATACCATACATTTCGAAGAAAGTTCGATTCGAAGAAAATCACCTTACTATAGCTCAGCCGATTCAGAGCTGTAAAATTCCGAAATCTGCAATTGTGCTCCGATTGCGGTTCTTGATACCTTAAATGATAGGTCTCGGGACTTGTAATTGTTATGCCAAACCGCATTAAAATTGGTTGATTATTTCCATACATTTCACAGAGAAATCGATTCGAAGAAAATCACCTTATTATAGCTCAGCCGATTCAGAGCTGTAAAAATCCGAAATCTGCAATTGTGCTCCGATTGCGGTTCTTGATACTCTGAGTGATAGGTCACGAGACCTGTAATTGCTATACCATACATTTCGAAGAAAGTTCGATTCGAAGAAATCACCTTACTATAGCTCAGCCGATTCAGAGCTGTAAAATTCCGAAATCTGCAATTGTGCTCCGATTGCGGTTCTTGATAAATTAAATGATAGGTCACGAGACCTGTAATTGCTATACCATACATTTCGAAGAAAGTTCGATTCGAAGAAAATCACCTTACTATAGCTCAGCCGATTCAGAGCTGTAAAATTCCGAAATCTGCAATTGTGCTCCGATTGCGGTTCTTGATACCTTAAATGATAGGTCACGAGACCTGTAATTGCTATACCATACATTTCGAAGAAAGTTCGATTCGAAGAAAATCACCTTACTATAGCTCAGCCGATTCAGAGCTGTAAAAATCTGAAATCTGCAATTGTGCTCCGATTGCGGTTCTTGATACCTTAAATGATAGGTCACGAGACCTGTAATTGCTATACCATACATTTCGAAGAAAGTTCGATTCGAAGAAAATCACCTTACTATAGCTCAGCCGATTCAGAGCTGTAAAATTCCGAAATCTGCAATTGTGCTCTGATTGCGGTTCTTGATACCTTAAATGATAGGTCTCGGGACTTGTAATTGTTATGCCAAACCGCATTAAAATTGGTTGATTATTTCCATACATTTCACAGAAAAATCGATTCGAAGAAAATCACCATACTATAGCTCAGCCGATTCAGAGCTGTAAAAATCCGAAATCTGCAATTGTGCTCCGATTGCGGTTCTTGATACCTTAAATGATAGGTCACGAGACCTGTAATTGCTATACCATACATTTCGAAGAAAGTTCGATTCGAAGAAAATCACCTTACTATAGCTCAGCCGATTCAGAGCTGTAAAATTCCGAAATCTGCAATTGTGCTCTGATTGCGGTTCTTGATACCTTAAATGATAGGTCTCGGGACTTGTAATTGTTATGCCAAACCGCATTAAAATTGGTTGATTATTTCCATACATTTCACAGAAAAATCGATTCGAAGAAAATCACCTTACTATAGCTCAGCCGATTCAGAGCTGTAAAAATCCGAAATCTGCAATTGTGCTCCGATTGCGGTTCTTGATACCTTAAATGATAGGTCACGAGACCTGTAATTGCTATACCATACATTTCGAAGAAAGTTCGATTCGAAGAAAATCACCTTACTATAGCTCAGCCGATTCAGAGCTGTAAAATTCCGAAATCTGCAATTGTGCTCCGATTGCGGTTTTTGATACCTTAAATGATAGGTCACGAGACCTGTAATTGCTATACCATACATTTCGAAGAAAGTTCGATTCGAAGAAAATCACCTTACTATAGCTCAGCCGATTCAGAGCTGTAAAAATCCGAAATCTGCAATTGTGCTCCGATTGCGGTTCTTGATACCTTAAATGATAGGTCACGAGACCTGTAATTGCTATACCATACATTTCGAAGAAAGTTCGATTCGAAGAAAATCACCTTACTATAGCTCAGCCGATTCAGAGCTGTAAAAATCCGAAATCTGCAATTGTGCTCCGATTGCGGTTCTTGATACCTTAAATGATAGGTCACGAGACCTGTAATTGCTATACCATACATTTCGAAGAAAGTTCGATTCGAAGAAAATCACCTTACTATAGCTCAGCCGATTCAGAGCTGTAAAATTCCGAAATCTGCAATTGTGCTCCGATTGCGGTTCTTGATACCTTAAATGATAGGTCTCGGGACTTGTAATTGTTATGCCAAACCGCATTAAAATTGGTTGATTATTTCCATACATTTCACAGAAAAATCGATTCGAAGAAAATCACCATACAATAGCTCAGCCGATTCAGAGCTGTAAAAATCCGAAATCTGCAATTGTGCTCCGATTGCGGTTCTTGATACCTTAAATGATAGGTCACGAGACCTGTAATTGCTATACCATACATTTCGAAGAAAGTTCGATTCGAAGAAAATCACCTTACTATAGCTCAGCCGATTCAGAGCTGTAAAATTCCGAAATCTGCAATTGTGCTCTGATTGCGGTTCTTGATACCTTAAATGATAGGTCTCGGGACTTGTAATTGTTATGCCAAACCGCATTAAAATTGGTTGATTATTTCCATACATTTCACAGAAAAATCGATTCGAAGAAAATCACCTTACTATAGCTCAGCCGATTCAGAGCTGTAAAAATCCGAAATCTGCAATTGTGCTCCGATTGCGGTTCTTGATACCTTAAATGATAGGCCACGAGACCTGTAATTGCTATACCATACATTTCGAAGAAAGTTCGATTCGAAGAAAATCACCTTACTATAGCTCAGCCGATTCAGAGCTGTAAAATTCCGAAATCTGCAATTGTGCTCCGATTGCGGTTCTTGATACCTTAAATGATAGGTCACGAGAACTGTAATTGCTATACCATACATTTCGAAGAAAGTTCGATTCGAAGAAAATCACCTTACTATAGCTCAGCCGATTCAGAGCTGTAAAAATCCGAAATCTGCAATTGTGCTCCGATTGCGGTTCTTGATACCTTAAATGATAGGTCACGAGACCTGTAATTGCTATACCATACATTTCACAGAAAAATCGATTCGAAGAAAATCACCTTACTATAGCTCAGCCGATTCAGAGCTGTAAAAATCCGAAATCTGCAATTGTGCTCCGATTGCGGTTCTTGATACCTTAAATGATAGGTCACGAGACCTGTAATTGCTATACCATACATTTCGAAGAAAGTTCGATTCGAAGAAAATCACCTTACTATAGCTCAGCCGATTCAGGGCTGTAAAATTCCGAAATCTGCAATTGTGCTCCGATTGCGGTTCTTGATACCTTAAATGATAGGTCACGAGACCTGTAATTGCTATACCATACATTTCGAAGAAAGTTCGATTCGAAGAAAATCACCTTACTATAGCTCAGCCGATTCAGAGCTGTAAAATTCCGAAATCTGCAATTGTGCTCCGATTGCGGTTCTTGATACCTTAAATGATAGGTCACGAGACCTGTAATTGCTATACCATACATTTCGAAGAAAGTTCGATTCGAAGAAAATCACCTTACTATAGCTCAGCCGATTCAGAGCTGTAAAATTCCGAAATCTGCAATTGTGCTCCGATTGCGGTTCTTGATAAATTAAATGATAGGTCACGAGACCTGTAATTGCTATACCATACATTTCGAAGAAAGTTCGATTCGAAGAAAATCACCTTACTATAGCTCAGCCGATTCAGAGCTGTAAAAATCCGAAATCTGCAATTGTGCTCCGATTGCGGTTCTTGATACTCTGAAAGATAGGTCACGAGACCTGTAATTGCTATACCATACATTTCGAAGAAAGTTCGATTCGAAGAAAATCACCTTACTATAGCTCAGCCGATTCAGGGCTGTAAAATTCCGAAATCTGCAATTGTGCTCCGATTGCGGTTCTTGATACCTTAAATGATAGGTCACGAGACCTGTAATTGCTATACCATACATTTCGAAGAAAGTTCGATTCGAAGAAAATCACCTTACTATAGCTCAGCCGATTCAGAGCTGTAAAATTCCGAAATCTGCAATTGTGCTCCGATTGCGGTTCTTGATACCTTAAATGATAGGTCACGAGACCTGTAATTGCTATACCATACATTTCGAAGAAAGTTCGATTCGAAGAAAATCACCTTACTATAGCTCAGCCGATTCAGAGCTGTAAAAATCCGAAATCTGCAATTGTGCTCCGATTGCGGTTCTTGATACCTTAAATGATAGGTCTCGGGACTTGTAATTGTTATGCCAAACCGCATTAAAATTGGTTGATTATTTCCATACATTTCACAGAAAAATCGATTCGAAGAAAATCACCTTACTATAGCTCAGCCGATTCAGAGCTGTAAAAATCCGAAATCTGCAATTGTGCTCCGGTTTCGGTTCTTGATACCTTAAATGATAGGTCTCGGGACTTGTAATTGTTATGCCAAACCGCATTAAAATTGGTTGATTATTTCCATACATTTCACAGAAAAATCGATTCGAAGAAAATCACCTTACTATAGCTCAGCCGATTCAGAGCTGTAAAAATCCGAAATCTGCAATTGTGCTCCGATTGCGGTTCTTGATACTCTGAATGATAGGTCACGAGACCTGTAATTGCTATACCATACATTTCGAAGAAAGTTCGATTCGAAGAAAATCACCTTACTATAGCTCAGCCGATTCAGAGCTGTAAAATTCTGAAATCTGCAATTGTGCTCCGATTGCGGTTCTTGATACCTTAAATGATAGGTCTCGGGACTTGTAATTGTTATGCCAAACCGCATTAAAATTGGTTGATTATTTCCATACATTTCACAGAAAAATCGATTCGAAGAAAATCACCTTACTATAGCTCAGCCGATTCAGAGCTGTAAAAATCCGAAATCTGCAATTGTGCTCCGATTGCGGTTCTTGATACTCTGAATGATAGGTCACGAGACCTGTAATTGCTATACCATACATTTCGAAGAAAGTTCGATTCGAAGAAAATCACCTTACTATAGCTCAGCCGATTCAGAGCTGTAAAATTCTGAAATCTGCAATTGTGCTCCGATTGCGGTTCTTGATACCTTAAATGATAGGTCTCGGGACTTGTAATTGTTATGCCAAACCGCATTAAAATTGGTTGATTATTTCCATACATTTCACAGAAAAATCGATTCGAAGAAAATCACCTTACTATAGCTCAGCCGATTCAGAGCTGTAAAAATCCGAAATCTGCAATTGTGCTCCGATTGCGGTTCTTGATACTCTGAATGATAGGTCACGAGACCTGTAATTGCTATACCATACATTTCGAAGAAAGTTCGATTCGAAGAAAATCACCTTACTATAGCTCAGCCGATTCAGAGCTGTAAAAATCTGAAATCTGCAATTGTGCTCCGTTTGCGGTTCTTGATACCTTAAATGATACGCCACGAGTCCTGTAATTGCTATACCATACATTTCGAAGAAAGTTCGATTCGAAGAAAATCACCTTACTATAGCTCAGCCGATTCAGAGCTGTAAAAATCCGAAATCTGCAATTGTGCTCCGATTGCGGTTCTTGATACTCTGAATGATAGGTCACGAGACCTGTAATTGCTATACCATACATTTCGAAGAAAGTTCGATTCGAAGAAAATCACCTTACTATAGCTCAGCCGATTCAGAGCTGTAAAAATCCGAAATCTGCAATTGTGCTCCGATTGCGGTTCTTGATACTCTGAGTGATAGGTCACGAGACCTGTAATTGCTATACCATACATTTCGAAGAAAGTTCGATTCGAAGAAAATCACCTTACTATAGCTCAGCCGATTCAGAGCTGTAAAATTCCGAAATCTGCAATTGTGCTCCGATTGCGGTTCTTGATACCTTAAATGATAGGTCTCGGGACTTGTAATTGTTATGCCAAACCGCATTAAAATTGGTTGATTATTTCCATACATTTCACAGAAAAATCGATTCGAAGAAAATCACCTTACTATAGCTCAGCCGATTCAGAGCTGTAAAAATCCGAAATCTGCAATTGTGCTCCGATTGCGGTTCTTGATACCTTAAATGATAGGTCACGAGACCTGTAATTGCTATACCATACATTTCGAAGAAAGTTCGATTCGAAGAAAATCACCTTACTATAGCTCAGCCGATTCAGAGCTGTAAAATTCCGAAATCTGCAATTGTGCTCCGATTGCGGTTTTTGATACCTTAAATGATAGGTCACGAGACCTGTAATTGCTATACCATACATTTCGAAGAAAGTTCGATTCGAAGAAAATCACCTTACTATAGCTCAGCCGATTCAGAGCTGTAAAAATCCGAAATCTGCAATTGTGCTCCGATTGCGGTTCTTGATACCTTAAATGATAGGTCACGAGACCTGTAATTGCTATACCATACATTTCGAAGAAAGTTCGATTCGAAGAAAATCACCTTACTATAGCTCAGCCGATTCAGAGCTGTAAAAATCCGAAATCTGCAATTGTGCTCCGATTGCGGTTCTTGATACCTTAAATGATAGGTCACGAGACCTGTAATTGCTATACCATACATTTCGAAGAAAGTTCGATTCGAAGAAAATCACCTTACTATAGCTCAGCCGATTCAGAGCTGTAAAATTCCGAAATCTGCAATTGTGCTCCGATTGCGGTTCTTGATACCTTAAATGATAGGTCTCGGGACTTGTAATTGTTATGCCAAACCGCATTAAAATTGGTTGATTATTTCCATACATTTCACAGAAAAATCGATTCGAAGAAAATCACCATACAATAGCTCAGCCGATTCAGAGCTGTAAAAATCCGAAATCTGCAATTGTGTTCCGATTGCGGTTCTTGATACCTTAAATGATAGGTCACGAGACCTGTAATTGCTATACCATACATTTCGAAGAAAGTTCGATTCGAAGAAAATCACCTTACTATAGCTCAGCCGATTCAGAGCTGTAAAATTCCGAAATCTGCAATTGTGCTCTGATTGCGGTTCTTGATACCTTAAATGATAGGTCTCGGGACTTGTAATTGTTATGCCAAACCGCATTAAAATTGGTTGATTATTTCCATACATTTCACAGAAAAATCGATTCGAAGAAAATCACCTTACTATAGCTCAGCCGATTCAGAGCTGTAAAAATCCGAAATCTGCAATTGTGCTCCGATTGCGGTTCTTGATACCTTAAATGATAGGCCACGAGACCTGTAATTGCTATACCATACATTTCGAAGAAAGTTCGATTCGAAGAAAATCACCTTACTATAGCTCAGCCGATTCAGAGCTGTAAAATTCCGAAATCTGCAATTGTGCTCCGATTGCGGTTCTTGATACCTTAAATGATAGGTCACGAGAACTGTAATTGCTATACCATACATTTCGAAGAAAGTTCGATTCGAAGAAAATCACCTTACTATAGCTCAGCCGATTCAGAGCTGTAAAAATCCGAAATCTGCAATTGTGCTCCGATTGCGGTTCTTGATACCTTAAATGATAGGTCACGAGACCTGTAATTGCTATACCATACATTTCACAGAAAAATCGATTCGAAGAAAATCACCTTACTATAGCTCAGCCGATTCAGAGCTGTAAAAATCCGAAATCTGCAATTGTGCTCCGATTGCGGTTCTTGATACCTTAAATGATAGGTCACGAGACCTGTAATTGCTATACCATACATTTCGAAGAAAGTTCGATTCGAAGAAAATCACCTTACTATAGCTCAGCCGATTCAGGGCTGTAAAATTCCGAAATCTGCAATTGTGCTCCGATTGCGGTTCTTGATACCTTAAATGATAGGTCACGAGACCTGTAATTGCTATACCATACATTTCGAAGAAAGTTCGATTCGAAGAAAATCACCTTACTATAGCTCAGCCGATTCAGAGCTGTAAAATTCCGAAATCTGCAATTGTGCTCCGATTGCGGTTCTTGATACCTTAAATGATAGGTCACGAGACCTGTAATTGCTATACCATACATTTCGAAGAAAGTTCGATTCGAAGAAAATCACCTTACTATAGCTCAGCCGATTCAGAGCTGTAAAATTCCGAAATCTGCAATTGTGCTCCGATTGCGGTTCTTGATAAATTAAATGATAGGTCACGAGACCTGTAATTGCTATACCATACATTTCGAAGAAAGTTCGATTCGAAGAAAATCACCTTACTATAGCTCAGCCGATTCAGAGCTGTAAAAATCCGAAATCTGCAATTGTGCTCCGATTGCGGTTCTTGATACTCTGAAAGATAGGTCACGAGACCTGTAATTGCTATACCATACATTTCGAAGAAAGTTCGATTCGAAGAAAATCACCTTACTATAGCTCAGCCGATTCAGGGCTGTAAAATTCCGAAATCTGCAATTGTGCTCCGATTGCGGTTCTTGATACCTTAAATGATAGGTCACGAGACCTGTAATTGCTATACCATACATTTCGAAGAAAGTTCGATTCGAAGAAAATCACCTTACTATAGCTCAGCCGATTCAGAGCTGTAAAATTCCGAAATCTGCAATTGTGCTCCGATTGCGGTTCTTGATACCTTAAATGATAGGTCACGAGACCTGTAATTGCTATACCATACATTTCGAAGAAAGTTCGATTCGAAGAAAATCACCTTACTATAGCTCAGCCGATTCAGAGCTGTAAAAATCCGAAATCTGCAATTGTGCTCCGATTGCGGTTCTTGATACCTTAAATGATAGGTCTCGGGACTTGTAATTGTTATGCCAAACCGCATTAAAATTGGTTGATTATTTCCATACATTTCACAGAAAAATCGATTCGAAGAAAATCACCTTACTATAGCTCAGCCGATTCAGAGCTGTAAAAATCCGAAATCTGCAATTGTGCTCCGGTTTCGGTTCTTGATACCTTAAATGATAGGTCTCGGGACTTGTAATTGTTATGCCAAACCGCATTAAAATTGGTTGATTATTTCCATACATTTCACAGAAAAATCGATTCGAAGAAAATCACCTTACTATAGCTCAGCCGATTCAGAGCTGTAAAAATCCGAAATCTGCAATTGTGCTCCGATTGCGGTTCTTGATACTCTGAATGATAGGTCACGAGACCTGTAATTGCTATACCATACATTTCGAAGAAAGTTCGATTCGAAGAAAATCACCTTACTATAGCTCAGCCGATTCAGAGCTGTAAAATTCTGAAATCTGCAATTGTGCTCCGATTGCGGTTCTTGATACCTTAAATGATAGGTCTCGGGACTTGTAATTGTTATGCCAAACCGCATTAAAATTGGTTGATTATTTCCATACATTTCACAGAAAAATCGATTCGAAGAAAATCACCTTACTATAGCTCAGCCGATTCAGAGCTGTAAAAATCCGAAATCTGCAATTGTGCTCCGATTGCGGTTCTTGATACTCTGAATGATAGGTCACGAGACCTGTAATTGCTATACCATACATTTCGAAGAAAGTTCGATTCGAAGAAAATCACCTTACTATAGCTCAGCCGATTCAGAGCTGTAAAATTCTGAAATCTGCAATTGTGCTCCGATTGCGGTTCTTGATACCTTAAATGATAGGTCTCGGGACTTGTAATTGTTATGCCAAACCGCATTAAAATTGGTTGATTATTTCCATACATTTCACAGAAAAATCGATTCGAAGAAAATCACCTTACTATAGCTCAGCCGATTCAGAGCTGTAAAAATCCGAAATCTGCAATTGTGCTCCGATTGCGGTTCTTGATACTCTGAATGATAGGTCACGAGACCTGTAATTGCTATACCATACATTTCGAAGAAAGTTCGATTCGAAGAAAATCACCTTACTATAGCTCAGCCGATTCAGAGCTGTAAAAATCTGAAATCTGCAATTGTGCTCCGTTTGCGGTTCTTGATACCTTAAATGATACGCCACGAGTCCTGTAATTGCTATACCATACATTTCGAAGAAAGTTCGATTCGAAGAAAATCACCTTACTATAGCTCAGCCGATTCAGAGCTGTAAAAATCCGAAATCTGCAATTGTGCTCCGATTGCGGTTCTTGATACTCTGAATGATAGGTCACGAGACCTGTAATTGCTATACCATACATTTCGAAGAAAGTTCGATTCGAAGAAAATCACCTTACTATAGCTCAGCCGATTCAGAGCTGTAAAAATCCGAAATCTGCAATTGTGCTCCGATTGCGGTTCTTGATACTCTGAGTGATAGGTCACGAGACCTGTAATTGCTATACCATACATTTCGAAGAAAGTTCGATTCGAAGAAAATCACCTTACTATAGCTCAGCCGATTCAGAGCTGTAAAATTCCGAAATCTGCAATTGTGCTCCGATTGCGGTTCTTGATACCTTAAATGATAGGTCACGAGACCTGTAATTGCTATACCATACATTTCACAGAAAAATCGATTCGAAGAAAATCACCTTACTATAGCTCAGCCGATTCAGAGCTGTAAAAATCCGAAATCTGCAATTGTGCTCCGATTGCGGTTCTTGATACCTTAAATGATAGGTCACGAGACCTGTAATTGCTATACCATACATTTCGAAGAAAGTTCGATTCGAAGAAAATCACCTTACTATAGCTCAGCCGATTCAGGGCTGTAAAATTCCGAAATCTGCAATTGTGCTCCGATTGCGGTTCTTGATACCTTAAATGATAGGTCACGAGACCTGTAATTGCTATACCATACATTTCGAAGAAAGTTCGATTCGAAGAAAATCACCTTACTATAGCTCAGCCGATTCAGAGCTGTAAAATTCCGAAATCTGCAATTGTGCTCCGATTGCGGTTCTTGATACCTTAAATGATAGGTCACGAGACCTGTAATTGCTATACCATACATTTCGAAGAAAGTTCGATTCGAAGAAAATCACCTTACTATAGCTCAGCCGATTCAGAGCTGTAAAATTCCGAAATCTGCAATTGTGCTCCGATTGCGGTTCTTGATAAATTAAATGATAGGTCACGAGACCTGTAATTGCTATACCATACATTTCGAAGAAAGTTCGATTCGAAGAAAATCACCTTACTATAGCTCAGCCGATTCAGAGCTGTAAAATTCCGAAATCTGCAATTGTGCTCCGATTGCGGTTCTTGATACCTTAAATGATAGGTCTCGGGACTTGTAATTGTTATGCCAAACCGCATTAAAATTGGTTGATTATTTCCATACATTTCACAGAAAAATCGATTCGAAGAAAATCACCTTACTATAGCTCAGCCGATTCAGAGCTGTAAAAATCCGAAATCTGCAATTGTGCTCCGGTTTCGGTTCTTGATACCTTAAATGATAGGTCTCGGGACTTGTAATTGTTATGCCAAACCGCATTAAAATTGGTTGATTATTTCCATACATTTCACAGAAAAATCGATTCGAAGAAAATCACCTTACTATAGCTCAGCCGATTCAGAGCTGTAAAAATCCGAAATCTGCAATTGTGCTCCGATTGCGGTTCTTGATACTCTGAATGATAGGTCACGAGACCTGTAATTGCTATACCATACATTTCGAAGAAAGTTCGATTCGAAGAAAATCACCTTACTATAGCTCAGCCGATTCAGAGCTGTAAAATTCTGAAATCTGCAATTGTGCTCCGATTGCGGTTCTTGATACCTTAAATGATAGGTCTCGGGACTTGTAATTGTTATGCCAAACCGCATTAAAATTGGTTGATTATTTCCATACATTTCACAGAAAAATCGATTCGAAGAAAATCACCTTACTATAGCTCAGCCGATTCAGAGCTGTAAAAATCCGAAATCTGCAATTGTGCTCCGATTGCGGTTCTTGATACTCTGAATGATAGGTCACGAGACCTGTAATTGCTATACCATACATTTCGAAGAAAGTTCGATTCGAAGAAAATCACCTTACTATAGCTCAGCCGATTCAGAGCTGTAAAATTCTGAAATCTGCAATTGTGCTCCGATTGCGGTTCTTGATACCTTAAATGATAGGTCTCGGGACTTGTAATTGTTATGCCAAACCGCATTAAAATTGGTTGATTATTTCCATACATTTCACAGAAAAATCGATTCGAAGAAAATCACCTTACTATAGCTCAGCCGATTCAGAGCTGTAAAAATCCGAAATCTGCAATTGTGCTCCGATTGCGGTTCTTGATACTCTGAATGATAGGTCACGAGACCTGTAATTGCTATACCATACATTTCGAAGAAAGTTCGATTCGAAGAAAATCACCTTACTATAGCTCAGCCGATTCAGAGCTGTAAAAATCTGAAATCTGCAATTGTGCTCCGTTTGCGGTTCTTGATACCTTAAATGATACGCCACGAGTCCTGTAATTGCTATACCATACATTTCGAAGAAAGTTCGATTCGAAGAAAATCACCTTACTATAGCTCAGCCGATTCAGAGCTGTAAAAATCCGAAATCTGCAATTGTGCTCCGATTGCGGTTCTTGATACTCTGAATGATAGGTCACGAGACCTGTAATTGCTATACCATACATTTCGAAGAAAGTTCGATTCGAAGAAAATCACCTTACTATAGCTCAGCCGATTCAGAGCTGTAAAAATCCGAAATCTGCAATTGTGCTCCGATTGCGGTTCTTGATACTCTGAGTGATAGGTCACGAGACCTGTAATTGCTATACCATACATTTCGAAGAAAGTTCGATTCGAAGAAAATCACCTTACTATAGCTCAGCCGATTCAGAGCTGTAAAATTCCGAAATCTGCAATTGTGCTCCGATTGCGGTTCTTGATACCTTAAATGATAGGTCTCGGGACTTGTAATTGTTATGCCAAACCGCATTAAAATTGGTTGATTATTTCCATACATTTCACAGAAAAATCGATTCGAAGAAAATCACCTTACTATAGCTCAGCCGATTCAGAGCTGTAAAAATCCGAAATCTGCAATTGTGCTCCGGTTTCGGTTCTTGATACCTTAAATGATAGGTCTCGGGACTTGTAATTGTTATGCCAAACCGCATTAAAATTGGTTGATTATTTCCATACATTTCACAGAAAAATCGATTCGAAGAAAATCACCTTACTATAGCTCAGCCGATTCAGAGCTGTAAAAATCCGAAATCTGCAATTGTGCTCCGATTGCGGTTCTTGATACTCTGAATGATAGGTCACGAGACCTGTAATTGCTATACCATACATTTCGAAGAAAGTTCGATTCGAAGAAAATCACCTTACTATAGCTCAGCCGATTCAGAGCTGTAAAATTCTGAAATCTGCAATTGTGCTCCGATTGCGGTTCTTGATACCTTAAATGATAGGTCTCGGGACTTGTAATTGTTATGCCAAACCGCATTAAAATTGGTTGATTATTTCCATACATTTCACAGAAAAATCGATTCGAAGAAAATCACCTTACTATAGCTCAGCCGATTCAGAGCTGTAAAAATCCGAAATCTGCAATTGTGCTCCGATTGCGGTTCTTGATACTCTGAATGATAGGTCACGAGACCTGTAATTGCTATACCATACATTTCGAAGAAAGTTCGATTCGAAGAAAATCACCTTACTATAGCTCAGCCGATTCAGAGCTGTAAAAATCTGAAATCTGCAATTGTGCTCCGTTTGCGGTTCTTGATACCTTAAATGATACGCCACGAGTCCTGTAATTGCTATACCATACATTTCGAAGAAAGTTCGATTCGAAGAAAATCACCTTACTATAGCTCAGCCGATTCAGAGCTGTAAAAATCCGAAATCTGCAATTGTGCTCCGATTGCGGTTCTTGATACCTTAAATGATAGGTCTCGGGACTTGTAATTGTTATGCCAAACCGCATTAAAATTGGTTGATTATTTCCATACATTTCACAGAAAAATCGATTCGAAGAAAATCACCTTACTATAGCTCAGCAGATTCAGAGCTGTAAAAATCCGAAATCTGCAATTGTGCTCCGATTGCGGTTCTTGATACTCTGAATGATAGGTCACGAGACCTGTAATTGTTATACCATACATTTCGAAGAAAGTTCGATTCGAAGAAAATCACCTTACTATAGCTCAGCCGATTCAGAGCTGTAAAAATCTGAAATCTGCAATTGTGCTCCGATTGCGGTTCTTGATACCTTAAACGACAGGTCACGAGACCTGTAATTGCTATACCATACATTTCGAAGAAAGTTCGATTCGAAGAAAATCACCTTACTATAGCTCAGCCGATTCAGAGCTGTAAAATTCCGAAATCTGCAATTGTGCTCCGATTGCGGTTCTTGATACCTTAAATGATAGGTCTCGGCACTTGTAATTGTTATGCCAAACCGCATTAAAATTGGTTGATTATTTCCATACATTTCACAGAAAAATCGATTCGAAGAAAACCACCTTACTATAGCTCAGCCGATTCAGAGCTGTAAAAATCTGAAATCTGCAATTGTGCTCCGATTGCGGTTCTTGATACTCTGAATGATAGGTCACGAGACCTTTAATTGCTATACCATACATTTCGAAGAAAGTTCGATTCGAAGAAAATCACCTTACTATAGCTCAGCCGATTCAGAGCTGTAAAATTCCGAAATCTGCAATTGTGCTCCGATTGCGGTTCTTGATACCTTAAATGATAGGTCTCGGCACTTGTAATTGTTATGCCAAACCGCATTAAAATTGGTTGATTATTTCCATACATTTCACAGAAAAATCGATTCGAAGAAAATCACCTTACTATAGCTCAGCAGATTCAGAGCTGTAAAAATCCGAAATCTGCAATTGTGCTCCGATTGCGGTTCTTGATACTCTGAATGATAGGTCACGAGACCTGTAATTGTTATACCATACATTTCGAAGAAAGTTCGATTCGAAGAAAATCACCTTACTATAGCTCAGCCGATTCAGAGCTGTAAAAATCTGAAATCTGCAATTGTGCTCCGATTGCGGTTCTTGATACCTTAAACGACAGGTCACGAGACCTGTAATTGCTATACCATACATTTCGAAGAAAGTTCGATTCGAAGAAAATCACCTTACTATAGCTCAGCCGATTCAGAGCTGTAAAATTCCGAAATCTGCAATTGTGCTCCGATTGCGGTTCTTGATACCTTAAATGATAGGTCTCGGCACTTGTAATTGTTATGCCAAACCGCATTAAAATTGGTTGATTATTTCCATACATTTCACAGAAAAATCGATTCGAAGAAAACCACCTTACTATAGCTCAGCCGATTCAGAGCTGTAAAAATCTGAAATCTGCAATTGTGCTCCGTTTGCGGTTCTTGATACTCTGAATGATAGGTCACGAGACCTTTAATTGCTATACCATACATTTCGAAGAAAGTTCGATTCGAAGAAAATCACCTTACTATAGCTCAGCCGATTCAGAGCTGTAAAATTCCGAAATCTGCAATTGTGCTCCGATTGCGGTTCTTGATACCTTAAATGATAGGTCTCGGCACTTGTAATTGTTATGCCAAACCGCATTAAAATTGGTTGATTATTTCCATACATTTCACAGAAAAATCGATTCGAAGAAAACCACCTTACTATAGCTCAGCCGATTCAGAGCTGTAAAAATCTGAAATCTGCAATTGTGCTCCGATTGCGGTTCTTGATACCTTAAATGATACGTCACGAGACCTGTAATTGCTATACCATACATTTCGAAGAAAGTTCGATTCGAAGAAAATCACCTTACTATAGCTCAGCCGATTCAGAGCTGTAAAATTCCGAAATCTGCAATTGTGCTCCGATTGCGGTTCTTGATACCTTAAATGATAGGTCTCGGCACTTGTAATTGTTATGCCAAACCGCATTAAAATTGGTTGATTATTTCCATACATTTCACAGAAAAATCGATTCGAAGAAAACCACCTTACTATAGCTCAGCCGATTCAGAGCTGTAAAAATCTGAAATCTGCAATTGTGCTCCGATTGCGGTTCTTGATACTCTGAATGATAGGTCACGAGACCTTTAATTGCTATACCATACATTTCGAAGAAAGTTCGATTCGAAGAAAATCACCTTACTATAGCTCAGCCGATTCAGAGCTGTAAAATTCCGAAATCTGCAATTGTGCTCCGATTGCGGTTCTTGATACCTTAAATGATAGGTCTCGGCACTTGTAATTGTTATGCCAAACCGCATTAAAATTGGTTGATTATTTCCATACATTTCACAGAGAAATCGATTCGAAGAAAATCACCTTACTATAGCTCAGCCGATTCAGAGCTGTAAAAATCCGAAATCTGCAATTGTGCTCCGATTGCGGTTCTTGATACTCTGAGTGATAGGTCACGAGACCTGTAATTGCTATACCATACATTTCGAAGAAAGTTCGATTCGAAGAAAATCACCTTACTATAGCTCAGCCGATTCAGAGCTGTAAAATTCCGAAATCTGCAATTGTGCTCCGATTGCGGTTCTTGATACCTTAAATGATAGGTCACGAGACCTGTAATTGCTATACTATACATTTCGAAGAAAGTTCGATTCGAAGAAAATCACCTTACTATAGCTCAGCCGATTCAGAGCTGTAAAATTCCGAAATCTGCAATTGTGCTCCGATTGCGGTTCTTGATACCTTAAATGATAGGTCTCGGGACTTGTAATTGTTATGCCAAACCGCATTAAAATTGGTTGATCATTTCCATACATTTCACAGAGAAATCGATTCGAAGAAAATCACCTTACTATAGCTCAGCCGATTCAGAGCTGTAAAATTCCGAAATCTGCAATTGTGCTCCGATTGCGGTTCTTGATACCTTAAATGATAGGTCACGAGACCTGTAATTGCTATACCATACATTTCGAAGAAAGTTCGATTCGAAGAAAATCACCTTACTATAGCTCAGCCGATTCAGAGCTGTAAAAATCTGAAATCTGCAATTGTGCTCCGATTGCGGTTCTTGATACCTTAAATGATAGGTCACGAGACCTGTAATTGCTATACCATACATTTCGAAGAAAGTTCGATTCGAAGAAAATCACCTTACTATAGCTCAGCCGATTCAGAGCTGTAAAATTCCGAAATCTGCAATTGTGCTCCGATTGCGGTTCTTGATACCTTAAATGATAGGTCTCGGGACTTGTAATTGTTATGCCAAACCGCATTAAAATTGGTTGATTATTTCCATACATTTCACAGAGAAATCGATTCGAAGAAAATCACCTTACTATAGCTCAGCCGATTCAGAGCTGTAAAAATCCGAAATCTGCAATTGTGCTCCGATTGCGGTTCTTGATACTCTGAGTGATAGGTCACGAGACCTGTAATTGCTATACCATACATTTCGAAGAAAGTTCGATTCGAAGAAAATCACCTTACTATAGCTCAGCCGATTCAGAGCTGTAAAATTCCGAAATCTGCAATTGTGCTCCGATTGCGGTTCTTGATAAATTAAATGATAGGTCACGAGACCTGTAATTGCTATACCATACATTTCGAAGAAAGTTCGATTCGAAGAAAATCACCTTACTATAGCTCAGCCGATTCAGAGCTGTAAAATTCCGAAATCTGCAATTGTGCTCCGATTGCGGTTCGTGATACCTTAAATGATAGGTCTCGGGACTTGTAATTGTTATGCCAAACCGCATTAAAATTGGTTGATTATTTCCATACATTTCACAGAGAAATCGATTCGAAGAAAATCACCTTACTATAGCTCAGCCGATTCAGAGCTGTAAAAATCCGAAATCTGCAATTGTGCTCCGATTGCGGTTCTTGATACTCTGAGTGATAGGTCACGAGACCTGTAATTGCTATACCATACATTTCGAAGAAAGTTCGATTCGAAGAAAATCACCTTACTATAGCTCAGCCGATTCAGAGCTGTAAAATTCCGAAATCTGCAATTGTGCTCCGATTGCGGTTCGTGATACCTTAAATGATAGGTCTCGGGACTTGTAATTGTTATGCCAAACCGCATTAAAATTGGTTGATTATTTCCATACATTTCACAGAGAAATCGATTCGAAGAAAATCACCTTACTATAGCTCAGCCGATTCAGAGCTGTAAAAATCCGAAATCTGCAATTGTGCTCCGATTGCGGTTCTTGATAAATTAAATGATAGGTCACGAGACCTGTAATTGCTATACCATACATTTCGAAGAAAGTTCGATTCGAAGAAAATCACCTTACTATAGCTCAGCCGATTCAGAGCTGTAAAAATCTGAAATCTGCAATTGTGCTCCGATTGCGGTTCTTGATACCTTAAATGATAGGTCACGAGACCTGTAATTGCTATACCATACATTTCGAAGAAAGTTCGATTCGAAGAAAATCACCTTACTATAGCTCAGCCGATTCAGAGCTGTAAAATTCCGAAATCTGCAATTGTGCTCCGATTGCGGTTCTTGATAAATTAAATGATAGGTCACGAGACCTGTAATTGCTATACCATACATTTCGAAGAAAGTTCGATTCGAAGAAAATCACCTTACTATAGCTCAGCCGATTCAGAGCTGTAAAAATCTGAAATCTGCAATTGTGCTCCGATTGCGGTTCTTGATACCTTAAATGATAGGTCACGAGACCTGTAATTGCTATACCATACATTTCGAAGAAAGTTCGATTCGAAGAAAATCACCTTACTATAGCTCAGCCGATTCAGAGCTGTAAAATTCCGAAATCTGCAATTGTGCTCCGATTGCGGTTCTTGATACCTTAAATGATAGGTCTCGGGACTTGTAATTGTTATGCCAAACCGCATTAAAATTGGTTGACTATTTCCATACATTTCACAGAAAAATCGATTCGAAGAAAATCACCTTACTATAGCTCAGCCGATTCAGAGCTGTAAAAATCCGAAATCTGCAATTGTGCTCCGATTGCGGTTCTTGATAAATTAAATGATAGGTCACGAGACCTGTAATTGCTATACCATACATTTCGAAGAAAGTTCGATTCGAAGAAAATCACCTTACTATAGCTCAGCCGATTCAGAGCTGTAAAAATCTGAAATCTGCAATTGTGCTCCGATTGCGGTTCTTGATACCTTAAATGATAGGTCACGAGACCTGTAATTGCTATACCATACATTTCGAAGAAAGTTCGATTCGAAGAAAATCACCTTACTATAGCTCAGCCGATTCAGAGCTGTAAAATTCCGAAATCTGCAATTGTGCTCCGATTGCGGTTCTTGATACCTTAAATGATAGGTCTCGGGACTTGTAATTGTTATGCCAAACCGCATTAAAATTGGTTGACTATTTCCATACATTTCACAGAAAAATCGATTCGAAGAAAATCACCTTACTATAGCTCAGCCGATTCAGAGCTGTAAAAATCCGAAATCTGCAATTGTGCTCCGATTGCGGTTCTTGATAAATTAAATGATAGGTCACGAGACCTGTAATTGCTATACCATACATTTCGAAGAAAGTTCGATTCGAAGAAAATCACCTTACTATAGCTCAGCCGATTCAGAGCTGTAAAAATCTGAAATCTGCAATTGTGCTCCGATTGCGGTTCTTGATACCTTAAATGATAGGTCACGAGACCTGTAATTGCTATACCATACATTTCGAAGAAAGTTCGATTCGAAGAAAATCACCTTACTATAGCTCAGCCGATTCAGAGCTGTAAAATTCCGAAATCTGCAATTGTGCTCCGATTGCGGTTCTTGATAAATTAAATGATAGGTCACGAGACCTGTAATTGCTATACCATACATTTCGAAGAAAGTTCGATTCGAAGAAAATCACCTTACTATAGCTCAGCCGATTCAGAGCTGTAAAAATCTGAAATCTGCAATTGTGCTCCGATTGCGGTTCTTGATACCTTAAATGATAGGTCACGAGACCTGTAATTGCTATACCATACATTTCGAAGAAAGTTCGATTCGAAGAAAATCACCTTACTATAGCTCAGCCGATTCAGAGCTGTAAAATTCCGAAATCTGCAATTGTGCTCCGATTGCGGTTCTTGATACCTTAAATGATAGGTCTCGGGACTTGTAATGTTATGCCAAACCGCATTAAAATTGGTTGACTATTTCCATACATTTCCACAGAAAAATCGATTCGTAGAAAATCACCTTACTATAGCTCAGCCGATTCAGAGCTGTAAAAATCCGAAATCTGCAATTGTGCTCCGATTGCGGTTCTTGATACCTTAAATGATAGGTCACGAGACCTGTAATTGCTATACCATACATTTCGAAGAAAGTTCGATTCGAAGAAAATCACCTTACTATAGCTCAGCCGATTCAGAGCTGTAAAATTCCGAAATCTGCAATTGTGCTCCGATTGCGGTTCTTGATACCTTAAATGATAGGTCTCGGGACTTGTAATTGTTATGCCAAACCGCATTAAAATTGGTTGACTATTTCCATACATTTCACAGAGAAATCGATTCGAGAAAATCACCTTACTATAGCTCAGCCGATTCAGAGCTGTAAAAATCCGAAATCTGCAATTGTGCTCCGATTGCGGGTTCTTGATACTCTGAGTGATAGGTCACGAGACCTGTAATTGCTATACCATACATTTCGAAGAAAGTTCGATTCGAAGAAAATCACCTTACTATAGCTCAGCCGATTCAGAGCTGTAAAATTCCGAAATCTGCAATTGTGCTCCGATTGCGGTTCTTGATAAATTAAATGATAGGTCACGAGACCTGTAATTGCTATACCATACATTTCGAAGAAAGTTCGATTCGAAGAAAATCACCTTACTATAGCTCAGCCGATTCAGAGCTGTAAAATTCCGAAATCTGCAATTGTGCTCCGATTGCGGTTCGTGATACCTTAAATGATAGGTCTCGGGACTTGTAATTGTTATGCCAAACCGCATTAAAATTGGTTGATTATTTCCATACATTTCACAGAGAAATCGATTCGAAGAAAATCACCTTACTATAGCTCAGCCGATTCAGAGCTGTAAAATCCGAAATCTGCAATTGTGCTCCGATTGCGGTTCTTGATACTCTGAGTGATAGGTCACGAGACCCTGTAATTGCTATACCATACATTTTCGAAGAAAAGTTCGATTCGAAGAAAATCACCTTACTATAGCTCAGCCGATTCAGAGCTGTAAAATTCCGAAATCTGCAATTGTGCTCCGATTGCGGTCTTGATAAATTAAATGATAGGTCACGAGACCTGTAATTGCTATACCATACATTTCGAAGAAAGTTCGATTCGAAGAAAATCACCTTACTATAGCTCAGCCGATTCAGAGCTGTAAAATTCCGAAATCTGCAATTGTGCTCGATTGCGGTTCTTGATACCTTAAATGATAGGTCTCGGGACTTGTAATTGTTATGCCAAACCGCATTAAAATTGGTTGATTATTTCCATACATTTCACAGAGAAATCGATTCGAAGAAAATCACCTTATTATAGCTCAGCCGATTCAGAGCTGTAAAAATCCGAAATCTGCAATTGTGCTCCGATTGCGGTTCTTGATACTCTGAGTGATAGGTCACGAGACCTGTAATTGCTATACCATACATTTCGAAGAAAGTTCGATTCGAAGAAATCACCTTACTATAGCTCAGCCGATTCAGAGCTGTAAAATTCCGAAATCTGCAATTGTGCTCCGATTGCGGTTCTTGATAAATTAAATGATAGGTCACGAGACCTGTAATTGCTATACCATACATTTCGAAGAAAGTTCGATTCGAAGAAATCACCTTACTATAGCTCAGCCGATTCAGAGCTGTAAAATTCCGAAATCTGCATTGTGCTCCGATTGCGGGTTCTTGATACCTTAAATGATAGGTCACGAGACCTGTAATTGCTATACCATACATTTCGAAGAAAGTTCGATTCGAAGAAAATCACCTTACTATAGCTCAGCCGATTCAGAGCTGTAAAAATCTGAAATCTGCAATTGTGCTCCGATTGCGGTTCTTGATACCTTAAATGATAGGTCACGAGACCTGTAATTGCTATACCATACATTTCGAAGAAAGTTCGATTCGAAGAAAATCACCTTACTATAGCTCAGCCGATTCAGAGCTGTAAAATTCCGAAATCTGCAATTGTGCTCTGATTGCGGTTCTTGGATACCTTAAATGATAGGTCTCGGGACTTGTAATTGTTATGCCAAACCGCATTAAAATTGGTTGATTATTTCCATACATTTCACAGAAAAATCGATTCGAAGAAAATCACCATACTATAGCTCAGCCGATTCAGAGGCTGTAAAAATCCGAAATCTGCAATTGTGCTCCGATTGCGGTTCTTGATACCTTAAATGATAGGTCACGAGACCTGTAATTGCTATACCATACATTTCGAAGAAAGTTCGATTCGAAGAAAATCACCTTACTATAGCTCAGCCCGATTCAGAGCTGTAAAATTCCGAAATCTGCAATTGTGCTCTGATTGCGGTTCTTGATACCTTAAATGATAGGTCTCGGGACTTGTAATTGTTATGCCAAACCGCATTAAAATTGGTTGATTATTTCCATACATTTCACAGAAAAATCGATTCGAAGAAAATCACCTTACTATAGCTCAGCCGATTCAGAGCTGTAAAAATCCGAAATCTGCAATTGTGCTCCGATTGCGGTTCTTGATACCTTAAATGATAGGTCACGAGACCTGTAATTGCTATACCATACATTTCGAAGAAAGTTCGATTCGAAGAAAACACCTTACTATAGCTCAGCCGATTCAGAGCTGTAAAATTCCGAAATCTGCAATTGTGCTCCGATTGCGGTTTTTTGATACCTTAAATGATAGGTCACGAGACCTGTAATTGCTTTACCATACATTTCGAAGAAAGTTCGATTCGAAGAAAATCACCTTACTATAGCTCAGCCGATTCAGAGCTGTAAAAATCCGAAATCTGCAATTGTGCTCCGATTGCGGTTCTTGATACCTTAAATGATAGGTCACGAGACCTGTAATTGCTATACCATACATTTCGAAGAAAGTTCGATTCGAAGAAAATCACCTTACTATAGCTCAGCCGATTCAGAGCTGTAAAAATCCGAAATCTGCAATTGTGCTCCGATTGCGGTTCTTGATACCTTAAATGATAGGTCACGAGACCTGTAATTGCTATACCATACATTTCGAAGAAAGTTCGATTCGAAGAAAATCACCTTACTATAGCTCAGCCGATTCAGAGCTGTAAAATTCCGAAATCTGCAATTGTGCTCCGATTGCGGTTCTTGATACCTTAAATGATAGGTCTCGGGACTTGTAATTGTTATGCCAAACCGCATTAAAATTGGTTGATTATTTCCATACATTTCACAGAAAAATCGATTCGAAGAAAATCACCATACAATAGCTCAGCCGATTCAGAGCTGTAAAAATCCGAAATCTGCAATTGTGCTCCGATTGCGGTTCTTGATACCTTAAATGATAGGTCACGAGACCTGTAATTGCTATACCATACATTTCGAAGAAAGTTCGATTCGAAGAAAATCACCTTACTATAGCTCAGCCGATTCAGAGCTGTAAAATTCCGAAATCTGCAATTGTGCTCTGATTGCGGTTCTTGATACCTTAAATGATAGGTCTCGGGACTTGTAATTGTTATGCCAAACCGCATTAAAATTGGTTGATTATTTCCATACATTTCACAGAAAAATCGATTCGAAGAAAATCACCTTACTATAGCTCAGCCGATTCAGAGCTGTAAAAATCCGAAATCTGCAATTGTGCTCCGATTGCGGTTCTTGATACCTTAAATGATAGGCCACGAGACCTGTAATTGCTATACCATACATTTCGAAGAAAGTTCGATTCGAAGAAAATCACCTACTATAGCTCAGCCGATTCAGAGCTGTAAAATTCCGAAATCTGCAATTGTGCTCCGATTGCGGTTCTTGATACCTTAAATGATAGGTCACGAGAACTGTAATTGCTATACATACATTTCGAAGAAAGTTCGATTCGAAGAAAATCACCTTACTATAGCTCAGCCGATTCAGAGCTGTAAAAATCCGAAATCTGCAATTGTGCTCCGATTGCGGTTCTTGATACCTTAAATGATAGGTCACGAGACCTGTAATTGCTATACCATACATTTCACAGAAAAATCGATTCGAAGAAAATCACCTTACTATAGCTCAGCCGATTCAGAGCTGTAAAAATCCGAAATCTGCAATTGTGCTCCGATTGCGGTTCTTGATACCTTAAATGATAGGTCACGAGACCTGTAATTGCTATACCATACATTTCGAAGAAAGTTCGATTCGAAGAAAATCACCTTACTATAGCTCAGCCGATTCAGAGCTGTAAAATTCCGAAATCTGCAATTGTGCTCCGATTGCGGTTCTTGATACCTTAAATGATAGGTCACGAGACCTGTAATTGCTATACCATACATTTCGAAGAAAGTTCGATTCGAAGAAAATCACCTTACTATAGCTCAGCCGATTCAGAGCTGTAAAATTCCGAAATCTGCAATTGTGCTCCGATTGCGGTTCTTGATACCTTAAATGATAGGTCACGAGACCTGTAATTGCTATACCATACATTTCGAAGAAAGTTCGATTCGAAGAAAATCACCTTACTATAGCTCAGCCGATTCAGAGCTGTAAAATTCCGAAATCTGCAATTGTGCTCCGATTGCGGTTCTTGATACCTTAAATGATAGGTCACGAGACCTGTAATTGCTATACCATACATTTCACAGAAAAATCGATTCGAAGAAAATCACCTTACTATAGCTCAGCCGATTCAGAGCTGTAAAAATCCGAAATCTGCAATTGTGCTCCGATTGCGGTTCTTGATACCTTAAATGATAGGTCACGAGACCTGTAATTGCTATACCATACATTTCGAAGAAAGTTCGATTCGAAGAAAATCACCTTACTATAGCTCAGCCGATTCAGAGCTGTAAAATTCCGAAATCTGCAATTGTGCTCCGATTGCGGTTCTTGATACCTTAAATGATAGGTCACGAGACCTGTAATTGCTATACCATACATTTCGAAGAAAGTTCGATTCGAAGAAAATCACCTTACTATAGCTCAGCCGATTCAGAGCTGTAAAATTCCGAAATCTGCAATTGTGCTCCGATTGCGGTTCTTGATACCTTAAATGATAGGTCACGAGACCTGTAATTGCTATACCATACATTTCGAAGAAAGTTCGATTCGAAGAAAATCACCTTACTATAGCTCAGCCGATTCAGAGCTGTAAAATTCCGAAATCTGCAATTGTGCTCCGATTGCGGTTCTTGATACCTTAAATGATAGGTCACGAGACCTGTAATTGCTATACCATACATTTCGAAGAAAGTTCGATTCGAAGAAAATCACCTTACTATAGCTCAGCCGATTCAGAGCTGTAAAATTCCGAAATCTGCAATTGTGCTCCGATTGCGGTTCTTGATACCTTAAATGATAGGTCACGAGACCTGTAATTGCTATACCATACATTTCGAAGAAAGTTCGATTCGAAGAAAATCACCTTACTATAGCTCAGCCGATTCAGAGCTGTAAAATTCCGAAATCTGCAATTGTGCTCCGATTGCGGTTCTTGATACCTTAAATGATAGGTCACGAGACCTGTAATTGCTATACCATACATTTCGAAGAAAGTTCGATTCGAAGAAAATCACCTTACTATAGCTCAGCCGATTCAGAGCTGTAAAATTCCGAAATCTGCAATTGTGCTCCGATTGCGGTTCTTGATACCTTAAATGATAGGTCACGAGACCTGTAATTGCTATACCATACATTTCGAAGAAAGTTCGATTCGAAGAAAATCACCTTACTATAGCTCAGCCGATTCAGAGCTGTAAAATTCCGAAATCTGCAATTGTGCTCCGATTGCGGTTCTTGATACCTTAAATGATAGGTCACGAGACCTGTAATTGCTATACCATACATTTCACAGAAAAATCGATTCGAAGAAAATCACCTTACTATAGCTCAGCCGATTCAGAGCTGTAAAAATCCGAAATCTGCAATTGTGCTCCGATTGCGGTTCTTGATACCTTAAATGATAGGTCACGAGACCTGTAATTGCTATACCATACATTTCGAAGAAAGTTCGATTCGAAGAAAATCACCTTACTATAGCTCAGCCGATTCAGAGCTGTAAAATTCCGAAATCTGCAATTGTGCTCCGATTGCGGTTCTTGATACCTTAAATGATAGGTCACGAGACCTGTAATTGCTATACCATACATTTCGAAGAAAGTTCGATTCGAAGAAAATCACCTTACTATAGCTCAGCCGATTCAGAGCTGTAAAATTCCGAAATCTGCAATTGTGCTCCGATTGCGGTTCTTGATACCTTAAATGATAGGTCACGAGACCTGTAATTGCTATACCATACATTTCGAAGAAAGTTCGATTCGAAGAAAATCACCTTACTATAGCTCAGCCGATTCAGAGCTGTAAAATTCCGAAATCTGCAATTGTGCTCCGATTGCGGTTCTTGATACCTTAAATGATAGGTCACGAGACCTGTAATTGCTATACCATACATTTCGAAGAAAGTTCGATTCGAAGAAAATCACCTTACTATAGCTCAGCCGATTCAGAGCTGTAAAATTCCGAAATCTGCAATTGTGCTCCGATTGCGGTTCTTGATACCTTAAATGATAGGTCACGAGACCTGTAATTGCTATACCATACATTTCGAAGAAAGTTCGATTCGAAGAAAATCACCTTACTATAGCTCAGCCGATTCAGAGCTGTAAAATTCCGAAATCTGCAATTGTGCTCCGATTGCGGTTCTTGATACCTTAAATGATAGGTCACGAGACCTGTAATTGCTATACCATACATTTCGAAGAAAGTTCGATTCGAAGAAAATCACCTTACTATAGCTCAGCCGATTCAGAGCTGTAAAATTCCGAAATCTGCAATTGTGCTCCGATTGCGGTTCTTGATACCTTAAATGATAGGTCACGAGACCTGTAATTGCTATACCATACATTTCGAAGAAAGTTCGATTCGAAGAAAATCACCTTACTATAGCTCAGCCGATTCAGAGCTGTAAAATTCCGAAATCTGCAATTGTGCTCCGATTGCGGTTCTTGATACCTTAAATGATAGGTCACGAGACCTGTAATTGCTATACCATACATTTCGAAGAAAGTTCGATTCGAAGAAAATCACCTTACTATAGCTCAGCCGATTCAGAGCTGTAAAATTCCGAAATCTGCAATTGTGCTCCGATTGCGGTTCTTGATACCTTAAATGATAGGTCACGAGACCTGTAATTGCTATACCATACATTTCACAGAAAAATCGATTCGAAGAAAATCACCTTACTATAGCTCAGCCGATTCAGAGCTGTAAAAATCCGAAATCTGCAATTGTGCTCCGATTGCGGTTCTTGATACCTTAAATGATAGGTCACGAGACCTGTAATTGCTATACCATACATTTCGAAGAAAGTTCGATTCGAAGAAAATCACCTTACTATAGCTCAGCCGATTCAGAGCTGTAAAATTCCGAAATCTGCAATTGTGCTCCGATTGCGGTTCTTGATACCTTAAATGATAGGTCACGAGACCTGTAATTGCTATACCATACATTTCGAAGAAAGTTCGATTCGAAGAAAATCACCTTACTATAGCTCAGCCGATTCAGAGCTGTAAAATTCCGAAATCTGCAATTGTGCTCCGATTGCGGTTCTTGATACCTTAAATGATAGGTCACGAGACCTGTAATTGCTATACCATACATTTCGAAGAAAGTTCGATTCGAAGAAAATCACCTTACTATAGCTCAGCCGATTCAGAGCTGTAAAATTCCGAAATCTGCAATTGTGCTCCGATTGCGGTTCTTGATACCTTAAATGATAGGTCACGAGACCTGTAATTGCTATACCATACATTTCGAAGAAAGTTCGATTCGAAGAAAATCACCTTACTATAGCTCAGCCGATTCAGAGCTGTAAAATTCCGAAATCTGCAATTGTGCTCCGATTGCGGTTCTTGATACCTTAAATGATAGGTCACGAGACCTGTAATTGCTATACCATACATTTCGAAGAAAGTTCGATTCGAAGAAAATCACCTTACTATAGCTCAGCCGATTCAGAGCTGTAAAATTCCGAAATCTGCAATTGTGCTCCGATTGCGGTTCTTGATACCTTAAATGATAGGTCACGAGACCTGTAATTGCTATACCATACATTTCGAAGAAAGTTCGATTCGAAGAAAATCACCTTACTATAGCTCAGCCGATTCAGAGCTGTAAAATTCCGAAATCTGCAATTGTGCTCCGATTGCGGTTCTTGATACCTTAAATGATAGGTCACGAGACCTGTAATTGCTATACCATACATTTCGAAGAAAGTTCGATTCGAAGAAAATCACCTTACTATAGCTCAGCCGATTCAGAGCTGTAAAATTCCGAAATCTGCAATTGTGCTCCGATTGCGGTTCTTGATACCTTAAATGATAGGTCACGAGACCTGTAATTGCTATACCATACATTTCGAAGAAAGTTCGATTCGAAGAAAATCACCTTACTATAGCTCAGCCGATTCAGAGCTGTAAAATTCCGAAATCTGCAATTGTGCTCCGATTGCGGTTCTTGATACCTTAAATGATAGGTCACGAGACCTGTAATTGCTATACCATACATTTCGAAGAAAGTTCGATTCGAAGAAAATCACCTTACTATAGCTCAGCCGATTCAGAGCTGTAAAATTCCGAAATCTGCAATTGTGCTCCGATTGCGGTTCTTGATACCTTAAATGATAGGTCACGAGACCTGTAATTGCTATACCATACATTTCGAAGAAAGTTCGATTCGAAGAAAATCACCTTACTATAGCTCAGCCGATTCAGAGCTGTAAAATTCCGAAATCTGCAATTGTGCTCCGATTGCGGTTCTTGATACCTTAAATGATAGGTCACGAGACCTGTAATTGCTATACCATACATTTCGAAGAAAGTTCGATTCGAAGAAAATCACCTTACTATAGCTCAGCCGATTCAGAGCTGTAAAATTCCGAAATCTGCAATTGTGCTCCGATTGCGGTTCTTGATACCTTAAATGATAGGTCACGAGACCTGTAATTGCTATACCATACATTTCACAGAAAAATCGATTCGAAGAAAATCACCTTACTATAGCTCAGCCGATTCAGAGCTGTAAAAATCCGAAATCTGCAATTGTGCTCCGATTGCGGTTCTTGATACCTTAAATGATAGGTCACGAGACCTGTAATTGCTATACCATACATTTCGAAGAAAGTTCGATTCGAAGAAAATCACCTTACTATAGCTCAGCCGATTCAGAGCTGTAAAATTCCGAAATCTGCAATTGTGCTCCGATTGCGGTTCTTGATACCTTAAATGATAGGTCACGAGACCTGTAATTGCTATACCATACATTTCGAAGAAAGTTCGATTCGAAGAAAATCACCTTACTATAGCTCAGCCGATTCAGAGCTGTAAAATTCCGAAATCTGCAATTGTGCTCCGATTGCGGTTCTTGATACCTTAAATGATAGGTCACGAGACCTGTAATTGCTATACCATACATTTCGAAGAAAGTTCGATTCGAAGAAAATCACCTTACTATAGCTCAGCCGATTCAGAGCTGTAAAATTCCGAAATCTGCAATTGTGCTCCGATTGCGGTTCTTGATACCTTAAATGATAGGTCACGAGACCTGTAATTGCTATACCATACATTTCGAAGAAAGTTCGATTCGAAGAAAATCACCTTACTATAGCTCAGCCGATTCAGAGCTGTAAAATTCCGAAATCTGCAATTGTGCTCCGATTGCGGTTCTTGATACCTTAAATGATAGGTCACGAGACCTGTAATTGCTATACCATACATTTCGAAGAAAGTTCGATTCGAAGAAAATCACCTTACTATAGCTCAGCCGATTCAGAGCTGTAAAATTCCGAAATCTGCAATTGTGCTCCGATTGCGGTTCTTGATACCTTAAATGATAGGTCACGAGACCTGTAATTGCTATACCATACATTTCGAAGAAAGTTCGATTCGAAGAAAATCACCTTACTATAGCTCAGCCGATTCAGAGCTGTAAAATTCCGAAATCTGCAATTGTGCTCCGATTGCGGTTCTTGATACCTTAAATGATAGGTCACGAGACCTGTAATTGCTATACCATACATTTCGAAGAAAGTTCGATTCGAAGAAAATCACCTTACTATAGCTCAGCCGATTCAGAGCTGTAAAATTCCGAAATCTGCAATTGTGCTCCGATTGCGGTTCTTGATACCTTAAATGATAGGTCACGAGACCTGTAATTGCTATACCATACATTTCACAGAAAAATCGATTCGAAGAAAATCACCTTACTATAGCTCAGCCGATTCAGAGCTGTAAAAATCCGAAATCTGCAATTGTGCTCCGATTGCGGTTCTTGATACCTTAAATGATAGGTCACGAGACCTGTAATTGCTATACCATACATTTCGAAGAAAGTTCGATTCGAAGAAAATCACCTTACTATAGCTCAGCCGATTCAGAGCTGTAAAATTCCGAAATCTGCAATTGTGCTCCGATTGCGGTTCTTGATACCTTAAATGATAGGTCACGAGACCTGTAATTGCTATACCATACATTTCGAAGAAAGTTCGATTCGAAGAAAATCACCTTACTATAGCTCAGCCGATTCAGAGCTGTAAAATTCCGAAATCTGCAATTGTGCTCCGATTGCGGTTCTTGATACCTTAAATGATAGGTCACGAGACCTGTAATTGCTATACCATACATTTCGAAGAAAGTTCGATTCGAAGAAAATCACCTTACTATAGCTCAGCCGATTCAGAGCTGTAAAATTCCGAAATCTGCAATTGTGCTCCGATTGCGGTTCTTGATACCTTAAATGATAGGTCACGAGACCTGTAATTGCTATACCATACATTTCGAAGAAAGTTCGATTCGAAGAAAATCACCTTACTATAGCTCAGCCGATTCAGAGCTGTAAAATTCCGAAATCTGCAATTGTGCTCCGATTGCGGTTCTTGATACCTTAAATGATAGGTCACGAGACCTGTAATTGCTATACCATACATTTCGAAGAAAGTTCGATTCGAAGAAAATCACCTTACTATAGCTCAGCCGATTCAGAGCTGTAAAATTCCGAAATCTGCAATTGTGCTCCGATTGCGGTTCTTGATACCTTAAATGATAGGTCACGAGACCTGTAATTGCTATACCATACATTTCGAAGAAAGTTCGATTCGAAGAAAATCACCTTACTATAGCTCAGCCGATTCAGAGCTGTAAAATTCCGAAATCTGCAATTGTGCTCCGATTGCGGTTCTTGATACCTTAAATGATAGGTCACGAGACCTGTAATTGCTATACCATACATTTCGAAGAAAGTTCGATTCGAAGAAAATCACCTTACTATAGCTCAGCCGATTCAGAGCTGTAAAATTCCGAAATCTGCAATTGTGCTCCGATTGCGGTTCTTGATACCTTAAATGATAGGTCACGAGACCTGTAATTGCTATACCATACATTTCGAAGAAAGTTCGATTCGAAGAAAATCACCTTACTATAGCTCAGCCGATTCAGAGCTGTAAAATTCCGAAATCTGCAATTGTGCTCCGATTGCGGTTCTTGATACCTTAAATGATAGGTCACGAGACCTGTAATTGCTATACCATACATTTCACAGAAAAATCGATTCGAAGAAAATCACCTTACTATAGCTCAGCCGATTCAGAGCTGTAAAAATCCGAAATCTGCAATTGTGCTCCGATTGCGGTTCTTGATACCTTAAATGATAGGTCACGAGACCTGTAATTGCTATACCATACATTTCGAAGAAAGTTCGATTCGAAGAAAATCACCTTACTATAGCTCAGCCGATTCAGAGCTGTAAAATTCCGAAATCTGCAATTGTGCTCCGATTGCGGTTCTTGATACCTTAAATGATAGGTCACGAGACCTGTAATTGCTATACCATACATTTCGAAGAAAGTTCGATTCGAAGAAAATCACCTTACTATAGCTCAGCCGATTCAGAGCTGTAAAATTCCGAAATCTGCAATTGTGCTCCGATTGCGGTTCTTGATACCTTAAATGATAGGTCACGAGACCTGTAATTGCTATACCATACATTTCGAAGAAAGTTCGATTCGAAGAAAATCACCTTACTATAGCTCAGCCGATTCAGAGCTGTAAAATTCCGAAATCTGCAATTGTGCTCCGATTGCGGTTCTTGATACCTTAAATGATAGGTCACGAGACCTGTAATTGCTATACCATACATTTCGAAGAAAGTTCGATTCGAAGAAAATCACCTTACTATAGCTCAGCCGATTCAGAGCTGTAAAATTCCGAAATCTGCAATTGTGCTCCGATTGCGGTTCTTGATACCTTAAATGATAGGTCACGAGACCTGTAATTGCTATACCATACATTTCGAAGAAAGTTCGATTCGAAGAAAATCACCTTACTATAGCTCAGCCGATTCAGAGCTGTAAAATTCCGAAATCTGCAATTGTGCTCCGATTGCGGTTCTTGATACCTTAAATGATAGGTCACGAGACCTGTAATTGCTATACCATACATTTCGAAGAAAGTTCGATTCGAAGAAAATCACCTTACTATAGCTCAGCCGATTCAGAGCTGTAAAATTCCGAAATCTGCAATTGTGCTCCGATTGCGGTTCTTGATACCTTAAATGATAGGTCACGAGACCTGTAATTGCTATACCATACATTTCGAAGAAAGTTCGATTCGAAGAAAATCACCTTACTATAGCTCAGCCGATTCAGAGCTGTAAAATTCCGAAATCTGCAATTGTGCTCCGATTGCGGTTCTTGATAAATTAAATGATAGGTCACGAGACCTGTAATTGCTATACCATACATTTCGAAGAAAGTTCGATTCGAAGAAAATCACCTTACTATAGCTCAGCCGATTCAGAGCTGTAAAAATCCGAAATCTGCAATTGTGCTCCGATTGCGGTTCTTGATACTCTGAAAGATAGGTCACGAGACCTGTAATTGCTATACCATACATTTCGAAGAAAGTTCGATTCGAAGAAAATCACCTTACTATAGCTCAGCCGATTCAGAGCTGTAAAATTCCGAAATCTGCAATTGTGCTCCGATTGCGGTTCTTGATAAATTAAATGATAGGTCACGAGACCTGTAATTGCTATACCATACATTTCGAAGAAAGTTCGATTCGAAGAAAATCACCTTACTATAGCTCAGCCGATTCAGAGCTGTAAAATTCCGAAATCTGCAATTGTGCTCCGATTGCGGTTCTTGATACCTTAAATGATAGGTCTCGGGACTTGTAATTGTTATGCCAAACCGCATTAAAATTGGTTGATTATTTCCATACATTTCACAGAAAAATCGATTCGAAGAAAATCACCTTACTATAGCTCAGCCGATTCAGAGCTGTAAAAATCCGAAATCTGCAATTGTGCTCCGGTTTCGGTTCTTGATACCTTAAATGATAGGTCTCGGGACTTGTAATTGTTATGCCAAACCGCATTAAAATTGGTTGATTATTTCCATACATTTCACAGAAAAATCGATTCGAAGAAAATCACCTTACTATAGCTCAGCCGATTCAGAGCTGTAAAAATCCGAAATCTGCAATTGTGCTCCGATTGCGGTTCTTGATACTCTGAATGATAGGTCACGAGACCTGTAATTGCTATACCATACATTTCGAAGAAAGTTCGATTCGAAGAAAATCACCTTACTATAGCTCAGCCGATTCAGAGCTGTAAAATTCTGAAATCTGCAATTGTGCTCCGATTGCGGTTCTTGATACCTTAAATGATAGGTCTCGGGACTTGTAATTGTTATGCCAAACCGCATTAAAATTGGTTGATTATTTCCATACATTTCACAGAAAAATCGATTCGAAGAAAATCACCTTACTATAGCTCAGCCGATTCAGAGCTGTAAAAATCCGAAATCTGCAATTGTGCTCCGATTGCGGTTCTTGATACTCTGAATGATAGGTCACGAGACCTGTAATTGCTATACCATACATTTCGAAGAAAGTTCGATTCGAAGAAAATCACCTTACTATAGCTCAGCCGATTCAGAGCTGTAAAATTCTGAAATCTGCAATTGTGCTCCGATTGCGGTTCTTGATACCTTAAATGATAGGTCTCGGGACTTGTAATTGTTATGCCAAACCGCATTAAAATTGGTTGATTATTTCCATACATTTCACAGAAAAATCGATTCGAAGAAAATCACCTTACTATAGCTCAGCCGATTCAGAGCTGTAAAAATCCGAAATCTGCAATTGTGCTCCGATTGCGGTTCTTGATACTCTGAATGATAGGTCACGAGACCTGTAATTGCTATACCATACATTTCGAAGAAAGTTCGATTCGAAGAAAATCACCTTACTATAGCTCAGCCGATTCAGAGCTGTAAAATTCTGAAATCTGCAATTGTGCTCCGATTGCGGTTCTTGATACCTTAAATGATAGGTCACGAGACCTGTAATTGCTATACCATACATTTCGAAGAAAGTTCGATTCGAAGAAAATCACCTTACTATAGCTCAGCCGATTCAGAGCTGTAAAAATCCGAAATCTGCAATTGTGCTCCGATTGCGGTTCTTGATACTCTGAAAGATAGGTCACGAGACCTGTAATTGCTATACCATACATTTCGAAGAAAGTTCGATTCGAAGAAAATCACCTTACTATAGCTCAGCCGATTCAGAGCTGTAAAATTCCGAAATCTGCAATTGTGCTCCGATTGCGGTTCTTGATACCTTAAATGATAGGTCTCGGGACTTGTAATTGTTATGCCAAACCGCATTAAAATTGGTTGATTATTTCCATACATTTCACAGAAAAATCGATTCGAAGAAAATCACCTTACTATAGCTCAGCCGATTCAGAGCTGTAAAAATCCGAAATCTGCAATTGTGCTCCGGTTTCGGTTCTTGATACCTTAAATGATAGGTCTCGGGACTTGTAATTGTTATGCCAAACCGCATTAAAATTGGTTGATTATTTCCATACATTTCACAGAAAAATCGATTCGAAGAAAATCACCTTACTATAGCTCAGCCGATTCAGAGCTGTAAAAATCCGAAATCTGCAATTGTGCTCCGATTGCGGTTCTTGATACTCTGAATGATAGGTCACGAGACCTGTAATTGCTATACCATACATTTCGAAGAAAGTTCGATTCGAAGAAAATCACCTTACTATAGCTCAGCCGATTCAGAGCTGTAAAATTCTGAAATCTGCAATTGTGCTCCGATTGCGGTTCTTGATACCTTAAATGATAGGTCTCGGGACTTGTAATTGTTATGCCAAACCGCATTAAAATTGGTTGATTATTTCCATACATTTCACAGAAAAATCGATTCGAAGAAAATCACCTTACTATAGCTCAGCCGATTCAGAGCTGTAAAAATCCGAAATCTGCAATTGTGCTCCGATTGCGGTTCTTGATACTCTGAATGATAGGTCACGAGACCTGTAATTGCTATACCATACATTTCGAAGAAAGTTCGATTCGAAGAAAATCACCTTACTATAGCTCAGCCGATTCAGAGCTGTAAAATTCTGAAATCTGCAATTGTGCTCCGATTGCGGTTCTTGATACCTTAAATGATAGGTCTCGGGACTTGTAATTGTTATGCCAAACCGCATTAAAATTGGTTGATTATTTCCATACATTTCACAGAAAAATCGATTCGAAGAAAATCACCTTACTATAGCTCAGCCGATTCAGAGCTGTAAAAATCCGAAATCTGCAATTGTGCTCCGATTGCGGTTCTTGATACTCTGAATGATAGGTCACGAGACCTGTAATTGCTATACCATACATTTCGAAGAAAGTTCGATTCGAAGAAAATCACCTTACTATAGCTCAGCCGATTCAGAGCTGTAAAAATCTGAAATCTGCAATTGTGCTCCGTTTGCGGTTCTTGATACCTTAAATGATACGCCACGAGTCCTGTAATTGCTATACCATACATTTCGAAGAAAGTTCGATTCGAAGAAAATCACCTTACTATAGCTCAGCCGATTCAGAGCTGTAAAAATCCGAAATCTGCAATTGTGCTCCGATTGCGGTTCTTGATACTCTGAATGATAGGTCACGAGACCTGTAATTGCTATACCATACATTTCGAAGAAAGTTCGATTCGAAGAAAATCACCTTACTATAGCTCAGCCGATTCAGAGCTGTAAAAATCTGAAATCTGCAATTGTGCTCCGTTTGCGGTTCTTGATACCTTAAATGATACGCCACGAGTCCTGTAATTGCTATACCATACATTTCGAAGAAAGTTCGATTCGAAGAAAATCACCTTACTATAGCTCAGCCGATTCAGAGCTGTAAAAATCCGAAATCTGCAATTGTGCTCCGATTGCGGTTCTTGATACTCTGAATGATAGGTCACGAGACCTGTAATTGCTATACCATACATTTCGAAGAAAGTTCGATTCGAAGAAAATCACCTTACTATAGCTCAGCCGATTCAGAGCTGTAAAAATCCGAAATCTGCAATTGTGCTCCGATTGCGGTTCTTGATACTCTGAGTGATAGGTCACGAGACCTGTAATTGCTATACCATACATTTCGAAGAAAGTTCGATTCGAAGAAAATCACCTTACTATAGCTCAGCCGATTCAGAGCTGTAAAATTCCGAAATCTGCAATTGTGCTCCGATTGCGGTTCTTGATACCTTAAATGATAGGTCACGAGAACTGTAATTGCTATACCATACATTTCGAAGAAAGTTCGATTCGAAGAAAATCACCTTACTATAGCTCAGCCGATTCAGAGCTGTAAAAATCCGAAATCTGCAATTGTGCTCCGATTGCGGTTCTTGATACCTTAAATGATAGGTCACGAGACCTGTAATTGCTATACCATACATTTCACAGAAAAATCGATTCGAAGAAAATCACCTTACTATAGCTCAGCCGATTCAGAGCTGTAAAAATCCGAAATCTGCAATTGTGCTCCGATTGCGGTTCTTGATACCTTAAATGATAGGTCACGAGACCTGTAATTGCTATACCATACATTTCGAAGAAAGTTCGATTCGAAGAAAATCACCTTACTATAGCTCAGCCGATTCAGAGCTGTAAAATTCCGAAATCTGCAATTGTGCTCCGATTGCGGTTCTTGATACCTTAAATGATAGGTCACGAGACCTGTAATTGCTATACCATACATTTCGAAGAAAGTTCGATTCGAAGAAAATCACCTTACTATAGCTCAGCCGATTCAGAGCTGTAAAATTCCGAAATCTGCAATTGTGCTCCGATTGCGGTTCTTGATACCTTAAATGATAGGTCACGAGACCTGTAATTGCTATACCATACATTTCGAAGAAAGTTCGATTCGAAGAAAATCACCTTACTATAGCTCAGCCGATTCAGAGCTGTAAAATTCCGAAATCTGCAATTGTGCTCCGATTGCGGTTCTTGATACCTTAAATGATAGGTCACGAGACCTGTAATTGCTATACCATACATTTCGAAGAAAGTTCGATTCGAAGAAAATCACCTTACTATAGCTCAGCCGATTCAGAGCTGTAAAATTCCGAAATCTGCAATTGTGCTCCGATTGCGGTTCTTGATAAATTAAATGATAGGTCACGAGACCTGTAATTGCTATACCATACATTTCGAAGAAAGTTCGATTCGAAGAAAATCACCTTACTATAGCTCAGCCGATTCAGAGCTGTAAAAATCCGAAATCTGCAATTGTGCTCCGATTGCGGTTCTTGATACTCTGAAAGATAGGTCACGAGACCTGTAATTGCTATACCATACATTTCGAAGAAAGTTCGATTCGAAGAAAATCACCTTACTATAGCTCAGCCGATTCAGAGCTGTAAAATTCCGAAATCTGCAATTGTGCTCCGATTGCGGTTCTTGATAAATTAAATGATAGGTCACGAGACCTGTAATTGCTATACCATACATTTCGAAGAAAGTTCGATTCGAAGAAAATCACCTTACTATAGCTCAGCCGATTCAGAGCTGTAAAATTCCGAAATCTGCAATTGTGCTCCGATTGCGGTTCTTGATACCTTAAATGATAGGTCTCGGGACTTGTAATTGTTATGCCAAACCGCATTAAAATTGGTTGATTATTTCCATACATTTCACAGAAAAATCGATTCGAAGAAAATCACCTTACTATAGCTCAGCCGATTCAGAGCTGTAAAAATCCGAAATCTGCAATTGTGCTCCGGTTTCGGTTCTTGATACCTTAAATGATAGGTCTCGGGACTTGTAATTGTTATGCCAAACCGCATTAAAATTGGTTGATTATTTCCATACATTTCACAGAAAAATCGATTCGAAGAAAATCACCTTACTATAGCTCAGCCGATTCAGAGCTGTAAAAATCCGAAATCTGCAATTGTGCTCCGATTGCGGTTCTTGATACTCTGAATGATAGGTCACGAGACCTGTAATTGCTATACCATACATTTCGAAGAAAGTTCGATTCGAAGAAAATCACCTTACTATAGCTCAGCCGATTCAGAGCTGTAAAATTCTGAAATCTGCAATTGTGCTCCGATTGCGGTTCTTGATACCTTAAATGATAGGTCTCGGGACTTGTAATTGTTATGCCAAACCGCATTAAAATTGGTTGATTATTTCCATACATTTCACAGAAAAATCGATTCGAAGAAAATCACCTTACTATAGCTCAGCCGATTCAGAGCTGTAAAAATCCGAAATCTGCAATTGTGCTCCGATTGCGGTTCTTGATACTCTGAATGATAGGTCACGAGACCTGTAATTGCTATACCATACATTTCGAAGAAAGTTCGATTCGAAGAAAATCACCTTACTATAGCTCAGCCGATTCAGAGCTGTAAAATTCTGAAATCTGCAATTGTGCTCCGATTGCGGTTCTTGATACCTTAAATGATAGGTCTCGGGACTTGTAATTGTTATGCCAAACCGCATTAAAATTGGTTGATTATTTCCATACATTTCACAGAAAAATCGATTCGAAGAAAATCACCTTACTATAGCTCAGCCGATTCAGAGCTGTAAAAATCCGAAATCTGCAATTGTGCTCCGATTGCGGTTCTTGATACTCTGAATGATAGGTCACGAGACCTGTAATTGCTATACCATACATTTCGAAGAAAGTTCGATTCGAAGAAAATCACCTTACTATAGCTCAGCCGATTCAGAGCTGTAAAATTCTGAAATCTGCAATTGTGCTCCGATTGCGGTTCTTGATACCTTAAATGATAGGTCACGAGACCTGTAATTGCTATACCATACATTTCGAAGAAAGTTCGATTCGAAGAAAATCACCTTACTATAGCTCAGCCGATTCAGAGCTGTAAAAATCCGAAATCTGCAATTGTGCTCCGATTGCGGTTCTTGATACTCTGAAAGATAGGTCACGAGACCTGTAATTGCTATACCATACATTTCGAAGAAAGTTCGATTCGAAGAAAATCACCTTACTATAGCTCAGCCGATTCAGAGCTGTAAAATTCCGAAATCTGCAATTGTGCTCCGATTGCGGTTCTTGATACCTTAAATGATAGGTCTCGGGACTTGTAATTGTTATGCCAAACCGCATTAAAATTGGTTGATTATTTCCATACATTTCACAGAAAAATCGATTCGAAGAAAATCACCTTACTATAGCTCAGCCGATTCAGAGCTGTAAAAATCCGAAATCTGCAATTGTGCTCCGGTTTCGGTTCTTGATACCTTAAATGATAGGTCTCGGGACTTGTAATTGTTATGCCAAACCGCATTAAAATTGGTTGATTATTTCCATACATTTCACAGAAAAATCGATTCGAAGAAAATCACCTTACTATAGCTCAGCCGATTCAGAGCTGTAAAAATCCGAAATCTGCAATTGTGCTCCGATTGCGGTTCTTGATACTCTGAATGATAGGTCACGAGACCTGTAATTGCTATACCATACATTTCGAAGAAAGTTCGATTCGAAGAAAATCACCTTACTATAGCTCAGCCGATTCAGAGCTGTAAAATTCTGAAATCTGCAATTGTGCTCCGATTGCGGTTCTTGATACCTTAAATGATAGGTCTCGGGACTTGTAATTGTTATGCCAAACCGCATTAAAATTGGTTGATTATTTCCATACATTTCACAGAAAAATCGATTCGAAGAAAATCACCTTACTATAGCTCAGCCGATTCAGAGCTGTAAAAATCCGAAATCTGCAATTGTGCTCCGATTGCGGTTCTTGATACTCTGAATGATAGGTCACGAGACCTGTAATTGCTATACCATACATTTCGAAGAAAGTTCGATTCGAAGAAAATCACCTTACTATAGCTCAGCCGATTCAGAGCTGTAAAATTCTGAAATCTGCAATTGTGCTCCGATTGCGGTTCTTGATACCTTAAATGATAGGTCTCGGGACTTGTAATTGTTATGCCAAACCGCATTAAAATTGGTTGATTATTTCCATACATTTCACAGAAAAATCGATTCGAAGAAAATCACCTTACTATAGCTCAGCCGATTCAGAGCTGTAAAAATCCGAAATCTGCAATTGTGCTCCGATTGCGGTTCTTGATACTCTGAATGATAGGTCACGAGACCTGTAATTGCTATACCATACATTTCGAAGAAAGTTCGATTCGAAGAAAATCACCTTACTATAGCTCAGCCGATTCAGAGCTGTAAAAATCTGAAATCTGCAATTGTGCTCCGTTTGCGGTTCTTGATACCTTAAATGATACGCCACGAGTCCTGTAATTGCTATACCATACATTTCGAAGAAAGTTCGATTCGAAGAAAATCACCTTACTATAGCTCAGCCGATTCAGAGCTGTAAAAATCCGAAATCTGCAATTGTGCTCCGATTGCGGTTCTTGATACTCTGAATGATAGGTCACGAGACCTGTAATTGCTATACCATACATTTCGAAGAAAGTTCGATTCGAAGAAAATCACCTTACTATAGCTCAGCCGATTCAGAGCTGTAAAAATCTGAAATCTGCAATTGTGCTCCGTTTGCGGTTCTTGATACCTTAAATGATACGCCACGAGTCCTGTAATTGCTATACCATACATTTCGAAGAAAGTTCGATTCGAAGAAAATCACCTTACTATAGCTCAGCCGATTCAGAGCTGTAAAAATCCGAAATCTGCAATTGTGCTCCGATTGCGGTTCTTGATACTCTGAATGATAGGTCACGAGACCTGTAATTGCTATACCATACATTTCGAAGAAAGTTCGATTCGAAGAAAATCACCTTACTATAGCTCAGCCGATTCAGAGCTGTAAAAATCCGAAATCTGCAATTGTGCTCCGATTGCGGTTCTTGATACTCTGAGTGATAGGTCACGAGACCTGTAATTGCTATACCATACATTTCGAAGAAAGTTCGATTCGAAGAAAATCACCTTACTATAGCTCAGCCGATTCAGAGCTGTAAAATTCCGAAATCTGCAATTGTGCTCCGATTGCGGTTCTTGATACCTTAAATGATAGGTCTCGGGACTTGTAATTGTTATGCCAAACCGCATTAAAATTGGTTGATTATTTCCATACATTTCACAGAAAAATCGATTCGAAGAAAATCACCTTACTATAGCTCAGCCGATTCAGAGCTGTAAAAATCCGAAATCTGCAATTGTGCTCCGGTTTCGGTTCTTGATACCTTAAATGATAGGTCTCGGGACTTGTAATTGTTATGCCAAACCGCATTAAAATTGGTTGATTATTTCCATACATTTCACAGAAAAATCGATTCGAAGAAAATCACCTTACTATAGCTCAGCCGATTCAGAGCTGTAAAAATCCGAAATCTGCAATTGTGCTCCGATTGCGGTTCTTGATACTCTGAATGATAGGTCACGAGACCTGTAATTGCTATACCATACATTTCGAAGAAAGTTCGATTCGAAGAAAATCACCTTACTATAGCTCAGCCGATTCAGAGCTGTAAAATTCTGAAATCTGCAATTGTGCTCCGATTGCGGTTCTTGATACCTTAAATGATAGGTCTCGGGACTTGTAATTGTTATGCCAAACCGCATTAAAATTGGTTGATTATTTCCATACATTTCACAGAAAAATCGATTCGAAGAAAATCACCTTACTATAGCTCAGCCGATTCAGAGCTGTAAAAATCCGAAATCTGCAATTGTGCTCCGATTGCGGTTCTTGATACTCTGAATGATAGGTCACGAGACCTGTAATTGCTATACCATACATTTCGAAGAAAGTTCGATTCGAAGAAAATCACCTTACTATAGCTCAGCCGATTCAGAGCTGTAAAATTCTGAAATCTGCAATTGTGCTCCGATTGCGGTTCTTGATACCTTAAATGATAGGTCTCGGGACTTGTAATTGTTATGCCAAACCGCATTAAAATTGGTTGATTATTTCCATACATTTCACAGAAAAATCGATTCGAAGAAAATCACCTTACTATAGCTCAGCCGATTCAGAGCTGTAAAAATCCGAAATCTGCAATTGTGCTCCGATTGCGGTTCTTGATACTCTGAATGATAGGTCACGAGACCTGTAATTGCTATACCATACATTTCGAAGAAAGTTCGATTCGAAGAAAATCACCTTACTATAGCTCAGCCGATTCAGAGCTGTAAAAATCTGAAATCTGCAATTGTGCTCCGTTTGCGGTTCTTGATACCTTAAATGATACGCCACGAGTCCTGTAATTGCTATACCATACATTTCGAAGAAAGTTCGATTCGAAGAAAATCACCTTACTATAGCTCAGCCGATTCAGAGCTGTAAAAATCCGAAATCTGCAATTGTGCTCCGATTGCGGTTCTTGATACTCTGAATGATAGGTCACGAGACCTGTAATTGCTATACCATACATTTCGAAGAAAGTTCGATTCGAAGAAAATCACCTTACTATAGCTCAGCCGATTCAGAGCTGTAAAAATCTGAAATCTGCAATTGTGCTCCGTTTGCGGTTCTTGATACCTTAAATGATACGCCACGAGTCCTGTAATTGCTATACCATACATTTCGAAGAAAGTTCGATTCGAAGAAAATCACCTTACTATAGCTCAGCCGATTCAGAGCTGTAAAAATCCGAAATCTGCAATTGTGCTCCGATTGCGGTTCTTGATACTCTGAATGATAGGTCACGAGACCTGTAATTGCTATACCATACATTTCGAAGAAAGTTCGATTCGAAGAAAATCACCTTACTATAGCTCAGCCGATTCAGAGCTGTAAAAATCCGAAATCTGCAATTGTGCTCCGATTGCGGTTCTTGATACTCTGAGTGATAGGTCACGAGACCTGTAATTGCTATACCATACATTTCGAAGAAAGTTCGATTCGAAGAAAATCACCTTACTATAGCTCAGCCGATTCAGAGCTGTAAAATTCCGAAATCTGCAATTGTGCTCCGATTGCGGTTCTTGATACCTTAAATGATAGGTCTCGGGACTTGTAATTGTTATGCCAAACCGCATTAAAATTGGTTGATTATTTCCATACATTTCACAGAAAAATCGATTCGAAGAAAATCACCTTACTATAGCTCAGCCGATTCAGAGCTGTAAAAATCCGAAATCTGCAATTGTGCTCCGATTGCGGTTCTTGATACCTTAAATGATAGGTCACGAGACCTGTAATTGCTATACCATACATTTCGAAGAAAGTTCGATTCGAAGAAAATCACCTTACTATAGCTCAGCCGATTCAGAGCTGTAAAATTCCGAAATCTGCAATTGTGCTCCGATTGCGGTTCTTGATACCTTAAATGATAGGTCTCGGGACTTGTAATTGTTATGCCAAACCGCATTAAAATTGGTTGATTATTTCCATACATTTCACAGAAAAATCGATTCGAAGAAAATCACCTTACTATAGCTCAGCCGATTCAGAGCTGTAAAAATCCGAAATCTGCAATTGTGCTCCGATTGCGGTTCTTGATACTCTGAGTGATAGGTCACGAGACCTGTAATTGCTATACCATACATTTCGAAGAAAGTTCGATTCGAAGAAAATCACCTTACTATAGCTCAGCCGATTCAGAGCTGTAAAATTCCGAAATCTGCAATTGTGCTCCGATTGCGGTTCTTGATACCTTAAATGATAGGTCACGAGACCTGTAATTGCTATACCATACATTTCGAAGAAAGTTCGATTCGAAGAAAATCACCTTACTATAGCTCAGCCGATTCAGAGCTGTAAAAATCCGAAATCTGCAATTGTGCTCCGGTTTCGGTTCTTGATACCTTAAATGATAGGTCTCGGGACTTGTAATTGTTATGCCAAACCGCATTAAAATTGGTTGATTATTTCCATACATTTCACAGAAAAATCGATTCGAAGAAAATCACCTTACTATAGCTCAGCCGATTCAGAGCTGTAAAAATCCGAAATCTGCAATTGTGCTCCGATTGCGGTTCTTGATACTCTGAATGATAGGTCACGAGACCTGTAATTGCTATACCATACATTTCGAAGAAAGTTCGATTCGAAGAAAATCACCTTACTATAGCTCAGCCGATTCAGAGCTGTAAAATTCTGAAATCTGCAATTGTGCTCCGATTGCGGTTCTTGATACCTTAAATGATAGGTCTCGGGACTTGTAATTGTTATGCCAAACCGCATTAAAATTGGTTGATTATTTCCATACATTTCACAGAAAAATCGATTCGAAGAAAATCACCTTACTATAGCTCAGCCGATTCAGAGCTGTAAAAATCCGAAATCTGCAATTGTGCTCCGATTGCGGTTCTTGATACTCTGAATGATAGGTCACGAGACCTGTAATTGCTATACCATACATTTCGAAGAAAGTTCGATTCGAAGAAAATCACCTTACTATAGCTCAGCCGATTCAGAGCTGTAAAATTCTGAAATCTGCAATTGTGCTCCGATTGCGGTTCTTGATACCTTAAATGATAGGTCTCGGGACTTGTAATTGTTATGCCAAACCGCATTAAAATTGGTTGATTATTTCCATACATTTCACAGAAAAATCGATTCGAAGAAAATCACCTTACTATAGCTCAGCCGATTCAGAGCTGTAAAAATCCGAAATCTGCAATTGTGCTCCGATTGCGGTTCTTGATACTCTGAATGATAGGTCACGAGACCTGTAATTGCTATACCATACATTTCGAAGAAAGTTCGATTCGAAGAAAATCACCTTACTATAGCTCAGCCGATTCAGAGCTGTAAAAATCTGAAATCTGCAATTGTGCTCCGTTTGCGGTTCTTGATACCTTAAATGATACGCCACGAGTCCTGTAATTGCTATACCATACATTTCGAAGAAAGTTCGATTCGAAGAAAATCACCTTACTATAGCTCAGCCGATTCAGAGCTGTAAAAATCCGAAATCTGCAATTGTGCTCCGATTGCGGTTCTTGATACTCTGAATGATAGGTCACGAGACCTGTAATTGCTATACCATACATTTCGAAGAAAGTTCGATTCGAAGAAAATCACCTTACTATAGCTCAGCCGATTCAGAGCTGTAAAAATCTGAAATCTGCAATTGTGCTCCGTTTGCGGTTCTTGATACCTTAAATGATACGCCACGAGTCCTGTAATTGCTATACCATACATTTCGAAGAAAGTTCGATTCGAAGAAAATCACCTTACTATAGCTCAGCCGATTCAGAGCTGTAAAAATCCGAAATCTGCAATTGTGCTCCGATTGCGGTTCTTGATACTCTGAATGATAGGTCACGAGACCTGTAATTGCTATACCATACATTTCGAAGAAAGTTCGATTCGAAGAAAATCACCTTACTATAGCTCAGCCGATTCAGAGCTGTAAAAATCCGAAATCTGCAATTGTGCTCCGATTGCGGTTCTTGATACTCTGAGTGATAGGTCACGAGACCTGTAATTGCTATACCATACATTTCGAAGAAAGTTCGATTCGAAGAAAATCACCTTACTATAGCTCAGCCGATTCAGAGCTGTAAAATTCCGAAATCTGCAATTGTGCTCCGATTGCGGTTCTTGATACCTTAAATGATAGGTCACGAGAACTGTAATTGCTATACCATACATTTCGAAGAAAGTTCGATTCGAAGAAAATCACCTTACTATAGCTCAGCCGATTCAGAGCTGTAAAAATCCGAAATCTGCAATTGTGCTCCGATTGCGGTTCTTGATACCTTAAATGATAGGTCACGAGACCTGTAATTGCTATACCATACATTTCACAGAAAAATCGATTCGAAGAAAATCACCTTACTATAGCTCAGCCGATTCAGAGCTGTAAAAATCCGAAATCTGCAATTGTGCTCCGATTGCGGTTCTTGATACCTTAAATGATAGGTCACGAGACCTGTAATTGCTATACCATACATTTCGAAGAAAGTTCGATTCGAAGAAAATCACCTTACTATAGCTCAGCCGATTCAGAGCTGTAAAATTCCGAAATCTGCAATTGTGCTCCGATTGCGGTTCTTGATACCTTAAATGATAGGTCACGAGACCTGTAATTGCTATACCATACATTTCGAAGAAAGTTCGATTCGAAGAAAATCACCTTACTATAGCTCAGCCGATTCAGAGCTGTAAAATTCCGAAATCTGCAATTGTGCTCCGATTGCGGTTCTTGATACCTTAAATGATAGGTCACGAGACCTGTAATTGCTATACCATACATTTCGAAGAAAGTTCGATTCGAAGAAAATCACCTTACTATAGCTCAGCCGATTCAGAGCTGTAAAATTCCGAAATCTGCAATTGTGCTCCGATTGCGGTTCTTGATACCTTAAATGATAGGTCACGAGACCTGTAATTGCTATACCATACATTTCGAAGAAAGTTCGATTCGAAGAAAATCACCTTACTATAGCTCAGCCGATTCAGAGCTGTAAAATTCCGAAATCTGCAATTGTGCTCCGATTGCGGTTCTTGATAAATTAAATGATAGGTCACGAGACCTGTAATTGCTATACCATACATTTCGAAGAAAGTTCGATTCGAAGAAAATCACCTTACTATAGCTCAGCCGATTCAGAGCTGTAAAAATCCGAAATCTGCAATTGTGCTCCGATTGCGGTTCTTGATACTCTGAAAGATAGGTCACGAGACCTGTAATTGCTATACCATACATTTCGAAGAAAGTTCGATTCGAAGAAAATCACCTTACTATAGCTCAGCCGATTCAGAGCTGTAAAATTCCGAAATCTGCAATTGTGCTCCGATTGCGGTTCTTGATAAATTAAATGATAGGTCACGAGACCTGTAATTGCTATACCATACATTTCGAAGAAAGTTCGATTCGAAGAAAATCACCTTACTATAGCTCAGCCGATTCAGAGCTGTAAAATTCCGAAATCTGCAATTGTGCTCCGATTGCGGTTCTTGATACCTTAAATGATAGGTCTCGGGACTTGTAATTGTTATGCCAAACCGCATTAAAATTGGTTGATTATTTCCATACATTTCACAGAAAAATCGATTCGAAGAAAATCACCTTACTATAGCTCAGCCGATTCAGAGCTGTAAAAATCCGAAATCTGCAATTGTGCTCCGGTTTCGGTTCTTGATACCTTAAATGATAGGTCTCGGGACTTGTAATTGTTATGCCAAACCGCATTAAAATTGGTTGATTATTTCCATACATTTCACAGAAAAATCGATTCGAAGAAAATCACCTTACTATAGCTCAGCCGATTCAGAGCTGTAAAAATCCGAAATCTGCAATTGTGCTCCGATTGCGGTTCTTGATACTCTGAATGATAGGTCACGAGACCTGTAATTGCTATACCATACATTTCGAAGAAAGTTCGATTCGAAGAAAATCACCTTACTATAGCTCAGCCGATTCAGAGCTGTAAAATTCTGAAATCTGCAATTGTGCTCCGATTGCGGTTCTTGATACCTTAAATGATAGGTCTCGGGACTTGTAATTGTTATGCCAAACCGCATTAAAATTGGTTGATTATTTCCATACATTTCACAGAAAAATCGATTCGAAGAAAATCACCTTACTATAGCTCAGCCGATTCAGAGCTGTAAAAATCCGAAATCTGCAATTGTGCTCCGATTGCGGTTCTTGATACTCTGAATGATAGGTCACGAGACCTGTAATTGCTATACCATACATTTCGAAGAAAGTTCGATTCGAAGAAAATCACCTTACTATAGCTCAGCCGATTCAGAGCTGTAAAATTCTGAAATCTGCAATTGTGCTCCGATTGCGGTTCTTGATACCTTAAATGATAGGTCTCGGGACTTGTAATTGTTATGCCAAACCGCATTAAAATTGGTTGATTATTTCCATACATTTCACAGAAAAATCGATTCGAAGAAAATCACCTTACTATAGCTCAGCCGATTCAGAGCTGTAAAAATCCGAAATCTGCAATTGTGCTCCGATTGCGGTTCTTGATACTCTGAAAGATAGGTCACGAGACCTGTAATTGCTATACCATACATTTCGAAGAAAGTTCGATTCGAAGAAAATCACCTTACTATAGCTCAGCCGATTCAGAGCTGTAAAATTCCGAAATCTGCAATTGTGCTCCGATTGCGGTTCTTGATAAATTAAATGATAGGTCACGAGACCTGTAATTGCTATACCATACATTTCGAAGAAAGTTCGATTCGAAGAAAATCACCTTACTATAGCTCAGCCGATTCAGAGCTGTAAAATTCCGAAATCTGCAATTGTGCTCCGATTGCGGTTCTTGATAAATTAAATGATAGGTCACGAGACCTGTAATTGCTATACCATACATTTCGAAGAAAGTTCGATTCGAAGAAAATCACCTTACTATAGCTCAGCCGATTCAGAGCTGTAAAAATCCGAAATCTGCAATTGTGCTCCGATTGCGGTTCTTGATACTCTGAAAGATAGGTCACGAGACCTGTAATTGCTATACCATACATTTCGAAGAAAGTTCGATTCGAAGAAAATCACCTTACTATAGCTCAGCCGATTCAGAGCTGTAAAATTCCGAAATCTGCAATTGTGCTCCGATTGCGGTTCTTGATAAATTAAATGATAGGTCACGAGACCTGTAATTGCTATACCATACATTTCGAAGAAAGTTCGATTCGAAGAAAATCACCTTACTATAGCTCAGCCGATTCAGAGCTGTAAAATTCCGAAATCTGCAATTGTGCTCCGATTGCGGTTCTTGATACCTTAAATGATAGGTCTCGGGACTTGTAATTGTTATGCCAAACCGCATTAAAATTGGTTGATTATTTCCATACATTTCACAGAAAAATCGATTCGAAGAAAATCACCTTACTATAGCTCAGCCGATTCAGAGCTGTAAAAATCCGAAATCTGCAATTGTGCTCCGGTTTCGGTTCTTGATACCTTAAATGATAGGTCTCGGGACTTGTAATTGTTATGCCAAACCGCATTAAAATTGGTTGATTATTTCCATACATTTCACAGAAAAATCGATTCGAAGAAAATCACCTTACTATAGCTCAGCCGATTCAGAGCTGTAAAAATCCGAAATCTGCAATTGTGCTCCGATTGCGGTTCTTGATACTCTGAATGATAGGTCACGAGACCTGTAATTGCTATACCATACATTTCGAAGAAAGTTCGATTCGAAGAAAATCACCTTACTATAGCTCAGCCGATTCAGAGCTGTAAAATTCTGAAATCTGCAATTGTGCTCCGATTGCGGTTCTTGATACCTTAAATGATAGGTCTCGGGACTTGTAATTGTTATGCCAAACCGCATTAAAATTGGTTGATTATTTCCATACATTTCACAGAAAAATCGATTCGAAGAAAATCACCTTACTATAGCTCAGCCGATTCAGAGCTGTAAAAATCCGAAATCTGCAATTGTGCTCCGATTGCGGTTCTTGATACTCTGAATGATAGGTCACGAGACCTGTAATTGCTATACCATACATTTCGAAGAAAGTTCGATTCGAAGAAAATCACCTTACTATAGCTCAGCCGATTCAGAGCTGTAAAATTCTGAAATCTGCAATTGTGCTCCGATTGCGGTTCTTGATACCTTAAATGATAGGTCTCGGGACTTGTAATTGTTATGCCAAACCGCATTAAAATTGGTTGATTATTTCCATACATTTCACAGAAAAATCGATTCGAAGAAAATCACCTTACTATAGCTCAGCCGATTCAGAGCTGTAAAAATCCGAAATCTGCAATTGTGCTCCGATTGCGGTTCTTGATACTCTGAATGATAGGTCACGAGACCTGTAATTGCTATACCATACATTTCGAAGAAAGTTCGATTCGAAGAAAATCACCTTACTATAGCTCAGCCGATTCAGAGCTGTAAAAATCTGAAATCTGCAATTGTGCTCCGTTTGCGGTTCTTGATACCTTAAATGATACGCCACGAGTCCTGTAATTGCTATACCATACATTTCGAAGAAAGTTCGATTCGAAGAAAATCACCTTACTATAGCTCAGCCGATTCAGAGCTGTAAAAATCCGAAATCTGCAATTGTGCTCCGATTGCGGTTCTTGATACTCTGAATGATAGGTCACGAGACCTGTAATTGCTATACCATACATTTCGAAGAAAGTTCGATTCGAAGAAAATCACCTTACTATAGCTCAGCCGATTCAGAGCTGTAAAAATCTGAAATCTGCAATTGTGCTCCGTTTGCGGTTCTTGATACCTTAAATGATACGCCACGAGTCCTGTAATTGCTATACCATACATTTCGAAGAAAGTTCGATTCGAAGAAAATCACCTTACTATAGCTCAGCCGATTCAGAGCTGTAAAAATCCGAAATCTGCAATTGTGCTCCGATTGCGGTTCTTGATACTCTGAATGATAGGTCACGAGACCTGTAATTGCTATACCATACATTTCGAAGAAAGTTCGATTCGAAGAAAATCACCTTACTATAGCTCAGCCGATTCAGAGCTGTAAAAATCCGAAATCTGCAATTGTGCTCCGATTGCGGTTCTTGATACTCTGAGTGATAGGTCACGAGACCTGTAATTGCTATACCATACATTTCGAAGAAAGTTCGATTCGAAGAAAATCACCTTACTATAGCTCAGCCGATTCAGAGCTGTAAAATTCCGAAATCTGCAATTGTGCTCCGATTGCGGTTCTTGATACCTTAAATGATAGGTCTCGGGACTTGTAATTGTTATGCCAAACCGCATTAAAATTGGTTGATTATTTCCATACATTTCACAGAAAAATCGATTCGAAGAAAATCACCTTACTATAGCTCAGCCGATTCAGAGCTGTAAAAATCCGAAATCTGCAATTGTGCTCCGGTTTCGGTTCTTGATACCTTAAATGATAGGTCTCGGGACTTGTAATTGTTATGCCAAACCGCATTAAAATTGGTTGATTATTTCCATACATTTCACAGAAAAATCGATTCGAAGAAAATCACCTTACTATAGCTCAGCCGATTCAGAGCTGTAAAAATCCGAAATCTGCAATTGTGCTCCGATTGCGGTTCTTGATACTCTGAATGATAGGTCACGAGACCTGTAATTGCTATACCATACATTTCGAAGAAAGTTCGATTCGAAGAAAATCACCTTACTATAGCTCAGCCGATTCAGAGCTGTAAAATTCTGAAATCTGCAATTGTGCTCCGATTGCGGTTCTTGATACCTTAAATGATAGGTCTCGGGACTTGTAATTGTTATGCCAAACCGCATTAAAATTGGTTGATTATTTCCATACATTTCACAGAAAAATCGATTCGAAGAAAATCACCTTACTATAGCTCAGCCGATTCAGAGCTGTAAAAATCCGAAATCTGCAATTGTGCTCCGATTGCGGTTCTTGATACTCTGAATGATAGGTCACGAGACCTGTAATTGCTATACCATACATTTCGAAGAAAGTTCGATTCGAAGAAAATCACCTTACTATAGCTCAGCCGATTCAGAGCTGTAAAATTCTGAAATCTGCAATTGTGCTCCGATTGCGGTTCTTGATACCTTAAATGATAGGTCTCGGGACTTGTAATTGTTATGCCAAACCGCATTAAAATTGGTTGATTATTTCCATACATTTCACAGAAAAATCGATTCGAAGAAAATCACCTTACTATAGCTCAGCCGATTCAGAGCTGTAAAAATCCGAAATCTGCAATTGTGCTCCGATTGCGGTTCTTGATACTCTGAATGATAGGTCACGAGACCTGTAATTGCTATACCATACATTTCGAAGAAAGTTCGATTCGAAGAAAATCACCTTACTATAGCTCAGCCGATTCAGAGCTGTAAAAATCTGAAATCTGCAATTGTGCTCCGTTTGCGGTTCTTGATACCTTAAATGATACGCCACGAGTCCTGTAATTGCTATACCATACATTTCGAAGAAAGTTCGATTCGAAGAAAATCACCTTACTATAGCTCAGCCGATTCAGAGCTGTAAAAATCCGAAATCTGCAATTGTGCTCCGATTGCGGTTCTTGATACTCTGAATGATAGGTCACGAGACCTGTAATTGCTATACCATACATTTCGAAGAAAGTTCGATTCGAAGAAAATCACCTTACTATAGCTCAGCCGATTCAGAGCTGTAAAAATCTGAAATCTGCAATTGTGCTCCGTTTGCGGTTCTTGATACCTTAAATGATACGCCACGAGTCCTGTAATTGCTATACCATACATTTCGAAGAAAGTTCGATTCGAAGAAAATCACCTTACTATAGCTCAGCCGATTCAGAGCTGTAAAAATCCGAAATCTGCAATTGTGCTCCGATTGCGGTTCTTGATACTCTGAATGATAGGTCACGAGACCTGTAATTGCTATACCATACATTTCGAAGAAAGTTCGATTCGAAGAAAATCACCTTACTATAGCTCAGCCGATTCAGAGCTGTAAAAATCCGAAATCTGCAATTGTGCTCCGATTGCGGTTCTTGATACTCTGAGTGATAGGTCACGAGACCTGTAATTGCTATACCATACATTTCGAAGAAAGTTCGATTCGAAGAAAATCACCTTACTATAGCTCAGCCGATTCAGAGCTGTAAAATTCCGAAATCTGCAATTGTGCTCCGATTGCGGTTCTTGATACCTTAAATGATAGGTCTCGGGACTTGTAATTGTTATGCCAAACCGCATTAAAATTGGTTGATTATTTCCATACATTTCACAGAAAAATCGATTCGAAGAAAATCACCTTACTATAGCTCAGCCGATTCAGAGCTGTAAAAATCCGAAATCTGCAATTGTGCTCCGATTGCGGTTCTTGATACTCTGAGTGATAGGTCACGAGACCTGTAATTGCTATACCATACATTTCGAAGAAAGTTCGATTCGAAGAAAATCACCTTACTATAGCTCAGCCGATTCAGAGCTGTAAAATTCCGAAATCTGCAATTGTGCTCCGATTGCGGTTCTTGATACCTTAAATGATAGGTCACGAGACCTGTAATTGCTATACCATACATTTCGAAGAAAGTTCGATTCGAAGAAAATCACCTTACTATAGCTCAGCCGATTCAGAGCTGTAAAATTCCGAAATCTGCAATTGTGCTCCGATTGCGGTTCTTGATACCTTAAATGATACGTCACGAGACCTGTAATTGCTATACCATACATTTCGAAGAAAGTTCGATTCGAAGAAAATCACCTTACTATAGCTCAGCCGATTCAGAGCTGTAAAATTCCGAAATCTGCAATTGTGCTCCGATTGCGGTTCTTGATACCTTAAATGATAGGTCTCGGGACTTGTAATTGTTATGCCAAACCGCATTAAAATTGGTTGATTATTTCCATACATTTCACAGAAAAATCGATTCGAAGAAAATCACCTTACTATAGCTCAGCCGATTCAGAGCTGTAAAAATCCGAAATCTGCAATTGTGCTCCGATTGCGGTTCTTGATACTCTGAGTGATAGGTCACGAGACCTGTAATTGCTATACCATACATTTCGAAGAAAGTTCGATTCGAAGAAAATCACCTTACTATAGCTCAGCCGATTCAGAGCTGTAAAATTCCGAAATCTGCAATTGTGCTCCGATTGCGGTTCTTGATACCTTAAATGATAGGTCACGAGACCTGTAATTGCTATACCATACATTTCGAAGAAAGTTCGATTCGAAGAAAATCACCTTACTATAGCTCAGCCGATTCAGAGCTGTAAAATTCCGAAATCTGCAATTGTGCTCCGATTGCGGTTCTTGATACTCTGAGTGATAGGTCACGAGACCTGTAATTGCTATACCATACATTTCGAAGAAAGTTCGATTCGAAAAAAATCACCTTACTATAGCTCAGCCGATTCAGAGCTGTAAAATTCCGAAATCTGCAATTGTGCTCCGATTGCGGTTCTTGATACCTTAAATGATAGGTCTCGGGACTTGTAATTGTTATGCCAAACCGCATTAAAATTGGTTGATTATTTCCATACATTTCACAGAAAAATCGATTCGAAGAAAATCACCTTACTATAGCTCAGCCGATTCAGAGCTGTAAAAATCCGAAATCTGCAATTGTGCTCCGATTGCGGTTCTTGATACTCTGAGTGATAGGTCACGAGACCTGTAATTGCTATACCATACATTTCGAAGAAAGTTCGATTCGAAGAAAATCACCTTACTATAGCTCAGCCGATTCAGAGCTGTAAAAATCTGAAATCTGCAATTGTGCTCCGTTTGCGGTTCTTGATACCTTAAATGATACGCCACGAGTCCTGTAATTGCTATACCATACATTTCGAAGAAAGTTCGATTCGAAGAAAATCACCTTACTATAGCTCAGCCGATTCAGAGCTGTAAAAATCCGAAATCTGCAATTGTGCTCCGATTGCGGTTCTTGATACTCTGAATGATAGGTCACGAGACCTGTAATTGCTATACCATACATTTCGAAGAAAGTTCGATTCGAAGAAAATCACCTTACTATAGCTCAGCCGATTCAGAGCTGTAAAAATCTGAAATCTGCAATTGTGCTCCGTTTGCGGTTCTTGATACCTTAAATGATACGCCACGAGACCTGTAATTGCTATACCATACATTTCGAAGAAAGTTCGATTCGAAGAAAATCACCTTACTATAGCTCAGCCGATTCAGAGCTGTAAAAATCCGAAATCTGCAATTGTGCTCCGATTGCGGTTCTTGATACTCTGAGTGATAGGTCACGAGACCTGTAATTGCTATACCATACATTTCGAAGAAAGTTCGATTCGAAGAAAATCACCTTACTATAGCTCAGCCGATTCAGAGCTGTAAAATTCCGAAATCTGCAATTGTGCTCCGATTGCGGTTCTTGATACCTTAAATGATAGGTCACGAGACCTGTAATTGCTATACCATACATTTCGAAGAAAGTTCGATTCGAAGAAAATCACCTTACTATAGCTCAGCCGATTCAGAGCTGTAAAATTCCGAAATCTGCAATTGTGCTCCGATTGCGGTTCTTGATACCTTAAATGATAGGTCTCGGGACTTGTAATTGTTATGCCAAACCGCATTAAAATTGGTTGATTATTTCCATACATTTCACAGAAAAATCGATTCGAAGAAAATCACCTTACTATAGCTCAGCCGATTCAGAGCTGTAAAAATCCGAAATATGCAATTGTGCTCCGATTGCGGTTCTTGATACTCTGAGTGATAGGTCACGAGACCTGTAATTGCTATACCATACATTTCGAAGAAAGTTCGATTCGAAGAAAATCACCTTACTATAGCTCAGCCGATTCAGAGCTGTAAAATTCTGAAATCTGCAATTGTGCTCCGATTGCGGTTCTTGATACCTTAAATGATAGGTCTCGGGACTTGTAATTGTTATGCCAAACCGCATTAAAATTGGTTGATTATTTCCATACATTTCACAGAAAAATCGATTCGAAGAAAATCACCTTACTATAGCTCAGCCGATTCAGAGCTGTAAAAATCCGAAATCTGCAATTGTGCTCCGATTGCGGTTCTTGATACTCTGAGTGATAGGTCACGAGACCTGTAATTGCTATACCATACATTTCGAAGAAAGTTCGATTCGAAGAAAATCACCTTACTATAGCTCAGCCGATTCAGAGCTGTAAAAATCTGAAATCTGCAATTGTGCTCCGTTTGCGGTTCTTGATACCTTAAATGATACGCCACGAGTCCTGTAATTGCTATACCATACATTTCGAAGAAAGTTCGATTCGAAGAAAATCACCTTACTATAGCTCAGCCGATTCAGAGCTGTAAAAATCCGAAATCTGCAATTGTGCTCCGATTGCGGTTCTTGATACTCTGAATGATAGGTCACGAGACCTGTAATTGCTATACCATACATTTCGAAGAAAGTTCGATTCGAAGAAAATCACCTTACTATAGCTCAGCCGATTCAGAGCTGTAAAAATCTGAAATCTGCAATTGTGCTCCGTTTGCGGTTCTTGATACCTTAAATGATACGCCACGAGACCTGTAATTGCTATACCATACATTTCGAAGAAAGTTCGATTCGAAGAAAATCACCTTACTATAGCTCAGCCGATTCAGAGCTGTAAAAATCCGAAATCTGCAATTGTGCTCCGATTGCGGTTCTTGATACTCTGAGTGATAGGTCACGAGACCTGTAATTGCTATACCATACATTTCGAAGAAAGTTCGATTCGAAGAAAATCACCTTACTATAGCTCAGCCGATTCAGAGCTGTAAAATTCCGAAATCTGCAATTGTGCTCCGATTGCGGTTCTTGATACCTTAAATGATAGGTCACGAGACCTGTAATTGCTATACCATACATTTCGAAGAAAGTTCGATTCGAAGAAAATCACCTTACTATAGCTCAGCCGATTCAGAGCTGTAAAATTCCGAAATCTGCAATTGTGCTCCGATTGCGGTTCTTGATACCTTAAATGATAGGTCTCGGGACTTGTAATTGTTATGCCAAACCGCATTAAAATTGGTTGATTATTTCCATACATTTCACAGAAAAATCGATTCGAAGAAAATCACCTTACTATAGCTCAGCCGATTCAGAGCTGTAAAAATCCGAAATCTGCAATTGTGCTCCGATTGCGGTTCTTGATACTCTGAATGAAAGGTCACGAGACCTGTAATTGCTATACCATACATTTCGAAGAAAGTTCGATTCGAAGAAAATCACCTTACTATAGCTCAGCCGATTCAGAGCTGTAAAATTCCGAAATCTGCAATTGTGCTCCGATTGCGGTTCTTGATACCTTAAATGATAGGTCTCGGGACTTGTAATTGTTATGCCAAACCGCATTAAAATTGGTTGATTATTTCCATACATTTCACAGAAAAATCGATTCGAAGAAAATCACCTTACTATAGCTCAGCCGATTCAGAGCTATAAAAATCCGAAATCTGCAATTGTGCTCCGATTGCGGTTCTTGATACTCTGAATGATAGGTCACGAGACCTGTAATTGCTATACCATACATTTCGAAGAAAGTTCGATTCGAAGAAAATCACCTTACTATAGCTCAGCCGATTCAGAGCTGTAAAATTCCGAAATCTGCAATTGTGCTCCGATTGCGGTTCTTGATACCTTAAATGATAGGTCTCGGGACCTGTAATTGCTATACCATACATTTCGAAGAAAGTTCGATTCGAAGAAAATCACCTTACTATAGCTCAGCCGATTCAGAGCTGTAAAATTCCGAAATCTGCAATTGTGCTCCGATTGCGGTTCTTGATACCTTAAATGATAGGTCACGAGTCCTGTAATTGCTATACCATACATTTCGAAGAAAGTTCGATTCGAAGAAAATCACCTTACTATAGCTCAGCCGATTCAGAGATGTAAAATTCCGAAATCTGCAATTGTGCTCCGATTGCGGTTCTTGATACCTTAAATGATAGGTCACGAGACCTGTAATTGCTATACCATACATTTCGAAGAAAGTTCGATTCGAAGAAAATCACCTTACTATAGCTCAGCCGATTCAGAGCTGTAAAATTCCGAAATCTGCAATTGTGCTCCGATTGCGGTTCTTGATACCTTAAATGATAGGTCTCGGGACCTGTAATTGCTATACCATACATTTCGAAGAAAGTTCGATTCGAAGAAAATCACCTTACTATAGCTCAGCCGATTCAGAGCTGTAAAATTCCGAAATCTGCAATTGTGCTCCGATTGCGGTTCTTGATACCTTAAATGATAGGTCTCGGGACTTGTAATTGTTATGCCAAACCGCATTAAAATTGGTTGATTATTTCCATACATTTCACAGAAAAATCGATTCGAAGAAAATCACCTTACTATAGCTCAGCCGATTCAGAGCTGTAAAAATCCGAAATCTGCAATTGTGCTCCGATTGCGGTTCTTGATACTCTGAATGATAGGTCACGAGACCTGTAATTGCTATACCATACATTTCGAAGAAAGTTCGATTCGAAGAAAATCACCTTACTATAGCTCAGCCGATTCAGAGCTGTAAAATTCCGAAATCTGCAATTGTGCTCCGATTGCGGTTCTTGATACCTTAAATGATAGGTCACGAGTCCTGTAATTGCTATACCATACATTTCGAAGAAAGTTCGATTCGAAGAAAATCACCTTACTATAGCTCAGCCGATTCAGAGCTGTAAAATTCCGAAATCTGCAATTGTGCTCCGATTGCGGTTCTTGATACCTTAAATGATAGGTCACGAGACCTGTAATTGCTATACCATACATTTCGAAGAAAGTTCGATTCGAAGAAAATCACCTTACTATAGCTCAGCCGATTCAGAGCTGTAAAATTCCGAAATCTGCAATTGTGCTCCGATTGCGGTTCTTGATACCTTAAATGATAGGTCTCGGGACTTGTAATTGTTATGCCAAACCGCATTAAAATTGGTTGATTATTTCCATACATCTCACAGAAAAATCGATTCGAAAAAAATCACCTTACTATAGCTCAGCCGATTCAGAGCTGTAAAAATCCGAAATCTGCAATTGTGCTCCGATTGCGGTTCTTGATACTCTGAATGATAGGTCACGAGACCTGTAATTGCTATACCATACATTTCGAAGAAAGTTCGATTCGAAGAAAATCACCTTACTATAGCTCAGCCGATTCAGAGCTGTAAAATTCCGAAATCTGCAATTGTGCTCCGATTGCGGTTCTTGATACCTTAAATGATAGGTCACGAGACCTGTAATTGCTATACCATACATTTCGAAGAAAGTTCGATTCGAAGAAAATCACCTTACTATAGCTCAGCCGATTCAGAGCTGTAAAATTCCGAAATCTGCAATTGTGCTCCGATTGCGGTTCTTGATACCTTAAATGATAGGTCACGAGACCTGTAATTGCTATACCATACATTTCGAAGAAAGTTCGATTCGAAGAAAATCACCTTACTATAGCTCAGCCGATTCACAGCTGTAAAATTCCGAAATCTGCAATTGTGCTCCGATTGCGGTTCTTGATACCTTAAATGATAGGTCTCGAGACCTGTAATTGCTATACCATACATTTCGAAGAAAGTTCGATTCGAAGAAAATCACCTTACTATAGCTCAGCCGATTCAGAGCTGTAAAATTCCGAAATCTGCAATTGTGCTTCGATTGCGGTTCTTGATACCTTAAATGATAGGTCACGAGACCTGTAATTGCTATACCATACATTTCGAAGAAAGTTCGATTCGAAGAAAATCACCTTACTATAGCTCAGCCGATTCAGAGCTGTAAAATTCCGAAATCTGCAATTGTGCTCCGATTGCGGTTCTTGATACCTTAAATGATAGGTCACGAGACCTGTAATTGCTATACCATACATTTCGAAGAAAGTTCGATTCAAAGAAAATCACCTTACTATAGCTCAGCCGATTCAGAGCTGTAAAATTCCGAAATCTGCAATTGTGCTCCGATTGCGGTTCTTGATACCTTAAATGATAGGTCACGAGACCTGTAATTGCTATACCATACATTTCGAAGAAAGTTCGATTCGAAGAAAATCACCTTACTATAGCTCAGCCGATTCAGAGCTGTAAAATTCCGAAATCTGCAATTGTGCTCCGATTGCGGTTCTTGATACCTTAAATGATAGGTCACGAGACCTGTAATTGCTATACCATACATTTCGAAGAAAGTTCGATTCGAAGAAAATCACCTTACTATAGCTCAGCCGATTCAGAGCTGTAAAATTCCGAAATCTGCAATTGTGCTTCGATTGCGGTTCTTGATACCTTAAATGATAGGTCACGAGACCTGTAATTGCTATACCATACATTTCGAAGAAAGTTCGATTCGAAGAAAATCACCTTACTATAGCTCAGCCGATTCAGAGCTGTAAAATTCCGAAATCTGCAATTGTGCTCCGATTGCGGTTCTTGATACCTTAAATGATAGGTCACGAGACCTGTAATTGCTATACCATACATTTCGAAGAAAGTTCGATTCAAAGAAAATCACCTTACTATAGCTCAGCCGATTCAGAGCTGTAAAATTCCGAAATCTGCAATTGTGCTCCGATTGCGGTTCTTGATACCTTAAATGATAGGTCACGAGACCTGTAATTGCTATACCATACATTTCGAAGAAAGTTCGATTCGAAGAAAATCACCTTACTATAGCTCAGCCGATTCAGAGCTGTAAAATTCCGAAATCTGCAATTGTGCTCCGATTGCGGTTCTTGATACCTTAAATGATAGGTCTCGGGACTTGTAATTGTTATGCCAAACCGCATTAAAATTGGTTGATTATTTCCATACATTTCACAGAAAAATCGATTCGAAGAAAATCACCTTACTATAGCTCAGCCGATTCAGAGCTGTAAAAATCCGAAATCTGCAATTGTGCTCCGATTGCGGTTCTTGATACTCTGAATGATAGGTCACGAGACCTGTAATTGCTATACCATACATTTCGAAGAAAGTTCGATTCGAAGAAAATCACCTTACTATAGCTCAGCCGATTCAGAGCTGTAAAATTCCGAAATCTGCAATTGTGCTCCGATTGCGGTTCTTGATACCTTAAATGATAGGTCACGAGACCTGTAATTGCTATACCATACATTTCGAAGAAAGTTCGATTCGAAGAAAATCACCTTACGATTCAGAACTGTAATCACCTAGCCGATTCAGAGCTGTAAAATTCCGAAATCTGCAATTGTGCTCCGATTGCGGTTCTTGATACCTTAAATGATAGGTCTCGGGACTTGTAATTGTTATGCCAAACCGCAATTAATTGGTTGATTATTTCCATACATTTCACAGAAAAATCGATTCGAAGAAAATCACCTTACTATAGCTCAGCCGATTCAGAGCTGTAAAAATCCGAAATCTGCAATTGTGCTCCGATTGCGGTTCTTGATACCTTAAATGATAGGTCACGGGACTTGTAATTGTTATGCCAAACCGCATTAAAATTGGTTGATTATTTCCATACATTTCACAGAAAAATCGATTCGAAGAAAATCACCTTACTATAGCTCAGCCGATTCAGAGCTGTAAAAATCCGAAATCTGCAATTGTGCTCCGATTGCGGTTCTTGATACTCTGAATGATAGGTCACGAGACCTGTAATTGCTATACCATACATTTCGAAGAAAGTTCGATTCGAAGAAAATCACCTTACTATAGCTCAGCCGATTCAGAGCTGTAAAATTCCGAAATCTGCAATTGTGCTCCGATTGCGGTTCTTGATACCTTAAATGATAGGTCACGGGACTTGTAATTGTTATGCCAAACCGCATTAAAATTGGTTGATTATTTCCATACATTTCACAGAAAAATCGATTCGAAGAAAATCACCTTACTATAGCTCAGCCGATTCAGAGCTGTAAAATTCCGAAATCTGCAATTGTGCTCCGATTGCGGTTCTTGATACCTTAAATGATAGGTCACGAGACCTGTAATTGCTATACCATACATTTCGAAGAAAGTTCGATTCGAAGAAAATCACCTTACTATAGCTCAGCCGATTCAGAGCTGTAAAATTCCGAAATCTGCAATTGTGCTCCGATTGCGGTTCTTGATACCTCAAATGATAGGTCACGAGACCTTTAATTGCTATACCATACATTTCGAAGAAAGTTCGATTCGAAGAAAATCACCTTACTATAGCTCAGCCGATTCAGAGCTGTAAAATTCCGAAATCTGCAATTGTGCTCCGATTGCGGTTCTTGATACCTCAAATGATAGGTCTCGGGCCTTGTAATTGTTATGCCAAACCGCATTAAAATTGGTTGATTATTTCCATACATTTCACAGAAAAATCGATTCGAAGAAAATCACCTTACTATAGCTCAGCCGATTCAGAGCTGTAAAAATCCGAAATCTGCAATTGTGCTCCGATTGCGGTTCTTGATACTCTGAATGATAGGTCACGAGACCTGTAATTGCTATACCATACATTTCGAAGAAAGTTCGATTCGAAGAAAATCACCTTACTATAGCTCAGCCGATTCAGAGCTGTAAAAATCCGAAATCTGCAATTGTGCTCCGATTGCGGTTCTTGATACTCTGAATGATAGGTCACGAGACCTGTAATTGCTATACCATACATTTCGAAGAAAGTTCGATTCGAAGAAAATCACCTTACTATAGCTCAGCCGATTCAGAGCTGTAAAATTCCGAAATCTGCAATTGTGCTCCGATTGCGGTTCTTGATACCTTAAATGATAGGTCTCGGGACTTGTAATTGTTATGCCAAACCGCATTAAAATTGGTTGATTATTTCCATACATTTCACAGAAAAATCGATTCGAAGAAAATCACCTTACCATAGCTCAGCCGATTCAGAGCTGTAAAAATCCGAAATCTGCAATTGTGCTCCGATTGCGGTTCTTGATACTCTGAATGATAGGTCACGAGACCTGTAATTGCTATACCATACATTTCGAAGAAAGTTCGATTCGAAGAAAATCACCTTACTATAGCTCAGCCGATTCAGAGCTGTAAAATTCCGAAATCTGCAATTGTGCTCCGATTGCGGTTCTTGATACCTTAAATGATAGGTCTCGGGACTTGTAATTGTTATGCCAAACCGCATTAAAATTGGTTGATTATTTCCATACATTTCACAGAAAAATCGATTCGAAGAAAATCACCTTACTATAGCTCAGCCGATTCAGAGCTGTAAAAATCCGAAATCTGCAATTGTGCTCCGATTGCGGTTCTTGATACTCTGAATGATAGGTCACGAGACCTGTAATTGCTATACCATACATTTCGAAGAAAGTTCGATTCGAAGAAAATCACCTTACTATAGCTCAGCCGATTCAGAGCTGTAAAATTCCGAAATCTGCAATTGTGCTCCGATTGCGGTTCTTGATACCTTAAATGATAGGTCTCGGGACTTGTAATTGTTATGCCAAACCGCATTAAAATTGGTTGATTATTTCCATACATTTCACAGAAATATCGATTCGAAGAAAATCACCTTACTATAGCTCAGCCGATTCAGAGCTGTAAAAATCCGAAATCTGCAATTGTGCTCCGATTGCGGTTCTTGATACTCTGAATGATAGGTCACGAGACCTGTAATTGCTATACCATACATTTCGAAGAAAGTTCGATTCGAAGAAAATCACCTTACTATAGCTCAGCCGATTCAGAGCTGTAAAATTCCGAAATCTGCAATTGTGCTCCGATTGCGGTTCTTGATACCTTAAATGATAGGTCTCGGGACTTGTAATTGTTATGCCAAACCGCATTAAAATTGGTTGATTATTTCCATACATTTCACAGAAAAATCGATTCGAAGAAAATCACCTTACTATAGCTCAGCCGATTCAGAGCTGTAAAAATCCGAAATCTGCAATTGTGCTCCGATTGCGGTTCTTGATACTCTGAATGATAGGTCACGAGACCTGTAATTGCTATACCATACATTTCGAAGAAAGTTCGATTCGAAGAAAATCACCTTACTATAGCTCAGCCGATTCAGAGCTGTAAAATTCCGAAATCTGCAATTGTGCTCCGATTGCGGTTCTTGATACCTTAAATGATAGGTCTCGGGACTTGTAATTGTTATGCCAAACCGCATTAAAATTGGTTGATAATTTCCATACATTTCACAGAAAAATCGATTCGAAGAAAATCACCTTACTATAGCTCAGCCGATTCAGAGCTGTAAAAATCCGAAATCTGCAATTGTGCTCCGATTGCGGTTCTTGATACTCTGAATGATAGGTCACGAGACCTGTAATTGCTATACCATACATTTCGAAGAAAGTTCGATTCGAAGAAAATCACCTTACTATAGCTCAGCCGATTCAGAGCTGTAAAATTCCGAAATCTGCAATTGTGCTCCGATTGCGGTTCTTGATACCTTAAATGATAGGTCTCGGGACTTGTAATTGTTATGCCAAACCGCATTAAAATTGGTTGATTATTTCCATACATTTCACAGAAATATCGATTCGAAGAAAATCACCTTACTATAGCTCAGCCGATTCAGAGCTGTAAAAATCCGAAATCTGCAATTGTGCTCCGATTGCGGTTCTTGATACTCTGAATGATAGGTCACGAGACCTGTAATTGCTATACCATACATTTCGAAGAAAGTTCGATTCGAAGAAAATCACCTTACTATAGCTCAGCCGATTCAGAGCTGTAAAATTCCGAAATCTGCAATTGTGCTCCGATTGCGGTTCTTGATACCTTAAATGATAGGTCTCGGGACTTGTAATTGTTATGCCAAACCGCATTAAAATTGGTTGATAATTTCCATACATTTCACAGAAAAATCGATTCGAAGAAAATCACCTTACTATAGCTCAGCCGATTCAGAGCTGTAAAAATCCGAAATCTGCAATTGTGCTCCGATTGCGGTTCTTGATACTCTGAATGATAGGTCACGAGACCTGTAATTGCTATACCATACATTTCGAAGAAAGTTCGATTCGAAGAAAATCACCTTACTATAGCTCAGCCGATTCAGAGCTGTAAAATTCCGAAATCTGCAATTGTGCTCCGATTGCGGTTCTTGATACCTCAAATGATAGGTCACGAGACCTGTAATTGCTATACCATACATTTCGAAGAAAGTTCGATTCGAAGAAAATCACCTTACTATAGCTCAGCCGATTCAGAGCTGTAAAAATCCGAAATCTGCAATTGTGCTCCGATTGCGGTTCTTGATACTCTGAATGATAGGTCACGAGACCTGTAATTGCTATACCATACATTTCGAAGAAAGTTCGATTCGAAGAAAATCACCTTACTATAGCTCAGCCGATTCAGAGCTGTAAAATTCCGAAATCTGCAATTGTGCTCCGAATGCGGTTCTTGATACCTTAAATGATAGGTCTCGGGACTTGTAATTGTTATGCCAAACCGCATTAAAATTGGTTGATTATTTCCATACATTTCACAGAAAAATCGATTCGAAGAAAATCACCTTACTATAGCTCAGCCGATTCAGAGCTGTAAAAATCCGAAATCTGCAATTGTGCTCCGATTGCGGTTCTTGATACTCTGAATGATAGGTCACGAGACCTGTAATTGCTATACCATACATTTCGAAGAAAGTTCGATTCGAAGAAAATCACCTTACTATAGCTCAGCCGATTCAGAGCTGTAAAATTCCCAAATCTGCAATTGTGCTCCGATTGCGGTTCTTGATACCTTAAATGATAGGTCTCGGGACTTGTAATTGTTATGCCAAACCGCATTAAAATTGGTTGATTATTTCCATACATTTCACAGAAAAATCGATTCGAAGAAAATCACCTTACTATAGCTCAGCCGATTCAGAGCTGTAAAAATCCGAAATCTGCAATTGTGCTCCGATTGCGGTTCTTGATACTCTGAATGATAGGTCACGAGACCTGTAATTGCTATACCATACATTTCGAAGAAAGTTCGATTCGAAGAAAATCACCTTACTATAGCTCAGCCGATTCAGAGCTGTAAAATTCCGAAATCTGCAATTGTGCTCCGATTGCGGTTCTTGATACCTTAAATGATAGGTCTCGGGACTTGTAATTGTTATGCCAAACCGCATTAAAATTGGTTGATTATTTCCATACATTTCACAGAAAAATCGATTCGAAGAAAATCACCTTACTATAGCTCAGCCGATTCAGAGCTGTAAAAATCCGAAATCTGCAATTGTGCTCCGATTGCGGTTCTTGATACTCTGAATGATAGGTCACGAGACCTGTAATTGCTATACCATACATTTCGAAGAAAGTTCGATTCGAAGAAAATCACCTTACTATAGCTCAGCCGATTCAGAGCTGTAAAATTCCGAAATCTGCAATTGTGCTCCGATTGCGGTTCTTGATACCTTAAATGATAGGTCTCGGGACTTGTAATTGTTATGCCAAACCGCATTAAAATTGGTTGATTATTTCCATACATTTCACAGAAAAATCGATTCGAAGAAAATCACCTTACTATAGCTCAGCCGATTCAGAGCTGTAAAAATCCGAAATCTGCAATTGTGCTCCGATTGCGGTTCTTGATACTCTGAATGATAGGTCACGAGACCTGTAATTGCTATACCATACATTTCGAAGAAAGTTCGATTCGAAGAAAATCACCTTACTATAGCTCAGCCGATTCAGAGCTGTAAAATTCCGAAATCTGCAATTGTGCTCCGATTGCGGTTCTTGATACTCTGAATGATAGGTCACGAGACCTGTAATTGCTATACCATACATTTCGAAGAAAGTTCGATTCGAAGAAAATCACCTTACTATAGCTCAGCCGATTCAGAGCTGTAAAAATCCGAAATCTGCAATTGTGCTCCGAATGCGGTTCTTGATACCTCAAATGATAGGTCACGAGACCTGTAATTGCTATACCATACATTTAGAAGAAAGTTCGATTCGAAGAAAATCACCTTACTATAGCTCAGCCGATTCAGAGCTGTAAAAATCCGAAATCTGCAATTGTGCTCCGATTGCGGTTCTTGATACTCTGAATGATAGGTCACGAGACCTGTAATTGCTATACCATACATTTCGAAGAAAGTTCGATTCGAAGAAAATCACCTTACTATAGCTCAGCCGATTCAGAGCTGTAAAATTCCGAAATCTGCAATTGTGCTCTGAATTTCGGTTCTTGATACCTCAAATGATAGGTCACGAGACCTGTAATTGCTATACCATACATTTCGAAGAAAGTTCGATTCGAAGAAAATCACCTTACTATAGCTCAGCCGATTCAGAGCTGTAAAATTCCGAAATCTGCAATTGTGCTCCGATTGCGGTTCTTGATACCTTAAATGATAGGTCTCGGGACTTGTAATTGTTATGCCAAACCGCATTAAAATTGGTTGATTATTTCCATACATTTCACAGAAAAATCGATTCGAAGAAAATCACCTTACTATAGCTCAGCCGATTCAGAGCTGTAAAATTCCGAAATCTGCAATTGTGCTCCGAATGCGGTTCTTGATACCTCAAATGATAGGTCACGAGACCTGTAATTGCTATACCATACATTTCGAAGAAAGTTCGATTCGAAGAAAATCACCTTACTATAGCTCAGCCGATTCAGAGCTGTAAAATTCCGAAATCTGCAATTGTGCTCTGAATTTCGGTACTTGATACCTCAAATGATAGGTCACGAGACCTGTAATTGCTATACCATACATTTCGAAGAAAGTTCGATTCGAAGAAAATCACCTTACTATAGCTCAGCCGATTCAGAGCTGTAAAATTCCGAAATCTGCAATTGTGCTCCGATTGCGGTTCTTGATACCTTAAATGATAGGTCACGAGACCTGTAATTGCTATACCATACATTTCGAAGAAAGTTCGATTCGAAGAAAATCACCTTACTATAGCTCAGCCGATTCAGAGCTGTAAAATTCCGAAATCTGCAATTGTGCTCCGATTGCGGTTCTTGATACCTTAAATGATAGGTCTCGGGACTTGTAATTGTTATGCCAAACCGCATTAAAATTGGTTGATTATTTCCATACATTTCACAGAAAAATCGATTCGAAGAAAATCACCTTACTATAGCTCAGCCGATTCAGAGCTGTAAAAATCCGAAATCTGCAGTTGTGCTCCGATTGCGGTTCTTGATACTCTGAATGATAGGTCACGAGATCTGTAATTGCTATACCATACATTTCGAAGAAAGTTCGATTCGAAGAAAATCACCTTACTATAGCTCAGCCGATTCAGAGCTGTAAAATTCCGAAATCTGCAATTGTGCTCCGAATGCGGTTCTTGATACCTCAAATGATAGGTCACGAGACCTGTAATTGCTATACCATACATTTCGAAGAAAGTTCGATTCGAAGAAAATCACCTTACTATAGCTCAGCCGATTCAGAGCTGTAAAAATTCGAAATCTGCAATTGTGCTCCGATTGCGGTTCTTGATACTCTGAATGATAGGTCACGAGACCTGTAATTGCTATACCATACATTTCGAAGAAAGTTCGATTCGAAGAAAATCACCTTACTATAGCTCAGCCGATTCAGAGCTGTAAAATTCCGAAATCTGCAATTGTGATCCGATTGCGGTTCTTGATACCTTAAATGATAGGTCTCGGGACTTGTAATTGTTATGCCAAACCGCATTAAAATTGGTTGATTATTTCCATACATTTCACAGAAAAATCGATTCGAAGAAAATCACCTTACTATAGCTCAGCCGATTCAGAGCTGTAAAAATCCGAAATCTGCAATTGTGCTCCGATTGCGGTTCTTGATACTCTGAATGATAGGTCACGAGACCTGTAATTGCTATACCATACATTTCGAAGAAAGTTCGATTCGAAGAAAATCACCTTACTATAGCTCAGCCGATTCAGAGCTGTAAAATTCCGAAATCTGCAATTGTGCTCCGAATGCGGTTCTTGATACCTCAAATGATAGGTCACGAGACCTGTAATTGCTATACCATACATTTCGAAGAAAGTTCGATTCGAAGAAATTCACCTTACTATAGCTCAGCCGATTCAGAGCTGTAAAAATCCGAAATCTGCAATTGTGCTCCGAATGCGGTTCTTGATACTCTGAATGATAGGTCACGAGACCTGTAATTGCTATACCATACATTTCGAAGAAAGTTCGATTCGAAGAAAATCAACTTACTATAGCTCAGCCGATTCAGAGCTGTAAAAATCCGAAATCTGCAATTGTGCTCCGAATGCGGTTCTTGATACCTCAAATGATAGGTCACGAGACCTGTAATTGCTATACCATACATTTAGAAGAAAGTTCGATTCGAAGAAAATCACCTTACTATAGCTCAGCCGATTCAGAGCTGTAAAAATCCGAAATCTGCAATTGTGCTCCGATTGCGGTTCTTGATACTCTGAATGATAGGTCACGAGACCTGTAATTGCTATACCATACATTTCGAAGAAAGTTCGATTCGAAGAAAATCACCTTACTATAGCTCAGCCGATTCAGAGCTGTAAAATTCCGAAATCTGCAATTGTGCTCTGAATTTCGGTTCTTGATACCTCAAATGATAGGTCACGAGACCTGTAATTGCTATACCATACATTTCGAAGAAAGTTCGATTCGAAGAAAATCACCTTACTATAGCTCAGCCGATTCAGAGCTGTAAAATTCCGAAATCTGCAATTGTGCTCCGATTGCGGTTCTTGATACCTTAAATGATAGGTCACGAGACCTGTAATTGCTATACCATACATTTCGAAGAAAGTTCGATTCGAAGAAAATCACCTTACTATAGCTCAGCCGATTCAGAGCTGTAAAAATCCGAAATCTGCAATTGTGCTCCGATTGCGGTTCTTGATACTCTGATTGATAGGTCACGAGACCTGTAATTGCTATACCATACATTTCGAAGAAAGTTCGATTCGAAGAAAATCACCTTACTATAGCTCAGCCGATTCAGAGCTGTAAAATTCCGAAATCTGCAATTGTGCTCCGATTGCGGTTCTTGATACCTTAAATGATAGGTCTCGGGACTTGTAATTGTTATGCCAAACCGCATTAAAATTGGTTGATTATTTCCATACATTTCACAGAAAAATCGATTCGAAGAAAATCACCTTACTATAGCTCAGCCGATTCAGAGCTGTAAAAATCCGAAATCTGCAATTGTGCTCCGATTGCGGTTCTTGATACTCTGAATGATAGGTCACGAGACCTGTAATTGCTATACCATACATTTCGAAGAAAGTTCGATTCGAAGAAAATCACCTTACTATAGCTCAGCCGATTCAGAGCTGTAAAATTCCGAAATCTGCAATTGTGCTCCGAATGCGGTTCTTGATACCTCAAATGATAGGTCACGAGACCTGTAATTGCTATACCATACATTTCGAAGAAAGTTCGATTCGAAGAAAATCACCTTACTATAGCTCAGCCGATTCAGAGCTGTAAAATTCCGAAATCTGCAATTGTGCTCTGAATTTCGGTACATGATACCTCAAATGATAGGTCACGAGACCTGTAATTGCTATACCATACATTTCGAAGAAAGTTCGATTCGAAGAAAATCACCTTACTATAGCTCAGCCGATTCAGAGCTGTAAAATTCCGAAATCTGCAATTGTGCTCCGATTGCGGTTCTTGTTACCTTAAATGATAGGTCACGAGACCTGTAATTGCTATACCATACATTTCGAAGAAAGTTCGATTCGAAGAAAATCACCTTACTATAGCTCAGCCGATTCAGAACTGTAAAATTCCGAAATCTGCAATTGTGCTCCGAATGCGGTTCTTGATACCTCAAATGATAGGTCACGAGACCTGTAATTGCTATACCATACATTTCGAAGAAAGTTCGATTCGAAGAAAATCACCTTACTATAGCTCAGCCGATTCAGAGCTGTAAAAATCCGAAATCTGCAATTGTGCTCCGATTGCGGTTCTTGATACTCTGAATGATAGGTCACGAGACCTGTAATTGCTATACCATACATTTCGAAGAAAGTTCGATTCGAAGAAAATCACCTTACTATAGCTCAGCCGATTCAGAGCTGTAAAATTCCGAAATCTGCAATTGTGCTCCGATTGCGGTTCTTGATACCTTAAATGATAGGTCTCGGGACTTGTAATTGTTATGCCAAACCGCATTAAAATTGGTTGATTATTTCCATACATTTCACAGAAAAATCGATTCGAAGAAAATCACCTTACTATAGCTCAGCCGATTCAGAGCTGTAAAAATCCGAAATCTGCAATTGTGCTCCGATTGCGGTTCTTGATACTCTGAATGATAGGTCACGAGATCTGTAATTGCTATACCATACATTTCGAAGAAAGTTCGATTCGAAGAAAATCACCTTACTATAGCTCAGCCGATTCAGAGCTGTAAAATTCCGAAATCTGCAATTGTGCTCCGAATGCGGTTCTTGATACCTCAAATGATAGGTCACGAGACCTGTAATTGCTATACCATACATTTCGAAGAAAGTTCGATTCGAAGAAAATCACCTTACTATAGCTCAGCCGATTCAGAGCTGTAAAAATCCGAAATCTGCAATTGTGCTCCGATTGCGGTTCTTGATACTCTGAATGATAGGTCACGAGACCTGTAATTGCTATACCATACATTTCGAAGAAAGTTCGATTCGAAGAAAATCACCTTACTATAGCTCAGCCGATTCAGAGCTGTAAAAATCCGAAATCTGCAATTGTGCTCCGATTGCGGTTCTTGATACCTTAAATGATAGGTCTCGGGACTTGTAATTGTTATGCCAAACCGCATTAAAATTGGTTGATTATTTCCATACATTTCACAGAAAAATCGATTCGAAGAAAATCACCTTACTATAGCTCAGCCGATTCAGAGCTGTAAAAATCCGAAATCTGCAATTGTGCTCCGATTGCGGTTCTTGATACTCTGAATGATAGGTCACGAGACCTGTAATTGCTATACCATACATTTCGAAGAAAGTTCGATTCGAAGAAAATCACCTTACTATAGCTCAGCCGATTCAGAGCTGTAAAATTCCGAAATCTGCAATTGTGCTCCGAATGCGGTTCTTGATACCTCAAATGATAGGTCACGAGACCTGTAATTGCTATACCATACATTTCGAAGAAAGTTCGATTCGAAGAAAATCACCTTACTATAGCTCAGCCGATTCAGAGCTGTAAAATTCCGAAATCTGCAATTGTGCTCTGAATTTCGGTACTTGATACCTCAAATGATAGGTCACGAGACCTGTAATTGCTATACCATACATTTCGAAGAAAGTTCGATTCGAAGAAAATCACCTTACTATAGCTCAGCCGATTCAGAGCTGTAAAATTCCGAAATCTGCAATTGTGCTCCGATTGCGGTTCTTGATACCTTAAATGATAGGTCACGAGACCTGTAATTGCTATACCATACATTTCGAAGAAAGTTCGATTCGAAGAAAATCACCTTACTATAGCTCAGCCGATTCAGAGCTGTAAAATTCCGAAATCTGCAATTGTGCTCCGATTGCGGTTCTTGATACCTTAAATGATAGGTCTCGGGACTTGTAATTGTTATGCCAAACCGCATTAAAATTGGTTGATTATTTCCATACATTTCACAGAAAAATCGATTCGAAGAAAATCACCTTACTATAGCTCAGCCGATTCAGAGCTGTAAAAATCCGAAATCTGCAATTGTGCTCCGATTGCGGTTCTTGATACTCTGAATGATAGGTCACGAGATCTGTAATTGCTATACCATACATTTCGAAGAAAGTTCGATTCGAAGAAAATCACCTTACTATAGCTCAGCCGATTCAGAGCTGTAAAATTCCGAAATCTGCAATTGTGCTCCGAATGCGGTTCTTGATACCTCAAATGATAGGTCACGAGACCTGTAATTGCTATACCATACATTTCGAAGAAAGTTCGATTCGAAGAAAATCACCTTACTATAGCTCAGCCGATTCAGAGCTGTAAAAATCCGAAATCTGCAATTGTGCTCCGATTGCGGTTCTTGATACTCTGAATGATAGGTCACGAGACCTGTAATTGCTATACCATACATTTCGAAGAAAGTTCGATTCGAAGAAAATCACCTTACTATAGCTCAGCCGATTCAGAGCTGTAAAATTCCGAAATCTGCAATTGTGCTCCGATTGCGGTTCTTGATACCTTAAATGATAGGTCTCGGGACTTGTAATTGTTATGCCAAACCGCATTAAAATTGGTTGATTATTTCCATACATTTCACAGAAAAATCGATTCGAAGAAAATCACCTTACTATAGCTCAGCCGATTCAGAGCTGTAAAAATCCGAAATCTGCAATTGTGCTCCGATTGCGGTTCTTGATACTCTGAATGATAGGTCACGAGACCTGTAATTGCTATACCATACATTTCGAAGAAAGTTCGATTCGAAGAAAATCACCTTACTATAGCTCAGCCGATTCAGAGCTGTAAAATTCCGAAATCTGCAATTGTGCTCCGATTGCGGTTCTTGATACCTTAAATGATAGGTCTCGGGACTTGTAATTGTTATGCCAAACCGCATTAAAATTGGTTGATTATTTCCATACATTTCACAGAAAAATCGATTCGAAGAAAATCACCTTACTATATCTCAGCCGATTCAGAGCTGTAAAAATCCGAAATCTGCAATTGTGCTCCGATTGCGGTTCTTGATACTCTGAATGATAGGTCACGAGACCTGTAATTGCTATACCATACATTTCGAAGAAAGTTCGATTCGAAGAAAATCACCTTACTATAGCTCAGCCGATTCAGAGCTGTAAAATTCCGAAATCTGCAATTGTGCTCCGAATGCGGTTCTTGATACCTCAAATGATAGGTCACGAGACCTGTAATTGCTATACCATACATTTCGAAGAAAGTTCGATTCGAAGAAATTCACCTTACTATAGCTCAGCCGATTCAGAGCTGTAAAAATCCGAAATCTGCAATTGTGCTCCGATTGCGGTTCTTGATACTCTGAATGATAGGTCACGAGACCTGTAATTGCTATACCATACATTTCGAAGAAAGTTCGATTCGAAGAAAATCACCTTACTATAGCTCAGCCGATTCAGAGCTGTAAAAATCCGAAATCTGCAATTGTGCTCCGAATGCGGTTCTTGATACCTCAAATGATAGGTCACGAGACCTGTAATTGCTATACCATACATTTAGAAGAAAGTTCGATTCGAAGAAAATCACCTTACTATAGCTCAGCCGATTCAGAGCTGTAAAAATCCGAAATCTGCAATTGTGCTCCGATTGCGGTTCTTGATACTCTGAATGATAGGTCACGAGACCTGTAATTGCTATACCATACATTTCGAAGAAAGTCCGATTCGAAGAAAATCACCTTACTATAGCTCAGCCGATTCAGAGCTGTAAAATTCCGAAATCTGCAATTGTGCTCTGAATTTCGGTTCTTGATACCTCAAATGATAGGTCACGAGACCTGTAATTGCTATACCATACATTTCGAAGAAAGTTCGATTCGAAGAAAATCACCTTACTATAGCTCAGCCGATTCAGAGCTGTAAAATTCCGAAATCTGCAATTGTGCTCTGAATTTCGGTTCTTGATACCTCAAATGATAGGTCACGAGACCTGTAATTGCTATACCATACATTTCGAAGAAAGTTCGATTCGAAGAAAATCACCTTACTATAGCTCAGCCGATTCAGAGCTGTAAAATTCCGAAATCTGCAATTGTGCTCCGATTGCGGTTCTTGATACCTTAAATGATAGGTCACGAGACCTGTAATTGCTATACCATACATTTCGAAGAAAGTTCGATTCGAAGAAAATCACCTTACTATAGCTCAGCCGATTCAGAGCTGTAAAATTCCGAAATCTGCAATTGTGCTCCGATTGCGGTTCTTGATACCTTAAATGATAGGTCTCGGGACTTGTAATTGTTATGCCAAACCGCATTAAAATTGGTTGATTATTTCCATACATTTCACAGAAAAATCGATTCGAAGAAAATCACCTTACTATAGCTCAGCCGATTCAGAGCTGTAAAAATCCGAAATCTGCAATTGTGCTCCGATTGCGGTTCTTGATACTCTGAATGATAGGTCACGAGATCTGTAATTGCTACCATACATTTCGAAGAAAGTTCGATTCGAAGAAAATCACCTTACTATAGCTCAGCCGATTCAGAGCTGTAAAAATCCGAAATCTGCAATTGTGCTCCGATTGCGGTTCTTGATACTCTGATTGATAGGTCACGAGACCTGTAATTGCTATACCATACATTTCGAAGAAAGTTCGATTCGAAGAAAATCACCTTACTATAGCTCAGCCGATTCAGAGCTGTAAAATTCCGAAATCTGCAATTGTGCTCCGATTGCGGTTCTTGATACCTTAAATGATAGGTCTCGGGACTTGTAATTGTTATGCCAAACCGCATTAAAATTGGTTGATTATTTCCATACATTTCACAGAAAAATCGATTCGAAGAAAATCACCTTACTATAGCTCAGCCGATTCAGAGCTGTAAAAATCCGAAATCTGCAATTGTGCTCCGATTGCGGTTCTTGATACTCTGAATGATAGGTCACGAGACCTGTAATTGCTATACCATACATTTCGAAGAAAGTTCGATTCGAAGAAAATCACCTTACTATAGCTCAGCCGATTCAGAGCTGTAAAATTCCGAAATCTGCAATTGTGCTCCGAATGCGGTTCTTGATACCTCAAATGATAGGTCACGAGACCTGTAATTGCTATACCATACATTTCGAAGAAAGTTCGATTCGAAGAAAATCACCTTACTATAGCTCAGCCGATTCAGAGCTGTAAAATTCCGAAATCTGCAATTGTGCTCTGAATTTCGGTACATGATACCTCAAATGATAGGTCACGAGACCTGTAATTGCTATACCATACATTTCGAAGAAAGTTCGATTCGAAGAAAATCACCTTACTATAGCTCAGCCGATTCAGAGCTGTAAAATTCCGAAATCTGCAATTGTGCTCCGATTGCGGTTCTTGATACCTTAAATGATAGGTCACGAGACCTGTAATTGCTATACCATACATTTCGAAGAAAGTTCGATTCGAAGAAAATCACCTTACTATAGCTCAGCCGATTCAGAGCTGTAAAATTCCGAAATCTGCAATTGTGCTCCGATTGCGGTTCTTGATACCTTAAATGATAGGTCTCCGGACTTGTAATTGTTATGCCAAACCGCATTAAAATTGCTTGATTATTTCCATACATTTCACAGAAAAATCGATTCGAAGAAAATCACCTTACTATAGCTCAGCCGATTCAGAGCTGTAAAAATCCGAAATCTGCAATTGTGCTCCGATTGCGGTTCTTGATACTCTGAATGATAGGTCACGAGATCTGTAATTGCTATACCATACATTTCCAAGAAAGTTCGATTCGAAGAAAATCACCTTACTATAGCTCAGCCGATTCAGAGCTGTAAAATTCCGAAATCTGCAATTGTGCTCCGAATGCGGTTCTTGATACCTCAAATGATAGGTCACGAGACCTGTAATTGCTATACCATACATTTCGAAGAAAGTTCGATTCGAAGAAAATCACCTTACTATAGCTCAGCCGATTCAGAGCTGTAAAAATCCGAAATCTGCAATTGTGCTCCGATTGCGGTTCTTGATACTCTGAATGATAGGTCACGAGACCTGTAATTGCTATACCATACATTTCGAAGAAAGTTCGATTCGAAGAAAATCACCTTACTATAGCTCAGCCGATTCAGAGCTGTACAATTCCGAAATCTGCAATTGTGCTCCGATTGCGGTTCTTGATACCTCAAATGATAGGTCTCGGGACTTGTAATTGTTATGCCAAACCGCATTAAAATTGGTTGATTATTTCCATACATTTCACAGAAAAATCGATTCGAAGAAAATCACCTTACTATAGCTCAGCCGATTCAGAGCTGTAAAAATCCGAAATCTGCAATTGTGCTCCGATTGCGGTTCTTGATACTCTGAATGATAGGTCACGAGACCTGTAATTGCTATACCATACATTTCGAAGAAAGTTCGATTCGAAGAAAATCACCTTACTATAGCTCAGCCGATTCAGAGCTGTAAAATTCCGAAATCTGCAATTGTGCTCCGAATGCGGTTCTTGATACCTCAAATGATAGGTCACGAGACCTGTAATTGCTATACCATACATTTCGAAGAAAGTTCGATTCGAAGAAAATCACCTTACTATAGCTCAGCCGATTCAGAGCTGCAAAATTCCGAAATCTGCAATTGTGCTCTGAATTTCGGTACTTGATACCTCAAATGATAGGTCACGAGACCTGTAATTGCTATACCATACATTTCGAAGAAAGTTCGATTCGAAGAAAATCACCTTACTATAGCTCAGCCGATTCAGAGCTGTAAAATTCCGAAATCTGCAATTGTGCTCCGATTGCGGTTCTTGATACCTTAAATGATAGGTCACGAGACCTGTAATTGCTATACCATACATTTCGAAGAAAGTTCGATTCGAAGAAAATCACCTTACTATAGCTCAGCCGATTCAGAGCTGTAAAATTCCGAAATCTGCAATTGTGCTCCGATTGCGGTTCTTGATACCTTAAATGATAGGTCTCGGGACTTGTAATTGTTATGCCAAACCGCATTAAAATTGCTTGATTATTTCCATACATTTCACAGAAAAATCGATTCGAAGAAAATCACCTTACTATAGCTCAGCCGATTCAGAGCTGTAAAAATCCGAAATCTGCAATTGTGCTCCGATTGCGGTTCTTGATACTCTGAATGATAGGTCACGAGACCTGTAATTGCTATACCATACATTTCGAAGAAAGTTCGATTCGAAGAAAATCACCTTACTATAGCTCAGCCGATTCAGAGCTGTAAAATTCCGAAATCTGCAATTGTGCTCCGAATGCGGTTCTTGATACCTCAAATGATAGGTCACGAGACCTGTAATTGCTATACCATACATTTCGAAGAAAGTTCGATTCGAAGAAAATCACCTTACTATAGCTCAGCCGATTCAGAGCTGTAAAAATCCGAAATCTGCAATTGTGCTCCGATTGCGGTTCTTGATACTCTGAATGATAGGTCACGAGACCTGTAATTGCTATACCATACATTTCGAAGAAAGTTCGATTCGAAGAAAATCACCTTACTATAGCTCAGCCGATTCAGAGCTGTAAAATTCCGAAATCTGCAATTGTGCTCCGATTGCGGTTCTTGATACCTTAAATGATAGGTCTCGGGACTTGTAATTGTTATGCCAAACCGCATTAAAATTGGTTGATTATTTCCATACATTTCACAGAAAAATCGATTCGAAGAAAATCACCTTACTATAGCTCAGCCGATTCAGAGCTGTAAAAATCCGAAATCTGCAATTGTGCTCCGATTGCGGTTCTTGATACTCTGAATGATAGGTCACGAGACCTGTAATTGCTATACCATACATTTCGAAGAAAGTTCGATTCGAAGAAAATCACCTTACTATAGCTCAGCCGATTCAGAGCTGTAAAATTCCGAAATCTGCAATTGTGCTCCGAATGCGGTTCTTGATACCTCAAATGATAGGTCACGAGACCTGTAATTGCTATACCATACATTTCGAAGAAAGTTCGATTCGAAGAAATTCACCTTACTATAGCTCAGCCGATTCAGAGCTGTAAAAATCCGAAATCTGCAATTGTGCTCCGAATGCGGTTCTTGATACTCTGAATGATAGGTCACGAGACCTGTAATTGCTATACCATACATTTCGAAGAAAGTTCGATTCGAAGAAAATCAACTTACTATAGCTCAGCCGATTCAGAGCTGTAAAAATCCGAAATCTGCAATTGTGCTCCGAATGCGGTTCTTGATACCTCAAATGATAGGTCACGAGACCTGTAATTGCTATACCATACATTTAGAAGAAAGTTCGATTCGAAGAAAATCACCTTACTATAGCTCAGCCGATTCAGAGCTGTAAAAATCCGAAATCTGCAATTGTGCTCCGATTGCGGTTCTTGATACTCTGAATGATAGGTCACGAGACCTGTAATTGCTATACCATACATTTCGAAGAAAGTTCGATTCGAAGAAAATCACCTTACTATAGCTCAGCCGATTCAGAGCTGTAAAATTCCGAAATCTGCAATTGTGCTCCGAATGCGGTTCTTGATACCTCAAATGATAGGTCACGAGACCTGTAATTGCTATACCATACATTTCGAAGAAAGTTCGATTCGAAGAAAATCACCTTACTATAGCTCAGCCGATTCAGAGCTGTAAAAATCCGAAATCTGCAATTGTGCTCCGAATGCGGTTCTTGATACTCTGAATGATAGGTCACGAGACCTGTAATTGCTATACCATACATTTCGAAGAAAGTTCGATTCGAAGAAAATCAACTTACTATAGCTCAGCCGATTCAGAGCTGTAAAAATCCGAAATCTGCAATTGTGCTCCGAATGCGGTTCTTGATACCTCAAATGATAGGTCACGAGACCTGTAATTGCTATACCATACATTTAGAAGAAAGTTCGATTCGAAGAAAATCACCTTACTATAGCTCAGCCGATTCAGAGCTGTAAAAATCCGAAATCTGCAATTGTGCTCCGATTGCGGTTCTTGATACTCTGAATGATAGGTCACGAGACCTGTAATTGCTATACCATACATTTCGAAGAAAGTTCGATTCGAAGAAAATCACCTTACTATAGCTCAGCCGATTCAGAGCTGTAAAATTCCGAAATCTGCAATTGTGCTCTGAATTTCGGTTCTTGATACCTCAAATGATAGGTCACGAGACCTGTAATTGCTATACCATACATTTCGAAGAAAGTTCGATTCGAAGAAAATCACCTTACTATAGCTCAGCCGATTCAGAGCTGTAAAATTCCGAAATCTGCAATTGTGCTCCGATTGCGGTTCTTGATACCTTAAATGATAGGTCACGAGACCTGTAATTGCTATACCATACATTTCGAAGAAAGTTCGATTCGAAGAAAATCACCTTACTATAGCTCAGCCGATTCAGAGCTGTAAAATTCCGAAATCTGCAATTGTGCTCCGATTGCGGTTCTTGATACCTTAAATGATAGGTCTCGGGACTTGTAATTGTTATGCCAAACCGCATTAAAATTGGTTGATTATTTCCATACATTTCACAGAAAAATCGATTCGAAGAAAATCACCTTACTATAGCTCAGCCGATTCAGAGCTGTAAAAATCCGAAATCTGCAATTGTGCTCCGATTGCGGTTCTTGATACTCTGAATGATAGGTCACGAGATCTGTAATTGCTATACCATACATTTCGAAGAAAGTTCGATTCGAAGAAAATCACCTTACTATAGCTCAGCCGATTCAGAGCTGTAAAATTCCGAAATCTGCAATTGTGCTCCGAATGCGGTTCTTGATACCTCAAATGATAGGTCACGAGACCTGTAATTGCTATACCGTACATTTCGAAGAAAGTTCGATTCGAAGAAAATCACCTTACTATAGCTCAGCCGATTCAGAGCTGTAAAAATCCGAAATCTGCAATTGTGCTCCGATTGCGGTTCTTGATACTCTGAATGATAGGTCACGAGACCTGTAATTGCTATACCATACATTTCGAAGGAAGTTCGATTCGAAGAAAATCACCTTACTATAGCTCAGCCGATTCAGAGCTGTAAAATTCCGAAATCTGCAATTGTGCTCCGATTGCGGTTCTTGATACCTTAAATGATAGGTCTCGGGACTTGTAATTGTTATGCCAACCCGCATTAAAATTGGTTGATTATTTCCATACATTTCACAGAAAAATCGATTCGAAGAAAATCACCTTACTATAGCTCAGCCGATTCTGAGCTGTAAAAATCCGAAATCTGCAATTGTGCTCCGATTGCGGTTCTTGATACCTTAAATGATAGGTCACGAGACCTGTAATTGCTATACCATACATTTCGAAGAAAGTTCGATTCGAAGAAAATCACCTTACTATAGCTCAGCCGATTCAGAGCTGTAAAATTCCGAAATCTGCAATTGTGCTCCGAATGCGGTTCTTGATACCTCAAATGATAGGTCACGAGACCTGTAATTGCTATACCATACATTTCGAAGAAAGTTCGATTCGAAGAAAATCACCTTACTATAGCTCAGCCGATTCAGAGCTGTAAAAATCCGAAATCTGCAATTGTGCTCCGATTGCGGTTCTTGATACTCTGAATGATAGGTCACGAGACCTGTAATTGCTATACCATACATTTCGAAGAAAGTTCGATTCGAAGAAAATCACCTTACTATAGCTCAGCCGATTCAGAGCTGTAAAATTCCGAAATCTGCAATTGTGCTCCGATTGCGGTTCTTGATACCTTAAATGATAGGTCTCGGGACTTGTAATTGTTATGCCAAACCGCATTAAAATTGGTTGATTATTTCCATACATTTCACAGAAAAATCGATTCGAAGAAAATCACCTTACTATAGCTCAGCCGATTCAGAGCTGTAAAAATCCGAAATCTGCAATTGTGCTCCGATTGCGGTTCTTGATACTCTGAATGATAGGTCACGAGACCTGTAATTGCTATACCATACATTTCGAAGAAAGTTCGATTCGAAGAAAATCACCTTACTATAGCTCAGCCGATTCAGAGCTGTAAAATTCCGAAATCTGCAATTGTGCTCCGATTGCGGTTCTTGATACCTTAAATGATAGGTCTCGGGACTTGTAATTGTTATGCCAAACCGCATTAAAATTGGTTGATTATTTCCATACATTTCACAGAAAAATCGATTCGAAGAAAATCACCTTACTATAGCTCAGCCGATTCAGAGCTGTAAAAATCCGAAATCTGCAATTGTGCTCCGATTGCGGTTCTTGATACTCTGAATGATAGGTCACGAGACCTGTAATTGCTATACCATACATTTCGAAGAAAGTTCGATTCGAAGAAAATCACCTTACTATAGCTCAGCCGATTCAGAGCTGTAAAATTCCGAAATCTGCAATTGTGCTCCGATTGCGGTTCTTGATACCTTAAATGATAGGTCTCGGGACTTGTAATTGTTATGCCAAACCGCATTAAAATTGGTTGATTATTTCCATACATTTCACAGAAAAATCGATTCGAAGAAAATCACCTTACTATATCTCAGCCGATTCAGAGCTGTAAAAATCCGAAATCTGCAATTGTGCTCCGATTGCAGTTCTTGATACTCTGAATGATAGGTCACGAGACCTGTAATTGCTATACCATACATTTCGAAGAAAATTCGATTCGAAGAAAATCACCTTACTATAGCTCAGCCGATTCAGAGCTGTAAAATTCCGAAATCTGCAATTGTGCTCCGAATGCGGTTCTTGATACCTCAAATGATAGGTCACGAGACCTGTAATTGCTATACCATACATTTCGAAGAAAGTTCGATTCGAAGAAATTCACCTTACTATAGCTCAGCCGATTCAGAGCTGTAAAAATCCGAAATCTGCAATTGTGCTCCGATTGCGGTTCTTGATACTCTGAATGATAGGTCACGAGACCTGTAATTGCTATACCATACATTTCGAAGAAAGTTCGATTCGAAGAAAATCACCTTACTATAGCTCAGCCGATTCAGAGCTGTAAAAATCCGAAATCTGCAATTGTGCTCCGAATGCGGTTCTTGATACCTCAAATGATAGGTCACGAGACCTGTAATTGCTATACCATACATTTAGAAGAAAGTTCGATTCGAAGAAAATCACCTTACTATAGCTCAGCCGATTCAGAGCTGTAAAAATCCGAAATCTGCAATTGTGCTCCGATTGCGGTTCTTGATACTCTGAATGATAGGTCACGAGACCTGTAATTGCTATACCATACATTTCGAAGAAAGTCCGATTCGAAGAAAATCACCTTACTATAGCTCAGCCGATTCAGAGCTGTAAAATTCCGAAATCTGCAATTGTGCTCTGAATTTCGGTTCTTGATACCTCAAATGATAGGTCACGAGACCTGTAATTGCTATACCATACATTTCGAAGAAAGTTCGATTCGAAGAAAATCACCTTACTATAGCTCAGCCGATTCAGAGCTGTAAAATTCCGAAATCTGCAATTGTGCTCTGAATTTCGGTTCTTGATACCTCAAATGATAGGTCACGAGACCTGTAATTGCTATACCATACATTTCGAAGAAAGTTCGATTCGAAGAAAATCACCTTACTATAGCTCAGCCGATTCAGAGCTGTAAAATTCCGAAATCTGCAATTGTGCTCCGATTGCGGTTCTTGATACCTTAAATGATAGGTCACGAGACCTGTAATTGCTATACCATACATTTCGAAGAAAGTTCGATTCGAAGAAAATCACCTTACTATAGCTCAGCCGATTCAGAGCTGTACAATTCCGAAATCTGCAATTGTGCTCCGATTGCGGTTCTTGATACCTTAAATGATAGGTCTCGGGACTTGTAATTGTTATGCCAAACCGCATTAAAATTGGTTGATTATTTCCATACATTTCACAGAAAAATCGATTCGAAGAAAATCACCTTACTATAGCTCAGCCGATTCAGAGCTGTAAAAATCCGAAATCTGCAATTGTGCTCCGATTGCGGTTCTTGATACTCTGAATGATAGGTCACGAGATCTGTAATTGCTATACCATACATTTCGAAGAAAGTTCGATTCGAAGAAAATCACCTTACTATAGCTCAGCCGATTCAGAGCTGTAAAAATCCGAAATCTGCAATTGTGCTCCGATTGCGGTTCTTGATATTCTGATTGATAGGTCACGAGACCTGTAATTGCTATACCATACATTTCGAAGAAAGTTCGATTCGAAGAAAATCACCTTACTATAGCTCAGCCGATTCAGAGCTGTAAAATTCCGAAATCTGCAATTGTGCTCCGATTGCGGTTCTTGATACCTTAAATGATAGGTCTCGGGACTTGTAATTGTTATGCCAAACCGCATTAAAATTGGTTGATTATTTCCATACATTTCACAGAAAAATCGATTCGAAGAAAATCACCTTACTATAGCTCAGCCGATTCAGAGCTGTAAAAATCCGAAATCTGCAATTGTGCTCCGATTGCGGTTCTTGATACTCTGAATGATAGGTCACGAGACCTGTAATTGCTATACCATACATTTCGAAGAAAGTTCGATTCGAAGAAAATCACCTTACTATAGCTCAGCCGATTCAGAGCTGTAAAATTCCGAAATCTGCAATTGTGCTCCGAATGCGGTTCTTGATACCTCAAATGATAGGTCACGAGACCTGTAATTGCTATACCATACATTTCGAAGAAAGTTCGATTCGAAGAAAATCACCTTACTATAGCTCAGCCGATTCAGAGCTGTAAAATTCCGAAATCTGCAATTGTGCTCTGAATTTCGGTACATGATACCTCAAATGATAGGTCACGAGACCTGTAATTGCTATACCATACATTTCGAAGAAAGTTCGATTCGAAGAAAATCACCTTACTATAGCTCAGCCGATTCAGAGCTGTAAAATTCCGAAATCTGCAATTGTGCTCCGATTGCGGTTCTTGATACCTTAAATGATAGGTCACGAGACCTGTAATTGCTATACCATACATTTCGAAGAAAGTTCGATTCGAAGAAAATCACCTTACTATAGCTCAGCCGATTCAGAGCTGTAAAATTCCGAAATCTGCAATTGTGCTCCGATTGCGGTTCTTGATACCTTAAATGATAGGTCTCGGGACTTGTAATTGTTATGCCAAACCGCATTAAAATTGGTTGATTATTTCCATACATTTCACAGAAAAATCGATTCGAAGAAAATCACCTTACTATTGCTCAGCCGATTCAGAGCTGTAAAAATCCGAAATCTGCAATTGTGCTCCGATTGCGGTTCTTGATACTCTGAATGATAGGTCACGAGATCTGTAATTGCTATACCATACATTTCGAAGAAAGTTCGATTCGAAGAAAATCACCTTACTATAGCTCAGCCGATTCAGAGCTGTAAAATTCCGAAATCTGCAATTGTGCTCCGAATGCGGTTCTTGATACCTCAAATGATAGGTCACGAGACCTGTAATTGCTATACCATACATTTCGAAGAAAGTTCGATTCGAAGAAAATCACCTTACTATAGCTCAGCCGATTCAGAGCTGTAAAAATCCGAAATCTGCAATTGTGCTCCGATTGCGGTTCTTGATACTCTGAATGATAGGTCACGAGACCTGTAATTGCTATACCATACATTTCGAAGAAAGTTCGATTCGAAGAAAATCACCTTACTATAGCTCAGCCGATTCAGAGCTGTAAAATTCCGAAATCTGCAATTGTGCTCCGATTGCGGTTCTTGATACCTTAAATGATAGGTCAAGGGACCTGTAATTGCTTTAAAATACATTTCGTAGAAAATTCGATTTGAAGAAAATCACCTTACTATAGCTCAGCCGATTCAGAGCTGTAAAAATCCGAAATCTGCAATTGTGCTCCGATTGCGGTTCTTGATACCTTAAATGATAGGTCACGAGACCTGTAATTGCTATACCATACATTTCGAAGAAAGTTCGATTCGAAGAAAATCACCTTACTATAGCTCAGCCGATTCAGAGCTGTAAAATCCGAAATCTGCAATTGTGCTCCGAATGCGGTTCTTGATACCTCAAATGATAGGTCACGAGACCTGTAATTGCTATACCATACATTTCGAAGAAAGTTCGATTCGAAGAAAATCACCTTACTATAGCTCAGCCGATTCAGAGCTGTAAAATTCCGAAATCTGCAATTGTGCTCCGATTGCGGTTCTTGATACCTTAAATGATAGGTCTCGGGACCTGTAATTGCTATACCATACATTTCGAAGAAAGTTCGATTCGAAGAAAATCACCTTACTATAGCTCAGCCGATTCAGAGCTGTAAAATTCCGAAATCTGCAATTGTGCTCCGATTGCGGTTCTTGATACCTTAAATGATAGGTCACGAGACCTGTAATTGCTATACCATACATTTCGAAGAAAGTTCGATTCGAAGAAAATCACCTTACTATAGCTCAGCCGATTCAGAGCTGTAAAAATCCGAAATCTGCAATTGTGCTCCGATTGCGGTTCTTGATACTCTGAATGATAGGTCACGAGACCTGTAATTGCTATACCATACATTTCGAAGAAAGTTCGATTCGAAGAAAATCACCTTACTATAGCTCAGCCGATTCAGAGCTGTAAAATTCCGAAATCTGCAATTGTGCTCCGATTGCGGTTCTTGATACCTTAAATGATAGGTCTCGGGACTTGTAATTGTTATGCCAAACCGCATTAAAATTGGTTGATTATTTCCATACATTTCACAGAAAAATCGATTCGAAGAAAATCACCTTACTATAGCTCAGCCGATTCAGAGCTGTAAAAATCCGAAATCTGCAATTGTGCTCCGATTGCGGTTCTTGATACTCTGAATGATAGGTCACGAGACCTGTAATTGCTATACCATACATTTCGAAGAAAGTTCGATTCGAAGAAAATCACCTTACTATAGCTCAGCCGATTCAGAGCTGTAAAATTCCGAAATCTGCAATTGTGCTCCGATTGCGGTTCTTGATACCTTAAATGATAGGTATCGGGACTTGTAATTGTTATGCCAAACCGCATTAAAATTGGTTGATTATTTCCATACATTTCACAGAAAAATCGATTCGAAGAAAATCACCTTACTATAGCTCAGCCGATTCAGAGCTGTAAAAATCCGAAATCTGCAATTGTGCTCCGATTGCGGTTCTTGATACTCTGAATGATAGGTCACGAGACCTGTAATTGCTATACCATACATTTCGAAGAAAGTTCGATTCGAAGAAAATCACCTTACTATAGCTCAGCCGATTCAGAGCTGTAAAATTCCGAAATCTGCAATTGTGCTCCGATTGCGGTTCTTGATACCTTAAATGATAGGTCTCGGGACTTGTAATTGTTATGCCAAACCGCATTAAAATTGGTTGATTATTTCCATACATTTCACAGAAAAATCGATTCGAAGAAAATCACCTTACTATAGCTCAGCCGATTCAGAGCTGTAAAAATCCGAAATCTGCAATTGTGCTCCGATTGCGGTTCTTGATACTCTGAATGATAGGTCACGAGACCTGTAATTGCTATACCATACATTTCGAAGAAAGTTCGATTCGAAGAAAATCACCTTACTATAGCTCAGCCGATTCAGAGCTGTAAAATTCCGAAATCTGCAATTGTGCTCCGAATGCGGTTCTTGATACCTCAAATGATAGGTCACGAGACCTGTAATTGCTATACCATACATTTCGAAGAAATTTCGATTCGAAGAAATTCACCTTACTATAGCTCAGCCGATTCAGAGCTGTAAAAATCCGAAATCTGCAATTGTGCTCCGATTGCGGTTCTTGATACCTTAAATGATAGGTCACGAGACCTGTAATTGCTATACCATACATTTCGAAGAAAGTTCGATTCGAAGAAAATCACCTTACTATAGCTCAGCCGATTCAGAGCTGTAAAATTCCGAAATCTGCAATTGTGCTCTGAATTTCGGTTCTTGATACCTCAAATGATAGGTCACGAGACCTGTAATTGCTATACCATACATTTCGAAGAAAGTTCGATTCGAAGAAAATCACCTTACTATAGCTCAGCCGATTCAGAGCTGTAAAATTCCGAAATCTGCAATTGTGCTCCGATTGCGGTTCTTGATACCTTAAATGATAGGTCACGAGACCTGTAATTGCTATACCATACATTTCGAAGAAAGTTCGATTCGAAGAAAATCACCTTACTATAGCTCAGCCGATTCAGAGCTGTAAAATTCCGAAATCTGCAATTGTGCTCCGATTGCGGTTCTTGATACCTTAAATGATAGGTCTCGGGACTTGTAATTGTTATGCCAAACCGCATTAAAATTGGTTGATTATTTCCATACATTTCACAGAAAAATCGATTCGAAGAAAATCACCTTACTATAGCTCAGCCGATTCAGAGCTGTAAAAATCCGAAATCTGCAATTGTGCTCCGATTGCGGTTCTTGATACTCTGAATGATAGGTCACGAGACCTGTAATTGCTATACCATACATTTCGAAGAAAGTTCGATTCGAAGAAAATCACCTTACTATAGCTCAGCCGATTCAGAGCTGTAAAATTCCGAAATCTGCAATTGTGCTCCGAATGCGGTTCTTGATACCTCAAATGATAGGTCACGAGACCTGTAATTGCTATACCATACATTTAGAAGAAAGTTCGATTCGAAGAAAATCACCTTACTATAGCTCAGCCGATTCAGAGCTGTAAAAATCCGAAATCTGCAATTGTGCTCCGATTGCGGTTCTTGATACTCTGAATGATAGGTCACGAGACCTGTAATTGCTATACCATACATTTCGAAGAAAGTTCGATTCGAAGAAAATCACCTTACTATAGCTCAGCCGATTCAGAGCTGTAAAATTCCGAAATCTGCAATTGTGCTCTGAATTTCGGTTCTTGATACCTCAAATGATAGGTCACGAGACCTGTAATTGCTATACCATACATTTCGAAGAAAGTTCGATTCGAAGAAAATCACCTTACTATAGCTCAGCCGATTCAGAGCTGTAAAATTCCGAAATCTGCAATTGTGCTCCGATTGCGGTTCTTGATACCTTAAATGATAGGTCACGAGACCTGTAATTGCTATACCATACATTTCGAAGAAAGTTCGATTCGAAGAAAATCACCTTAATATAGCTCAGCCGATTCAGAGCTGTAAAATTCCGAAATCTGCAATTGTGCTCCGATTGCGGTTCTTGATACCTTAAATGATAGGTCTCGGGACTTGTAATTGTTATGCCAAACCGCATTAAAATTGGTTGATTATTTCCATACATTTCACAGAAAAATCGATTCGAAGAAAATCACCTTACTATAGCTCAGCCGATTCAGAGCTGTAAAAATCCGAAATCTGCAATTGTGCTCCGATTGCGGTTCTTGATACCTTAAATGATAGGTCACGAGACCTGTAATTGCTATACCATACATTTCGAAGAAAGTTCGATTCGAAGAAAATCACCTTACTATAGCTCAGCCGATTCAGAGCTGTAAAATTCCGAAATCTGCAATTGTGCTCCGAATGCGGTTCTTGATACCTCAAATGATAGGTCACGAGACCTGTAATTGCTATACCATACATTTCGAAGAAAGTTCGATTCGAAGAAAATCACCTTACTATAGCTCAGCCGATTCAGAGCTGTAAAATTCCGAAATCTGCAATTGTGCTCCGAATTTCGGTTCTTGATACCTCAAATGATAGGTCACGAGACCTGTAATTGCTATACCATACATTTCGAAGAAAGTTCGATTCGAAGAAAATCACCTTACTATAGCTCAGCCGATTCAGAGCTGTAAAATTCCGAAATCTGCAATTGTGCTCCGATTGCGGTTCTTGATACCTTAAATGATAGGTCACGAGACCTGTAATTGCTATACCATACATTTCGAAGAAAGTTCGATTCGAAGAAAATCACCTTACTATAGCTCAGCCGATTCAGAGCTGTAAAATTCCGAAATCTGCAATTGTGCTCCGATTGCGGTTCTTGATACCTTAAATGATAGGTCTCGGGACTTGTAATTGTTATGCCAAACCGCATTAAAATTGGTTGATTATTTCCATACATTTCACAGAAAAATCGATTCGAAGAAAATCACCTTACTATAGCTCAGCCGATTCAGAGCTGTAAAAATCCGAAATCTGCAATTGTGCTCCGATTGCGGTTCTTGATACCTTAAATGATAGGTCACGAGACCTGTAATTGCTATACCATACATTTCGAAGAAAGTTCGATTCGAAGAAAATCACCTTACTATAGCTCAGCCGATTCAGAGCTGTAAAATTCCGAAATCTGCAATTGTGCTCCGAATGCGGTTCTTGATACCTCAAATGATAGGTCACGAGACCTGTAATTGCTATACCATACATTTCGAAGAAAGTTCGATTCGAAGAAAATCACCTTACTATAGCTCAGCCGATTCAGAGCTGTAAAATTCCGAAATCTGCAATTGTGCTCCGAATTTCGGTTCTTGATACCTCAAATGATAGGTCACGAGACCTGTAATTGCTATACCATACATTTCGAAGAAAGTTCGATTCGAAGAAAATCACCTTACTATAGCTCAGCCGATTCAGAGCTGTAAAATTCCGAAATCTGCAATTGTGCTCCGATTGCGGTTCTTGATACCTTAAATGATAGGTCACGAGACCTGTAATTGCTATACCATACATTTCGAAGAAAGTTCGATTCGAAGAAAATCACCTTACTATAGCTCAGCCGATTCAGAGCTGTAAAATTCCGAAATCTGCAATTGTGCTCCGATTGCGGTTCTTGATACCTTAAATGATAGGTCTCGGGACTTGTAATTGTTATGCCAAACCGCATTAAAATTGGTTGATTATTTCCATACATTTCACAGAAAAATCGATTCGAAGAAAATCACCTTACTATAGCTCAGCCGATTCAGAGCTGTAAAATTCCGAAATCTGCAATTGTGCTCCGATTGCGGTTCTTGATACCTTAAATGATAGGTCTCGGGACCTGTAATTGCTATACCATACATTTCGAAGAAAGTTCGATTCGAAGAAAATCACCTTACTATAGCTCAGCCGATTCAGAGCTGTAAAAATCCGAAATCTGCAATTGTGCTACGATTTCTGTTCTTGATACCTTTAATGACAGGTCTCGGGAACTGTAACTGCTGTGCTAACGAATATTTAGATAGCAACAAAATGTAAGTAGTAAAATATTTCACCCTGTGAAGGTCAACGAGTTAAAATTATTTCTGGTCTGCTTGCATATTTTAATAAAACGATCGGTTTTTTGGCTGATGCAATTATTAAATTGGTTGCTAATTATTTATTCCAAAATCCGTTCATTGTGTTTTTCATGTTTGTTTTTTCAAAAAAATGTTGGTTGATCAATGTGTAAAATTCCATCTATTGACGATTAAACGAAATAGCATTTTTACTTTAAATATTCAAAACTCAAACCAAAATTTGTATCATTTGATGTTTTTGTATGCTTTGTAAAGATGGCACCATATTAAGAAAAGTGAAACAATTTGTTTGTTGTTTATTTTTTTTATGGCTTCACATAATAAAAATTATCGACACGTAATATTTATTGAAGACAAAAACCTCTTCGCATCAGTTCAGCTAATCGGCGCGGGGTGGAAGCAAAATTAAATAAGAAGACAATTTTTTTGATAATTGAATATAAAAATTTTATTTAAATAAAGATTTGATAAACCATTCGGGGTACTTATATTCGGTCTCTAAAATTGGATGACTGTTAAATAGTTGGTAGTCGTTTTCAAACCAATTGTGTGTGGGCTCAAACAATTGTGGATCACATTGTGTATCCATAATCAAGTCGTCGATTGGTGCGGAAAATATACGAAAATTGATTTCATTATAGTTTAATTGTGCGAGAAAAAATACCGGCATTCGATTCGAGATGATCCAAACATTACGGTTCTCGTCGAGTTTAAGGTCACTTTGGAATATCAAGGTTACATTATCCGAGTCGACGATGTGATGATTCTCTGATAAATACGGTTTTGATGTGTGCCAACAACCAACTGCATTTTGATCGACTAAAGAGAATAGCATCGTCCCTCTAAGCTCATCAATGATGTGAGAAACGATGTGACCATTTCGACCACGCTCATTCATAGCGTTAAAATCGTGATAACTGTTGGCCACACGTGTTTTATCTTGGAGTATTCGGGTCGATACATTAAACTCACGATAACTTGTTAGCGAGGTGAAATATAGCGTTCGATATCCATCCGGTTTGGGCACGGATAGGGCCATGGCGAGCACACAAACCAACCACGGGTAATTAAAATCGGCTATGTTGAACTCGGCTTGCATTGGATCAGGGAAGAAAAATGCATGATCGAAACGCCATGATTGATTTTGCTCTAGCGAATAAACGATCATTCCGTAGGCCAATGGATCGGCAAGATAAGCATAGGTGTCATCACAATTTCGTCCGATATCCACAACAATATTTGCTACTAACGAAGTTGGTCGATAATCGCCTTCATTGAATTCATATCGATGAATACGTTTATTTGTTTCCAAATCATAAATAATCATAGCCGGTGGACAAACTTGGGTCCTATTTGTAAAAGTTCCAGAATAACCGGCATCAAAAACCCATAACCGATTACATTTATCTACATTTATCCGGACCATAAATTTTAATCCATTTTCGCAGTCACCAAATCGATTTCCCCTCCAGCTTGGGTATGGAATTAATTTTGGTGATCCGGATGGTGTGGCATCCGTGTCGATATAGGCTAAAGTTACTGAAATGCCGTCTCGCCATCTAGGTAGTGTAATAAAAACTTTTTCCCGAAAATGTTCAATGCCGAATGGAAGGAGGTTCTTCGGTTGCTGTGTACCACTATCCAAATCCTTTTGTCGCACATATTCACTCAGATACACATAATCTAGCTGTTTCCAATAATATTGCTCTTCCAAACGGATCGTCCCATTGACGCACTTTACCAACAAAAAACACAAAATTAACCTAACCAGCATATCCAATAAACATAAAAAAAGTATTATTGTCTAACCAACAATTACTGTCCGACTAAGGTTGGTCACTGGATGTCATAGTATTTTAAATGAAACAAGTCCCCCCCCCCTCGCCTCCTCACATATATAATTCAAAATTGGTTTGTGGATTGTGATAATCTAATCGATCATAAAACAAATTGTTTATGTCAACTTCAATATTGATCATGATCGATAGTTTCTTATACTCTGTGTTGCATGCCGATTTATTAATGTTTGTCTCAATAAAACGATCAAGGTCAAAGAATCAAGTGAAAGTTAAGATCGCGCAGTATTTGAACCAGATTGACATGAAGCGTTCGATGTTGAAAGACCGAATCAGTCGGAAGGTCGAATGTCGAAAGACCGAATGTCGTATGGCCGAATGTGTCGAAAGGCCGAATGTCTAATAGCCAATTGGGTTGAAAGGCCGAAAGTGTTCGAAGGCCGAATGTCTAAAGGCCGAATGGGTCGGGCCGAATGTCGAAAGGTCGAATGGGTCGAATGGCCGAACGTGTGGAAAGGCCGACTGGGTCGAAAGGCCGAATATTCATTAAATTTTCCTTCACTTATTTGATTGAAATCAATATTTAAAACCATTGAATTTATTTCTTAATGTAAAATGATTTAAATCAATTGAAAAAACGTACTAATAAATCTTGTATATGTAGCATATTAATGTGATCAAATTTTGTCGGAAGAAAAGTTTATATATTTTTAATTGTTTTATTATAATTAATTAATTTTTAATTATAAGATAAAAAAACGGAAGAAGATTTTAATATTTAAGGCGATTTACTATTAATCTAAAATTTTGGTTTTCATAAAAATATAAATTTTGAAAATTTTCATTCAACAAAGATAAAAAATTAAAATCAATTTCGACATATTCGACCTTGCGACACATTCGGCCTTTCGCCATTCGGCCTTTCGGTATTCGACCTTTCGGCGCTATTCAGACATGAAGCATGTACGTTTACATATATGTATAGGTATGTTGATTTGAGTCATTTTAGACAAACTATTCATGTTTACAATTTAGAATTCGGTTCTACAATAAGTGTATTGCTTTCAACCAAAATAAGTTAGGTATTTTTGTTGGTTAACGGCTGGTCAAAGCAACAGCAATAATTAATCAAATTTTTGGTCTATCTAGTACGATTATTGTCGTAATTTATTTATTTTTGGTGAAAGCAATACAACTAATGTGCGCGGGTTGATACCTTTATCAATAGGTTTCGGGACCTGTAATTGTTGTCCCAAGTTGCACTTCGATTGCTTGATTTTTTCTAAACCTTTCATGGAAAATTCGATTTGATTGAAAAAAAATCGAAAATGCTCCGATTAGGTCGGTTTATACCTCTATTAATAGGTTTCGAGACCTATATTTATTGTGTTAACTTGATACCTCTATCAATAAACTTGAATGCTGTAGCATTTGTTGAATTCGGATTTTATTATTAATTTCAATATTAATCTTCTCCTGGTCTTGTTGGTAGAGGGAAGCTACCAGTAGAATTTTGATTTCAAATATGTATTACATATACTGTCGTAACTCGAGATTTGGCAGTCATAAACTTAAATACATTGCCAATTTCATCATCTGCCTTATTTCTGGGAGTGTTCTGATATATTACAGCCAGCTGCTCTCAAGTTATTCTGTTGTCAAAGTGAGCGGGTTGATATCTTTCCTTGATATATACGGTATTTGGTAATTTCCTCTAAGTGTTTTGATAGGTGGCCAGATTAAACACAGTATTTAGGTTGATCTATCTCTGATGCTAACTTGTTTACCGTTTTTGCTGTGTTACTTAATCCAAGTTGGAAGTTTGTCATTTATATGTTTATGTTGCAGATATAATTTTGATAGATGTTTAAAATTAACTAGGCTATTGGTGTTTGTTCTATATCTTGAATTCGTAGTTATTTCACCATTCTCCATTCAGTACCACAAAAAAGTCATGAACCACCAATATTGGGTTCCCCTTTTTGCCACTTTATTTACCTCTGTAGCGAAGTTAACTCCTAAAGTCTTCAGTCAGCCTCTGTGTCAATTTCTAGTGGTTGCGCAAAATGCACGACTCTTAAATTATTTCTGAATTAGGTATATAAATTAACAATTCACCGATAATGACATGTCCTGGTGTTATGGTGACGGTATATTTCCGCCAAACCGGTTCTGCTGAAGATAGGGTACATAGTCAATCCCTATGAGTAAAAGGCCGAGATTGTGTAATTTTTGGTGATGGTAAATCTCCCATTATTTGTGTTGCTTCTTGAGTTTTAAAACGTTAACTCGGACACATTCATTAACTGTATTTCGAAGTAGTTGTTTTGCATTTATAACCAACATTGTTTTCTTATGTAAGTGAGGACTAGCTGATATCATCAGTGCAATATGTTATTAGCTTTGTAATATGATGATGTTTAGGTGGAATGGCTCATTTATTTTGAACGCGGCAATTGAGTTTCTGATTCCTCCGCCTATTCGTAAGATACCTTTCTTGTCGATGAAAGGGTTTAATTGCCATAAAGAGCTCTTCTTGTCTAAACAATAACCTCTCTGTCTATCCTGAGTTTTTCTCGAATGTTGGCGGTTTTTCTGTCTCGAATATTTCTTAATTCGCTTGACGTTAGTGCACTAGTTATTCGTTCTGCAGGCTGACCCTTGTTTGTGATGAGTATTTTCCGCAAATATTAATGGTAAGTATAGATGGTTGGGCTAATATTTTGATTTTTTTCACCTCCTCCTGAGTATCAAACGAATGTTCCTAGAATGTATAGGGTTCTATCAACAATTGGCAGCCATTTGGGCCCAGGTCCCCATAGCAAATTGTTGTTCATATAATCAGGTATTAAACCTCGAGAAGCAGCTTCATCTGGATTATCTTCTGATTTTATGAGGAACCATTTAGCTTAGTTCCTGTATTTCCGCAAAACGATTTTCTACAAACATCATTCATTAATTTTTTGTTGAATGTTAATTAATTCATGTAATTTCTAATATGCTACCGATGATTAGACCATTTTAAGTATGTTTCGATTAACACGAGAAGTACATTAGTATTAACGTTAGTAATTATAAGAGATTTCATCTGTATTAGCATGATTCGCTAGTACTTAACGCACAGCACATTCTGTATATATAGAATGTAAATTGTGGTATAATCAGTCCAGTCACCGCGGCCTGATGAGAAGATTGATTTTTGCATAATCATAAGCTCATCAGTTCGAAACTGAGTTGAATTCTCTTACAATCTTCGAAACATATTAAAAACATCATTCATTTTGCACGCTGCTCTTGAATCCATGCGAGGGCAATACTTGAGTCTGTAGTATGCTGTTGATGTTTGGTATGACTGTTGCTCCACATAACTCTAATCTTGGAATGGTTAATTTCTTTAACAGTGCTAATCTTGCTCAAGACAACCTTGCTGTATATAACCGCAGCATATGCCGCTTCGCTAGCGTTAGAGAAGCCAAAGTTAGTTAAAGCCACCATGCGTATTTGTTGGTACCACAGAATATGCGGCTCGCGCAAAACAATGCTTTTTCACGAATCCTAACAATAAGTGCTAGTGATTCCTTTTACAAGGGAACATCACAAAATTGGCCAAGATTCATGTCTAACGCTAGCGATGGCAAATGGCACCCATATTCACAGCTAAGGAACAAAACTTTTATAGGTGAACATTGGACTTAAACAGAAATTCATGCACACTTTTACTAAAGCAAGTATGGTCTTGTTTTTAATCCTAAAAATCATAGGTTTAATGTTTCAGGAACACATCTAATACCTAGCACTCTTTGGACGGAATTTCCTTAACTTACGCAGAGCCGTATAATTATAAGTCACCTTATAATTATTATAAGCCATTTATTTACCAGTTGTCAGCTATTTTCTAGACGTCGCCGATTAGACCCAATAGGCTAAAAACCGCGTTTACATGATCCCAATTCATACACACGTCATGATTCATCACTAGAAATCATTTAAATTAAGAATAAAATAAAATACAATTTTGAGCTACTTATATGTTCATACAATTTTGAGCAACTTATATATAAATAAATCATAATACGAAAAATTCAAATTGTTGAAATCTTTATCGATATGACGATTCTGAGCTATACGGCTGAGACTTTCAATCCTGTAATTAAATTTCGTGCTGACAATTCGCTAGGTGGTGTGGTTAGCACTGGAATAGGTATGCAGTAACATTATCGTGACTTATATTTAGAAATGATTTACAATTTAATGTTTTTTTATAATTTAGTAATAATTGTTTATTATAGAATTTCCAAAATTTGAGGCTTTCGTATGATAGTGCTAATATGCTGAAATCCGATCTATATTAATTTATATTACATATTTATAATTATCCCATTTCGATTTGATTCTCCAATCGGACCCTGAATGATAGAAATTATTCAGAGGTTTTTCCACATGCCCCAAAAATTGCGGATCACATCGAGTTCCCTTAACCAAGTAATCGAGGGGTGCTGAAAAAATACGGAAATTGACATCACTATAGTTGAGTTTTGAGAGTAGGAAAACTGGTGTTCGGTCGGAGATCACCCAAACGTGGCGATTCCGGTCAATTTTTATATCGCACGGAAATACCAAGCTAACATCATCATAATCCACAATGTCATGATTCTTCGGTGAATACGGATTTGTGGTATGCCAACATCCCACTGCATTTTGATCAACTAAATTAAACAACATTACGCCACTGTATTCATCAATGACCCGTGATACGACATGTCCATTTGGGCCACGCTCATTCATAATATTAAAATCATGATAACTATCGGCCACCAGTAATTTATCGCGAAGTACACGTGTTGATACATTAAACTCACGATGGCTTGTCATCGGACTAAAATATGCAGTTCGGTATCCATCCGATTTAATTTCGGATAGGGCTATACCTTGAATGCCGGACGCCCACTGAAAATTAAGTCCGGCTATATTGTAATCAGCTTTCGATGGATCAGGAAAGAAGTTAAGGTTGTCAAAACGCCATGATTGATTTTGTGCTAACGAGTAAACTATCAGCCCATAAGCGGTTTGGTCTGAAAGATAAACGTAAGTATCCTCACAATTCTGGCCAATATCCACCGCAATATTTGTGATTACCGTAGCTGGTAGCAGATCCTTTTCGTTTAGTTCATATCGGTTAATTCGAATATTCGTCTCCAAATCAAATATGTTTAAAGTTGGAGGACAAACTTGGTGTTTGGTCGCAAAATTCCCAAAATGACCACCATCATAAACCCACAGCCGATTGCATTCGTCCACTTTAAGTCGGTGCACCGATTGTAACCCATTTTTACAGTCTCCAATTCGATTTCCCGCCCAGCTTGGATACGGTATTAAGTTTGGCGATCCGAATGGTGTTTTAATGGTGTCAATATAGGTTAAAGTTGCAGGTACACCATCCCGCCATCTGGGTATGGTGACAAAAAGTTTTTCACGAAAATGTTCAATACCGAAGGGAAGTAAATTCTCTGGTTGAAGTTCACCACTGTCCAAAGCGTGTTGTCGTGCAGTTTCACTTGAATACGCATATTCCACTTGTTTCCAATAATATTTCTCTTCCAGCCGGAACGTTCCAACGATACACTCGATCACCGCAAAACACAAAAATAACACGAGCAATAAATTCATGGTGCGTAATGCCAAAATACTAATTTATTCCATTGTACAAGTTGATCTTTTATAGGTATAATTCCCTCCGCCCCGCCATCAACCAAAACGCACAACAAATTAAAATCGTACGCATAGACATAAAATTTATATGATTGATTTGTTTAAAAATTTGTGAAGTGTTGAAATGGTTCTCATATGACGGGGAGAGAATGCATTCAATCTCATGGACTAAATACGGAAATGTCAACATATTGTTGGAAATTTGATCATCAACTTGATGACTACATAATCACAAAAAATTGATTCCGTATTTGTACACTTTTAGTTATGAGACCAGCACAATTTAGTGTGGTCAAACATACTTCATGCGTTATAGTCCGATTTTATCAAAAGGTTATGAAACACTGTTTTAACAAAGATCAATTCGCATAAAATGTATTCTATAAATATTTTTAAATTTCGCTTTAGCGCGTGCTAGCAAACATAAAAAATTGAGGTGTGGCCAACACACGACTTTCTTTTACGAACAGAGAATTTTGAGAAATTTTATTTTTTTCTTAATTTTTTTTTTTAATTTTTAATTTTTTTTTTTTAATTTTTTATTTTTAATTTTTATTTGTTTTTAATTTTTGGAAACATTTTGTTTAAAGTAGTTTTTTGTAAACCTTATACTTTTTAAGATATTTGCAAAATAAATTTTCTGGACCAAGGGAGTGGCCACTTCCGGTTAGCCGATTTGGAGTAAATTTCACTGGGACCTCCCAATTTATCAAAAAAGCTTAAATCTAAATTTTCAGTTCGATTGGTTAAACCATCTGGGCTGTAGAGAGGACACAGACAGACTGACAGACAGACACCATTTCGAAACCCACTTTTTCGGACTCAGGGGACCTCAAAACAAATAAATCTCTAAAAATCTCAAGGTACAAAATTTTCATGATTACTATACTTTATTTTACTAGAGTAAAAGAAAGTAAAAGAACAACTGTCAAGGTAAAACAGTTCAAGTGAAAGTTTTGAGATCACAAATTGTGATATCGTAAAACTCCTATGACATTTAGTACATGTACCTTGAAAATAGAAATTTCAGTTATTTAAATCAGTTCCTTGTCCAACCATAATGATTGGTTGTAATTTATTTTCTGTATTTTAATTTCATATAAAGATGCAAAAAATTCTATTTGCATGGTTTGTTTCTTCAGATGGTCAAGATTTTACCAAAATGTTGTGAAATATTTACGGTAAAAATCATTGGGTACTTCGTGATAGATTCTCGAACGATATATTTTTATTCCGATTTGTTATCTATCCGTTTCTTGCAATTAAGAATTTCATTTTTATTGATTTAAGACACTAATTGGGTCTATGTTAAAGTAGAAATGCGGTAATAAATGTCAAATGTCATATCAAACAGAAACAGCTTGGTTTACGTTAGTTAGTCTGCCCCTCTAGACATTGAAAGATGCTTCAAAAAGTTTATAAGAAACTAGAATAAATATTTTTGAATAATATTTAAACGACATCGAATTCTGAGAGGTTTAACTTCTTCATCGATGTTACTTTTTATCATTTATGGTAACATTGCAAGGCGAAATGTGTTATACCCACTACTTTCATACATCGAAGTTAAATTCTCTAAATACAATTACGATTTACTGGTCCTCATTTATTTCAAAACTTTGTAACGAACGGGCCAATAGGTATTAAGAGACTCCCTCTGGACTACTACTTCTAGCATCTACCTGGCTTATCTGCAAACACTGATCTCCTAAAGTTTAATAATTAAAATTGATATGATCATCGATAAAAATGGAAAACAAAAATTGGAATAGAACCCCCCCCCAACACCCCCCGAACAACACAAAAAATTAATTATTTTGTAAAAAAGGTTAGTTAAATAGAGGGGTATACAGGAGTTATCAGCATTTTGCTGAATTGCGAATTTGTGTGAAATTGTTGCAGGTACAGATCAAAGGAATTGTATCGTTGAGAAATCTAAACCAAAAATTTGTTAGATAGTTATTCTTCTTTGTTACCACTCAGTTGCTGACTGACAAGAAGCCGAGCTCCAACTCAGGGACAAAGCTGTTCAGCGATGTCCTGAGGGAGCTTGTGTTGATGCTAGCCGTTATTGACGAAAGTCAAGAAGATGGAAGCATCACGGCGGAAAAATGGAGGTTGGTGTATAATGCACTCAACCTCGTCTTTTTAAACGTCCTGGGAGAAAATCCAGGACCACCCCCATCCTGCAGAGATGCGGGATGGTATCAGGGCGTGTGAAGATGACTGCATGCTCGTACTCTAGATCTGTGGATCTATATAAAAAGGATATAGCCAAAGTAGGGGAGGTGTGGCCAGACGCAAAGCTTGCGGCAGTTAGCCGGGAGGAAATTCCCAGCAGGCCGAGGGCAAGTGTCTGGCTTCCATCCGAACCGGCTAGCCCTGACGATGCTTTGAAAATCATTCAGGCCAGTAACCCGAATCTTCCGACCAGAAATTGGAAGATCGTTAAGCAGGAGGAGGCGAAGGGGGGCTCGAAGTTATCAATTATGGTAATAAATAAGGAGTCCCTTGCCCTCCTTCACAAAACGAAGGGAGTAATTAACTTCGGTTTCGGGTCAATTACTCTCAAGTTTTATAAAAAGGGTGGGGCGGAGGCGCGTACGGGAGGCCAACCGGAGGATGGTGGCAACCCGCCCAGGAATGAAGGGGTACCAGCAGCATAGGGGGAGAAGCTGAGGGTTGGGGGGAGAGTGGATCCGGCGACCTCGGTCTGACAAGGATTCACTTGGAGGATGACGAGGGGCACATAAGCGAAGGAGCTGGTGTACCGATGGGGGAGGATGTCGGCAGCCCGACCAGACGGGGGGCACTGACAAGTCCTCTACAGAGGGTATGAGGGTTGGCGAGACGGGCGAATCCGGCGCATCCCAAAATACCAGGAAATAATATTCCTGCGGTAGCAGGAATATACGATAGAGGTAGGTAGAGGTTAAATGGTTATGATTAAGATAGCACAAATAAACCTTCACCATTCTAAGGCTGCTTCGGCAGCTCTACTCCTCAGGCTGACTAGTTCGGGTGAGGATGTGATACTAATCCAAGAACCTTGAATTAATAACAACAGGATCTGTGGCCTCAGAACCAAGGGGTACAAAATTATATCCTCTAGTAAGTCTGGGAAGATAAGATCTTGTATTCTTGGGAAAAATAATAAAAATCTTTTCCTTCTCTCTCAATACAGCAATGGTGACACTACTGCAGTTAGCCTGGAAGTAGGCACTTGTAGATTCTGGCTAGTTTCAGCCTACATGTACCGGGAGAAGGAGGTTCCTTCGGATAACCTGGAGGAGCTAATCCGTGAAGCGGAACAATCAAAGATAGGTGTGGTACTGGGAGTTGATGCTAATGCGCATCACACTATCTGGGGAATCACGGACATTAATGAAAGGGGTGAGTCGCTTTTTGATTATTTGTTGAATACTAACCTTTCAGTGTGTAATATTGGGCGGGAACCCACATTTATTACTAGTAACAGGCAGGAGGTTCTAGACGTGACCCTTGCCTCAAATAATATTCTTTATATGGTTAAAAATTGGAGGGTGGATAAGGAACACTCCTTTTCTGATCATCGATATTTAACCTATAGCCTCGATATTCACCCTGCTACCCGGGAAGCCTTCAGGAACCCTAGAAGGACCAACTGGAGCAAATATGGGGAATTACTTGAGGATATGTTACCGTCGAGGGCTATGGAGCCCCTGACGACCGTTAGGCAGCTGGAGGACATGGATGATTCTTTCCAAAAGTACAGCTAGTCCGAGTTTTTTGATAAAACCGGATGGATCTTGGACAGCTTCTAGTGGAGAATCTCTGGAGCTTCTCTTCGAGACACACTTCCCAGGGAGTTTAGAAGACCTGTTGGTGCGTACAAACATCAGGAATCACTGTCAGTGTTCACAGAGGATATCGTAACCAGGAAACGGATCCTATGGGCACTGAGGGGTTATAAACCATTTAAATCGGCTGTTCCGGATCAAATTATACCAGCGGAACTTCAAAACAACTCAATTATTCTTCCCTACCTGGAAGCTATATTCAAAGGGTGTTTGAAGCTGGGCTATATTCCTAGGTTCTGGACGGAGGTCAATGTGGTGTTCAAACCGAAAGCGGGGAAAAGCTCACATGTCTATCCTAAGGACCTAAGACCAATAACTCTATCATCCTTTCTTTTGAAAACCTTGGAAAGGCTGCTGGATGTATACATCAGAGATAAAATAGGTGCCAGGAAGTAGGCACCGTCATGCGTACACAGAGGGTAGATCTGTGGACACTGCTCTGCACGCCTTGGTGTGTACGATTGAGAAATCGATTAATTCGAAGGAATTCTGTTTGGTGGCCTTCCTGGATATATAGGGCGCCTTTAATAATGTGAAAGCTGAGGCAATCAAGGAGGGATTGTCATTTTTGGAGGTGGACGTTCCTCTGATAGGGTTAATCAATTATATGCTGGGAAGCAGGATTGTTAGCTCGAAGTTGGGGGACTCCACCATCAAGAGGCGAGTAACTAGGGGAACCCCGCGTCCCCTCTTCTCTGGAATATAGTGGTAAACGGGTTACTACTACATTTGGAGACTATTATAAAGTAGACAATATAAATTTATTTGTGTCTACTTTATAAAATAATTTCTAACCATATGTGGCATGCTTCTTTGAATGAACGTTTATTTTTCTTTTTTTCAAAACTTAACGTTTCCGCATTATCAAAATCAAATTCATGATTTTTTCCCCTGGCATGTTTTACTAAATCTGACCTAAAAATATTTTGTTGCGACACATGTGCTCTTGCTATGTTGATGACATCCCTTCTGTGTTGATTTATCCGTTCAGTTTTGATTTTAGTGGTTTCACCAACATAGGAAGAGTCACAATTTTTACACGACACTTTATAAATCAGTCCATCTCTCTTTTCTACTGGAATTTTGTCTATAGTTTGTGAGAATAAAAAATCCGATGATTTGTTAATAATTTTGCCAGCAATCATTAAATTGTCCGAATTATTTTTTAGTGTTCTATTAATTTTTTCTGTTAAATTTGGTACATACGGTAAAGTTCCAAATTTCGTTTCACGTTCAATTTTTTCTTGTTTTCTTTTATATGTAAACAAAGTTTTAGTAATTAATTTATTTATTAATGCAATGGTGTAGTTATTAATTTTCGGTATTTTTTGGTATAAATTATATATAGGAATTGAGTTACAACTCGAATTTTGGTTTCAAAAAAATTTTGAGAGAAATTTAAGTTTACATTGCATAATAGACGTACTGAGTGGGTTTTCAATTAGAAAAAAAACAAGTGAGAGCAAATTAGGTGGAGCAAAGAATAGATACATATGTCAAGGGTAAGTAAACCTTTGAATAAAACCTTGGATACATCCAGAATAAAATTAGATTACAATTCCATCTGGATTTGAATAAACTTTGAGTGATACTTTAATCCGAAATTAAGTTCTTCATTTAAGCAAATACATGAGCTTAAATTAGCTTAAAACTTGACTTTGGAATCCGGACAGCCTTTAATAACAAAAAAAAAAAAATTTGTTAAAATTATTCGAGCAACATTTTTATTTTGAACGGGGTAAAACAAGGTTTGAACAAAGTTTGGACTAAAAAATTCAATTACAATCCAATCGCGGGAGTTTGAGCAAAAATTTGGATGAAATTAAAAAAAATATTTAAAAATTGAGTTTGAATTCCAAATTTAATTAACACAAAATTCTGGCTGCAATTAAGCTAGAAATTTTGATATTTTGTTCACAAATTAGGTAAAAAATTCCAACAAAGATTTGTCTAAATGTGCTTGATTATAAATTTGGAGTACAACTTCAGCTGTGGTTGCAAGTGCATTTAAGAAAAAAGATGTTGAGTAGAAAATTGAATTTGAGTAGTAATTTGGACTATAGCAAAAATATAACTGTAATGTAGTTTTTAGTTTAAAAGTAGAGTTTGTATTTGGAATTGGACTGGCAAGAGAGAAATTAAAGATTAAGTTCCAATTATAAAACAGATTTGAGCAAAATTTTATGTTTAGTGGGGGCCAAAGTTACAATTAGATCGAAATTTTGTGATATTTTGAAAACCAATAGGCTAAGTTCCAAACTCGATTTGACAAAATTGAAGGAGGAATTGAGTTATAATTTTGAGTGAAATTAAACATTCAAAATGTACAGTTCAATTTCAGTTTTCATTTTATTCAAATGATACGAAAAGTGTAAGTTTGATATTCCAAACTATGATTTCAATAAAACAACAAAATTATTTAGTATCAGCACGATGTAGAAAAGAAAATGAATTCTAAACAGTAATTGAATATAATCTTTATAGCATCTTAAATTAAAAATTAAGTTTGAATTACAATTTAAGTTGAGCAAAAATATGAGCGTTATTTAGTTTTTCTTAGTTTAAAACTTGCTTTAATAGCGTGAATATTGTAGTTTCAACCGTTATGGTGTTCTTTTAAAGTAAATGTCGCTTACCTGTTCAAATTTTAAAGTGTATGGATGTGGAACCATTTTTGGCTACTTCTCCGGCACTTTGAAACCCAGGAAAGTTAGATTATCTTATTTTATCACAAATTTTATGCAATTTTTGTTAAATCAGTGAAGTCTAATAAAAATTAAATCCTATTGTGATACAAAATGTATTATTTGTTTTGTTCTACAAATTACATTTAATATTTGTCTAACGGGAAGTTGAATAAACTATATAAGTGAAAATTAGTGAAGTGCGTGATCGGTCCCTCATTATGGGGCTGAATAGGGATGGGTCTGTGGATAGACAATCTGAACCTATTGATGCACCTTATCACAAAAAATTAAAAAATAAGAATGGAAGTGTATATAACGTTCCTACTAGTCAACGTTTTGAGTTATTTAACACAATGAGTGAATCTCAAATAAAAACAAAGGTTTCTAAGCCCAAACAAACTAAGTTATCACCTATAATGACGCCTTCGAATTCAGCTTTAATCCATAAATATATGGAAAGTAACTGGATTAAACAATATCTTATCAAAAATCTAAAGACCGGTAGCAAAATTACTGTTGAAAAACACGTTGACTTCAATAATATTAAACAATGGCTTGCCGAAAACAAAACAGAATTTTATTCATTTACGATGGACAACCTTAAATTGAGTACAAACATATTAAATGGCCTTCACACTATGGAAGACAACGAATTTTTGAAATGTTTATCGGATATAAATCACAAACCGACTAAAATACATAAAACAATTTCAAAACGAGGTGCCACGGTATACTTTGTATCATTTAAAAAAGGGGAATACAACCTTAACCAATTGAGGAACCACAAATACGTTGCTCATACTGTAGTGCGATGGGATGTTGCAAAACAGACGGCAGGTAGGGTCACCCAATGCAGACGATGTTTCCGTTATGGTCATGGTGAAGCAAACTGTCACATGACTAGAAAATGCAATTACTGCGCCAACATTCATAAGGAAGATGATTGTCCATTAAAAAATAATACGAATAAACATATTTGTACCAACTGCCAGGATAATCATCCGGCAAACTCGATTATGTGCCCTTAACGTGAAGAGTATCTTCAAATTCGAAAACAACAAGCAAGGCGGAATCAAATGCAACAATCTCATCAAACAACCTCACCTTCAAATAGTTTTAACTTAAATAGAGATAACTTCCCTGGTTTAACAAAAGAGGTAATACCAAATTCAAACTATACAAACTGTATTAATAATTCAAACACTACTTATGCTTTTGCCCTTTTAACTGAAGGCTCAGCTAACCCGAATATTTTGTTTAGTGCGAACGAACTCTTAACAATTTTTAAAGAAATAGTGAATGGAATTAAAAATTGCAACTCTATGAAAATAAATAAATGGAACTTCCGTTCGAATTACCGCATGTTATTGTCCAAAAACAAATGGACCCACTTTTAAAAGCGAATACAAAAATTGACTGAATATCGAAAAAATTATATTTTAGGGGGCGATTTTAATTGCCGACATCCCATGTGGAACTGTGTCAGGTCTAATGAAGGTGGTCGGAATCTTCATAATCACATAAGTAGCTCTCAAAATTGCTCTATCGTGGCACCATTGGATCCGACCTTTGTTAGACCCAATTCTACTCTTAGTATTACCGATTTCTTCTTAACAAACCAACCAGAACATATAATGGAAATTAAAAGTCTACCTGAACTGGAATCAAATCACCTCTCAGTCGTATGTGCTTACAATTTAAGTCTAGCTTATAAAAATCCAATTAACTACCGATTTAATTACTCCGGCAGTGATTGGACTAAATACAATCAGCATATAGAGGGGCCACTAAACTGTTTTGATCAAACAAATCCCGATTTATTTGTAGAGTCCATTAAAAATGCTAGAGACAACTCATTTCCTGTCACCCCACTGACAACATAAATAAAATAAATTTAACAGAAGTTATACTGGCTCAAATCAAGCTCAGAAATTGTTTAAGGCGCACATGGCTTAGGACCAAAAGTAGAACTGTTAAAAGCTTTGTTGACATGATAAACAGAGCAATAAAACATAAGATCTTCGACTTACTGAACAAATCCTGGCAAGCCCAGCTTATGAACCTTGAAAAGGGATTCAAAAAATTTGGAATACTGTTAAGTTTGTTAAAATGAAAAGAAGACCAATACCGCCACTGCAAATTCAGGAAGGTGAAACCACAGTAAAACTATTGTTAAACTCACAAAAGTGTACAGCGCTCGCAAATACCTTTCATTATGTTTATCAATCCACTCATAATTATGTATTCATTCATGAATGTAATGTCAATATTAGCTGCCACCAATTAATAACTAACTATCATCCACAAGAATTTGAAGAAATTCGTTTAGGAGAGCTACGAGTATGTGATATTATTAAAACCCTACGACCATATAAAGCATCTGGGATGGATGATATTCTTAACATTTTGTTAAAACAGTTGCCAGACTGTGGTGCTAAACCTCTCCTGCTAATTTTGAATAGTTGTTTAAAATTGTGTTATTTCCCAAATTCCTGGAAAATAGCAAAAGTTACTCCAATTCTCAAACCCAATAAGGAATCCAATAATCCTGAACACTATAGGTCTATAAGACTTCTAAGCTCTATAAGCAAGGTTTTTGAGAAACTTATAAAAATTCGATTACCAGCATTCATGGAAGATAACGAATTCCTTATAAATCATCAAATTTGGTTTCAGATTTGGGCATTATGCCGTAGATTAAGTGCACAGAATAGTACAATACGCAAGGGAAAATTGTATCAATAAAAAATCCACAGGGCTGGCATTGTTAGACCTCTATCGAGCTTTTGATAAAATATAGATTAACGGTCTTATCCACAAAATGACAACGTGCAATTTTCCGAAATACCCTAATGAATGAATATTCCTGCTGGTCTCCCGCAAGGTTCCGGATTAGCTCTTCTGTTCTTTAACATATTTATTAATGATATTCCTAGATTTGAAGACTGCCTGCGATATACTACTCCAATGTTCTCGCCAATAACATAATAGCCAAACTTAACGGCTATCTAAATGCACCTAACTCTTATTTCACAAAAGATAAATATTAGTAAATGTGAAAGCATTTACTTTACAAGATGTCGTGCACCAGAAAAAATTCCGCAGCTACCTTTAGTTCTGAATGGTGCTCAATTTCAATGGAAATCGGAAGTACGCTATCTGGGCCTAATTCTTGATCCAAAGTTGACCTTTGTTGTACCATATTAAAAAAAATGTGAAAAATACTACTATATAAAGTAATGGTTTTGAGCGTTATTCTATATGGTTCACCCATATGGTCCAACGCATAAAACACAAATAGAAATCAAATTCAGATTATTCAAAAGAAATTTCTGAAATTGATCCTAAAAATTCATATTCGATATAGAACGTAAGAGTTCATCGTGAAGCCGATATGAGGTTTATAGAAGATTTAATTTCTGAAGCTAGACAAAAGTATTATTGCCATATGACATATAATGTAAATAACGAATTATTAAATTATAATTATTATTTTGATTAGTTTAAGTATTTAGGTTAAGGTAGAATAAGATGGCAAACCACTAGAATAAGTATTCTATTTAAATTGTATTACGATGTCCCCCACATATTTTATAGCTTAAAGAAAAACAAAATCCTATTTGAAGTAAAGCCAAGGAGGTTAAGCTCAAAATTTTAGTTACTAATTAAGTGTAAAATTACCCTTTGTATTAAATTATGCCAAATAAATAAAAAGTTAAAAAAAAAAAAATTTTCGTTACATACTTGAGGAACATATTTTTGATTTTTTAGAACCTAAAAATCCTAAGCCTATATATCACTAATGTTTCAAGTTGAAAGAGCCTATAAATAAGAAGAATAAAACATTTGTTATTCTTTTTTAGTGAGTTAATTTTTGAAGTAGCACCAAAAAGGCAAAACCACTTTTGTCACCAAGAATAATTTTAATTTTGATTTCAGGCATGCAATGAAGTCAATTGTGCTAAATGAATTTAGTCACGGGCCTAGAAAAGTTCGTCCCATTAATAAAAAACAATTCAATATTTTCGTGAGCCAAGGTACAATTTCGTGAATGGTAATAAACAACGTTCAGGATGCACGGCATGAAATCTTATGCAGATTTTAACTTGTACTATGAACGGTAAAGAATTTCATGAATGATTTGTCAGAGTTGTTTGTTCAGTCATTCATCGGATATTTGCAATTTCAGTCAAATCGTGCTAGGTTCCGCAACTGTCAAAATAAAATGGAATTTAATCAGATTAATTTTACAAAAGACAGCCTTCTAAAAAATTGTGCGGTAAGCTTAGGTGCTTCTCTAGCTTTCATCTTTAACGAAAGCCTATACAAACTGGATTTTTAAGAAGCCTGGAAAGTATTTGCTTGACAGTATTTGATTACCGTTTATGGTTCTGACATTTACAAGAGCTGTACCAATTATTACTACCGTCTTTTTAATTTCGTGATCGAAGGGCCCATTTGCGTCACCCTGCTGCTGGTTAATTTGATTGTACGATGAATGATATGATGTGTGAACGTTTGGCATCCAATTCACGAGACCGTTAACAATTGAATCATTCTGTTCTGGTTTGGCTGAAGTTGAACTATTTGTTAAATTAGTCTCCCATTTGAAGAAAAATATCCGATAATAATGCCCAGAGGTCACAAATTGTCAAGTTTACTTATCAAAGAAGCTCATATAAAAACAATTATACCCCCGGGAAGTTCTCACTTTGGAGGAATATGGGAAGCCGGAGTCAAGTCAACGAAACAACACCTACGCAAAGTAATTGGAACCCATACTTTAACTTTTGAGGAGCTCTCAACACTTCTATCTCAAATAGAGGCATGCTTGAACTCTAGGCCACTAGCTCCACTCTCAAACGACTCAGATGATGACGGGTTTTTAAGTCCGGCACATTTCCTGATAGGCAGGGCCATCATATCATTACCACAACCTGATATGGAGGGTATCCAAACCGTTACAAGATGGAATTTGCTCACCAAGCTCAGTCAAGGATTTTGGAAAAAATGGCGTATGGAATATCTCTCACGACTACAACGAAGGCCAAAATGGTTGCAAAAACAACCTAACATTCAATTGGGAGCACTAGTAGTCCTCAAAGACGAACAACTACCTCCTACGCACTGGCCACTAGCAAGAGTCGTTGAACTTCATCCAGGACAAGATGGGCTTGTTAGAGTAGTCACACTCAAATACGGGAACAATACGTTTAAAAGGAATATTACTAAAACATGCCGCCTACCGATATCTAACGAGCCAAAGGACTACATTAACATGCAAAACAAGAGGAATGATCCAGTTCATGCGGTAGTAATTAAAGATACAAGCACAACTCAACAACTACCAACCCCACAAAGCCTAGACGAATCAGATTCAGGAAGAACAACCACGCAGAAGAACAGTCCGCAGTCTATACATTCCTGGCCATAAGATTCATGACCTCATGCACATATATCAAAGCATGGATGTACTTAGTAGGGTAACACAACGAAATGTGATACATAATTGAGATTATCATACCGTTATCCTTTGCAACGGATTATAACTTGTTAGCTGTCTTCCCAGTTCCGGATATTAATCATAACGGCATTCAATCACACATCGTTACATCTACAAAATATATAGCAATGGACAATCATCGAGAACATTTTGCCACTCTAACAACAGAAGAAGTGAAACGTTATCAAATATTCCAACCTACGCAATTTCTATGCGAAATATCACCGATTTTCAGTGCATTGACTAACAAAACCCAGTGTGAAGTAGCAATCTTACAGCGAAAACCAACGTTTGACACATTATGCAATGTTAAAGAAATAAATTCAACCAACCATTGGATAAAACTGCATGCTCCAAATCAATGGATATACGTAATTACAAATAAAACGACAGTTGATATCATATGCGGACCCAACATCGATTCGTATAGACTTCAGGGGTTCGGATTAGTGACGATAGATGCTGGTTGTATGCTAAGGGACGACAATCTCGTCATCATCGATATCGGCACAGCACATAATAATATTAGCAAGACATTTGAAAAATCATCTAATGTATTAAGCGGAGCGATAAATCAAAAGGAATTCAGTTTGCAAATAAAACCCTAAACAACAAAACCCGATAATCTCAACCTGATCCCAGCAATTGAGACTACCGGTTTGGAAAGGGAGCTAGAAGTGATAAAGGAAAGGGAACAACTACCAACACAAATTATATCCTACTTAACTATAGTAATCTTAATAGTACTTTTCGTCATTTATTATTTTAAAACCAAAGCAAAGGGTCAGGTTCTAATACCGGCAGCTCTTCCTCGACCGGATGAAAATAGTGGAGTGTAAACAGCAGGCTACTCAAAACTATACAGCCTGGAATATATTGATTCATCATTTTAACTCATCAACGTTACAACGTTTAATTTCCACCAAAGTATAAAGTCTTGGTGTTTGTTGTTTTTTGTATCTATTGTGCTGACACTTAACATAATTTGTAATAATATGCATACTATAAATGTTTTTGATTTATACTTTATATTTTTGTGCTGACATTGAAAATTTAAAATTATATATAAAGCGTAGCATTGAATAAAATATGGCAAATTTTAAATTGACACTAACTGATTTTGTTCTCATTAATTAAAAGACCCCACCAGCGGTAACCTTTTAATTAATTAAATTTACATAAATCCGATACAACGGATAACATTGTAAACAGGCCTAGTGTTCACGCACTGTGTTAATTATGAATTTAATTCCTGTGCGTATCCCATTATATGTTTATTAATATTTTATATACATGTATTTATTGTTATATACTTTGTACAACATTGTTAAGTACATATTTTAAAGATCTATAAAAATCCAAACGGAATTATATTGTTTTATATACACATTTTTTGTAAATACGGAATTATATTTTGCTTTATATAAATATTTGAGTTTTAAGAAATTAAGATCGATTTGGTCTCTTCAATATATTTGTTCATGTGATTAACAACAGTTAGTAACAAAATAAAAATTATAAAGTCTTCGAATATTAATAAATAAATGAAAAACTAATAAACTACAATTAATAAATATAAATCTTCGACGTAGTTTTATTAAACATCTTTTTTTATTATTTAAATGAGATAGTTCTATTGAGTTTATTAGCAGAACTATCCTTCATTTTGGTCCTTCGAGCCGGATGGCTACTAATTCATCGACATTAATAGTGTGCATTCAGTTATAATAATTAAGTGCAAATAATAAACCTGTGAAATTAAATACAAGTGAACAATAAAATTTGCCAAGTAAAACGGTCAAATTTAACCGTGCAAAGTTAGTGCAACATATAATTACGTTACAGTATGTACAATAAGCAGTTTATCTAATTTAGTTAAACTAATTACTCATAAAGTGAAAACTGCTTTGCTTGAAAGTGCCTATAGTTTCACGAATAGTGTACTAAACTGCAGTGCGAGAAATTGTATTAAAAACGTTTAATATTGTTACATTGTGTGGTGTGCTGCAGCAGATTTTAAGTGAATTGTATTATTACGCTACATCATTCTCTTAACCAACGAATCGATATTGTACAAATTACAAGTCTTATTTGGGTACAAAATAAATAGTTTAAGAGCAATTAAACGCAGACGAGAGATCCAGCCGTAATTTATTCTTCGGAACAAGGTGTTGCTTCAGTATTTTCCTAAAACGTGTTTATCGCCTGATTTCGTGGTACATCAAGGTCAATAATCACGAGGTTTATAGAAATCAGTTAACCTTCAACGGCACATCCAAATATTACCATCAACTGTACGTCAACTTATATTTGGTGATTCATCACTTCGCATTTGGATTATTTGGCCATACAGCAAACTCATCACCATTTGGTTACGTTGGCCATACATTACATTCATCAATGACGTCATCAAGATAAGTTCGCTGAATACAATATCATCAAGCTATTATTTCAAATCATCGATGACATTGGATATTGTTGCGTCATCACAACCATCATCTTCAAATCTAATTAATCAGATTAGATCAATAATTGTAAGTTAGTAAATATCATTTTAATTTTTTACTTTATTTTTGATAACGCTTTCGAACTTCGTCAGTCAGGGTTACATTACTTTAAATTTAATTTATCAAATTGAATTTTCAAAGTGGTTCTTGTATTCGTACAACGTTGTGTTGTGTTGCTAGTACAGTGATTGTTGTGATTCAGTTATTAATCGTGCGCGTATATTTCATTGAATAGTCGGGTGTTCAATAAATTTAAGTTAAACACAATGTCAGATTCTGAAACCCCAAATGCGGGTGAGCTGTCTTCTAAACCCAAAGAGATTTTAAAAAGACAACGAAGTGCGTTTAAAGGTCAACTAACCCAATTTAAAAACAAACTGTTGTCTTTGTCAACTGTTGGGGCTATTGAATCTAACATTCGTAGATTACAATTATTGTACGATTGGTATCATCAAGTGCAATTGAAAATTGAACTACAAGATGAAGCTGCATCAGCCGATCGCATTTTATTCGAAGAAGATTATGAGTATATAGAAACCACATTATTGGAGAAGCTTCATGAAATAAAGAAGCTCGAAAATGTACCTAACGAACCCATTAATTTTGAATCATCAGCTAACAGCACACAGATAGAACAAGCATTCCTTCCATGTGTATAAAGCTTCCAGAGCTTAGATTACCTACCTTCAGTGGGGCTGAAAATGAATGGTTAGCGTTTAGGGATGTCTTTTTAGACCTTATTCATAGGAAAAATAACATAGACGCGACTGTTAAATTTGTTTATTTGAGAACCCACATTCGTTCTGGGAAAGCCTTTGGCCTAATTGAACATCTTCCCGTAACTTCGGCTAATTATGAGACAGCCTGGAAAACTTTATGCGATCGCTATGACAACGCGGTTCTTATCCAAAAGGCTCATATGAAAGAAATTTATAATTTAAAATCGCCAGTTGAAAATTCTTCAAATTCACTTCAAGATTTCATTGACCAAACGGTTAAAAATTATAATGTTCTGAAGTCATTACATATTCCAGTCGAAACTTGGGATTTGATTTTAGTTCACCATTTGACCGAAAAACTTGACAGTTCTTCAAAAATACATATTATTAAAAATTCAGAAGGGAACAAGTTACTAAACTTCGACAAATTTATCATTCTTCTCAGAAATCGTGTTCGAATTTTGGAAGCTATTAAAGGTACAGCTACATCGTCAAAATCATCATCTGATACCAAAAGATTTAATTATTCTAAAGGAAAATCCACTTCGTTAGTTTCGAATAGCTCTAAATGCACATATTGTGGTGGAGCACATTTATTACCTAGTTGCTCAGCTTTTGGTGACACCAAAATCACTCCATACATGCGTTTCCAGTTCATTCGGAGCAATCAGTTATGTACCAATTGTTTAATTGCCAAGCACAACGTTTCCATTTGTGATAACCCTCCTTGTGGTTTATGCTCACTGAAGCATAACACTCTTCTGCATTTTGAAACAAGTTCAAACTTCAAAGGTTCAAGATACAATTCGAATAGTTCACCTAAGTCTTTAAATAAACCAAGAATTGATTCAACAGTTCATAATAATCAGTCAGAATCAAATATTGTCCAAACTACGGGAGTGTCATCGTGCAAGTTGAAACACATAAAAAAAAGCCAACCTTCCTGTTTAAAGGAAATAGACCAAATTTTAATTGGAACCGCTTTAGTCAATGCCACTTCTGAATCCGGTAACCAGTGTTTGTGTAGAGCGTTGTTGGACAGTGGTTCTCATTTAAATTTCGTAACAGAAAAGTTCGTAAATTTATTAAAATTAAGAAAAGAGCCAACAAATAAAATAATATCTGGTATTGGCGGAAAAGAAACTTCAATTAAAAAGATGGTGTCTTTAACTATTTCCTCTAGAGTATCAAATTTTTTAACAACGTTGGAATTTTATGTAATTCCAAAAATTACGAATTACTTACCAGCAAGTCCAGTTAATGTAAATATAAATCTAATGCCAAAGGATATTGAATTAGCAGACCCATATTTCCATATACCCGATAGTATTGATATTTTACTTGGTGCAGAAATTTATAATCAGTTATTCACCGATACTGCATCTATATCAGTTTTGAAAAATCTGCCACCGTTTTATCACAGTGTTTTTGGTTATGTTGTAAGCGGCAGAGTACTGTCATCTTACACTGTTCAAGAATGTACACCCATTTCATTATGTACGATTGAAACTTTAAATAATGAAATAAAACGATTTTGGGAGATAGAAACAATTTCGGTTAAAACAAATTATTCATTAGATGAAAAATTTTGTGAAGAGCATTATCTGAAAACTCACAAACGTTCCAGTTCAGGTCGTTATTCGGTTTCTCTGCCTGTCAATGCCAATATTAATCAGTTAGGTTTTTCAAATTACACTTCCCTTATGCAGTTTTATTCTATGGAAAGAAGATTAATACGTCAACCAGATACTTATAACTTATACCGAGACTTCATGAAAGAGTATCTGTCTTTAAATCATATGACGTTAGTTCAAGACCCAAGTATCATCACGAAGTCTGATAATAAATGTTATTATTTGCCACATCATTTTGTTCGAAAAGATACTAGTACCACCACTCAGCTAAGAGTAGTTTTTAACGGGTCAGCTAAATCGTCGTCAAAATTATCAATTAATGATTGCCTATTCAATGGTCCTACGGTGCAACAGGATCTGTTGTCTATAATTTTAAGGTTCAGGAAACACATCGTTGCGTTCACAGCCGATATTGCCAAAATGTATAGGCAAATTTTGATCGATGAATCTCAACAAGATTTACAGCGGATCTGGTGGAGAGATAATCCGTCAGAGAACGTAAACTGCTTTAAATTATGTACAGTAACCTATGGAACTAAAAGTGCTCCGTTTTTGGCTACACGTACATTACAACAACTAGCTTTGGACGAAGTCATTTCGTTTCCTGTAGCATCGCAAATTTTAATGCAAGATTTTTATGTCGATGACGTTCTAACAGGATCTGATACGATTGAAAGCGCATTAAAAATTAAAACAGACTTGATTAAACTATTAAAAAAAGGCAAATTTGAGCTAAGAAAGTTCTCTTCGAATGTCCATGAAATTTCTTCGCACTCTGAGTCTTCGTCAAACATTTCCTTAGTGCTTGGTCTTTCTTGGGACACAATGCAAGATACATTTGTAATGAATTTTTCCAAGTTTTCGTTAGAAACTTCATGTACCAAAAGAAATGTTTTATCTGAGATATGCCAATTGTTTGATCCTTTGGGCCTGTGTTCCCCGATGATTCTAATCGCTAAAATCATAATGCAGACAATATGGACACTTCACAATATCGACTGGGATGATTGCATAACACCAGAACTTCGTGATCAATGGATCGAATTCAAGTCACAATTAATAAGGTTAAATCAAATAACAGTTCCTCGTTGTATTTTAATGCCACATAACAAACTAATCGAGATCCATGGGTTTTCTGATGCTTCCGAGAAAGGTTTTGGGTGTGTTATTTATTTGAGAAGCACGGATAATAAAAATAAACACCACGTTAGGCTGATTTGTTCAAAATCTAGGGTGGCTCCCCTTAAAAAACAGCCCATTCCTCGCCTCGAGCTTTGTGCAGCCCTGCTGTTGGCACACACTTTCAACAAATTAATTGAAAGTCTGAATATGCATGTAAGTCATAATTATCTTTGGTCAGATTCCGAGATAACTCTCCTACGTATTAAATCTGAACCGTCTAAATATGCTTCGTTCGTGGCTAATCGTCTCACCCAAATACAGGAACTCACGTCAATAAACAATTGGTGCTATGTACCCACCTCACAGAATCCTGCTGATTTCGTATCGCGGGGCATAATGCCTAGCGATTTTTTAAAACAAGAACTATGGTGGTCAGGTCCGTCATTTCTTCAAGAAAATCAGACAAACTGGCCTAAAAATCCGAATTTAAAAATAAGTGCAGAGCTGGTAAATGTAGATCTTCGTAAAATTTCTTCGATTTTAATTTGTAATTCTGCTTCTGATACGAATTTATTTGATCGATACTCATCGTTCACGCAACTTATTCGAGTTACCGCCTATATACTTCGTTTTCTGAATAATCTTCAACCAAAGAATCAAGATAAGATTATCGGTGAACTTACTTCCAACGAACTGAAGTTGTCGATAATGCGGCTTGTAAAACTTCTTCAGCAATTGGAGTATAGCACTGAACTTCAAAGCATTAAAAACCAATCAGCGGTACAAAACTCCAGCAATCTAAAATTGTTATCCCCATTTATCGACGAAATGGGAATTCTTCGTGTTGGAGGCCGGCTTCGCAACTCACCACTACCTTCAACTACTAAATATCCGATGTTATTACCAAGCAAACATAAATTCACACTATTATTAGTTCAAGCAGAACATAAACGTTTATTACATTGTGGTGCTCAAACATTATTGTACAATTTGAGGTCTCAATATTGGATCATCGGAGGTCGAAATTTGTGTAGGCAGGTGATAAATCAATGTATTCTTTGTTTTAGGAATAAACCAAAATTATCTCAGGAAATAATGAGCGATTTACCTGTTGATCGTGTAACACAATCAAGACCATTCTCGGTAGTTGGTATAGATTTTTGCGGACCGTTTTTCGCCAAACCAAACACAAATTCAAAAATTAAAATCAAAATCTATATTTGTTTATTTATTTGCTTCGCAGTGAAAGCCGTTCATTTAGAACTTGTTATGGATTTGTCTTCAGAATCATTTTTGGCCTGCCTTCGTAGATTTGTTGCCAGACGAGGATATTGTACTAAAATATACTCAGACAATGCCACTAATTTCATCGGATGTCGGTCTGAGTTAAAGGAATTACGGAATTTATTCCTATCAGAAAATTTCCAGAATGATGCAAAAATATTCTGCTCAAACAATCAGATCGAGTGGCTAACAATCCCTCCACGCTCACCACACTTCGGTGGATTGTGGGAATCTGCCATCAAAAATGCCAAATGGCACATGAAACGGGTCATAGGCGTGCGTTGCTTGACTTTGGAAGATTATTACACTTTAAGTTGTCAAATTGAAGCTTGCCTTAATTCAAGGCCATTGACAGCTATTTCAAGCGACCCCATAGATTATAATGCCCTATCGCCTGGCCATCTTGATTGGCGAGCCCCTCTTAACTCTCCCCGAGCCATCAATGCTCGACTTAAATATTAACAGATTATCTAGATACCAACTGATCCAAGTGATGCTTCAAGATTTCTGGAAACGTTGGCACGTTGAATATTTAAACGGACTTCAGAAACGGTATAAATGGCAAAAACCTTCAAACAATAACTATAAAATAGGCTCTTTAGTACTCTTACATGAAGATAATACACCACCAATAAATTGGGTTTTAGGTAGAATAATCGACACTCACCCAGGTTCTGACAACCGAATTCGTGTAGTTACCATAAAAACTTCGAAATCTACTTTTAAACGCTCAATCACAAAAATTAGTGTTCTACCAATTGAAACATAAAATTCTAAACTGAAGGTTGCTGAATTTGGACTTCGTTGTAAAGTTCATTTTGATGAATTTTGTGTAAAAATATATTTTATAAGTCATGAATTAAATTTATTGCGTTTTTATTTATAGTAATATCATTAATTTGTTATATTTTGCATTATATAAAGCTAATATTGTCAGAAGTTAATTATTTTGAATTAGTTACTTCAAGGGCGCGGGTATGTTCACGCACTGTATTAATTATGAATTTAATTCCTGTGCGTATCCCATTATATGTTTATTAATATTTTATATACATGTATTTATTGTTATATACTTTGTACAACATTGTTAAGTACATATTTTAAAGATCTATAAAAATCCAAACGGAATTATATTGTTTTATATACACATTTTTTGTAAATACGGAATTATATTTTGCTTTATATAAATATTTGAGTTTTAAGAAATTAAGATCGATTTGGTCTCTTCAATATATTTGTTCATGTGATTAACATCACTTAGTAACAAAATAAAAATTATAAAGTCTTCGAATATTAATAAATAAATGAAAAACTAATAAACTACAATTAATAAATATAAATCTTCGACGTAGTTTTATTAAACATCTTTTTTTATTATTTAAATGAGATAGTTCTATTGAGTTTATTAGCAGAACTATCCTTCACCTAGTTTAAATAACATGGTCTTTTTACTTAACGAGAGACTCAGGACTGGTGTAGAAAAGTTCGTACAATTTCGTGAGTTGTAATAAACAACGTTCAGGATGCACGGCATGAAATCTTATGCAGATTTTAACTTAGTAAGAAAGGCGTTTAAGATCTTAAATTGGTTAATAATTATATTTTTCAGATGGAAGAGGACTTGACTTCGAATCCGAAAAACTTTTGTAGATTTATGAAGGGTAAAGAACGTCACGAATGATTTGTTAAAATAAAATGGAATTTATAACCAGATTAATTTTACAAAAGACAGCCTTCTAAAAAATTGTGCGGTAAGCTTAGGTGCTCGCCTAGCTTTCATCTTTAACGAAAGCCTATACAAACTGGATTTTTCCTGAAGCCTGGAAAGTTTATTTGAGTGAGATTGTAAATTACCAGAGAATTGCTATTCTATCCGCCACACGAAAAGCTTTTTGAAGCCATGGTGCACAAAAACCTGCTCTTTCATTTAAAAACGTTCGCTTCACCTGTCCAACATGGATTTCATCCTAATAGGTCAACTGTTACAAACATGATTTCCTATTGCACGTGAAGGTAAGATTAAAGGAACTGTAAAGAATTTTGTGACCCGCTAACAATAAAATCGTTATTTGTGTTCGTTCTATTTTGGAATATGCCTTTCAGGTTTGGGCACCATTTTATCAGTGTCACTCTGGCCAGAATAAAATGTCTTTAAAAGCAATTCGTGATTTATGTACTTCGAAATTTACCATGTAAACGGATCAATAAGTACGCCGTTCCACCATATCGAGATCGCTGTATTTTTTTTACTAGGTTTACGAAGATTAGATTATCGACGGAACATAGTGGCTGCGATTTTCGTTAGCGATGTTATTTCGTATGTAATAAATCGTGTTCGTACTAAATCAAAGTGTATTTGACTTGGCTCCTCAGATAATGCTTAACTTTAATATTTAAAATCAACTCGACCCATCGATTCATTTAGTCGTAGTAGGTTTACCATCACTCAGTAATGAAGACATTAAAAGGAACGTTAATATTTATGTACTACCAACTAATTGATATGGCATAAATGTATGTATGTACATCAATAAAGCTTCATAATATACATCTTGTAGAAATAACACTGATATTAAAAAAAAAAAAAATTTAAAGTTGTGAGAATCATCTTACGTACATATATTCATAAAATGTATAACAAAAAAAATTATTACTTCTTTTACAAATTATTAAATATTTCTTCGGTTTATAAATAACAACAATCACCAGCAACAACATGCCGAATAAATAAATTCAGAAGCAAACAAAAAAAATGTTTTGTGGTATTTACCATACCATTACGATTCAATGGAGATATGGATTTACAATGTGTATAAATAAAGTAACCATTATGACGGGTTTGATACATATAAGTTTATGTTGCATGCTACTTGCGCGAGCTTTCGTTTTCGATACTTACTCAATACGATGAAATGTTTCTAGAGCAATCATAACAAGAAGATGTATGTACATATGTATTTCTGTTCCTGACGATGCGACAAAATTGTCGATTGACCGTTTTGAATAGTCTTGAAATACAAAAATTGATATGTTTATTAAAATTATGCTTGAAATGATTTTGGGTGAACACCTGATTGAGGTTTGCCGATTTAGTTTTTGTTTGTATCTGCAGCTGTACATGTCCTAAGTAGTAAATTAGTCCTGTATGGGTCGAATAATTGCAAAAATTTCGTATACATAGGGCATTAACACGCATGCGATATTATCATCGATTTATAGAGATTATGGTCAACCACACACATAAAAACCTGACCTAATCCCAAAACAAACGTAAAAAAAAAAAATAAAAAATAAAAATCAAACACAGAAATTTATGTTCTTATACTAATTGCCCGGCGCCATCGCAGCATCATTCCCATAATTCATAAACAAAATTTCTTCGGGATCTCAACTTTATCCAGAAGCTATACACAATTTTTAAGAATCTCATTAAAATTAATTAGAAGAAAATATTTAAATAATCTTAAACCGAAGACGAATATGATAATCAATCAAGTCAGGACTTCAAAGATCAATATATAAGAAAAATGAATAAATTTTTGGGTATAAAAGACATGAAACTTCCGTTCCGTTTAACAAAACGATAATGATTATGTCGTCAAGTTGTGTATTGTATAAACGAGCTCCAAAAAAAATGAAAAAACAGAAACCAACCCCATTAAAATGATATTCATAATTTATGATAACTCTCTGAAATATTAGTAAGAAGTTGAAATAATATTTTGTGAGAGATATGTTGTATGTAGAGGTATACGAAGGTAAATTAACAATATATATGTATAACGATAAGAAAAGAGGTTAAGTATAGCAATAATTTTTTGGATTTAAAATGAAAACCAAAAAGAAAACGTGGACCACCGCACAAATTTAATGATTTAATGATTTAAGACGGTATACTATATGCGTATATTAATACTTGGTAGCCGAGGTATTTAAATTAGCATGTGTGGGATTTTTTGGTTTTAAAAAATTTTAAAAACCGCGAGCACAATGCACTTGTTACAAAAAACGGGTGCAAAAACAACTTAATTAAATTTTCAGTTTTACGATCGTCCATTTATCATTTAAATTTTTATTCAAAATCCAAATCCCAAAAACGTTCGATCGTATAACGAATCAATCAATTTTTTATATACCTACATACATAACCTATACAATATTTAGATATTATGCAAACGGACATTTGGTTATCTTAATTTGAATGTTGAATCCTTTTTAATTTGAATAAATCGACCGTGAAAAAAAAAAAAAAGTCCAGAAGAAGATATTAAGAAATCAAAATCAACAACCCTCTCTAACGTTTAAAGAAGTCACAAAATTTTCATTCAACATTTTTTTTTTTTGTTGTTGTCGTTGTTTTTTGCCTTATGAGATTTCAGATTGAAACATCAAGACAAAATCGAAAAGCATCAAGTTTAAACGAATCAACATATTAAGCAATAACAATACCAACAAAAAAAATGATTTAAGACATCATTAGCATGATCCAGGAGATGATCATCAATTTATTATTAAAATTCGATTTTTGGTTTGGTTGATGTTTTGAGAAGTAAACAAATCATGCGGACAATATCGCAGACACATTGTTTGTACATAGTAAAATTTTATGTTAATGGTTGATGTAGGTTTTCTGGTGTAGGGCGGATGAATAACCTCGCTAACAAATTTCGCCTAAATTTTAGTTTAGGCAAGGTGTAGAATAAGACTGGTGCTGCGCTAAATGGTAAACCAAGTACAACTAAATCTTCTTCCAAATGAACTGGACTGGGAGTAAAAGCTATGTAGAGGAGTGTAAGTAGAAGTTGTGATGTTAAGTTGGAGAGTCGAGCTTAATAATTTGAAAGAAATAATTTAACAAGCTATATTTGTAATTGAACATAGTGTAACGAAATCCCAAAAGGGATTACGTTAACAGACATGAGAATAGCGGTCTGATGCGGTATAGTAGCTGGCTAGAGCTCACGGTGCGGCGTGGGGATTCTCAGACATATTTCTCATGCTTGAATAACCGCATGATTAACAAAATTAGAGGGGCAAATGGAAATTAACAATTACACTGCCACGGCCTCAGCGGCAAAAGGAAATAATAAGCCGGGAGTGATCGTTTCGGAGTGACCGTCTCAATCCCAGGCGACTACCGCCGTGACTGCCACACGGGCCTCCCCTCATCGGCCCGCCTACTGGGATGCTGTTTCCCAGTCGCGACGGCTCCCGATGCCATTTATGAAGGAGGGACGCCCGCATGACAATCCCAGCGACAATCCCCCGGAACGAGACCGTCACCCCGACGCGATCAACTCATGTGGCGTGCCGCCCTCCAGCACAGCCTGTCCGGGAGGAACGAACGGCACGCACGGAAAAGGATGGAAAAAGGCCGACCCTTCGCATGACCCCACCTCACATCACCCGATCAATTATTTATTTACGCGCACATGGTGCGGCTTAGCACACGACAGTTAAAAATTCAAAGAAAAAAAATTGTTACGGTAAAAGTAAAAAACTGAAAAATTCGTTAGAAAAAAAACTACGTTACCACTGATTCTACGTTATATTAAGATTTTACTTTCACTAATCACTGTTCCAAAAAATCATGAAAAAAAAAAAGAAAATAACACCAAAGTACCTGAAACAGAAAAATGGACCGCTATGTGGTCGAACCACACCCAAAGCGGACAACCGAACCGAAGCGAAGCAAAAAGAAAAATCGCGAAAACTCCAAACGCAATCACTCAAACAACGGAGAAAAGATGAAATCGGCGTGATATTTGCTCGGTGTGGGGTTTCCACCAAATCGGTGCACCACCACAAATCGCGCGTATGACCACAAAACGTAAATATATAATATATAGAAAAATAAGCGGAGAAAAAAAACAACTGTTACAATTAAAAATTTACAGTTGGTTAATTTCCGCTGATAGCGTACCTTTTATTTCTTACCCACCTGGCCCGTCCGACCACACCGCAACCAGCGCCGTCGCAGGATCCCCCTCAATATGGAACACTGCTCCAATATCACGACAATTTGCACCCAATTACACCGTGGCACTTTAACGGATATTTGTCTAAATTTAACGACTATGTGAAGCCTGAATTAGGTGTATTTAATTTAATCTGATGCTAGTCCAGTTGACTTCCAATCCGACGTAAAGGCAAACACAAAAAAAATGTTGCGGGTTTTATGTTTAATGCACCACTTTCACTTATAAAGAAAAGTTCTTAAAATTTTTAGGTGATTTTCTGAACACACTCAGAAAACCGTTTATTTCACGTTATTATGTTTAATATTTTTTTTTTTTTATTTCAAAAAAAAAACCACACCCTTTTTACAATATTTTTTTTTTTTTGTTTAATTTAAATTTTTTATTTTTTTTTTATGTCCATTTATACAAATTCAAGAAAGAATTTACACAAGTTTTAGGATATATTTTTTTTTCTTAATTTGATTTAATATAATATAATATCATAATAGTTTTTTTAAATTCATTTATTTTTATAATCATCTATCATTGGTCTTACAATATTTATTTTCTTTTTTTTATTTTCGACCAAATCACTAAACTTGACAAAAAAAAAAAAAAATCACAAAACTTGACGGTCTATATACGCGACCAACAAAAAAACTACTCGACCGATCTTTATCAAAATTAAAACTCGACTTTTTTATTTTTAATTTTTATATAAAAAAAAGAATTTGACTTCTCGTCAATAACTCCAAAACTAGACTTAATTATTTAATAATTAATAAAACTTAATATTATTATTAAATATCAATGGCCGATGCGGCATTAAAAAATTGAATTTTTTATTTTTTTTTACTTTATCCAAAAACGTTTTTATTTTACCACTCACGCTTCCAAAATCAAAAAACTAGACTTTAATTTAATTTTATAATAAAAAAAAATTTGTTGACTTATAGTCATCAATGCGAAAACTAGACTAACTAATCAAAAAATATTTTACATCAATTACAAAAAAATCAGAAAATTTTCCCCCTCCTATTTTTTTCTTCGCATCGCTGTTTGTCCCGCTCGCGGCATTTGTGCACACACACAATCAGTTTTATTATTTTTTTTTTTTTTTTTTTTGTAAAATCTTTATTCATGTGTATATTCTCTTTTTTTTTGTTTATATGTGCACAAATACAACGAATGAAACCACCAACGACGACGAACATATATATATACTCAGTTGTACGGTCGCTTCGGCTTCATGTCTAATCAGCCGATCGGTTTTCTTCCCCACACAAAGCAAATATCACGCGTTAATTCAAGCCAATAACACCAACAAGAAAAATGGAATATTCGAGATTGGACATTTTAGCATCGTAAACATTCCATCTCATACCACACAATACATATACACACCATCTCGCAAGAAATATATATGCTTGTACATGATAATATAGAAAACAAATAAATGCAGGGGAAAACAAAATAAAATATTTTTACATAACAATCGGTGAGAATATTAATTTGAACTTTGGGAAAGCATAAATCAGAGCGTATGTATATACAACACTATGGTGGTCATGGTATAAAAAAAACAAATTCAAACTATTTGAGCGTTTGGAATTTTTGCAATTAAAAATTTTCTTCTGTATGAAGTGGAGACACATGCCCGTCGTAACAAACGTGGGGACGACCCACACCCGAGATAAGGTCTCAAGCCAGGCATATAATAAACAAATAATAGTTCTAAACGCGAATATGAAGAGGAAAAAAAATTTGACTGAAGAAAACAAAGTAAATATTTCAAGGTACACGAAAATTACCACCATTAACCAAATACCAAAGTAATAGTAAGAACTAAATAAATCTAAGAGCTACCTAATAATAAAGATAAAGAAAAAAAACACTGCAAAAACTATAATAAGTTATAGTGCACTTATGGACATATAGGGAATATTTTGTTTTATAGTGAATATTCTGAATTATCGGAATTATTTTGATTTATAATGAATTTTGACTTCTAGGAAATGACGTGGACTTATAATGAATTATGTTGACGTATAGTGGGTTGTAATGACTTATATGAAATCTGTTGATTTATAATGAATTATTTTGACTCGTAGGGAAAATGCTAACACTAGATCCTAAAATGAAAATAGGACAATACTACTAACTAAATAACTAAATAAATTTAAGACTACCAACTAATGATTTATAGATTAAGGAGAAAAAAAAATATATAAAATATTATTTTAATCTGATAGAGTTTAATTTGTCTGATAGTGAATATTTCGTCTCATAGGGTTTATTGTGACTTCTTAGGATATTTTGTCCAATCAGGAATATTTGGTCTTATAGGAGAATTTGGTTTTATAGTGAATATTTTGTCGTTTAAGGAATATTTTGTTTGGTGTTAGCCAAAAACTACTGACTAAAGTAATATAAAAAAATCAATTAAACACTAACTAAACCTAGAGAAACTAATTCAAAATAAAAACTTTTTTTTTTTTTTTTTTTTTTACATGGAATTGTTTGACGTATAGAGAATTGTACTAAATTATATTAAATTATTTGGATTTTATAAAAACAATTATTTTGACTTATAATGAATTTGACTTATAGGGAAATAAATGTAATGAATTATAGGAAATTATAATAAAATAGATAAACTAGAAAACTAAATACTAAAGTTAGTTACTAAATAAACCTAGGAAAATTAACTAATTAAAACATAAAAGATAAAGAGAAAAAAAAATTCAAAATTTATGTTGACTTATAGGGAATGATATTAACTGGTAAGGAATTATAGACTTATAGTGAATTAATTCTGACTTATAGTGAATTTGAATTTATAGGTAAATATAATGAATTACATTAACTAAATAAAACTAAATGCTAAAGTAATGTAAAAAAAAAAATTCCGAAATGGTAATATAATTTAATATTTTAGGAAATATAAAAAAAAATGTACACCAAATAACTAATTAATAATAGAATTACCCCAAAACCCAAAGAAAATATTAATTATACCCGTTTACCAAATAAAATTAAATTAATTAATTACCCGACAATTAAATTAATTATTTAAACGAAATTCAAATGAATTAATTAGACAAAGTTAAATAAAATTATTTAACAACATAAAAAACTAAAGTTAATATATGAAACCAAATTACGTTTATTAATGAAAAAAAACTAAATTAATTAAATAAATCCGCAAAATTAAATTAGAACTTCAATAATAACGTGGACATCCACAAGTCGGGAAGCGTGAGGAGCTACGAGAATATTATTACTGTCACAAGGACTCACTCGCGTCAATTGTTGACTGCCGCTCACTCAAACGCTGATCAAACAACCGTACTTGAAGGATTATCACACGATGATACACTGGCGTTCATTTAATTTTGAAATAGTTTCGTAACAACAAAAAAAAATGTTTATATAAAAAAAATCAATCAAAAATCAAAAATAAATTGGCTTAATTTATTAACGAGCGTTAAACTAATTATTTTTAAATGAATTACATAAAAAAAATAAAGAAAAATAGAAATTTGAAAAACAAAAATTTATCTAAATTCTGAAATTAAAATCATAAACTACCAAACTAATCACCTAAGTAGAAATGAAATAAACTTGGAATTAAACCCAAAAAAAACGAATAAACAAGATTTTTTTTTTTTTCGCTGGTGTAAATGCCACGGTACGGAGAAGAATGAATTTAACTCTAAGTCCATCATCAAGGCTGGTGATCCGGAATCTCACTCTAAAGTCAAACACTAAAAGCGGAAGTAGAAGTGGATCCCGGAATTACCACCCTCAAGAACAGAAAAAAAAAAAAAAAAATTTGAAATAAGCAACGGGAACTCTAATGCTAAACCTAAACCAAGGAAGTTGCAGACCCCTCGCAATCAAACACTAAAAGTGGAAACCGATGGTGGTCTACAACATCCAGGTATTAGGAATAGTGAATTGAAAAATTGAAAAACTGAAAAAACTATGGGGAACATGACAAGTTTTACGGAGGTGGTTTGTTAGTCCGACCTCCAACCGTTTAGTCGCCTCCTACGACAAGCAATGGATACTAAGGTGGTATTCTGGAATATCTTGTTCTGCCCCCTACCTTTGGGCGCCACTGTAACGAAATCCCAAAAGGGATTACGTTAACAGACATGAGAATAGCGGTCTGATGCGGTATAGTAGCTGGCTAGAGCTCACGGTGCGGCGTGGGGATTCTCAGACATATTTCTCATGCTTGAATAACCGCATGATTAACAAAATTAGAGGGGCAAATGGAAATTAACAATTACACTGCCACGGCCTCAGCGGCAAAAGGAAATAATAAGCCGGGAGTGATCGTTTCGGAGTGACCGTCTCAATCCCAGGCGACTACCGCCGTGACTGCCACACGGGCCTCCCCTCATCGGCCCGCCTACTGGGATGCTGTTTCCCAGTCGCGACGGCTCCCGATGCCATTTATGAAGGAGGGACGCCCGCATGACAATCCCAGCGACAATCCCCCGGAACGAGACCGTCACCCCGACGCGATCAACTCATGTGGCGTGCCGCCCTCCAGCACAGCCTGTCCGGGAGGAACGAACGGCACGCACGGAAAAGGATGGAAAAAGGCCGACCCTTCGCATGACCCCACCTCACATCACCCGATCAATTATTTATTTACGCGCACATGGTGCGGCTTAGCACACGACAGTTAAAAATTCAAAGAAAAAAAATTGTTACGGTAAAAGTAAAAAACTGAAAAATTCGTTAGAAAAAAAACTACGTTACCACTGATTCTACGTTATATTAAGATTTTACTTTCACTAATCACTGTTCCAAAAAATCATGAAAAAAAAAAAGAAAATAACACCAAAGTACCTGAAACAGAAAAATGGACCGCTATGTGGTCGAACCACACCCAAAGCGGACAACCGAACCGAAGCGAAGCAAAAAGAAAAATCGCGAAAACTCCAAACGCAATCACTCAAACAACGGAGAAAAGATGAAATCGGCGTGATATTTGCTCGGTGTGGGGTTTCCACCAAATCGGTGCACCACCACAAATCGCGCGTATGACCACAAAACGTAAATATATAATATATAGAAAAATAAGCGGAGAAAAAAAACAACTGTTACAATTAAAAATTTACAGTTGGTTAATTTCCGCTGATAGCGTACCTTTTATTTCTTACCCACCTGGCCCGTCCGACCACACCGCAACCAGCGCCGTCGCAGGATCCCCCTCAATATGGAACACTGCTCCAATATCACGACAATTTGCACCCAATTACACCGTGGCACTTTAACGGATATTTGTCTAAATTTAACGACTATGTGAAGCCTGAATTAGGTGTATTTAATTTAATCTGATGCTAGTCCAGTTGACTTCCAATCCGACGTAAAGGCAAACACAAAAAAAATGTTGCGGGTTTTATGTTTAATGCACCACTTTCACTTATAAAGAAAAGTTCTTAAAATTTTTAGGTGATTTTCTGAACACACTCAGAAAACCGTTTATTTCACGTTATTATGTTTAATATTTTTTTTTTTTTATTTCAAAAAAAAAACCACACCCTTTTTACAATATTTTTTTTTTTTTGTTTAATTTAAATTTTTTATTTTTTTTTTATGTCCATTTATACAAATTCAAGAAAGAATTTACACAAGTTTTAGGATATATTTTTTTTTCTTAATTTGATTTAATATAATATAATATCATAATAGTTTTTTTAAATTCATTTATTTTTATAATCATCTATCATTGGTCTTACAATATTTATTTTCTTTTTTTTATTTTCGACCAAATCACTAAACTTGACAAAAAAAAAAAAAAATCACAAAACTTGACGGTCTATATACGCGACCAACAAAAAAACTACTCGACCGATCTTTATCAAAATTAAAACTCGACTTTTTTATTTTTAATTTTTATATAAAAAAAAGAATTTGACTTCTCGTCAATAACTCCAAAACTAGACTTAATTATTTAATAATTAATAAAACTTAATATTATTATTAAATATCAATGGCCGATGCGGCATTAAAAAATTGAATTTTTTATTTTTTTTTACTTTATCCAAAAACGTTTTTATTTTACCACTCACGCTTCCAAAATCAAAAAACTAGACTTTAATTTAATTTTATAATAAAAAAAAATTTGTTGACTTATAGTCATCAATGCGAAAACTAGACTAACTAATCAAAAAATATTTTACATCAATTACAAAAAAATCAGAAAATTTTCCCCCTCCTATTTTTTTCTTCGCATCGCTGTTTGTCCCGCTCGCGGCATTTGTGCACACACACAATCAGTTTTATTATTTTTTTTTTTTTTTTTTTTGTAAAATCTTTATTCATGTGTATATTCTCTTTTTTTTTGTTTATATGTGCACAAATACAACGAATGAAACCACCAACGACGACGAACATATATATATACTCAGTTGTACGGTCGCTTCGGCTTCATGTCTAATCAGCCGATCGGTTTTCTTCCCCACACAAAGCAAATATCACGCGTTAATTCAAGCCAATAACACCAACAAGAAAAATGGAATATTCGAGATTGGACATTTTAGCATCGTAAACATTCCATCAACGCCACTACATAAAAAGCCATGACACAAAAATGTGTGGTAGTATGTGTTAAGGGGATAAAGATTTTTATTTTCCTATGAAACGTAAACAAAATACTATGGGATTTTCAAACACATTTTTTTATATCGTCTCTATTTTCAATTTAAATAAATATTTTTATTTGCAAATATAAATAATTTGATATCAAATATATTGAAATGTAAATTGTGAACAATTTTGATTGAAATTAATAATCATTTATTAAGTAATTTTGCATTTTTATAAAAATATTTGTTTCTCAAAACATCGTCGTGCTTCGTGTTCCTCTAAACATTTTATTTTCATATAAATTTATTATGATTAGAGGAACACGAAGCATGCCGATGTTTTGAGCAACAAATATTTTTATAAAAATGCAAAATTACTTAATAAATGATTATTAATTTCAATCAAAATTGTTCACAATTTACATTTCGATATATTTGATATCAAATTATTTACATTTGTAAATAAAAATATTTATTTAAATTGAAAATAGAGACGATATAAAAAAATGTGTTTGAAAATCCCATAGTATTTTGTTTACGTTTCATAGGAAAATAAAAATCTTTATTCCCCTCTTTATATTAGTGATTTGACTTTTTTAGACTGATGTCACGGCTATTTATGTAGTGGCATTGATTCCATCTCATACCACACAATACATATACACACCATCTCGCAAGAAATATATATGCTTGTACATGATAATATAGAAAACAAATAAATGCAGGGGAAAACAAAATAAAATATTTTTACATAACAATCGGTGAGAATATTAATTTGAACTTTGGGAAAGCATAAATCAGAGCGTATGTATATACAACACTATGGTGGTCATGGTATAAAAAAAACAAATTCAAACTATTTGAGCGTTTGGAATTTTTGCAATTAAAAATTTTCTTCTGTATGAAGTGGAGACACATGCCCGTCGTAACAATAGGACTAAGGCTTTAAAAAAGAATCGAATATAAATTTATGCCGGAGACAGATTACATTTTTAAATTTGATCAACTTGATGGTGATGATGGTGAACCTATTTTTGACAACAGTCAACAACAATTTGAAATACATAGCTCCAATTACGTTCCCATATGGTTTCGGCTATATTCTGTGCGACTTATAAAATAATTGCATCTGGAAGTTTTCAATGATGGTCAACTGAATGTTTTAACATAAGCGATTAACAAGCCCTTATCCTATATGGCCAGATTCACAGAGTGGTTCACCAAGGTTATATCTACAATTGAATTTTTTTTTTAACGAATAAATTCAAAGAGATTTCAGCTCATCATCATTCACTGATTTTGTATCTTCTGCAGTTAATTTTTTGTTTGCCTAAGATTGATTTTTTTTAAATTTATTGATTTAATAAACAACTCAATTCTTATCAAATACGATGTCAAATTATTTGGGCGGTATAAAACATTAAATGTGGTTGAATCTTTGTAGTGTCGATATTCCTAATTTTAATGGTTAAACCAGTCACGTCGAGAAGCATTTCCCAATTTTTTCTTTTCTTGCAACAAGCGGTGTAGCGTCCAGAGCCTTTAGCGTGGTTCACAAGCTAGGAGCTTGTTTTTTCTCCCATTGGTTGCTCACACAAATATTGTGAAGTTAGTAAAGTTAAACAACTTTCGATTTTGGATATTACCAACTTATCGTATTTAAATACGTCGACAGAATGGTAAAATATTTAGAGCATTTGAAAATACCAATTGAAGCGGGTATGGCTTTAAAAAAAATCGGATACTTTGGATGTAATCGATAAGCGGTTGGTCGATAGTCCATAACGCAATAACGCCTAAAATAATTCGTTAGATTGTAAAAATGAAAAGGGTGTTCCAATTTGAGGTTAATTTTTAAACTTTTAATAAAAGCCATAAACTATTTGAAAGTATCTAAATTTTTATTTCAAACGTAAATTTTTATTTCATTACGAAGGCTACGGTTTGGTCATAGAAAATAATGTCTTGTAAGTGACTGGCAAGGAATCAAACGGACCCAAATAAAAGATATTATTCAAAATTAGTTGCATGCTCCATCCTATATGTAATAACTCAAGGTAAAATGTAAATGGACATTTTAAAATTGTTCAAAAATAAATTAGGAAAAACGAGATTGTTGTCAACATATAGAATCTACAGGAGGCTTAATTCATGTCCCTTACAACGGATGATTTTGAGATACCATATGTAAGTGACCCATTCCCGGTTACTGATTTCATAAACACAAGTCATTCATTTAAAACTATCGGAACTTGGCTTCATACGAGTATATTTAAAATTTTTGTTGAAATCTGATCCGATTTTAATTTGCATAAATAAATTCGATTTTAGATGCCTTCAGTGGAATCAATGTGGTGAAATATTTATTGTCATAAATTTATTGTTACGTCAAACGCCACAAATGTTGCTCACTGTTATTATTTCTAAGAAATAAATAAAATTTTTGGGGAGTTTTCAATCCTTTTGCATTTGAAATATGTGAACACAAAATCAGTAAATACAAATTCAAACCCTAGTCACCATCATACCATAATAGCAACGTTCGCATTCCATCATAACAGTATTCTGTTATATCATCATACCACCATGACTCTATGCTTTTGAACCATCATACAATCATAATAACGTACCATAGTAACGTCGAACCATCACACCATCATACTGTCAGGCCATGATATCATTGTACCATTCAACCGTCATACCACCGTACTATAACACCATCATTCTAAAGCAAATACCGTCATACCATCAAATGTAATATCTTATAAACAACAATAATACAATAATTCTTTCCATTAATCGATACGATGAAATGTTTCCTAAGTCTGCGTATAACTTTATACGGACCTTTATAGGGAGGAGTTAATCCCGTGCGAACCTTGTCTATTCTTATGAAAACAAAATCGCAGTTGCTAAGCGATTTCGGAAAGAGTACGTCACCTTGTTTGGATTGACGTGGTGTTTTAGGTATAAGGTTGCGCATGGTTTGTCGCAGTTGATCGATGACAGTGTCGGTAGTTGGGAGTGGTGAAGGGGGATTTTCAATAAATAACTCACCGGGTAACTTGATTGTTTGACCGTAAACTAGTTCAGGTGGTGAGCACTTAAGATCTTCCTTCACTTTTGCTCGGATTCCAAGAAGTACGATTGGTATTTCCGAGCTCGGCTTTGAGTTGCCGATGCGGCTTTGAGTTGCCGATGGAAGGTAGTTGTTGATAAAGGTGTTGGCTATGGTTGCAGCTGACGTATTAGTCATGCAGTATGCTTCGGGGCAGCGAGTGAAGCGATCGACACAAGTGAGTAAATATGAGTATCCATTAGATGGCGAAAGAGGTCCTTCGATGTCTATATGGATATGCTCAAATCGACCAGGCGGAATTCCAAATTGTTTATGGGGTGATTTTGTGTGCCGTTGAACTTTAGCACCTTGGCAGGATAAACAAGACTGAACCCAATTTCCTACGTCTTTGTTTATACTGGGGCAGAAGTAGCGAGCGGAAATCAATTTACGAATTGCACAAACTGTAGTCTTGTGTAGTGTGTAGGTTTGCGTTTTGTGCGTTTGCTATTGTTTATAAGTAGAAGTGTGTTTCGACTGTGGCCATTTCATTATCTGTTGTGCGCGATAGTGTATCTGCGACAACGTTGTCGTCTCGGATTACGTTCAGTTTTAGACTGAATTTCTCCTTTCAGAGGTTTATGATCGGTGTATATCACGAAATCCCGACCTTCGACATGATCTAAACTGTTTGACTGTTAGATAAATTGCGAGTAATTCCCAATCGAATGCGGAATATTTCTTGGCATCCGAGAGTTTCTTGGAAAAGAATCCCAGTGGTTCCCAACAATCGTTATTGTACTGTGGTAGTACCGCACCGACAGCAGTATTTGATGCGTCAGTGGTTATGCTGAGCTTTGAGTCGCTCAGCGGGTGTGCCAGAAGTGTTATCTGGGTCAATTCAGTGAATGCTTTTTGACATTAATCAGGCCAAGTGAAATTCTTGGTTGTCTTGGGCTTCTTGAGTAGAGCTTCCAAGTGGCTGTGAATTGGTGCGAGTGTTTGTGCGAGTTTCGGTATAAAACGATGGTAGTAATTTACCATGCCGACCAATCGCTGTATACTTTTAATTGAAGTAGGCGATGGGAACTCGCTAATGACATTAATTCGTTCTTCGGACGGCAGAATATCATTAGGTGTGATCTGGTGACTGAGAAAGCCAAGAGTGGACACTCCTCTTGTTCCTCAGTTTGTGACGCAACAAGAATTTCGTCAATATAACGAGAACGAAATCGAAGTTGGGGCAGATGACCTGCTGTGACAATATGGAGAACCACCTTGTGTTGAACTGGTAAATTATAGTTCGGCTCTGCTGTAAGTAAAGGGAAATTCTTAAGCAGAGTGGCATAGCCGTTGTTGACTGAAAAATGGATCGGAGTTGGTGTGTTATCACGAACCATTGTGGCATTGATTAACAGCTTAGTCGCTGAATCAACCAGTCTTTTGTTTTTGAGGTCAACAAGGAAGCCAAATTTACACAAGAAATCGGCGCCAATGATCGGACGATTCATATCAACTAATATGAAAGCATGAGTGAAGGTTCTTTTGAGTCCGATATCCACTTTGAGCAATTTTATGCCGTAGGTGTGGATTGTGGTATTATTGGCAGCCGATAGAACTAGATCTGGGTCACGTTTTATGAATGAAAACGTGCCCTTGTAAAAAGGTCAGCGCCAGTATCTATTAGAAAAATTAAGTTGTTGTTGTGGTAGTGGAGAAACAAAGACCTAATTTATGGATGTGCGATGATGTCGTTTTTTGATTGTATGATTTGTACGTCCATGCTGGTCGTAGACGCTTTGTTAAAATTACACGGTTCCACACTTCTTCGGGCCGCCGCCCCGAATCTAAAATGGTACCAGCTTTTATCATATCGGCGGTTGCTGTTTCTGGGGCTTACATTTGAGTTCCGTCCATATCCGGATTGTGATCGTCGACCCCTTGAACGACTACGATTGTTGTTGCGACTCATGGCATTTAGTCTGGACTCGATTTTGGCAAGGCGGTCCTCAATCGTAGCACTCTGTGATGTGCTCGCATTTAGGAAACATTGCTGTTATGGTTATTTGACATCGCGGCGTACATTTTGTCAGCGGTGGCAGCCAGGTCAACGAGATCTCGACAGTCTGACTGTGCCAACAACGCTATCCTGAATATTTCAGACATTTTTCGCACCCATAAAGATGTTTTTTTTCTCTCACTGAAATCCGACAAAAAGTGCCCAAAGACGTAGGTGACGAAAATTCAGCGCAGAGATTTATTTTTTTTTGTACCATTGTATCATCAAAATATCACACAATCATAACATCATATATACCATCTTACCAAGATACCATCATACCATCGTACCGTCATACCATCATACCATTATACCATCGTACAGTCATATCATCATACCATCTTATCACTATACCGTCATGTCATCATACCGTCCTACCATCATACCATCCTACCATCATACGATCATTCCATCATATCATCATACCATCATACCATCGTACCATTCTACCATTGTACCATCATACCAGTATACAGGTTTAACACATCAAATTGAACATTTTACATTGCAAATTGAACCTTTCGCATTTCAAATTGTAACTTTTATGTTCCAAATTGAACCTTTAGCAACTGATTATTATTAAATTTGACATGTGCGTTGGAAATAGGATTCTAAAATGATTTTTAGATAAAGTTCTGCAATATGATCAATAAGAATATAACTAAGCTATTTTTAACCGATTATGATGAATTTTGATGTTTCCAATGAACCGAACGAAATGTGACCCAAGAATTAGTTTTAGACAAGGTTGGGAGAAATATGTCAATATGGCTTCTATAAAGTTGTTTGTTTAGTTTTCTGTGAATCATGCAGCTGTTGAAGTTCTTGTGAGACAGCATAAACATACTACTTCAATTACTCAACAATCAATATTATCTCTGTAATAAAGTTTCGGTTAGAAATTTTTCTTGTCAATCCTTCGCTTTAAACTTTGGGTTATGTTTTCTGAGTATTTTCTGTTAGAACGGTAAGTTTAGAAAAATATAGTGTGTGGCGGACACGCGCCGCAGTATTGAAACTACTGAAGGTGTTGTAGAGTTTCGGAAATAGAATCATTATTTTAAATCCTCATTCTCAATCTCGAATTTCATTATAATCGGTTAAGGAATGGCAAAGTTACAACCTACTGGGCCATATTCCAGAACTTTGTCTAAAAATCATTTTAGAATCTCATTTCCAACGCACATGTCGAATTGCATCATAATCAGTTGAGAATTATACAAGTCCATCCTAATTGGCTATATTCCAGCACTGTATCCAAAAATTATTTTAGAATTCCGTTTCCAAAGCAAACGTAGAATTTCATCATAATCGGTTGATAAATAGTAAGTTCCTTCATACTTTTGGCCGTATTCCAAAACTTCATCCAAAAACCATTTTAGAATCCCATTTACAACGTATATGCCAAATTTCATCATAATCTGTTGAAAAATAGACAAGCTCCCCTATATTTGGTCATATTCCAGATCTTTATTATCCACAAATAATTTTATAATCCTATTTCCATGGTGGATGTCAAATTTCACTAAAATAAATAAATAAATTCCATCCTAATTTACCATTCATATAATTTGCCAAATGTTCAATTTCAAATCTAAAAGGTTTAATTTGTCAGTGACAAAGCCGTTCGCGAGCTATCATGGGTGCAGACATCCAGACATCCAGATGTCCAGACAGACGGACGGACATTTTTTTCTTGTACTTTTTTAGACTCAGGAACTTTGAGAACGTCGAGAAAAGTGGTTTTAGACCAACCAAATTTTTCATCGTTTTTGACAGGATTTCAAAACTTTGGTCTTATTAGGACGAAGTAAATTAATAATTTCTACAATCCAGCATTTATTAATAAGTTTCTTAAAAAATATGTAACTTATCTTCCAATGTGGCTGAATTGTTAAATAATGGTGTTTAAATGGTCCATTATACGTAGTTCCACATCGAGGAAATCTTTCAACAAAAACTCGGCAAATTTTCCAAAAATTACTTAAACGAAATGTACATATATACTCGTATACACAAAACAATGCATTTCAATATGCTGAAAAAAATTTAAACGGCCGTCTCAATCAGAATCGATCACAATCTCAGAGTCGAAAGAAGTAAACCAATTATGGAAGAAAAGGAACAGTTCCAATAAAAAGTACAGCTATTTTCATTTGAAAAATATAAGAAACTGGTCATGATACTGAAAAGATATAATTTCTCCTTTTCCCAATGATGTGAGATTTTAAATCAAATTCACCAGGGAAAAGAAGACGTATAGCAACCAATATTTGGTTTGCTTTTAGTGTCCGATTTTTTTTTCACATCAATATCCCGCTTCAACTGCTACTTTCAAATACCCTAAATGTGGAAAGAGTATAAAATTGAAAAAAGATCTTAGCCTTCCGTCGACGTATTTAAACCATTGTTAAACTTTACTGCTTACAATGCCTACAACTTTTATGGTAATTTCGCAACAGAAGAACTTGACGGAGAGCTTGACGATAAAAGTTACTGAAACTAGTTTTGGCATTGGCAGCATAAGCAACCAAATTTCAAATAGCTAGGTATATACAATTTTCTTGTTCAGCGAACGAAATTTACTTCAAAAATTATTTGCATTATGTCGTAATGACAATTAAAATTGTCACGATAGTTGCTAGTGGTAGTAGTGGAGTGAAAACTGCCTTGATAGAGATAGTTTAGTTTTGCCATAGCTTTTTTTCGGAATGAGTTTCGGGGTAGCTTCAAATACATTTGCATGACCCTGTGGCGATCAAAATCGACATGTAGTTTGTATATGATGGATGGAAAATTCAACAAACAATTTTCAAAATATTTTGCAGAAAATACATTACACAATTTTGATGGATTGAAGTTGTGGTTGAAATTCGCGGGCCGAAAATATAATGCTCCGGCTTCTTCATTTTTATTAAATCAAATATGTGGTGAGCACAAGGCTGGGCAAATTACATTACACTGAGTAATTAAAATACTTTTCCGAGTTACAGCAAACTCAGTAATTAAAATACAAATTACAATTACTTTCGAGTAGAGTAATTAAAACACAAATTACAATTACATACTTTACATTTGTAAATTGATAAATTTGATTTGACAAAATTCATTTAGTGAAAAAACGTATCATTAGAAAAAGATTATTAAGATTAGCTTTTAAGCTGATGACTCTGGAACCAAATTTTAATAAGCCTTGTAAAAATTTAAATAAGAAATTTCAAAAACTGGGGTAATTAAAATACAAATAACAATTACTTAGAATTTAAGTAATTAAAATACAAGATACTGTTACTTGGAGAATGTGTAATTCAAATATAAATTACAAATTGTAATCTGTATTTTAATTACGTAATTCAAATACATGTAATTCGTTACTGCCTAGCCTTGCCTAATTAAAAAATCCTAATCCATACGAATCGTTCGTTTAGTAAAAGCTCTAGAAAATTATATTTTTGAAATCGCATTCAACTCTCAAGGGGCAATATCTTCCATTACCAACAATGATGATAAAGGTTTGGCTAGCACTTGGAATAGGACCTTTAATTACCTAATTAAAAAACCCTAATTTCTAAGAATCGTTCGTTTAGTTCTACAAAATTTCATTTTTGAAATAGCACTCAACACTCAATGGCCAATATCGGCAATTGCCAACAATGATGACAAAGGTTTGGCTAGCACAAGGAATAGGACCCTTAATTACCTAGTCAAAAACCCTAATCCATACGTATCGTTCGCTTAGTAAAAGTTCTACAAAATTATCTTTTTGAAATCGCACTCAACCCTTAAGGGCCAATATCGGCAATTGCCAACAATGATGACAAAGGTTTGGCCAGCACTTGGAATAGGCCCTTTAATTACCTAATAAAAAAACCCTAATTTATACAAATCGTTCGTTTAGTAAAAGTTCTACAAAATTACATTTTGAAAAAGAACTCAACCCTCAGGGCCAATATCAGCAATTGCCAACAATAATGACAGAGGTATGGCTAGCACATGGAATAGGCTCTTTAATTACCTAGTTAAAAACCCTAATCCATACGAATCGTTCGTTTAGTAAAAGTTCTACAAAATTATCTTTTTGAAATCGCACTCAATTCTCAAGGGCTAATACCGGCCATTGCCAGCAATGATGACAAAGGTTTGGCTAGCACTTGGAATAGGCCCTTTAATTACCACAAGTCAAAGCACTTGGAATAGGCCCTTTAATTATCTAGTCAAAAACCCTAATCCAAACGAATAGTTCGTTTAGTAAAAGTTCTACAAAATTATACTTTTGAAATAGCACTCAACCCTTAAGGGCCAATATCGGCCATTGCCAACAATGATGACAAAGGTTTGGCTAGCACACGGAATAGGACCCTTAATTACCCAATTAAAAAATCCTAATCCATACGAATCGTTCGCTTAGTAAAAGTTCTTAGCACATGGAATAGGACCCTTAATTACCTAATTACAATACTGGGCAAATTACATTACACTGAGTAATTAAAATACTTTTCCGAGTTACAGCAAACTCAGTAATTAAAATACAAATTACAATTACTTTACATTTGTAAATTGATAAATTTGATTTGACAAAATTCATTTAGTGAAAAAACGTATCATTAGAAAAAAGATTATTAAGATTAGCTTTTATGCTGATGACTCTGGAACCAAATTTTAATAAGCCTTGTAAAAATTTAAATAAGAAATTTCATAAACTGGGGTAGTTAAAATACAAATTACAATTACTTAGAATTTAAGTAATTAAAATACAAGATACTGTTACTTGGAGAATGAGTAATTAAAATACAAATTACAAATTGTAATTTGTATTTAAATTACGTAATTCAAATACATGTAATTCGATACTGCCCAGCCTTGGGTGAGCACAAAATATATTGCATACTGACGTATACGAGATTTGTGTATGTTATGAACAAATGGCAAAAGTGATAACGTGGAGAAAGCAAGACAATGCAGTAAAAATGTATAAGATTGTCATTGAAGACGAAGAGTCACCAATGAATTTAAGTTATATGGGGCAAGTATTTAAAGATGTTAGGTCCCTTGATTTTAAATGGCTTAATAAGGAAGCTGTTGCAATAGGCATTTTTCTAGGGTAGAATTTTGTAACTTCGCAAATCAACAAATACTCGTAAAAGTCACACGCCGAGTCGAACTGATACTACCGACTGTATTATTATTTTCAGAGTTTCAACAAGCGATAAATCCTTTTTGTATAACCCTTTCATATAATTATGTAACACCGCATCCAATTAAATAAGAACCAACAAAAAAAAAAAACCTTCGCCATCATTATATTTGGGTAGAATATGTACATTTCCTAATTATGATCAATAAGTTTTTGTTTTTCACACAATTTGGTTGTTAAGCAACTGCAAAGTTAAACCAACAACATCGCGCGTCAAAAATAAATACCTTTCGAAAAACGCCAATATAATTATAATAATTACACGTATACTCGTATATGTAGGTACATCTGTATATGTATCCGATTTTAGCACCACAAAAAACCAAATATTAACGATATTGAGACGAAAACATCTTGTTTGAAGTATAAATTATCGACTATAACACCTTTTTGTGGTTCGTTATAGTTAGTTATAGTTTATAACAAACAGTTTAACACTTCGGAACTATATAATTTGGTGAATTTAACCAATTTTTATGATTTATACACAAATTTATTAAGACACAGAAAACCATTAAAATGTAAAGATTTTTGTAATGTAATTTTATATATATAGGCGATAATTATACAAAAGATGTGCATAGTAAGAGGCGAACCCGATTTAATAATATTCGCACATCCCAGGTGATCGTATATAACACAGACACCGAAATCTAATTGAATTATCCATTAAGATGGCTACAAATCATATCTGAATGACAGTGACAGTTTTTCCCGTCCGTCCGCAAATAAAACAAACCCTTTTTTGTGTACCTCAACATTATTTCCTTTTGTAATAAACAACAATTTTTTGATAGTTTTGTCAATTTTTTGTTGATCCTAAAACCAAAAAAAAAACTGTTATATGTATGTAGTTGAATTGAAACATTGAAAAAGAGTTAAATTTGCCAAAAGGATACAAGCACATCAGAAATACAAAAAAAAAAAAAAAAATTATTGATGACATGATCGAGAGGTGAAATGATATCAAGATTTTTTTTTTTTGCAATTCAAAAGACACAAAAACCAACAAAGAGTTGAATGCAAAGGAACTATTTATCATAAATGTATGATGATGATACAGATGTTTCTTCTTTTGTGCCGATGAATAATAAACGGTTTTGGTTGGAAATGTTTTATTGTTCAAAATTTGTGTTCCTTTTATTTTTGCATCTTTTTGCGATTTACGATTCCCACACTCTTTAAATGTACTTGCAGTGATGTATATATACATACGTGTATGCACCTACATATGATGTCATTAAATTGAATTAAACAACAGAAGAAGCAACATTTCATGCTACATTCAGGTGGAATCACGATGCCAGTTTTGCACTTCACGAAACATTGCCATCAGACAAATTATGTCAAGAACTATGTGTCACGAAATATCTGGATTTTCTGTTTCGACTTACATATATCACATTAGGGGTGAAAACAGAAACATTGAGCAGTTTAATTGCTAAAAGTTGGAATACTATCTAACCGAATGTTGAAAATGCAACTATGGAACTTCAAGGAATATAGCGATCGCTTGTTGCAAAGCATTGAACAAGCGGAACTGCATAACGAATCAACGACGAGAGACGAATGTGTGCTTGTGAACGAAAATGGAGATCTACCGTTTGAGTGGACTCTCAACATAAATATTTTCAATAATAATTTAAATCCATTAACGTATATCATATTGCATCGATATAATGAAGCAGTATGGCTGCAAAATTGGTGAATTGGGGGCTTTTTTTGAAAAGGCGGTCTTTTCAGTAATATTCAATCCTGTGTATATTATTATGGGAAAATTGAGTCAGCAATAAATCGTTAATTGCAATCCGTAGTTGCAAGTGTAGGCCGACAATCTCAGCTATATTCGTTTTCATTAGAAGGAAATTCAGAAGTGCAAGATGGTGTCTCTTTGACAGTTCTGTTATCATCGCCAAGGAACTTGCAAAATCGATGCATTGATGCGATGGCGATGTGAGAGTCACACAGCTAATCTGAAATGAAACGAAATTAAACTGAAACTTGAAGAAAATTTAGCAGATTGCTTTATTTGTATCTGAAACTTGTGATAAATATTTTTTACTACTAATTTTTGAAATTTATTTGAAAATTTTTTTACTATGCTGTGTAATAAATGTTGGGAAATTTCTCCGCCTCATATATTTTTCTAGAAATACGAAGATTAAGAGATAGAAAATGACCACTTTTGACATCAATGGTATACCTAAAAGTAAGCTCCATGGTTTTGTTTAGGTTTATATAAATGAGAAAGATTAATGAAATGTTGAATAAATTCAAAAATTTAGATTCATGTTATTGTAAAGAAATTGCTGGCTCCAGAGAGGTATTCGGAAAATAAAGATAATATTTTTGAAAATTGGACTGTTTGTAAAAATAAGTGTAAGTAATGCGAGTAGAATAAGCAGATATGAGATAATAACATTCGCATATAGTGTAGGTAAAACCAAAAATATTAACCTTTCACATTCATGAACAATTTCTAATTTCTGGAAAATTTTAAAATTTTCTGAAAATAATTAGCAATTGCTACAGGAAATGCTTGGTGATTTTACAGGAAATGCTTAACAATTTTACACGAAATGCTTAGCAATTTGGCAAAAAACGCTTAGCAAATTTTCGATCAAATACTTACCAATTTTATATGAAACGCTTCTATGATTTTACAGGAAATGCTTAGTGGTTTCACAAAAATGCTTAACAATTTTACAGGAAATGCTCAACAATTTTCGATGAATTTTATAGGAAATGACTATCAGCTATTCACGCACTCTTATGCTGTGTGCCTCAGAAGACTTTTCAAACTAAACTTTTGTAAGACCCAGTAATTCATGCAATATTTAAATAGATGTCACTAGGTTAAAAGTATTCAATTGTGCCTTACAGCCAACTAAACTTTTCAGTGTCTCATTTAAATAAATGTCGTCTAATAAAAAATAAACCGAGTCGTTTATTAAAAGTATGTACATAATTCAAAATAATATATATATATATATATATATATATATATATATATATATATATAAAGGTTGTTCAAATTTGAGGTATCTTTTTAAATTTTAAATAAAGTACATTGGTTCCGGTTAATAATGAAAAAGAATGCCGTTCAAGTGGCCTCCTCTGCTAGCTCGGCAGGCTGTCAATCTTTTACCAAAATGTTGAATAACTTTGCGCATAATGATAGCTCAATTAGTGATATTTGCTCGATGATGTTGTCTTTGAGGTGTTGAACAGTTTGAGGATTATCTGTATAAACTTTACTCTTCAAGAAACCCCATAAGAAGTTCAATGGCGTTAAATCGTATGATCTTGGTGGCCAATTCACGTCTGTTTTTCGAGAAATTATTCGATTATTAAACTTCTCTTTCAAAAGATCGATTGATTCCATTGCTGTGTGGTATGTTGCACCATCCTGTTGAAATCACATATTCTGCGCATCAATATCTTCCAATTGTCTCCATAAAAGTTGTTGGTTTGAGGCTTAATTGCTGTGAACGACGACGAATTGATGTCCTTGGCTCTTCAGCAACACTTGTTCTCACAGCTGCAATATTTTCACTTGAACGACCACTACGATAAAAAATTCTGCTTCTCTGATCTTGAACTGAACCAGTTTCTTCACATTTACCAATGATAAGTTTAATAGCATGGTTTGTCATACCATTTTCTCTACCGTATTTTGAACGAAATTTTCTTCCAACTTCTGAATAACTGTCACCATATTTAAAATAAACTTTAATAAGGAAAACACGTTATTCACTCGTGTAGCGATCCATTTTAGCTAACCGAAATGTTTGTACTTGTCATCTCGCAAATGGTACTCTAGTACCAAAAATATAAATGGCGGAATATTTAAAAAGATACCTCAAATTTGAACAGCCTTTATATATATAATTTGTGAGGTTATGTTATGGTAATAATAATATGTTACTGTAACATTATTATTTATTTGTAGATAACAGGAAACTATAACAAAACTGAAATTTGCAAGCATATATTTGCTAATGATAATGCTTATATCCGCAAATACTTAAGACTGTCTGCTCATTCACTTAATAAAATATGCTGTACATTCGCCCACCAAAAAACTTTTAATTGTTTCAAATTTTCAGTGGAGCGAGCTATAGGCTCACTGGTATAAGTTTGAATTGATATATTGATATACTGTGAGAACCATTATTCACAAAATTCTTGATATGTTTGTGAAGCTTGCTCACATGCCTCATAAAAATTGTTGTACCGACTGCGTTACACATATATAAATCGGAAACTTGATTACATTATTAATTTAATGACAGTATGCGATATTTCTGGTAAATTTATTAATATTTATTGTGTATACCCCGGGTTCCGTACATGACGAAAGGGTCCTATGTAGTAGTCAATTATATCGCAAACAAACATTCCTACCTCATGAATTTTTTTCTATTAGGTGACGGTGGATTTAAATGTTCATTATATATCCGGCAGCTAGGATCGGAGTTTTGAAGGAAGGAGGATCCTCAAATCGACAAATAGCTGAAAAAATTGGTAGAGGGAAAACCGTTATTGGATCCTTTATCAATAATATTATAAATTATGGTAAAAATAGAGAAGGACGCATTGCGGGGGCTACAACGCCCACGGATAAACGCGATCATTCGATCAGCTTCAAATTCATGCTTATCAGCGTAAAAAATAAGGCAAAAGCCGGAGTCAAAGCTAGCTTACCAACGGCTCGACGTGTGATTAACAATGCTACGCATTTTAAATTGAAAAAACTCCAAAAGAAACCTCCTTTGAATGCATCACGCAAAGCAACCTGATTGGAATTTGCCAAAAACCACATGTCATGGAAGCAAGAATGGAACCGGGTTGCATTTTCAAACTCATGGAAATGAAACTGATGCCCGCCAGAACCATCCAAATTAATTTTTTTTTTTGTTTATGTTATGTCGTTTTCTTTTTCTTTTTTCGACTTTTTCAAAAAATCTCAATTTTCGTGTCCCAATAGAAGACGAAAAAATATATCAATTTTTTTTCATTGTATTGGTGATTTTTTTTTGATTTTTGCGATTTCCACCATATTGAAATGTCAAATACAATTTATTTAGAATTTGATTTCAATTTGTGCTAGTTTGTCAAATACAATTTAAAATTAAACAAATGGACATTGATTTAAACGATTTCACAGTTTTGTTGGGCACCAACAATGAAGTCATGCTCGAAGACGGGCTTGTTTTACTACAGAACACCAATAGTAAGTACAATATTTCAAAAATATTGTTAATAAAATTTAATTAAAATAAAATGTTTTACAGGCGGAAAAATTGTGAAAGCAAATTATGGTGAAATTGCCACTTTTTACAATTTAGTTTGTAATTTTACAGAAGGTGTGTATCCTCGGTGATTATAAAGGAGTTAATAATTAATTGTGTATAAATATGTATTTGAAATTTTAGGTAACATCGAAGAGGCAACTAATGCATCGAGTTCTGATGTTCCTCCAGATGAACCATGGTCTCCGATGTCTGTGCAACGGATGAACAAATTGCTTGAAGTGTGATTGATATAAGCCCATGCCGATTGATGTATGTTGACCTAACTTTATGTACAGGCTTCCGAATATATATGTAGCATCCGTCTATGCAGCCTATCACGTTTGGAAAACCTGCGATCTGAAATTATACGACATAAATTATATTTCCAAGCAAATAAAATATTCTATTGTTATACCTGTTCGCTCTGGATTTCTCAATTTTTTCCGACTCCGTATCAGGAAATTTGATAAATTCTGTTGATATTTCAAATAAAAATTCTAAAAAAAATGTCATATGCCTATGAGCTGCGGATACCGTTATATTAAATAAATTGGAGACTTCTCTGTACGTCTCTTTGTTTCCTGCAAACCTTTAAGTTAGGTTATTATTATTCTAAAAATATATTCTAGGGAATTTATTTATTACCACAGAAAAGCTAAACACTGAGATTGTGCAGTTATTGCTTTTCTTCTGCCATTCGTTTTTATCTTGTAGTACGCCGAATCTTGGTACTTTTGAATTAAGGCATTGGCTGTCTTCCTTGATACTCGGAAGTTACGACGAAACTGTAAATATATAACATTAAATAATTATTTGACACACAAAAATATATAGACATTGTTGTTTCAACTTACTTCATCTTCGGAATATTTATTAACAATGTCTTTAATAAAATTTTTAACTCGGGTCTTCTGTGCCCTTTTAAATAAATTTGCTTGAATTTCTAAAAATTCATCTCCTGAAGATGAATCAAGCAAACTTATGTTTGAAGATGATGACGATGACGACGACGATGATGATGACGATGATAAACATTCACTTAGCACTACATCCATTTTATTAAACACTAAAACTTCTTTTTTATTAATATAAACACACAAAAACTCTATTATAGGCACAAATGGAAAATAAATTATTGAATGAGCTAGAAATGTCTTTTTGACATTTATCATTTGTTGGTGTTACTATTTGGTGGTAAAGTGGGGATAAATTTATCAAAAAATCTCAATTTCAGAAAATCGATGTACATCAAAAATATATCAATGTTTTTTGGTCAATAGAAATTGAAAAATCAATGTTTTTGACGTACATCAAAAATGTATTGATGTTTTTTGGTCAATAGAAAACGACATTAGTAATTTATTTTTATTTAATTTGTTTTTGATATTCAATTACATTTACTTACTACGTATTTTAAAAAATGTACATGTGTCATACAAATTCAAAAGTCGTCGAAAAGTAACCTAATAAACTACCTTTTCACTAAGCATCTATGAGGAAATAGTGAAAGCTTCAAAATTTGAAAAGTTTAGTTTGAAAAGTCTTTTGAGGCACACAGCATTACACTCCCAATAACACTCATTGTATAATTACGCAATTTAGTTTTACAACAAAAATTACAGGAAGAGAATTAAATCATGTCCCAGTTGACAAAATGCGCCCTCATAACAGCGAATAACGAAATCTTTATTCTTTGAAGTAAAACGCTAAGGCGACTACATCAATCACAAAATGAATTTATTTTTTATGTGTCAAAAATGATCCTAGGATTTGACTATGATAATGTGGGTGTGGGGGTATTTTCAAATAAATGTCAAAAATTAATGACACAGTCTTAGTAAATGATATAATTATATATATATATATATATATATATATATATATATATATATATATATATATATTTATATATACAGTCGCGGAGCCGGCAATAAAGACAACGCTAAAGAGGAAAAGTTATTAGAAGAATGTAATGCACGAAGAAGACGTTCAAGAGGACTGGAATTTGCTGAAGCTTACAACTAATTCTTAAAAGAGGAGTATATTATGCTCTGTGATACACATTCTGTCAATAAATTACCGAGAATTGTTCATTTAAAATGCTCGAGCGGATTTAAAAATTTGTTTTCCTAGATTGGTAGGGCTGTCTTTCAAAATGATGCCACCGCGATCTATCAATCAGTTTCTTTACAGGTTAGTTAATTCAGTCGACCTTATTAGTGCACGATAATTTTTACAATGAACGAAATTATTGAACAAAGGGTTTGCCTTAAATTTTGTGTTGGAAACGAAATTTCTTGTACTGATGCGAAAAAGTGACCGAAATTATGGGAAAAAACTTTTGGATTTTACACGACGATATAAAAAATGTTTCGATGATTGGAAAAACTCTACCATATGTGAATATCCTCGAATGGGAAATAGTTTGAGGTCGATAAAAAAATTGTTTATGTCAGAACTTAAAATTTGTGTTTTATTTAACAATTCCCGGTACTTTTTTGACACAATGTATGTAAGTCCAGATGAACATAATTAGCCAAAAACCGCAATCATTTGGTATCGGAGGTGGTTAATACCTCTTTGGAAAAACGATTCAAGTACATCAACGCCTTGACAGCAGAGAGAATGGAAGAGGACTTAGTTTCATAGAAAATATAATTTGAATGAAATACCTCATCTATAACACATAAATTCTTCTTCGCGTGATACGAGTTTACACGTAATCATTTGATCATCAATCTCACGCTAATCATATTGAGAAGTCTTAATACAACCACTATGCGAGAATATTTATTAAAATTTCTTGAAAGGACATCGACTCATAAAGATTTAAGATTTCGTTTGGAATCCAAGTGTTAGCACATTAATTTTTGGTCTTTTGTCCTTCGAATCTACTTACACTGAAAAACATTTCTAAAAATTACCGTCTGCACTTTTCATCTAGCCGAAGACCGCTTTAAGCTATAATCCTCAATTATATAAACCAACTAAATCATTTAGCCAAAAGATCCATTAGTCCAAATCCTTTTTAATTTGTTTCATTATTATGCGATCTAACGCAATTATTTGCACATTAAATTCTGAAACTTCTCTAAATTGGATTAAAACAACAAAACACGCGGTGGTCTGTTTAAATATTATTTGGGTCCCTAATGGACTTGCTTTTGCAAATCTTCTAAAATTACTAAACAAATGTACGGTCGTATTTATGTTAAAAAAAAAAACAACAACAACCAAAAAGGACGGAATGAAATCCTTAAATATTCATTTTTGCATAACATGCGTCTACTCATACCTACCTGTAGCATTTTTACATATAGTATTTGATTTTGTATATCTGTATGTCATTTGCGTAACATTGTAACAATAAGCGCCCGAATTGAGATCTCTGTCTCTCTATACATTTAATAGAGATCAAATACGAATACACAACTGAATTAAATATTTTAATAGAGAAAAAATTTTTTTTTCTTTTAATTGTTCGAGACGAAGTCTCGGTGCGGACCTATTGTAAAATGCGAACACCCTTTCCATCTCTCCACCAGCTTTTGCAGTTTCACCATCATATCGCATCGTATCGTAAACGCAGCTGAATCGAATTTTGTGTTTTTTTTTTTTTTTGAATACACAGATCGCATAATGAAATGGGTACGCGTGCCTTAAAATATGTTTTACGAATAGTCGTCTCGCATATATGGTGTATGTTGTAGTTGTAGGTTGATGTATTATTATTCTAATTATTATGAAAAAAAAAAGTTTTGGTAGGTTATGGTAATACAATATATTAGCACCTGGATAAATCATAAAATGTAAAAAAAAATATTTAAAATGCACACATAAAATTTATGTATTATGCTATATGAATATTCGTTTTGTTCAGCATACATACCATATATCTGTTTGTGCACACGCATTTGAAGGTAACAGGCAGATGATTTTTTGTTTATTATTCAATTTGATTAAAAAGATTTTTTTATTATTTTTGATTATAGGTTTTTGTTGAGGAACTCGGTTATTTATAAAATGGGTTAAATAGAACGAAGTCATTATGTATCTACGGGGGAGTACAAACTAGGGCAATATTTCAGCTGAATTGACTTTGCAGTACGATGATTTTTAATAATTTTTGATGAATCACCAAAAATTACACAAAATTTTGGATTTAGATGGTGAGAATTAGCATTTAGTAATTCCATATATTCAGTCATTTCTTTAGGTAAGGGGAATCCTAATATTTACAAGGAGAGCCCTACAAATAATTATTTGATAATAACATTTGCCGTTATCACAGCAATCTATAAGATCTTCGCTTCTTTCCGGTTCAAAGAATTTCCGCTTATTTAAGAAGCTTCAGGAATCTTTGAGGTGACCTGGTCGTGTATTCAGCACAGTTCTCAATAAATAACATCCCCGTGTGGATCCTTGTTGTAAACCGTTGTGTAAGTTGAATGCTTAACTGGAAATTTCTGTGCTATTGGTTGTTAAAAATTTTGTATTGTCCAGCATCTCGTGTAATAAGATGGGGATGGAATTTCATTTTGATCAAAAAAAAAAAAAAAGTTTTCACCGGTGTGTAGTATTTCACAAAAGTGTAGCTACACAAAATCAACGAAAAGTGTACGTTTACTGAAGTAGGCCTACATAAAAAAGTGTAATTAACCATTAGAACCAGGTATGAGCGAAATTTTCTTAAAGTGGATAGATCAAGCTTTCCGGAAATATTCTTGTCATTTAAATAAAAAGACTTGGGCATGTTCGACGCATTTTTAAGAATTTTGAAAAAGGCTAAACCTGTTGAAGAGGCTGCTAAACTATGACCATTTCCTAAAATTTCAGAGATGTTACTACGTGTGACTATATAGGTTTATTAAACCCAGAATGATAACCCAGAATGTTTAGGTGCTATTGCTCGACGGAACTGAGTTATACGTTGTACCTCATTTTTTCCAATCTCCAGTCACTGTATGGGTTTATATTGGCGAACATTTTCGGACCTGGTTTTATAGCCTCTATTTTTTATATTCCGGGTTATCAGTTCATTTATTCGCTTTATTTCTGACTTTAGTGTTCTAATCTATTGCATTTCATTGGAACCACTTCTTTTACATCTTTTGATACACGTAACAATTCTGGTTTTATAGTTACATAGGCGTTATCTCGTCTTCTAATTTTGGGTGATTAAATTAGAGATGTTAATTATGTAGATGTCGAGTTCTGCATCTGTTAAATTTCGATCTTTCTGGATAATAGTTGTTTGGTTGCTATCTTTCAGATATCGCTTGTATTTAGTAGAGAGTTTATTTTGCAACACAATACGTTGTTGTTGTTTGTGTCAATAGACACTACATACTTGCCAGATCAAGGTAATTTCCGGACCGTAAAAATGTTACTTCATCTGGTTTATACAGTTTAACTCTGTATTCGATTTCATTATCTATTTGCCAACGAATGAACTTTGCGCCTCGTGGGTTGTTCAGTTGGTGTTGCTTTAGTCCAATGTTTCGAAGAGCTTGTTCCAGTCCTTTTCGAATTGTTCATCTGCCGCCAATTTAATGCTGCGCGAACAATATATCGAAATGATGAAATGCATGGAGTTGTTGTTTAAATTTATTTTCAGAATTGTCTGTCATTTCGATTCCATTGCCATATTGTTGTTCATTTACTTTGACGTGTTGTTATTTGAATTTATCGTTTGTTAGTATTGCTGTTCCTCCTCCTTTGTCCTCTGAGACGGTGATTGAGCTTGGTCTTGATTATAGCGTAAGTATGGCTGAATTTGAGTTGGTGGACTCTTCTTGTGATGTTAACAATCGAATTTACGTTAAGTGCTATGATCTTGAGATTCATAGCTTATTATTGATAAACTCTTGTTCATCCTTTTTCGGTATATCAGCGTTGACTGAAACACTCGTGGTGCATTTATGTTTCAGCGCTTCTCACTAGTTTTTTGTTTCAACTTTTGGAGAGTTTGTTGGTAAATCGGTCAAACTTTATATGACGCTATACAATATATGATTGAGCCTTCTATTTTATCTGTGTCGAATTGATCTGAACATTTCATACATCTTTAATCCAGATTACAGTAACGTTAATAGTTGTTTCGTTTTCTTTGATAGTTAATTGCTTTTATTTCGTCAATCCGGATTAAACTTGTGTTTGGTTAAAACTGTGCAATATAAAGCGGTAGTTTCTATCTCTCCTCTATAGAGAGTGTTTGGTCTTTAGTTGGGTGATACTTAAAATTTTGCTATTACTCATATTTTCGTTATGTAATTTCAGCTCATAGGCGCTTTCCTTGGGCGTGTAAGAGAAGAATCTGGTATTCACTTCCTTGAAAACTTCTTTTAATTTATGGTATTGCTACATATTTTAATTCGTCGTATTTGAAACTTCTCGATTTCTATACATTTTAAACGTGTGATCGTATTTTTGATTGATTGGTTGTTAATATGGATCGGTGGAGGTTTGACCTGTTTATGCTGTTTTTGGCCTCTGTTGGCCCGTTTGTAGTTGTTTTCCGTTTCTATTTCTTTTAAATTATCGATTGTACATGATATTCTTTCGATGTCGGCCTGTACAGTAGCGAATACATTTTCTCTCAAAGACGCGGATACGTTGCAGTGAAACCATATGGGGCAATCGTATAGGCCTTATCAGACCTTGATAGCATATTCTTTTAACTTTTGGACCCACGAATCTAGAATATAAGATTTATTTATTTAGGTAGAAGGCATTTTTTGCTTTGATTCATGTGATTTGTCAGATGTCAGAATTGGTCGTTATTGATTTCCAAGTATTTCACTGAAAAATTTGTTCGATGCCAACCTTGAGGTTATTTCGATTTCTCCTTGGCCAGCTGCCATGGTCTTCTGTCTGAGTGTTATTATTGAGGATTTTCTTGTTAGACCCTTATTGTAATCGTTTATAAACAGTAAACATTCTGTTTGGCGAGATGCTTCAATTAGTGGTAATAAATATCCCGTTATACAGCATATCCGTATCGAATTTCATTTTGCTTAGTTTAAATATTAGACCATCTAGCCAGAAATGCTTAACGGCTGACGTAAGTTACAAAACTTGGCATTTCGATGGAAATGGAAGTCAAAACTGAATTAAGATGAAGTTGAGGAATATAGCGAAATAGGATATGACTTGGTTAATTCTTAACCGATTTTGATGAAATTTATTTGTGTGTTGGAAATTCGATTCTCATATGAATTTAAATGAAGTTCTGACAGCCAATTATAAAATGAGATTCTACGATGTTCTGGGATATAGCCAATTAGAAATATAAATTTAGATAAAGTTCTGATGGCCAAATGCATAATTCTTAACCAATTGTACGATGAAAATTCCTTTCAAAAATGAATTTAGTTAGATGAAGGTTTGGAATAAACTTTCACAGTTATTAACTGATTTTGATGAAATTTGACAATAGCCGATGAAACTGGAATTCTAAAATGATTTCATGGAACTTGAATGAATTTCATTGGAACCCTGAATGAATTTTTAACTTTTGATGAATTTCGACATATGCGATGAAATGCGATTCTCATGATGAATTCGAGAATATGGCCAATTAGATCTGATCATTTTGGATAAATTTCATGTTGGTATCAAAATTATTGTATTTCTTGGAGCCTTTTCGAACTTTTAAATGCTTTTTCAAATTGGGAAGCAGCTCGAGATATACATAGATAATCTAATGACTTCCAAAAATATCCCCATTTTTCATGTGGAATAATACGAATCGCATTTTTTAGTTAAAAATCGGGTAATGCAAATTGAGCCATATTCTGAGCTGAGCGAGATGACTTTAAAACGTTTCCATCTTGAGTAATTCCTTCCTCCTCAATTAATTTCAAATTTTTTTTGTGTTTTATTTTTTTACCGATTGACTCATTCATTAGTTATGCTCATACATAATTGTCCCTTTTGCTTAAATTGGTATTCATAAAACTGTGTACGAGTTTCTTTCACCAAATTATCAAGTTTTTTTTTTAAATTATAAACTTTCCCGAATTTTTTATTGTAAGTGGTGAGCTTTGTGCTTTCTATATAATTTCGTTGTTTTCTTAATTTCACTGCTCATATTTTGGACATCAAAGTTAAATTCGCTCGCTAACGAAGTAAGGAGAGATTTTCATCAAGCGACCAAAAAATAAGGTGATTTTCTTGAATTTTTTTTTTTTTTGTGGAAGGATGTAAATAAACAACTTAAAGTTTTTGACGGTTAGATTTATTGAGTTTTAAAGTACAAAAAAAAATTACTTTAGGAATAATAACTTCATGGGAATAGCTTGTAAGCGTATAATGTCACCTTCTCAAAAAAATGTGACTGATCGGTCTCTACTGTAGCACTCTTGTAAAAATTTTCTCAAACCAAAAAACCAAAAATGTTTATAGATTGTACCAACAATATCAATAAAAAATCGTAAATTAAAAAAATGGCGGACATGCAATTTTTCGGTACCGTTTTAAAGTGCTATAAAAAACAGCAAATATTATCTGCATTTAGGTTTATCCTCCAATAAATTAAATGAACTTCAAAATAAAATCGTGTCAGTCGTGATTAGGTATATTTCTAGGAAGAAAGGTAGTTTCCACAATTTCTTCTTGATTTTTATGAACATCACAATGATTCTTCGCAAACTGCTTGGAAGCAAAGCAATTTAGTATTAGGTCCCTTTTACAAATCTGGGTCATCCTTTTTCAAATCAAATTCAACCTTTTCTAAGCAAAAATTTATTTACAACAGGTTGAATTTGTGTTCAAAAGGTTGAGCTTGAAGTGCAAAAGGGGTAAATTTGGAATGCAAAATGTTTATATAAATAAATAAATGTCACTTCAAACGAGTTTAGTGAATTTTCTTCACAATCTAAATTGCTGTCAGAACTTAGCTAGAAGCATTTTTATTTTTATTGGGTCGCATTACATTAGCAACGGAGAAGAAATTGTTGAATCTTTCTTAGGAAAACACCGAACAGCACGAGAATCCTAACGACAGGAACAATTTCTTCTTTCTCTAAAAATTAGACCACCACCTTTTCTTATAAATTTCCAAGAAATGTCTCATTTTGCTTGCCCCCCCCCCCCGGCTGCAAGTGCTGCGGGTACCTAGTTACCCCGCTGTATAAATGATGCAATATTATTTTTATATATTTTTGGGGGCAATATCGAGAATCGAGTTCGGACAGTGAGAATTTTGGCCAAAAATTCAATTATTTTATGAAAATTAGGCGGTGAATAACAATTGCTTAAGTAAAAAAAAAGTAAAAATTGTGTTTACAGTTCAAAATTGGAATTGTTTACAATAATTTCGAATGTCAAATTATCAGCTAGCTCAATTTAAAAATGTTCAACTAGGTGGAATCCGTCGTCAATCGTCAATAGATCATGTTTAAATGTCAAATTTTCTTAAACCGCAAGGGCTACCATCTTTCGGAAAACTCCGAAAGCAAAAGCAACTTTCACATAATGCTGCTAGGTGTCCCTAAAAATTTGCTGTCAAAAATTGTATGACATTTTTATTTGTGCATTTTGAAAACATAAGCAAAAATATTTTCGTGTTATAAAAGTGATTATTATTATATATGTGATAATTAAATTGGACGTGTTCAGTCGGGCAAAAGTGATAAAAAATATCATGATATTTTTTTTACTCATTTATCACAAAAAAAAACAATTTTTTTATGGTTTTAGGTGTCAAAATAAGTACATATTTGAAAATAAAATATTTGGCTTTTAATTGTAGTGTCATATATTTAATATTAGGCCCGATTCTACCTTCCAAAATTTTATGTTATGTTATGTTATTTTTGTTTTTTCAATACAAATTCATATAGGAAGCAGGGAAATAAAATAACATAACATGAATTTTATCGTTCCAGAATCGGGCCCATTATTGAAGAAGGGTATTGTTTATTATTTTATAGAAAATCGCGATAAATTGGTTTTGATGTTGCCCAAATAAAGATGCTCTACAGAAGTTTGACGTATAAATCACTATTTTCGTTTTGGTTGTTTTGTCGGGTATGACATAAAATAGAACGAAATGAAGTTAGGGTAATAAAAAATATCATGATATTTTTTATCACTTTCGCCCGACTGAACCCTAGGATTGATTTTGAGAATTTTTTAAAAACGTCCTTTTGACAAACGTCAGTAATATTTTTTTGATTTTGTAGTGACATCTAGTGGCAAACGCTCTGTACTTTTTCTTTGATCGTTGCTGCCCCTTTAAGAAAACATGATCTATAGAATTCTCTATTTTTCTATCCTAAAAGGTCTTCCCTTTAAAATTGTTTCAAGATTTATCAAAAATGTCGCTAGATGACGTTAGTTAGTTCTATCGAATAGAATTTTTTTTAATATTATCAAACAGATGGCAATGCATTATGACATTTTGTAAAAAAAAAACGAATTTTAAATGTAGAAAACTAGAATCTATCTATAAAGCGTAATTTACAATTTAATAAGTAAATTTTTAAGTTTTAAGTTGTTCATTGTTCATTGTTTTCGTTTAATTACTTATTATTATTGGTTATTTTTAAAATGTTAAAATCTTACATAACTCACATGTTAATGTAAGTTAGGCAGTATTTAACATTTTTTAATTGTAAAATGTAAAAAATGATTTTTTTTACACTGTGCCCAACTGTGTTTTGGATAATGTTTTCTTTCATTTTGTTGTAATTCTCTTTGAATCTATAATTGTGCCCCTTTTACAAATTTTAAGGAGTCTTTGATTTCCTGACTATTTAAGTGCAAAGCTGGTGGGTGATTTGCGTGATTTTATTTGTTTCACAGGTTCTTTTAGTTTGGCCGGAGCTGGGGAAACATTTTTTTCTACGCTATTAAATAGCTTTGTTGTTACCATCAATAATCTTTCGTTTGACTACACCTTTCACCATTTTAAATGGGTTAGTAACATCTAAAGCATTAGTGGGATTGAGATTTAATTATTTCGATACATCGTACATTCATAGTAAATTTTTATGAACAATCAATAGAACTTTGGTTAGTGTAATAAATGAAAACCAAATTGGTTTCTCATGGATGAATTGAAGATTTAGTCTAGCTAGGTTAAAGTTTATACATTTGCACATAGCCGCACATTTGTCAATAAATGCTACTCTATAATTAAGGTGATGATAAATCAAATAAACGCACTTGTCGAATTCCACGGCCAAAAGTATTTTTTTTTTAAAGTTTAATTAACGATTACGGATTATCTAAATTAATTTGATTGTAATTAAAACAGAAATAATAATTTCTTCAATAAAAAATAAAATAAAAATCCGCGTACACGGTATCAGTGCAATAAACCATATAAAATAAGCGCACAAATAAAAAAATTTAATCGTTTTTTGGTAGTAGGTAGGTATTTAATTTTTTGTTACCGACATACGTAATTATAACACCGCACCACCATCGTGCACAATTTCATATACACAAAAAATCGCGTATAAACATACCGAGAGTATATACAGGGTACATGTATGTACATACTATATATGTATATTTTAGTATAATATAAAACCCACTTAAATCGTGGAGATTTATTATTATTTTCTTCGCGTATTTTATTATATTAACGTATTTTTCTTATAATTAAATCGTAATAATTTTATTGGAAATGAAAATTATTCTTTTATTTTATACTTACGACCAAATATAAAAAAAAAATAAAAAAACAAGAAAAAACAATTATTATTTTTTTATCGCGCGTGAATCCCTCTTTGGGTGGGCTCTACCGCGAGAAAATTTTATTTTTTCGCTTTACTTGTAATATTTGGTGAGATTTCATTATAATTTATGTATACCGGGATCCCTTTTCGTGAATTGCTTTAATGATAATTGATATGTTTTCGTTTTTTGCAGACGTCAGAAGTTGTTAATTGTGACGAGACTGCGCGCTCTCATTAATAGCATCATCAAATTTCTTCTCATCACATCCGATTCCGCACAGTAGATCAATCACACTTCAACCTTTAACGTATATAAAATACTAAACGACCCTTAACCAAAACACTTCCTAATTAACCGTAATAAATTTAATGTTATCCACCTGATATTCATTAGACAACAACAACAAATCCTTTTTCTCAAGCTGTAATTCAATCAATTTTATTTCTGCGATCATTAAATTTATTGATCCTTCGTTTAAGACAAAAACATCTTTTTAGTTTTGCCTGCAATTAATCTTATTAAATTTCTCCGAAATTTGGAACATCGGAAGTGAATGATAAATTTATCCTTGGGTCTAAATACGTATACATATGTATAGATGTTTAAGGATCTTGTTCTTATTATGTTTATTGTCGACCAAATTCGAAAACAAAACGATAAAAATAGATGTTGCCTGTCAAGATATATACCGGGAGAGAGACACCATGCGATGACAGGTTCATTTAAAACAAAAAAAAAATTAATTGAGGTTCACTTTATATGATATCGCAACATTTATGTATTAACACAGGATGAGATTTTTATGTTTTATTTCCGTCATTTTAATTTTTTGATTAAGAAGTACACACACACACAAATGTGTCAAATTTTGAAAATATATACGTAGGACGAAACATGTGCGCGGCTTTTACTTACAATATATGTAGATAATAAATTAATTTGATGTGAGGTAAGCAAATGTTTTCGAAATAATAATGTTAGTATTACACACCTTAATCAAACAATTGGTAGATAGAAAATGCAAAGGCAAAATTAATTAGGGTGTATTTGGGATGTTGCAATTCTAGAATTTTAATTATCGAATTTTAATTAATTCAGATCGGATGAGAAATTATCGATTGACCAAAAAATCATCAAATCGATCTGTGTTTAGTCTCAAACTTTATTTCTTAAGTTGTAAATTTAAGATAGGTTTGATTTACCAAAAAATAAACTAACTATATTACCCCAGGTGGGTACTATTTAGTTTGGTGTTAATAAAAGACTAATTGTTGGAATTTATTCTTTTATTATATCTTTTCTCGCTTACCGTTGGTCGGGGCGATGTTTTACTGAGTCAATTAATTTTTGAACTGATTAAATCAGACAAATGTTTGATTTATATACAAAATGGTCATACATTAATTATACTAATAACAACTAATATCGACTAAAATTGCTGATTTTAATATTACAATGTGTATGTTAAAAAATTATATATTTGGTGTCAATGAACTGACTAAAAATATAAAAACGTTATATTAAGGAAAAATGCATAATATACATTTTTCCATTGTAGTTAAATTTCATTAATCAATAATAATAACAAGAATGACTATTTATACGATTGAGGCCATGCTTGCGCAGCATGGTGAGTTGGTATGTTCACGTGACTGAACAATCTGTGATCAAATCAAACTGTATCAAAAATATCGATCTGCATGTACACAAAATCGATTTAAAAAATCGCATCTTCTAATTATAGTCTTAATTTTATCAGCTTTCAACGTATTATCTATGTCGGCTGTTGCACTTGAACAAGAAACTGAATCTAAAATGTAGTAGTTTTTTTAAATGGTGGATCCATTTCGATTTTTTCGATTGAGGAAATTGAAGTTTAGCAAAATTAATTCCAGATTCCATTTGAAAAAAGCCTGAATCACTCACTTCTTATTTTAGCGATTGGACAAGAAACATCTATACAGTCTAAGAGCCTCTAACGTGATTAGATGTTTGGTTGATAAATTGAAAAATGACGAGTTTTGTCTTACGGAGAATTAAATGTTATGCAGAAAAGATACATTTTTATGATTGTCGAACATAAGTTACATTGCTGTGGATACCTGGGAATGAGACTGATGATTTTGCCTGTGAGCTACTTTTATTAGATATCTCCAAAACTTCAACATCTGACAAATTTCTTTCGATTGTCTTTTCTGATCCTGATGTTTCAGGTTCGACTGTTATTACCTCTCTATGAAACCGTTTCAAAATGATTTTTGACTTTTAAAACATATTGTGACGGTGACACCTAGCGTGTGATATATTAAGTTAAACTAATAGCTCAATGTTTTACTGTACTAAATGGAATTTTCCATGATAAAACAATTCTAAATGTTTCTATGTACACTATTCTAACTAGAAAAGTCATGAACTTTCGAGAAGTTTGGTTTGTGTATATAAAAAGGCGAACAAGATCAAATTGGATTTTTCGAATTTGGAACACGATAGTGTAAACTTGAGGGATTATTAGTAATATTTGGTAAGCGATAGTGTAAAGATTAAAAGGAATTAAAAAGTGATTTAAAAAGTGTTTTAGTGTAAAATAAAAAGTAAAAGTGTACAGTAAAATTTGAGAATAATTTATATAAAGTGATTTTGTGAATTTTTATTGATACACTCTGTTGTAATAAATTTTGTGAAATAAATAAATTCGTTGGTGAATAATTAAATTGATTTTGTATCATTCACAATCCAGTGATACGATCCTTAATTGACAAGGCATAAACGTAACAATTGGTGGCAGCGGAGGGATTGTGAATAATTAGATAAAGAAAATGTTCTCAACGAATTAAAAGTTCCAGAATTAAAGAGGGAACTTGAGAAACGGGGATTGGCTACTGATGGTAGTAAAGCAGCTTTACAAGGGCGACTACGTAACGCCATGGAAAAAGAAGGGTTAGACGCAGATCAACATTGTTTTGGAGAGAAAGTAACGGATGAGGCAACCTTAGAGCAGAAAGAAGGAGATAAACAACCGTCAGCCGAAACAACACAACCCACCATCTGGAAATGAGCGAAAGTTAGAGACTATAAACCAATCAAACCAAAAAATAAAACATCAAATGGAACAACAAAATCAGTCAAACGAAGAACTTAAACACCGGATGGAGAAACAAGGAGAAGAAATTAAAGACCAAATTACAGATGGTCATAAAAGAATCGACGACAAATTTCTCGAATTATCAACTAACATACACGGCGAAGTGGAGAAGTTGCAAACGGAGATTCAACAGATTGACCAGAAATTAGAAACGAAGGCTCAACATGTTGAAGAAAAATTACAAGCGGAGGTTCAACGTCTCGAGAAAGAACTAAATGATATCAAGACAAGTGGATCAACGACGCAAGTGGTTCAGACCGTTCAGTCAATTAAATTAAAGCCACCAACATTCGACGGAACAACATCTTTTGGCATTTTCAAATTTCAATTTGAAACGGCAGCCAATCAAAACTGTTGGAATGATAAACATCTTGTCGCAGCGATAATAATGGCCCTTAAAGGTGAAACAGCGGAGGCCTTAAAAACAATTCCGGATAAAGATCGCAACAACTATATTGAAATTATGAATGCACTAGATCGGAATTACGGCAGTGACCATAAGCGGGAAATCTTCCGCATCGAACTTAAAGGCCGTTACCAAAAGGGAGGAGAATCGCTTCAGGAATTTTCATCAGCAATCGAGCGGATAATACATCTAGCACATACCTGTACATCGACCGATTATATGGAAAGCCAAAAATTGACGCATTCATTGACGGCATTCGACTGGATCTCGAATGCCGTCAATGAATGCGTCAATTTTTAGCTTTCCATGGACACGCAAGGCGGTGATGTTGTCACCTAAAGCAACGTTCGCGGAAACCGTTGCGTTTGCGTTGACGATCGAGCCTGTGCAGAACTTCACCAAACCGTCATTATTTAGGCGCCAAATGAATTCAGACACAAACGGCAGCATGGAGCGAATGGTACCGACAGTCGAAAGAGGCAGGCTTAGGTGTTGGAAATGCGACAAGTTGGGTCACATCTCAATGGACTGTCGGAGTGTTATACAGGGAGAGAGGAGATCGCCACCTGTTATGCGGGCAAACGACGAATGGTCGGGAAAGAGATCTAGAGGCAGTGAGCTAAGATGTTGGGTATGTAACAAAATTGGGCACATGTCGCGAGATTGTTTGGAAGCAAGAGGAAAACGGCACGGATCACCAACTTATGTGGAAAGAGCACTAAGAAGAGAGCGGGAATCGGATGAACGGATGGCAACAGTCGGTAAAATGGAGAGGTTAGAAGTCAGTTTGAAGGAACCGAAGCTGGTTTCGCCATCTGGTTGCCCCATAATATTCATCCCTGTTACGAGTGTAGCACGAGATGGAAGCAGCGTAACAAGCAAGGGCGATGTTGATGAGAGGAAATGTATCATTACGCTGGATACCGGAGCAACCCACACAATAGTCCGTAAAGACATGATCGCAGGAGCTGTGCAGCTGGCTGATGGGTTGAAATTAAGAATAGCCAATGGAGAGAGTGCAATGATAAAAGGGAAAAAGACCGTTAACATAAGGATCGGCGAAACTCTTTTCCCACACGAAGTTCTGGTCGCAGACATTGTGGACGAGGTCATTTTGGAAACGGACTTCATGAGGATGAATGACTTTGTGTTGGATTTTGGACGAGGAATATTGAGCAGCGATAACTTCGAGCTGAAACTTAAATTTAACGGTATGGATGCGACAGTAAGGCGAGTAACAATCAGCCATTGCGAGGAGCTGCCATCAAAATCTGAAACAATTGTTGAGGAAACCAATGAACACCTGGTTAAGCAGACATTGGTTAAGAAGGGCCAAATTATGCAAAGCGGAGTGCGAGTGTCGGGCGACTGGATTAAAACTCGATATGTCATATGGACAAATAGCCAAGGATTCCACGAAAGGCAATTGGTATGGCTTCACAACTCCCAACAAAAGAAGGAGGATTCATCGACGAAACTGCAACCTGTATGGGCGGCACCCTACAGGACTAGGAAAGGACAAGGAGGTAAATCGAAGGTGGTGTTTTTAGACAAGTTTTGTCCTGTACAGAGGAGGTGATTTGTGTCCTGTTCGGGACGAACAGGCTTAGGTGAGGGGTAGTGTGACGGTGACACCTAGCGTGTGATAGAATAAGTTAAACTAATAGCTCAATGTTTTCTGTACTAAATGGAATTTTTCATGATAAAACAGTTCTAAATGTTTCTACACTATTCTAACTTGAAAAGTCATGAACTTTCGAGAAGTTTGGTTTGTGTATATAAAAAGGCGAACAAGATCGAATTGGATTTTTCGAATTCGGAACGCGATAGTGTAAACTTGTAAGAAGATTAGTAATATTTGGTAAGCGATAGTGTAAAGATTAAAAGGAATTAAAAAGTGATTTAAAAAGTGTTTTAGTGTAAAATAAAAAGTAAAAGTGTACAGTAAAATTTGAGACTAATTTATATAAAGTGATTTTGTGAATTTTTATTGATAAACTCTGTTGTAATAAATTTTGTGAAATAAATAAATTTGTTGGTGATAAATTAAATTGATTTTGTATTATTCACAATCCAGTGATACGAACCTTAATTGACAAGGTATAAATGTAACAATATTTTACATAGACCGCTTTAAAAATATTCTATAGAAAATAAGAATCTTATACACTTGTAGAATATGTATTGCACAATTACACATCGTCGTGTCCAAATAAGAGTATTACATCTGCAAATCATTAATTTTTTGGAAGGGTGTGTCAAGTTTTTAATGTTAAATTTGGCTTAGTTCTTTTTAAATAAAATTCTTGCCACACTTTCTGGAAAGAACTTTATCTAAAAAAAAATTAAGCCGAAATTAGCAATAACAACTTTAAAGCCTCTTCAAAAAAATAGCGATTTGTAGATGTAATACTCTTATTTGGACACGACGACATGCACTTAACACAAACCAATTTATTTTACTGTGCCAACTGTCATACAATATTTCCACTGAACTCGAAATAAATGTAGAAAAAAACTATCGGGAATTATTTCGTTTAAAAAACCTATTGACAATCATTTCGTTTTGATGAGATGTTGCAAATCGATTCAGATCGGATCAGAAAAATCGATTAAAGAAATCTGAGATCGAGTTGAAAAAATCGATTTTCGAAAAGGTCGTTTTTTTGCAACATCAGAAATCCAATCAATAACAGTCTACCTTTTATAAATTTTTAACTCAAAAATTTGAACGTGGATAAAGTAAATTATATGAAAAATTGCGAATATTGAAGAAATGGCGGTTATTTTAAGTGAATAACTCCTTGAGATCTCAACCGATATGTACGTTTGCGGTGTGAATCGACCAAGCATGACGATGTAACTAAATAATTGAGAACAGAAGTGAACTGAATTAAAGGAAACCCATAAATTGAAAAAATAGAGGCTATAATTTCGGAACTTTTCAAATTGCTCAATTAATCAAAAGACGAATCGAATAAGACCAACTACTAATGAATTGGAGCACAAGGTAGAGGAAATTTCCATAAATTTGTTTCATTTCTCAGGCATATAAGGTGTGGTCCTACATTGACAAAGTTAGAGCACATCAGTCAGAAGGCTCTCTTGAGGCGCAGAGAGTGGGTGAGTGGTCAAAAATGTTAATAGAGATAGATTTTAAATAAAGGCTAGGTGGTGGCCCAAGCGCTCTCAGAAGCGATAGTGTAATAAATCAAGAACCGAAATAAAAATCATAACGTATATAGTTCTGACGTTTTGTTTACTGTAAGTTTATACCAATAAAAAAATTTGTAGGTAAATTGTTTAACATTGCGCGTGTAAATTTCGTTTTCGCTGCTGTACAAGACGTTTACTTCCTTTATTATCGAAGAATGATTAAATATATTTCTGGTCGGTTAATCGGTTATAACCTAAATATTAGAAGTGAATACAGCGCCAATCCACCCAATAATTTTGTTGTCTGCTACCAGTCATGCTCTATCTCCGGTAATCCTTCCCATGGTTAATAAATTGAAAAATTGATCACTTCCCATCAGTAGATCGATTTAATTTGGTTAGCAAGCAAATTAGCTTTGCCCCTAGATGTTCCCGCTTTGCTGTGACGTGTGATCTACACCCGAAATAGTAACATGAGCACTTCTTCGAAAAAGAAGCAGTCGTGCAGAATCAAATTTTCTCTAGCCAAATTCATCATCAGTGGTTAATCGTTTCCATAGTTGCTTCAAATAATCATCAAGTTTATTAAACAGTATAGAACCGGGCATTGCTTCATCGAATGTATCAAGGAGCTATCGAATATTTGTAGCGTTTGCTTCATAAATCTTTGGTTGATCTGTTACTTTTACGATCATACATTCAATATAATTGAATTTAGTAATGGGAAAATGTCTTACTAAACTGCTAACGTCAACTCTCAATAAGACCTTCAAGTATTGAAGTTTTTTAACAGGTGATAAGGACGAATTCTTATGAATGCTAGTATCAAAAGGCCAATGAAGCTTTGTCAATTGCGGTAGTCACCAAAAAAATTAGTCACTTTGTGACTACTTCACAGTGTTAGATTTTATTGGATTTGATAAAGGCAAAAACTAAAGAGGGATATGACGAAACGAGCGCCAACTCGCCTAGGATTGAAGCCATAATAAATATGGACAATCCAATCATAATTTTATTCCGAACTTCCTCAATTATCGAAAAACCATACTGAGTCTATGTGGTCTGCAGTTCACTCAAATAGTGTGGAGTTACTGAAACGGTTAATTACAAATTTGAATGCACCGATTCTCTAGCCGTTTGATACGAGTAAGCAAATTGTTATTCGAAGTGATACTGTTGCAGTATAAAAAACTTGTAGCCTATACATCCAGAAGCCCTACGGCGACTGAAGAAAATTATGCACAGCTCGGAAAAGAGCTGTTAAGTATATTGAACTCATGTACAAAATTTCATAATTACATTTATGGACATGAGGTCCAGATATATATCGACCACAAACCTGTAGTTAGTATTATGAAAAATGAGATGTCAAAAGTTAATTCATCTCGATTGAAACTAGCTTATATCGAAGAGACGAACCCGCTATTCAGTTTTTAGAATATGTAGACGTACATACGGTTGATATGACTTAAGTAAAGACATTTTTGGCCTAGTGATGACAGAAAGAATCTTCTAGAGCCGGCGAAACCATATTGTAAATTTCGTAATGATGTTTTTTACGATGATGGTATTTAATAGTTCCCAATAGTCTCAAAAGAAATAATCTAGTAGATAAATATCGACCATCTAGTACACATGATAACCACTTGTGATAATTGATTATCGATAAACGCTTGTTTTAATCACCCGGTAACATTAATCTCTTAAACTTACCAATAAACTCATAACATAAAATTAAAGTAAACCAACAAAAAAAAAATAAAAAATTAAAGAAGCTGCATGATTTAGAGTTAATAAATTAAATGTACGTGTGCGCGCGTCACAAAACGACCTAAACTTGAAATCAATTTTAATTAATGTGTTTGTGGTTATTTTGGCATCCACCACAAAATTATCCGCGAAATCAAGTTTTTATATTTTTGTTATAACTACTGCACCTTTTCTGCGCACGCATACAACACGACGAAGTCTTACTTATAAAAAAAAAAAAAAAAAAAAAAAGCCATTATCATCATCTCTCGTAATTGTTGTAAGTAATAATATTTAACTGAGACGAGGCAAGAACATATTATGATATTTAAGAAAATCAACTTTAAATTATGTAAATTAAAAAAATGTTTAAATATTTACATCACATCTAAGTAAACGGAATTGCCAATTAAACAGTGATTTCGCAGTGTATGCACACAGGGTGCATATACCAAAACTTTGGTTGACTGTTCGGTGTATCAAACGACAATATATATTACAATGTAGTATGTACTCTATATACGAGTATAAGAGCAGCAACATGACAAAATTCCTCATAAAAATTTACTGTATACTGTAGTTACCTGTACCAATCGCGCAACTTACATATATACATACATACAAACACACAAAATTAATGATTATAATCATAAGACGTTTTCATTCTTGTCCGCATATTTCCAAAAATAAAAAAAAAATTAAAATCGATTTTCTTCCCATCATCTTCTTATCATACATACATAATATTCTTCATGCAAAGACTTCAGAGTATTTTTTGTTCCATTATGCGATGCCCCCAAAATTACTCAATGGGAAGAAACTCATGAGAAATACATGTAATTAAATTGATAATTTGGAGAAAATACCAAAGAATGTGCAACATACTGGCGAGGCAGCATAGAAGAAAAAGAAGATCATGTACTCATCTGTGTACATATAAATATGGATGACCATTAACTCAGACCTTTTCTTCAATGCAATTGCACCACGAGTCAAAAAACATTAATAATCAAAATGAAATAAAAAATTCATCGCGATCGCGAATATAACAGATTAAAACCCTAAGATTTTTTTTTTTTTCTTTTACTGAAGCACACGTACAGCAGAAATGTGCGCGCGCGCGAGCAACTTACTTGTTGGTTATTATTTATATTATTTATCATTCGATGTAATTATTTTGGTTGTGAATTTTGTAAAGGTTGTTGTTTTTGGATTGTTTGGTTATTTTTATTTTATGTGTGTGTGTGTGTGTACGATGGGAAAAAACTGGAAAATTATTTGAAATGTTGAAGATGATTTAAGTTCTTGCAATTTGAGGCCTAAGGGTAAGGATGTTGTAATGATATTTAATGAAATTACATATGCGGACTTTGTGGCTAGACAGTTTAGAGTTTTTGTTAGTTCCACGTACCAAGTAGGTATATTGGGTGTTTTTTTTTTCTTTTCTGTTGTCGTAAAAAAAATTCCCGAATTACCAATTTCAATTTCGTAACGTTTAATTTGGGAATATTGGAAACTTAATTTGAAATTAGAATCTCAGAATTAATAAAAGTTCAAAATTTTAAAGAAATCGCCTTCACATCGAAGTTTCGCATAGGTCATTTAGATACTCGCTGATCAGTTGGTTGAAAACCTTCAATAGACCAATCAGTCTGCTTGACGGCTGATGAAAAATTGAAACAGTAAAGAGATTTGGGTTTTTCTCAAAAATGTCTTAATATCTGTAATGCTGATAACCCAAACAGTTGTTTTACTGTAATTTGTAAACCGATTGGAAGGATTGTTTAAAGGTTTCTACAAATTGGTGGCGGCTGGTGGGTTGCTCTGTATGTTGCCAATTAAAAGATACACTATAAATGAAACACTCAACAGTGGGTCTAACCAATCAAGCTCGCAGCATTTTTGAAAATAGTTTTAATTTCAGTTAATTGAAGCTATCCTCCTTGTTGGCAATTGCTGCTGTTTTCGAGAGGGGCCTTATATGAATCGGTGATTTTTGCTAGATAATCCTCCCTTACTCGGTTCGTTAAGCCATTTGGTAGCCTTTTCTTCGTACATCAGGAGTAAGAAAATCGCATAACAGCCTGCCTCAGAAGTTATTCTATCTGTGATGTGGACGCTTAGGACTTTATCCAGTTTTTAAGAGTTCGATCTGGCGATTTTCAAAGACCGCTCATATTAGGCGTAGTAGCTCAATAGCTATACAGGGTGGGACATTTTAAAAGACCCACTCAAATATTTCGTTAGGAAAGGTGCCATTCAAAAAAATAACCTACTTAAAAGTCAAAGGATTTTAAGGGGGGGGGGGGAGGGGCAATTGTTTGGTGACCTGAAGCTTAACCTTGTAATCTGTTTTCAAGGTTATTTAAAGGTCAACTCTTATTTTTTATAGGAATCCTCATTTTTGACCCAGGACTCTGAAAGACTGTAAAATTTTACATTGAAATAGGTACCTAAGATAGTTATTTAAATAACTTCAAGCGGCCATTTCAAGGTTAAATTACGAAATGGTATGAAATAACCAGAAGATGATAAATTTTAACGGGGAATGACTCAATTAAACGTTGTTGGCGTCGTAACATAAGGTGTCGAGCTGGTGACCTAGACGTTTACTGTCAAGATCAATTGAAGGTCAACTGAGAGTGAAATTGAGATCGACTTATTTCTTTTTTAAAGAGCGGTAACAAAAATTCATTTATAAACAACTAAATATGTACAGGAGAAGAAGAGAAAATAAAAAAATTGAAACTATAAATTTTTAATTTGTTCACTGACGTCCAGTTGAATTTAAGATGACCTTGAAGGTCACCGGCTCGGCACGTGTCTTGATGCCAACAACTATTAATTTAGTCAGTCCATATTAAAATTCTTCATCTGCTGGTTATTTCATATCATTTCGTAATTTAACCTCAGTCATTCAAAAAATGCCTTAAGTACCTATCTGAATGTAAAAGTTTACGCTGTTTCAGAATTAGGGGTCAAAAACGAGGGTTCCTATAAAAAAATAAGAGTTGACCTTCAAATAACCTTAAAGAAACATTTTAAAGTCAAACCTAAAGTCATCAATCGATTGCCCTCATAAAATCCTATAACTTTTGTTTAAGTTATTTTTTTGATTGGCAGCTTTACTGGCGATTTCTTCTTCTTCTTTATATTTGGCAGGTTTGCCGCTCTTGGCGATGTTAACATATACGTATATGCTCCCAATGTATTAAGATGATCAATGCTCGTTTTAACTTTAAGTGGTGCCTTTGGTAATAGCACTGGGACATACTTAGTAAGAAAAGCTTGAGCCGAACCATTGACTGTGTATTATTGTGCGGGAGATCCGGAGAAGTAAGAAATGACGTTGTCCTCGCAGGATGCATGATCTTGGCCCACTCACAAGTTTCGTTTTATATAGCTATATTGTTAATACTAAAAAATAACATGCCGTTTAGTTGTTGGTAGATGGCTGTTGTGGGTTAACATTCTGGCCTGCGCTGACACGACTATTTTAACAGATGGATTAGTAGTCTCTCTTGGTAGCAGGCAAATGCGAGAAATTGCTCATTTAATGATACCAGACGTGGTTTTAAAAGAAACTACTTTCACAATATTGTCTGATCCTTGATGCGCTTGGATGGCAAGACCCAACATCCCGGAAGATATAGCGGGAGAGTATCTTGCTTGACAATTACCAGGTCATTCATTTGGATTTTGGGCTTCTGAGAATTCCACTTTAATCGGGTTTGTAGTCTAGTCGGTTGATGCACTCAGCCCAAAGCGATTGCTTTATTTACTCAATTCATTTTTAGCGGGATCTGAGGTTCATCTGCATCTCTCAAATGTCTGGTTCAGCTATCGATGTACTCGGGGCCTCGGGTGATAATAGCTAAATATGATCATCGTGGATCATCGGACGGAGTGACAGGTTGGGAATTTAAACAACCCTCTATTTGTGTGATCAGAGTATAGATAAAATGACATCGGTTGTCTTTGATGCCTCTCTTGAAAAGAAAAGATGTCCACAATATATTTTCGGATACGAACTATTCTAATCACATCGAAGGTGCTAAAAGGAGGATTGAAGCATGTTACTCAGTGATGAACTATCCAATATTTCTCCTGTTTAACTGTGTATTGGCCAATATCTTTGTCGCACTTGTGGCAACAGTTTGATGTTCATAGCGTGAAAGACCCAATGCCGTCTTTATCGAGAAATGGTGGATGAGCTTTTATTTAACTCTTAGAATCTTGTCGTTATTGATAAATGTTTGCTGCTGAACAAGTTTGATTAGTTTGATACATTCGTATGAGAGAGTATCTTGCACATGGTGAAACATGTTCATGTATTTTGTTCATCAAAGTAGAATGCTGCTACACATACCAACTTGTAAATGAATTGCCGAATTTTTGAAGTAACTCACACGGTTGTCCAAGAGTAATTGTGAAAGTTTCGATTCATTTCCTTTCGGTGATGCTGCTCAATAGTTCAGTATTGCTTGAAAATTTTTGATTTGCTATTCGTGTTACCTTTCTGGCATTTCTTATTGTGCCAATAAGCGATGCCAATTATAATTGGATGTAAATTTTCGTCTTTCTGACACTCGGTTGCAACAAATGTCGTTCATAGATTAGACGGAGTATAAATCCAAGCGAGCGTGATCGTAGAACCAGGTCATAATTACTGACTGCATATAATTCCAAACGAGGGATTGTTTGGCCCTAAAGTAGTGACAGTCAGCTTTTCCTGTATACCTTTCACATTATTTTCATTAAGACCCACCTTACACAAACACATGATCTTTACGCTTTTTCGCTATAGCATCGGAAAATCCATGTTGAATAACTCAACTCAAAACAAATTTAGCTAACTTCCGACTCAACCCCCAACACAACCCCAAATAAATTTCCAACTGAACCGGCGACTCAACCACAACACAATCCTTACTCAACCCAACTTAACTATAACCCAACTCCATCTCCACCCCAACACCAACTCGACCCTCCACTCAGCCCTTAACTAAATCCTAAACTCACGACCAACTCAACTCCTAAATCAACTGGTCTGACAAAATACATGCTTACCTGAACTCAACTCAAATCAACTACAGCTAACTATAACTCAACCTTAAATTCAACTCCCAAAAAAATCCTCAACTAAAGTGCTCAGTCAACCTTAACCTAATCCCAACTTAACTACAACTCAACCTTAAATCAACCCGCAAATTGATCCCCAACCTTAACTTCAAACCGTTAACCTTCACCCCAAACCCAATGCTCAACTCAATCCTCCAACCAATGTACATATATAAAATTACCCATACCCCTTGACGTATTGGTTTCAAAATTTTTTAAATTCCTCGCCTTGGCAATAGAAACAGATTGGCGAAAAAAAAGTCCAAATCAGACAAACCGTTCTTGGGATACCGTGCCTACAAACATCCAGACAACCAGATAGGCGGAATTTTTTTTGATCGTCATTTTGTACTTACAATATTGTTGACTTGTTTGTCATTTTTAGCAGAGCATCAATAACATTGGTGCTTACCTTGCTTGCTGACCAAACCAGAATTTGTTACATGGATTTGTTCTCTGCGTCAGATTCTGGAATATCGCCCAATAGTTTTGTCGAACATGACATAAATTTTCATACATTCTTATAAGCTGTTTGCAGCATTTCATGAAATTTTTTTTCTATCTTTATTACGTGTACTTGTTGTACAATCATCTGCATATAGAAGGGGTAAAGATAATGTTCCATATATCGTAGCTAATTCGTATGTTGAAAATTGCGTTTCCATATAACAATTCTTAAACGGATTTGTCAGTGTTCTACGCGATAGTTCTGCGGTCCAACTTGCCGACCCAAATTTCGTCGGCTAATTTTGTTGTTATGCTTTGTGCTTTTACGATCGCATGATGAGAACGTTTGATTTGATATCCAATACAAAGGCAGTTTACACACAACTGAAGCCGTTTAATTTTTTGGAATTGTCACATTATGTATTGAGCTCGTCGATTTGCTTGACTCCAATTTAGAAGTTGTAATTGATGATGATTTATGATTTGTAATATTTGATCGAATTTCTACCTTCTAGTTCGATTCAATATTCGAGCTCTGTTGTTAAGGAATTATAACATCTTAGGCCAAGTTGGTGATTCATTAGACGAACGTGACATTTTCTAAATCCTACGTGTATCTGAGTCTAGGCGAGAATTCTTTATAAATAATACTATCCCCGATTTTAAAGTATAGCTAAATGCGTATCTCTGTTGATGTATTCGTTTTCATTGAATTCGTTATCGAAATGCTGCCCATGCTTGATTATATTAATCTTGAGATAGATCAATTGTTTCAACCAGAACTTTTATTTCGTCGAGTTCTTGCTTTGTAAGATGAAATTTTATGTATCCACGTTTTTTGTTTAATTTGACTAATTCTTAAGCCATGTTGTTTCGTGTTTATAACATTATTATTCACAATAAATTTTGTATTAATAATATTCAGTTCCAATTACTGAATTACCTAACCTGACTTTGATTGATACTACAACCAATAATAACTTGACTCTTCGACGTTTCGTGATTGTAAATTATACCAATCGAATTGTTTTGTGTTCGCCAACAGATGGCGTTTTGATAACTGTATTAATTTATGAGTTTTAGTTTATTTAATTTCATGGTTGACAGATGGCGTTGGTTTTAACCTCTTGGTTATCCGATAGATCATTACCTTCACTTTTAAAACATGGTGATTTGATTATTAGAGACCGGTTTAAGGCTTTTTTATAGGTTTTCGATATAGCCAAAAAAGTCCTTTCGATAACAAAACTTTGGAGATTTTAATGGTGGCATACACACGTTCTCCAAACAACTCGATGACGATCGACAGTTTTCAAAATGCCGAAGGCTACCAGAAAGAAAGAGAGTTTGTCACAGTAATAATTTGAGCTAAAATTGGCAACATTTTAATGGGTTTGAAAAAAAAAAACAGAAAATTACATATTTAGACAATTTCTACTAACCTACACTCATATTTATTTATACTGACCATTGCACAGCTAATATTGATCGATATACTTGTAAGTGATGCGTGAAATTTAAGAACTCTATTTGGGTTTAGACAAAAAAATAAAAAATAAAAACGAATATAAAATATGTAGAATGAAACCACTTTGTCATGTTAAGGATCTGAACACAATAGATCTTAAAAATGTTGAAACACCTTTACTTTTAGTTTCATTTCAGTATTACAAATAGGTATTCACAAATCCTGTTGCACTGTGCTGCCTGTTACAATAAGAAAAATAAAGATCGATTTTAGCTGCGCACCACAAACAATAGGCGAACATAATCACATAAAAGCCACAAGAATATATTATAAATAAGAATTCGTACAATCCTTTATGCTCTAACCCTTTTGAAATATTTATGCCAAAAATCGTATATTTGCAAATCAAATGCGAATAGAATTTTGTAGGTAGGTAACAATAGAAAATATTTTAACATTTTTTTTAAAGGTTTTTTGTATTTTGTACCAAACAAAAGGATCAAGAGGCGCATAGATCACATACCGTGTTGTTTATGTGTGTGTGTGTGGAAAAAATTGATGTCCCGTCTATTGTGTATAAAACAATACAAGTTGATTAATTATGAAAAACTGTATACATACACATCCAGTATGTTTCCCCAAAAAATAAAATTTTCCCATAAACAATATTTTCGTGGCCCATAAAAAAAAAACATAACATTTGTAATATATTTGAACAGGATGTTAATGTTTTATTTGCTGTACATGATATATACATAAATACATACTACATGTATATGCTATGTACGCCGGGAGAGAAAAAAAAACGAAGAAATCTACCAAAGAAAACATCTTCTTCTTGTAAAATACAGAGTATTATCATCTTCCCGTTCAGATAATTTCTTTCTTTTATCTGATTTCGGTGTTTTTTTCCAATTTTTTGTTTGGATACACAATTTTATCGTTAATTTAACAAAGATCGATAATAAATTATTTATTAATTGAGATCAATAATTTTTTTTTTTTTTTTTTTTTTTTGTTTGGGATAATGTTTAAATTCACTGGGCGAATAGAGGTTTCTCGACTTGTAACGAGTTTATTATTAATTGAACTTTAGCCTAAAGGATTTATATTGGTAACTGGAGATTTCAATTTGCACGAGGCAAACATTTTTGGTTTGGTCTTGTTTAATTGATTATGAATTCGATTGCAATTTTATTATAGCTGTTGGACATTTTAGTATTATTTGTGTGTCGTTTGTGGTCTTAATTATGCGCGAGTCTGTTGGTAATTGGGAGTTCATTGAATTTTTGCTTTAATTGTAGTTCTGGATTTATCAACGAGTGGCAAAATATGATTTATATTTTTATTATTTCTCGAGCAACCCTGAAGCATGCCACCTTGGTAACTGTCAAGATTAATTGTAATAATTGTGTAAGAACAAAAATTTAAATTTGAGTAAGATTGCAGTAGATGTTATCAACCATTTCATAGATCAATGCGAAAATATCACTGGTTGAGGTTTTTTCACTTTTTAGACAAAAAAATCGTGTGAAAATTGTTGAAAATTTAATTTAATTTTTCACAAATATAAATACTCGTACAATGACAAAATCATAATTAACCAATAAAAAAATTTTAGTAGCGTGTATTGTCCGCCGAGATAGATATTGCACTGTGAATTATTTTCCCATTTCTCTAAGAGCTCGCTTCAGAGTTGTTCCATCGTATTCGGAGCTCAAAAACGAGAACGAATTCTTCTGCCGTGGTCCCAAACTTATAGAATTCAGATCGGAATTCCTTGCGACCATGCTATCTCCGAAATATTTACATGTGCCAAGTATTCATTCACGAGTCTCTACCGTAAACAATTTTCATGGATTTGGTTTTTGTTTCAGGTTTCCAGCTGTACAATACATAACAAATTGCTATTATATCAGCAAATACTTAAACCAATATGGACCTACGGTATTCAACTTTGGGGTTGTACCAAGAAGACAAATGTACAAATGATTCAATGTTTTCAAAACAAAGTGCTGCGTGGCATTGTAAACGCACCATGGTACATTAGAAATGATAACCTCCATAGGGACTTAAACATGGAATATGTAAGTGAAGAAATACAAAATCATGCGAAGAAACACATTCAGCGGATATCTCGGCACCAAAATGCAGACATACGAAGTTTGTTGGATACCACCAATGCAGTAAGAAGACTTCAAAGGCAGAAACCTTTGGAATTGGGCAGTTGTATTTAATTCGGATAGAGAAAAATAATTACTATGTAAATTCAAACGGGAGTAACCATTGGGCTACTGCCCGTCAAATGTGAATCTTCATTTAAGAAAGATAAATTACTAAATGATTTGTAAATCAGTTGTAATATTAAATAAAGGAAAAAAAAAAAAAAAAAAAAGGTTTCCAGCTAGTGTACCCGTGTTCTCTGATGATGAGTGTATAAATTCTGAGCCAAAAAAAAAAAAAACTGAAATCTGCAATTGTGATCCGATTGCGGTTCTTGATACCTCTTAAGATAAGTTTCGGGATCTGTAATTGTTGTACCAACACACATTAGGATTGCTTAACTATTTCCATACATTTCATAGAAAATTCGATTTTTGAGTTCAAAGGTTCGCACTTCCATAATTGGTTCTAAGAGAATCTATTTTTAAGAGTCTGTGATTTCGTAGATTTCTAGTTGGAACATACAATTTTAAGTTCAAGAAAAAGTACGAACTTGAAATGTACCCATGAGGTAAACTGAAAATAAAAATAGATCCAGCATGCCGACGACGAATTTCGAGAGGAAAAATTTTCAAGGATTAATATTATGTGGTCCCTATAACGGGGAGAACTCTTTCATGGTACATTTTAGTCGAAATGACCAAGATCCTTTATTTCATTTACTGGTGTCAAATTATTATTCGCAATATCGTAATCATAAATAAGATGCGATGTTGAACGTGTTAAAGTCATCATTTTGTCCTTTGTTACATTTAAATACAACAAATCGTTCTTAAATCAAACATTAACCGCATTTATGTATATACTTTTGCAGAACTACTCTGCATCAGATATATTTCGAATAGATTCGAGACAACTGGAAAATTTTATACTTTTCGTGATATCATTTAAAAATAATATGAAAATAAGCAAACTGAGAGGCGAGCCCTGAGGTACCGCAGAATGTACATAAATTGGATCAGATAAACTATGATTCATTTTTAACCTGTACACCCACCCAGTAAGGTATGACTCAAGCCGTTTGATCAAACTATCATTAATAGCAAGTAATTTTGATTTTTGCAGAACGACAAAGTGATGAATTGAGTCAAACGCCTTACTGAAGTTGGTATAAACAACATCAAGATGAGCATTGCCTTATTCAATCACCTCTGTTGCACAAGTTTGATACAGAAGAACGTCCTCGGAAAAAACCATGTTGCTCATCTACTAAAAGCGACTTAAGACCGAAAAACATATAATCACAAAAATCGATTCAAACAATTTAGGAACGACCGACAATAATGAAATACCTCTGTAGTTAGATACTTCACTTTTATTTCCTGATTTAAATACCGGTACAATATGAGATGATTTCCAGACAACCGGGAAAACACCTTTCAAAAGTGAACTATTAAATAAAATTAACAAAGGCTGAGCCAGTTCAGTACAGATTTGTTTAAAAAAGTTTGAAGAAATACAATCTGGGCCACATCCATCTTTAAAAATCTGGACATATATGTGAGGGGTATACAAACGAGTGTTGGTACAACTGCGGAAACCCAAAAGTTTTTCTTTTGGAGTCAACGAAATTCCAGAATGATTTTTAATTTTGGACCATATTATTTTGAACCTTGACCATCCTGTTGAAAAACAGGAATCCTAGTTAACCGATTTGTCAGCATGTCTAAAATCAAAAAATTTAATTGAATTGCAATTATTGGTATTGGAATTAGACAACAAAAACTCTGATATGTTTAAATTGATTTCCATTGATTTATGGTTGACATCGTTGATGATGTATGGAATTGGTGCCACATTTATCATAAATAGGTTAAGTGAATTTTGGAAAAATTAATCCAGAAATATTTCATTTTAGTTGGGAACATCATTTATCTGGACAAGGCCATACGACAACATATAATCTATAATGTTATATTGAGCGGAATGACGCAGTTTACATCATCATCAACTAGCCATTTAACCTTTGGTTAGTTGAAATCACCAAGTATCAGCACATCAGCATTATTATATAAACAGTTTATATATGTGGCATAAAGTTCAGATGACGATCTCGGTGGAATATATAAGCCAATAATGTAAAACAAATTCTTGAAAGATATTCATCTTAATACATTTAAGTTCTATTGTTGGATAATTGTCAGATACACTTACAATAGACGAATAAACAGCGATCAGTACACCTCCCCCACTTCTTTGGTGACGATCGATTACACCTGTACACAATGTAGTCTGCCGGAAAATATTCAGAAGAATATATATCAGGACTTAAATTGGTTTCCACAATTACGTAAACTGGATAAATAGAATCGATGACAAAGCGATAAAACTCAGCAGATTTTGAGGCAATGCCGCGAATATTTTGAAAATATATAAAATTGCTGTTTAGATTAACAGTTTTACAAGTTACAAATTACCACTCTAAAGATAGGTTTCGGAACCTCTAATCCACTCGGTTTATCTAAATGATTTTTCAAAATCTTTCGCCTAGATCGAACATTCGATTATTTTCCCCTAGTGTTACACCTCTGACCGCCTTAATGATGCTCCTTCAAATTATTAGATGACACGACAAGAGAACGCCAGACACAATGACCGAATCTGTTTAAATTTCTTTTAATATCGTCCATCCATTGCGTAGTCTACCGCGAGATTCTGCTTCCGTTGGTGCCCAGACTCCAAAACCTGTTTGGTAGTCCGATTTTGTGAACGAAGAACGTGTCCAAGCCATATTAACTCAAAATTTTCGAGATCGCTTCTAATCTTGTTTGTCATTGTTGCGATAATCATTCAAATAATTTTAAGCTCAGTTACAACAAACATTTTTGGATGTTTTCCGTACGCTATTAAGACTCAGCAGCTTTAGGGGGTAGAGTTGTATGTAGATTTTAATGTTGATATACTTTTGGCACTTTTACATTGATTTTTTGCAGGTCAAATGATTGCCAAATTTCGCTAAACGAGAGACATCATGAAACTGAGTCAGGCTTATGTCCGATGACATTTTCGCTCTTGCTGCGCCCCGAACCCAGTTCCACTAATAATAAGTAGAACTGTAGGACTGTACCTGTAGATATGTAATAGCATGGTATATTACGCTTCATTCTCTTCTAAGATTAGCATGGTCAAATTCATTTTAGTGTCACAGATTGATGCACAGGACGTTCATCAAGGTGTTGCTCGATCAGACTAAATTTAAATGTTTTCGATATTTCTACAAATGTTCATTAAATTCGTAATCACTTGGTACAAAAGAAACAAAAAAGTTGATTGGTTAATTTCGAAACTAAATGCTATTAACCCCAACCAAATTCCAGCATGAGTCGGTGACAGCAAATCGGGTTATAAAAGTTAAAAGAAATGTAAAACAATTCTGCAGTCCCAATAAACACTAAAATTAAACTGTCACCAAACTGCACCAATATTGATTTATATGCATTTCGTTGTGAACCTGCCAGTTATACATTTTCCCAAAATGAGATAATGCCCAAACTAAAAAAAAAAAAAAAAATCAAAAACAAATGTTTGTTAATCAAATGCTAATGTACTTGTCTCACAACACAGTCTTGAGACTTTGTATAAAGTTTATTTTCTTACCTTTTTTTTTTGCTTTATTATTTCGTTTAAAATGTTTTTTTGATTTCGTTTTGATATCGCGCGTCCAGAAAAAGTACTCAACAAAAACAAAAACAACAAAAATCCCTAAAAATAGCAACAACAACAAATAATTCCTTATCGTTCATTTTCATTCAAATTTTATTTTGTTGATCCGCGCGCGCACCGCACCATAATAAAAAAAGATTCTTCAACTACCTTGTTTTTTGTGTGTGCCTTGTGTGTGCTGTGTGTTGTCTACCTACGGGTCGTTGCTATACTATATGTATGTACGTAAGTTTTCTTTTATATTTATTATGCTTTCGTATATGTACACAGAAAACAGACAGACAGACAACAACAAATCGAAATTTTCAATTTTTCTCAGATGAGGCTCGTGGCATGGTCCAATCAAAATGTGTTTAATGTGTTATTGTTGTTGTTGTTATTATTTTTATGCATTTGTGGATATATGTAAACCTTAAATTTATATTTTATTATGTATGTAGGTATATGTATTTACAATATTTGTCGATTCGAGAAAACACCTGCTTGGCCCGCTGCCGATGAAGAACACTTTCAGATATAATTAAAGAAATGTTAAATAATAATATAATTATATGGTTTTGTTCCTTCTATATTACAGTACATTTAGGTTTTAAGAGTTTGTTGTCGTCTTTCTTATTGAGTTTTTGGTGAAAATAAATTAGGCGAGATGCGAGAGAAGAAATTTCTGCAAAGATTCATAAATTTGTCCGGATTTGTTGGTGGAATCTTCTTGTCGCGCGCGTAATCACTGTCTGTATGTGTATGTTTGTATGTCTCAGACATAATTATTGTTAAGGAGATGATTATACATAAATTATATTTGACAGAAGGCTGCTCGTTGTCTTATATGTACGTAAATTTCCTCAGATTGATCGGTAATATAATTAAGTGGTTTAAGGGTATTCAATATAATTTGAAATTGGGTACTTTAGATAATGAGCGGCAATCTTTCAAATATTAATGTTTGGTGAATATTTGATTTAATACGTAAATAATTTATAAATTTCAATAATTTCATTTGAATTTGATTTTTGTGATAAGACTTCACTTCACAAATATTTTGAAAACCTTCCCAAATTCTGATCAATATAGTCCAAAATTTTCAGTTATCTAGGTTGAAGTAATACATTGAACTCAGAAGTTTCAAGTTGATAGATAGAGAGCCAACATTATTCTAGGTGTAAAATTTCGTTCATTTTTTTAATTTTAATTATCGAGAAGAATTCTGGCCCCCATTTTTAGATATAAGATTGACTGTATGTTTTATCCTTCGCATGGGCAGCAATTTTTTTTTACACCTGTAAAGATAATTTTTCTGTGTCTGTTTTGTATGGAAATTTTTTTTAGATTTTTTTGTTTTTCTATATCAAATGCACTTTTCAAAAACAAAACAAAGAAATATTCACTGACTAGGAAGAATTACCAGATGAAGGAAAAACGTCGTAATTATTCAAAAAGAAAAATTGAAATCTTTACATTTGTAAATCCTGCCCATGCGAAGGTTAAATGTTTTGCTCCGAAAACTTTACGGCCATATAGTAAGAGTCCAATTATTTTTCCATTTCGGTACAATTTATGCTGTTGGTTCAAATGCATATTAAAAGATTCAAATGTTTAATTTTACATCTATTCCTGGATATTATCTGTACTGCGGATGTTCGACAACATATGTTGTCGTTGATAAAGAAACCTCTAGAAATTCTTATGTGGCTTAATTATTCTTAGTTTACCAACTTTTGTATCGACGAAAATTCTCGTTAGATGTAGATTTGACGTTTTACCGAAAATTTGGGAGTCAAGCGTGTCAACCAAAGTGAGCGTTTGTATGTATGATTGACCGATTTGAATCAAATTTTACAGTTAAGTCCAAAGTACCATGGAAGAATTTGTAAAACTTATAAAATCAAAAATAAATCGACACGGGCATCATTATTTTTTGAAAGGTGATTGTGTTCGTGATGGTGATGGTGATGATGTACGATGGTAAGATGACCATGGTAATCTTGATGGTGCAAGAAATTAATAACAACAACACACTATAACGGTGGCATGAATTAAAGTTGAAGCATCACTTAAATCAAGTTTTGACCGTTAACACCAATATTTTGTCTAAAGAAAGAATTTCAGATCGCACAAGCCGATTTGATTTCAGATTTCGAAACCTATACTTGATCTACGGACTTAAATAAGAAACACATCTATAAGAAACAGATTTCAGATTTGTCGATCGCAATTATCGATTATCTATCGTTTGAATAGAAAACAAATAATTTTTATCGTTTTTTATCTTTTATCGGCTGGTTCAAATTCGGCCGGAAAAATATCAAAATCTATTTTATTTAATGAAAATTATGTAATTTAACCAATTTTTTTAACATTGTATTGGATTTCATAAATTCGAACTAATTTTTGATGATTCCGTTGTTGAACGAATAAGAATTTTGTGAAAAATCAGAAACTACGATTTAAAATGTCTCATCAATGCGTCATCCAATCAACAAACATATACAAATTCAATTAATGCTCGTCAAGAATCATCTGTACAAATCACGTAGATGGTGAACTTGCTTTTTTGAATGCTTGGGATCTTGAAAGTGAAACAGTTGTCTCGCTGATCTGTGGCGGTTTCTGAAACATTTTTTTATTTTATTTCAAAAACACCTACTATTCTTCAATGTTATAGAAGAGCCTTTTTCAGCTCCTCGTTTTCTATCTTGAGCTTCATAAATTCGCCGCTTAGCTGGATAGTAAAACTCTGAATTTCGTTCAATTTCTTTCTAAGATCATCAATTTCTTTTTCTTTATCTGCTTGGCAGGAGTAGCCAATTATGGGTGGTGGTGAGGTTAGCAAGTTTAGGCCTCCTTCCAAACACGTTTTCTGGTAGCAATGAGTGGCCCACCCCGGAATCCATTGAGCCTACCTCCGCGAAGGGTACATTTACCGAATAATTCATCGTACCACCTGGAGTATTATTTTCATTATTGTTGTGCTGCATTGTTAATTGTTTGGTCTTGATACATCTACCACGCCGACCAGAATGAGTTGATAGTGGGTCCTGGATGAGGACATCATTTGCCAAGTTCTCGAAAGTCGGTTATCCCGTCGTTCCTCGGCCGTCAGAGCTTTGTGACCAATTTTACTGACGCCCCTTACTCCCCCCCCCCTTCCCACACAAATTGTGAAGGAATTTTAGCGCCTGTCAAACAACAAACTTGTTTTCTTGGTTTGTCATATTTTGCTCGCCGTTTTATTCTTGCTACTGCTGATGAATTACTGAAGATTTCATGAAGCGAAACGAGAAAAATAGTAATGTTTCAATAGTTTGCACTGCAGGTAAATAGACGATGCGCCATAAAAATTCCAATACTTTTGACAGGGAGCTTCTGGTGGCTTACTCAAAGGTGTTAAACATTTTAGGTGTGACTTAACTACTTGAGTGCCTCCAGGTTACGTTATTCACCAATTATAAGTCTTTAGTTTATGCATTTCCAGAATCAAGTAAAAGCTGCCCCGCTGCAGTTCAGGCCTCAGGATTTTGTAAATTATTTCACTATCAACGTTGAAGATATTGTGACGATTATAGCCATCACACAACAATTTCACGTTATGAACAGCGATAGCCCAGACGGTTGGCGTGTAGTACGAACATAAAGGTCGATGGTTCGCTGCTCGTGGTAGTCCATGTTTTTATTACAATTATTTATTATGGACATCGAAACATGTTTGTACACCAACACACGAATGGATAATGGATCTAGTAAAAACAAGAACGTCCGAGATATAGCGTACAAAGGGAGGCGTGGTTTATTGATTGATGAATAAAATGAACAACACAAATACATACACACGGCCCGTCGACAAAAATGAATATGATGATTAAGACCAGCCATAAACGATATTTCCAGATGTGATTATGGGTCAAAAATAGAATGCACAAGAATGAAGTTGATTTATGACCCAATAGAGGAAATTTCGAGAGCAGTATCAAACTGGTGTATATAAACACGACCGATGGCAAGCAGGAGACAGTTTCTTCTTGACTTTAAATGGTGTAACAAGTGAAATAAATCTGTTGTAATAGCCCCCACCAGTAGCAAGCGGACAGATTTAAATAAGTAAAGTAAAAGCAAATACTAAAGTGTATAAAATTAAAGCGAAATAAAGTCGAGTCAAGTGACATAGAAGGTACACAGTATTTTTATTTGCAAAATACAGACGAACTCAGAAGCCGAGTTCGTAACAATATGTTCTATCCTCGCAGAACACTGAACCTACAGTTTTAAATTCAAAAATTTGAATTTTCAAATCTTTTGCCAGATTTGAAAAATCGATGAATGTAGGCTTTTCCAGCGATATGGAAAAATCCCAGTCCGAAAGCTTTCACTAAAGACGTCACTCAGCGGAAGTGCAAAAATTTCAGCACAATTATTAATGAGAATGATGGGTGGAATCCCATCATGAACAGCCCCTTATTTACATCAATGAATTCTAATGAATCATCGCTGAAGGAAACCCAACCACTTTCCTATGTAAAATATTAAAAACAGGTGGTATCCTGCAAAAAAATACATTTCTGATTTTTGCGGATCAACAAGAGCTTACAACTTTGTTTGATACCACACCGTTCTAAATAGTTAAGTAAAAAAATTTTCCACGAGCACCATTTGGCCGGCTTCTCAAGGAAATATTTCTGTTGTATGGTGATGTCAGGACGTCGCCTGAGTAGATATTCAACTGGTTCGATTTATACGAGGTTTAGGAGATGTGGAAAATTGAATATGACTACTCAACATTAACTAGTGCCGATTGGCCACATACATAATGAAGTAACTAGAGGCTATCCCAGTTCTAAATAAAAATTGGTTAAATAAAAATTGCTATAAATCTGATCCTGAAGTAACTGAACGATCATATAGGTCTGCTATTATTAAATAATTATACAAACGTTATTTGATAATTTTAAATAGCTCGCTTGGAACCAGTAGTAAATATAAAAATGGTTAAGATTAATCGATATATCTAAACGTTTTGGTTAATCGAACCGGTATTATTCGTTTTTGGTGAAGTAAATTTATACAGAAGCCTGATGCACTTTAAATTTACATCAAGTTAAATATACAGTTGTTGTTTCATCTTTATCTTCATTTTAATTTCATCTGCTATGGATTGTCTCCGGACGTCGATTACGTATCTCCTGCATTGCGAGTTACGAGTTTCAAGAACTTGCAATTCATCAAGTCGATATTCCAATAAAACGCGATTATGTAAGGTTATGAGGACTTGAAATATCTTACGTCGAGTTATGTCATATGTAACTGAATTACAGGAACTTCGCGATGTTCTGATATTTTAAACACCTTTGAGGTTTATTTGAATTGATTTGAATATTTTATAGATTTTGCGAAATTATTTAAGATTTTCGGTATTAGTCGAGTTTTGCTTGAATAGAATTAAGCGTAGTTAGGACATATCTGTTAGGAAATTCTCGAAATACGAGTTCTTGCATTTATTCGAGGTATTTCATTTATTTTTAGGAGAAATATGGTTTTTAATATCATTGAGATTTTTGAAGATTATTGTGCACGATTCTAAGTTTATTCGAAATTTTCGAGAGTAATCGAAATTTTTTGAGAATATCGAGTTTATTATATACCAATTTTAGGATAATTCAAGATTATTTCACTTTTCTGTGAACGGGAATTATTGCTTGATGTTACGAAATTACGCTTACTTTGGGATTTTCGATAATTTATTTATTTTTCGAGGTTCTCAAGCTTATTTGAGTTTGTTCGAGATTTTGTTAGATTTTTAGTTTTCAAGATTTTTCACTTTATACTTTATTACTCGAGTTTAGCTTGAAGTTGAATTAAGCTTATAGCACTGAGTTACTTGATCTTATTTAAAGCTTCTCTGACAAATCTAAATTACAGGATATGAAGTTATTCAATATTCTTAGAATTTGTTAATTTTTTAAGATTATTGTGCGACTCTAAGTTTGTTCGACTTTTTACCTGTATACATTCGAAGTTATTTTTGAATAATCATATTGTGAAATAAATTCCATTTTATTTACAACTAATACATTGTACCTAAAATTTAATTTGTTCATCAAGTATCAACTTTCAAGTGGCAAATTGTCTAATAAGCATAATCAACCAAAACTTTTCTTGGAACAATAATTTAAAACATTCCTGTTCCAAGATGATATTCAAAATAGTGACTGTGAAATACTTTCCCTACAGCACAATTCTAGTATGTAAATACTTGTTATTTACCTGCAATTGTGGTAGTAAAAGCAGTTATCTATTTTTATTCGTTCCAGCCAATACACCTCGTCAATGTATGTATGTCTCCTTCTTAACATTGATAAAGTGCATAGCTGACATGACACACAAATGACATTCAAATCACAACCAACAACAAGTTTGGATAAAAAACTAACAATGATATAAAAACAAAAATAACAAGGCGCTATTATACTGCCCTGCTAGCAAATCCAAAGCGCATATTATATCTTATGCTAGGCCAGTTTAGTCGTATTTACATTGTAAATATTGTGTTACATACAATGGAAAACGGATTTTTCATCCATCGATTTCATCTCATCGTGATAATTCATCGTGATTTCGTTTTTTTTTACTTTATACTTTCTTGTTTTAACGTGCCATCTCAAACAAAATTTGTCGATTGCTCACGCATAGTACAACAGGAAATGTGTTGAGATTAGTGTTCATCGATGCTTAGACCGCAAAGTATCAACTAATGAACTCACTAAAACCTTTCATAAGGCATAAGTCTCATAAGTGTACTCGTACTTGGCCAAATTATCCAGTGTTGAAGAAGCTGCTTTTTAATTCAAAATTTATTGTGGTTAGAACGAAACTATCAATAAATATTTAGTTTGGTGAAAATATCTAACTTCTCAAAAATCATGGAAATTAAATTTCCGGCGAAAACTGAGACTCTGCCGAAAACAAACTAATTCGCTGAAAACAAAAACTGTAGCGCGAAATAAACCCTTGCAAAATTTATAAAATTCCGAAAAAAACTAAAACTCCAGCAAAAAATTAAATTAAGGCGAAAAATAAAATTCCGGCGAGAACCAAAACTCCAATAGAAACTAAAAACTCGGCGAAAATTAAAATTCCGGCGAAAAAAAATATCCGGTCAAAATAAAAATTCGGTGGAAAATAACACTCAAGTTCTGGCGAAAATTAGTACTCCGACGAAAACAAAAACTTAATCGAAAACCAGAATTCGGGCGAAAAATTAAATTCTTAGATTGGCTTTACTATACTATCAAGTTATTCGATAATGCGTAACGGATACAGTCTGATAAAATAATTAAAAGCCGCCTACCTTGTAGCAATAAAAACAATTAATGGAGAAGCAGATGAATTTTCACGTAATGGTCTCGATATTTATAGTTAGTGGGGATATGGAACGTCTAACGGTTAAACATTTATAATACCAAATTGAGCATGTTTATGATTCATTTCCGTACATTGATGTGTATGAAAGAAAGTTTAATATAATCGTACAGGTGAAACTTAACATAAATGAATATTGCTGCTGCAAACAAGAAAGCATTTACAAACAAATAACCAAGTCATTGTCGTTTTGTTATAAACTCTCCACATCGTGTACACATTTTGTTCCCATTCGCGATTTTTGATATCCTTAAAGTAAAATATAAAATCCAATTATTATTTATCTTCGCGAGATTCTTTAAGAACAACCAATTTTTTTATTTTTTTTATACATTTTGTAACAATAATAAAAACAAAACAAAAATAAAATTGAGATTTGTGATATGAAAAATTGAACATTTGAATATTTGTAATCGAATCTGTTTCTTACATGCTTAATTCACTGCATATGAGGCATATAATAAGAACCATGATATATTGTATATATGTACATATGCACCAAATACAAAAACAATCTTCACATCCATATCCTTAAGTCATGTGTGTGGCGTATGGGAAAATTTACATTTTTGGAGTTTGCATAAGAAGAAGAGACGCGTTTGTGTGGTGCGCGCGGATAAAGTGAAATCAAATGTGGATGAGATCTAGATACGTTTTATTGTTGTTTTTGTAATTTTTTTTTTCGTTTTGAAAAATTGGTGTTGGTTATAACTAATTTGGTTGCGGGCATGATTAAATTATATATATATATGAAGAAATCTTAAGTAGTTTTAGGTTAAGACTCTTTCTGAGATGGGTTTTGTGCCTTACATTTTTCTTCGTCGGTTATTTAGTTTTTAATTTTTTTTTTACGTTATGTGGGATGTGTATAGCTTGCCTTTAATGCTTAACCTTATATGTGAATTTACTTTTGGCTATGTATATAACTAATTCATAAGGAAAAAAATAACTTTTGACAGGTATACAGCTCGTTACTGAAGTATTTATAGAGTTTCTCCTACTATAACTTTCAAGGAATTATAGGAGCTTGACAAAGTGATAAATGTTCGGTTCCCACTATTCAAGGACAATTCAAGACAAATAACTTGGTTTCTTCTTCTGTGTATCATTGATCCGGTTTGATCTTCCAAATCGGCCGTACTTTCAATTAAGATCTACCTTAAGTCTGTTCGTTGTTCTATAAGTTATTATTGAGGGATAATAGACTGCCCGAAATACAAGGTCAATAAATTTAAATTGCTTTGTCTAATTCTATGATTGATCGCTAAAATTTTGTCGATTCAGGTAAGTTCGCTGATCTAATATCAACGATTTTTATAACTCAATAGGTATTCAGTTTTAGGTCATCGAGTTTCTTAAGACCATTCAAGCAATTATTGTATGTTTTGCCATCATAGATGTTTGGGGGCAAAACATACAAATATTGGTGAGGGTAAATCGATCCCATCTCCTCAGATATTGCGACCGTATTTCTTGTTCGTCAAGTTTCACTTGACCGGCCATATTTCAGAACTTTATCTAAAAATCATTTTAGAATCCCATTTTCATCCCACATATCGGATTTCATCGTTATCGGTTCATAAATGACCAAGATCCATTCTGTTTGGTCTTAAAATATCATTTCCATCATAATAAAAAACTGCTAAATTTATTTCATTTTTGTCAACCATATTTCAGAACTACATCTTAAAATCATTTTAGAATCCCATTTCCAATACACATGTTGGATTTCGACATAATCGGGTAAGGAATAGCCAAGTTCCATCCTACTAGGCCATATTCTCGAACTTTTCCAAAAACCATTTTAGAATTATATTTCCATCGCAGATGTTCAATTTCACTAAAACCGGTTGGTTAAGAAATAGGCAAGTTATTGCACTTGAAAATATGAACATGTTTCTGAATATAGGCAATGCTGGTCCGCAACCATTTCGTATTAATCTTACTGTAGGGAATGAATGTATAATGAGCGCTGAATTGATTAGATAGGAATGAAGGGTAAAGGAAAATAGTAATATTTTCCTATTGCCAGAGGAGTTTATGTGTGCTGAAATGTGGAGGTGGAAGGGAAGGTGATGTGTATGTGGATTTGATTTGTGAATGCGTTCGAGGTTGTCAATGTGATGTAACCATACAATGGAGTCCATCACATAGCCAGATCGAAGGGAATAAAAGAGCCGATATGTTCAGGAGTACGGAAGGTAGGATGCAAAATACGAACTTCGAATGCTTCAGATGAATTTTGAGAAACCCTTTCTATGAGGAGCTCAAAGGAGATACACGAATATTGTGAACGGTTGAGAAAATCAGGCTGAACCACGGAAACTGGAAGAATGCTTGTGGAAACGTCGATTGAGTGAGGACAAAGATTGTGAGTTGTGTAGAATTATAGCGGATGTTGAACATCTCATATTGGCTTGTCCCATATCCAATCAATACATATCTAATTTCAATAAAACTAGCAATAGTCGGCAACAACAACTCATCAAGCTGGTTTATTTCAAAATTTAACGATATTTTAATTAACGAAGATGAATTGATGAAATTGTTACATAGAATAATTTAGCCTTATTTGGTTTTTAGCTTTTCTAAACGTAAAAGCACACGCATCAAGCTCCAAGCTAAGTAAATATCATAAATCGCCTAACCTTTGACCTAAAATTGCACACAATTTTGACTATACAACAACTCGTCAAGTTAATTTATTTCAGAATTCCACCATATTTTACTTAACGAAGATGTATTGGTGAAAATGTTATTTACGATAATTTAGCCGAATTTTGTTTTAACTTTTCTTAACATAAAAGCAAATACATACATAAAGCCCTAAACTATATAAATATCATAATTCGAATAAACTTTTATTATACTAAATATGGCACAACATTTAAACTTATTTTTACATATCACAAGGACATGTTTCCATTGACAACAAAAATGTTTTATTTGGTATTTTGACAATAACAACTCATGAAGCTAGCTTATTTCAAATTTTGACAAGATTTTACTTAACTGTTATACATTCGATAAAAGCACATGAAGCTCTAAAACCTAAAAGCACATAAGTACAAAAATTAAAAATATCCTTGCATGTCACAAGTGACAACAACAACATTTAATTTGGTATTTTGACAACAACGGAAGGCGAGACAATCTGTATGTGGATATATGATTTTTGAATTTGTTCGTATCTGTCTTATAATGGGTCCCATGAGCCGATATATTAGCCAAAAAGGGTTAACTGAATAAGGTGGTTCAGCAGTATGAAAGTATTAATCTAAGAATTAAAAATTTGAAAGTAAATTTATAGCGAGAAATGTTTAATAAAAGGAATTTCTTCTCACAAGGAACTCAAAGGAGATACACGAATGTTGAAAATGATCCAGAGAATCAGGCTGAACTACGCAAATTGGTAAGAATGCTTGTGGGAATATCGATTTAGTGAGGAAAAACATTGTGAATTTTATGGAAATGATGTGGAGGATATTGAACATCTGATATTGGGCTGTCCTAAATACAATCAATGCTGATCTAAGTTCAATATCCTTTGGAATGTAAGAAACCTATCCGGAAATATGAATGAGTGAGGTTTGGCTTACAAAGTCAAATAAATAGCAAATTATGTGTACGGATTATTCATAACTTAAAAATTACCACCGGGGGAAATTTCAAATACAAAAATTGTAAGAGGAGCAAAATAAATTCAGCAAATATTAAGAACGTGTAATAATTTTATGATTAATGCTGTGTGCCTCAGAAAACTTTTCAAACTGAACTTTTGTAACACTTAGTAATTCATGCAATATTTAAATAGATGTCACTAGGTTAAAAGTATTCAATTGTGCCTTATAGCAGAGCACCCTGTATTTTATAGAGTTATAATCAAAAAATCTGAGCTTTTATAAGGGAATTAGAAACGAGGAAAAAACGAAACTTTTCATAGTAAAACACACAAAACATATGGGCAATCACTTTTTTTCCTAAGATAAATTTGTAAATGAAAACGTTACAAATTATTAATTATAATTTCTGAAATACTTTCATAAATGTTTGAATTTCAACATAAATAAATATCGTTTAAATAAATCGTTTTCATTTTCTTGTAATAATTGATTTATTTAAACTAAAATTTAAAAAAAGTTCATAACAACAGCATTCTGGTCAAATTGAAATAAAAGCTTACTACGATTCGTTTGGTCATTAAGTCAATATACGTTATATAGATGGCAGTGATGGCCGTAAAAATTTGGAAAAATCGTACCAAAAATTACCACCTGAGGAAATTTCAAGTTCAAAAATTGTAGGAAAAGCAATACAAATTCACAAATTATAGGAAAGTGTGATAATTTTGCGATTTATGCTGTGTGCCTCAGAAGACTTTTCAAACTAAACTTTTCAAATTTTGAAGCTTTCGCTATTTCCTCATAGATGCTTGGCGAAAAGGCACTTTACGAGGTTACTTTTCGACGACTTTTCAATTTGTATGACATACAGTTTAAAATACGTAGTAAGTAATGGAAAGTTGGAGGAAGCTCAAATCACCACAGAAGACTGTCGAAAATTACAAAAAAAAAATGTAGCAACCTAATTATTATACACTTCGCTTCACTTAATTACGACACCTATTATATTGATTTCAAATGTCATTAACTTCCACATTTCTGCAATTAGAATATTACTTTTACATGCATTTGAGAGTACATTATTGCTTTTTGAAATAACTGTAAAACAGATAACAACAATAAAACCGTTACCTCTGTTTTGTTCGTTATTCGTAATCTAGTAAAAAAACGTGCAATTAAAATGCGCCACATTGCGTCTATAGTTGTAGGTTATGAAAGCTACGGTAAAAAACTTTGTTAATTAGTCTTGATTTATTATTTTTAATTAAATTTATCAATAAAAATTTTCCGACGAAAAAAAAATTAATTTCAATGGTTCTTGATGGGCATCAGTTTCATTTCCATGAGTCCGAAAATGCAAACCGGTTCCATTCTTGCTTCCATAACATGTGGTTTTTGGCAGATTCCAATCGGTTTGCTTTGCATGATGCATTCAAAGGAGGTTTATTTTGGAGTTTTTCAATTTAAAATGCGTAGCATTGTTAATCACACGTCGAACCGTTGATAAGCTTGCTTTGACTCCGGTTTTTGCCTTAATTTTTTACGCAGATAAGCATGAATTTAAAGCTGATCGAATAACCGCCCATTTATCCGTGGCCGTTGTAGCCTCCGCAATGCGTCCTTCTCTATTTTTACCATAATTTTTAATATTATTGATAAAGGATCCAAAAACGGTTTTCTCTCTATCAATTTTTTCCGCTATTTGACGATTTGAGAATCCTCCTTAACACACTTAAATCAATCGTCACCTAATAGAAAAAATCCATGAGGTGGGAATTCTGGTCATGTATTGAACCCGGGGGGGCACAACAAATATTAATAAATTTACCAGAATTATCGCATACTGCCATTAAATTAATAATGTAATCAAGTTTACGATTTATATATTGACAGTGTAACGCAGTCGGTACAACAATTTTTATGTGACATCCATCGATAGCACCTAACGCTTTCGAATATATTGAAGTGACCGATATTCGATTAAATTGTTTGCCAGAAAGACTATATAAATCTAAACTTGGCAATTTTATTACCTTTGGTGCAAGCTTCACAAACATATCAAGAATTTTGTGAACAATATCAATTTAAACTTATACCAGTGATCCTATAGCTCGCTGCACTGGTCAGTCAATATAGAAACATAGAAACATGGAATTTTATTGAAAATTTGAAACACTTAAAAGTTTTATGTTGGGAGAATATACAGCATGCTTTATTAAGTGAATGAGCAGACAGTCTTAAGTGTTTGCAGATATAAGCATTACCAATAGCAAATATATGCTTGTAAATATGTTATTAAACTTATCATTGATAATTTTGAAGAAACTGGATCAGATCAAGATCAGAGAAGCAGAATTTATTATCGTAGTGGTCGTTCAAGTAAAAATATGCCAGCTGATAGAACAAGTGTTGCTGAAGAGCCAAGGACATCAATTCGTCGTCGTTCACAGCAATTAATCCTCAAACCAACAACTTTTGTGGAGTCAATTGGAAGAACATTCCACACACCAATGCAATCAATCGATATTTTGAAAGAGAAATTTAATAATCGAATAATTTCTCGAAGAACAGACGTGAATTGGCCACCAAGATCATGCGATTTAACGACATTGAACTTCTTCTTATACGACTCGGTTTTTTTTTTATTAGACGTCATTTATTTAAACGAAACATTGAAAAGTTTAGCTGGCTTTAAGGCACAATTGAAAACTTTTAACCTAGTGACATCTATTTAAATATTGCATGAATTACTGGGTCTTACAAAAGTTTAGTTTGAAAAGTCTTCTGGGGCACACAACATAAATAATTTTTTTTCGTATTTTGCTTTTACCATTTTAAACATCTTACGTACACTAGTAGAAGTAAAGATAAATTTAGCAAGTATTATTTTAATTTGCCAGAGCCAACTTTGATGTATTTTTCAAAATGAAAGTTCGAAAAAATATATTTTAGAAATAATTTAATTTTAATATTTCTGAAATTAATATTTACTTAATACCAATATGGCCTTCTTGTATATTGTTCTTAAAGATATGTAGAAATCTTTTATATAAACATTTTATAATATTTTTGCTTTTTTCATTGAAAAACTTGAAGCTAAAAAACACCATTTTTACTATGGATTCCTATGGAAATCAGTGAAAAGTTATAGCACTAAAAAAGCTTCTAAAAAATACGTCATTAAGATTATGGCTCTATACTCTAGAAGGCTCTGCTTATAGCCAACTAAACTTTTTCAATATCTCGTACTTTACTTTATTAATTTTTTTTTTTTGTTGAATGTTAATTAATTCGTGTAATTTCTAATATGCTACCGGTGGTTAAACCATTTTAATTGTGTTTTTTTTATTAACACGAGAAGTATATTAGTATTTACGAACAGTAATTCAACGAAACCGACTAATAGACTGAATTCTATTTATTTTAATTATATGATTTTAATTATATGATTTTAATTTGTTCCGAAGATTGTGATTATGAAAAAATCAATCTTCTCATCAGGCCGCGGCGACTGGACTGATTATACCACAATTTACATTCTATATATACAGAATGTGCTGTGCGTTAAGTACTAGCGAATCATACTAATAAATATTATAATACGGTTCGTAAATACTAATATACTTCTCGTGTTAATAAAAAAAACACACAGGCTACAACGCCCACGGTTAAACGGGATCAGCTTGAAATGCATGCTTATCAGCGTAACAAAATAAGGCAAAAGCCAGAGTCAAAGCTAGCTTACCAACGGTTTGGCGTGTGATTAACAAAGCAAACTGCTTGGAATTGGCCAAAAACCATATGTCATGGAAGCAAGAATAGAACCTGGTTGCATTTTCGGACTCATGGAAATGAAACTGATGCCCGTAAGAATCATCCAAATTAATTGTTTTATCGTTTATGTTAGTAATTTATTTTTATTTAATTTGTTTTTGATATTCAATTACATTTCCTTACTACGTATTTTAAACTGTATGTCATACAAATTGAAAAGTCGTCGAAAAATAACCTACAAACTTCTTTTTCACTAAGAATCTATGAGGAAATAGCGAAAGCTTCAAAATTTGAAAAGTTTAGTTTGAAAAGTCGTCTGAGACACACAGCATAAATAATTTTCTTTTCGTTACTAATGCTGTGTGCCTCAGAAGACTTTTCAAACTAGACTTTTGTAAGACCCAGTAATTCATGCAATATTTAAATAGATGTCACTAGGTTAAAAATATTGTGTCTCGTTTAAATAAATGACGCCTAATAAAAAATAAACCGAGTCGCTTATTAAAAGTATGTAATTCAAAATAAGATTTATATATACATACATATGTATATATGAAGGATTTAAGGTATCCGAATTTTTTCAACTCAATTAGGATGCACCCTGTATCGTATTTTATGTTATATTTAAATTGTATAATTGCTTTATATATTATTCCTGTTATGTAAAACGATTATTAAACCATACAATCGGATTAAAGCAATTGATGTTGGTGTTTTGAGTAGTAAATAAACAACTCATGCTTTTTTCTTAAAAACTAATTAAGCTCTACACTTTGGGGCTCAACCGGAATCGATCAGCGGGTAGTTTTGAGCAACATATATTAAGGAAATTCCTTAACCTATTGAATTTTCTTGAAGCAAATGTGTAGTTTTGTACGTTTAGGTTTAGTTTTGGTGCATTTAAGACGTTGTGTTCCAAACAGGGAAAACCGACCGATTAAACATTTAGATTTGTGGTGATTAACGTGTATAAAACTTTATCGTGAAGTTAATATAGTTGGCGAATTTTTATATCCGTGAGGGATTTTCCATGTACCAAGATTTGTGGTGATATAAAGTGCCGTTGAATAACACCGAATTCGTGAGTCGAGAAATATAAAGTACCGTGTATTGTGTACCAAGGACGTTTGCGTCAAATTTAAAAATAAGTGTTGTTGGATAGAGTTTTAATTTAGTGAAGACAAAAGATAAAACTAGAACGGTTCTTATAATTTATTGTCTTTATATAAGAAGTAAAGTTGTTTTGATTTTAGGGCTGAAAGTGAGGTTTGCTATTATATAACAAATTATTAAGAAATTTTAACTTAGATGGGCCGAAAAAAAAATAATCTTCATAATTCACCTGAAATTGTGGACGCTGTTATGCGTAAGGTGATGGAAATGTTTAGAAGAGTCGCGAATGATGAGTCGGTGAATTCAAATAATACAGTGCTATTGAACCAACCAAAAAGCAGCATTATGATGGAGGGTGGTGACAGCGAAGATATGACAAATAAAAGTAGGGAGGCTAATGCCAGCGAACTTAATGGCAACCAACAGGAAGATAATATCCAGCTAGAAGAGTTACAAGACAATTATTATCGTGCCTACTGCTGGAGCTTGCTTAAGTTTTAGAGATGTCGAAGAATCGCTTTCGAAGTTTAGCGGGGATGCTGCTGTATGTATGAAATGGAATGCTGCACTGAAAGTTATTTAGTCAAAACGACTGTTAACTGGAACAGCAAAAGACAGTTTACGTTTCGCGGTTACTGATACCTGGGAAAATCTAACCACATATTTAGTCAACGAGTTCAGAAACAAAATGAATTCTGCTGTGGCGCATGGCAGACTTCCACTCTGAAAGATGAATCTTTCAAAAATTATTTAATCGCTATCCGTGAAATACGTCAAACCGGCAACTTGGAAGATGCTTCGATAATCGATTACTGTATAAGTGGAATAACCGATTATGAACATAATAAGGCGGTTTTATATGGATCAACATCTATCAATGATTTCAAAAGTAAACTCGTAATTTATGAAGAAATCAAACAAAAAATTAAGATAAAAGCACCAACCGAGAACGTAACAACAAAACCAATTGAGAACAAAAAGTCAAATAGATTCCGAAGAATGCCAAGATGTTACAACTGTGGTGAAACCGGGCATCTAGGAAAAGATTGCGCGAAAAAATCTGATAGTTAAACGTTCTAAATCTTGTGCAGCCATAGAGAATCAGGATGATTGTTCATCTAAAGCTGTCAAAAATGTAATGTTCAATGGAAAGGAACTTTGTGCACTATAATTGATACCGGAAGCGACATTAGTTAATGTCACATAAAAAATTCATTGGAACGAGCATTTGCGAATTTAGTGAGGAGTGGATAATATTCCATGGTGCGGCGTCCAGAGATGTATCAACCGTAGGTAGGTTTAATGCAAAGCTAAAAATAGAGGATAAAGTATGTGAGACCACAATTCACATAGTTCCTGATGGAATATTGCCAATTGACTTTTTATTGGGTACAGATTTGGATAGAGATTTGATAAATCAAATGCCGACTGGAATTAATATGAGAAAATTCATTCCGGGAAACGTTTCAATTGATTGAGCATGGAGAACTTCCGCTGAACGTAAACCATATTAATGATCGTGAAGTGGCGGATAGAATTCGATTATTGATAGTAAACTAAAATCCAGAGAAGAGAACGCCTTGTCCAAACATAAAAATGCATATTAAGCTGACCGATGAGAAACCGATTGCTTATAAACTGAATTATGTAAGAAAATTATTAAAATTCTTAAAACTGTATGATTTTAATTAACAATAGTTAAAATATCGTGCATTTACTAAAAATAAAATTTTAAATTCTAACAGTTAATTTCATTTTATCGTTTTAATTTACGATCATGAATTGAAATTTTAAAACTGTTAAAATTTTAAATTTTATTTTTAGTAAATGCACGACATTTTAACTATCGTTCATTAAAATCATACAGTTTTAACTGTATTAATAATTAAAAAAGGTAAAAAAGGGAATATCGTTCTCGTTACTCGTTCTCAACGTGTACCGGGCTTTACTGACAACGTATTTTAAACTGTATGTCATACAAATCGAAAAGTCATCGAAAAGTAACCTCGTAAACTGCCTTTTCACCAAGCATCTATGAGGAAATAGCGACAGCTTCAAAATTTGAAAAGTTTAGTTTGAAAGGTACTATTTTACTTCGTTAGAGCCAACTTTGATGTATTTTTCAAAATGAAAGTTCGAAAAATATTTTTTAGGCATAATTTAATTTTAACATTTCTGCAATTAATATTTATTTAATACCAATAAAGCCATATTCTTGTTAATGATATGTAGAAAACTTAAGCTTTTTTTATTAAAAAACTTGAAGCTAAAAACATCATTTTTACTAAATATAGATTCCTATACGGCGAACAATTAAATGTTATACGACTAAAAGTAGCTTCTAAAAAATTATGCTGTAGAAGGCTCTGGCTTTGCCTCAATTAATAAAATTCTTTATTCCAGTTCCTCAAATACAGTTGCTTTTGATAAAAAAAAAAAAAAACAATAAAAACGCGTTCATATCATTTTTTTGCTGACAGAATATTATTAAATTAATGGTCTGCGCTGCAATTTTTGAATAAAATATGTAATGACAATATTCTCGGAGGGGCTATATATACGCGTATGTGTACAACAACAACAGTAATGCAAAAATATTTTGATAAAACATAATAAAATTGCATATTACCGGGTGCGCATTGAAAACGGTGATCATCATCATCATCAGCTTCCAAACATAAAATTCTTTTTATACCTACATACATACATACCATAAATATGTTTGAATGCGCGCGACCAGTTACGTAAGAGGAAGGAAAATTGAAAAACAAAAGAAAAATACCTATGGTGATAAAGCAACGGTAAAAATTAATTATTAACTTTTAACAACTAAAAAAAACATATTTTTATCTTATTGTTTTCTTGTTGTTGTATGTCCAAAGTACCTTTGCATCATCTTCATGAAGAAGCATCTTAATTATATTTTTGTTGTTGTTTTTTATAATTTTTGGCGGTTCAATTAAATTTTTTTTTGCTATCGCATATAACAGAATATATAAGATGATTACCAGTCTGTCTTGTACATGTCATAATTTTGAGGTACTGCATATCGAGCGCATTAAAAATTAGAAATCGTTGCACAATTGAAATGAAATGCATTTCAACAATATATATGTTGTAAGCAAGATCTCTTCTTATTAAAGACGATTGTTTTTTTTGGTTAGTTGATTTGACTGATTTTTACAAGCACGAAACGGACGAAACATGAATAATGATTTTACGTAAATTAACTGTGTGTGCGCGCTCGCCTTTCAGGGAGGTAAGTAATTTTTGGCAGGTTTTCTTGAAAGATAATTAATTGCTACTCTTACTTATATTATGATTCCTTGTTGCGACGAGTGTATTGGATGATTACGTGGTTTGAATTATCCAAATTATTTTTGTGCATGGTTTAATGTGAACCAAATATTTTTATTTTAAATTACGCTTGGTCAATAATTATTCGAAAACGAGATAAATAAAATAATTTCACGTATTTTCCACCAGATAATTGAAGGTAATCCAATCGTTCATGGATAGACTTCTTGTTAAATCGATTATTTCCACATATATCTGGACGCAATACCAATAAATATTTGGTTTATTCAAGTGTTTTAAATATAAACATTTAAATATAAACACGAATAAGCTTTGTGGAATGATGATTGAGCTGGTTTTGACACAACAATAGAATCAATGGTCTTAAGAAATATTAAAAATAAAAAAAATTCTATTGTGTGGTATGTTGTTAATCGATCGTTTAATTTGTCGATTTAACTCTTTATGATAATTGGATATGACGTGATCTGCTTTGAAGGCATGATCAACATGTTTAGTTTTGATTGATTAAATAGTACTGACAATATTGAAGATAGAATTAAATCATGATAGTTCAACCTTTTTTTCAAAGTTAATTTATCAACTTAAATATTATTTGATATATACGAGTAAGAACATTATGTGAGCAAGATATAGTCACCCCACAATTTTATACAAACCGAAGCGATTAATGACCAAATTATGTTCGAGTCGTTTACAGCAAACTTAGCTAAAATGAATTTAAATTTAGCTGATCCCCAATTTAACATAACGCAGGACAAGAAGTGTTCAATGTAATGCTAGAAGGTAGAATTAAATATTAAGACAATGTCATACCCATCAAACCATATTAGGTGGAGAAATGCAATCGTCTAGATTGCTATCAACACATTGCCTCACGTGTAAATCAAATTCAGATGTCGAAGGATCAGATACTGCTTTAAAACTGTTTTGGGAAATAGAATACATTCCAACGTCCAAGATTTTTACAAATGAAGAAGACGAATGTGAGCGTTTATTCCAAAAATACAGAACAGCAGATGGAAGGTTGATGGTGGAGCTACCCGTATCTGGCAATTAGTAGACTTATTTATTAATAAAAAATTGGTTGAAACCACCCGAGGTTCCGCACTCAATGCCACGAAGGGCTCATGGTACAAACAACGTTGGTACTAACTACGTTGAAAGCAGGACAATTGCACACGAAGTGAATGCAGTCATCATCGTCATCAAGACTAGATGTAATTTAAAATGGCCGTGACCAGTAAATGTCGGGATCAAGACTCTCAACTAATCCTTGCTGAGAGATAAAGGAAACCTGGTGGCGTTCAATAGGAACCCATATGATCGTCATTCTATTACTTGAACAGTGAAGATGTTACATTCTTAAAAAATTTTAACATAGTCAAGGGATTATCCAGCAAATTCAGCGTAACCTCGGCAGCTTACCAGAACTATTATCGGAGCGAGAGCCATTAGAAAAGAGGACTATCAACTCATACAAGTTCTTAAGAAAATTCAGTGATCTCCACTGATCTCTCGAAGATCGAACCAGTTAATATAATTTAGTGAAATTGAATTCAGATACCAGTCTATCAATAACCATATCAATTTCTGGTACTAATTATGCGTAATCATTTAAAATTGTTCTATGGCCCACGACTACTAAGAATGTTCCACATCCCTATGCTAATTAGCCGAAACACAGCAGAACACGCTGTGCTAAGAATGAAAGAATTAAATAAAATAATTAATAGAATTGATTCCATGGCAAGACGAGGAGTTGAGGCCATAGCTCCTGTAACGACCCTACAAGCAATAATTTGTATTAAGCTTAGTAATGGAAGCCTTTAATTTAACCACTGGCCACCAAACGAAGAAAGGTAACATTGGTAGAACCAACGATTTATAGATGAAAGACAGCATTTTGGGAGTTAAACCCTAGGTTCTCCCATAAAGGCTGGTCTACACTGTCAAAAGAAGTTGAAGTTTATACTCAAGGCGCATTTTCCAGGAAAGTTTACTGTCCAAGAAGACACCTAAATGCTTAACGTGGTTGGATCTGTTAATCGGCCTCCCGAAAAGAAAAGGCACATTTAGACCAGCAATATTTCGATGCCTGGTAAATATAAGCAAATCAATTTTTCACATAAGGCATTCTGCGCTAAGTCGGATAGCACATTCAGGTGCTTTTCAGCGACAGTAATAACAAGATGTGTTTGTAAGAACAAAGAATGACTGCTGAAGTTTTACAAGTAGATCGTCAATCACCAACAGCCATGATAGGGGTGAGAGCACACCTCGCAGAGGACAACCTTTGACAATCCATCTTACAATGGTGGATCAATACCGAAATTGGTACAGGCTTTAGTAATCGACGAAAACGGAGTAATATCAAAGGCTCCCGCAATGTCCAGGAAAGTACCCACAAGAAACTTTTTATTATTGAGAGTTCTTTTGATCCTATAGTGACAAGTTTATGTAGATCCGTTTCAGAGCACTTACCTATTCTATAAGCATGTTGCATGTTACTGAGTGGGGAATTAGATAAATAATTATCTCTAATAAATCTGCCTAAAACAATCCTTCCAAACGCTTTAAAAAATGTTTAGGACAGACTGATGGGCCGAAATGCTTTAGGATCAGTGTAATCTGATTTGCCAGCTTTCGTTTAAAAAAAAACGTTGCTCTTGCACCAAACACGAGAAACAATGCTAAAGACAACGCACGCTTTGAAAAGGTAGACCAGGTATGGTGCTTAATAATAGGAAAACCATGCTGTAATTCAGCCGGAAAAATCCCATCAGAACCACCTAATTTGTACGGTTTAATGGAGAAAATACTCCAACGCAGAACATTGAACGTAATTAACCGATCCGCTTCATTCCAAATCGTTTGGTTAGAAAGTGAGCAAAATCAGAGTTAACGATGGCACACTCCGGAAAATGAACAAAAGAAGCAACTTGTACGTTCTTTTTTCGAAGAAGTAAACTTGCCATTCGATAGACGAAGAGCATCAAATCTAGAGGTATAATTTTTCAGTTTCCTAGTATGTTTCCTTTGTTTTTTTAAGAGCAGATCACCTAAAAGGTATATTCTAAATCTTTTCTTTGGTAATAAGGGAACACGAATTTTCAAGAGCCGCCGAGAATGCTTTTGTCAGCTTGGAAGCTTGTAACACAATGTCCTTAACCGCAGAGCGAATATCCGTAGCAGGATGACTTAGGGAAATAAGTTCAAGAGGTGGAGGTGGTCTTTAAATGTTAATGCTACAAGAGATGAACTTGTGGTCAGAAGTGTGAATATCATTTGTCACCTTCCAATTTAAAACTAAGTCAACAATAGGCAACGAACACAGACTTATATCATTAACTTCCCGTCGCGTAGAACTGACCAAATTGTGCTCACAGCCTTTATTGAGTATTTCTAGCTCAGATGAACTTATAAAATGTAACAGAGCGGAGCCCCTGTTATTAATATTAGTGCTATCCCAAAGAGCCAACGATTAGTTCAGTGCAAGCCTTACGATATTCGAAAGTGATCAGAACTGGTGAGAGATCAGCCGAACTACATTCGTGAATAACAGATGCACTGTTATTACTAGAAATATAAATCCAAGCTCTAGTTTTATTGATAGCATTCTTTGAAAAAATTCTACCATTAAGAATGTTTCGTCCACAAACAGAACCATCAAGAAGATAAGGCTCCTGAATAAAACATAAATCGGTATGCGATCCAGCAAGAAACTTCCTTAATTTAAATGAAGCTGACTTACTGTGGTGCAAGTTAATCTGTTTAATTTCAAGCATGGAAGTCATATTAAAATATCAGCAACCAAAACGAAAAACGTCCAGCTTATGGTCCTGAGAATAATCGATTGGCGATTGGCCTCTCGTTTGTACCGGATGACTTTCCAACCCTTGATCGAGATATTTATATTCATCATACCACTGTTGATGGTAACCAGAACGCGGGGATCCTCTGGTGGAGCAGTGACCCATGTGTGTAATAAAATATACTTCGGAGGATAACCAATCGAAAGTAGACAACCGTACTGCAGATATCCTTACTGCCGGAGACCTCATCGCAATTAGTAGACTTAGATCGATGGATCGGAAGTTCAGATGAACCGAGTAATTCAAGGAGGCTTACATTAATTTTATGGAAGAGTATCGTCATCTTGGGCATATAGTGGAAATAACCAATTCAGAAAAATAGGCGATATCAAACTATGGTGTGAAGGGCAGATAGCACATCTTCGATCAAGCATTACCAGCTAGCGATTCTGACTTATGGGATGTCAGCAGCTCCTTATCTCGCCAGCAGAGTCTTAAATGAAATCGCAAATCAAAGTCAGAACGGATTTCCTGCAGCTTCGAGTTTTCTGAAGATGGCTTCGTATCTGGATGATATAATGACCCACACCATTGAAAAAGCGCTGCAATTGAAGAAGGATATCATCAACATACTGCAAGTAGATCAGTAGTAGAATTTTTTTCAAACGATTGGATTTTGAGATTTTTTCTTGTTGGCTCGCTCAGAAATTTGGATAAAGTTTGGCATTATAAGACGAACACGCCCTATTAAGGCAAATGCACCAATTATGTGAAATTTAAGTAATTTTAAACTCTCTTCCGCTTACTCCATTTGAAATTGATACAAACAATCTGCGTACTTTTTGCACTTTAGATCTATTGTAGAATATTCAGAAGCGAGTTCAGGGTTATTAGTCGAATAACTTTGTAAGCTACAGTAGAGGAAAAAATGGAATCTGCAATAAATAAGCTAAGTTGGAGACCTAGTTGTTGCATACAATTGAAACGAATCCACCACTTAACAAGCGATTAGACAGAACCATAGAGAGAAGATGAATTTCTTATGATTGTTATAAATTTATTGGAGCAAGGCCCATATGCAAAATTTTAGAAAGAGACGTATTATTTAAAGAAGATAGTGAATTACGGAAACTGGTGTACATTTCCAAGAAAATGCAATCGGATGTCATCCAGCAAGCAGTCACTCTGACAGAAGTCATTCAAAGAGGTGATAGCTTTAGGAAAAATTGGAAATAGTGAGGTTTCCTCCACCCATCAAATGATGTCGAGTGAGAAAAGTAGCAAAAGCAAAAAGGGGGCTGAAAGAGATCATCCTTTCCATGGCAAGCGAAGATCTCATGGTAGTGTTCTAGATATTCTTATGCCGGGTGGGCATGAAAAGAAATAATTTTTGGAGTAACAAAGGCCTAAACAATAAGGAAATGTAATAGGCAGAATGTAATATACGGAAGCATTGAACACTTTGGACGACTATATAAAACAAATTAGTCTTAAGTTCACCGCTAACATCAATGTGGCTGATTGGTCAGCATAATCGTTTTTAAGTACTTTCGCAAAATTGCACTAGAAGTTCCATACTTTTACGAAATCAATTGGAGCACACATATTTGGAGCCGTTCAATTGCACCAAGGTAGGCCTTAGAAGCGCTATATACTTTTAGTTGCAGCTGGTCACGACCCTAACTCGGCGAATACGAAAGTAGTCTTAAAAGTTAGAGTTTAATTACTACACAATCGTACATGCTTTGAATAAGGGCTGGAGTAATTCTCGAATTAAGTTTATAATTACAGTTTATGTAAGGATTGCGAACTTCGGTCCTGAAAATTAACTCAACTTACAAATCTATCTCTAACTGAACCTCTTAGCACAATATTCATCTCAACCTCCAATTCTATTAACAATTCAACCTCCAACTCAATTGCTAGGTAATCTCTAACGCTATCACTAAAGTAACTAACAACCCAACCCTCAATTCAAACACCAATTCAATCTCAAGTGAACCCTTAACCTAATTCATAACTCAACGCCTAACTCAATCCACGAAACAACCACCAAATTATAATAACTATACCCCAACATAACTTAGCTCGAACCAAATTTCAACCTTCGACTCAAGTACACACTCAACGGCCAATTTAATCCCGAAATCAGCTAAGTGCAAACTCAAACCCTGAATCAGGACGGCCCGAAAACTACATGCGGTCCAACTCATCCTAACGGTCTGAAAATTAGATGTTTCTATGTAACTCAACTCAATCCTAACTCAACATCTAATTTTAACTTGACCCCCACTCAACCCTCAACTTAACCCAGACTGGAAAAAATTCATTCGCACATGAACTCAACTCAAGAACACACTTAATAAATTCCCAACATAACCGCTGACTTAACTAAACTAAATCACAACTCAACTTAACTCAACCTGCAACTCAGCTTTTCAATCAACCCCGCACCCACGCCGCCTAGCTCTAATTTAACCGAACTGATCACTAAATCCTAAACCAACCCCAATTTAACTACAGCTCAACTCCAACTCTTCCCGCAAATAGAACCCAACTCAACTCTCAACTAAACGCCCAACTCAATCACCAAACCAGGATATAAAAAAAAATTGCTCAACATGGTTTTGGGTCAATTCATATGTACTTGAAGTACCGCTTTTTGTTTTCAATTCTCCGCCTTAGCCATAGAAACAGATTGGAGAAATAAAAATCGAAATCGGGCAACCTACCTCCAGATACCGTGGGTACAGACAGACATCCAGACATTAAGACATCCAGACAGACGGATGGACAATTTTTCCCCCTTTTCTGACTCAGAGACTTCGATAAAGTATCATTTAGGGATTGTAGTATTATTTAGGGGACTCTCTGAAAGTTTTACCGTCTTTTAGGAGCAATTTGAACATTTATTTTTTAATTTTCTTCTCCTTGATTTACAAGATGGGCTTCATATCCTCCAATATTTGCTATATTCTTAAAATATGTTGCCCCAGAGTTTTTTACAAATTGATCAGAATGCACCCTATTTGGTAAATTAAGTTAACCTGTTGATTTGCAACTTTGAGGTTCTGAATTCGATTTTTGGTCCGAAATTTCTAACAGTGGTTTCATCTACTGCGAGATCCGACGTCCCTAAGGAAAATGATATCCGCAAAACAAGAACAATTTAACTTAGGCTTAATTAGTATAGATGCCTAACCAAAACTAGAAATTTGACTTAAGATTGAATCCCATTAAAAAATGTTGATGCCTTGGGTTAAACACGAGAACCTTAAGAGAGATTAAAACCATTTTTTTCACTATAAAAAAAAGTTGATTAGAAATTCCTCAAAGATGTTTCGTTCACTTTATTTAATTTTATTCCGTAATCGTCATAAATCATCAACATCCTATACCGGTATGTTCCTCAAAAAATCCAAACAAGGATAATAATTATTAAATCCAATCATCTCGCAATGACCCAGTTATTAATATCCAGTATATCTCACTAACTGGGTTGTCTACACATAAATTTGATTGAATATAATAACCATCAATTAGACACACAACGTATTTGCCTCTAATGATCATGCCCACTATTATAATAAAACCGTTTGTTTTAAACCCCGTCCATAATAATTTATGTCTTAAGAGACTCGCTCGAATATGGATTTAAATTAAATCACACCCGCGGCAAATATCCCAATATAATTTAATACATCCCGTGTTCCGTCTATCTCTATGTGTACATACATACATAAATAAGATTCATCAGAATCATTTCATTTTGGATTGGATGGATATCGTAAATAAAATAAAAACACTCGGGGGTATTGTATTGTGATTAGAAAAGTATGTATTGTGATTAGAAAACTAAAAAGGGTTAACCTAATTTGGATTGCGCTGTATATCAAGTACAAAATTAAAGTCATTACCTCCACTTCTATAAAGAAAACCCTAAATCGTTTCAATATACATATACATATGAGTATCCTTACACAAATCTTGATTTTGGAGAATCACCGTCTTTCAATGGATTTATACGAAATTACACAAACAACAATGAAGCAGCCGTTTTACAATAGACTAATAGGCAGATGCGATGAAATTTTTTATTTTTTTATTCGTTTTTATTACTAAGTAAGTTGGAATCACCACACCGCCACCACCACCACCACCACCGCATACTCCATCGAATCGATCGATATAATAACATAAGATTTATAAACATATATTATGTCTAATTTATGCGTTTAGTAGAAGATAACCAAAAAAGGGGATCGTGATTTCAACTTTTTTGTTTGTGGTGTGTAAAAAATTAGACTTCTAACAGATAAATTAGCGTTAATATTGTTAACTGTTTGATTAATTGATTGTTTTTAGCAGAATATCGTATATTTATATATACAAAAGATACATAAAAATGGTAATTTGCAGACGTTTAACGCGATTAAATAATAATGTAATCAAAACGAGATGCGCGATGCATCATATAAAAGGACCGATACGATTCGTTTGATGATGCGCCCCATTTAGTTTTTTCGTTTTTTTTTAATTTTTTTGTGTTTGGGATAATACATAATTTATTGGCTCGTTTAGACAAATTTTGCCTTTATAAGAAGAAGTATTTAGAGAAAATTTTCTCATAGTGTGAATTTAATGTAAATCCTGCGTCAATAATTTAATATTTTATATAAAAAAAACCATCATGTTCAAAACCGAGGTAACTTTGAGCACAACAGTTGAGGATATTCTGAAATATAGATATTTTCGAAGCATCATTTGGTCCCCCAAAAATACAAAGTAGTGTCCCTTTAAAAAGGAAGACCCATTAAATTTGTATTATGACAAAAGGATGCTACATAATTTATTTTGATCCAAGTGCGTAGGGGACCGAGTGGCTTTGACGACTTCCCCAGTTTGGTATGTGAATAATTAATTATTAAAGAAAACGGATTTTTCAAAAATTTTAATTTCTATGAATTCTGTTAAATTTTTATAAATCGTCACAGCCCTCATCTTCTAAGAGTCGGGGGCGGCAGCTCTCATCTTCTAATGTATAAAAATATAAAGGGGTGAAACCTCATGAGGTGGTCAGAACTTTGGACTTGACAACTTCCAAATCAATCCCGAAATGAGTCCCTTAAGTCATCTTCAGCTCAACCTACAACTTAATATACAAATCAACGTCCATCTCAATCTCAACATAATACTAAACGCCAACCAAACCTTCAAATTAATCACCAAGTCAACCCGAAATCAACTTTCAAATCAACCCTTAACCTAACTCCAAATAAACTCTTAAATAATTCTCCAACCGAACAACTCACTTAACCCCAATGCAACTTCAACTCAACTTAGCTCGAACCAAATCTCAACCGTCTGCTCAAATCTTAGAACCATATCAACATACCATCATATCATCATACCATTAACATCAGAATCACATAATTCTTATATTACAAACCATCATACCATTATACCATCATAACATCATATCTTCATACCATCATACCGTCTCTCAAAAAGGAGATGAATGTGTGAGATATTAACAGTGACCTCTCTTAAGTCTTAAACAATATTTGTGTAAAGTTTGGTTCAAATCGTTCAATGCATGTGCATTTGTTTAAATATCACACACATATAATGTACATAAACACTCACTTTTAAATACAGTGAAACCTCATTTCAACGGACTCTCAATTTAGCGGAATCCTCAATTCAACGGACAAACTTTAAAGTCCCATGCAACTAAAGTTTTTGAATGAAAACCTCCCTTACATAAGCTGACACTTTATTAGAGTGGACATGGACAGATATTTCTGCGATGATACAAATTTTACGAGTACACTTCAAATTTAAACTTTTACACTTCAATTTGTTCCTTTAACACTTCAAATTGAACTTTTTACATTTCAAATTATTTGCATGGCCAATTAGGATGGAACTTGGCTATTACTTAGTCGGTTTTAGTGAAATTCGACATCCATGATTAAAATTGGATTCTAAACAGATTTTTAGATAAACGTTATGGAATATGGCAACAACTTTATCCATTTATATAATTGGTTAAGAAACAGCCAAGTTCCATCCTACTTGGCCATTTTCCAGAACTTCATCTACAAATCATTTTGGAATACCATTTCCATTGGAAATGCTGAATTTCATCAAAAGCGGATAAAATATAGAACCCCAGTAAATTGACCCCCATGTTAATTCGTATGGCAGGTGCCTCACCCTCTTGACGTACAGTTTCCAAAAGCTTTTCAATTCTCCGCCTTGACCATAGAAACAGATCGGCGAAAAAAAATTCCAAATCGGACAAGCCGTTCACGAGATACCATGGACAGACATCCAGATATCCAGACATCCAGACGTCCAGATAGATGGATGGACATTTTTTTTTGCTTTTTCAGACTCAGGGGCTTTCAAAACGTCGATAAAAATGGTTTTGGGCCAAAGAAATTTTTCGTCATTTTTGACAGGATTTCAATATTTTGGTCTTTTTAGGCTGACTTTTAACCCAGTTGACGAAACTTCATAAACGGTCAACCCCATGTCATTAGACGCACACTAATCGGGTCTAACGTGAGAATTATGCTTTGCCTTCTATGGCTTCAATCGGCTTAGAAACCATAGACGAACACACCCGTTACTAGGTCAAACATATAATGGGCAAATGCGCACTAACTACCGCCCAATGTTTCTCGATGGTCGATGTCCATATAATGTGACTTTCACTTAGAAGCGATTTCATAATCTACTTTATCTAACCCATGTTTGCTTTTTTTGGCTCGCGACATCACTTAACTCTTTCAGAAGGAGTTTAAGGAGCAACAGTGCTCTTTCCAATCGTATACAATTTTTTTTAGTTTGACTTTAATTTTGCGCCAGCATAATAAGACAATGTGATAAAATTTATTTATTGCCAGCATCAACTTAATACTTAATTAGAACTATCGATTTGAGTCCCACAACGAGCAATGAGTCAGAAGTTTTACTGCGTGAAAGTTTCCAGCGACTGATTTTAATCGCTAAAATAGGGGCGCAATCCACTTCGTCAAGCACGTAACATCGCAATGGCCTCTAGGTGAAATAAATTCTTTGATTCTTTAACTATCGTGTGTTATAGTTTGATTTTCGATTCAACCGACAGTTTTTGAGCTGCAATGTAAAATTTGGTAACCCTTTTGGGAACCTGAAAAATTTTACTGGAATATTTTATTCTCTATTCCGGAATTACTTACTTGAAAATATCGTACAAAGTAACTATGCAATTTTTTTGAAATACTCCCCAGCTTGATCCAGATGCTTCGGGCAAGTTATGCTTTTAACTATATTCCGAAACTGTGGAGGAAGGTAAATGTGGTCTTTATACCAAAGGGCGGGGGTCGTCCAGACACCCAGGCCAGGGCATATCGGCCAATTAGCCTCACATCGTATCTTTTGAAGACGATGGAAAAAATCCTGGACTATCAAATAAGAAGTGAGGTCCTTGGAAAGAATCCGCTGCATCGGGACCAGTTTGCGTATCAAACTGGTAAATCCACGGTTATGGCCCTTAGCGGGCTAGTCACGAGGATTGAAAAATCAGTGACATATAAAGAAATTGCCTTTTGTGCCTTTGTGGACATTGAGGGGGCGTTTGGTAATACCTCCTATGGATCTATAGAGAGGGCAGCAATGGGAAAAAGGGTTCCACTTTCTACAATTAGGTGGATCCGTTACATGCTGGAACATCGTGAGATTACTGCCAGACTAGGTGGCGAATCAGTAACCATCAAGGCCGTAAAGGGCTGTCCCCAAGGAGGCGTACTATCTCTTCTTTTGTGGTCATTGGTTATTGACAAACTACTGGTCTTTCTGAGTAGCCATGGGTTTGATGTCCAGGGCTATGCGGATGATGTGGCTATCATAATCAGAGGCAAGTTTGATGAGGTCATTTCTAATCGCATGCAAAATGCACTCAATATAATATGGCAGTGGTGTTATCAGGAAGGACTCAGTGTCAATCCAAGCAAAACTGTCATTGTTCTTTTTACGAGGAGGACAAAGCTTGCGCTTACAGCTCCCTCGTTAAACGGTACTACTGTGCCTTTTTCCAGCGAGGTTAAATATCTAGGGGTTATCCTAGATCAAAGACTGAACTGGAACCAACATTTGTTGAAAGTTCAAAATAGAGCCATCAAGGCTCTCTGGGCCTGTCAAAGACTCTATGGGCGTTCTTGGGGACTACAACCAAAAATGATCTACTGGTCATTTCCTACAATCATTAGGCCTATGGTCACCTACGCATCGGTTGTATGGTGGCCTAAAACTGAGCAGAAGACAACGCAAACTTTATTGAATAAGGTTCAGCGTGTAGCCTGCATCGGTGTTACGGGCTCAATGAGGCCATGTCCAACCGCGGGGATGGAGACACTTCTAGGACTGACACCGTTACACCTGCATATTAAAAAAGATGCTGCAAGTATGGCCCTGAAAATGCAGGCGGAAGGAAATATCAAACCAGGCAATATGGTGGGTCATCTGGAAATCCTTAAGGAATTTCAGACAGACCCTACCATAGGAATGCCTTCCGACTGTATGCCAGCTAAACTGGACTTCCACAAATCATTCTGTGTTAGGTAACCTGACCGGGATGTGTGGAGGGCAGGTGGACCATCATTTGAGCGAGGGTCCATGGTATGGTTTACAGATGGATCAAAAACGGAAGATGGGGCGGGGATAGGAATACACGGGAGTGGCACTACCCTCTCGAAGTCCTTGGGTACTAATGTTACCGTTTTTTAAGCAGAAGTACATGCTATAGAACTTTGCGCTAGGATAGGCATAGCAAAAGGCCTAAACGATGCAAAGATTTATATTGTATCAGACAGCCAATCGGCCTTAAAAGCTCTTAGGTCTTGTACCGTTGAGTCAAGGCTGGTATGGGATTGTCTGAAGGTTATTAAACATCTGGCAGGCTCAAATAAGGTATGACTTATGTGGGTGCCAGGTCATACTGGAATCGAAGGAAACGAGGCAGCTGATGGCCTCGCTCGTGAGGGTTCTGCCTCTCCATTTATTGGACCAGAACCCTTCTGCGGTGTCACTAATGGACACCTTAGAGCAGCGGTAAAACGCTAGGACGATGTTCAAAAGCCCTCCTACTGGCGCAGAATTCCAGGTTTACGGCAGGCGAAGAAATTTATATCACCTTCGTCTGTCAGGGTTAAGGAGTGTCTTGAACTTAGGAAACCTGAGTTGAGCCTGCTTACTGGCTTCCTCACAGGTCATGTCTCCTTAAGGTATCACCTAAAGAAGATGGGCCTAAGTACGACAGATGGATGCCGCTTCTGCGATCTGGAAGCGGAATCAGCGGAACATGTTCTGTGCCATTGCCCAGCCATTTTCCAGCAAAGACTGCAACATCTAGGAGGGAGAACAATGAGCCCGGATAGTATGTATCTTGTACCGGCCAGTAGTATTGTCAGATTCATTAAGAGCCTGAATATTGACTGGACGGATAATTAAGTAGGGTCCAGCACAATAGATCTTTTAGGTCGCGGTGCGAGGTGGCTTATCGCCCACATGGCCCTCCAGTAAATAATAATAACTATGCAATTTCAGAAAATCTGATCTGATAAAATTATATATTTAAACTGCCATAAACCGTTATAGCAGAAACCGTTTCACGACTCGGAGTTGTATCTCCTGAATTCAACCAGGTCGCTTTAATACACTTGCCTTGGTTATGACTTCTCATTCTCGAACTAAACCTTCACCTTCGGCTACCTAAATTCATTTCTGTCTCTACGGTACGTTGTTAAGTATCCAAGGTAAGAGTTGTTTGTTCGATCACTCGCTTTAACAGTGTCTTGAATGACTTAAGCTCCGTCTCCATTGCTGTATAGATTATAATACAAAACACAAAATAACATTATTCTCAATAAGTTTTACAGTTCATTAAGCTTATTATAGGCACTGGATATAAAAAGACAATAAATATAACCTTATCGCTAACTACTTGTAGTTCACAAAAAGTTCACTTCGTACTTTTGCTCCTTAAAGCATTTTACCCATTTTCTGATAACTCTTCCAGTCACCTGTTTTCCGCAAATGATCCAAACCCTTTGCAGGAACTAAAACTCAACGTCAATTGGATACCAGACCAGCATAACGATATTTAGATTTGATTTCTGAAGTCGTCCTCAAACTCGTACTGGTTTTGCATTATCCGTTTCTTAAATCGTTGCCCTTTTGTATAGGTCCTGAGGTCTGCTTATCTTATCATTATTAAATCGTTCCACTATTAAAATTTGCATACACTGTTGTTTTCAACAGTCCACTAACACCAACACTGTCCAATAGAGCTTCGGCTCTTATATCGCTTCATAATTTTGTTGTCTCTTGCCAATTTTCTGGATCTAATTTCTATAAAAATTCGGGGCCTTCCAGCAGATATTTAAATTTGTCAACCCTAGCGGATCAATTCCACTAATATTGGCCAAAATTTTCGATGTTCTATTGCCAACAAATGTGGTCCACCTTCCAGGATGATCAATAGATAATACCATTGTCCTGCCATTATATCATCAAAATATGTATCATCCGCATTATTACCTGAGAAAAGAAGCTATACTAAATGTAAGGTTCCTTATTTTCACTGTTGCATGAAGTCATTGATTCAAATAACCGCCCACATTCTTCTCTTTTTTAGTCATTAATAGTGGCGTCCGTGCCAGCGTGCATTGAGCGACGCACTGGAAAAACTTTGCGATGTGTCGTTGGATTTCGAATTAATTGCACTGTTTATCCATTTAGCTGTAGACGGCCTTCACGAATGTGGTTAAATACGTGTTCAACTCCTCATAATATGTCAATGTGGTCATCAATATGTGGAAGCGATGACAAATCAATATCGATGGATTGAGAAGGTAACCACTTGTACATATGAGTAAAAATTATTGCATCTTTTGTAACCTGCGATAAATTCTCAAAACCGGATATTAGTGTTCGGCAGAGTCTACGTTTAACTTTAAATTTATTACATAATTCCTCAGTTATAAATAATAGTAATACTGATCCGGGATCCAATAAAACTCGGCATTCGCGTAGGCAGTACCATTGTTTGCATCCTTGATCTTTTTCAATCTACCACCTGCTTTTATACATTACCTGCGTTCATTAAGTATTGTTAATGAACGCAGGTAATTTATAAAGCAGGTGGTGGCCAAACATCCATATTTGTGTAGGGAGTCAACATTTCACTTCACTTAACATTCACTTCTCTTAAAATTCAGCTTCTCCATCGTCAAAATTACGGGTGAATTCTAATGTTTAATTTTTATAATGAATCTCGATATCTCTCGGTAACTATAGATCATTTAGGTGTGAAATGGAGAACAAAGCTATGGTTTGTTAAATCTAAAGAAGTTCAAATCTAATGTTAGCCGCTCGAAACAATTATTAGCATGTGAAATAGAACCAAATGTTGTCCTCAGATAAAGAAAACACTTTCATCACGAACCAATTTTAACAATCACTCGATGTCCAAGCTGAACGGCAAGAAATACCAGCCAAAGCCAGCCCATACAACCCAAAAATCATTTCTAATGGTTTATCTGTGTATTATTATGTGTTACGATATACGGTCGGTGTTTCAAAGTTAACAATAAATTGAAAGCCATGTCGCTTTTCTGTAAGATTACGACCATACTATACATACGGTACATTAAACTGTTCTATTCCATTCGACATTTTGAAATTAAGACCTCACAACGATAGGAAACGTATATCATTCGACAAACTTGTCTTGAATGTTTTATGTATAGCGTGAGAATAATAAAACGAAATAAACCAAAAATGCTGCCAATTTCTCGAGATCTGTACAGAAAAGTCAAGCGACCAAGATTTTCAATAAGAGACCACAAAAAACCACAAAAAATAAATAAAAACGAGCGAATTTAATTTATGAATGAATGTACATACACCGTCAATGAATATCAAAAATTCACATTTTACAAATGTCCAAAAGCACAAAAAAAAAAGCAGACGATATGAAACCGACAGAAGAATTGTTATCATTCGACAGCAAATATAATATTCTGTACACTTTAAAGATATCGCGTCCATATGTATGTATATAGGAAAACGGAGATGCTTATAGCCATACGATTGATTGAAGTCGTCACATTTATTATATGACACCATGGTCGTCAATTGTAACCAATGTCTTATCAAATCCCGTTACCTGAACTACCACATCTAACAAGGAGGCTTTATTTATGCATTTTGTGTTTTACATCAAAAGTCATTCAAATCAAATTTAAGCCAATAATATTTTCAAATCAAACAATAGGCACAGAATTTATGTATAAATTTTCATCGTGGTTTTTGGAAAATAAACGCACACACAAACACACAAACGAAACAAACAAATCGAGCAAATAATTTATTTTATTTATTTAAAATTTTAGCAGACAATTTGCATCCGCCAAATCTGGTTTGCCGAAAAACAAAAAAAACACAAAAACATTATTTTACGCAAAGAAACGTAAAGAAATATGTTTTTGTACGAAGATTTATATCAATGCAAAGTTGTTGTATTGGTATATACATACATACATTTATGTAGTTGAGACGAGGAAGGATGAACGGATTGTGTATAGATTCTGTTTTTTTGTGCACATACTCCTCTATTAAAGGGGCCGTATGTGTTGTCCAGATGGATTAAATGAAAATGTAAAATTTTTTTGGTTTTTTTGCGATCTTCGATTTTGTATTTTTTTTTTTTTTTTTGGGGAAAACATAAGATCGTATTTGTTCACATTTTGTACATATATCATTTGAACTTTGTGAGATTGAACCGTCCCGATATACCCAAAACATTATGTATGTATTATAAATAAAACGCGATCGGAAATGTATATAAAAATCCAATGTGCGTGTGGATAGATCGGTCAAATGTGATAATCATATGGTTTGCAGCGCGCAGAGAGAATGTTTTGGTTATTTTGGGAAATTTTTTTAACGATATACACGCAATTAATCTATATAATTAACGTGTGATATGTGTACATAATGTATATTATGCATACATATAGCCTGAAGCAAGCCATCATTTTATCGACACCAAAAGATAAATAAATTATCCCGCATATTATATGGGCAACGGCGCGATAAACCAGTTTTTATTTTGTTTATCTTAAAGACACTTCAACAATCAACAATAAATGTCACAACATACCAAAATAAAATAAATCGCGATACTGCACACCACCAATCATTATCGACACATTATACTTATTATTTATAATAAATATAAACATGCGGCAAACAAAAAAAAATGTTAAATTATCATAAATACTAAAAACTGATTTAAGAAAGTAAAACCTTCTTAAGTTAGCGAGACGCACAAAATGAAATAAAAAATTAATTAAAAAATTAACAAGTTCGATTATAAATATTTTAATAGTGGAACCGCATATACCAAATACAATAACAACAAGTTCAACAAGCAACAATTACAACATACATGATGCTTGATGTTGTCGTTGTCTCGATATTGTCGTTAAACTAGAACACAAGGTGTTTTAATTTTTGTTTATTATTGTTTTTCCATTTTTCTTGGCAACGAACGAATCGAAGACATAAAATTATAAAAAAATTAAATTAATCGTCGTGAATGTTAAAATTTAAGCACGCGACAAGTTGGTTTAAAAATTAAAATTATTACTTTACTAATAAGGAACTTGTAACTCTTAATATTGAATGTATCAGGGGTAAATGGATTTATGTGACGGTTAAAATATTTTGGAGGATATGATTTCGCGGGAAATACCATATTTAAAAACTTTTATTTGATTCAAAATATAGGGGTCATTATCGTAAATCAAACCACACTTTGAAAATTGGACATTCCTAGGAAATTTTTAAGAAAGGCGGTGGTATAGTTTTTAGAGAAAAAAGAGATCGTTCCTGTTGCTATTAAATATAAAATTAATTTTTTACGAAGGTAGAAATTATCGAGAAGTTTTGCCAGTTTCAGTTTCGATCTGAATGAGAATAACGAAAAATTTAATTTTTTTACCTATACATAGAAAACAACCGTGTAGTTAAGTATTAGCGAATTATACGCAAACACAAATATTAAACTCTTAATAAATTTCAATTTTAATGTAATTAGCATTTTCAGTCGCTATAGCCTGATGAGATTGACTGGTAAAAAATTAAATTTTTCGTTATTCTCACTAAGATCGAAACTGAAACTGGCAAAACTTCTCGATAATTTCTCCCTTCGTAAAAAATAATTATTTGGTCAAGTACCGATGAAACCTAACATTATAAAATTAATTTATTGCCCCAAAAAATTCTTCTCGGTTTCTGAAGGTGAAAGTCATGTAATTCTGACTCCATATTTCTGACAGATATTTAGATTTAGGAGAAAATTTGCTAAACTTGTTTGAAATCAAAGCTTTCGGCATCGATAACGATAACGATTTTAATGTTTGCTGGGTTTATTTATTTGTAATATACGTTTTGCACTTCAATTTCAACCTTTTATAATTTAAATTAAGCCTTTTTCCAAACAAACTTCAACATTTTAGGAATCTAGTTTTGATTGAATGTGATTGTGTAGTTTCTTATTTAAGGAAATTGCAAATTCCAAATTAGTTTTGCAATTATAAATGGTATAGATTTTTTGTTGTTTTCCTTGTTTCATATCCTCTTATCATGGATTTCATCTCTTGATCACTTCTTTAAATTTCTCGAGATTATTGGAGCATAGCATGAAAAAGGGATGCCTGATGTTTGAGACTTAATTGGTGATTCGGTCTTTCGAAACAGCCAGGTTATTCAAGATTATAGAAATTATTCGAGTATGTTTGAGATTGCCGGCTGTATTTCATAGTTCGATGTTACTCGAGAATATTAGAGCCTATTCGAATAATGCGATAAGAGTGTTACATTTTTATTTCGTACCGTTTTGTTGATCTAATCCTAAACTTGCTTAGTAATATTAATAACATTAAGTTACTTGATAAATAATTCGATATTTACACGAATTTTCGGAATTTTTCGAAATTTTCTTGATTTTTACAGGCTTTCCGAAAATATTCATTAACATACATAACATAGAGATTATTCGAATTTTTCTGGAGTAATCGAGACTGTTCCGTGGTTTATTTTAGATTTCTTAAGTTTTTCGACATTCCTCTCTAGGATTATTCGACATTTGTAAAGAAAAGAAAATTTATTCGAATTTTGTATGGCAATGTTCTGCGCTTAGCTTTGAGTAGTATGAACTTGTAGAGCTACACATATGAATCTGAATGGTGGATATTTATTAGATTTTTCGATATTACTCCAATTTTCTGGGTTATTCGAAATTATTCAAGAATATCCAAGGTATTTTCATTTTACATGGCGGTGATTAGCGCATATAGGATTTCTTTTGGTTTTACATAGTTACGGATAATTCGATATTTTGAGATTATTTCGAAATTCTTGATATTTTTCAAATTTTACTCGAAATTTGTAATTCTTTATCGATATGAGTGTGAAGTTTATGCTAAAAAAAATAACAAAAAATTACACTGTTAAATTAGCTTTTTTCCAATTAGAATTTAAATTATATGAAAATTTAAATTTTTTATAATTTTGGATTTTTCGTACCACCAAACAGATTCTTTTCATCAGGAAACAGGTTGTTTTTATCGTTTTCAGATAGCTGGAGATCTGTTTATCTCGTTAACCTAAAGCAACCAATTGTGTTGAATATTACTATATTTCAGATAATTTAAAAGTTGGCTGATTTTTGATGGTTTAAATAATTATTTAGCGTCGATCCTGGAAATGTCCCGAAGGCCTCGCACATTTCTTAGAATAGCTAAGCCATATAGCGGTCAATGTAATTTAATGATGAACTATAATTTATTTCATTGTTATTGGAATGTTTAATAATTTTCGATTATTTTAAAAGTTTTATATCGCCGACCGCAGAGATGGCTACAAGGTCTTGCACATATCCTCGGATAGACCATATTGTACGATAACTTGGCCATATAACACACCATGTGGCCAACCTGATCCAATTGTGATGAACTATAATTTATTTCGCCGAATTTAGACTATTTAATAATTATGGATGGTTTTAAAAGTTGTTGTATCTCCGATCACAGAGATGTCCACAAGGTATTGCCCATATTTTCGGATAAATTGGAGATGTACCAGACTACGTGGTAAACCTTATCCAATTGTGATGAACTATACTAAATTTTACAGAGTCTAGTACTTTAAGTAAAATGATATAAAATCAGTGACATGGTGCATTGCATTGCAATTAACTGCGGTGTTCTACAAGTAGAATCTCTATCGCTGATACTCCTTAGTCTCACGGTATCTGATGTAGCAATGGAGTGTGTAGCATTTTAATGTTTTTGGTGTATGCACTTATGTATATTAATTTTTGAGTCAATTTGTTTGGTGAGTTCAAAATGTTGTTGCGGAACACAATGTAGCTTTGCGGTGAGGAGCCACAAGGTGCAGATACTTGGGATCTGTTTTACTTAATGATAATATTGATAAAAAAAATATGATAATACTGTTAAATTAAAAAGCGTCTTGCCGACGAAACGGCATTCTAAAATAGTTTTTAGATAAAGTTCTTTAATATGGCCAATTAGAATGGGAATTACCGATTATTTCTTTACCGATTTTCTTTCTGCCTCAAAGTAGATAAACCTCGACAGCTGCATAGTTTATGGAAACTGCAACAGACAATAGCTTTTATGGCATTGCCTATTGATATTTTGAGAATTTGGCAGCTGTTGAGGTTTCTCATATTGATAAATTTATTAATAATTAAAAAACTGGTATATTAAGTTAAATTAAGATATATTTATTGAACCTCTGCCGGGAAATTTAATCCTAATCAAAGGAAAATAAGAAAAAATGGGTAAGAGCACGCGCAGCATCAATAGAACTTCTAAAGTTAGCGTAGGGTCCCGAAATTAGAAAAATCATTTAAGAATCTCATTTCCATAGTTCATGTCAAATTAAATCCAAATCAGTTGAAGAAAAGCTGAGTTCTAACCAAACAGGCCATATTCCACAACTTTATCTAAAAATAATTTTAAGGTCCCATTTCCATCGCAAATGGCGCTGAAATCGGTTTTAAAATAGGAAGGTTCCATCCTAGTTAGCCTAATCCCAGAATTTCATCTAAAAATCAATTCAGAGTCCTATTTCCAACGCACATGTCAAATTCAATCAAAATCGGTTAAGGAATAGCTAAGTTCCATCCTAATTGGCCATATTCCAAACTTGTTAAAAATTCTTAATTCTGTGAAGTATAGTATAGTTCACCACAACTGAATAAGGTTGACCACGTAGACTGGCATATGGCTAATTTATATGAAAATATTGGCAAGACATTATGGACATCTCTGTGATCGGCGATACAACAATTTTTAAAACCATCAAAATTATTAAAAATTCTAAATTCTGTGAAGTATAGTATAGTTCATCACAATGTGTTATATGGCCAAGTTATCTGACAATACGGTCTATCCGAGGGTATGTGCAAGACCTGTAGAGCGCTATATGGCTTAGCTATTCTAAGAAATGTACGGGCCCTTCGGGACATTTCCAGGATCTACGCTAAATAATTATTTAAACCATCAAAAATCAGTCAACTTTTAAATTACCTGAAATATTGTAATGTTCAATACAATTGAATGTTTTTGGTTAACGAGATAAACAGATGGTCCAGCTATCTGAAAACCATGAAAAGAATCTGTTTCATGCAAAAGGGATTTTCATCATCTGATTACGATCGGTGATGAGGATGAACACATCTATGATCCCCCTGTTGAGAGTGAAGAATCCATGGGCCGACTCACATTTCATGTCAGCACTATAGGTTGGCATGAAGCAATACAATGTGCAGGTGGTTTATACAAAACGGGTCTATAGCCGAAGGTCCTCTATTTGGCTACTACTGCGTAAAGTAGGACGGTAAAAGTAAACTGCGAAAGAGATGGGAGTGCCTTGAGCCTCAGAACAGATTGCATGGATTAGAAAAAAAAAAGAAAAAAAACAGTTTCCTGATGAAAAGAATCTGTTTGGTGGTACGAAAAATCCAAAATAAAAATTTAAACTTTCATATAATTTAAATTCTAATTGGAAAAATAACTAATTTAACATTGTAATTTTTTGTTATTTTTTTTAGCATAAACTTCACACTCATTTATCGATAGATATATTTAGAAATCAATTTTAGGGGCCCTTGAAAAATTTTGCGGTGGGGCCGAAATTTGTAGTTATGCCACCACTTAAAGATTATAAATCGAAGATGGATGTGAAGTTTTATTTTCGCACTGTTAAATTGAATTCCAATTGGAAAAATTCTGGATTACTATTGAAATATTTAGTACAAAAAACGTAATTTTATTCGAATAAAAATTACTTCTGGAAGAGAATATTATTTCGGGTCGGCGGACAAGGAATGTAGTAATTTAATTTATTAACTAAATAAATGACCCTTTAGTATTTAAGCCAAAATTGCGATTTGAAGATAAAAATTTGAAAGAAATTTATTTCTGAGGATAGAGAATAATTTTCTTTCCTAATGGGTGGCAAATTTACTCTGCTGTTCCGAGAAATCATCAGAAGTTAAGTAAAAATCTGTCGCAAACCAGTCGTTAATGACGTTTTGCCGATTTCAGTCAAAATCGCGATTAAAAGATTAAAATTTGAAAAACAAATATTTCTGGGGACAGGGGATACATCTTCAACTTAAGTCCAAATCTGTGACAAATGGTGTTTTCCCTTTATCAATTTTAATCAAAACCGCAAATTAAAATTCCAAGATTAAAATTCGAAACACATTTATTTCTTGAGATAGGGGATACATCGCATAGCTTGATAGATGGAGACTTTACTTGAGTTCAAATTTCTAACAAGGGGTCTTATTAGCCCTTTATCAATTTCATGCAAACTCGTATTTTGAAGTTTAAAATATGAAGCACATTTATTTCTCTGGTTAGGGGATATCTTCATTGCTTGATGGATGGGGAATTTCACGTTACTTTCACGTTACGATTATTGACAGAAGCCATGATTTTCTGTTTTTCTTGTATTTACATAGAAAATTATTTGTGATAAAAATCGTATCATATACCAAAACCTCATAAACGTTTTAGTCACGTCAGAATTTGAAATTTTAATTAATTTGAATTTTAAATAATTAAATTAAATAAAATAAAACAATTTAGAATACTTTCTTTCTGTGGTATTATTTATTAAAACTTATTTAAAGTAAGTACATGTTTCGGGTATTCTCCCTTCGTCAACTTTTTAAAATATTCTAATTAAAAACTTTAAATTTCGCGCAATATATAATGGTATATGTCATTGTGTGGGATTTGGTCATTTAGCAACATTGGGTTGTTTTTGTGTTTATATATCTCCATCTCCTCTATTCTGTCTAATTTTTCCCCTTTTGGAATTTTGTGAAGAATGGTTAAGTTATGGTGATAGCCGGTATGTGTGTGTTTGTGTTGAGTTAAATGTTGAGCGAAGTTAGATTTTATATTACGTTTACCAATTTCTTGTGTGTGTTCTTTGTATCTTATTTTGAAATTTCTCCCAGTTTGGCCAATATAAGATACAAAGAACACACACAAGAAATTGGTAAACGTAATATAAAATCTAACTTCGCTCAACATTTAACTCAACACAAACACACACACACACACCGGCTATCACCATAACTTAACCATTCTTCACAAAATTCCAAAAGGGGAAAAATTAGACAGAATAGAGGAGATGGAGATATATAAACACAAAAACAACCCAATGTTGCTAAATGACCAAATCCCACACAATGACATATACCATTATATATTGCGCGAAATTTAAAGTTTTTAATTAGAATATTTTAAAAAGTTGACGAAGGGAGAATACCCGAAACATGTACTTACTTTAAATAAGTTTTAATAAATAATACCACAGAAAGAAAGTATTCTAAATTGTTTTATTTTATTTAATTTAATTATTTAAAATTCAAATTAATTAAACATTGTGGTATAAGTGCACAAAAATGGACATATTCCAAAAAATAAATGAAATTTTAGTACAGAAAGAAATATTTCTTAACAGGATTTGATAAATCAAATCAGAATTCGATATGCCATATCAGAATTTGAATCTTTATCAGAATTAGATATACAATATCAGAATTTCCATTTATAATATCAGAATTCTATAACTTATGTTAGAAATCGAGCCAGAATTCGTCATGTCACATATTCGAAATATTATACCAGAATCCAAGTCATATCAGAATTTGAATTTTTGATGATAGAATTTGAATTATCATATCAGAATTCCATACTTTATGTCTGAATTGTGCAATATCAGAATTCGATATGTCAGATGTCAAAATTTGATATATCATGATATCAAGCCAGAATTCGATATGTCGTTTCAGAATTTGAATTTATGATATCAAAATCGATATAACACGTTTGAATTTGATACGTCATGTCAGAATTCATATTTTGGTTGTCGGAATATACGAATCATACATATGTGTCAATCTTATCACAGAACTTGGTAAATCATTCTTAATTCGATGTCAAGTTCTGATGTAATATGTAATTCGGTAGGTATATCATGTCAGAATTTGACATACCAAGCCAAAACTCAGTAAATAATTTTAGAATTCAATATGTCATACCATAATTCGAATTTATTTATTATAAGCCAGAATTCGATTTGTCCTGTCAAAATTAGAGTTATTATGGTAGTTACGTAAATTCGATATGTCTGAAGTCAAAATTTGAATTTTTGGTGTTATGTTCATATGTTGGGCCGTTCATATATTACGTAACGCTTTATGAGGGAGGGCGGAGTTTCAAGATTTGTTACGGATAGGGAAAGGGTAAACATAAAAATGTTACGAAGCAGAGAATTTTCAAACACAATTCTAGTTTCATTTACTTCAACTAGGCACATTTATGTCAATTCTGTCAACATTTATTATGAAATCAAACAACTTCAAAATATTGTTTTAACTCCAAATTTATCCAATTTCAAACCAATTTTATCGTTATTTCGGCATTCGAATGTCGAATTTTGGGATTAGATATCGAATTCTGAAGTCTTGAGATGATATATCAAATTCTGATAAGATCGAAGAATTCGATAAATCTCCTCAGCGTTTGACTTTAAGATGTCAGAACTTAGTAATTTAAGTCAGAGTTTGAGTTTTGGATGTCAAAATTCGAAATGTCATGCCGGAAATCAATAATTATACCAGCATTCGATGAAACATTTCAGGATTCGATAAGTCGTGGTAGAAATTAATTTTATGACATCAGAATTTGAGTTATTGATGTCAGAATTCGATAAATCACGCTAAAATTCTATATGTCTAAAAACCTGATAAATTATGTACGTATTTGATATGTCATAATTTGGGTTCCTTTCAAACAATGGAGGTGTGGCTAAAACACGACTTTCTTTTACGAACATGAAATTTTGATAAACTTATTATGCAAATTTCTTACAAATTTATTGTTTTGTATTTTTGGAAATAGTTTTTCTGTGAACTTTATACTTTTTGAGATATTTGCAAAATACATTTTCTGGCCCAAGATAGTGGCTACTTCCGATCGGCCGATTTGGACTAAAACTCACAGGGTCCTCCAAATTTATGAAAACAGCTTAAATGTGAAGTTTTAGTTCGATTGGTTAAACTATATGGGCTGTAGAGAGAGTACAGACAGACTGACAGACGGACAGACTAAAATACCGACAGACTAATAGATTCACGGACTGATAGGCTGACAGACTGAGCTGTTCGACTGGCAAACTGACAGATTAACAAACTGACAGAGAGTCAGACAGACACCATTTCGAAACTCAATTTTTGGACTCAGGACAACACAAATCAGTTAAATCTCCAAAATGTTCAAGGTTCAAAGTTTTCATGATTACCTGTTTGTACTTTATTTTACTTATGCAAAAGAAAGTTAAATATAACAGTTCATTTAAAAATTATCGACATTCATTGGGTTAACAAAACCAAAATACAAAACAATTAAAGCGAGGCTCAGATGATCAATATTTATAAAATGTGTTTGTAATCTGGTCATTATATAATTTTTCATGAAAAGATAGGGAAATACATTCAAGTTAGCGTTGCTGGTCGCCCCGATTTCGGAAGGATGACCTCGACCCTGATTTGATGGTAATCCGATATTTTCGAAATTTTTCCATATTTTGTAGTATTGAGAAATTGTGATTAAACGAGATTTTCGGATAACTCGAGGTTTCAGGTTACGTTGCTTTTCACAAGTTATTTCTTCGCATATTTTCAAGTATTTCTAGAACTGTTTTTGATTTGCATTAAGGTTTCTGCAAACGGGATCCTGTTTTTATCTCAAAAGTGTGACTGATTAAAAACTGAGTAAAATCTCGGTTTATGAGCCTAATTTTTGGATTGGCATGTCTCTTACTTCCGATTCTCCCTTAAATCCGAATGTAGAAAATTGAAAATTTTAATATCTCGTTTAGAAGTTATCCATCAATAGGACTGATCTTGGTTATTTATTAACTGATTATGATGAAATTCGATGTGCACGATGGAAGTAGGATTCTAAGATGAGTTTTAGGTGTAGTTTTTGTTTGAAATAATAATAACCTTAATAGTCTGTAATTATTAAGTCCGCTGCGTTTATAACAAATTCTTAAAACTTTGTGTACTTGCAAGTGCTGCATGCCAACAAAAAGTTAGCTGCGAACAAGGGTTAAGATGAAATAGTTCTATTTTTCTTGAAAAGGGTACACAGAATCATTTTCTGCTGTACAATGTATAATTATTGGATTCAAGGTAGTCGAACAACAACCACCCCAACAGGATAAGCCTATACTCTAATCTAGCCATCTAGCTAACCAAAGCGTGTCAGATGTCGGACACAAACCACAAAGGAGATAGGGAATTCTAGATGCCGATGTAATATATTGTCTCAACTTCATAATATGAGTTTTCCACTATGAGTTAAGGTACTTAAATGAGTTGACCAAGGCAAACCATTGTAGTACATTTGTCGGTATTTTTAATAATCATATACCTAATTTTGTCCCTTAGAAAAAGACGTTGCTTATTAAACCATTTACGAAAAATTTTAAGATCAGAGTTCATCATAGAAAACCAAGCAGTATAAGCTAAAATCAAATCATTAGCAAATCCAGTGCAGATTCCACCAGTTTAAGTTTAAAAAACGAAGTAGTATAAGTCAGAAATATCAGAAGACCTAATACCGAACCTTATGGAACTCCAAAATTTACAATTCTTCGGCGACTAATCATTAATCTTAACTCTAACCATTTTGTTATTCTGGTAAGAAGCAAACCACTTGCTTGATATACCTCTGAAACCAATGTCAAACAGAATAGACAAAAGAAGTTTCTCGTTCACCATATCAAATGCTTTAGCAGCATCAACAAACAACCCAGCGCAGAATTTACCACCATTCAGTCCCTTATGAATGGTGTCCAACATAGCTAACTTTGTATTCATACCTAGACTGGTTCCAATGCAATGGGCATATAGTTTCCCTTATCACAGAGGAATAATAGAAGGCGGATTTAAGCTTCTCAGAAACTACTTCAAGTTCAAAATATTAGATTAAAAATATGAGTCAAAACAGGACTGATCAAAAAAGAAATTGCGTTCAAAATAGAATTACTAAGTACATCTCATTGTCGTGATTTTTTTAATTCTAATGAGTCAATAAATAGATATGATCTCAAAAAAAGTATCGATACATAGTACTGGTAAAATTGATCATAAAAATGACGGAGATTAAGTTACTCGGATGATTTTTTAATTTGATCCAGATCTGGGGAAAGCTTTATTACGTTTAGTGAAGAAATACATAAGCGATTTAAACCATAATTGGTGGGGTCGCCTTTTGGTACAGTTATGGTTATGTCGCACAAACTAAAATTAAGTACATACATATATTATTATAAAAATGTGAGTATCACAATTTATTATAGGTTAAGCAGATTGTTACACCTTTCTTGTGCGATTATTCAAATTTATGAACTTTCTTTCTACGAATTAAAATCGATTTTGTTATCGAATAAGCCAAACATCTGTATTTTTAAGAAATATAATTGAAAAAATGCATTCTTATTATTTGTTCTTCTGCCGTTCGAATACATTCCTTACACAAAGTATCAATTACCCTTACATATAATAAAAGCCCCATTAAGAACTCTAAATAAACCTATAAAAATAACATTTTAATGGCGCACCATACACACACACTTAAATAACATTGAAGAAAGTGAATTTTAATTATATCTCATCTCATTTTGTTCGTAAATATGTATATTCAAACGACATTGTGCTGCGTCGTTATCTTAATCCTTTCCAGTCACTTACTTTATCGTTTCGCTCGCAAAGTTTTATTTCACAAAAGCAAAAGAAGCATCATGACGATAAGGGAATTTTTGCTTTTTTTTTTTTGTGGGTTGATTGTGTGCGCTTATAAACAATTTTACATTAACAATTTGAAAAAAAAACTTTTGTTGTTTTGTTTGTGTTTAATAACATTTAAATTACACAGCAATAAAAATCTTTAAGGTCCATGCTTTCTTGGCTGAAGAAATCAATAAAAATATATTTTACTTTGGTTTTAATCCAATAAAAATTTCATTAAGATTTTTTTTTTTATTTATTTCTATCTCTTAATTATTTTTGCGGTCTTCAAACAAAAGTTCATAATTAAAAACTTTTATGTAAACTACATCAATAATCAACCAGCCTCTTATAATATATGTACATACATACTTAAAATCGAGATAAATACGCGACCGAAGAAGGGACACGAGACACAAATTTTTTTTTTCCAGAACCATTAAAATTCCTTTTTTTTGTAAATCTCGCGTTATTTTTTTTTTTGCTCATGATTACTGTTGTGTGGATTTTAAGACAACAACAAACCTAAACCCCAAAAATTTATCGACATGAGATAATGTGTGCATACAGCAAAAAACTAACTTAATGGTAAAAAAATTAACCAAAAAATAAAAACAAATCGAAATCACACACAACACAAGTTCAATGGCTACAAAATATACAAAGATTTTGGCTTGGGATCTTATAGTTACCGCACCATACATAGAGAGGCAGGCGCACAAGTAATTTGAATGGAAGCGATAATTAAGTTGTGTGTATTTATAGGTATTGGTGTTTAAAACCGTCCCGTTTAATACGTTTTATGTTAATTATCTCGGATTTATTAGCTGATATTTGTTGTGTTATTTGTTCGTGCACGAATTAGGTTTACGATTTGACACGCGTTTCTTTGAAACGGTATTACTTTAACAGCATTGACGTTTGATGTTTTAACACGTAATAAATTATTGGGCAACACATTGATTTCTTCGTTCTGTGTAACATAATGGAGTTTTGACATTATGTTACATTTACCGACTAATCTCTATATTTTACTAATCATCGCGCCAACTGCTCCAAAAACTTTGCATTTAGACCTGTTAATTGGTTTACTTACAAGGTTGTTTCTGATATATAAGCGGTTTGCTATGGAAATTCTGCTATGTGCTGTAAATTCTGCAGAAAAACGCAGTAAGAGGATTGCTATGCTTCGACACCGATGTTAATTTGCCGCGAATCTTTAATTCCTATAACTTCTATGGAGACTAAAAATATTTTAAATATCGACACTTTATCCTCGACAACCACTTCCAAAGACATCGAATTAAGTGGAAGTTAACACACACACACACACACACACACACACATGTAACACACGAGCTCAACACTCCAATTATCATCAGCTTATCTTATTCATCAGGGTTTTATTCATATTTTTCTGAACCCGAACCCGAACCGGCAAAACTGGCTGTGCTTAGTAAACTACATAAGTTCTAGACATTGATTTCCAAAAATATCAATTTAAATTTTTCTAATTTCATAGAAATTTTTTAAATTAATCAAGTTTAACCTGTTCTTTTAACCTGTTTCAAGTATCCTAGATTAGATAGTGTGTTTGAACTTTTGTAAATTATAATGATGTAATTTAATATTCGTTCATTATCAAATATTTGTATTCTTTTAATTAATTAAAAACATCTTTAAGTTTTGGTGTAATCAATTTTTAATTAATATGTTAAAATAGAAGATTCATCATAAAAAACTTAAGTGTTTTTAATTAAAAGAATAAAAATGTTTGATGGTGTACGAAATTCCAACTGTTACTAATTTACTCTTGCTTACAAATTGTGTCTCTAATGCCTTACATAGAGGTAAAATTGTGCAGGTGTGTACACTGATTTCTGTAAGGCCTTTGATAAGATTGATCATGACTTGCTGTTGAAGAAACTTGATTCCTTGGATTGTAGTTTTCTCCTACTGGACTGGATCAGATCTTATCTTGATTCCAGAACTCAGATAGTTAAGATTGGTGGTTTCACATACAGAGTTATTAATGTCACTTCGGGAGTGCCTCAAGGTAGTCATTTGGGTCCTATGCTTTTCATACTATTCATCAATGACGTAGTGAATTGTTTGAGTTATTCCGACATCCTCATCTATGAGGACGACATTAAAATTTTTAAAACCAGATCATGCACCAATGACGCAAGAGACTTCCAATCTGACTTAAATAATTTCAGTATGTGGTACACACCCGCTAATTTTGATTTTTTCCTTGATGACTGTATTATTGATAATGTTGATACGTTTATGGATCTAGGTATAACATTTACGTCGAACTTATCGTTCAATAAGCACATGGATATTTGCATTTCTAAAGCGAATTTCATAATTGGGTTTATTAAAAGGTTTTCGAGGGATTTTCAAGATCCTTATTCTATTAAAATAGTATATATCTCGTTTGTGCGTTCATTGTTGGAATATGATGCAACAATTTGGAATCCGTTTTATGGTAACTGTTCAGCCCGAATAGAAAGTGTTCAAAAGCGCTTTTTAAGGTTTTCTCTGCGAATGTTGCCCAGAGATGGGAATCTACCCGCTTTTATACTCCCACCGTATCGAGATAGATGTAAATTAATAAATATTGAGCCACTCTTTATCCGCAGAATCGTAATCGGCGCGTTATTGGTTACAGACTTGTTGGTGTCTAAAATTAACTGTCCAGAGATTTTGGTGTTGTACGATATATGTATATACTCCGTTACGGAACCTTCGCGTTAGAGATTTCCAAATTAAGCTGCCTTATATTAGGCATAACTACGGTAAATATGAACCTGTTTATCAATCTACTGTTTCTTTTAATAAAGTTCGATCGGCTTTCGACTTTAATCTATCTAGGGATGCATTTAAGAATTTAATGTCTAATGTTCTTTTAAATTATTGGTAATTTTTCATGTCTGTTTAATTTTACTTTTTTTTTTAATTAAATTCTTATTAATGTATTATTGAAATTGTAACCAGATTGTATATACTTAAGTATAAAGTTGTTTATTTTATTTATTTATTTACTTCTTTACTAAAGCTTTGGGACGCCTTATTTTGAGCATGAGCTGATTCACAATAAGGCGTCAGTAATCAAAAACATGTACAAAATATAAATAAGTAATTACAAAACTTCGGCATATGTAGCCAGCAGCTACAACAAAGCCACATAACTCCTTCGGGCAATGTTGGCATCTTCGATCTCATAATCCTATATTTCTTGGTTGCAGTTTTGCTAGATTGCATTATGATCAATATTATTTGGCGAGAAGAGTTTGGAAAATTTGTCAATAAGCTCCCGAAGACATGAATAGCCGCTGTAGTTTATGCGTTTTGATGCAGAAATTTCCACATTTTAGATTTTTTAAACTTTAATTAAATTTTATTATTTTTGGAAATAAAAATAAAAAAAATCACCGTCTGACTAGAAAGGCAAAGGCTCTAATAAATAAATAAATAGTGTAACTCGGTCTCAAAATGTCGTCAACTTCCACACGATTTTTTGCAATCATTCTTTTGTATGCCTTTACCAAAAAATAATTTTTAAGTGCTTTAATCAGACAATTTTGTTATTATTAGACCGGATACATGTATCGCATATATTCACACGCGGCACTTGCATTAAAACATTTTCGATCAATGATTACCAAATTATACAAGTTTGTCCAACTTGAAATATATTGTAACTAATAACGTCATATTATGCATACCATAAACGATTCCATTAATGATGGATCATCTCACACAAATTACATACCAGGCAACGAAACAATGTAATAAATTGATGGTCTCATGTTCATCCCCAAAGTGTATCATTAAGATTTTTGTAAACAAAAAGTATACGAGTACAAATTCATTTATTATCTCTCATATTATTAACGAAAATCCTTCTTAATAAGAAGATAACGATACCTCATTTAAGATGTATGTATGCACAGTTAACCAAAAATAACATCTTCAGGTATAATTTTGCACTTGTTGTAATCATTTTAATGAGATATGAGTTCAAATATTTTGTGTGCTTATATCTATTCTACCTACATTTTGTTTGAAGTCTGGATTTTCGGGATATTAGGGATACTCTTAATTATATACGGTGCTACAGTTAATTAGGTGCTACATTTAGAGACCAATAAAACCTGTATAATATACCGAAATTTGTGTAGCTCGTGTATACACATTTTGATGAATGAAATTTACCCGACTTTATTCCGGTCGCCCATAACCGTGTAACCATTCATTAAGTAAATTACAGAATTTTACCTGAATATACAAATTGCTTATCGCAATACTCAAGAAATTTATCTATTCATTATAAAATCCAAAAAAAAAACTTGAATGGAAGACCCAATTCGTATTATACATATAAATTTATTAAGGTCGATTGGTAAATTAAGATGACTGTAAGTACTCTTAATTATTATCAATATTTACGTTATTTTATAATTCAATGACAATTGCGCGCGCGTCGTCGGTCACATGTGATAAAAATATAAATAAAATGAACAAAAAAAAAAATAAAACATTTTAATTCCAATTAATTTAAGCACCTGGAAAATTAAAATAAAATAAAAATTTCCATCATCATCATTCACATTAACCATAACACAAACAGCAACAACAACAGCATCACCATTGGTTCAATGATTATCGTCATCATTTTGATAGATTAACCCGCATATTATAATACGAGGACCTTATACATATGTAGAAGTCTTTTTTGTCAATATATCAAGATTACGAAAAAAAAAAATGTACACGCGCCTTGTCTCGACCGTGTATGTCCTTTTGTGAATATTAAAATCAAAAATATTACGTTACTGTTTGTTGCGCGGAGACACATGTGGAGTGAATACATATAACCTGAAATCAAGATGTCAAAAATATAAAATGGAATAATAATTATAAAAATGTAAAAAACTTTTACTTTTAATTAAAATTTTTGAAGATCATGAAGGTACATACGAAGTACCATTAAATGGTTGTGTTTTCTGTCTGTTGGTGATCTTATACAAATTATCGCACGTTTAAATCTTAAGTGACAGACATTTTTATGGATAAATCGGTCTGTTGTGTCATTACTTCCTTGTGTACAATGTAAATGCTACGGACATATTTGTGTGTACATACATTGTAGTGGATTTTGACCAAAAAAACAATCAAAATAAAGTTGTATTTAGCGCTGTAATTAATGGCGACTATTAAAATTAAAATGTTATCGTTTAAAAAACAATAAAATGGTGAATCGTTAAACAGGAGGGTACCTATAACAATAAAATAAAATGTGCTCGTTACATTTCGATAATCTCCTGTGTGGTTATTGTTTATTTCTGTTTCGTCATTAATTATGGAAATAAAATTCTGAGATGTTTCTTAGCAATTTGTTGCTCACTCTTATTTACTTTAGTTTAAAATAAATTTTCGAGGCAAAGTATGGTTCCAGAGGTTCAGTGAAGGACTTGCCACATCTTCTATGGATTCAATCCTGATTTGAAATGTGTATGCATCTAAAACCGTTTAACAAATGATTTAGCCATCTGTTCGATATATTTATAGTTACATTTTATGCGGCCAATTTTGAAAATTCTCAACTTGGATGACAGTGGAGCAACATTTAGTAATTATCGCTCCTAATCCAACTTAATTAACAACTCGACCTCAAATCAACTCTTGACCTAACCCCAAATTCAACGCTTCACCCAATCCATGAACCAACCCAAAAATAATTCTAAAACCAAACTCCTCATTCAACCCCAATTCAACTTAAACTCAACTTAACTCGAACCAAATCTTAACCCTCTGTTCAACTAAACTCACAACGGCTAACTCAATTTCAACAAACCTCCCACTAACACACTCGATCCCCAATTAATCAATAACCAATCAACCCACTTAAATCGAATTCATACCCTATTCAACCCTAACACGACCTCAACTCAACCCTCAACCCAACCCTAAACTCAACAATAACTCAACCCCATCTAAACTTACAAATCAACCTCCAACTCAACCCTCAACCTTATCGCTCAACCCCACCCAACTCAACACCTTATTGGACAACATCTCAACCCTCAATGCAACCCTCAACTAAACACTCAAAATTATCACAGTCCGATAAACTATAAACGTATATGAACTGCCTCAGAACAATTCTAGTTAACTTCCAACTCAAATCTTAAGTCAACCGCCAAATAAATTCCCAAATAACCGACTGAATAAACTAAATCAAACAAACTTCCAACTCAACCCACAATTCTCCCCAAATAAATCCGCAATTGAAATTCTCACTAGACCTCAGCTGAACCCCAATTCAACTCCATACTAAATCCTCAATTAAATCCCTAAGCCCATACGGTCTGAAAGCTGTATTTGTCTAAAATCTCAACTCAATCCTAACTCAGCCTTTAACCGAGCAACTCAAGGTAATTTTCAAATCAATTATCAACACAATCCCAAATAAATTCCTTACTTAACCGCTGATTCCTACTCAACTAAATCCCAACTCAATATCAACTTAGCCCTGGTCCAACCCCAATTCAACCTTAACTCGACCTACAATGCAGCCCCCGTTAAATCATCCACAAACTGACGCCCCACTCAACTTCTAAATCCATATGGTCGTAGAAACTAAATGCGTACATTGTATTGGTCCAGAACTACATTTTATAAAAGCTTTTGGAGGCTTTACGAATTGAACCAAAACCACGTATTGATAGTACCAAGTTGACCAATTTTTTTACACATATGCTGATTTAAGAATTGAGTTGGGCGCTGAGTTTGTGGTTGAGTTGGGGGTTGGGTTTGATTTCAGTTCGGGTTAGGTTACGGTTTAGTGAGCACTTCCGCCGAGGGTTTATTTTTGTGTTGAATTGAAGGTAGAATTGGAGTTAGCTTAAAGGTTGGTATTTACAGTGACAACCCATGTTTGTTTTAATGATGATGTTAGGTATTCAAAATGTCATCGTGATAGGTGAGATGCTTTGAGATAACTCACATTTTATTTCAGTAATTTGATGGCTGACTGACAAATGGCTTAAAAAATATGATGGCGTGAGTGGATCTATTTCTTATGACGGTACACAAAGGCCGAGAATTTAATATAATTTCTGTCTTACTCAATAGAGTATTCATTTCCTCCACAGTGAGTACGGAATCGCCAATAACTCGGAAATGCAATTTTGTTGATTTGATTGCGGAACCCATACCAAAGTGAGGCGCGCTTGGAGGTATAAAATGTTAATTGCGTGCCTAGATATCATCTCATAAGATTGTTCAATATAATTTTTAAAACTCTTTCGAAGTTGATTATCCGCGCCCACGAAATTAGTGCCGTTGTCATTGTATATATCGTGACAATATCTTCGATGTGCCATGAAACGTTTCTGCTCAATGTGTTCCGCCTTGATGCTGAGGCAAATAAATAAACAAACATACACCTTGTGTGTTCTTTGGCCGCGTTCTCGAGTCAAATGAATGTTTAACGGACCCCGAATCATTTCTAATCGAAAATGCGATAAATTTCCCATCAGTTGCTTCTCACCTTGTGTCGTTTCGTGTCAAATCTCTAGCGCCAGTTACCCAATATTTTTGCTTTAAAATTGCTAACAGCAACGACGGACCAGTGTTTTTGTCTTCTTGATGTATTTCCTTTAGCAATAAAGTTGTAACCAACGACTTTGCAGATAATATGATTGCCAATCTGCCACCAACTATAAGCAATAAAAATTTATCAACAAATGGATTGAGAGATTTTAACGAGCTGAAACCAATTATGCGAAACAATCATTCAGTGACAAGCCAAAGGTCATTTTCGCATATACCAATAAAATATCACTCGTATTTTATTGCTTGAGCGAGGTTTGGTAAATCCATGGTGTGCTAAAAGAAACTTGCGTTTTGTACTGGTTGAGGGATTTCTTGTAGTTGGCCGAGAGCCAAATACTCATTCATAAATTGAACATTACATTCCCTTTAATCTCTGGATTGCCATTTTTAGCGATTTCCCTAACTCGGTAGTGGATTTTATGAAAGGCAATTGAACTTGAAACCTCCCGTTTCCGTGAAACTTGCACCATACAATTCTTCGTCTGGTGACAGAAGTGAGTCATTATTTGGAATTGACTCTAATTCCCAAAATCGTTTTAACGTGCAATCATTGTTGTTGATTTAAAAATCAGGATTTGCCAAATATAGAGTTTCCCAATTCTTAAGATTTGAAGCGCTGTTGCTCATTTCGGGCAGCTTCGTAATATTCCCAAGATGAAGACATTTATTGTTGAAACTGAACTGACCGCGTTTCGACTTAAATGTTAGGAACACATTTTATAAAACATGCTTTAACTTGTCCAAGCCCTTTGACAGTAATTCGCCCATTTTTCCGTAATTCCAAGACGCTGCAGGTATGATTCTATTATGAAGCTAATTTGTAAGCCTGAATTTAATAGGACGGTACGGTATAGTTTGACCTGTGGAACAAATAACTTGTACAAGAATGGTTGGAAAAATTGATTCTATCGTATTTACTCGACAATGATTTTTAAGGCCGACTTTGAGATATTATCAAGTCCTTCTCTGTTTTCTGACGAAGCCACTTCCTCCACTACTAAATGGAGAAGGGTGTGATGTTTCCCTCTGCATAATGGACAGCTTCGACTGGTTAAGCAATTAAATATGGCTTCATATCACGCAAATAGTTGAATCATCGTTTGGTGCTCTGAATCAGTTCACGTCGTTTGTGAACATTCATTCCTTCTGGACCGTGATAAAATAATGTGCATCTGCTTTATAAATAGGGTATTTGACATCTCGTGTAGCTATAAGAATATTGTTGAACTGTCGCTTATTTGTAGAACTAACACTACGTTTATTTGAGCACCGCACTGATTCTAATGCAGCACTATGGCGAAGTAGAAACTCAAATAAATAATTGATTGGCTGGAAAATATTTGGTGAGCCCATAAACTCTTGGATTCATGGATCCCGTTCTTCACCATGTGGCCCATGGGGTTTAATAATCGTATAGCTTTATCGGAAGTATCAAGCAGTCGCTTAATATTGCTGGTGTTAGCTGCCGTAACTGAAAATTTTTTGTTCGAATGAAAGCATTCATGGTGTATCGGATATGGTGAGCTTTCGAAGTGCTTCGTTATAGTTCGATTCAGTTATGCAGCGAAAATGTTTCTCGAACTCACTGTAAGGGTACTCGCTACAGTCGTCCGGTAATTTCCCGTATTCATTAGAGAAACGACATTTTTCGGTCTTATATCAAAATCAGTGTACATGCCGCGAAAACTGGTCTACAACGATGTATTTTTTTCTTGTTCGTAGGGTTGTTACGAATTTTTTGTAATTCAGTTTCCATTGCTGTCTACATTTTAAAAATGTTATATCGATTTACTATATGGGTAGTGACAAAAGGTAATTTTTCTAGTTAACTCATCAAATACGAATCCTATACCAAAAATGTTTGTTGTATTTGAAGTATTTTAACTGCCGGATTACCCAAAAAAGAAAAAAGAAAACCAAAACCGAAAAGTCAACATTTCATTCATTTAATTACCCGCGTACATGTTTTCGTATATAAGTATAATGTTTATGTACATGAACAAAAAATCGCGATTCGCAAAATCATAAATAAATTATTTATTTTTAATATTTGTGTTGCACAAAAATGCAAAATCATAATTATTATTGTTGATGTCGCGTGTCCCTGAGTGTTAACAAAAAAAAAATAAAAAAAATTCGCGAACACAAATATTTATACAAAAATACGCGAAATGACCATCACCATATCAATTTATAAGTATAAATAACGTAAGTACCTGGCATACAATAAATAATTATTATTTTGTTGGGTATCTTAAGATTTATATAAATTCATTAATTTATATTTAAAATACGTCTGCATGCAATTTGTTACTTACATATACACATTTTTTAAAATTTTAAATTGGATTTTTATTGTTGTTGTACTTAACTTTTACAACTTAATAAATTTTTTACGTAAAATTTATTTACGTACATAAATATGCACGATTGTCTTAAACCGCTTTTAAGTAGTTACCGGAATTATTTTTGATCAAATTAAATAAATTATATTTATGTGATTTAATTCATTTATTTTCCAATTTGATAATTCTTATGGCGTATCTACGATATTAAATTTAAAAATAAAAAAAAAAAATAGCGCGCGCTAAACAAAAATAAGAAATCGATCAAAAAATTATTGATTATACCTCGCCCGTGTATAATGGGTATGTTTTATATATTTTAGTGGTTGGAATATTAATCGAGACTCTGTACATACTCGCACATAACTGTATACACCTCAAACAATTGAATGGCTTATAAATTATTTATTGACAAGTGGATATCGACGTTATCAATTTGATTGAAGTGTTGATTTTAAATTTTTTCGATTTTAAATTGATCGGCGCGGACACAGTTTTATACATTGGAGGGTACAGTGCGAAAATGTATAAAATGAAAAAGAATGCTGTCAATTTGGTGTGGAATTTCACACGATTTTAAACAAAGGATAATTTTTTGATGACACATTAACTTTATTTTCATGATTGTTAAAAGAGGCAAACATCAACCGTATATAGAGAGTGAGCAAATTGAGCATAATTTAAGCCATGTTCTAATAAATGATCATAGCTAATCCAAATTTTTCCTCTCAAAACGTTAAACTATTATAAGAATTTTACTATTAAATAGGAAATGAAAGAAAAACAAAAGAATTTTTTGAAGTACTCCGCGTTTTATTAACGATGTACAGTCCTGAAATTAGAATAAATATTCCAGAGTGAAAACTATAAACGAGACCTGGAGAATTTGAGACCTTCTATCTTCCGACCAAGATCTACCACTTTGGGCTGGACTCGATAACATCTACATGGATATATACCAAAATTCAAGTTCCAATCGGTCATGTTAAATTGAATGAGAGAGGGCAATTCAAAATCAAAATCAAAGCAAATGTCCTCAAAGTCGCTTAACATTGTAACAGAAAATTGACAAAATAGTAATTGTTAATTGTTAACTCTTCATTCAAATTCAACTCAAACCATATTCAATCCTTGCTCGCTGTTAACTCAACCCTTAACCCAACGTTAAACTCAACTATAATTAAACTTCAACTCAACCCTTAACTTAACTCCCAACTCAACCCCCACTTCGAACCCCAACTCAACCCTCAACTTAAGCCCGCGATTCGAAAATCTACATTCGTTTATGAACTCAACTTCAAACAACTCAAGCTAACTTCCAATTCTGCTTTCAACACAACCCCAAATAAATTCCCATCTTAAGCACGACTCCCACTCAACTCAATCCCAACTCAACTCCAGTTCCACTTCAAATCAACCTTAACTCGACCTGCAATCCAGTCCTTAAATCAACACCAGGCTCACCTCCAACTCAATTTCCATAAAAAAAAATGGAGGTGTGGCCAACACACGACTTTCTTTTACGAACAGAGAATTTTTAAATTTTTTTTTTTTAATTTTTAAATTTTTAAATTTTTAAATTTTTAAATTTTTTTTTTTTTAATTTTTTATTTTTTTTTTTTATTTGTTTTTAATTTTTGGAAACATTTTGTATTAATTAGTATTTTGTAAACCTTATACTTTTTAAGATATTTGCAAAACAAATTTTCTGGACCAAGGGAGTGGCCACTTCCGGTTAGCCGATTTGGAGTAAAATTCACTGGGACCTCCCAATTTATCAAAAAAGCTTAAATTGGAAGTTTCAGTTCGATTAATTAAACCATATGGTCTGTAGAGAGGACACAGACAGACTGACAGACTAACAGACTAACAGACTAACAGACTGACAGACTGACAGACTGACAGACTGACAGACTGACAGACTGACAGACTGACAGACTGACAGACTGACAGACTGACAGACTGACAGACTGACAGACTGACAGACTGACAGACTGACAGACTGACAGACTGACAGACTGACAGACTGACAGACTGACAGACTAACAGACTGACAGACTGACAGACTGACAGACTGACAGACTGACAGACTGACAGACTGACAGACTGACAGACTGACAGACTGACAGACTGACAGACTGACAGACTGACAGACTGACAGACTGACAGACTGACAGACTGACAGACTGACAGACTGACAGACTGACAGACTGACAGACTGACAGACTGACAGACTGACAGACTGACAGACAGACGGACACCATTCCGAAACCCACTTTTTCGGACTCAGGGGGCCTCAAAACAAATAAATCTCTAGAAATCTCAAGGTCCAAAATTTTCAGGATTACTATACTTTATTTTACGAGAGTAAAAGAAAATAAAAAACCCTAATCCATACGAATCGTTCGTTTAGTAAAAGTTCTGTAAAATTATTTTTTGAAAATCGCACACAAATCCCAAGGGCCAATATCGGCCATTGCCAACAATGATGACAAAGGTTTCGCTAGCACATGGAATAGGTTCCTTATTTGCCTAGTTAGAAAACCCTAATCCATACGGATCCTTCGTTCAGTAAAAGTTCTACGAAATTATTTTTTGGAAATCGCACGCAACACCCAAGGGCCAATATCGGCCATTGCCAAAAATGATGACAAAGGTTTGGCTAGCACATAGAACAGGTTGCTCAATTACCTAGTTAGAAAACCCTAATCCATACGGATCCTTCGTTTAGTAAATGTTCTACGAAATTATTTTTTGGAAATCGCACGCAACCCCCAAGGGCCAATATCGGCCATTGCCAACAATGATGACAAAGGTTTCGCTAGCACATGAAATAAGTTCCTTAATTACCTAGTTAAAAAACCCCAATCCATACGAATCGTTCGTTTAGTAAAATTTCTGCAAAATTATTTTTGTAAATCGCACTCGACTCCCAAGGGCTAATATCGGACATTGCCAAAAATGATGACAAAGGTTAGGCTAGCACATAGAATAGGTCCCTCAAATACCTAGTTAAAAACCCCTAATCCATATGAATCGTTCGTTTAGTAAAAGTTCTGTAAAATTATTTTTTGGAAATCGCACTCAACTCCCAATGGAAAGTATCGGCCATTGCTACAAATGATGACAAAGGTTTCGCTAACACACAGAATAGGTCCTTCAAATACCTAGTTAGAAAACCCTAATCCATACGAATCGTTCGTTTAGTAAAAGTTCTACGAAATTATTTTTTGGAAATCGCACTCAACAATGGTATTAAAAATTTCGCTAGCACATGGAATAGGTCCCTTAATTACCTAGTTAAAAAACCCTAATCCATATGAATCGTTCGTTTAGTAAAAGTTCTGCAAAATTATTTTTTGGAAATCGCACTCAACTCCCAAGGGCCAATATCGGCCATTGCCAACAATGATGACAAAGGTTTGGCTAGCACAAAGAATAGTTAGCTCAATTACCTAGTTAGAAAACCCTAATCCATACGGATCGTTCGTTTAATAAAAGTTCTACGAAATTATTTTTTGGAAATCGCACTCAACAATGATGATAAAGATTTCGCTAGCACATGGAATAGGTCCCTTAATTACCTAGTTAGAAAACCCTAATCCATATGAATCGTTCGTTTAGTAAAAGTTCTGCAAAATTATTTTTTGGAAATCGCACTCAACTCCCAAGGGCCAATATCGGCCATTGCCAACAATAGCCGCATTTCTTGACGTTTGATCTGATCCGGATCAGATCATGTCTCATGAAACGACACAAAAATGCGTAAAACAAACAAACACCAAAATTCAATTTTTTTGTCTCGTTTCGTTTAGAATGCCTCTTCATACTCGTACTATATTCATTATATTCTTTGTCTTTACAAAATATTGTTCAACTATTTTTAGATCACCATTTGTGATCCAAAACGAATGTTGGATCAAATGTTGTTGTTGCTTCACATGTAAATTTTGATCTGATCCGGATCACTATGCGTCAAGAAATGCAGCTAATGATGACACAGGTTTCGCTAGTACATGGAATAGGTCCCTTAATTACCTAGTTAAAATTGAGGTGTGGCCAACACACAACTTTCTTTTACGAACAGAGAATTTTGAGAAATTTTATTTTTTCTTAATTTTTTTTTTTTAATTTTTTATTTTTTATTTTTATTTGTTTTTAATTTTTGGAAACATTTTGTATTCCGTTGTTTATTGTAAACCTTATACTTTTTAAGATATTTGCAAAACAAATTTTCTGGACCAAGGTTGTGGCCACTTCCGGTTAGCCGATTTGGAGTAAAATTCACTGGGACCTCCCAATTTATCAAAAAAGCTTAAATCTGAAGTTTCAGTTCGATTGATTAAACCATATGGGCTGTAGAGAGGACACAGACAGACTGACAGACTGACAGACTGACAGACAGACAGACAGACACCATTTCGAAACCCACTTTTTCGGACTCAGGGGACCTCAAAACAAATAAATCTCTAAAAATCTCAAGGTCCAAAATTTTCATGAATACTATACTTTATTTTACTAGAGTAAAAGAAAGTAATTAGACAACGTGACACGCTGGCGATTTTAAGTCAATTCGTATGGCAGGGATTCGATCCTCTTGATGTACAATTTCCAATAGCTTTTCAATTCTTCGGGATTTCAAAACAAGTTTACCTGCGGTATACTGGTCTTTCTCACAAATTGAAGGTTTCCTAGCGGTTCCCGTGTGTCCATTATCGTCTTGGTTCCTTCTCCTTTATTATCACCTTCCGAATCATTACTTACCACCAAACATGACACATAAGGCGAATAAAGTGCTTAGTAAGGCTACCGTTCTATTTTAAATTCTGTTACAGTTTTATCATCTGGAAATCAACAAATCAGCAAATAATATCCATTTAGAGTAGCATTTTCGGTCTATATACGCTAAAGACATCCAAGATATAGGATTACCAAAAAACCTTTTAAAATGCATCCGATTTTCAAATTTCATTTAATCTGTCTTCTTCATCTCCATATCTCCATACAAATAATAAAAATAATCATTTATCTTAAAAACAAAAAAATTGTATTAAGCAGAATACACAAGACAAGACACAATTGAAATTTGAAATCTTTCATCTTATCTCATATTTTTGTTTTCTTCATACGATTCAAATTTTTTTTGTTGTTGTTGTTGTTATTTATCTCTTAACATCTTGTATGCATATATAGGTTATTGTTATTATAATTCAACGATCATGAAGACAAATAAAAGTAAAATTTTTTGTTGTCGTGTACAATTCAAATGAAATGAAAATTTTGAAAATTAAAATCAATTTAAATGATGACATGTTACAAAAATATTCCTTTCCATTTTGTGATGATAACCAATCTGATTATCTTCCTTCGGTCGCGTTTTTTTTTTGGAACTTTTTTTATTTTCGGATAGTCAGCCGAATTGTATTTAATATGATTGACATAAGAATATGTAAATTTTGGTACATATAATGTTTTGAAAGTAAAAGGATACACATGTAGGTATCTTTTTGTTGAGATCCTTTCAATATGCTTTTAAACAAAACATGATCTTGATGTTTTTATCATAATTTGGAATCTTTTTAATGCTTATGTCTTTTATTGATTTATTATTTTTGTTGTTGTTGTTGGTAAGGTACCGCGACCACTCATCGAGTCCAATAATATGGTTATGGTTTTAATTAACAAAACAACAACAAAAAATCGTGTTCATAACACAAAATCACAATTTAATTTATAACTTTTGGGTATATAATTTTCGAATTAAACCCTTTTTTGTATTACCTACGCTACATTATGCGTTAGGTCGCGTTCGTCTCCTTCCTTCAATATATATTTTGGGGCTCTTTCTCAGTATGATATCATTAAAGACACACAATAATCCGTCGTCGAATCCACATATGTATGTACACGAGTATTGTAATAAATTACAAGACTATTACATGACTGTTTATAAAAAAAAAAGTTTATGAATTATGAGTTTTATGTTGTTATGATTTGATAAAGACCGCGTTTAGTTGCAGGGTATTAGACTTTAGTACCAATTATGTAAATTAATTGTGGAGATTTTTATTATTTTCGGTATTTGATTGTTTTTTAATTGGGTTAAGTGTTAATCGGTTTTGTTACTCTCTAGACTAGAAGGAAAAATCGACATAAATATAGATTCGAAAGATTCATTGCGCGTTCAAATTGGGCGATCATATATGGGAAATCAATTATGAGACCGATGATTTAAAAGGTTCAAAAAATACTTGGAAATTATGCATTTTGAAGGATCGAGCTCCGAGCTAAATTTAATTTATAGGTAAGTAAAGGTCACATACAGTATATAACATAACATTTATAATTTATATTTATTAATATTACTTATTACTGAAAAAAAAGATCAGTTTGGTTTTGTGTGGGGTTTGCTAGTTCCCCTATCAGGCGCCTCCCCAGGTGGCGGATAGGGGAAAGCTTCGCAGATATGGCAGGTACCGGGGAAATCAAATACTCGGGGCAGACCAAAAACTAGCACACCCAAGCTAAGGTGGCATACATAATTTGGCGACATTCGGTTTAAACCCGTAGCCTTCCCATAATAATTCAGACCTCTGTCATGGGTGACCGTTACTTCTCGTGCTACTCGTGGGAATAAAAATGATAGGAAATAATAATAATAAGCTAACGAAATTAGAAAACGAGACGGATGCGTCTCTAACAGCATCAAATAAATCATCATCGTTGGATGCCGATACCATGGATCCTGAGGGGGACCAACTATTGCAAAATAAAGGGAACAACTTCCTAAGAGCACGAAAATATTGAGATCACCAATTCTAAAGGTTCCAAATGTAAGTAGTTGTACACTACAACTAAAGATGGCTGCGACAGTCGCGACTGCGTCCCAAGTAACTTGTAATAACCCTCAATCTGAGGAAGTAATCAAAGCTCTAGCCGAGTCTGGACAAAAAAATAAAGAATTAAATAAAGCAATTCAATGGATGCAGCCCATATGGATGAGACCAATTGGATAATGAAAAAGTCAAAAAGGGCTCTAAAAAAGCAAAAAACACAGGAAGTAAATTCTTCCAGTAAAAGGAAAGCTGAGTCGTCCCCAAAAATGAACACTAGTGTGAACATATCGGGAGCAAAGGTAAACCAATTACCAACTACCAGCAAGACCAAGAAAGAATAACCACCACCACCAATCAATATCACACATGTCGGTAAATTTAGCGTTATTCAAGCGATAATGAAAGAAGTGACAGAAAAGGAGTATAAGCTTGTGTCGCTAAACAACAACGTCTGGAGGGTAAATATGCCTGATCCAGACTGTTCTAGAAAACTTTCAACTATATTGAATGATAAAGGTCTCCAATGGTATACATATGAAGAGAAAAATACCAGACCCATTAGAGTAGTTGCTAGGGGTCTACATCAAATATGCATACCAGATGAGATAATTGAAGACCTCAAAAGAAAAAAATTAACGATCATAGATGCAGTTAATATGTGTAAAACTGAAAGGAAGTCTACCGGCAAAGGAGGGAGTTTTGTTAATAAAATAAAGTTACCACTATTCACTCTGACCTTTGCAAACTCAGCGAAAATTGAGAACATATTCAACATTAGGAACATCTTGGGAATGGTTGTCCGAATGGAGCCATTGAAAAATGCAACAGGGATCATACCACAATGCAAAAAGTGTCAGGTATACAACCACACGCAAGAATACTGCAACCGTGAAATCAGATGCGTAAAATGTGCGGGCAAGCATGACACTAAAGAATGCGTGATAGATAAGAACACTCCAGCAAAATGTGCTAACTGCCAAGGAACCCATCCTGCTAGCTATAGAGGGTGTGAAGTAGCCAAAACACTGCAAAACATGCGAAATAGGACAAAGAAAAACCAGCCAAAGAGAGCAACGAAAAAAAAAAGAAATCCCGACAGAAACTGTCACTACGTTCCATAGTGCGAAAGTGGTAGAGGGATTCTCATACTCACAAGCAGCAAGACAAGGACTACCTGGGCCTACAGATCAAAATGTTGGAATTCAACAAGCTATGACAACAATGCAAAACACCTTGAATTCTATTGTAATTGCCTTTCTAAAATAGAAGAAAATATAGAGTTTCTAAACAAGAGACAAGTTATTCTTGAACAACAAGTAGAACATCGAGAAAAAAATATGGAGATTTCTAGCAAAAAAGTTGCTTTATCTTCTGATCCTTCACTCCAAAATTAATGAACAAAACACTAAGGATATTAATCTGGAATGCTAATGGACTTCTACAGCATCTTCCAGAGCTAGAAATCTTTTTGAATACAGAAAAAATTGATATATGCTTAATAGCAGAGAGCCATTTCACTAGAAAGTCTTAGGCAAAAATAAAAGGTTACTCTTGTTACCATTCTATACATCCAGCAGAAAGAGCTAGGGGTGGAGCAACAATATTCATCAGAGAAAACATCAAATACTTCGAATATGTCAAACTCGAAATAGAGACAATGCAAATTGTATCACTTAGCGTGCAACTAAACAATTACAAGAAGCTGCGGGTTGCTGCGATATATTGTCCACCAAGGCATCAACTTAAAAAGGATCAAAAATGGTCAAAATGATGGGCTCAAATTTTGTCATAGGAGGAGACTTCAATGTCAAACATACGCATTGGGGTTCGAGACTAATATCACCTAAAGGTAGAGAACTATTAGAAGCTGGACATCAAATAAACGGCGAATTTCATTCTAGTGGTATTCCTACTTACTGGCCAACGGATACAAACAAAATACCAGACGTGATTGACTTTTTCATAGCCAAAGGTATTTCAGAAAACTATATCCACATCGAAAATAATGAAGGGTTATCCTCGGATCAATCTCCAATCATACTTACGATCAGTGAAACAATAATTCAAAAAGAAAAGCCACAAAAGTTAACAAGCGGGAAGACCAATTGGGGAAAATACGCATTGTTAATTGAGGCAAGTATTGATCTTAAAGATCAAATCAAAAACCGAACACAACTTGAGAGAGAAGTAGAGCTGCCCATAAACAATATTCAGACCGCAGCATGGGAAAGCACTCCCCCTGCCAAAAATAAACCTCACAAGAATGAAACATATACACAGGAAATAAGGAATCTGGTCAGAGAAAAGAGGAAAGCTCGCAAAATCTGGCATAGAAATCGAGCACCGGAGAGCAAAACTATCTTAAATCAGCTCAAAAACAAGCTGCAGAAGCTAATACAAGAAACCAAAGCGGTAAGCTTTAACAAATATTTAATAAATCTTTTTGGCCACAAAGAAAGCGATTACTCTTTATGGAAAGCTACAAAGGGACTAAAGAGACCAAAAGAGCAGGTGCCCCCAATTAAAAAAGCAGATGGCACTTGGGCCAAAAGCCCAAAAGATAAAGCTGATCTTTTTGCTGAACATTTGGAAGAGACGTTCCAACCTTTTGACTAGACAAACAGCAGATGAAAATACCTTTCTAATGCAAAAAGAAGATGAGTTAGACATACAACTAGTTACAATGAAAGAACTCAAAAATGAAATCAAACATAACCTAAATGCAAAAAAGGCTCCTGGATACGATCTTATTACAGGAAAAGTTATTAAAAATTTGCCAGGAAAATGTTGCTACACATAATTAACGCAGCTTTTACAATGAAATATGTTCCTCAGCAGTGGAAAATATCAAAAGTTATTATGATACCTAAGCCTAATAAGCCTGTATCTGTATTACCATCATTGTCCAAACTCTTCCAAAAATTACTACTCAAAAGGATGAGACCTCTGATTGAAGAAAGAAACCTAGTACCATCGCATCAGTTTGGTTTCAGAGAGAAACACTCCACTACAGAGCAGGTACACAGAGTCACAGTGATTGAGAAGACGCTTGAAAACAAAAAGGTATGTTCTGGAGTTTTTCTTGATGTTACCCAGGCCTTTGACCGAGTTTGGCATCGAGGACTGGAATATAAATTACATCGCGACCTTCCTAAGCAGTTCTATGAGATATTAAAATCATACAATGAAGGGAGATATTTCAGAGTGAAATATGAAGAAGAGTTCTCATCACTCAAGAGAATTAAAGCAGGCGTACCACAAGAAAGCGTGCTCGGACCAGTCTTGTATTTATATTGCAACCTTTGCGTATGATACAGCAATCTTGGCGGTTGGAAGTACAATCGAAGAAACAATCAGCAAATTACAGCACACTGTGAATGAGATTGTCTACTGGACAAAAAAATGGAGATTAAAATGGAATGAGCTAAAATCAATTCACACAACATTCACTTATCTAAAAATTGATCACTTACCTATCTACATAAATAGGCAGGAAATACCATATGCGAACACGGCAAAATACCTAGGTATGACGCTCGACGCCAAGTTAAAATGAAAAGAGCATGTCAAGAAAAAAAGGCAAGAATTGGATATAAAGTTCAGAAAAATGTATTGGCTCATTGGAAGAAATAGTGAGTTTACCATTCACAATAAGCTGCTTTTATACAGGCAAATACTTAAGCCTGTGTAGACCTATGGCATCCAGCTCTGGGGATGCACAAAGAAAACGAACGTTAAAATTATACAAACGTTCCAGAACAAAGTACTGCGATGCATTGTCAATGCACCTTGGTATATTAGAAACGATAATCTACATAGGGATCTAAAGATAGAAACTGTCAACGAAGAAATCACAAAAAATGCCAAAAAAAATATCCAGCGTTTACAACTCCATGAAAACACGGATATTCAACATATTATCAACGACGTCGACATCAAAGTGACAAAACGGCTAAAGAGAATGAAGCCGCTTGATTTAGTTCATCAGGACTGAAAGTTGCTAATGTAACCGGAAGATCTGGGCCCACTGGGAATAACTACTGTGTTATAGTCCAACTAACAGAGAATTAAAATAAGAAAGAAAAATTGCTAAATGAGTTGTAATAACTTAGTCGTAATAAATTTAAAAAAAAAAAAGTTTGGTTTTGTATTTCTTGAAGATCACTTCTATTTACAACTATACGATCAAATCAAATTCGATATCGATAAAAAATACAAATTTTTCGTTTAAGTATTTATAACTACGTCTATTTATTTGGCTTCCCTATTATTTGAAATTATGCAAATAAAACTTAAGGACTATTAATACCAAGGGCGGTAAATTTAAATATACGTTAATTTGCACTTTAATAATTTGTATAAAGACATTCAAATATTCCACAATTTTAATAGAAAACAATTCCATTCAAATAAAATGAATCACAAGTGGATTGTGTGGAACATGACGCACCGCGCTTGGCCGTCAACCGTGATATATTCAACAAACTTCAGCACTGTTGCGGTATATTTAAAAAGGGTTTTAAAAAAGACAAAGTAGACGTAAACAACAAGAGGTAATAACCTCTTATAATAATAAAATAATAAATTCTTTAATAAAATTAATTGTGTAAAATATTTAATGACCTAAAGCTTCCAAATAACCAAAAACTGGAAGAAGAGTACCGAAACACTAAATGAGAATGCATCTATTTGTGTTGTCTACCTTACTCTTGCCACCGTTGCTCAAACTTGTACTAAAACATATCCAGGGGATAGATTCTGATCAAGTGACAAATAACACTTTGTACTAAAATTGTAAATTAGTTTTAATTCCGATTACTTTTGTTCTATGTATTTTTTAAATTCAATATATGTCAGTAAAAATGAAGCTGGAAATCTAAACTTGTCTAATTGTCTAAACTGCTTTAAAAATGTAGCATATCCCATTTCATCAGAATTTCAAATTTTGAGTAACAATATTTTGTACTAATTAAAAAATGTCACGAAAAATACACAAATCCAAAGATACTATACTACAAAACTAATATAATAATAATTAGACTTATTAACTGTTTTTTTTTACAATCACTTACCTGAATAGCACCGTTCAAATCAACATTTGGAACATCATTAATGCGGTATCGGATCAACTATCAAATTTTTTACGATGATTCACTATAAAAAATAAATTTATTCACATTTTCCACACAAATACACAACAATATGTCATATATGACCACATCACTTCGTATCGCAACGATGCACATTCAACAAACTGGTTCAAATCCCTGTAGCATTTAGAATACCGTATTAATATCAAATAAACAATGCACAATACAAAATTCACTAAAATCACAACATATTTGCACACAAACGGTAAAATAAACGTTTTGAGTGTATTAATGAAACAGATCAAAGTTTATATTTATGTTAAACTGTTTATTATTATTATATAATAAACGAAAATATTTTAATTTAATTTTTTAATTGCACAATAAATAATATGACATGAGTCTATAATTACAGGGATACACCATCACAAAATATACATAAATAAATATGTAATATGTAATATTAATAATTTATATCAACACAAGAATAATTAAAAACGACATACATCTTTAAAACTTATCTTAATTTTTAATGCAAAGTGCACGCATTTTGGGGCACAATTCTTATATGCATCTCCCCGTAAGGCATCTTTAAATTTCGCATACGAAATAACAAACATAAGGTTTGTATATGCGCATTTAAAATAGCTTTTCTTATATAAGCCATCACACAGAATCATTGCACTTTCATTTAAACTGTAACCAAAATTACACAACTAATTTAATTTTGAAACCAAAAATTATAATTTTCTCGCCATCTTTAGAAACATCATTTCCACAAAATAAATTTATCAAAATTGCTAAATAGTCACTTTTAACAACACTTTTATATTTAAATCGAACACTAACACTTTTAATTGGATTGAACACATTTTTGGTTATATATAGATTTATTTATTTCAATTAAAACTAATTTTTATTTAATCCACTAAAATCACTAATAGAAAGACGTCAACTCTAAGCCAGGGCTACCTACCCAATTAATTACATATATTATGAACTATAATTCAAAAATTGGAATTACGGGAGCCAAACCTACAAAATTCTTGAAAGAATGGCCGTCATTTTCTGATATGTTTAACAAGATCATTCACTTTAAAAGTTTCCTAAGAGGTGAAGCAGCGTCTCTGGAGCGGCATATCCAGGTAAATGAGCGGTCGACAAAAAAAAGTTTCTTGTTAACTCGTATTCAAAGTCGAAATGTTTCAAATTTAATAAAGCTGAGCGTCATATTTCTACACTTTTCGTGGAAAAATCAATTTTATGGAAAATCCCCTGAAAAATAGACAACGAATTCAGAGCCCCAAAAATCGAAAATCTGCAATTGTGGTTCGATTTCGATGATTGATACGTCTAGCAACAGGCATTGAGGCCTGTAATTTTCTTGCCAACGGGTGTTTAGATTGCTCGAATATTTCTTCACTTTTCGTGGAAAATTCAATTTTATGAAAAATCCCCTGAACAATAGACCACGAATTCAGAGCCCCAAAAATCGAAAATCTGCAATTGTGGTCCGATTTCGATGATTGATACGCCTACCAATAGGCAATGCGAACTGTAATTGTCATGCCAACAAGTATTTAGATTGCTCGAATATTTCTACACTTTTCGTGGAAAATTCAATTTTATGAAAAATCCCCTGAACAATAGACCACGAATTCAGAGCCTCAAAAATCGAAAATCTGCAATTGTGGTCCGATTTCGATGATTGATACGTCTACCAATAGGCAATGAGAACTGTAATTGTCATGCCAACGGGTATTTAGATTGCTCGAATATTTCGACACTTTTCGTGGAAAATTCAATTTCATGAAAAATCCCCTGAACAATAGACCACGAATTCAGAGCCCCAAAAATCGAAAATCTGCAATTGAGCTCAGATTTGGATGATTGATATGTCTAACAATAGGCATTAAGACCTGTAATTTCTTCACTTTCCGCGGAAAATTCAATTTTATGAAAAATCCCCTGAACAATATACCACGAATTCAGAGCCCCAAAAATCGAAAATCTGCAATTGTGGTCCGATTTCGATGATTGATACGTCTACCAATAGGCAATGCGAACTGTAATTGTCATGCCAACAAGTATTTAGATTGCTCGAATATTTCTACACTTTTCGTGGAAAATTCAATTTTATCGAAAATCCCCTGAACAATAGACCACGAATTCAGAACCTCAAAAATCGAAAATCTGCAATTGTGGTCCGATTTCGATGATTGATACGTCTACCAATAGGCAATGAGAACTGTAATTGTCATGCCAACGGGTATTTAGATTGCTCGAATATTTCGACACTTTTCGTGGAAAATTCAATTTTATGAAAAATCCCCTGAACAATAGACCACGAATTCAGAGCCTCAAAAATCGAAAATCTGCAATTGTGGTCCGATTTCGATGATTGATACGTCTACCAATAGGCAATGAGAACTGTAATTGTCATGCCAACGGGTATTTAGATTGCTCGAATATTTCGACACTTTTCGTGGAAAATTCAATTTCATGAAAAATCCCCTGAACAATAGACCACGAATTCAGAGCCCCAAAAATCGAAAATCTGCAATTGAGCTCAGATTTGGATGATTGATATGTCTAACAATAGGCATTAAGACCTGTAATTTCTTCACTTTCCGCGGAAAATTCAATTTTATGAAAAATCCCCTGAACAATATACCACGAATTCAGAGCCCCAAAAATCGAAAATCTGCAATTGTGGTCCGATTTCGATGATTGATACGTCTACCAATAGGCAATGCGAACTGTAATTGTCATGCCAACAAGTATTTAGATTGCTCGAATATTTCTACACTTTTCGTGGAAAATTCAATTTTATCGAAAATCCCCTGAACAATAGACCACGAATTCAGAACCTCAAAAATCGAAAATCTGCAATTGTGGTCCGATTTCGATGATTGATACGTCTACCAATAGGCAATGAGAACTGTAATTGTCATGCCAACGAGTATTTAGATTGCTCGAATATTTCGACACTTTTCGTGGAAAATTCAATTTTATGAAAAATCCCCTGAACAATAGACCACGAATTCAGAGCCCCAAAAATAGAAAATCTGCAATTGAGCTCAGATTTGGATGATTGATATGTCTAACAATACGCAATGAGGCCTGTAATTTTCTTGCCTACGGGTGTTTAGATTGCTCGAATATTTCTTCACTTTTCGCGGAAAATTCAATTTCATGAAAAATCCCCTGAACAATAGGCCACGAATTCAGAGCCCCAAAAATCGATAATCTGCAATTGTGGTCCGATTTCGATGATTGATACGTCTACCAATAGGCAATGAGAACTGTAATTGTCATGCCAACGGGTATATAGGTTGCTCGAATATTTTTTTACTTTTCGTGAAAAATTCAATTTTATGGGAAATCCCCTGAACAATAGACCACGCATTCAGAGCCCCAAAAATCGAAAATCTGCAATTGGGATGATTGATATGTCTAACAATAGGCAATGGGAACTGTAATTGTCTTGCCAACGGGTATTAGTAGAAAATTCAATTTCATGGAAAATTCGATAAAAACTAGATGAATCTTCAAAGGTAGCATGGGCTGATTGTTCATCAAACAAGCTGTTCCATCTGGCGGTCATGATAGCAAGGGAAACAATTTCAAATTCAAATCTGCTGTATGTTCAGGTCAATCTTTGTAGCCAAACGTAAGAAGTTCATACAAAACGCAAATAGGTGTTTCAATTATTTAAGTTCAAATCATCCAGTAGCCAAGTGTCCATCAAATCATAGAAGTTAGAAATGTGCCAAAAAACATCACACTCTGCTTCATTTTACGCAATCAAATGAAGGTGATACAACCATGTCCAGTGAAAACAATGACTCAAAAATATCTAGTCAAGCGTATGCCGTAGCTTATGCAAGTACTGAACGTTGGTCATTGGTTTCCATTTTACCAGCCGCTAGAGTTGAGGTTGCAAGTCGATATGGAAAACCACTACAACGCCGAGCTGTATTAGATTGCGGCTCTCAAGTGAGTTTCGTCACTACAGAATTCGTACAAAAATTGGGTTTGAGAAAAATTAACTCGCGTGTGATTGTTAGTGGTGTGTGGGAGATGAACTTGGGTCCGACAAAGGACAAACTGAAATTATCATTAAATATAAAAAATCATGTTCAGTATCAGTTAGAGGCGTTGGTGTTACCGAGAATCACAAGTGTATTGCCGGCATTTAATATACAACGAGGACCAATCAAATTAACAGATGATATCGAATTGGCAGATGCTGGGTTTTGGCGGAGCAGTACAATACACGTTCTCATAGGAGCAGATTATTCCTTCAGTTGCTTAAAAACGGGACAGAAGCAAATAAATAAATCAAAAGTTATACTACAAGAAACCATCTTTGGTTGGGTAGCATCGGGAAAAGCAAATGAAGGTTTTAGTGATCAAACAATGGCCTTGATGGTTACTCAGAAATCACCTTCAATCGACAGTGACAAAACTCTGAAGAAATTATGGGAGGTTGATTTTAAAGAAAAATCAAATTTAAGTCTTACCGAAGAAGAGCAATTGTACGAATGAAAATTTAGACAATCTCAATTAAACGACTACAAGGAACGTCAATTCTTCCGAGATGCCGAATACAAAAGACTCTATTACAATTTCATGAATGAGTATAAAGCCATGGTGCACATGGAAGAAATTTTGCAAGACGAAATATCAACCAAGCTGCTACTTACTACACCATGAAGTTTTCCGCATAGGCAGGAGTACAATCAAACTAAGGGTTGTATTTGACGGATCGGCAAAATCAAATACAAGGGTGTCTTTAAATGAATGTTTGGCGGGGGGGCCGGTGGTAAAACCGAGTCTCTATTCAACGATTTGTCGCTTTCGTGAATTTCCAGTCGTGTTTTCAGCCGATACCAAAAAAAATGTACCGTCAGGTAAAAATATCCAGATCTGACTCAGACTATCAACGAATTGTATCGAGGGCGGACGTAAGCGAGCCAATTAAGCATTTTAGGCTACAAACAGTTACATATGGACTGACCTCGACTTCGTATCTAGCCACTAGGGTGCTGTGTTAAATTGGAGATGACTGCGCTGAAGTTTTTTGGCCGGAGCTCGAACAGTGGAAAAAGCTCATATAATCCTTATGACAGATTCGCGAGCACTTATCGCATAGCGTTGGATTCGTTGAAATTCTCTCCACGGGTCGTGTGATTTTCGAAAATCGAATTAATAGAGAACTTCAACGAATCCAACGCTATGCGATAAGTGCTCTCGAATCTGCCATAAGGATCACTTCTAAAGACCATAACCCGAAATAGCGTCATGGAAAATTTTCGAAAATCTCACGAACCGTAGAGAGAACTTCAACGAATCCAACGCTATGCAGCTAGAGCTCGCGAATCACCCAAACGGATTACCTCTAAGCACTATAGCTCTTGATAACGTTATGGATTTTTTACGAAATTCTCACTATCGGTCTTATCTCGATAAAGAGGAACTCCTTGAAACAACATTTCTAATTATATTGAGATGATGAGTTTTGCAATAAAGTCCTGCATACACTGTGTTTTCGATTACAATTTTAAATATTTGTTTGCATTTGAGATGGAAAAAAATACAATTTTCGGGTTTTAAGAGTCGCATATACCCTACAGGCAAGCAGTCACAAAATATAAAAATGCTTTACATTTTGCACAAAATTCATAATAACGAGATATTTTATTTATTAAACCAATACATTCTCAGACGTAAAAAGATAGGACAATTTTTGGACAAACTTCACGCTCGTCAACAAATGCGTGAAGTTTGCCCTAAATTTGTTCCAAATTTTGTTTTTATAATTTTAGGACAAATTAAGGACAAACTTCACGGGAATCTTTACCAAAGGACTTAACAGAGCAATGGTCTAATATTTGGAATGCATTTAATGAAGTTGAGGCCATAACACTACCTCGGTTTATAGGTACATTTAAAAATGCTAAGGTAGACATTCATGTTTATTGTACGAAAACAATGAAAACAATCAAGTCTCGGTTCAATTAGTCTCGGCAAAAGCAAAGGTTGCTCGCCAATGAAAGCACTTTCACTTCCCAGACTAGAACTGTGTGGTGCAGTGCTGCTCGCTGAACTGGTTAAGACAATCAAGGCAGAAACTAGCGAAGAAATTTTCGACGTTGCGTATTGGACAAAGTCACCCACGAAGACGGAGCGTATATTCGTCGGTATAAATTCGGAGTAAATTGCTAACAACGATTGAACTGGACCCAGCAAATACTATTCTTTGCCGCTACAAGCAATAAAAGTTTTATTCCGCGGAAATATCTGCTATCAGTGAGGTAAACAAGAAAAGTTCTTTAGCAAGTTGAAATTCATTTCTGAATCGGTTTTGCTTGCTGCGAGTCGGTGGCCGTTTACATCACAGTTTGGCACCTCATTCGATGAAGCACCCAATTATACTTTATCCTTTGGGATCGTCAAGATTGAGTTGGTTACTACTTTGGGATGAGCATCAATTCAGCAAGCACGCGGGTCCAATATTATTCAAAAGTCATCACGATTAAATAGGTAGTTGATCAATGCACAACCTGCACGAGGTATAAAGCCGAATTAAGACAGCAACTAATGGGTAATCTACCGTCAGTAAGCCATTTCTTCCGAACACAAAGCGATTTTTCTGAAAAAAAAAATGGTCAAAAAGAATGTTGACGCAAGTGTACATTTAATAGTTTAATTTTAAACTTTAATACAATAATTAAACTCTTATTAAATAAACCAAAATAACAAGTTTCCAGGACCATCGTAATCTCGACCGACTGAATTTTTTCATTTTTAACTATGGAAAGGCAATAATAATTAAACGGGTTTAGATACGGCATAGAGGTAGTCAATAGGGATTAGCCTTACTACACCCACACAACAAATTTCCGAAGCCTACCGTCATCTTGACCCGAAGAGATGATTTTGAGTGTAGCATTTTGATTTAATTTTAAATTTATCGGTAAATTACCGACCTGATAAAATCAGGTCAATTATAAGTTAAAAAATTGAACTCAATTATAATTCTTGTAATTCTTATATTAATTTGTCCAGCTCACGTATAATATAATTTTTTCCCCTGTAAGCCTCCGCCGCCTTATTTATGTCCAAAAAAATAATAATCTTTACTTGAAAATAAAACGGTCATTATATCAAGAGGCATTGATATCGTATATATTCTTGAAAATGTTTATGTGTTACACAGCATCTCGTTACTGTTGTCTTGTTGTTCAGCTTTGAGGTATGAATTTTTACGAGCTTTAATGATCTATAAAAATGAAATACATTCTTAATCCTCCCTATGGTGAATAAAAAGAATAAAAAATATTTATTGATAAAATGTTGGTCAGTTAAAAGCAAGGCACCGCCCTCGTTAATGCAACAATTAATCAATTTTGAATTCAAGCTATAAGCGCGAGAGTTAAAAATGGCCAATAAAATGTTTGCTCCTTATAAATTATTCATACATACTGTATATAGCCGAGAATATAAACACAATTAAGCAAATTGAATGAATGATGGAAAAAATTAAAAAGCAAATAGCTCACAATGGGAATCCTTGTGGTTCGGTGTTTCGTTTATAAAAACAACAACAACTACTACTACATACTACAAAAAATGCTCCAGAATTCGGTAATAAATTATCTTAATGAGCACCGAAGACCCTTGTTTCTAATTTATAGAGAGAGTTTTAATTTAAAATCTATAATTTTTGTACACCGAAGATCTTAGGATTTTTTTTTTTTTTTTGGCGGAAGATTGAAAATTGATCGAAAAATAACAAGAAAAGCGATTATTATTTTTTTTTTGTTTTTAATCCCGGCAGGAAGTCTTGTTAAACAATTTTTCATTTTTTTTTTCTTTGGAATAAAGATTTATGTGAATTTTTATTTTAGGATCAATATAATATGTTGTGTGTTAAAATAATATTCTTCGATTTGGTAAACTCCTTAAATCGTGTATCCTTGCACCAAAAAAAAAAAATGTCTTTTGGTGTACACCTTCTTGTTGTACGGTGTCAGGATTCGAGTTACTTGCGATTTTTTGAGGTTTTCAGCATTATTTGCGCCCTTAATGGTTTAATTTTATATAATTTATGTGACGCATGTAATTTATGTTTAGGACCTAATTTTCGGTGTTTATTTGTTTAGTGAATTACCTCTTGAGACGTTGGTACTTTAAAAGAAAAGAAAAAACGATCCACTTGAAAATAGATTCCAAACAAATTAGAATTTGGAGACTGCGCGCATATACACATGAATATTATAGTAAATGAGACGAAGTACTCTATTCATAAACACAACAATTAAACGCTGTTATTGTTGTTGGTGTAATTTCTATCGTTTCTTAGAATTTTGTGGCACGCTTCTTAAGTTATTTTTTTTGTTTATTTCGTCTACTTTTAAAATATACTTAGGTTTTTTTGTTTTCTTCGTCTCATAACACTACACCTGCCGTTTTAACGATTTTAATATAATTTGTGTGTGTATGTGCTGTGCGCTGTTTTTGTTGCTGTATTTTTAATGTCTGGTTTTTCTTTCAATAAGTTGGAAATCATTAAAATCGAACAAAACAAAAAAAAAACAAAAAAATTAAAATGAAAAGTCCTTGATTCGAAATTCTGCGGGTGTATGGGGACATAGACTTTGACGACATGTGATATAAAATAATTCTTTTAAATTAACCATCGCGATTCAAACTGCGATTAATAAACTTAACCGAAATAATAAAAAAAAAATCCTGTTTATACGGTAGCAAATCAAACAGTCGACCCAAAGTATATAAAAATGACAAAAATATCTGAATACCTTAATAATAATCCCAAAATCATTCTATCATAAAATTTTATATAAAAAAGGACATTTTTCGATCCTTATCCAACCGTTTTATTATTGTTTTGATTATGTACACATATATTTAAGAAATATCCTTATCGATCGAAACGATTATTACTTCTTATAAAATATTAAAAATGTCGTATACAATTTTTACGAATGACATTTTTTTCCCCGCCCCCCAAACCAAGGATAAAAAAGGAGATATTAAAATATATTGCAGACAATAAAAATACATTTTTTTAAAGCAATAATCATAAACAATAAACAACTTCATTATAAATATAACGACGAAATTTCAATTAAATTTTATGACCAAAAAGGATCCTCGATACATTTTATGATCACTCGAGTGTTCTGAATTTTAGTATTTTAGTTTCAAGTGGCGCGTTTTTTTGTTTTTGTATCCAATAAGGAAATCAGATGCAGATTTTACGTCAAATTTGATCGTATAAATAAAATACGATCCTTTTCTAAAATCCGAAGACAAAAAAAAACAACAACAACTAAGCGATGTTTACGATCACAGTCTCTCGTTTTCGTTTAATGTTCTGGATGAATAAATTTAACAAAATTTGGTTGTTGTTGTTGATATCGTATTGTTTTCGATCCGATGATATTGATCAAGAACAAGAAAAGTGATTTGTATAATAAACGTAGAGAAGAAATACAAATTACAAATTTTCTTTTAATTCCTTTTTTGTTATTGTTGTTGTTGTTATTGTATAAGACGTTACGATCCATCGATTCACTCTATTCACGTCGTATTATAACGTAGCTATTACAAAAAAAAAAAAAAAAATATTCAGGTAAAAGTCGTCGATCGAATATGAATACACACAAAAAATCTAACTTTAATCTTGATTTGTTGGATAATAATAATATGATCGGTAGAAAAAAATATTTATGTCGGATCGCTTGAGATTGCACGAAACTAAAGCACATACCTATAACAGCATGAATTTGTATTCATATTGTTTTGTACCAGAGACGATGAATGGCATTGAATTTGTAATTTTAGTTTGTATTTAATGTGATCTCACGTAATAGTATTTACAAGTAATATGCATTGTAGTTTTTGACACAAAATTTATAAAAGAGTTGAAAATTTATTGGGTCCCTAGTGTATTGTACATAATAATAGCAGTGTGTAGTGTAGTGTGTGCATGGGAGTTGAATATGAATTTATCAAATGAGATTTTTTTCGAGGATTACACATAGATTTATGAGATCTTCGTGAACGAACAAAAGATTTGATCCAATTGTAGTAAGCTTAAAATTTATGTTATGTACATCAGCGCCATCCGTGAAAAATTAGAAAATTATCCAAGTCAAATTTTAGTTTGTAATTATTTTTTTTGAGACGAGGTCGAAATTTTGAGTTAAAGCGATCCTTAGTAAACTTAAAAATTACTGTTCTCCATCAGTCATGTCGTGTTCAGATCAAATAGCTATCATTCGTTCTAAATTGTTAATAATTTCTAATATTTTTCCCGAATTATCTAAATTTGGAACTCCCTATTACAATATAGATTGATTTTTGCTATTATTTTATAATTGTTTTTGTGGATGGTGTGGTAATTTTTGTGAAGCACAGAGCATTCGACGTCATTCAGAATGTTCGAGTTTTTCATTCAGAATGTGCTGTTCGGCCTCCATCTAACAAGCAATCTGATTTGATTTTCGAAACTCAAATTCGCACGTCGAGAAAAGTAGACCCCCGTATCAGTTACGACGGCATTGATCGCAAACAGGCTTCTCTGAATAATTCACAAACTATCCCGCCTATACTCTCTATTTTATGCACAAGCATTCGAATGTTTGTGTCGATATATTCCAGATGAAATATTTCGGAACTTCAAAATTTAACAATAGACTTGCGAATGAATCGTTCTCACACACAAAATGCAGTCAATCTTATTTTTGGAGAATTTGCAGCTCTCGCTTGCGTTTTTCTGCTGTGAACACGTTTTTATTTTTCAATTCAATACTGAGACGGATTCGGAAATAAACAATTGAAACATCGGAATATAATTGTTGACCCTTTTATCCATCTTACAAATAATTAGATTTATTTTATATAGATGGCAGATGTCACTATAAAACGGGGTGAGTCTGGTGAAAAAGAATATCTCGAAAATGGTCCGAGAGATATAAACCCAACGACTTCTTCATTTAATTATAGCAGTAGCTGAAAGTAACCGCAAAAAAACCTTTTTTGTCGATATCTTCAAAACTAAGGTCATTAAAGGTCACCGGAATTCACCAAACAAATTTCCATGATCCATCTGACAACTTTCATAATGGGTATTTTCTCTAACCATTTTCGAGATAAACCGGATGTGCTTTTAACCAGACTCACCCTGCATATTAAAAATGAGACAAAGTAAACCGTATAAAAATTAGGTGAAGTTCAAATCAGTTTCGTGCTGATGAGAGCTTATGATTATGAAATAGTTACCATAATTTACTTTCTAAATACATATAAAGAATGTAAATTGTGGTACAATCAGTCTAGTCGCATAGGCCTGGTAAGAGTATTGCTTTTTTCTTAATCATAAGCTTATCAGTTCGATACCGGATTAAATTCTCTTACAATTTTCGGAACATATTAAAACTATATAAAATAATAAAAAGTAAATAAAAATATTCGGGCAATTAATTTATATTAAAATGATTTATAAAAAATGTAAACTCCCTCAGAACTAAGAGACCGACCCCTTGAGTTCAAGTATACAATTAATTTCGTTGAACCATGTGTCTAAAATCATTCCCGTTTTTGAAAATTAAAAATTTTAGGAAAAAAATTTTCGGATGCACTAAGATCCAAAGGCCCGACCTATTCGAAAATACTAAGAAAACCTGCTCATTTGTAAAAGATGGCACCAAAATCTCATTTTTTTTTTTTTTAAATAGGCTTATATTGCTTTTTCCGTATACCCTTCAATAGGTGGTAAACAAAAATTTAAACTCCTCCAGATTCAGGGGGCTACCTCTTGAATCCGTGTAAAAAATTAATTTAATTTAAAAAATTATCTAAACTTAGTCCTATAAAAAATTTAAAAAAAATCGAAATTTTCGAGAACCAATTGTCCGGGGATACCTAGATCCAGGAGCAGGACCTCTACAAAAATACAGTGAAAACCGGCCCGTTTTGGTATAAAACACATGTGCAAAATTTGAATATGGTTGAATGAACGGGCATGAAGATTTCCATTTTTATTAGTACAAGAGAGATTCGCCTCTATCCGCTATGCTCACCAACTGACAATGACATCTGCTGGTGAGAAATGTAAATGCAATAAAAAATTCAACACTGTTGTTGTAGTGTTATTTTAGGTTCATATATGTAGAAAGGTTTTACTGTAAATACATGGTGTAGCATCCCGAACTGTACATATACGCAAGGGATACGTAGAAGATGAGATGAAATTCTACAAGACATATGAATCTATGGGTTTCCACTGTTTTATAGATAAATCCATCAGCTACAGTGCTGGTAAAAAATGAACAGCTCAACGACCTCGATGTCGAACTAACAATGATGAATTTATTTTTGTAATACTTTGAAGTGACCTTAATTAACAAAGCAGTGACATCCAGGCTTTGGGCCTTGATTTACATGATTATCAAACCATAAATGACGAAATCTGTCATTACAAAGTGTCGTCATATCATATACTAAAAATGTCACTGGCTACATAAGGTAAAGATTAAGCTACACAGCTTATCGGCGGAGTTCAACAGAACCATTCAATTGTAGTAGTTCTTAGGGTATCCAACACAAATTAACGAATTCCCGGGTGTTCGGATATTTTGGTCCTTTCTCGAATACTCGACTACCCGGGTAATTTTATCGATTACCTGGGTAATTTGATTCTGTAGTTGTGAAATGAAACGGAATAGAATGAAATCTTTATTTTTCCCATATTTCGTTTACTTGCGGAATAATTTCATTCTATAAACTTGTATTCTAGTTCTCTTTGAGAGATTTACACTATTCGTACAAGTTCTAAATCGAGCAAACATGTCAAGTGAGAAGTTTTGCCATTTCTAAAATCTATTTCTAAATTCCATATTCTAAAATGCGTTCACCGCCCTTATCCATCAACAAATCATTTTAGTAGAATCAATATTCTTCGAAAGAAAACACAACTTTTAGTGACAGTTAGAATTATTAATAAAACCGGTTAACCTATCATAATCTACTGTTAGAATTTTAATACGAAGAAACATTGAGTCATTTTAAACATATTGAACGAAATCTTCAGTTTGATTTTAAATATCGTCAGTGGCGTATAACAGTGTAAACTACACAGTATAATTTACTCGTCCAACTGTGGAACTAATGACACTTTTAGTTTTTGAGATATTGCTGTAACATACTAAACATTTTATTCTAGCTAAAATTATATAGTAGACTCTGGACAAGTGAATGGACTAAAGCCCTGGAATAATCCCATAAAAAACAAAACAAGAGCTGCTCCTTTGACTGGCGCTTTCATTTGTTTGCTGGTATATTTCAGTGTTCACCGTTCCGTTGAAATCCATGAGCCGTTTGTAACGAACATTAAAGCAAAAATGTTTTGTTTTGATTAGTTTGTTTTGTGTATTTAAATCGGGGCCTATTCATTAAATTAGGTCAAATACAGTTCAAAAACTGAAATAGATCGAATTTTCTGCTTTAGGTGCTCTTCAGTGTGGATTCAGACTTTTGGGTTTAATAACACACTTCAAACTTCATAACTTGATTTATCCGGTAATTTATGTAAAAAAACAAAATATTTGGTGCTTACTTGTGGAGTTGTGGTTGAGTCGGCCATCTGTCGCGTTGGCGATTTGATTGTGTCGGCCATTAGTCTTGTCGGCGTAGCAGCTTTCATTTCCATACCCCTATTCAACTCGACCCAAACAAACTGCCATTGATTAAGTTGACCGTTCTTAACAATACCTAAATACTATATAGTATAACTTAATTTAAACTCGTGTTTTTTGATAACATTTTGATACTGTGCACTTAACCGACTTCAATTTTTACAATTGACTGAACTGATTATAATTTTCTCAACGGCATGCTCTTTGAACCTTTTCCTAAATACGGCGACGCGTATTCTACGATTTAATAATACCAAACAATAAGTCCTGTATTTAATAATAAGCACTTGTAAATTCATAATCATAAGATACAAAAATTATGCCCCGAAATTAAATTCACAGTCTTCAAAAAAAATAAATTTCCAATTTAGAAACGAAAAAAAAAATCAAACTTCTAATAAAGATCACACGGTTTCCCATTAAAAAAAAATCTTGAAATAAAATCGCGCGCAGGTAGAAAATCTTTTGATTTATTTATTGATTTAAGGGATCGTCTTAATCTTAAAAAATTGTTAAACTTATAGAATAATAAATTCTTCCTTTATAATAATAATTTTTTAGATTTTAATAAATTTGGATTAAATTTCCAATATGTATACCTACGTTCGATCGCTTTAATTGCGCTACCGTTCTCTCTAATTAAAATTTTTTATTTTGTGGAACGCCCGTGCGTACCCCTATCGAATCGCCTTAATTTCATCTAATCAACCAAAAAATGTAAAAACAAAAAAAAAAAAGGACGATTAAAACTTCTTTAAAGTTTGAGCGCCACTCACTTTTACAATACAACGCGATTCCGATTACCACACCTCCGCCACAATGACGTTTAATTTATATCCTTAAAACAAAAAGCTATATATACCCTTTCACGGTCACTAACGACTTAAATTAAAAATCCAAGATAACGCAAAATTCATTCATTTCGATTTATCATCATCGGGATCGACTTCTTAATTCGAATTAGTTCAGCTTCTACCGATTTTATATTATTTTATCTCTGGAAAAGGATCCTTAATTTTTTTTTTTTAGGTTATCATATAATTTAGTAATGGTGGTTATTACTTATCTCATTCTATGTAATGGTCAAATTATAGATATCACGAAAAATAAAATCCTTGAGTATCCTTAATTATTTTGAATTAAAAATCATATAATTTTATTGGATTACAACACACTTTTTGTGTACCGGACTATTTTTTACGATAGGGACACCTCTACCAAAAAAAAACGAATATAATTATGATGATAACGTAAAATTCAAAAGGTGCCGATCATATGTGTATAAGACATAAAAAAAATTAAAAAGATTTATTGCTTATGAATGGCTATTCATTATTGGACATTAGATTGCACTTTGCACTTTCGTTTTGTAAATATTTATGGCGGCAAATTATTAGACATACATATACTATTTATAATGAAGTGTGAGAAATTTTTGCCAATGATTTATTTTGGACTGGTTTGGGTCAAAATGGGAGGAGGTGTTGAATAGTTTTTCCACATTTAACGATTTTGTTGATGCGCATGTAAAAATATGCTTGTCAGATCCGTTTAAACCGCAATTGACAGCAATATCCTTTCACCGAGCTATAAATCCTTTTAGAAAAACAAACAAATCATTTAGCCATTTTTGACGTCTGAGCGTATAAAAAACCAAACTGTCTGTAATCTAAAAAGGAAATCTATGTACAGAACGTCTATCAAAACAACAAATCTAAATTACATCCACATATTTTTTTTTTTTTTTTGTTTCTAATAAACGACTATCGGATTGGTCTGGTTCTCATGCAAAGGATCGAATATTTTTTTGAAACCTCATCAATAATAAAAGTAAAATATAAAAAAAAAAATATTTCATCAAACTTGTATCAATAAAAAAAAAAATCAATTCTTGGCTGTATATATTCCAAATAATACAGTCAGTCAGATAATAAATGATTAATGAGAATCCTTAAGTTTATCGTACGCGGGCCCCTCTCGAGATATAAATATTTTCCTGGTGTAATTATTTTAGATGATTTTCGAGACGCCTTTTTAAGATAAGACAAATGAATTTATTATTATAATCTCGGGTATCAAATTTAATAAACATTGGTAAAATATTTTTTTCGGTCCATGAAGTCCTCCATCGAAAATTTTCATTTTTGGGCGAGATACGATTATTTTTTTGAATTTGTGTCTCCCCTCATTATCCCTATACAAAACTTCTATTAAGGGCTTAGTATTTTTCTATTTTGCCGGATTTTTTTTTAAAACAAAGTCGGGATATGCATTAAAATTAATACTCCTCAATACCATAAGGTTTCTTCAAAATTCGAGGAATGTCATTACCATTCATTTATTCTATAGATGTCATTCGTACATACCAGATACCAAAAATGAGGAATAAACTGCCAATTAGTTCTTGGATCTGGCGCAATTTTGCCAATATGTAATTTATTTATTGATTGGCCCCACAAAGTTTCTTATTAAAATTTCTAGGTTGCGCTTACACTAAAATTAGTATTTTAGCCCAGCCAAAATGTATCCACAAAACGAATGGTGATAAACTGATTATTGCGACTGAACAATATTGATAATAATGAAGGTTTGCTAGAAAATTACTCATAATGTTCAATTATTTACGCAAAAAGTCCAAAAAGTCTACCGAACACGCTTACATAAAGAATGTCTTCGCAAACCGAATGACACATAATTACGCTACAAGCAACGAAAGAAAGCTGAAGCTGTTTTCCTTAACCAGTTCTCTACTGAAGATAGTAAAAGTAGAATAAAGAATGAATAATTAGTCAAACCTGGCAAACTGTGAATGAGTATTCACTCATTATTCAGTCATTATTCATTCATTATTCACTGATTGTCACTGATTATTCACTCAATAATTAGTTATTATTCACTAATTATTCCCCAACACTAATTAGTTAATGACCCAGTGAATAATCAGTGAAGCATAAGGGAATGTCCAATAATGTTGTAAATATTGAATGAATAATCAATGAATTTTAACGATTTTGCATGAGAATAATCAGTGAATTGATCATTCATCAGTGAATAATGAATAGTCAGTGAATACGTGACTGAATAATGAGTGAATAACGAGTGAATAATGAGTGGAATATGAGTAAATTATGAGCGAATAATCAATAAACAATGAGAGAATACTGAGAGAAAATGAACGAATACATCATTCGTCGTGACAAACGATCTGCGATGTTAAATTGTTTAGGTTTGTAAATTACAATATACTGATAAGACAGTAATCGAATTGTCCGTCTTTCAATTCGTGCAGAAGGTCTTCGTAAAATGAAAGAAATACATAAAAACCACCCAAACTAATGCCAGTGCCTCTTTTTCTGTTAGGTCAGGTTGTCGGTCACAAATTTGGATCAAAATAGCTCCAACTACTACCGAACTGGCATCTGCTATTATCGATCGTTATGTTCCTTAAATTATGATGTCATCTGCATAAATTATGATATCAAATGCATACAGCTACCACATCATGCCATTGTTCCATTAACTTTTAGATTATTTTGGGGGCAACACGAAATTTCAAACATTAACCGAATGTATCTGAATAAACCGTTGCTGATGATCTAAGTGGTCGATGTTGTGAGGAGTCTGATTTTTCTATATTTAATGAAATGCGTTATCGAGATGCGATATCGAGTTTCGAAAATATCTTTTCACATCTTTTCACTTCTTTGAACTCAATAGAAACTGGTACCCTGCGATATGACTGTGCATTTGGTTTTACTGATTCATCAACTATTTTTAAAAACTTTAAAAAATTTTTTGCCGCATACAGCATAACGTTTTATCCGAGTTTTTCACCATGTAGAACTTTGCTGTATTTTGGTTTGCATTCGTTAAGGTTGTTTCTCGAGTTTGGCTTTAAATCCTAAGATTTTACATCGATTTTTCAAAAATTCTAGGATTTAAATTCTAACTCGAGCATACTGCTTTAACTGCATACTCCTGCAGATAGCATTTAAAATGGCCTCACCGGCTACTCTTATATTTTCTGCTTCGACACAGTGCTTCTTTTCCGAAACTTGCATAATCATTGTTTCCAATCAATGCTAATCTTTCGTCACCAATAAATCTTTCAAATTACGTTTCTTTACTTTTATTAGCATGTTCTATACCCTTTGAGTGACAAAATCGGAATTCACATACCTTTCCACAGCACACCGTTAACAATTGCTATGCTGATTCTGATACTCTAAACGTTTCTCCTAACAAGCTTATTTTGTATTCAGCTCTTTCAGTAGTGTGACCGATATCACTTTTCGATAATACAGCTACTATGCACGAAGGAAAGGAAGCACATGTTCATAATCAGTTATACTACAAACCTCCTACAGCAATATACTGAAAACTATTTACCTCTGATTTTGGCTAAGGTATCAATATCGACCGGAAATAAAACGAATCCGTGCAAACGGGCGAATTCCTGTTCAATGATATACCTCATGGTATTCCTCATTTGGGTATTATTCGTATTAAAAAAACTATTGGTATAAAAACTCAGGACAAGTAAGATTTGATGACAAAGACAATAAAACTCTTAGGAAATATCAAAAAAGAGAAATATTTTATGTAGGTGATAACATATTACAATTACAATTACAATTAGAAACCTAAAATTTGTATGTATCACATTGTGACTCAAGCTTATCAAAAGGGATTAATTGACTCGAAAGAGACTCACATTCGACAGTTGTTCGATAACATCTTGATCGCGAAGTAAAATTTTATTTTAAAAACTTTAATTTTAGAATTTAGTGTAATGATCCGAATCGGAAGCTAATTCACTTTATTTAGAATGAGATTGCAACTGAAATCCATCAAAAAAGTCATTTCTAGGTGGATCAAATATGTTTTGTAAAAATTTTGTTAGAGATTTTCACATTTCTTGACGTATTAATTTACCAGGACTCCAAAATATCGGTTAAAAAAATATCGTGTCCGTCCATCGGCCCTTCCATTCTCACAAATATTGATAATTTTGGTCGAAATTTTGCACAAAATGCTACGGGACGTCTTTAAAATAATTTCACGCCATTAGGGTGGAGCATGTTAATGCAATGATATCAATTAATCAATTAAGTTAATGATATCAATTATCTTTTGTTACCGAATCCCACCCCAACGAGGTGAGATTCGGTAACAAAAGATAATTAAAAAATCGAATCGAAGAATTATATCAGGCAATTCTCAAGTTGTTGTCATCTGAACAAACGGCACAAATTTGCAGAAAGAAATTTTGAACATTATGGATGCTCTCTGAACGGAGTAATTTAAATTCTTAAGAAGTTTCAACAATATACTAGAGATGTACAACTAATGTTGATGATATTGATTGCTGTTCAACAAGTGACAGTTCTAAATAATCTAACGATAATTGTGAGTCTGTATTTAAATTGTCAATTTATATGGTTGTTACCAATTGTGATATTGGTGAAGGAGTCTCCAAATTTAATAAAAGTCGTAACATCTTTTAAGGACTTTGCCCAAAATAACGGAAAATGTTTGTAAAATATAAATGGTTGGTTTGGTGATCTATAACGGACGATTCGTGGGGAAAATGTCATTCAAGGAGTCGGATAGACCCAAATTTTGGAAATTTTGCAGCAGAAGAACCTGACGGTGAAAAATTGTATAGTAATTTTTGGAAAAATGTGAAAAAATATTTGCCGTGTGATTTTCGCCAGAATTATTTCAGCATTTTACTGTAGGATCTTTTTTCACTTTGTTTCACTATTTCCTTCACCTGTTTTTCTCGTATGTACTAACCGTTGTTACCTAGAGACCTAGGTCACTGTCAGAATTTATATTAGTGGCCGACGATGAGTTCGTCGCACTGTATTCATTAATTTTGTTTAACAATCGTCACAGTAAACCTTGGAAACCAATAATACCAAACTGTTTCAAAACAGTCTCAACAAATTAATTCCTAATTTGAAATTCCCCGGTAAAACCAGCATAGTGCCACTGGTACTGATTTCGTGCAAATTATGCGGTGAAAAATAAACGAGTTCAAAATCAGTACTTCGAATTGACTTTAGCTTGAAGGTTTTATTGTTTAGAAATTTAGCAAGCCAAAGTAAAATTTGTATTAAAATAGAGTTAGCACAAATGAAGTACCAACAATTGTACAATTCTCTGTCCGCATCGCACGTGTATGTAATTGTATCACAGGAACGAAATTTTCCTAGGATACATTTACATAAAATATCCTTTGGGAAAATATTTGAGATTTCTGATAAGCTTGTATTTTATAATTACGGGCACTAAATTGGTTGTAACCTTAAAAATTACTACATCGTTCAAAAATGTTTGAGTTTGAACACTGTTCTAATATAAATTACCAAAGGTTGTGTGACAGTCCGATAGTAATCCAGACGTTAACCTAAAATTCCTTATAAAAGGCATCGACAACTTTAGAAATTTTCTAATATCGTTTATTCAGTGTTAAAAAAAAATCCCAATCTCTTACGATCACAGAACACCGTTCCGGAGTTTAAACTGAATAAAACCGCGAATTAAACTACAAAGTCTTAATCAGTAACTCATATTTTCCAGTAATAATAATACTGAGAAGATAACACCGTATAAAAGAAGAAGTTAAATTTCTTACTGCGCGCAGACATTACATATATAAAAGAACAAAATAAGAAATAAAATTTATTTTATCATTTTTAAGATGATACGAGAACCCCAAAAAAAAAATCGTAAGAAGATATCAAAACTTCAAATCTTTTGAAGATATAAAATATTTTTTTTTTTTTTTTTTGATTCGTTTGTGTTGTTGTTTGGCTTATTTATTTATATCTTAAGAATTTTTTTTTTCTTTTTTTGTTGTGTTAAGTTACGAAACGTAAATAAAATTCACCTTCCTCCCTTCTACATACATACTCGTAGATACAAGCAACATTTTTTTGCCGTTTTATTTATTTTGTATTTGGTTTTTTGATCGCGGCTATGGTGGTGGTGGTGGTGGTGGTTGTAATGTTTGGTGTTTGCGGGTTGCTTGAAAAAAACTTTGTTTCAAAATGTTAATAAAATTGTATTTTATGTTTATAATATTGAGACGATCATAATTTATATGAGTTTTTCAGATTTTGCTGTAATTTTCAACACACCAAATCTTGTTATGTGTTTTAAGTTATGATTCCTTATCTTAATTTGGGAGAGGTTAAGCTAGGGCTGCAAATAGCGAAAAAAGTTGTTGCTGATTTGGTAATTGTAGATATTCGCCAACAGAACAGTAATACATATTTCGACTATTTCTTCTTTCTTGACTTCTGCGCAGTGAATGTGACTCACCAGTCATTAATGTGAATTTTATTCCAAAAATTGTTAGCTGATGCCAAATAACTTCACTCAACATAGAAGTAGCATGGACAGTAAATTATGCGTGGAGTGAAATATTTTATGGTTTTCTAGTCCAACTGGAACCGGATGTACTTACGATATCATTGGATTTAAGATTTTGAAGTTCCACTCCGAATCACGGAATCAATGACTACCACTTAGATCCGTATTTTTATGGTAAAATATCTGGCGAAAATTTCACAAAGCATAATTGAAGCAGACTAACTGTAAGTACAAGTTTTAATATTCTTCGTGGACCATGTAAGGGCAATTTTGGCTATCCTTAACCAGCTTTTCGTCCTTGTCCACGCGTATGTAGACCTTCCGATATTTAAAGTTGTGCAGCTTAAACACCAAACCGAGCTTTTTTCAAAACGTTTGTAATTAAAATGTATTTTTCTACTAATAATTCCTACAAAAGAGGTATTTTCGAAAGGTTAGAAAAAATCAACACAAAAGCGCCGCAATTTGAACTTCGGTTCGGAAAATTAACTCAACTCACAAATCAATCCCTAACTGAACCTCTTAACTCAATCTTCTACTCAACATCTAAATCAACCTCCAAGTCTCCATCTCAATCGCAACGTAATCGCAAGCGCTATCACCAAACTAACCGCCAACCTAACCCACAAGTCAACCCTCACCCCAACTCTAAGCTCAACCATAACTCAATGTTCAACTCTATCCCAAACTCAACGAAAAAACTCAACCAAAGTACAATTCAAATCCTAAATCAACACGGTTCGAAAGCTACATTCGTACAGGAACTCAACCTAATCTAATTTTCACCTCAACCGCCCACTTAACCCCCAAATTATACCCAACTGAACGCCAACTCAACACCTTACTCGATCACAACTCAACCCCGACACAACTCTCAACGCAACCCTGAAATAAGCGCCCAATTCAATCCTCAAATCAATAAGATTCGAAAAATTATATTCGTATTAGAACTCAACTCAGAACAAGTCAAGCTAACTTTCAACTCAAATCTCAATTCAACCCTCAAATAAATCCCTAACTGAACAGCTGACTAAACTCAACAAAACCCTAATCACCCCCAATTCGAACCCAAATTCAACTTTCAACTCAAGCTCAACTCAGCCCCCTAATATATGCATACATGAATTCAACTCATACTAACTTCCAACTGAACTCACAATTCTCCCCAAATAAATCCGTAACTAATACACCCACTAAGCCTCAACTCATCTCCAACTCAACTCTCAGCTCAATCGAAAGCTAAATCCCTAAACCAATCCGATCCGAAAACTGTTTAGGCCTCTGAACTCCACTCAATCCTAACTCAACCTCAAACTCAATACTTAAATCAGCGTGATTCAAAAACCTTCATCCGTAAATGATTTCAACTCAACAATCCAAGCTAACTTCCAACTCAACTCTCAATACAACCCCAAATACAACTCAATCTCAACTCAATTCTGCTCAGCCCCAGTTTAATCCCAACTCAATCGTAACTCGACTGGTAACCCAACCCTTTAATCAAAATCAAACGTACGCCCAACTCAAGTTCAATATCCTCCACCTCAAATCAATAACATTCGAAAAACTATATTCGTATTAGAACTCAACTCAGAACAAGTCAAGCTAACTTTCAACTCAAATCTCAATTCAACCCTCAAATAAATCCCTAACTGAACAGCTGACTAAACTAAATCAAACCTTAATCACCCCCAACTCGAACCCAAATTCAGCTTTCAACTCAACCTCAACTCAACCGCCCAAATACATGCATACATGAATTCAACTCAAACTAACTTCCAACTGAACTCACAACTATCCCCAAATAAATCCGTAACTAAAACACCCACTAAGCCTCAACTCATCTCCAACTCAACTCTCAGCTCAATCGAAAGCTCGATCCCTAAACCAATCCGATCCGAAAACTGTTTAGGTCTCAGAACTCTAGTCTATCCTAACTCAACCTCAAACTCAACGTCAAACTCAATCCTTAAATCAGCACGATTCAAAAAACTTCATTCGTAAATGATCTCAACTCAAAACAATTCAAGCTAACTTCCAACTCAACCCTCAATACAACCCCAAATACAACTGAATTTCAACTCAATTCAGCAAAGCCCCAGTTAAATCCCAACTCAACGGTAACTCGACTAGTAACCCAACCCTTAAATCAAAATCAAACGTACGCCCAACTCAACTTCCAAATCGACATTGTCGACTCAACTCAAGATAACTCTAATTCAACCGTCAATTCAACGTACAAATAAATCCTAGACTGATTTACTCCAACACCAATCCAACCCGCAAAAAGAACCCAACTCAACCCTCAACTCAACCCCAAATTCATTGCGTAACTCAATCCTCAAACCACCATATATCAAAAATTGGTCAACGTGGTAATTGATTGAGCATGAGTACGTTTATGCTTAGGGTTCAACCTGGTTTAAACCTGCTTAGGTTATCTTTTACTACAAACGGAGTCGAGTCATCTTGTAGTTAACTCAACTCGACCTAAAAAATTTCTAGGGTCGAGTCGAGTTAACTCTAAAAACATCCACTATAAACGGAGTCGAGTTGAAAAATAAAAACAACAAAAAATAATAGTAAAAAGACACCATTTTGATATCTTAATTCGTGTGCGCATCTCCGATTTTTGTGAGGCAATAAAACTTTGTTATTTTGTTTTTATAAAATTCAAAAAATAATACAAGAAAAACTTATGACTAAATACCTCACCAAATCTATTAAAAACACAATTACATACATATTATCAAACACATTTTCAATAAAACAAAACAAATTAAATTACATTCCTGAATAAAAATCCGGACGCAGTTCAAAAATATCTGCACATGGACGTGTACAGTTCACGATCACCACAATGTAACTGAACGGAAAATATTTGAATGCGAAGGCAACATAAAATTCATAATGGACACGTCTTTCTAAAACAAGAAAAACTTCAACCTACAATAATTTTTACAATCTCATGCAACAACATTTTTAAATTTCCCTGTATTAAATAGCGAAATCAGAGAAATTTACGATTAAGAACTACACCATACGAACATTCAACGAACTGTCAAAATTTATCCCATTTCATTTATTTCCTTTGATTCTTCTGCGCGTTTGTGAATTTGTGATTACTGATTAGTACATTCCGTTGTTGAGGTCAAACCAAAGGCCAACCAAACGAGATTTTAACCTGGAATTTTAGTGTAAATAAAATAAATGTGTGACCCGGTCGGTATGTATTGAATTCAGTGTGTGATCAGATTATTATATTTTAAAGGTTACGATTTTTGTTGTATAGGTTCAATGTCGATGCGGTACAAAATATATCCAAATATGGTTCCAATAAAAGCGCCTATCGTGCCTAATGTTAGACATGCAGATGATATTTATACTCTAACGCGTGCATTAAATCGTGCCACTCTTATGGAAAAATGGAATTTGAAATTTTCGGGTGATGATGATCTGTCGTTGAGCGAATTCCTCTTGAGAGTGGAGCTAAATTTGAGGGCAGACAATTTATGCAAGGATGATGTATATGTAACATTTTTCCGACTACTAAAGGGGAACGCACAATTATGGTATGAATCATGTTACGAATCGTTCACAAATTGGAGCGAATTAATCGCAGGCCTAAAATATCGCTACCAACCGATTGAATATGATTTCTATTTGCGTGAGGAAATAAAACTTCGAACGCAACAAATCGATGAACCGGCTCAAATTTATATAATGCATATGACACGTTTATTTCGAAAATTGGATCCAGAACTGTCGGAATCGGATAAGGTGTTCATCATACAGAAAAATATGTTGCCACGTTATGCAATGCAATTGGTTATACGAAATGTTAAATCGGTCGATCATATTAGCAAATTGTGTAAAATGATTGATGAATCAGGACATCAGCCTAGGTTGAATGATGAATCGCTCGAACCGTCGTGTTATCCACCGAAAAAAGTGATTCCCACGCCCATCACCCCTGTTGTTAATCCGAAGCGTAATTTACCGCGACCATTACAAATTATTAATCAAGCCAATAAATCAATTGCGATTGCTGGTGATAAGTTGGCGAAAGAAGAATCAAACAAAGTTGAAACTCCTAGTAGTAGTGGGTTACGCAACAAGACTACCTAGTCGAGAATATATAAAGCAAGATGCGTCATTAATCCATAGTAGCCGAGCTTGAATTATATTAGGTATTCGTAATCCTGAATTTAGAAATTTAATTAACTTAAGAAATGAATTATTTCGGAAATTTTTTTTTTAATTTTTGTATTCCAGTGAAAAATTTTAAAGGGCCTTGGTTTTTAGAGAACCAACATCGTATTTATTTAATTTAATTTAAATGAAATGAATTCCATTTAGATAAATAAAATTTTGTTTTATTTCATTGAATTTCATTTAGTTGTAATTATGTATTTTTCCTGGGACACCTGGAACAGGTAAGTTTCTATACATTTAAATGAATGGTAGGTCATGTTTCAAATAAGATTTTTCCTGTTCAAATTCCAATGGACGCAACGTACATATCAGATCGAGCTACGTTATGATTTAATTAGCTTACTGTTGGCTATTTATTTTGAATGTCTCAACTACTTTGGCAATAAAATCTGCACTGAATGTGAACTCCTTTCTTTCCATCGTCGTTCTGAAAGCTACGCCATCGGTAACAGTTGAATTGAAACCGCAATAACTAAACTACCGTCAGTCCAAATTTATTTGGTTGGATATTTCAAAGTAGATGGCAGGGACTTTGTAATCGCTTTGCTTGTTTTCGTCTTGTTCCAAATACTCGAACCATTTTTGAGACACTCATACTTAAGAAATTTTCAGAAATACCCTCGCCCTGGGATACATTAGGTACACCACTGTAAAACCTCTCAATGGGCCGGAGATTTCCGGAGTGTAATCTCCGCCAAGTTTCGCATTGACAAAAAATGATCTTTAATACATATCTATAGATGGTTCTCTCTGCACGAAAATGCCCATTATTAACGTGGAAATGTACAACTCGAAAACGAACAGCCTCAGCGACCTTAACGATTCGAAAGGTCAGTCCAGCTTGTAGAACAATGAAAATTTGGTGTAACCGTGCCATCCCTTCTTTGACAGTCAAACTGGATTGGTGGTGTGTTTGTTTGTTTGTTTGAATTATTGATTTATGTTTTATCATCCTACTTTACGCCTGGAGTAGCCAAATCGAGGACGGGCGGCTACAGATCCGTCTTTGAAAAGCACCTGCACATTGCATTGCTTCATGCCAACCTGCACTGCTGACATGAAAGGTGGGTCGGCCTATGGATTCTGCACTCTCAACAAGGGGTCATAGATTTGTTCATTTTCATGATGATGAAAAATCCCTTTTGCATCCCGCTCCTATAGGGATTCGAACCCGGTACCTCCCGATCCAACCGCCGCAGCTTTAACCACTGCACCGTTTGCTCGGTGATTGGTGGTTGTGTAGGACGAATCTGAAGTTCGAATATGTAATGCCATTACGAGATATGGGACTGTTTGACTTTTTTAAACGAAATGAGTTACATATGTCTCAAACTTCAACCTGCCTCACTTTTGATAGTGTATGATCGAAGGTTACAATTGTCTTGAACTACAATTTGGACGGGTTCCCGTAATTTACTGCTTTGCTAAATCACTAATTTTCCTTTTATGAATGAGGCTATTTGTGAATTCGGTTCGAACGTATTCGACTCCTCGTTGCTTAAGATTCATATTTGATTTAAACAAGATACGAACGAATCTGATTCAATTCAAATAAGAATCCTAATGCTTCGAAGACTCGAATACGTTCGTCGTAGTAATTTTTTGTTTTTAATTGATTTTGGTTTTCTTTCATCGGGATTTTAGATCACGTTCGACGGCTGAATAACTGAGATGGTAATGCACTCATATTAGCAATAGAGTGATTTCGAAATTCCTATAGAGTATAATCCAATTCTTGTAAATTTTCAATTGATGGAGGCGAAACATAAGTAAGTTTTTCAGTTTACGTGGAAAGGATGTTGTGGCGAGAATCACCGACCCAACAGCTGGAGCATTATTGCAGATATGATTGATCCAGGCACTCGAGCCAGCCGGATTAAAGTTGCGGAAGTCGACTACAAATCATACATAGACATAGAGTTTGACAATGGTCTATAAATAGTTCAAATATTGGCCACCTACCATCGGCCTGAAACATACCTGTACCTATCTTACAGGTACAACGAAGAGGCAAATGCTGAGGCAGTTTGCTGCGCCAACCAGTTTCGGTTGGGGAAATTGAAGTGGGACGATGAAATACCAGATTCCCACAATTTAACAAGGTCACATGCTCGGAATAAGTTCTAACTGATTAAAAAAGATTTTTAAATTCATCTGTACTCGAGATCAAAATTGAAGAGCGCAGAAGTTGCAGTTAACCTAACAGCTGTCAATACCAACCTAGCACTAATAGTAACCATTAGCATTGCCCGGCTAGAACTCTACGAAGCATCACTTTTGGTAAGACTTTTGGAATTAACAATAAATTATTTAGTTCTTACGACTAGAACCAACGCTACATGTATAATTTAGACGGATTCCAAACTGGTGTTAAACTAACTTTCGAAGCAATCAAAAACTTGGCCAAGTGACGTAAGCTTAAAGAAAAATCCGTCTGTTGTGCTCCCAGAGATTTACCCGAATGCTCCAAAATTAGGAACTGTGGTGAAAGGGACGAACATTTATTCAGGTAGATACAGTCACCGTTAAGGAATTCAAAATTCATCAAACGATAACTCGCAATATTTGTTTACAAGGCTACAAAGGCACTTTGCACTTGGATTTAGCCACAAGTACTCAGCACTAAAACGCTGTTCTAACACAATTCCAAGAGGTGAGAGGAATTTGCAGCGACATTTTCTCAAACAACGGGGAAAAAGAGGTTAATAGGAGGTTTGTGGGAAGTGGCGGTGAAATCAACCAAATTTCACATAACACGAACTATGAAGAACTTGCTGATTTGTCGAAATATTTTAGTGAAATTTTATATCTGAGACGTTAAGCTGATTCTATAAATGTTCTTAATCTAAAATAGATTAAATCGCGTTTTGATGAATTTTACATTACCGACAGTAAATTTAGCGATCTGAATGAATATTACCTAAAAACCAGAACATGTCCGGAGGAAGTAATCCTCTTCTTTCACCTGAATGATATCACGTGGAATTTTCTCAAACGTACATCCTGGTCTACATTTAACAATTAAATTTTGAATGTCTGTTTCAATACAAGGCCAGTATAAAATTTCCCTGACTCTTTAGTTTTTGTGATTCCCTGGTGATAATTTTTGTGTAATGACTCCAACATGTTTCGTCTCAATTTAAATAGTACTCTGTCTTTTATATCAATAATAATTTGTATTATCTAGGTTTTTGATTTTCCATTGGTATAATTACCTTGATTCTGCTAGGATTGCATCCGATACTCTCAGATGCAAAAACATATCCTAAGAAGCTAACTTGGCTTACTTTATATTGGCCGTGGCTCGAATTAAACTTTATATTTATTTTTGTGACACTTTCTCCGATTCTCTTTTCGTGCTATTCTCCCAAGGTACACAGATCAAAAGTTTTCAGCCTAACTTTTCAGTTTCACGGGAGCATCACGTCAAAGAGGTGGAAACTAGTGTATAATGGACCAAATTCGATCTTTTGGAGTGTTTTAGGAGAAAATCCAAGGTCCGGCGCATGAAGCTAACTCCGCGCTTGGCCAGACTCCGCAAGGTCCTAATAGTTATTAAGGCCAGCAATCCCAATATTTCACCCGATAACCGGAGGATTGTAAACCAATGAGATGCTAAAGAGGGCTTTAGATTAACTATTGTGGTGATCAATATGGCATCTCTAGTTCCTTTAGATACTCCTTTAGATTTCGATTACTCTAAATGTTTATATAAAGGATGGGGTTGAATCGGGCAAAGAAGGCCAACATTTGGATGAGGGCAACCGATCCAAAGGAGAGGTTATGTCCCGCTTTATTTTGGTCGACATTTTTACGACAGCTATACGAATCTCAGACAGATTACTCGACGATCTTCAGACAGATTACTCGACGATCTTCAGACAGATTACTCGACGATTACATTAGATCAAATGTATGCTTCGATAAAGGTTTTCGGACCATATTCGCTTCAAGGGAATCCTAGCGAACCGGTCAATATTGGAAACTGAAGTTATATATGCAATTCTTCACGGAGGTAATTCTCTCTGTTGATATTGCAATCTATGTTGACAGTTAAGCAGCTATGTTGACAGTTAATATCCTCTGTTGATATTGCAATCTATGTTGACAGTTAAGCAGCAATCTCGCAGATGAAAGGTGAAATAATTCATCACTTGTAGCATAGCGGGGTAAGTTTGGCCGTGACGTAGACTTGAATTAAGAACGATCGTAGAGATACTCATGGAAGTTTTGAACAACGGATCCAACGATAAATTCAGATAAAACGAAGCCGATCTTTTGGATGCGCTCATCAGCAGTGAATACTACAACAAAAAACTAAAAAGTATTCAACTCAAAACTTTTTGACTTTGATTCTTTTTAGATATTAGACTGAAATTCTTTTTGAAAAACAGTTTCAGTCAAAAGGAATGTGCCCGAAATGGGTTTAAAATATTCTGGATTAATTAAGTGAACTTTTTAGTGATCAGAGGTATACATTTATTATAATCATAATTTGAACTCCATAATGGAAAAATCGAAGTTGAAATATTTACAATCAATAGCATATGGAAATACAAACGTGCCGGTTAAAGGTATTCTCGACGTAAATGTCGAATACAACGGTAATAAATACATGTTATCGCTCTTGATTACATATAGTCAGGATGGATCGAACATTCTAGGAATGGATTGGTTTGACGCGTTTAATTTTAATCTGATGCAAAAATCTGCAACAGTTTCAGCGGTCAGTTCTAGTTCCGATTCCAATAATCAAGCTCTTATTCAAAAGATGTGCAAAAAATTTGAGCCTATTTTTCAGAATACGCTAGGTTGCTGTGTAGGTTTCCAAGCGCATTTACAACTATATCAGAACGCTTCGCCTAAGTTTTTAAAACCACGCCCGATTCCATTTGATCAACTTGCAAAAGTAAAGAAAGAGATCGAAAGACTTCAATCTCAGGAAGTCATCAGGCCAGTACAATTTAGCCGATGGGCGATACCGATAGTAGTTACTACAAAAGCCAATGGGTCAATACGCATCTGTGGGGACTTCAAAGCAACCGTAAATCCACAAATAGAAGTAAAGCGATTTCCTATTCCAATAGCCGAAGAGTTGTTCCATAAATTACAGAATGGAAAACATTTTTCGAAGATCGACCTGTCGGATGCATATTTCCAAATCGAGCTGGACGAGGAATCGAAGCAGTTCATGGTGATCAATACCTCCTTCGGACCATTTCAGTACCAGCGCTTACCGTTTGGCGTGTCCAGCGCGCCTGCTATACTCCAGCGTCTGATAGAACATGTGATGACATCAGCGTCACGGGCACAAATGAAGAGCATCATCTACGTAATCTAGAATCTCTTTTTCAACGATTACATAAATTCAACCCAAGGTGCAATTTAAACAAAAGTAAATTTTTCCAATCAGAAGTCGAATACCTTGGACACATAATTGATGCCACAGGGATCCGTCCAGCCGATTCTGGATTGAGTGCAATTCAAGATTTACCACAACCGCGAGATGTCAAACAATTGGAAGCGTTTATGGGTAAATGCAACTATTATAATAAATTTGTTATGAATTTTTCACAGATTTCAGCGCCGTTGAACAAATTGAGACGGAAAGACGTTCCTTTCGAATGGGGTCGAGCTCAAGAAGAAGCTTTTCAAGCAATAAAAAGTCAAATAATAAATGCGGCTAAGTGCACTACCTGGTGTTGCTGGCAACAGATGCTTCGAGTTATGGAATTGGTGCAGTGCTTTCGCACCGATATCCTGATGGATCAGAACATCCAATCGCGTTCGCTTCAAAGACGTTAGCGGATTACCAGAAAGCATACAGCCAAATTGAAAAGGAAGCTTTGTCAATTGTTTTCGGCTGTACAAAATTTAACCAATAGGTACCTCTATGGTAAGCATTTCGAACTTTTCACAGATCACCAATCATTGGTGCCAATTTTTCATCCACATAAGCAAATTCCGACGATGACAGCACACCGATTGCAACGATGGACAAGCAAGTTGATGATTTTGCTATTATAAGCCAACCTCGAAACATGGTAATGCAGATACACTATCACGACTCCCATGCGGACCCGGCGAAATGTTCGTCCGGGGTGAAGATGGGTGTCCCCAGATTGATGATGAAGTAGACAACCAATTAAACGTTTTTCCAGTGGACACCGCAATTATTCAAGAAGCAGTATGGCATTTATTATCTCCAAGATAACATCGTCACTACCTGCTAATTCAGTGAATATCAGCTAGCACAATGAATTAAATTAACATCTTGTTAAGCGCCGATATCATCTTTGAACTTTGCGACGATGGCCATCAGAAAATTGGAACTAGCAATCTTGTAGCGCAGAACATGAAGTGAGGCTGAGTGATTGGTGGTGTATATCTAGATAACACAACAGGGCAAATCATTGAATATCGACGAAACCTTCCGTAGGTTTTTGGGATATCGATTGGTTGTCACCATCTAAGGAGAGGTACACAGTGGAGGAAGAAGCATATGAGCAATGGTTCCGATCTACGATATCCACGGCAAAAGAAGGCAAATTTATTTCCAAGCTACCATGTACAGTAACAGTTTACTTTGATAACATAAAGGAAAAGAGCAGCACTACAAAAGTACGTGTAGTATTCGATGCGTCGGCGAAATGCCATGGAAATTGGTCTCTGAATGAAATCCTAATGATTGGGCCTTCCGTACAATCGGGCAGAAACAGATGGTGCTTCTACTCTACAACAATTACAGGAGTTAAAGTGTAGCATTCTTCCAGTTTTAAGCAGCGGAGGGTTTAATCTGAGAAAAATGTCTTTAAACCAAAAAATAGTTCGATAATATATTCCGATTTTAATCTCGTCAAGGTGCAGGGGCAGTAATATTACAAAACAATGGACCAATAAAGTTTGTTAGCAGGTTACACACATTAAAAGAGAACAATTATCGATTGTGCACGCCATAACTCCAAAGATTAAGATTAAAACTTCAAAAACAAGAATCTAGTAATAGCTGATTTGTTGTTTAAATATGGAAAATTCGAGTAGAAACTATAGATAATATTCGCGAAAGCACATAATTATAAAGTAAAGTATCGATAGTGCAGAAATCAGAGCTAAATGCGAAACCATCAAATACTGTACAAATACATATAGTCTGTGGAATTTCTTCCGTGTGACCAAAATAAAAATATTCAGTTATGACACTTTTAACAGTTTATGAAACTTCTTATCTAACCCACCTTTCACGTCAGTTCTATAGGCTGGCTTGTAGCAGAAATAAACAAAGTATTGAATTTTTAAAGTTTTGTATCGATGATAACATTGACTGAATCATATGGATGACCTAATATTCAAATCGTAAAATGACAGCAACTCGATGTTAGCTCGTAGTTGTTTCTACCAAAAATTTTCTACAACCGACAACCACAGGAGAGGTTCCATATAACACGGATACTTTAAAAGAGATTTTTGAGATTTCTGAGATTTTTTTTTATGCTTTAAAACAGAAAATTAAACTCCATCACTATGTTATACAAAATCTTCCACGGCTTAAAACTATAAAGTAAAATGCTTCAAGCAATCTTATCATGTGCCACCCATATTAAAAGTAAACCATAAAACCGTGCACATAAATTTGTTCACAACTTATTTTATCACAAAACCGCCGCTAAATTTCAACAATTAGATCATCATCATCATAATATGCAAGGCACATATGCGCGCAGAGCAATCATTTAATTTGTCGGAATTATGTACACAAAAACAATTCTTATGAAATTAAAGCACATTAACCTAATTCAGCCTAACATCCTTAGTTGGAATTAACAAAAAACGCGAATCTTAAGTGCTTATATGCGATTCTATACAAACAATAATACGATGACGACGATTACCATATGCGCTCAAACATTGACGAGCAATAACACACAAAACATTATGCAAAATAATTAAAAACAAAACGGAAATAAATTTTCATTTTTCTTTACAACATGTTTTCTTCATTTCTTTGCTACTTCTTCATTATCGTCGTCCGTATTCTTCTGTACATAAATATTTTCTTTCTGATGTGCGAGTGTTTTAATTTCATTTTCAGTAAACAACAAAACATTTAAGAAACACAAATATGTAATAATATGTATTGTTTTGTATATATGTTGATTCTTCTCGTATTCAAGGTTGAGGTTTCAAATTATTATGTGTATGCATACTCTATAGTATGTTCGGCCAATTGTAAAGACGCGAGTATCATGCACACTTAAGACATTTCAACAAGTAAATTTTTACTTGCGATTTTTTTTTTTTTTTTTTTTTTTTTGCGAACGGCGGTCGTCTTCATTTTATGGTAATCTTAATTGTCTTACCCTGTGTGTAATTTTCGATTTTTATTGTTTTTACAAGAAAGCGTGCATCGCACCGCGAAATTACGACAATTTCGCGTTTTTTTCGTGCATACATTGTATCCATCATCTCATCTCATGCATAATTGTAATTTGTAATGAGACGCCATGTGATTTAAATTAAATGAAATATGTTTTGCGCGTAAACATACCATACATATAAACAGCACATATTTACAGTGTGGATGGTTAATTGATTTTCCATATTTATGATTGAGGAAGAAAAATTCTGTAATTTAATTAGGTTTTATATTTGGCATTTTGTTTATTATGTTGACTGCTTGCTGATTACATGCTGCGGTCTTTGATGGTTCAATTTAAATTTGGTTTTGTTGTGTGGTTGAATGCTCTTGGTTTAAAAACATGGAACAAAATTTTTTTTGTAAATTTAAATGTTCATTTGGAAGAAAAAGTGTAAAAGTGAGAAGATATCTAAAATATTTTTAATTCTTAATTTTTAAGAAAGCCAGATGGTTTTGATTTCTTGTACTTGTCACACTCTACCAGTGTTTCACGAGATATTGTAACAAAACTTTTACTTCAACTCAACTAATTCGATAAAATGTTGCAAATACCAACACCCCTTCTCAACGTTTAATGAATTTAATTCACCAAACCAACTTTCTTTGATAATTTTTGCTAATTATTGCCCATTCAATGGTTTAGCCATTTAGTCAACAAAGCAGCTATCATGTTTTCTGTCGTACAATAAACAACATTCAAAAATGTTAATGGCTATGCCTTGATTGTCTTCAAATATTTTAAAGGTCTTTTAATTGATTGATCCATGTTCACGTGCTGATTCAGCAAATGCAACAAATTTAGTAGCACTTATACATTAATATCTGATCACTCTTTTCATGTCAACCCAGTCAGACATTCTCGGTTCACTTATAAGTCGTACTAAATATAACGTAGCAGCTGTCCTTCGAACACATAGGTTCGTTTAATAGCTTATGCTAGGGAGCTATCTATCAGATGTTGTTTTACTAAGGACTTTTGGAGTGGTCGTCGACTTTCGGTTAGTGATTCTCCGGAACCAATTTTATTACACACCTAGCCCTCAACGTTCGCTTGATACCTTACGAGTATTTTATTAATTACAGCCTCTATTAATAGTGCGTTCTTGAGAGGATCTTGTTTAAAGTTATCTCTGGACCACAAGCTCTTGTGGTCTTTACTTGCTGTAGACATCCCTAATGACACAATTTTTTCTAAGAGTTCTGCCTATAAAACTAGAGTTTGCATTTATATTTCTGGTAATATATCTGTTATTGACATGTGCTCCCGGACTTTCTTGAGGGGAGAAGAGTCCGGAAACCTTTTTCAAAGTATACAATCGGTATCGTGTAGTCACTGTTCTCCACATCTGCCTTTAGCGACCTGCCAATCGTCGAGTGGCCCGTCTGAAGACATTTCCACTCAAACACGGCAGAGAGTCGTGCAGCCGTAGTTGCCGCTCTCTGCTTACCAAAGATGTCGACAGGAAGAAGGTAGAACATACCCTCCAGAGCACGTTGTCCTCAGTGCCCCGCTTATAAGCAAGCAGGCCGTTCTCTGTACCTTCTCTATCTTATTCTTATAAGTTTTCTTGTTTGGTGCTGGCCACCACACACTCACCCCGTACATCAGAATCGGTCTGACTACAGCGGTGACGAGCCAGTGTACCAGCTCTGGTTTTAGACCCCATCTCCTACCAACGGCGGCGTTCCTACAGGAGTACAGAGCCATGGTGGACTTCTTTACTCTCTCTAAAATATTGGGCATCCAATTTAGCTTACTGTCCAAGATTATGCTCAGAAATCTTGCCTTATCAGTAAAGGCCAGTGCCCTGCCATTTAAGGTAGGAGGGGCGACTACCGGAATTTTATATTTCTTGGTGAAGAGTACCAGCTCTGTTTTGGATGGATTTATACCCAGCCAACATTTGCTGGCCCACTTTGTATTGATTACGAGCGCGTGTTGCATGACTTCCTTAATCGTGCGTAAGCACTTCCCCGAAATCGCGATCGCTACGTCATCTGCATACGCTATCACCCCTATTCCCTCCCTCTCCAGTTCCAAAAGTAATCCATTGACAACTATGAGGTGATAGGACACCACCTTGCGGAGTTCTTCTAACTACTCCCCTCCTAATGGTGGATTCCCCCATATCCGCGTTAATAATCCTGCATTCTAGAATCTGATTTATCAACCTCCCTAAGGGGTAGTCCACATCTAAGAAAGACAGTCCTTCCCGAACTGCTTCCGTCCTGACATTGTTAAAGGCGCCCTCTATATCGAGGAAGGCTACCATACAGTACTCTTTCGAGTGGATTGATTTCTCAATTGTTCGCACCAGGGAATGCAGAGCCGTGTCGACAGATCTCCCCAGTACGCATGCTGAGAAGTTGCCCAATTACTTAGTTTAATTTTTGCACGTATGACGTGTACATACAACATTTCCAATGTTTTTAACAGAAAGGATGATAGAGTTATAGGTCTTAGGTCTTTTGGGTAGGCCTGTGAATTCTTCTCCGTTTTCGGGATGAAAATCACCCTAACCGCCGTCCATTTCCTAGGAATAGATTCAGTTTTAGACACCCCTTGAAGATCACCTCCAGCCATGGTAGGGTCCGGATGATACCGTCCGGACCTGCCGATTTATAGAGTTTAAAGCCGTTTAGTGCCCATAGGATCCGGTTTTTGCACACGATTTCCTCCGGACACTCGACGATAATTTTTACCTATTCCTACCAAGCTCCGTCGACACCCACACTACCTGAGAAATGGGTATCCAACAGAAGCGCCAATGATTCCCCACTAGACGTTATCCACAGCCCATCTGGTTTAATTAAGTAACTAGGGCTCGTTGGACTCTTAGATAAGATTTTCCTGAGGCGCAAAGTCTCCGAAATACCTTCAATTTTATCACAGAATAGTCTCCAAGACCTCCTCCGCGCCTTCCTTATTTCCTTTTTATACTTTTTAAGGTGCTCCTTATAGGAGTCCCAGTCCTGAGCTTCCCTAGAGCCCTTTGCTCTATTGAATGCTTTCCTACACCCTGAACGAAGGATTCCCAACTCCCTGGACCATCATACCGGTTTCTGCTTCCCTTTAGGTATTCTCTTGGGGCAAGCAGTGTCCAAGGACAAGTTGCAGGCGCTTGTGATTTCCCCCACCAAGAAATCCAGCTCCTTCTCTGTGGCTGGGGGCTTCGAAGCATCGGTCGGTAAGAGTCCTACTAACCGAGAAGGACTGTTCCTTTGCCACCCTCCATTCTTTGACCATATGTGTAATGGAGTCTGATGCAAAGGTAACATCCAGTACCTCCTGCCTGTTACTTATAATAAAAGTGGGTTCTTGCCCCAGATTACACACTGCAAGGTAAGTACCCAACAAGTAATCAAATAAGTTCTCACCCCTATCATTGATGTCGGTGCTACCCCAGATTGTATGATGCGCATTTGCATCACAACCCAGTATTACTCCGATCTTTTCCCGTTCCGCTTCGAGTATCAGTTCCCCAAGGTTATCCGGCGGAACCTCCTTCTCTCGGTCCATATAGGCTGAAACCAGCCTCCTGTCTCCAGGCCGACTGCCGTTACGTCTCCACTACTATATTGTGGAAGAAGAAAAATACTCAAATTATTTTTAGCGAGAATACAAGATCTGATCTTATCGGACCCAGAAGAGTATAAAATTGTATACCCTTTTACATCGAGGCCACAGATCTTGTTTTTACTAATCCGGGGTTCTTGAACTACGATTATGTCCTCATCCGATTTGGTCAGTCTGAGGGTCAAGGCTGCCGAAGCAGCCTTAGTATGGTGAAGATTATTCTGAACCGTGCTCAGCATAAACAGATCAACTTACCTTCCTACATACATCCTCCGCTGTCGCGGCAGGGTTTAATCTCCCGGTCCTAGGGGGGCGTCATCAATCCTGACGTTCCCTTCCGGTGCTCCGTGTTGGCTCTTTATGCCACCCTTCTCCCCCATCGACTCGACCCGATGTTCCTCGTTCGAGTCCAGGGATAGGCGACTACCCATAGCCGTCAATCGCTCCATCGCTGAGCTCCCAACGTCCCGCGTGTTAGCACCTTCTCTCTGCTCTTTCCCTGGTAGGCCTTCCACAATCGCTTCGACCTCATCATTTTTAACACCTTTAGGGTAACTAACCCGAAACCGAAGCCGATTACCCCCTTCTTTTTAGCTAGAGGGGCTAGGGACTCTTTGTTCACCACTAAAATGGACAACCTAGATCCTCCCTTCGCCTCCTCTTGTTTAATGATCTTCCAATTGTTCATCGGATGATCAACGTTGCTTGCCCGAATTATGCGCATTATTTCATCCGGTCTGCTAGGGATCTCGTCCCTGTCAACCACTGCCCGCTTCGCGCCTCGCCACACTTCTCCTACCTTAGCTACGGCCAGACAATAAAGGTCTGCCGATCTTTGATCTGCGCACGCCGTTAGCTTAACGCGCCCTTGGTGCCATCCTGCATCCCTGCAAGTTGGAGGTGGCCCCGGATTTTCTCCGAGGATCGTTAGGAAAACGGAGTTTAGTGCGTTATACACTAGCCTTTATTTATCGAGAGTGATTCCTCCATCTTCTTGACTCCTGTCAATGACGGGTAGTATCCCTGGATGCTCTTTAAGGACGTCACTGAACAGTCTTGCCCCGTGCGTCCTAGTATCTCCTTGGGCTCCCTGCATTCTGGATCGCTTACTATCCCCAGCTTCCAATTCGTCTTGGGACCGCTGTCTTTTCGACTCTGTTTGTACCCTCCCCGAATTGTCGCCTAAGGAGGTAACCTTTACCCATGCCAGAGATTCCTTCTGCTCCTTCGTTAGCAGCCCCTCATGGGTGGCAGCCAGCCTATCTAATATCCTCTGCGCCGAGCGTCGGTTCCTGTACCGCCGCTTAGCCTCAGGGATAACTTTCGCGCCAGTCACCGGCTTAGGTGCCAAGGCCGCGTTTACCGAACCTACTGTGAAGGTAACTTGCCCTTTACGGTCCAAGCTCCCTTTTTCTACGGCAGGCCCTCGACTTCCACTGGTACCCAGCACCGCAGCCTTCAAGACCCTTTTTTCTTCGTTGGTGACTTCACGTTTAAGGTTTGAGCCACCATCCGTTGTACCTATTGGCTTTTTGAGATGCCTGTCTCTTTTGCTTTTATTTTATTTGTGCTCATTTGTTCCCATGAGTTTCGGAGAAATAAACGGTCCACCTTCGCAGACATCCGTGTACAAGGGTAAGGCTTATTAAAAGTGGAGGTCGCCTGGTATCCAGGCCAAAGCTAAGGTTTACTTCTTCAGCGCTGTACATTACCCCAGGAAAAATTCCTAGTTACCAGTAGCCACCACGTGGAGGCCGTACATGCACTTGTGAGTCTCTCCTGGATATATTTGATGTACATCCGTTCGTGACCACCCACCCCTACCTCTGCCTAAAACATGACCAGCACAGTGGACGGAAAGTGGGTGTTGTGATAGGTTGCGGAGCCGATGAAAATCATTCGACCTATTGTCCCCCCCCCCCACTACGTCCGCCAGACCACTCAACTAACCCTTAAAAGGGAGAAGGAATAAATCATTTTACTTTTAATTGGTTGTGATGCCAATACGGGTTCCGCTCTGTTGAATTTTGTAAGCTCGTCTGAGCTAATTTTCATCAATTACATGCGGTAGGAAGTTATTGACATAAGTTTGTGTTTTTTGTCTATTGTTCACTTAATTTTAATTTGGAGGTTGACAAATGATATCCCTACCTCTGACCAAAGGTGTATCTCTTATAACATAAACATTAAAAGAACTAGCCTTAAACCATATCGCAATCGGAAATTAACCGATTGGGACTATTCTCTCTGGAATTTGTTTCCCTAATTCAACCGTATTGATGCCTCCCTGACTGAACAGCATGTTTACCTCTTCCAAAAAAAAAGTGAATGAGTTGCGTTTTTCTGACAATTTTCTGAGTGTGACATCGTTTATTTTGCTCACTATCTAGCCCCTAAGAATTGCATTGAAACCGCCAAATGGGAACTAGCTGAATCAGATATAGGTGCGAGAATCTGTGTTATATCCGTCATCCAAATTCCCCTTAAAACTCTTTGATATTCTCAATTATTAGTTTGTCTCCAGTCTGATTTTGGGGCTTTGTTTAGCTTATTTATTGTATTTGTTCGATTAATATGCAAATGCAAGTAACTTGTATTCTTTGGAGGCATTTGCCTTTATTGGATACAAACGAAGATGAGAAGAAGAATTTGGATGATCTCAAACAAACTTTCAAGTATTCGTAAAATAAGAATTTTGTTGAATAAAATTTTTATAAGCTTTTCCCTAATTAAAAATCGATTATTTGCATATGCTATACGTTCAAGTAACACACGTTCCATCTAAGAAATAAAAATTCGATAAAACGGATTTTTCGATAATCTGACATCATTGAATTAGAAATAATTTTTCTTGTAAATTCATGGTTAGTCAATACTAAATTTGAAAGACTAAAATTTGATTAAAGTCTTTAAAATTATTCAAATCGTCGAATTAATGAAAAAATAAAGTTCGCCATTATTTATCTCGTAAACAAGGTCGTTTAGGTGCTGATGTTTTCACTAACCATATAGAGAGTATTGAACCTACTTTCTAACTACGTATATATAGGTTCACCAGCAATAACAAACAAAAATTGTCCGTATTACTTCCGCAAAATTTATTTCATCAGTAGTTAACTATTACAATTGACAATGCTATATTGCTGAATAGATCTTGATATCGATTTTTTTATGAATAATTTTTCAAATCTTCACGGATTTTAATTCTTCTGCAAACCACGGGCTTTCTTTTCTTGTCAAATTAGTCGAAGAACCATCAGTTAGGGGGCACGAGTTTTTCACATCTGGCGAAGCCCCTTGTGGACTTTGCATCATAAATTTGTAACTTTTGTCAATATATCAACAGCGTCAATGCAATAAAAATGCTCTGTTTACTCTTCGGCCTGCACTTTAACTCAAAATTATAGAAATGTTTTTCACCAGGAAACTTGAAACAAAGCAATGCAGTAAAAGGATTTTTTTGAAAAAATTTCCCGAGATTTCCTGAGATTATTCGAAAAAAAATTCAAAACTCTCGAATTCGTCGGGAAACGTAATTCTCGGTTTCTAGGAAAATGAAATTTCTCGGAAAATTGCAATCTATAATTTAGAAGACTTAATGAGAATAATGGAGTATTACTAATCTGTTGGATAGAGTACTGCGTAATGGTTCGTTGTCGGTGTTAATTGCTAATTTATCTGTATGTGGTTGTGCCCACATGAACTCGGGTACTCCATGATCGGTGTTATATATCTATGTAAATGCAACTTGAATTTCAATTGAAACGATTGTCAATGAGAAAACAGAAAGAAGTCTGAACAACATTAAATAGAAATCAAAAATAAATTTGGTAAATTTGGAAAATTATTTTCCACTATTAAAAAAACAAATCGAAACAAAAGAATCGCAAAAAAAAAACAAAAAATGTGAGCAGATTGTGTTACACATATTTAAATTACAATGAACATACATTTATATCGACAACATAATTCAAATTCCAACCCCTCACGTATATACATAATATTTCGCCTATACTCTATGTATATATCGCTGATGTCAATTCACAATTACGTAACTAGAAACGTTTAAAATTGGCAGTATATGACCAATGTCGATGAAAGTGCCCAACAGTAAAATTGTATTGATCGTAATAAGTTATTACTGTTGGTCAATTTCAACGACATTGGTCATGTACGACCAATTTTAAATGTTTCTAGATACGTAATTGTGAATTGACATCAACGATATCCACCCGTAATACATAATTATAACAAGCTACAAATACGCGGCACTGCTTATTGAATTTTTTGTTGTTATTGTATTTGGTTAACTTTTTGTTTTGTTGTAAAATTTACAACCCAACATAAACAAAAGACACAAAAAAAAAATCATAAATTTATGAATACCAAAATATGTATATGAGTCTTTTGAATTTTGATATAATATGTACCTACGTATATTCAAAATTTTGCTCAAATTTTAAAGTCAAATTTTTGTGTACATCCGATCAAATTCAATCACATCATCCTTATACCGATTTACACCTTAAGTATCGAAATGTATATCTAATAGATCCACCCTACAAATTTAATAATAATTGACATCAGACACATGCCTTATATTATAATAGGAGTGATTCCCATATCCGTATGATATATTTCCGATTTTCTATTCTTTCTCGTATATTTGAGACACCCGATACTTTTTTAAGGTCAACAAATTTTTTATATCAAATTTTTGCGTAAATTTTGTGTGTGTTCAAAACATTTCTTAATGAAAATTGGTAACGAAAGGCTATATAAAAATTATATTCAAGCACCCGGCTGTATTTTTTTATTTTACGTGCAGTTGGTTATTTTTTCTTAAGTGCATCTGTAATTTTTTATTTTGGAGTTTCTTTTTCTCATCTCATAAATATCAACAATATAATATATTTTGTCTTCTTTATCACAAAAAATGCTAAAGGAAAAAAAAAAAAAACTAAAATATGAAATAAGAATGGGAAGATATACCAACGAAGAAATTTTATGTAAGAATAAGAAGATATGGGATACATTAAAGAAGAAATTGTAACTTGTTGTGCATAATATAGTTTGGGAAGAAAGTGCAATGAAATTTCAGGTAGGTGTGGGATATTTATTTGATGTCATTCGTATTATTATACTTTGTGCATCGTTAGAATTTTTAATTGATTTCTTGTCAGGTTTAATTTGACTTAGTAAGGAAAACGTCTAATTTTATACTTCACATGAGCTTTGATGTTTGTTTGTATCAAAATTTGTTGATAACTACTATTTTACTTTCTAACAGCAGAGATTCAATTGGAAAACAAAAATCTATCATTTAGAAGTATTGTGTTTTAAATGTACCAACTTCTACTTTAAGAAATATTAACAGTCTCCTAAAACACGGAAAAACGTTTCTTTACAAATTATAATTAATTTTCTTGTGGCAGCAAATTCACCTTCATTAAGCTATACCATAATAAGCATTGTATGTCAATAGAGTTTGTAGCGGATCATCTCACCTCTACAATAACAAAAGAAATTTTCCTGTCAAATATATTCATTCATAATATATTTTGCGATTTCTCTTTGTTCGGCCCTAGTGACATCTCACGAAAACAAGAATATCATCTATTTATTGACGATTGGAGCATCACAGATTCCACCTAGTGGAAAATTTTTAAACTGAGGTAGCTGCTAATTTGACATTCGAAATTGTTGTAAACAATTCCAATTTTGAACTGTAAACACAATTTTTACCTACCAGATTGATAATAATTGTAAATAATTCCAATTTTGGATTATAAAAACAATTTTTAGTTACGGGATTGCAAAAATTTCTGCCGTCGCATTTATGAAAAATGTCATTTTGATGGTTGCCTCATTTTAACTTTTTTCCTCGAGAGGCGCTTTCTCTATTTTTACAATCGTCAATTAGTTTTGCAGCATCATGGATTCCACCTAGCGGAAAAACTTTAAACTGAGCTTGCTAATAATTTGACGTTTAAGATTGTTGATAAAAACCATTTTTCATTTCTAACAATATGTTACTAGTTAAATAATGCCAATTTTTAATTTAATTCTAATTAACTAATTACCTAACAGTTAAATTTAATTTCATTCTCGCTTAGCCTACTTTTACAATCGACAATAAGCTTGTAGCTATACATACATTTCCATCAAAATGTCTACTGTGCGATCCTAAACCATGGGTGTACATCCGAATTAAATTTGCAATGCAACCAAAAAACAAAAATAAGGAAAGATTACGGTTTTTCAATAATCGCTGGAAGAAGAGCGATTCTTAGACAAATGAAATAAGACCGAGAATTCTAGAAAAAGTTACAAATTGAATATTTGTTTAAATAAAACCGGTCTAATTAGAACGATCGATTGCACCTTGGTAGCTCATCCTGTGATTTGAAACTAAACTATTTTGGGATTGTACCAACATCCAACATGAAGTCGAGTAATCTGCAGCCTAGAAAGAAGGTGAACTCACTACAATCATCCATTATGTTTCGACTCCAATCGAACTAACAGAACTAATGGCTGAAACTGAACTGAGAGTTCAATATGCGATAGGAAAGGTAAAGACGTGAGCATTCTTAAAAATGGATCATTAAGCGAGGTATACCGTTATCTGATACCAATGGATCGCGCTATTCAAGTCCAAATGCCTATCTCATTCTTCCCCTAGTGAATCTTAAAGAGAAAGCTAAACTTGAGATTAATCATAATCAATGGGATTTCGAACACTCAAATCAATTTCACAGTTCCACGAACAAACGGAACTGGAAACCTGCCATTTGTCTTGATGAAATTGTTTTGCGATTCGAAAAATGTGAATCACGACCGTAATCTTTCTCTAAATTGAACCAATTTGAAATGCCGCAGTCGGGTTCGACAAATCAGAAATTTATAACACGAATTTCTTCTACAAAGCGCTACCATAGCAGAGCCATTTGATAGCAAGCTTGACAAAATTGTATCATCCCATTGATTCATATCAAAATTCTGTCATGAACTCTATTATAGTTTGGACAGATCAATCTCGTTCTATTTTGGGAAGAAAAAATTTCACAATTTCAAAAATGTTGCGTTTTAGTATGAAACATTATCTTTAGTAAAACCGACAGACCACGTTTCGTCACCTCTTCTAACGAAATACGATTACAGTTAATTACCGTATTTCATTCTGCAGATATTTGCTCGAATCAAAGTGCTGGTGATAACCTTTCAAAACTTCTGATCAAATGTTTCGCTAGGTTAATTTGTTAACTACGAGATTAACCTTTAATTGAGCAATATTATTTACTATAGAATATCTCATACCAAGTATTGGAGCTGCTTGAGGATCTCTTTCAAAATTCACTTCTTTTCGCGTCTCTGAAATCTCCTCACTATAGAGAAGGGTATAGTGAACCACTACGTTGATATGATGGTATGACGGTATGGTGATATAATAGTATAGTAGTATAATGGTACGATGTTGTGATTGTTTGATGGTATGGTAATATGATTGCATAATGGTACACTGGTACGATGGTAAGGTGGAATGATTGGTTTTGATGGTGTTGTGATGGTTTGATGATATGATGGTATAATAGTGTGATGGTATTTCGGTACGATATAATGATGCTGTGATGATACGAGGGTATGATGATTGTATGATGTTAGTAGGATGGTATGTTGTTATGATGATATGGTGGTTTGATGGTAAGGTGTTATAATGGGACATGGTGTGATGGTATGGTGGTAAGATAGTATGATTGTATAATCTTGGTGGTATGCAAGGCTAGGCAGTAACGAATTACATGTATTTGAATTACGTAATTAAAATACAAATTACAATTTGTAATTTGTATTTTAATTACTCATTCTCCAAGTAACAGTATCTTGTATTTTAATTACTTAAATTCTAAGTAATTGTAATTTGTATTTTAATTACCCTAGTTTTTGAAATTTCTTATTTACATTTTTCAAGGCTTATTAAAATTTGGTTCCAGAGTCATCAGCATAAAACCTAATCTTAATAATCTTTTTCTAATGATACGTTTTTTCACTAAATGAATTTTGTCAAATCAAATTTATCAATTTACAAATGTAAAGTATTTGTAATTTGTATTTTAATTACTGAGTTTGCTGTAACTAGGAAAAGTATTTTAATAACTCAGTGTAATGTAATTTGCCCAGCATTGTAATTAGGTAATTTTAAGGGTCCTATTCCATGAGCTAGCCACACCTTTGTCATCATTGTTGGCAATGGGCGCTTTTGGCCCTTAACAGTTGAATGCGATTTCAAAAATATAATTTTGTAGAACTTTTACTAAACGAACGATTCGTATGGATTAGGGTTTTTGACTAGGTAATTAAAGGGCCTATTCCATGTGCTAGCCAAACCTTTGTCATTATTGTTGGCAATTACCGATATTGGCCCTTGAGGGTTGAGTGGTATTTCAAAAATGTAATTTTGTAGAACTTTTACTAAACAAACGATTCGTATGGATTAGGGTTTTTTAATTAGGTAATTAAGGGTCCCATTCCATGTGCCAGCCAAACCTTTGCCATCATTGTCGGCAATGGCCGATATTAGCCCTTGAGAGTTGAATACGATTTAAAAAATATAATTTTGTAGAACTTTTACTAAACGAACGATTCGTATTGATTAGGGTTTTTGACTAGGTAATTAAAGGGCCTATTCCATGTGCTAGCCAAACCTTTGTCATTATTGTTGGCAATGGCCGATATTGGCCCTTAAGAGTTGAGTGCGATTTCATAAATATAATTTTGTACAACTTTTACGAAATGAACGACTTGTATAAATTAGGGTTTTTTAATTAGGTAATTAAGGTTCCTATTCCAAGTGCTAGCCAAACATTTGTCATTATTGTTAGCAATGGCCGATATTAGCCCTTGAGAGTTGAATACGATTTAAAAAATATAATTTTGTAGAACTTTTACTAAACGAACGATTCGTATGGATTAGGGTTTTTGACTAAGTAATTAAAGGGCCTATTCCATGTGCTAGCCAAACCTGTGTCATCATGGTTGGCAATTGCCGATATTGGCCCTTGAGGGTTGAGTGCGATTTCAAAAAGATAATTTTGTAGAAGTTTTACTAAACGAACGATTCGTATGGATTAGGGTTTTTTAATTAGGTAATTAAGGGTCCCATTCCATGTGCTAGCCAAACCTTTGGCATCATATTTTTCAATTGCCGATATTGGCCCTTGAGGGTTGAGTGCGATTTCAAAAATATAATTTTGTAGAACTTTTACTAAACGAACGATTCGTATGGATTAGGGTTTTTGACTAGGTAATTAAAGGGCCTATTCCATGTGCTAGCCAAACCTTTGTCATTATTGTTGGCAATGGCCGATATTGGCCCTTAAGAGTTGAGTGCGATTTCATAAATATAATTTTGTAGAACTTTTACTAAATCAACGATTTGTATAAATTAGGGTTTTTTAATTAGGTAATTAAGGGTCCTATTCCAAGTGCTAGCCAAACCTTTGTCATCATTGTCGGCAATGGCCGATATTGGCCCCTAAGGGTTGAGTGCGATTTCAAAAATATAATTTTGTAGAACTTTTACTAAACGAACGATTCGTATGGATTAGGGTTTTTGACTAAGTAATTAAAGGGCCTATTCCATGTGCTAGCCAAACCTGTGTCATCATGGTTGGCAATTGCCGATATTGGCCCTTGAGGGTTGAGTGCGATTTCAAAAAGATAATTTTGTAGAACTTTTACTAAACGAACGATTCGTATGGATTAGGATTTTTGACTAGGTAATTAAAGGGCCTATTCCATGTGCTAGCCAAACCTTTGTCATTATTGTTGGCAATTGCGGATATTGGCCCTTGAGGGTTGAGTGGTATTTCAAAAATGTAATTTTGTAGAAGTTTTACTAAACGAACGATTCGTATGGATTAGGGTTTTTTAATTAGGTAATTAAGGGTCCCATTCCATGTGCTAGCCAAACCTTTGGCATCATATTTTTCAATTGCCGATATTGGCCCTTGAGGGTTGAGTGCGATTTCAAAAATATAATTTTGTAGAACTTTTACTAAACGAACGATTCGTATGGATTAGGGTTTTTGACTAGGTAATTAAAGGGCCTATTCCAAGTGCTGTGACTTGTGGTAATTAAAGGGCATATTCCAAGTGTAAAACCTTTGTCATCAATGTTGGCAATGGCCGGTATTAGCCCTTGAGAATTGAGTGCGATTTCAAAAATATAATTTTGTGGAACTTTTACAAAACGAACGATTCTTATAAATCAGGGTTTTTTAATTAGGTAATTAAGGGTCCTCTTCCAACTGCTAGCCGAACCTTTGTCATCATTGTCGGCAATGGCCGATATCGGCCCTTAAGGGTTGAGTGCGATTTCAAAAATAAAATTTTGTAGAAGTTTTATTAAACGAACGATTCGTATGGATTAGGGTTTTTGACTGGGTAATTGAAGGGCCCGTTCCATGTGCTACCCAAACCTTTGTCATCATTGTTGGCAATGGCCGATATTGGCCCTTAAGGGTTGAGTGCGATTTCATAAATATAATTTTGTAGAACTTTTACTAAACGAACGATTCGTATGGATTAGGATTTTTTGATTAGGTAATTAAGGGTCCTATTCTATGTGCTAGCCAAACCTTTGTCATTATTGTTGGCAATGGCCGATATTGGCCCTTAAGTGTTGAGTGCGATTTCATAAATATAATTTTGTAGAACTTTTACTAAATCAACGATTTGTATAAATTAGGGTTTTTTAATTAGGTAATTAAGGGTCCTATTCCAAGTGCTAGCCAAACCTTTGTCATCATTGTCGGCAATGGCCGATATTGGCCCCTAAGGGTTGAGTGCGATTTCAAAAATATAATTTTGTAGAACTTTTACTAAACGAACGATTCGTATGGATTAGGGTTTTTGACTAAGTAATTAAAGGGCCTATTCCATGTGCTAGCCAAACCTGTGTCATCATTGTTGGCAATTGCCGATATTGGCCCTTGAGGGTTGAGTGCTATTTCAAAAATGTAATTTTGTAGAACTTTTACTAAACTTAGGATAGGGTTAGATTAGGGTTTTTTAATTAGGTAATTAAGGGTCCCATTCCATGTGCTAGCCAAACCTTTGGCATCATATTTTTCAATTGCCGATATTGGCCCTTGAGGGTTGAGTGCGATTTCAAAAATATAATTTTGTAGAACTTTTACTAAACGAACGATTCGTATGGATTAGGGTTTTTGACTAGGTAATTAAAGGGCCTATTCCAAGTGCTGTGACTTGTGGTAATTAAAGGGCATATTCCAAGTGTAAAACCTTTGTCATCAATGTTGGCAATGGCCGGTATTAGCCCTTGAGAATTGAGTGCGATTTCAAAAATATAATTTTGTGGAACTTTTACAAAACGAACGATTCTTATAAATCAGGGTTTTTTAATTAGGTAATTAAGGGTCCTCTTCCAAGTGCTAGCCGAACCTTTGTCATCATTGTCGGCAATGGCCGATATCGGCACTTAAGGGTTGAGTGCGATTTCAAAAATATAATTTTGTAGAAATTTTACTAAACGAACGATTCGTATGGATTAGGATTTTTTGATTAGGTATTTAAGGGTCCTATTCCATGTGCTAGCCAAACCTTTGTCATCATTGTTGGCAATGGCCGATATTGGCCCTTAAGGGTTGAGTGCGATTTCAAAAATAAAATTTTGTAGAAGTTTTATTAAACGAACGATTCGTATGGATTAGGGTTTTTGACTGGGTAATTGAAGGGCCCGTTCCATGTGCTACCCAAACCTTTGTCATCATTGTTGGCAATGGCCGATATTGGCCCTTAATGGTTGAGTGCGATTTCATAAATATAATTTTGTAGAACTTTTACTAAACGAACGATTCGTATGGATTAGGATTTTTTAATTGGGCAAGGCTGGGCTGTAACGAATTATATGTATTTGAATTACGTAATTAAAATACAAATTACAGTTTGTAATTTGTATTTTAATTACTCATTCTCCAAGTAACAGTATCTTGTATTTTAATTACATAAATTCCCCAGTTTATGAAATTTCTTATTTAAATTTTTACAAGGCTTATTAAAATTTGGTTCCACAGTCATCAGCATAAAACTTTGCTGTAACTCGGAAAAGTATTTGAATTAATCAGTGTAATGTAATTTGCCCAGCCTTGGTGGTATGATGGTATGATTGTATGATGGTGTGATGATATGATGGTATGGAGGTATGGTGTACCATATATAGTATTAGTTAATGGGTTCAGGAAATCATCATGGTTAAGATGGCTTGGATTCCTTCTTCGTTTACAACATCGGACGATCAAACATGCCTTGGACCCGGCACCAACGAAATTGAGACTAGCAAGGAGACTGCCTACTGGATGGATGAACTGGATGGACATGTGCATACTTCTAACCAAACACTTCTGCAACGTTATTGATGGCTAAATATTATTTCAGTAAATCTCCTCAATATGCAAAATTGAATAACACGTAATAAATCTGGAGGACAAACACTTTTATACGAATTTTTGAAACTTGCAACTTACTTATTTTCAAAACATAAATTTGAACAAGACGAATGATTAATATTTAACTGTATGAAATAATAAACTAAAATCAATATCCCGATGCTAAGTAGGTTAAACTGAACGACATGATTTTGGCCTTTTCACTAAATGCTAAATAGTAAGCATAAAACATTTTCTTAGTATGATTAAACCATTAACAACATCATTCACTTTTGATTACCAATCCGAAGTTTTTGAAATCTTCCAGACAAAAATGATTCAAATCTCCACGGAAGATAATTATGTGCCTTATGTAATAAAAGAAGATGATCAACTGTATCAAACGCTTTAGATATATCATTTAATATTCCATAATTTTAGAATATTAAAAATTCAACCAAAGCGTCTTCAGTAGTCAAAAGGAGTTTCTAGAAAATTATTTAAATATTTTAGAGAGTAGTGCAAGAAAGTCAGTGAAATTGGTCGAAAATTCCCCCAACTCAAATTTTGGGTCCTTTTTACATAACGGAAACATTATGGTACTTTTAAGTGGCTAAGGATATTTACCAGAAAAACTAGAATAATTAAATATGTGCGATAATATGTCAACAATATTAAATTTTATTTGATTTAAACAAAAGTTGCTGAATTCAAAAGTGTCTGGCGAAATAATATCTCTGGTAATTTCGATAGAGCTAATCCAATGGAAACGTTGCTGAAATAGGTCAATGAATAAAAAATACAGCACCGCCAGATATAGAATGACTCGTTACAGTTAGCAAACAGTTTGTATTTTAGAAAGCAGAACGAATTCAGTTCGTCATCAAACACCAAAATTTCAGTCAAAAAAATTATCTGCGGGAAATAGTTGAGGGCTGGGCTGCGATATGAGCCAAACATGCATCGAAATGATTGCGAACCGTTACCAAGTGATTTTAATAATTCTGTGAGGGATTTAATTTTGTTCTGAAGGGCATGGTACCGTTAATAATCAGCAAAATTTTTTCATCAATCGGAGCTCTCATTTTACTGAAAGAAGAAGCTCACACCGTTTGGTTCCTTATTCGAATTTTTGACTAAGTCAACCAAATAACAACGAATCTAATTTGTTGTTCAATACCAGCGGTTCAGGCGACGCCGAACGTTGATAAATGTTGAATTGCGGAGCAACATCACGCATAATACACGTATGCATACATCTGAGTTTAGGGCTCTAATCCAGGAATATAACTGTAACGGTACTGATTTCACCGTTGACGTGTGGATAAACGAGTTGGAAACAATAGTAAAAATGTACGGTTTGAGGCTGATTGCCCAGAGCAGTAGGAACGCCAGAAATGTAAGAATTTTGGAAAAGTTGGAAATATTGAGGCTAAATATTATCAAAGTAGTAGGATGTTGGCAGTAGTGTTGCATGATGAAATACGGCTACAGTTAGAACCAAGCTTTGAGAATAGTGAACGTTATAGAGTTAATTTATGGAGTGTTGAACACTAATTCTGCAATAAACATCAATCGTCAGGATATGATGCCGCCATTAATCAAAATGCAACATGCATTTTTAGGGACCTGTAGTGTAGATTGTAAATTTAATAATTTAGAATTTTCTATTTCTTTCCAAGTTGCTCCCGTTTCGTCGATCGATTACGGTTATTTGCTGGGGAGGTTCCATGTGATTCCAGGACCCGGCTTTGTGTTATTCGGTAAACTAAATAAAGGTGAGCTCAAATTTCAAATTCAATTAGACCAATCGAGTAAAGACGAACAGGAAGATGATAATCAGTTGCATGATTCAGGTGAGGTGGTCGGTCATAGTGAAAACAAGGGCTATGAGAGAAAGAAGCGAATGAAGAAAATGAATTTAATGTAGGCCCATTTTTTAAAGAAAACAGTTTGGATTGTAAGTTAAAGGAGTATGTAGAGAACACTTTTAAAATATTTTTAGAATGTCCAATTTGAGTTGTCCTACCAGTTTCTATCGTTCGCCAACACGTTTGCCATATAAAGATCGTGGGATAGTCCAAAAAATGGTAAATCAAATGTTTACATGAAAGTATTATTAGAAAAAGTCATAGTAGCTGCGCCGTCAGGATTTCAGCACTTTATATCGGAAATATTTTAACCGTTGATTTTGACAGTAATAAAATTGTGTTAAATCAGGTATTAAATTTAATGTACGACAATTGTTTGAAGTTTAGAGCAGAAAAGTATTTTTTTTCAAGTTCCATATTGAATATTTAGATTATAAGGTCTTAAAATTGGGAACTTCACCATCAGATTGTCATCTGCAGGCCATTAAGGAATATTCGTTTAATAAGAATGTCCATAAGGTTTCAAGATTTGAGGCGTTGCTAAATCATTGTTAGATTTGTTGGGGAAATGTGCTATTTATAAGTTCAAGGATTTGGAGTGTCATTCATTAGTGAGTCACAGCGGCGATTAGTTTCAAAACAAGTGTTTCGTTTATGTGATTCAAATCTAAAATTAGAGTAGTAAGAGGATAACTTCAGCTGCAACAAACATTCGTTTGAGCTGGAGGCATTGGTTGCTATTTACGCAATCAAATGATTTCACATATTTACACGGTATTCACCTTAGATCGTTTAAGCAGGCCGTGGAGAAGAAAGATGCAAATAATCAGATTATGCATTGGTCAGCGTTTTTAGCACACTATGATTTTGAGGTGATTCAACGAAGAGGTTTGTCAATGCATCATGTGGCTGCTCTAAGTAGGAGTCCAGGCGTTATGATAGTTACGGAATGCAGTTTCTATGAAACATTAGCATCTTTTCAAATGAGTGATGCAGACATTAAGCATATTAAAGAAGGTGTTGAAAATATATATGAAAATGATTACTATACGATAAGCATAAAACCTTTCAAAAAAAGGTCCACTAAAGATTTCATGGCTTTGTGGCAGACTTCTTAGTTGAACCACATAAAACTGCTTTCATTTATTTTGTGTTTTAAGCGAAACCCGACTTAATACTTTTATGTAATCCCTTACATACTGAAAAGCAATGAAGCCGAAATAAATAATACACAGTGAGCCATACGTGGGAGAAGTTTAAGTAAAAACATTGGAGACGTCCCGCTAACATGTACTATCCGAGAATGAATTACCATAAATTATAACGTTTTTTATTAAATTGACGCACACAATAATGACGAATATTGACACAAAAACCGTACCAACAATTATGGATACTCGGTGCTTGCATTCCTACTGTGACATACTTTTGAAAAACTCCAAATATCAAAAATGTACTGTGTACATGTTCTACGATCAAAATCAAGTGGCAATTTTTTCAAGTGATAAGACAAAATCATTCTTCTTAAGCCCAATGAATAACAATCACCATAAAACAAACAAAACCATCAACCAAAAACTTTGCACAATTCACTCGATACAACTGGCGTTCCCACGGTATTCCATTAAACTACTTTACTCCCTCACTATATACTACACTGAACACAACATTTTATCGGTTCTCTAACTTTTTATTTTATTTTTGGTCGATGGATATTTTATCCATAAAAACAAAAAACGTAACACAGCGAACAACAACAATAACAACACAAAGCACATACATATAATACACCGCCGATAAAATACATGTATGCGCATACAAAATTTTAATTCATAATTTTATTTTTTTTTTATCACACGACTGTGTGTGGATAAAAAATAAAAAATTAAAAAAAAAATCTCCAATTTTTGGAGAATATCATTAAAATACATAAAAATAACATAAAACAACCCGTATCGCGCATGTGTGTATGAGTTAATATCATATTTATATATGGGCCACAAGGTCTTTTATCTCTTTTCATTTTTGTGTGTTAATTTTTGTTGTTGTTGCTGTTATTATTGTAAATATAAAAACGTAACTATTTCTATCTCTCTTCATCATATACGTTTCTGTTGTTGTTGTTATTTTCTTAATTCATTTAGCCATGCGCCTCACGTCGTTTGGCATGGCACGCGCTATTTCGGATAACACTTGCGTGCGACTTAAAACATCGGGCATATTCGGCTATTTTATATTTTGTATTTTTATGCGCGCATATATGCCGGTGTACAAGAAGAAAATGTTAAGAAAACGAAATAAGCGTGTGGCATGTGATAGTGTGTGTATTCGATCGTTTCTTTTCATACAAAAAAAAAAATATTGCGATCGTTTAAAAAAAAAAAAGTGGAGGGGACAGAATAAAGTAAAAAATAAAAAAAAATAAATAAAATACCAAAATAAAGTAAAAGAAAATGAAATCGAGGTCCGTCAGGTACAAGAAAATTTTTTGTACTAAAACACAAGGGTCTAGGACGAAGGGTATCATTTCGGGAGTAGCTTCCGTCAAACGCGCATGTACGATCGCAGACTTAAAAATTTAAGAAAAAATATTTTTTATTTTTTGTTGGATATTTTATATTTATATCGAATTTTTGTGTATTATAAAAATAAAATAAAAAAATTTTATTTTGGTTTTGTTGGTTACGTTTTGTGTTCTTAAGAAAAGTTAACAAAATAATAATAAGATCAAACGATCGTAAAAAATATTTTTTGTAAGACAAAAGTGAATTTTGTGTTAATAAAGTTAAGTGAAAATTAATAAGTACGACCGGCAATCTCAAATGGCAGCAGCGGTCGCAAGGAGTATGAGTATGGGAGGACAAAATATGCATCTATTTCAAAATAATTGTATTTATCCGAATTCAACGATGATGTCGGCACCAAGTCCACAAATGATGTCGTCATCTGCGAGCCATGGCAAACGAAATATTGCACCAGCTCCGGCACCCGGTAACGTACTAGTGAACAGTAATGTGATGAACAACAATAATAATAATAGCAATAGTAATAGTGCGAACAAGAAACGGATTAATTTTGCCCAAGTGACTTATGGTGGACATCAACCGACATCGGTTGCACGTCGCAATGCTCGTGAACGTAATCGTGTCAAACAAGTGAATAATGGGTTTGCTAATTTACGGCAACACATTCCACAAGATATAATTGATACGCTACCGAAAGCGGGTCGTGGTGCCAGTAAAAAATTGTCCAAAGTTGATACATTACGAATGGCGGTAGAATATATAAGACGTCTGGTCGATCTGCTCGACGATGCAAATGATGGACAGTCGACAAGTGTACGATCCTATGATTCAGCATCGTTTGTGGAAAATTCTATTCACTATTCGATACCAACGTGTTCCGAAGCTTCAGCATCGCCCACCCCATCGTACACATCAGAATCGTCAAATTGTAATAATATTTATGCACCAACGCAACAAATTTATTTAAATGATCATTACGATCACTATGAGCATATATCGACAAAATCATCCGACGAGGAATTACTCGATGTCATCACAAATTGGCAAGATGAGAATAATTTTATGCGACAAAGTTAAGAAAAGAAAAATGTTTCTTAAGAATTTCTTTAACGATACACAAAATAATCTCTAAGGTAAGATTTTGATTCTATTGTTAAAAAACAAAAAAAAATTTTGTTTAAATCTACCTGAATCCTTAAAAATCTATAAAATTGAATAGAAAACATCACCGTTATAAAATACGTTTTGATATTTCACGTGTGCACTAAAATTCGGTACACAATAGTCTAGTGATCTTTTATTCAAGCAAAACGATCTTTAAGATTCATCGATTTACTTACCTTGCACAATGTAAATATCGAGACAACAACAAAAATTAATTTTCTTTTTTCTATTTTATTTATTTACAGAACTACACAAACACACAAAAGTTGTATATAGATCGGAGCACGATCTGCACTCGATCGCGTATCTACTCACATATGAAGATACCGTGAAAAGTAGGATCAACACGAAAAACGGAAAAGACTTGCGAGAACTAAAATCTTACTGTACTTTTTACATAGTTAAAATTATATATACATTACTATCTAGTCAAGTTAAAAAAAAAAATGTAAATATTAACAAAAAAGACAAACGATATCCAGTTTAATTATAATTCAATTAATTAATATTAATTAATGAGAAAAAATGTGATTTATCTAAAAATTAATTAAGGTGCCTTTACTTTATTTTAGTACTTATATTAATTTTAAGGAAAAAATCTTCTTCTTCTTCGACTAAGTTAGTTATTAATTTAATATTAAACTTTATAATTAATTATAAAAAAAAGTAAAATTTATAATTTTATTGGAAGACACTAAAATTTTTATTATTTAGTTTGTAAGTGAGAAACCAGCGATGCCTTGCCAGTGAAATAATATTATAAGAATAATAAATTTTATTATTATTACTTATAATTAAATATATAAATATTTTATATAAATAAACAATTATTTTAGATTATATATTTATATTAAATAAAATTAAAAATTATTATATTTAAAAAATAATTAATTTATTTGGTTTTTATTTTCGGTCGATCGTTAATTTATTTTTCTCACACACATGTACCATACAAAATATTCCTGTTAGGGGGCTCAAAGTTTTAGATGTTTCCGGGGTAGGTAGACAGATACGGAAGTTTTATTTGTCGAGTTGAGGAAAATATTTTTGTCTACATATGGTATGGTGATAAATGATTTAGAAAAGCAAAAAATGGTTGAAATTGGATAAGTTTGTGAAAAACTTGAAGATCTCAATTTTTTTTCTATATCGAACTAAAATGACGCCATTGAAAAAAAACAAAAATTATAACGATCAAGTCAATAATATTTATAGATTGGGCACATATTTAATTATATAACAGATTTTATTTTTGTGTTTGTCGATCACGTGCCCTGGTTCGGCACGTCAATTGTGATCTTTCTATCATAATATTCCAATTCAATGTTAGTGTTCGATGTAAAAATACATAATCACATCATTGAAGGCTGGGCCATAAATAAAATATGTAAACAAATTCAGAATTTCATGTTACAGATCATCTTGCAATTCAACGTAAAAAACAATAAACTGAAATATCTTAACCAATTTTGAATAAACAGTTACGTTGTGCGAGTGACATCAAGACGTGTACTTTATCCCGAATAGCTCAAAAATTTACAATGATAACACGATAACGTTCATATTTCCAAATCTCAATTAGTCTCGAAAAATGTCATTTATATATGTGTAACTCAACATATTCCAAAATAAAATTAACTTCAAGTAACAAAGAATCGATAAATCACTAATTCACAGATCGACAAAAAAAAATTTAAAAAAAGTAACAGAAACAAGGATTTTCAAACATTTCTGACGTACTTTACGATGCTGAATTCGATTCTGGCCGCATAATTGCCCTTTAACGTGAATTTTTTGGGATATCCTAGCCTAAAAGTGCAAAAAGCCTGTTTCACAAATAATCAATACCCAAATAATATTTGTGGTAAATTCAGAAATATTCTCTGTCAGATTAAACAGTTCAGAACTATTTTTGATTTACCTCAAAGCTAAACGTTAATAATAATGAAAATTTCGAACATTTTAACACTCGACGCCAATCAAACCTCGGAATCTACCTAAATTAAAGAAAAAATTTATAAAATCATCTAGGCTGTATTTAGACAAGTTGAAGTCGAATTAATGTTTCGCAACATAAGACGAGGATTTTTTTTTAAATACTTTCAATTCTATTGATAAGAATTGAATAGTAAGGACTCCAAACAACAGTTGCCGCATACCCTACTAGGGATCTTGTCCATCGTTTGATAAATTCAAACATTGAGTTCGCTTTGGCTATGATGTTTCTATATGCCTATAAAACGTTATATTTTCGTTAAATGTGACCTCAACATCGATAATTTCACAAACACGCTGCAATACAGCACTGTTGGTTTTGTATGTATTGATTAGAGGATTTTTTCCCTGCCAAACGACATAATCTTGCATTTTTTGATATTTAAAGCAAATGCCAAATTCATCATTGTATTTGAGAAAGATGAGTATATCAGATTCTAGCCCACTTTTTATCATTTCAGTATAAGCTTTCGATTTGCGGATTTTAAATTTATGAGTCGATCATCAAACCACTGAGGATGGCTGGTGGTTCCTTTGATGCACAATGGAACATATTATTAAAACCTCCTTGCAGAATCTTATTAAATTGGTTCACTTTAGTATTCCAAGTATTGATGCAAACAATTGTGGTCAGCTTTATTAAAGTTGTATGTGGTTTGTTGATAATGATCAGTTTTTTTGGTATAAGATCCACAGAGTCAACTGTACAAATGGTGACTCTACATCTTTAAATATATCTACTTCATTGTTTGTATAGACTTCCTTTGTTGATGTTAAGGAGATCGAACACATCTATAAACGACAAAATGATGTCCAAAAATGTACGTACTGGAGATACCAGGGTTAAATGAAGTTTCGCAAATTAAACTTTAGATTCAATTTTGTTTACATTTTGATAGTATATTGAACAATCACCGTTTAATGCTTTCTTGATTGGTTTGTCAGATTTGATAGCTGGTGATAGACCCTCAGCTATTGTACGAGATCTGGCCTTCACCACAAATGAGTGTAGCCTAACATTCTCAACTACTAGCATGATGCACACTATCAAATTTGTTCGTACACAAATAACATTTGGTGATGTTACACCACTTTTTCACTTTCTTGTCAATCAATTAAAATGATCATAGAAAAAAAACCTAGAAATTAACTTAATTCTTACGTTATAATTAACTAGGTCACAAAAAAATAAAAAAACATCCGTTTTCAATGTACAAATTCGGAATTTTAATTAATCTCGAATAATCCCTGTTCTAAGACAAATATTTGACGTAACAACATGTTACAGCTCAGCCCCTCATGTTCGGAAAATTGAGTGACACGAAAAATGGCCTGTATCCCAAGGCAATGCCTCTTCAAGAATAAGCATATATGATTTCATAGGTCGGTCCCCTAAGGCTTTATGCCTAACCATAAAAGCCGTGCCGCGAACCTTTCGTTTCAACAATATTTAATGCTTCAGATCATTATAGCGAAAGAAAACTTCATCTGACCGGCGTTTCTGTGTTTTGCAGAAATAATATATGTAGTGGCATTCCAGATGACTCCAAATAATTAAGAAACTCTATTGAATAATTGACAGCTTGATACTCATCTATAACTGTGTATTGACACAGATTTTGTATTTTAAAGTTGTTTGAAATGTTTGGAGAAACCTTCATTATAAAGGCTTTGCAATTTTGCCTCTAACTTGTCAAATAGTTCTAAAAAATAATGTATCTATTTGCTGCACTTGAAGCAATGTTCTACGTGAAAAATATTTACTTATATTGTTTTAACGTTGTATTATTTACACAAAACAATTACAAAACATGTCCACTTCGAAACGTTTAATTGCGAACTGTGTTTGAACATGACATTACGAAAAACAACCGAAATTTTTAACACCAAGCCGGTTTTACGCGTACACTATTTTGTAGCAAACAGGATATTTCCTGTAGAAAATGTAAATTTTCAATATAAAATGTTAGTACTTTTTCTCCCGGTTGATTAATGGGCGCAAATGGAACATTCGATATTTGACCTTTATATGCAATACATATGTGCATAGACGTAGATATATAAAATAAATCCAAATTAACTTCTTAATAAAAAGGAGCATTGTTTCGCATAACGACAGGTTTCGAGACCGTGCACAACAACAGGTTACCGCCTCTTAACATTTTTTTTTAAAGCCGACTAATTTTGCTGCCAACAATTAAAGAAAAATAAGAGGCATTCCTTTTTATTTTAAATTATCGCTTTTTTCTAAAATACAGCATCTAAATTTCGAGATTATTGATAATGTACCAAAATTTATCCCTTGATAATTTTAATTTAATTTGTTTTTAATTGTTTTATTGTAACTTATGCTTATTATAAACCAGGCGTCCTATGAAACAAGGGTGGAACCAGTAAGTTTTGAAAATACACGTTCCATTTGTCTTATATGAGTGGTATATAGATAATGGTATTACCTGTAAAACAAAATGAAGAATCATAAAAATATATTGTCCTAAAACAAGAATAACTAAAATTTTTCGAATCCTACAAAACAAGGGCTACAGTATCATACAAATGTGGTAGATTTGTAAAATTTAAATCGTCGGAATCTGGAGTTTGAAGAAAAATTTTAAAATGTAAAAATATTCAAAATTCAATATGAAACTTAAGTACGAGCATTCGAAATTTAATAAATAATTAAATTATTGTTTCAGATTACAAATTTTATTTGGCGCCCTTCAACAGATTTTGACTTTTTGTAAACGTTGTCTGCACGCGAAATACCGCAAAATTCAAAAACAAAAACTTTTGTTAAAGGATCGTCAGGGTCTTACAACCTTGTTTAGTGCCATAACATCTGAAACCAAAATTGGGTAAGATAAGATATTCCCCAACGGCCTTGTACAAAATACAAACTGGAAGCTGCACATGTTAATAAATTTAATTAATACATTTTGGAATTTGGCAGAAGATGCTTTTAAGGGAGGATAGAAAATTGAATATCGCTGGATCAAGTGTGTTCACCGGTTTTATTTGGAATGCAGATTCCAAAAGTTTGATTTCTTAATTTTTCCAATATCTCAATTTCTGATAAAAATCGGTTAAGCGAAATTCCGGCAAAGTAGATGTGGGCCCCCTTATATAGTACAAGTCCAGTTGAAATTATTGCTTTAATCACATACGAATATAAAATGCTAATCATTGGTCTGGTTCAATCAGACGACTTTAAGCAAACTTTAATTATATTGTTATCTGCTACCGTTGCTCTAGGAAGAGTAAATCATCAATAAAATTCAATGCCATCTGAGAATTTTCGAGATGCAGTTGATATAAAAAATACTTCAGCCATCAAGTCCTTGAAACTCTTCCAAAACTTATAAGTGTTGAATGGCTTACAATATAGTTTCATTGGTTGTTTATCTTTAATGTCCCCAATGCCACAGATATGTTGTATGAAACGTGTCATGTTCACTTCCATCAATTGTTCAAGATTCTATAAAATTACAACAACAACGTTCTCAGGTAATATCAATCAATGTTTCTTAGCTGTACGGTATATTCGTTCCAGTGCGTTGGTTCATCAACGTTACACATATATAAAAACCGATTTATTCTTTTTTAATAAAACTACTTGTAGGAATAATTAAATATGGCGCACTACTTGTAGGAATAATCAAATGTGTCGTCGCCAGCGCTGTCACTCTGAAAACTTTAACCGGAGTACGTTTCAAATTTTCAGGGGAGTATTTCTAGACAGAAAGGAGTGCATACGAAATACAATAGTTAGACCTTAGACATAAATAATTGTTGGTGTTTAGTGTTTCACAAAATCACGGTCCGGCAAATTACACTAAAAATTGTTTTTAGTTTTTGATCCAAATTTAAATATTAAAAGAAAACTATTTTAGTTATTGGTTTAGAGCTCTTTATCTATTTTACTATTAAAGCATTAAGCTCTGTATACTGCTCGAGCTAAATAGTTTTTTTTTATCGTAGAGATCAGCGAGTTTTTAGCTATTTTTACCTAAATTTTACTTGGTAAAAAATCCTTTTAACGATTCCTTTTCACTTTCAACATCGGAATTTTGGCAGATATGCCCAATTCAGACACGTCAAATATGCGAACATGATTGTCATAATTGACGATAGAAGATATTTTGGTGCAATTTAAAGAAATGTGATTACCAGACGATACCACAGTAGGGACCTAGGGTGACCAGTGCTCGAACTCAGGTTCGATGACAAATGATAATGAGAAATGACTTGATTTTTTAATTCAACTAGTCGGTTGCATTTTTATTTAGAGTAGGCGAAATAAAAAATAAACTCATTTCTCATTCTCATTTGTCATTGATCCGGAATTCGGGCACAGGGCCCCTATTCTTGAAATTCGATCAAAAAAAAATCGCCCATGATTTTCTAGCGAAATACGTCATTTCAGTCGAAAATTTAAATTGTTTCATACCAAAGTCACCCAAAGTCACCGCCGACTTTTTTCGGTGAATTTCAAGAATACGGGCCCTGGTCATAAATGACTAAACCTGGATGAAGTCTGAAAAAATCGCCTTAAAAAAAGTAGGACAGTTATTAAATCTCGAAAAATGATGACTGGTCACAAAACATGGACGTGGTGAAATCTCTTCTAGAAAAGTTTTAAATCCGCTAACTTCATTAATAATTTGGAGGTGTTACGACTAATTCATTGATCATCAAATAAATTGGTTCAGTCAGATACTAAATTTCAATGAAATTTGTGCATAATCACAGCATTTCAATTTGGGTCAGGGATAGAGTTTCTTAAACGAAATATTCCCAGAATTTAACAAATATTGCAAGACACTATAATGATCCTGTGGTTTTTAGAAAAAAATTTGGGGAAATTAGATTTGTCAAAGAAAAATTTATTTTTTACTTTCATAACCACTATAGGCCCTTACAACATTCCCAGGTTTCAGAACCAAATGGAGCATATGTTAAATAAAATAAAAGCCAAATTCAAAAAATATTGCGGAACACCACTAATAATATTTTGGTTGATGCCATTTATCCGAAACATTGTTTCACCAATTTTCTTATATTTTACATAGAAAACTAATCCTGGTTGTGAACTACGTCTACAGATTCAAATGGAACTGCATGGCACATTTGTTGAAGGATTTTAATGGAATTTGTATCTGAGATTTAAGATGTTAAATCGATTCTTTAAGTAGTTCCTAAAATAAAATTAATTCCCGCTTTGGAAAGTTCCTTTGGCCACATAATCTGGAGTCGGACTTCTTAATTAAACCATAGCTCAAATTCAGGATATTTTTGAGTTAAAATTTTAAATCAAAAACGATATTCACCAAATTTATTTGTATAAGTATACTTAGCTGATTCAGACTAGTATCCATTATCAAATGAATGGAATAAGAACATTTGTTCATGGAGTTTAGTGAAATTTATTATGTGCGATATTTTGTAAATTCTATAAATATTCCTATTATAAAACCTATTATTTCATGGCCTGAAAAAATTCAGCCATAAGGTAGGGGATCAGAATTTTTAAAATAAAACTTGGCCCAACGGCAAGAAATATTTTGGAATACTACTCATACTAATGGTACGAGTATTATGATCGATACCATAAATCAAAAATTAGATTTATCAATTTTGGTTTTCCATACACAGCCAATCCCTCCGGCACCGAAAGGAAAACACACAATTGTCGTTGTATTTTAGTGAAATTTTATTTCGGAGATTTTAAGCCGTTTCAATATAACTAGTTCCTAACAGGAAATAGTTCCTAATATGTAGTTTCTACGAGAAGAGAATGTTACGTTAAGAGAACTGTTTTATGCAGTCTTGCCTGAAAATGGCAGAAACCGTTATGAATACTTTATATCGCGGAATCTAATTATTGCAAGCAATAGTCGATAAGTTCAAATATTGTGTAAAAGTATTTTTAGAATAGCAGTTATTAGAGCAGGGGAGTACAAAATGAAATAGCGGAGTACAGGAGGAAGCACCAGACGAAAGTAGTACAAATACTCCGATTGTACTCACTTCGACAGCACTGGTCGTCGCGTCGAAAAGATAAATTTTGTGCATGGCTTCGCAGTGCCCAAAGTAAGACACCATTTTTATTCATTACGAGTTGTCTGTCGTACTCAAAAAGTTGCAAGAGTAAAACAACAACAACAAGTCGCAATTACGACAACTCGTAATGTCACACATAATCGCGTTTTGTCGCAATTTCTCGTAACTCGAAACTGACCCATTGTTTATGTAAAAAATCTTTAGGTCGTGTCGTGTGGATAGCAATATCTAGACCTGGGGTCTTATTATCGAATTTCACAACCATTTTCCACATGTAAACATCTGACAAAATTCATAAAAACGTTCGGAAATTTAAATTCCTGTATTTTTGAATTCGCTTTGGAATTTTTTCGGTACTAAGGGAATATTTCAGAATGGGTATAAGCAGGTGAAAAAAATTCCCCATAAACGAAAACGTCAATAATTAAATAGATTTTGACAGATGTCCACATGTGGAAAATGGTTGTGGAATTCGAGAATAGGGCCCCTGGGGGTCAATTCTGGTTCTATGAAAAAACCTAATGAAAAAAATGTTTCCACGTGAGAAAGTTTTATTCACATGAAAAGATTTTGACGTCATTTTTTCCTTCTCAAGAAACATGAATCGGAAATGTGTATTTCTCACTACGATAGTACTGTTCAATATACTTTTCACGGAACGAGAATTGACCCCGTGAGGAAACGAAATACAAAAAACAAAAAAAAAATATTTGAGACAGTGCAGAACAATAGCAAATGTTTGCAAATATGTTTTATCATCACCATGCGATCTACTTCAAATCTCTATCGCGCACAAACATATTCAAAAAAAACATCTTAAAGATCTTAACACAAAAAGAATCAAAATATAAACAAAAAAATGATGCGCGCGGTTTTAACATAAAAATCAATTCAAAAATCAATATTCGATAAATTTAAACCATTCAAGCAGAACATCATCCGTAAAATCAAAAAAAAAAAAATTTTTGTGGATTTAAAACCAAAGATTAGCTTCATCGTACGAAAGTCTTATAAAATAATTTATATTTAAATCCACTTAGCAGCAAATGTACTCTCGTCTTTACATTTATATAGGTACTGGAGGAGCCTTGAGAAGAAACGTCTTACGAAGAAAGAATTCCTATATGTACATAAAGGAAGTAAATTCATAATGAAAAGGAAATGTAATAGAAAACCTGTATTGAACTTCTTATGTACACTTTAATAAAGAACAGGTAAGCGAATATTGAAAAGATTTAAAAAAATGTTTTGACGGAATATCGTCGTCGTATAATTTTCGTCTCTCTGTTCTGAATGCAATTGAAACATTTTTTTTTTAATTTTATTTTGCTTTATGTACACGCAAAATTGAAAAGAAATTGAAAGTGATCTGTAATTGCAGAACGGAAGTTGAGTAAATATAAGAAAATGTGGTTGGTACAGCGCATAGTGTATAATGATGTAATTGTGTTAGCTGTAGGGGAATATTTTGAAAGTCAATGCCAAGGACAATCATCGAAATGGAATTCTGTGCGTCGCGAGACATATAGACCGATAGATACAGCTGTGCACTTTAGTAGATTGATGACGACCATTCAAAAATTTTCACAAAAAAAAATGTTTATGCACAAAACAAAAGAAAAGTCCGTATATCCTTTCGTCTTGAACTCGGTGATATACATAATATGCATAAAATTTCGTATCCGTTTAAATTATGTTAAACTTCCGGTTTATTCATATATAGCAGCATAACAATTATAATTGAAATAAATCCTGCACTAGACCAACCGACCTACATACACAATGCACCATAGTCACAATAAAAAAAGAAAACGCAAGCAAATCTCAAGAGACCCGCATAATTATTGTTTACATAATACAAAATAGTTTGATCAATATTCTAATAATAACAAACAAATATTCGACCGATTGTGATCGAATTTTAATTGTTTGATCGATAAAATGAAAATTTGTTTGTGCTGACCACCCTGAAATTCTGAAATTTGTATATTGTTAGTCCATTTTATATTTTTATGTCATGTTGATTAGATGCAGACAGGTTTGTTAATAGTTTTTATATTTTGTTTTGGAAATTAGTTTTTTTTAATTCAAATACATAAAAATAAAATTAAAATTAAAATTTCACGTTTGATTGAACAATGACAACCCAAAAAAAAAAAAAATTATTTTGTTTATAAAAACCAAACGTGATATATCCTTCTTAACAGCCAGCCATCTAGCAGCAAGTGTTTATTTACTTTTGTTGTTGTTGTCTTATTAATGGATTTCTTAATTTGAAATAATAAATTGGTTCGGATATTGGACAGTTTAATAAACATTTTTTTTGTTGTTGTTGTACCTCCAAACAGGTTGATGATGTTTAGAGAAATAAACAAATTTGTTTATTTTATGGCTGTGTGAATATATAATAGAGAAGGAGATCGGTATAAGTTCAATGGCAATATGTAGATTAAGCGCACATATGTAAACGTTCACACGGAATAAATTACGAAAGGGTAATTTTATAGTTTTGTATTATATTATATAAAACTTTAATGTGAGATCGTTCGAATCTATTTGAACAATAACTATGGAACAAGATTTCTTGGGCCAATTAAATAAGCAAGGCCGGTCCAAGCTGCCAAAATCCCGCGTTTACCATGGGGCGAGTACATATGCTTGGGACAGGTTAAAAATCACTGCAATTTTTTTTTTTACAAATATCCGCGACCTAACTTACGCCGATGTATCTTGGTTAATCATGGACGTAATATGCAGGCCCTATTAGAGAGGGTGACAGAAGAAGTAATTTTACCGGCGCCATAGGAGGGGACAATTTTTGACTTACATCGGGGTAAATAATTGTAGGATTGTCTAAAAGCGTAAAAAATTATACGTAGAAGGATTAAGTTCATTTGTCCCTTAATGTTTGGGTTAAACATGAAACACGGGTAATCGATTACTACCTGTCCCAATTCTTCACGCGTCCAAATTTTGCCTTCGGAAATAACTTTTCTTCACAACAGACCTACCTTTCAAACTCTCAAATCGTTTCCCCAGCGCCTCCAGTACTTCTTCCGCCGTTGTTACTTCATCAATATCCTCGATTTCAATCAATATTTAGTGGGTGAGAGACCCCTCAGGGTAATTTTTTGGTCAACGATGTTTACAGCTCTAATAAAAGATCTCGTTTTGTGAATATGTTTAACCTTATCTCCAAGACAACCAGTCCAGCTTCACCTTACGTAATATATATATCGGCTTGTGAGATATCTGTTTTCGCTTCAATGTGTTCTGTACGAGAGTATCTCACGCGTTTCTGAATGCTTTGCACAGCGAATGGCCAAAATATTTCTCTAACGAGTATTTGTGCACCAGCGTGTAGATAAATTGTGTTTATGGTAGAATCGAAAGATTAATTTTGTAAGGTTGTCTTTTGATGTAAATAGGAGTTGGTGGTTTTGATCAGAATCAATGACCGTATTGAACATTTCCGAGGAAGTTGACGTGCCTTATGCAGCGTCGATATTTCGTCATAAAAATGATTTTTCTGAATTACTGGAACTAATGCATATAGCATGCATTTGTGGCCCCTTCTACCAAAGATGAAAATCCTGCAATTCGTGAGGTAAAACGCCTCTAGTTATCACATCTGTCGGATTATCTTTGGTTGGAATGTTATCGCTGGCCCTATTCGCTATAAACACTTTGAGTTTATAAACATCGGTTTTGATCCACGTAAGGGTTATTTGTCAATCAGCATCCATAATAGCGAGATAGCAAAAACGTTTACATGAATCCTGTTCATTTGACCGACGCTGCGGATATAAATGCATACAACATAAGCACTCTCGGGGGCATCGCATAATCCATGAATTTGTCGCAAAAGATTCGAACATTTATTTTGATGTCGTTAAGACAATTTAGATTTGATCTAAATCCGTCCCAAAATTGGAATGTTTCGTCTGGCCTAATTTCATTTCATGTGAGAGGAATTCCATTTCACTGGATGTGAAAGACTGAAATCTGGATCAGCGAGTTTCAGTTTTGATGGAATATCCCACCGGCTATGTCGGCATGGCTATGAGGCGATTGGTTGCAAAATGTATGGAACAAACGCTGAAGTTCAACATTGAATTGAATTGTGTAATTTTTAACTTTACCATAGTGGAAATATGTTCAAGACGATATACATATAATGATTCAATTCTGAGATTGCCCCCGGGATTTTTTATTCGTGGTAATTTCAGCTTTTCTGCTACATTTGATGCTATGTAATTCGAATCACTGCAACTGTCAAGTAAATGCTCTGCATTCTCGAAATTTGAGTAAGGTAGATGGAACTTCTACGCACATGGTGAGACAAGGTATAATGTTGTTCAAAGACAATTTTTAAAACATTTGATACACAACCTCGATTCCTTGATTTTTTCGTACCGCTCAAGCGGAGCCATTAGTAAAAATTGAAAATTAAATGATTTGTGTTGTTGTAAACATCACATGCCTCGTTATTCGAGCTAATGCAATTTGGGGTTTTGTAACACGAAGATTTCGATTTATCATAAGTTTTAGATACCGCGTAGTATTCGTGGCCGCAAACGTATGAGGATCGGTCTTCCCAGCTTGGAATTTCACAAATTGCGGGTTTCGTTCAAACCTTTGACATTTTGAACCAGTTTCCACTACATTTCTGCGGACTATAAAAGTCGACAATTTTTCTTTAAAATTTCAATTAGTTCCTGCCATTGAGGAAGATCCTTGATTTACAACTCATTTTCTCATTCATTCCTAAGTGAGTGTATGTTAATTGACATTTGCTCTCCAAAACCGTCGAAATTGTCAAGTAAGGTTTGCCAGCTGCCAGGCAAACTCGTAGCCTCCATTTGACAATATTACTGTTCCGATCTGAAGCTTGGTCTCTTGGTAGATCGGGTTTAAAGATATGAATATTTCATTATCATTCTGCACATGTGCTATAAATTTGTTGCGAAAGGAAATCCAATTTTCCGGTTTTTCTGTCGAAATGAGGCATATGAATATCTGGTAACTGTGGTTTTCTATGCCCGAATATAGAAAATGTTTCTAATTTTGGATTGGGTTGTTTTTTGAATATCCTTGGTTCTTCACAATGTCTAAAAGGATTTCCTAGATGTCCGAATCCAACTCAAACTCTACTACTTGCTCGACTAACTGGTTACAATCTGTTCGCCAATCAGTAAAGACATTTACTCTAATTAGAATTTCAGGAAGCGAAATCTTTGCAAGGTCACCAACTCTATCTAAAATGTACTCTTGTTCGTATTTCAACGTCATCACACGAATACGTTCATTCCTCCTAAATTTTAAATCACTTGTTGGCTGACATTCCTTAGGTTTTAGCTTTGACCTTGAATTTCTTCCCATTTTATATCTGATTATGTTATATTTTACTTTCTTGCAGGTTTCTACGGAAACCTACAAATTGTCGCTGAGACAATTTGGTTGATGGTACAATGGTACAATGCACAACAAACAAATCAGGAAAAACGGGACAAAATCTAAATTTGTCTTGCTCTAGTCAAATAATTTTTCGAAACTTTTTATGGGAATGGGTACGAAGGGCCGAATTTCAAAGGGGCGAATGTCGAAAGGCCGAATGCCGAAGGGCCGAATGTCGAACGGCCGAATATCGAAGGGCCGAATGTGTCGGAGGGCCGAAAGTCTCAAAGCGCCGAATGTCGAAGGGCCGAATGTGTCGAAGGGCCGAAAGTCTCAATGAAATGTCGAAGGGCCGAATGGGTCGAAGGGCCGAATTTTTTGTTTTTTTTTGTTTTGTTTTTAGAAATAAAATTTAAATTTTTATAAATTCATTAAATTTAGTTTAATTTTTATTATATTTTTTCAAACATATCTCAAAAAATAAAACTAACTTCTGAAATTATAATTTTAAATAAAGTGTGTTTATAAATTAATTATTAAAATTTGTTTTTATTAATTGAATTAGAACCATCTTGTTGTACATAAATGCCTGCTCATGTGAAAAATCATCTTAAAATAAGGAACTTAGGAAAACTGGCTTTAGATTTGAACTTCGGGGGACATAGGAGCCGGGATCAGCAAACATGTCGCACTGCGTGACGCACGTAGGAACGGATTATATAGAATCTATTAACGACACCTGCTACAAAGAAAAATAATTGCACTATTTTTTTATGCAAGATTTTGTAATTGCAAGATTAATAAAAACAGCAATATTTTGTTAATGCAACATTTTGAAATGCAATATTTTATATCGATAAAATATATAAATTCATAAAAATTAATTTATATTTAAAAAAAAAAAATTTACAAAATATTCCTTAAAATAGAAAATTTAAAAAATTATATTTCTAGAACCAAAACAAAAAAAAATGAAAATTCCGCCCTTCGACCTATTCGGCCCTTCGACACATTCGTCCCTTCGATCCATTCGGCCCTTCGAAATTCGGCCCTTCGTCATTCGGCCCTTCGACATTTGACCCTTTGATATCATTCCTATTTCTGCCGTATCTTCATTCTTGTTTTTAATACAAGCCTACTGTTAAAAACAGAGTTACAAATCATAACAGTGTGTTTCTCTGTTAAATTTATTTTTTGGAAATATTTCGTTCCATTCTCCACCGTAGAGTTCAACAAACCTATTTCTCCTTTAAAAGCTGCAGTTCTTGCAACAAATTAGGACATTGGACATTGAAAATTTTACACTGACCGCTTGAAATTTTTGGCATATAAGTTAAAATTTAAAGAGCACATTAATTAAATTTAAATATTTTAAATTCGTTCGCACAATCCATTCATTATACAAAATCACAATCTAAAATCCACATGATCACTAAACCAACGAAAGAAACCGCCAAAAAAACAAAACATGATGCATAATTTTCTCAAAAATCATCTAACCAAATCAAATCAAACAACATGATTTTTATTTAACCCCATAATTGTGGGTTATCGATCGTTGATGCACATAATTTAAAATAATTCGGCTTTATGCTGGAATATGGAAAAATCAAATAAAAAACAAAAAATTATTTATATTTAATTTAATAATCGAGAAAAAACTGAAACATAAAAATAAAAAAATTATAACACAGTGGGCAGACACGACACGAGTTTTGTGGTGGCGAATGAATTCATCCATATAAACAAAATATTGATCATTATTACATAAAACTAAATAAGATGTTTTCCACGTCTTATAATATATATATTTAGGCTATATTATGATCCATCCGATCCGCGCTTCTACATACAACACAATAATCTTTTACGATCATCATATACAAATACTTATGGTTGCGATGATCATAAGTTGATCGTTTCGCATCACCGCTTTATTGAAAAGTGAACAAAATCTTAAGTTGTTAAGTTTTTTTTTTGCTTTTCTTAAATCAATAAGACGAAACATTTTTTTTTTTTTTATACTTTGATTGGTTTTTTATCCTTCTGCGGATTATGATCATTATTATTTTTGGTATACATCTCGCGTGTATTATGTTTATGTTATATCGTGTAATACTGTCTACGCCATCAATAATGAAGAAAACAATTTTAGTTTTGAAGTAAATCGTTGATAAATATAATGGATTATGACCAATTGCAAATTTTCGGTGTATTAATGCCAAATTAATGAACCATTTTTGGCATTAAACATTGTATGTACGGAATTATTTATGATCGATTTAGCAATTACCTTAGATAGTGATTGATGAGATTATCTGTAGGGATCCCACCCAATACGTGACAATATTGAGCAACAATGCGCCTAATATTAAGGGCATTTCATTTCTTAATTTGGTTTCTTGATGTTGCATAAATTAGATTTTTTTCTTGTGCATTATATTACATGATCTACTCTATACGGCTTTCTTCTAAATAACATTTCGTATATTGTGTATAGGTACGCTTTTGTTCACTATTGTTAAGGTTTTCTTTTTAAAACTTTTAATGATGGTGTATTGTTGCATTTCTCTAAAATAAAAAATCTACAATGATACATATTCTAAGATGTGGACCATTGTAAATAACTGAATAGACCCAATCGAATATTTAAATCACAAAATATTAAAATGAGATTTGCACATATAGAAAGGTAACCTAGGAGTCAGTTTTAATTTTCTAAAAATCATATCATACTTCGTACTTCTTTACACAATAAAAGGCTAAATAACGCTCGCACACAACAGAATAATTTATCAGTCAAGCTTTATTCGAAATTTTTTGACATTAGCATTGAATTGTCAGCTGTTACATTTTGCCGTATTTTCTAATTCAATCAAAACAAGTCGCCGGTAACTTTAGTACACAGCAATTTATATTTTCGTTTCAAATGACTAGAAAGTCAGTGGTGATTTTTTCTCCTTCCGGTGGCTTTAGTATCAAACAATTTAAATTTCAACTGACATGACGTATTTTACTAGAAAGTCTATTTAATAATAGCATAATGACATGCTATAGTTTTAGTGGATCACAGAAACAGTTCCGGATCTTTTGGCTCTTTGAACACCTCACCGGATCATTTTCACTCAACGTTAGTAAAGGTGTAAGTTACATTAGTTACGATATATTAGTTACAAGAAAATTGTTAGGCTGCACCCTAGTTGCTAATTAAAAGTCATGCCCGTGCTCGACTCTTCGAGTCGATCGAATATCGAAGTAAAGATTCGTATTTTATTTAAATACGAAACGAACGAATCTGTATTCACAGATAGCCTCCTGTACAGGAGCTCAAACTTTTGAACACCCCATCTAAGTATTGGCCACCAGTTTTGCCGTTTGGTTACTTGTAGTTTTAAAAAAAAATTGATTTAAATTTTAAGCTCATTGACCACCGACTTTTTAGCACTCCATCTCAGCATTTTGCAAAGATTTGTGAAAATGAAGACAGAAAACGATCTAACAATTAATTTTTGGGGTTTTTCGATAACAAACCAATACTCTTTTCGATGAACGATGGCCGTTTACCTCCTGATCTTCCTAAATCAATAGTCGTCAAAAAAATAAATAAAAAACGTCAATAATTCGTTCTATTGAAAACATGAGATATAATCATTTGTATCCTGAATTTATTCATAATGTGAAACGAGCTCATTTTTACTGGGGTACTGGAAGTATTGTTCTAGAAATAATAGATCCAAATAGAATAAAGTCAGGACACATATTCTTTTATGCCATTGTCATAAATTTTTAAAGAGTTTCGCTTTCGATGCACCAGCTTCTGACAGAAAATTGAAATACCAACTTATTTATTTGGGCTTTGAAGCAATGGCTTAGGCAAAGTGCATTAAAGCCAGCTGAAGCTAATTGTAATGGTTGTAGGGCATTAATTAATGCTCTTACTTTTGTATCTAACGACCTGGCGATAGAAATAACCAGTGACATTCTATCCTCTATACAGTGGGCAGAGTAACTTCACTTTGAATCGCCTAGACATGGCTCATTTTATAAAAATGATTTGTCGATGAGCATGTGTTAAAGATAAGCGGCATTCCACAGTATGTCGATGTTTTCTTTATTGTATGGCACTCATGATTGATTGCCAGGATTTAAATCGTTTTGAAGAATTTTTCCACCTTATTTGCGTAGTTGCTCTCAATGAGTTTCGAGGTTCGGTGGCACTAAATATTTACACCAATGGAAGGATCGTATACGAGCTGATGTTTTTTTTAAAGACAGATCATAATGGTTAAAGCGGTAGAGCTTAATATTTCAATCCCAAATTACAAACTATAAAGCGAATGACAAGACAAACCAGTTCAAGGCGGATTTCAATATAAATCATGTGCTGGATATAACTGAAAAATATGAATAACAATAAAAAACTTCTCCTGTTTATTTTTCCAAAACGATTCGGATACGATTGGTGTTGATATTTAGTGAAATACTGCACAATACTGCAGAGGCAGATTCGCCTAATATTGCTAGACAATCTCTAAATAAAAACATCATCTCTTATCCAAATTTTTTTCATCAAAACATGAAAATCATTCCCAAATTCTGAAGCAACGTGTTTATTTTGCTCCTCCCGAAATGAAAATATCACAAGTTCCAAAAAAATAAGAATACTGCAAAATGGAAGTAAACGTAATGATATTCTCTAAATAGTATTTACAATTTATTTTTAAATATACTTGCGCATTTGATTCTGGGGTTCAAATATTAATGGCTAGGTAGTTGTATCGATAATCCGTGCTATTTATTATTCATTGAGCTATCGTCTAATTTAACAATGAAATTTGTTCAACGGTTCATAAAAGAAGCTGCCGCAATTTATCGAGAGCACACACTTTTACTATGGCCACATTATATAGCGATGAACGGTATTAACGTAATTTGGAGAACGTGCTTTTTGTCAACACCAAGTATGTTTCACAATCATAAGTGAACCATAAATTAATATGGAACAATGGTTTTGGATAGTTGGAGGAAGAGTCGATAAATTTAATGAGTTGACAAGCAGATTGTGAAACATCCGTTAGTGTTCAATACGCACATCGAGTGAAAATGGCAAAAACACGTCTCCATTGTAAGTTGGATGAAGTTCCAACAATATTAAATTTAAATAGGGAATATCGGGAAGTAATTATTTATTATTTTTTATTCTCTATTGTCGAATAGCTGATAACTGGTGGGAAATGCATGATAATTTAGCTAGGACCATCAAATCAGCAAACCTGACAAAACGCATCACACCTTTTGCAGCTATTTTTACAAAAAAATTCAGTAGTACTACGCAAGTATTGTCAATTATTTATTTTAAGTTAAACCCCGAGTAACCAAGAATGGTGGTCACAAAATCTTACACCAATTTGTCACAAAATGTAATTTACTTTTTGTGACAAAGTATTGTTGACACATTTTCGACATATTTATGAGAATAATTAGTGATAAAGTATAAATTTTGATTTGAAAGGTTCACAAATTATTCCACCAAAAACCGACAAATTTGTTTCGCAAAGTGTTCGTTTTCAACAATCACCGCCAATCTCATCCACCAAAATTTACCAATTTTGTCACACATTTTTCCGACATATTTTCCACCAATCACCATTTTATGTGAAATTCGTTTTTTCGTGACGCGCGGTTACTCGCGTGCTATTTAGCCGAGAAACCACGCGATAAATAGGCGACCAAAAATATTTTTGTTCCAAAATATGTCCCAAACTGTCAACTTTTTTTTGTGACAAGAAGTAAGTTACATTTTGTGAGAAATTGGTCTAAGATTATGTAATCACCATTCTTGGTTACTCGGGTAAGTTGTTTGTAATAAGAAGATACAATATTTACGATCAAACGATAAAAAGTGATAATTAAAACTCACCTAACGATTTCTTGTCAAAATATACCATCTCACATGGTGTCAGAAGTGATCTAAAAAAAAAAAAAAAAAGATAATAATAAAAAATTAAATATAATTATTAATATAATTTATAAAATAATATAATATAATATAAAACAAAAAATAATAAGAGTAAGCAAACTAAAAATTACAAAAATTCCTATAAAAAAAAATCAAAAAAAATCAAGATGACTGATAACAGTATAAATGGTTTGAAATTGCAACTGATGTCACAAACAGAAATGGAGAAGTACAAGCAGCAACATTTATGTCAATTATCGGATTAGACGCAATAAGAATTTTCAACACTTTCAAACTTGATGATAACCAAAAAGTAGACGTTAAAACAATAAAAAACCAATTCGAAAAGTATTTCACTCCGAAACGAAATGAAACCTATGAACGACATATGTTTAATAAACTTCGTGAAGAAACGGGACAGTCATTCGAAGATTTTTTAACAAAAGTAAAAACGCAAGCATCAAAATGCAACTATGAAACACTCATGGATAGTTTAATCAAAGACAAAATAGTAGTAGGAATTGTATCAGACAACGTTAGAGAGAAATTATTAACAGAAATCGGGTTAACGTTAGATAAGGCAGTCGAAATCTGTAAAATATCAGAACAGACAGTGAAACAATTGCAGTCATTAAATCAAGAAAGAAGTGACAATCAAAACATCAACGATATTGAAATTAAAAATAAGAAAGTATTTTATTGTAAGAGATGTGGATCAACACATTTACGTAAAAACTGCCCAGCTTACGGCAAAATATGCAATAAGTGTAAAATAAAACGACATTTCGAAAGTGTGTGTAAAACAAAAACACAAGAAAAGGAAAACAGAGATAAAAACAAAAAATTTCAGAAAAAATAGATTAGAAAGAAATTAAAGAAATTAAGAAATTAGATTTTTGCCGCCCAAAAATTTGTGGGCTATAGCACAGTTAATTTTCAATAAAATTGAATTTTCTAAGAAATGTTTAGAAATAATCGAGCAATCAAAATGAAAATTGTCACAGCAATAACAGGTCCCGAAACCTACTGATAGAGGTATCAACCATCGTAATCCGACCATTTTAGATTTTTGCCGCCCAAAAACTTGTGGGCTATAGCACAGTTAATTTTTAATAAAATTGAATTTTCTAAGAAATGTTTAGAAATAATCGAGCAATCAAAATGAAAATTGTCACAGCAATTACAGGTCCCGTAACCTATTGATGGAGGTATCAACCATCGTAATTGGACCATCTTATATTTTTGCCGCCCAAAAACTTGTGGGCTATAGCACAGTTAATTTTCAATAAAATTGAATTTTCTAAGAAATGTTTAGAAATAATCGAGCAATCAAAATGAAAATTGTCACAGCAATTACAGGTCCCGAAACCTATTTATAGAGGTATCAACCATCGTAATCCGACCATTTTAGATTTTTGCCGCCCAAAAACTTGTGGGCTATAGCACAGTTAATTCAATATAAAAAAGTTCTTAACCTAGAAAACGATGACAGTGACGGCGGAGAGCACTCCGAAGAAAGTAATAGTGAACAACTGAATATCGAAACAGTAAAAATAGATACTCGTACATGTAATTAAATACAATAGCAGTTGGGTAGAAAAATTGATGTTTGACAACAAAACAATCGAGTTTAAGCTTGATTCGGGCGCACAGTGCAACGTGTTACCTCTAAAAATCGCATCGAAGTTAAACGCGAAAATTGATAAATCAAAAACAAAAAAATTATTATCATATAGTGGAGACCAGATTAACATAATTGGAGAAAGCGACATCGAATGCAGAATACAAAATAAACTAGCAAAAATAAAGTTAGTAATAATCGCATATTACGCAGACATTTTCCACTTCGCACAATAGAAGAAATTTCAACAAGAATCAAGAATTCCAAGAAGTTTACAAAATTAGATTGTATGAAAGGATTCTGGCAGGTTAAAGTAACGGATAGGACGAAAAAATATCTCACTTTCGCTACTCCATGGGGAAGGTATTGTTGTACTAGGCTACCGTTCGGATTATGCTCAGCTCCAGAAATATTCCAAGAAGTAATGTCAAGTCTATTCGGCGGATTAGATAATGTGGAAGTATCGATGGATGACATCTTAATACACGACGCGAATGAAGCAAATTTAAAAGAGACAACAAAACAAGTATTAAAAATTCTCAGCTACATCGGCCTAAAGCTCAATAGACGCAAGTGTATATTTAATAAAAGCACAATGAAATTTCTAGGGCATATATTGACAGAAAAAGGAATCAAACCAGACGAGGAAAAAATCGAAGCAATAGACAAGTTGAATGCACCTACAAATAAAAAACAGCTACAAAGGCTATTAGGAATGGTCACGTATTTAGGCAAATTTATCCCTAATCTATCTAAAATAACAGAACCCTTGAGAAGATTGTTACACAAGGATATTCAGTTTGGCTGGGAAATTGACCAAGAAAACGCATTCAAAGAACTTAAGGGTAAATTAACAACAGCACCAGTACTAAAATATTATGATATCAATAAAGAAGTTCTATTATCAGTGGACGCCAGCTCGAAAGCATTCGGAGCAGTATTGATGCAAGACGGAAATCCAATTGAATACGCAACAAAAGCGATGACAAAAGCACAGGATAACTATCCCCAAATCGAAAAGGAAGCAGCTGCTAAAATCATATATTATCTATTTAATGGTTGTCCTGAAGATAACAAAAAAATGCCGGAAAACATAAAACATTGCTCTAATTTCAAGGATGAAATCTCATACTATGGTGGAATTCTGTTCAAAGGAAGCAAAATAATAATACCCAATTCAATAATAAACTATATACTAAAAGTAAGCCATCAAGGTCACCTTGGTATACAAAGTTCAATAAGAAGAGCTCGTCAGTCGGTATACTGGAAAAACTTCCAAATAGTTGGATCGGACTTATTCAAATTCAATGCAGATGGTCGACGTACTTGTTAATAGCAGACAGCTATTCTGGATGGTATGATTTTGTCAAAATAGAACATCAGACGTCAGAAGAAATCATAAAACATCTGAAAAAATGATTCAGTATATTTGGAATACCGGAAATTCTCGAAACAGATAACGAGCCACAATATAGTTCAATGGAATTCAGAATGTTCTCGAAGTCGTGGAGTTTCACTCACCAGACATCAAGTCCACATTTTCTATGATCGAACGGACTATCAGAACGTTTTGTACAAACAGCAAAGATACTTCTCAAAAAATACAGCAAAGACGACACAGATTTAAATTTAGCAATGCTGAATTACAGAAACACACCAAGAAACGTGAATTTGCAATCCCCAAATCAACGAATAATGAGCGGAATAACAAAATCTTTATTACCAACAACAAAAGAAGTACTTCAACCAAAGGTGATAAACAACGTATCAACAAACCTGCAAAACAGTCGATTAAAACAAAAATACTACGCCGATAACCACACAAGAATTAAGGAAGAATTAAAAGAAGGGGAGCAAATAGCTATTCAAACAGGGCACAGAAATTGGGTTTCAGGAGAAGTTATAAAGAAGTTGGAAGCACCACGTTCCCATATCGATAAAACGAACGAAGGAATAACGTACAGAAGAAATTCTTCACAATTGAATAGGATCAAGGCAAACATACCAGTACCAGTGAAATTATCATATCAACCTGATACTGATGGAACATCGAAAGTTCAGCCAACTAACGAAGATATAAACATTTCAAAAAATAATTCATCACTACAATTTAATGAGTCAAATCCAACTTAATCACTAACAGTTAATGAAGGGATTATACAACCTACTCAAACGAGACTTGGAAGAATCATCAGGAAACCAGTTAAATTAGACTTATAAATTGATTCTAAATTAAGCAGTTTGGTACATATGAATTAGTAGTAAAATTTAAGTTTTATAATTGTGAACTGTATTATAATTTTGAAAGAAAAAAAGAAAAACGAAAAAAGGGGGATGTCACGACATCAACCCTAAAACCATGTAACGCATATTTTAAACGTAGACCCAACTATAATAAAGTGCTTGTCAGCAGTCAATACCAACTCGCGTGTCTGATCTCACAGTAGAAAATTACGTTTAATAAAATAACCAAATAAAAATTATTCCAACTGGAAACACTAAGTATAGAAATATTTATGGGCATTGCAACCCAAATATACTCCAATTGGAAATACCCAAACGTGCTTATTTTCCAAAAGGTGGTTTAATCTTTATTTAAATTTTTTCTCCAAATTTTTGGTTATAAAGAAAAATACATTTGAATTACCAAACGATAGAAAGTGGTCACCAATCCTGACCCAATTATTTCCCACCAAAATTTGGTAAAAATTATTCGATTTTTTAATGGGGTGCGAACCTAGACAAAACAGTCAAATAAATTAAAAATAAATTTTGTTTTAAACTACAACTGACAAAACGACCAAAACCTAACGATGACCAAACGATTCCCTTCGTCCTTTTCATCAAAATCTTTAGCTAAGGTGCTGACAAGTTTCTGACAAAAAATAACAAATAACAAACATGATTTCTTTCCGTTAAGTTTCTAACAAATAATTAAAACGTAAAGCTTAGAAGAAAAACTTTTTTCGAAACGGAGGATTTGGAATCTTGTTAATGACAGTGTTCCACTTACAATGTTGAGTATTTTCTATTGGGGCGCATTAACAAGCACTGCCAGAGATTTGGCAAGGTTCGGCTATATAGGTCATATAAGCCAAGGTATGGGGCACATTATCCAGAAAAAGTTTTTTCAAAACGGACGAGTTGGAATTTTGTTAATGGCTCTTTTACAAACAACAATTTTACTAACTGTCGATTACATAAGTGTCTGTAACGTGGTCGAATCTAAAATATTAATATTCCTTTTATATCCTTCGGTATTGTTTTGTGTAATGGGTGTACGGTGGGCCCGGCGTCATCCGGGAGACAGGTCTAGACTTGGTCGTACACTCCAATCAATCAATCAATCAATGATATTAATGCCGTGTGGCGTATATTATAAGATAGTAGAACACTTATGTTACTTAAAACAAATTGTGTAAAAGATGACAGACGTTTTTTTTTTCATTTTGCGAACGAATAATTGATTGGACGTTAAATTTTAGTGCATAATAACGTCTGCTAACGAAATCTTGCGATTTAGTTCCACATTCCACTGCCAAGCCTAACCTTACCCAAATTTCAGGTAGTGATTGTTAATGGGCCATCAAAAGAAAATACTCAACATTGTACGTGGAACAGTGCAATTAAAAAAATTCCAAATCGTCCATTTCGAAAATACTTCTTTTGGATAATGTACCCTACACCTTGGCTTATATGACCTATATAGCCGAATCTTGCCTAAATCTCTAGCAGTGCTTGTTATATGGGCCCCTAATAGAAAATACTCAATATTTTAAATGCAAAACGGCCATTAACAAGATTCCAAATCCTCCGTTTCGAAAAAACTTCTTTTGGATAACGTGCCCCAAACCTTGGATTGTATGACCTATATAGCCAAATCTTGCCTAAATCTCTGGCAGTGCTTCTTAATGGGCTCCCAATAGAAAATACTCAATATTTTAAGTGCAAAACGGCCATTAACAAGATTCCAAATCCTCCGTTTCAGAAAAACTTTTTTTGGCTAATGTGCCCCAAACCCTGGCTTGTACGACCTATATAGCCGAATCTTGCCCAAATCTCTGGCAGTGCTTGTTAATGGGCCCCCAATAGAAAATACTCAATATTTTAAGTGCAAAGCGGCCATTAACAAGATTCCAAATCCTCCGTTTCGAAAAAATTTCTTTTGGATAATGTGCCCCATACCTTGGCTTATATGACCTATATAGCCGAACCTTGCCCAAATCTCTGGCAGTGCTTGTTAATGGACCCCCAATAGAAAATACTCAATATTTTAAGTGGAAAACGGCCATTAACAAGATTCCAAATCCTCCGTTTCGAAAAAACTTCTTTTGGATAATGTGCCCCAAACCTTAGCTTGCATGGCCTATAGCCGAATCTTGCCTAAATCTTCGGCAGTGCTTGTTAATTAGCTCCCAATAGAAAATACTCAATATTTTAAGTGCAAAACTTCCATTAACAAGATTCCAACTCCTCTGTTTAAAAAAAACTTCTTTTGGATAATGTGCCCCATACCTTGGCTTATATGACCTACATAGCCGAATTTTGCCCAAATCTCTGGCAGTGCTTGTTAATGGACCCCCAATAGAAAATACTCAATATTTTAAGTGGAAAACGGCTATTAACAAGATTCCAAATCCTCCGTTTCGAAAAAACTTCTTTTGGATAATGTGCCCCAAACCTTGGCTTATATGACCTATATAGCCGAATCTTGCCCAAATTTCTGGCAGTGCTTGTTAATGGACTCCCAATAGAAAATACTCAATATTTTAAGTGCAAAACGGCCATTAACAAGATTCCAAATCCTACGTTTCGAAAAAACTTCTTTTGGATAATGTGCCCCATACCTTGGCTTGCATAACCTACATATATAGCCGAATCTTGCCCAAATCTCTGGCAGTGCTTGTTAATTGGCTCCCAATAGAAAATACTCAATATTTTAAGTGCAAAACGGCCTTTAACAAGATTCCAAATCCTCCGTTTCAAAACTTCTTTTGGATAATGTGCCCCAAACCCTGGCTTGTATGACCTATATAGCTGAACCTTGCCCAAATCTCTAGCAGGGCTTGTTAATGGGCCCCCAATAGAAAATACTCAATATTTTAAGTGCAAAACTGCCATTAACAAGATTCCAAATCCTCCGTTTAAAAACTTCTTTTGGATAATGTGCCCCATACCTTGGCTTATATGACCTATATAGCCGAACTTTGCCCGAATCTCTGGCAGTGCTTGTTAATGGACCCCCAATAGAAAATACTCAATATTTTAAGTGCAAAACGGCCATTAACAAGATTCCAAATCATCTGTTTAGAAAAAATTTCTTCTGGATATTGTGCCTCAAACCTTAGCTTGTATGACCTATAAAGCCGAATCTTGCCCAAATCTCTGGCAGTGCTTGTTAATGGGCCCCCAATAGAAAATACTCAATATTTTAAGTGCAAAGCGGTCATTAACAAGATTCCAAATCCTCCGTTTCGAAAAAATTTCTTTTGGATAATGTGCCACATACCTTGGCTTATATGACCTATATAGCCGAACCTTGCCCAAATCTCTGGCAGTGCTTGTTAATGGACCCCCAATAGAAAATACTCAATATTTTAAGTGGAAAACGGCCATTAACAAGATTCCAAATCCTCCGTTTCGAAAAAACTTCTTTTCGATAATGTGCCCCAAACCTTAGCTTGCATGGCCTATAGCCGAATCTTGCCTAAATCTCCGGCAGTGCTTGTTAATTAGCTCCCAATAGAAAATACTCAATATTTTAAGTGCAAAACTTCCATTAACAAGATTCCAAATCCTCTGTTTAAAAAAAACTTCTTTTGGATAATGTGCCCCAAGCCTTGGCTTGTATGACTTATATAGCCGAACCTTGCCCAAATCTCTGGCAGTGCTTGTTAATGGGCCCCCAATAGAAAATACTCAATATTTTAAGTGCAAAACGGCCATTAACAAGATTCCAAATCATCTGTTTAGAAAAAATTTCTTTTAAATAATGTGCCCCAAACCTTGGCTTGTATGACCTATATAGCCGAACCTTGCCCATATCTCTAGCAGTGCTTGTTAATGGACCCCCAATAGAAAATACTCAATATTTTAAGTGGAAAACAGCCATTAACAAGATTCCAAATCCTCCGTTTCGAAAAAACTTCTTTTGGATAATGTGCCCCAAACCTTGGCTTATATGACCTATATAGCTGAATCTTGCCCAAATCTCTGGCAGTGCTTGTTAATGGGCCCCGAATAGAAAATACTCAATATTTTAAGTGCAAAACGGCCATTAACAAGATTCCAAATCCTCCGTTTCGAAAAAAACTTCTTTTGGATAATGTGCCTCAAACCTTAGCTTGCATGGCCTATAGCCGAATCTTGCCCAAATCTGCGGCAGTGCTTGTTAATTAGCTCCCAATAGAAAATACTCAATATTTTAAGTGCAAAACTTCCATTAACAAGATTCCAAATCCTCCGTTAGGAAAAAAGTTCTTCTGGCTGATGTGCCCTATACCTCGGCTTATATGACCTATATAGCCGAACCTTCCACAAATCTATGGGAGTGATTGTTATTTTGGCCATAATAGAAAATACTCAAAAGGATTATTGAAAATTACTAATACATTTACGTTTTAATTGGAATCCTATAGAGTTTTATTATTCTTATTGGAATCGTATACGTATATGTTTTAATTTTTTGTCAGAAACTTCACGGGCTCTATAAGCGTCTCATTTACGCTAATCCTATTGGAATTTAATGTGAAATTGGGGAAGAGCAAAGCAAAATGGAAAATAATGAATGATCTAAATAGTTATTTATGGTACTAGTGAGCAAAACGAGATATTATCCGTGAGGGATAAGTTTGCCCCACGAGGCGATAGCCGAGTGGGACATTATCTCGAGTGGATAATATCTCTTTAGTTACGAGTGGCATACAACGTTTTATCCACTTTTGTTGAAATAAATTTCGTAAATTAATAAGAAATAGTTCCATTTTGTGTTTTCATAGTGGAGCATTGAATTTTGAAATATATTTTATCATAGTGACCGTCCTTTAAATTGTAATGGTGTACTTTAATTTAACTAAATTTTGGAATATAGCTTTTCATTCAATTTGACTACGAATAATTTTCCAATCACTACTCAACATTTTGTTATACCAAATATTTATGGTACTAGTGAGCAAAACGAGATATTATCCGTGAGGGATAAGTTTGCCCCACGAGGCGATAGCCGAGTGGGACATTATCTCGAGTGGATAATATCTCTTTAGTTACGAGTGGCATACAACGTTTTATCCACTTTTGTTGAAATAAATTTCGTAAATTAATAAGAAATAGTTCCATTTTGTGTTTTCATACACTCAAAAAAATAAAAGGTCACCACAACACCGAATCGGTGTTACATAGTGTCCCACCGATCGGATATTTAAAATTTGAATCCAATCGGATATTTTAATAAAAATGACACAAAATACATTTGGATAAAAACTTTTACACCTCATAAAAATCAAACAGGAACATTCATGTTTAGGAACCCACCGAAAGGTGTATTTTATTAGGAAAACACTGAAAGGTGTATTTTATTAAATCCAAAAGAAGTTTTTCTAAAAATTTATCTTTTCGGATAGTTAAAAATATTTATCCGTTGATGCGTGTTAAATTTTATAAAACTATATTCGGTTGGACAAAAATAAAATACTTTTTCGGATAAAAAACAAATCAACACCGCATATTTTTTTGAGTGTAGTGGAGCATTGAATTTTGAAATATATTTTATCATAGTGACCGTCCTTTAAATTGTAATGGTGTACTTTAATTTAACTAAATTTTGGAATATAGCTTTTCATTCAATTTGACTACGAATAATTTTCCAATCACTACTCAACATTTTGTTATACCAAATATAACTCACGTTACCCCTAGCAGCGTGGGTTATACAATAACAATGGGTTATTTTACATTGAAACTTTATTTGAAATCAGTATGGTTATCGGGCTATTATATACACTGTGTTTCATAATGATAGCACCATCATTATTTCTCATTTTTTGTTAAAAAGAACAACAGAAAACTAAAACTACCGTTATTAGACAATACATATTAATACACTCAAAAAAATATGCGGTGTTAATTTGTTTTTTATCCGAAAAAGTATTTTATTTTTGCCCAACCGAATAAAATTAAGCACGCATCAACAGATAAATATTTTTAACTATCCGAAAAGATAAATTTTTAGAAAAACTTTTTTTGGATTTAATAAAATACACCTTTCGGTGTTTTCCTAATAAAATACACCTTTCGGTGTGTTCCTACACATGAATATTTCTGTTTGGTTTTTATGCGGTGTAAAAGTTTTTATCCAAATGTATTTTATGTCATTTTTATTAAAATATCCGATCGGATTTAAATTTTAAATATCCGATCGGTGGGACACTATGTAACACCGATTCGGTGTTGTGGTGACCCTAAATTTTTGTGTGTGTATGTAAACTACAAAATAGGATGTTTTGTGAGAATTTTTCTCAATACGTTAAAAAAACTCTCACCAAATGTTATTTTACTGTAACAAAATTATAGCACCAATCACTGTTTACTACATTTTAGTTACGTTTGTTTTATTTTGCTCTTGCAATTTGTGATTGCAATCTATAACTCGTGTTTAAAGTAATTTATTTATAACAATGGGCCGTGGTAAAAAATTAACCGACCTCGAAAAAGGTCAAATTTTAGCTCACCATAGTCAAGGGAAAAGCTTGAGGTGAATTGGGCGTGAAATACACCGAAGTTGTAAGGTCGTATCGAATTATTTGAATAATCCTGATAATTATAGATTAAAAAAATCTACTGGTAGGCCAAGAAAGCTTTCTGAGAGAGCAGAGCGACGAATTACTAATGAAGTGCCCAACACTTCTAAAAGTTTTCCGCAAACCACATGTCTCAAGGCAAACCATTTGGAGAATTAAATGAGTTTAATATGTTCCGAAGATTGTAAGAGAATTCAATCCAGTTTCGAACTGATGAGCTTATGATTATGAAAAAATCAATCTTCTCATCAGGCCGCGGCGACTGGACTGATTATACCACAATTTGATTTTTTCATAATCATAAGCTCATCAGTTCGAAACTGGATTGGATTCTCTTACAATCTTCGAAACATATTAAACTCATTTAATTAAATAAATAGAATTATGTCTATTAGTCAGTTTCGTTGAATTACTGTTCGTAAATACTAATATACTTCTCGTGTTAATCGAAACACAGTTAAAATGGTCTAACCACCGGTAGCATATTAGAAATTACATGAATTAATTAACATTCAACAAAAACATTGATAAAAAGTAAAAAAAAAAAAAATTGGAGAATACTAAATCGTGCTCGTAGCATTGTCCGTTCAAAATTAAGGCCGGCCCCACGATTGCTGCCACGCCACAAATCGGCTAGACTGGAATTTGCCAGACTAAATATGGACAGGAACTGGGAAAGGGTAAGTAGATAATTCTGTTACATATCCTTTCATTGTAAAATTTTGTAAAATTATCAGGTTATATTTTCTGACGAAAGGAATGGAATTTGGACGGCCCTGACGGTTTTAATGGTTATTGGCGAGATTTACGGAAGGAGGAGCAATACTTTTCCAAACGCAATTTTGGTGGCGGAAGTTTAATGGTTTGGGGAGCCATTTCTTCAAACGGATGTCTAGAACTCCAGTTCCCGTCAACAAAAATGAACAGTAAAGAATACATTACTGTTCTCCATTCTAGTCTAATACCGTTTTTACGTCAGAACTTCGAAACACAGTATGTATTTCAACAGGATAACGCTAGCGTTTATGTCGTCGAGAGACGAAATTTTGGTTGGAATCTGAATGTGTTGAGGTTTTGGATTGGCCAGCTTGCAGTCCTAACATGAACCCAATAGAAAACGTTTAGGGGATTCTAGTTCGGCCAGTTTATGCAAATAATTGCCAATATGATTCAATTTCGGACCTAAAGAAGGTTATCATTGAAGAGTGGAATAAAATTGACCAAAACTTACTGAAAAAACTGATAAATGGAATGAAAACCAGAATTTTTGAATTAATTTAAAAAGTGGGCAATGCCACTCACTACTGATGTGTAATTTAATACCGAATTTAATGTAAACTAATAATTTTTGAAGATGGTGCTATAATTTTGTGACATTTAAATTTTAATTAATTTAGAAAAAAATACCATTTATTAAGAAATAATTTTAAGAAATATTTTTATAATAATAAATGAATACTTTTTAATACTTTAGGTACAAAATATAACGGATAAATCTGAAATGAACTTTAAAACTTGCAGTTTTTATCGTGGTGCTATATTTATGAAACAAAGTGTATTAAAAGTGGATAAATATCATTAATTGTTCTCTGTGACGTGCGACAGTGTCGCGATAGTAATCTAAAATATAAAATTTAACATGAAGCTGCGAATGAATTTTTATGACGCAATCTTCGTGTGGTTGTTGTAATCTAAAGCGCAATTAGCTATAACGTTCATAAATTTGAAATTTTTTGGAAAAACCAACCCATTTTTACTCATTCCGTTCAATATATGGACCACCTAAATTTGTCAGTTGGCTGAAACTGGTTCATTGTTTAATATGGTTTCTAGTAAACAGTAACAGTTAATAATATTGTTTAACGAAATTGTGTAAAAAATTTAAATGAGACATACACAAATAAAGCACTTTAAAACTATGTATTTATTTCCGTTACTCAAAAAACTTAACAATTAAAAATGAAAGGATTTACAATTCTTGTAATTTTCACAAATTTTCTTACACAAAACATTTCGAATCACAATTAATACGCCACCGCTTGTTGCACAATAATGTCAAAATCATAAAATTCAAATACAACAAATTTTATCATAAAATTACATTTAAAGTAAAATAGAAATTTCATAATTTCTCATTTATGACATTAAAATCAAAAATATTTTGTTTTATAGCAAAAATAATTTTTGTGTGATATTTGTCTGTGCCGAAACGTGAATATTTTTACGATAGTGGAAATATGTTATCTTTTTGTCAATTGCACGAACAAAATAAGACTTTCATTTACAACCAGTGGCTAAAACTCAAAAGGATTTTCACTTTATTTTCATCTGTTTTAACCCGGTTGTCTGAAAGGTTACTGAATAACGTTCCAATGTTGAGCAAATTGAACAACTGCACAAAAATGTTATTTAAACACACGACGGTCTTGTTTGTATTTTTAAAGCATAAAACATGTACAAATTATTCATAACTATTGAATTCTAGATCCTATTTACTTACTTAGTTCAAAATTTAAACCAATTTTGTGAGAGAATTTTTTTTTTATTTTATTAATATTTGACCGCCAATATTTATCTAAGTTAAGTTAACCTAATCACGATTAATCAGACAATCGGTATCAAAATACACAACTCACATAACTATTTTTAGTTTTTGCCAAAAAAAAAAAAAAAAAAAAAAAATAACATTTTCCAAAATTTACTCAATTAGGTAAATATTATTTTTTTTTTTTTTTAGATAAGCCCGCAGTTCTCCGCCACTATTGCCAAAAAGTATAATATTTAACCTATATTTTAGCGTGGCTGGTCAATCGTCTTCGGCATACACTTAGGTATATTTAATCTTTTGTTTTATAACGTGTATGTCAATGTACACAATACATTCTGATGTTGAGTGGGCGCTAAAATTCCAATCAACAAATATTCATCAAATAAACAAATATTTTACTCGGAACGCGCGAACTTAACTAATTTCCGATAAAACCGCGCGCATTCACAAATCAAACATATTTACTCGATGATATATTATTTTGTACATTTCTTGTAGCTCTATATAAAGGTAACGATTGTCCGAAATACAAATATTTTTCTAATGTTTTTTTGTTGTCCAGACTTAAAGGTATCGTATATTATTGTTGTACATATATAAGTTATACATATGTCTATCCAAGAATCTTATAGCACAATGCAACAATAAAATTACACACGTGTTCTTTTAATAGATAAGTGAATTTTAGAATTACAACAATAATATCCAGCATATTTTACATAGAATAAAAATTGTTAGATTGATTTGGTTACATCACCAAAACTAAAGTCTCTGATAAGAAAATTGTTTGTACGGGTATGAATAATAATGTTGTGAAAACTAAGAAATACAATCCAAACAAAACCACAAAAAAATATTGACACGGATAAAAAAAAATGTTGTATATGTGTATGCATGAAATGGATATGTGAATAAACACCCACTTCCGAATTTTTTTGGTGGGATGGTTTTTTTTTTGTTCAACAAAGTTTAACAAGCAAAAAAAGTACACCCAGAATTTTTTTTTTTTGTGTTTTTAAATTTTAGATGATTTATTTCAGTTGGTGCTTATTAACGCAGTATTTAGCACTGTATATGTGTTCATATTTTGATTGATGAGGTGGAAGATGTTTAATTTTAATTGATTTAAGGCAACAATCAGTTTGGTGCCATTTGATATTTTGACTGAATTAAACGAAAATTGGTGGGCCCTAGGGCCTTTAAACTTTTTGAACAGCGAGTTAGATCGAAATTTTTGCCAGAGACGTCAGTTTTAAAAAGCGTCTAAAACTTAATTTAGGTGTTAATTTCTTAATCATTCTGATTGTAATTTCGAGTTTCATGAAGATTTACGACATTTATGTATTAAAAATTTGTCGACATTATTGAAAGAGATGAGAAAATGTATCTCTGTTAGCTCTTCTAAAAAAAAACTTAAAACTTTTTCTTTAGATCCTAGAAAAGTAGTTTTGCGATCACTCACTTCACTTTGTCTTTGGTTGTGGTCGACATAATTAGTTCAGCACCGCAAATCCTTTATTAATTTAATAAATAGTTCGGAGTTTTTCCTACCAACGATAACGTTCGGTCGCCTATTCTGTCTTGACGAGAAGTTTCGCTTAATTCGGTCGAGCCGGGACCAACATTTGAGATTATATTTTGTAATTAGTGATAGTACTTGGACACCTCGTTATATGGAACGAACGCCAAACATTTTAGAATTCTGATTTTAAGGCCTATTATTTCAGAGTTGCATATTTATTGATTAGTTTAAACTTTTGCATCTGGCATTAAATTATTTGACTCAAGTTGATGTTATATTCTTTAAATTCCACGGCAGAAAAGTGTGCATCCTGGTAGGATGGAAATTGGCTATTGCTTAAACTATTATGCTATAATTTGACTTGCCCGCTTGAAATGGGATTCTATAAGTAGGGCGGAACTTGGTTATTTCTTTAACGCTGTGCGTATTCGCCACACACTATTTTTTAAACACGACCAAACTTACAGCTCTGACAGCAATTACATACTCAGAAAACATAACCCACTTGAATATTATTACGTAGATAATGTCGATCGTTTAACAATTAAAATAGTACGTTTATGTTATCTCAAAGAAACCTAAACAGCTGCATAATTCACAGGAACCTCAACAGATAACATTATATAAGTCATATTGACATAATTCTCACAACCTCATCCAAAAATAATTTTTGAACCGCATTTCTTTCGTCAAAATTCATCAAAATCGGTTAAAATTAGCTATTGGGTGCATGCATTAAAAACCGGAATTTTTTATGAAATTTGAGCCTTTATTATGGAAAAATGTTACAAGATTTTTTATTCAAAGTATTGCCCATCGCTACCCACTACTTTTTCCCATCATTCTGGCAATTTATGGATTCCATCCCAGAAAAACTGCGCCGGCTTGGCGGCCAAAAACGAATCGAGCCAATTTTCGATAGTATTCCTGATAGGGCATTCTGCATGGATCGAAATAGGTGGTAGTCGGAAGGAGCAAGGTCTGGGCTATAAGGCGGGTGAGGCAGAATTTCCCATCCGTTATTCTCCAGTTAATTTTTGACCGGCGCCGCAATATGTGGCCGAGCGTTATCGTGGTGGAAAATGATTGACTCGTGTCTGGTCGCACACGTTGGCCGCTCTGCCTGGATTTTCTGCTTCAATCGGATCAATTGTTGACGATAGAGTTGGGCATTGATGGTTTGGCCACTTGGCAACAGCTCATAGTGGATCACACCTAGCTGGTCCCACCAAATGCACAGCATGACCTTGGCCCCGTGAATATTTGGCTTTGGTGTTGATGGGCCGGCCTCGCCTTTCTTGACATACGTTTTTTTGCGCTTGGGATTATCGTAATGGATCCATTTTTCATCGCCAGTGACAATACGATGCAAAGACGACTTCTTTTTATGGCGCTCGAGCAGCATTTCGGACATGCAAAATCGCCTTTCCACGTCTCTTGGCTTCAACTCGTATGGCACCCAATTTCCCATCTTTTGGATGAATCCCAAGGCTTTTAAACATATGGAAATTGTTGCTTGAACAACTCCCAATGATTCTGCAAGTTCTTCTTGCGTTTGACATGAATCTTAATCGAGTAATGCCTCCAATTCTTCATCCTCAAACTTTTTCGGCTGACCAGGACGCTCTTTGTCCTTGATGTCAAAATCACCACTTTTGAAGCGACTAAACCACTCAAAGCACTGTTTTTTTTGCAAGAGTATGCTCACCATACAAATCCACGAGCAAACGATGACTTTCAGCTGCAGTTTTGTTTGCGAAAAAGTGACTCACAATCACAACAAAAACTTTTAGCTGATTTTGACAGGTATTGAATAAGGCTTTCAAATGACATATACCATATGTCCATGATGTACTATAACGCATAAACAAGTAATGACATCTAGTATCAAATTCCGGTTTTTAATGCAAATGCCTAATAAGTTATATCCTAATTGGCCATATTCCAGAATGTCAATGTCGAATTTCATCAGAATCGGCCATGTTCCAGAACTTTATCAAAAAATCATTTTAGAATCCTCGACTTTAAGCGTCCATGTCATTTTGAAATATGATTTTTTTTTCCTATTTTTGCCTGCTCAACATTTACTGTATTTTATTTTGTTTAGCCTTCTTTTGAGCAACGTAAATATATTTACCAAATTTAGTGTATTTACTCTGGGGCGGCATCATGAAATCTACGACCAGTCAAATTTTCATAGAAATCGTATGTTCATCGTAAATAAGTTTCATCCTAATTGACCATATTCCAGAAATTCATGTAAAAAACATTTTAAAGTTCCACTTTCATCGAATTTCATCATAATCGGTTGAGAAATAGGCAAGTTCCATCATACTTGGCCGTATTTCAGAACCTTATGAAAGAAGCATTAAATATTTATTGTTTTTTATCCCATTTATCCTCCTTTTGAGAAAGGTAAAAACATTTACAGAATTTGTGTATCTACCCCTACTCTAATAGTAGAGTAGATTCCGCAACCTCAGTAGATGGGCTATGAATACGATAATTCTGCGTTTGATTCAGTTACGGAAAATGCGGTCTATTATTTGAGTGCATTCAATAATTGAGCCAACTGCGCTGATAATGCGGCTTTGTTGCTTTCAAAAATTTATCTTGACAATCAAATTTACGAATGCAGCCATATTACAGTCTTTTATACATTTATTCAATCTCCTTATTTAGATAAATTATTAGTTTTGTTGTTTTTAGTTTTGTTTTGTTAGTTTGTAAAATACAACTCTTCATCACTTATATATCCCGTAAACTAAAATTAAATCAAATTGAAATAGTCAAGAATTTTGATCGCCCGCTCCCAAACATTCTAAAACTGAGCTAAGAATTAGCTTTCCTTTTTATAGCCGAGTTGTGTAGTAAAATCAATTTCAATATTTATAATTTTAATGTAATAAGGGAGACCGTCGTCTTTAGTATTTCTATTCCTGTCTGTTTCTGTTCCTATTATTCTACTATCAACACTTTGGAGAATGGATGGTCCGGATTTTTCTAGGCCAAACATAGTTATATGTTACTTCATTCTATTCTACAAAAGTAAACAAAGCCAGGAAAAAATAATATTCACAGCCAAAGCCGGTTATAAACAAACTCGTCTAAAGATTAAAACGCAATTTGATAACCTTTGACAATAAAAATAAAAATAAAATATTTTTGTTGATATATTTTCATTGACAACAGAGAACACATTTTGTAATATGTAAGTCCGGTCGAATTACTAATCTCTCTCTCAGTACATACAGTACAGTACAACATCGTATAAATCTTTAACAAAACCACAAAATTCGATTTTAAATTTCCAGTTCAATGCAATCCAACAATACAGAATTTGATTGAATTTTATTTTATTTTGTTTGCCTATTGTCCGTCCTCCGTCCTAGTGAGGTATGGTCAGTTTTCTGTACCTCTTTTGTATTATAAATCGTCCGAAAAAAAAAAAAAGTTTGCAAAATACTTTCAATAGAGATGTATGCACGTAATAATAGATTAGATTCGGACAATGTGCACATACAGTCATATCCAATTACTATACAAATCTATGGTAATTAAAGATTCCAACCATATGTTGTACAGAAATTTGATGCCCGCGTGCTAAAAACAAATCTGCGCCAATAACCCCTCATTATTACAAGAAATGGTTCATAAATTTTATTTTCGTCTAAATAAAGTAATTAGCCCAAAAAATTCATTATAAGCCTCCGTTTAAATTCACAATTATGTTATACACACAGCTAATAAATTACTAAATGATACGACTATGATAATAAACCATTCGACTCTCTTCTTTAAACATAAATAAAATGCCGACAAATTGTGTGCCCCACAAAAAAAAAATAAAAATCCTAACGCAGATCGTTATCCTTTGTCGCGATATCCAGTTATTGATATAAAACAACAAAAATACCCAAACATGTCAAGTATTTCAATAATTGCGTACGTATGAACTTCTAACTTCAATTAAACATCAAAATACCAACATAACAACTTTATTATTGTACCAATGTGCGTTGAATCAAACGAAACAGCAAGTGGTTGCAATCTATCTCGATTCAAGAATTCCTCTTGCAAAAAAGACGGTAAATTAAGATCGTTGTTTTGACGTTACAAACAACAAATAAAAAAAAATTATGTCGTGATGCTATGTTATGTCGCAATGATCATAATAAATTGTCGTCTTCTTTAAAATTTACTGAACAATTTTTTGGATATACGCGGGGTCGATGATTCACTTGAATGATATTTAATGTACATACATGTGTGTGATCCATATAAGATGTATAATGAGTAAGCAAAATATCTGGAATTTGATTAATAGTTTGGAAATTAAATGCAATTTTTGGGTTTTCATACCGATTTCGAAGGGCTAGACTTATTTCATCCCTTAAATTAATTGTTTTTGTTTGGTATGTTTACAAAAATCGGGGATGCAGAAGGGTTGAAACATTGAGAATTGATTTTGTAATTGGAAATCAAAAAAACGAACCAAAAAAAAAATCAAATTCAATTTTTTACCCTAACCCTTTGAGCGGTGTGTTCGAGGTTGGTCTCAATTTTACACAGCCAATTAATATACTTACGCTGCAGTGATACGTGTAACGGCATTTATGCAGGTGATTTGGAATAAACACAATACGTGAATTTAGGAGGGGGTTGAATATTTTTGTTTTATAGAAGTGGCGTGAAAATTAATCAAAATGATTCTTCAGCACATTCTTGGTTTGTAATGTTGTCTGTGGAAGGGTCTAGAATCACATTGCTATTTAAAATAATTCAGAGATTTTAAACCGACCAAAAACGTCAATTTGTTAACTAGCTGTTCTAAATTCAGGGTATTGCCTTGGGCCAACCCTTTACTATGTTCTTGCCAATTTTCCCAACTTTCTTATGATCCATTTCAGGTTACGGAGATGTTCAACGTAGAGCAATTATCAAATGTTTCGTGTGGGTCGTTCCAAAAATCTGAGAATTGAAATAGAATATGGTAAAGGGTTTGTATCTATTTCATTGAAATCAAAACTAAAGAGTTTAATAACCATTTAGTATTTAGTATAAGGGTATACACCCTTACTCTTGAATGTGGCACTATTGAAAGACATTGATTCATTCCATCGTTGGAAAAAAGGTCGTCGAAAGCACCTTCCAAATCTAACAACTTAAATGAAAAGTGGGGTAGATGATGCTTATTAAGCTGTTGGGCAAGTCTCGCGATCAACAAGTTCAGCGGAAAAGCTATAGAAACGTGTCTCTACCATAAAAAAACTAATCCGCCATTGTTTCTTGGGGTAAAGCATTCTTTGAGAAACCACATATTTTTTTTGCGTATCAGCTTGGCAGCAAACGTCACTAATCAAGGTTCACTAGTGACTCGTACATTTGGTGGATAGTGGCATGCAAAATATTGAATCCAATAAGCCAATTGTAGGTAACATTAAATCACAGTGCTGGAAGATCATCATTCCGTTCTTGGCCTTGATCGACAAGTTATATTCTTCCAAGCGCTGTTCATGGTTAAGCATCTTCTCTTTTCCTAGAGAAACTGATGCAGTCTTTTGGGAAATCAAGATGTATCCTGTTTTCGAACAGGAAACTTATTTAGGCGAATTTTATGATACGGTAATGTGTTGCTCTGAACTTGGACAAAAACCTTTATTGCTCGCCAGAGGTGAGAGTCCCCTATTCCGACTTCACTAGTAAGAATCGGCGCCGCCGATTTTGATGTATCCAGTTTGAACGCAGGAACTAAGAGTCGTTTTCGATCTTTTCGATAGCGATTGCGCCTAACAATCATGATCCTTTCATCATCCGTTGAACCTAACATAAACAAATTTGCTATTAGCTGAAGTTGCTAGATTTTGTCAGAATTTTCAATTTTCGAGTGCTCCGGCAGAACATTTTCGTTGATGCGCAGGTGAGTGCCAATTCAATTGAGGAGCTTTTGGTTATTCGAAAAGAAGAGTTTTGTGAACAGTTTCACAAAACCGACAATCATGACGAAGTTAGGGACCAATAAGGAATGTGTTCCGGCCTTCGTTCAAGAAGTACTACTAAGTTGACGTCTCATTCGATCATCAATTCACTTAAACTTTATTTTTGACTTGTCGTCAACTTTCACTTCAATTTCGGCATTGGCAGTCTAATTCGATTTTAGTTTCGCCTTTGATTGCGATTGTGACTCCGGAGGAAATAGTTTCAATATAGACTTCGACTTCTATATGAAGTTTGACTTCGACTTTGTTTGTCTATAATTTGATTGTTGGACAAAGTTTCTATTTTGATTTTTCCTTTGATTGTGATTTCGATTTTGCCTTTTCATGACGACTTTTCTTTGTTTTCAATTTTATGCTCAATCTTTTCGTATTCAATCTTAGCTGTAACATTAATATAACGTCTTATACTCCCATTCGCCTTTGTCTTGACTTAGACTCTTACTTCGCATTTGCTTTCATTTTTGACTTGGGAAATCGAAGAAATTGAATTTAAAGCGATGTTGTTAAAATCAAAGCCACGGAGCCAAATACTGGTTAGAACAATATAAATTGATAATCAATGTTCAACAGTCGGCATTAATTAGTGGAGTTTTCGAGTTTTCGAGTTCGAAAATACAAAAAGGAACTTTGGACTATGTTTTGAAGTTTTCTTCTACTTTGACATTCCAAATCGGGTTTCTTTCTAATTCGATTTTCGACTTTTACATTGATTGTAACCATGAAAGTATTTTCGGCTGCGCATTTGTCTGTCTTCAATTTTAATTTCGACTTCGATTTCACCTTTGATCGTCCTCTACTTTAACCTCAACGTTGCCTTTGTCTTCGGTTTCACGTTTGATTGAACTTTAGCTTCGCGATTTTATCTTTGAACTTTGAGTTCGACTTCGTTTTCGACATTGTCTTGAGACCGCTTGTGAATTGATTGCAACTGTGACCTTGACTGCGATTTTGACGTTGAATTCAATTTTGACTTTAGAAAAAGATAAGATTTAATAAAAAATATTCACAAATCATCATTTGTTGATTGTTTTTGCATTTCTTTAAATTATAATACAAGCGCATATATCACATTGATAAACTGAATGTATTAGGTAACCCAATTAAATGTATACAAAGTGATAATTAAACTTCATACCAAAAGGTGACGAGTCTGATGCAACAACATTATTTTATCACTTAGGTTTTGTGCCAATATAAATGTTGGTATCATTTCAAAAGAAATTTTAATTTGAACAAGTTCGAACACACGGAAAGCAACACAATAAAATGAAAATAATATATTTTGCAGTTTTTCTTTTTGTCATTTTGGCTCAGGTGAGTGGTAACCACTTAATGTTACAAAATTGTTTAGTCAATTTTGGCACACCAATAATTTTTATTATGTTTAGTTAATTGGTGCCAACGTTGTTCCTGAGAATCGGCCAAATATTTTTGACGACCCGAATGCTAACCAGGTAAAACAAACCGCAACTCGACTACATGCACAATTGAAGACGAAGAAATTTGCGGCAGTACCAAAGAATTAAAAATGTATATTTGAAAAGTGTGAAATAAATAAAAGTTGTGCTGATAACCTTCCGTGTCTAATTATTAATGTTATTTTTGCGTACTATAAATAGTTTGCAATCGAACTAATCACGATTAGTTTTTTCCGTGTAATAAAATGGCAAAGTTTCAATGTATATTTGTGTTCGCCTTATTAATTTTGGTTCAGGTAATCGCATCTATAATATTTTGTAAGTAAAATACCAAAATTATAAATGTGCTTACGTGTTTCCAATATTAAATTTTAAGCTGGTCGCTTCCGACACTGAAGAAAAAAAATTTGATGACGCAACACGTGCATGGATTCATACATTTGCGGAGCAAGTGAAAAATGTATATGCTCAACCACACACGAAAGATTTTAGAAATGTGGCGAGTTGGTTTTTTGCAACCGAATCTGAAATTTCGAAAGACAAGGAAGCACAGTCGAAATAATATAAAATGGGATAAATGTTGACCCCATTTTATTCGTATGGGGTTATCTGTGTTTTATTAAATTTTTGGTTTGGGTGTTGGCTTACTGTTTTAATTTTTTGTAGTTTTATTTGAGATTTTTAATTAAACGCATGTGAGCACATTAAATATGGCTAAAGTATTGTATTTTATTGTATTTTTGGTGCTGATTATTGCCCAGGTATTCCGGAAGTCAAATTGTCTACCGCATAGTAGGTTGTGTTGATAAATTGTTTGTGTTTTTCTTTTGTTTTATTTATAAATCAGGTTATTACTGCCAATGTTGTTCCAACTGGAAATGTTGAAAATGTTTCACCAATACCGGATCAAGACACTACAACCTCCTTCCAAATTCAAACCAGACGATTGTTACGTTCGTAATGTTATGTAGGATCATAATAAATATTTGAAATCAAAATTTTGTTTTAATTTGTGTTTTAAGGTTATCAATTAATACTAATTCGTCTGAATAATTTTTTGAAAATACTCAAGCTAGAGTTTAATCTAACGATTTAGTGTGAATTGTTAATTACATAAGTATGTCTATATTATTTTACATTTTGACGTTTATTACGCAAATTATGGTGCAGGTAATGGTTCATAAATTAGAGTGTTAGAAATTTTATTTAAGTGTTGTTTAAAAAATAAATTTGTCTAGTTAATATTAGCAAGTGAAGATGTTACTACCACTACTGATACACCACCACAAAATTATTCAACGGAAACATTGGTTTACGGGTTTTTACGTACCTGACGTATTTGGCGGTTCTAAGGAATAAAAATAAATAAATTGTTAAAATTATTGCCTTTTATTTACTGTGCAATGTGTCAGGGGTTTAGTTAACATCCAACAAAAAGGTTATCTGTTGTGTTACAAGCGGCTCATATAACTTAAAAAGCGTGAGCTCGGCCAAATAAAAATTAAACAAATAAAAAATGATTTTGTGGCATGTGTCTTAAATCGCTTTCTGAATTTACCAGCCAATTTGTTTGTCTCGTGTTTTTCTATGAGATCAAATACAGAATAGTATTCTTTTTTGGTTTCCCTGAATCTATGGGAAATTTTTCGAATAATTCGGCATTTTTGTCGGAAGTTAACTTGTATATCCAGAGCTACCTGTAACCATTCCTTGGAAACCTTTGTTTTTCTGACCGTTTCGTTATTTATCAAATTGTCTCTGTTGATTTCTTCTTGCACAATCATAAAAAAATCTAGTTGATATAAGCCTAAGGTTAACAGTTTCTTTGGGAAAATCACTCGATACTTTGTTTAAAATAAGCTTTTGGAGTGTTATGTTCCGCGATTGAAGATCATCGCTGGAAAAATATTCAGTTCAAGTTTCTCTTGAGAAATCTAGAGGAAACCCACGAGAAACTTGAACTGAATTTTTTCTCGGCGGTAGTTATTTACAAATGACATCAATGGACACAATTTCTAATGCGTTTTGGGAAATCGAATTTTCCCAGATCCAACGTCCAAACTTAATTAAAATACATAATGTAATCAAAATTAATAAGGCAAATAATATATTTTTATGAATAAGTTGGTCAGCTGAGGAAAACCAGAGTGGAAGCTTTTAATAAAAAAGAGACAAGCTAATAAATCATAGGGTGATTTGGAGGAACCTGGTGGAACGCATTTCGGAGGGACAATTTTTGGAGGAACCTATTTCCGAGGAAACCGTATCGGGGAAACCCTTCTTTTGAGAGGAAGCCTTTTTGGAAGAACCCATTTTAGAAGAACCTTTTTTGGAGGAACCCGTATGAACCATTTCAAAGGAACCCCTTTTTCATTGAAACGCAAAAGATTTGGGTTCTCATCGTTAGAGATATTGCTGATCGAGTATCTCTTAATGGTACTAAATGGGCAGTGGCGATCTGGAAAATGGTGCTATAAAGAGGTATCATTATTAAATATCGCAAATATGTTTTATTATTCGCCATGTACATTTTCAATTCGATCTGTCATTTAGTTTGCATTTCACAAGCAACAAAATTAATGTGTTCTACATTTTAAGCGACAAGGAATCGTCTTTTGAGGAACCCATTTCGAAGGAAACTTTTTTGACCCCATTCTATAGGAACTCTTTTTGGTGGAATCCGTTTCGGAAAAACTCTTTTTTGGAGAACTCTTTTTTAGAAGAATCCAATTCGAGGAACGGAGGATTGCTGAGCGAGATGTTATTATATGCGTTGCATTAACGCCATTCTAACCAGTAGGGCTGCAGTTCTATGGCTATTGTGGTCACAAAAATGTGACCTCTGCATCTACCAAATTATAGATCAGGGAACCGAGCAATCATTCGAACCAAATTACTTATATGACGATTTGATTGTTATAGTATGTGCTACCATCGTCGTGTTTAGGGCTAAACTGGTCTCTCAAATATGATAATGTGCCTGATCAATACTCTTTAGGGGCAAGACTTTAGGTTAAAGATATGTAAATAGGCAACTTTTACCTGGAAAACAACGTCTAAAACCAGAACTGCCTAAATCGTCACTAACTTGTTCAAAATATTTCTATTAAAAATTACACCACTTTGTAGTAAATCTAAAATACCGCGACATTGATTTCATCAAGTTAAAAAAAAAAAAAAATCGAAAGTAAATAATTTCCTACCACGAGCAGCTGAAAGTTTTTGATATACCAACAAGAACCTGAAAATTGTATAAACATTTCACATTTTATGTTATTTTTGTTTATGAAGGGTGCAACGGACACGTGTATTTTTACATATATAGATAGACCTACCAACAACAATCATACAAACAAACAAAGTCCAAAAAGGAAATCTGTTTATAAACAAACTGGACACGTGCTTCCATATCAGGACATGCTACATAATACAAAAAATAAAAAAAACGATTGACAGTTTTAAAATTTCCTGTCCAATTCTTATAATTAATTGGTTTTTGTTGTTCCTTAGAAAGAAATGAAGAATTCTTTTAAAAATTATAATTAAAAAATATTTCAACACGTTTTCAACCATACATAGTGTGTTAGGTTAACATTAAGAAAATTACGAAGGAGTTGTAATTTGATCGTGAAAATTGATTTTTTTTTGTATGTTTTATGATATTTTTAGATGTTTCTTAACATAAAAACAAACAAAAACAGATGCAAAAATTAGAAACACTTAAAGAATAAATGGAGGAGTAGTTAATTTCATGGTCAGTTTTCTGTGTGTTATGTGTGTGCAGTTCTATTTTAAGAAAAATGTTAAAATTTATACTTTCTTGGAAAATGTTTATAAATTACAGTGGTGTACCATCTACTTTAATCAAAATGTATTTTCTTTTGGGCGTAATTGAGCTTTAATTAAAAACAAGTGGTCTCTTAAATACGAGTCAATCTTTATTTTACTAGATTTCAAAATTCTCTAAATTTACTTATTTGTATACTGCTAGACGATAGCGTTGTCATTGGATTCTTTAATTTCTTTTCTTAGTTTCAAGCTATGCCTCATTCCTCGCATTTCAGCTACTGGGAATATTTTACATAAATTTACGAATTGCGTAAACGTTCTTGCGACCTCGAAATATCTAAACAATTTATTTACAACTTAAATTCATAACATTAAGGAACTACACATTAATTGGGGCCGATTCAGTGCGAATCTTTTATTTTTCTTTATACTTTTATTCTTCTATCATTTAAATTTAAGAAGATTAGAAAGTTAATCTGTCAATAGTTTCAATCGGTAGTAAACTCATTCTACTTATAGTTCGTTTAAAGATGGACTGCGCTTTTTTAATAGTGACAATTTTGCTGCCTTTTTAACCAAATCAATTTTTGAAGATTTATTCCATTTATAACTGTTTTATAACTCAGATAAATATTCACGATGCCATCTTTTCCAAAATAGTTCTAAAATTTATTGGAACACTTGATATTTGTTCAGCATGTTCATTTTTATATCAGTAACGTTGGTAATGCAGTCAAAGGACATTCAATCAAAAAATGACTGGGCGAAAAAGAGCCGCGTTTAACATCTGATTTTATCTGGATGATTTGAAATTGTTTGTTTTTTCAGCAGAGGACTCTTTATTTATGACACACTAAAGTGGATTGATCAGATGTGTATTTATGAGTCATTCGAACATAAAATATGAATTGAGGGGATTAAATGCATCGAGGAAATTAGTTTATGTTCTAATTGACAAATTCATAAATTTTAAGATTTTTTTTAATTTTTTAAAGAGTTAAATGTCCCGATCCAGTTTTGGAATGGCCTGTATTTCTTGCATGAAGAGTTTAGGGGTTGAAATTAACGGAGGCACATAATCCTAGTGCGGATCGAATAAGGCGTATTTATGGATATTTTTTGTCTGACTCGGCTTATTAAAATTTAATTTTTCGAATGACATCTCCAGATTATCAGCTTTAGTAGGGTAAAACCCCTAATAATAAGCCCCCTACCCAGTAATGGGCCAGTAGCGCGTTTATACGAGTGTGATAATAACTAATTTTCGCGCCAAAATTTATTATTTGTATTGGTATATTATTTAAACTGTTTTTATTTTCTATAATTATGTGTATATAAAATAACTTTAGATTTTCAGTCGTGTTAAAAATTGAAATGTGATTAGACGTGTGTTTTAGTGACTCAAAAATTAGGTGAGTATTAGAGATTTTCTTAAAAAATTTATTTTTTATTTTACAGGGTGGCTGAGACCAAATGTTACTAACTTCACTCTGCTGTCATTTGTGTAGTTGTCATTTTCGCGCATTAATTTTTTGACAGATTGAAGTTTGGTTAGTTGTTTATATGTGGTCAATAAATAATTGTTCTAAATTAATATCTTAATAAAAAAATCGTAATGGAATTCAAACGTAATAGTGTAATTGCACTGTATTTGGGTGGAAATTCACAAACAGCAATAGTTCGTCAGCTCCAGCATTTGAATGTGAATAAAATGTTTGTGTATCGAACCATAACTCGATACAACGAAACTGGTAGCATCGCTAAACGCAACAGAGGCGGTCCTAAAAAGACAGCAACATCAAAAGAAATGATACGAAAGGTGAAGAAACGAATCCAACGAAATCCTCGTCAAAGTGCCAATCAATTAGCCGCACGTCTACATGTTTCACGATACAGCATTCAAACCATATTGAAAAATGAACTACACTTGAAGCCCTACAAGATACAAAAAGTTCAAGATCTTACGGAGGCACAAAAAAAAGTTAGGCTTGAAAGAACACGAGCATTGAAGGCCTTGGCCGAACGTGATGAGATTCCAAAAATTGTCTTTTCTGATGAGAAAATGTTCACCATTCAACAGCATGTGAATAAACAAAATGATCGTGTTTGGTTAGAGGACAAGTCCAACGATAATTTGGACACAAGAGTTGCCATGCGCAAGCAATCACCAGCTTATGTTATGGTTTGGGCTGCAGTTACTGCAGATGGACGCACTCCTCTGGTTTTCATCGAACATGGAGTCAAGGTAAACCAAGAGATGTACCGCCAAAAGATCCTAAACGATGCTTTGCTACCTTGGGCACGTAAACACTTTGGTACGAACCGTTGGACATTCCAACAGGACTCGGCACCGTCACACAAAGCTCGAGCGACACAGCAATTTTTACAAAATTGCGTTCCGCGGCTGATTTCGTCGAAAGAATGGCCACCATATTTACCAGACTTGAATCCCATGGATTTCTCCATATGGTCCATTTTGGAGAGTAAGGTGTTCACTAAAAAATACGAAAGTGTTGATGCATTGAAGTCAGCTCTTGTTCGAGAATGGAATAAAATTCCGCAAGCCCACGTTCGGTCAGCATGCAATGCTTTCTATGGAAGACTGAATCAAATAATCAAAGCCAAAGGAGGTCATATCGAGCAGTAACATGTTTTTCATAAAATGTAATATGTTTTCAACATATTCCACGAAATTTCAATAAAAAATAATCAAAATTAAAAAAATTACAGCGTTTTCATTTGGTAACACTTGGTCTCAGCCACCCTGTACATTTTAAATATTTATTAATAATTTTTAATGTTAGAACATTGGTTTTCCTAATAATAAATATATAAAAATAAAGGGAATTTTAAAGGTTGAACATCAGAAAAATAATGCTTAGATTAAATAATAAAGGGGCTTATAACTGGTTGTATATATTCAAAATAATCAGTAATGGGCTATGGGGGCTTATAAATGGCGCTTCTGGTTAAATTATGTTTTCTTTTTATAAGCCCCTAATTAAAACTGAACTTAAATATTTTTTTAATGGATACATTTGATGATATTATAATGAAAGAATTTTTTTATAATTTATGCAGGTGGCATTATTTATTTCCTAAGATGTCTGTTTCCAGAAAAATGCCCAAATTTAAAGCATGTGAAGTTATCCCAGTTTTTCATCCCAGAAAAAATAAAAATGTTCATCAGGTAACACTATCTCATCCCATCCCAGTTTTATTACATTTTTTCATCCCATCCCAGCTTTTTCTATATAGTGTATTTCAAATACAAAATATTCAATATAAACTGATCATAATTTTAAATTCTTTATTACCGATCTCATAACAACTCAGTGGGCCGGAAATGATTCTTTATATTTTGAGTTGGTAATGGTATAGACTAACTTTGGTGAAAATCTAAGATCAGCCGTATGGGTGCAATTTCCACAATCGGCCAACTTCCAAATGGCTTCATATAAAATAATCAAAATTTTAAATTCTTTATTACCGATCTCATAAGAACTTAGTAGGCCGGAAATGATTCTTTATATTTTGAGTTGGTAATGATACAGACTAACTTTGATGCAAATCTAAGATCAGCCGTATGGGTGCAATTTCCACAATCGGCCAACTTCCAAATGGGTTCATATAAAATAATCAAAATTTTAAATTCTTTATTACCGAAGTTGGCCGATTGTGGAAATTGCACCCATACGGCTGATCTTAGATTTTTACCAAAGTTAGTCTATACCATTACCAACTCAAAATATAAAGAATCATTTCCGGCCTACTAAGTTCTTATGAGATCGGTAATAAAGAATTTAAAATTATGATCAGTTTATATTGAATATTTTGTATTTGAAATACACTATATAGAAAAAGCTGGGATGGGATGAAAAAATGTAATAAAACTGGGATGGGATGAGATAGTGTTACCTGATGAACATTTTTATTTTTTCTGGGATGAAAAACTGGGATAACTTCACATGCTTCAAATTTAGTAAATATAACCGCAAAGATATAGAGACTGCACTGACCGAAATAACTGATGGATTATCGATTCACGCCGCTTCTCGGAAATAAAATATTCCGAGATCTACAAAACAGAATCCACACAGGGCAAAAAAAAGTTCGTATGGGCCACCACCAGTGCTAACTATAGAGGAAGAAACAGATATTGTCGACTGGCTTAGCGCAAATCTCGCGAAAGGATTCACACATCGAAAGCAGGAGGTCCAGAACCCTGTTAAAATATTTTTAGATGCGTCACCCAGGTATAATCCATTTAAGAATAATTGTCCGGGAAATTCATGGTATGAGAGTTTCCTTAAACGGCATCCAAATCTTACAGTTCGGACTCCAGAACCGGTAACCGATGCCAGTTCGAAAGTAGCCGAGACAAATATTCGTGGTTGGTTCAACCAAATCAAAAATTACCTAACGGACAAAAGTTTTTTAAATATTCTTGAAAATCCATCAAGAATATTCAATGGAGATGAAACCAATTTTTTAATGTGTCCTAAAACTGAGAAGGTAATTGCTCCTAAAGGTAAGATTTGTTTAGTTTAATTTATGAAAAATGAATTTAATTAATTGGTTACCTATTCTGTAACAGGCTCAAAGAACATGTATGAAATCGATCGAGGCCAAGCCAAGGAAAATTTGACGGGCATGATCAGTTTCTCCGCATCTGGTTTTGTAGTGCCTCCATTAATCATATATTTATACGGCAGACGTAATCAACTCAATTCCAGATAGTCTTAAATGGCTGAAATCTGATTCTGGGTGGATGACAAGTGAAGTTTTTTACCAGTATATTGAAGACATATTTTATCCCAGCGTTGTGACACAAAATGTGGAGTTCCCTATTATTTTGTATGTTGATGGCCACAGAACGCATCTGACATATCAGTTGTCCAAGTTAAGCGAGAAATTAAAAATTATTTTAATTTGCTTATACCCAAATTCGACCAGAATTCTGCGACCAGCAGATGTATCGATTTTTAAGCCACTTAAAACAGGTTGGCAAAAAGCAATTTTAAATTGGAGGAAAAAAAATATCGATCGAAACCTAACAAACACTTGTTTTGCGCCAATTTTAAAAACAGTGATCGATAAATACATCAAAAAATGCTCAATTGTGAATGGTTTTCGCACATGTGGTTTATTTCCATTCAACCCAGATGCGATTGACTTTTCAAAGTGTTTGGGAAGAAATTCTTCAAATGTTGAACAGGAAAATGGTGACTTTAATGGTGGCACTCTGGGCATTAATACAAACAATGTTGAAAGTTCAATTAATTTTGAAAATTTCAAAAATATTGTTGGTCCAGACAAACTGAAATAGTTTGAAAATCTCCCAGAGAGTACTTCAGAAGATTTTTTAATACTTCTGCGAATTTATCGAACGTTCCTTCCAAATGCAAACACAGTGGATGTAAGTTACATAAAACAAAAATATTAAAATTTTTATATTTTTTGAAAATTTAAATGGGGTAAAATTATCTTAAATTACAGCAAATGGATATTACATTTATTTTCGACAACGATTTTGCGATTGGAGACTACGGCGAAAATGGAGAAGGTGACGCTTTTGAGCATAAAATAATAAGTAAACCCACAGATGTGCGTGAGGCAATATCGCAAGAAATACGTTCTATTGAATTCATTGATGAGGTAAAAACAATTATATTATAGTGTTTAATCTACTTTTTCAAATAACGACCATTTTTTTGCGACGAAATGTTATAGTTCAATGGTCCAGAGAATTTCAATTTATCCGGTATAGTATTGTTTTCCGGTGTAGTGCTGCATATCCTAGATGATACAAATGTTCAAATACGAAGCTTTCTCGCGGTCCCTGAAACACCCGTGCGCAAGGGATTTACAAATTCAGAACATCGCAGATTTATTATTTTGTCAACACCTTACCAGAAAGAAGTAGAAAATAAACTTAAAAAAAAAAAAATAGTTGCAGAAACCGAGAAGGAAAATCGAATGAAAGAGAGAAAAATTAACAAAGAAAAAAGGGATTAAGAAGCTTTACTAAGGCAAAAACGAAAAACGGAAAGAATGGATTGTAAGTTACGTAAAAAGCCTAAACCATTAAAGAAAAGTGCGATATCGAAGAATTCATCTGCAAAGTTGACGGAAGTATTTCAAAACATAACCAAAAATGGTCAGTCAACTGAAGTTCAACAAATCAGTAATGAGGCTAATGACGTCACCAATGAATGCCACGTTCGAAAATTGTTTTTGGATGAGTACAATGTGAACGTAACATGTGGCATATGCTTCAAATATGCTGGACACATTACTAGTAGCAAACTCGGAGTTTCTTGCAATTTATGCAAATATCGAAGGTATCATATGGACTGTGCCGGGACAAATATTAATAATAAATTTATTCGTCCAGCTTGTATGCCGAACTAATTGTTTAAGACTGAAACTATGTAGCTTAGGGTGCAAAGTGCAACTGCCTTTTTGCATGATTGAAATGTGATTATATTTTTAGTTCCTTATTAAATCTTATTTTTTTTACAAAAGTGACATATTAAAAATGATCATAATTACGTTTTCATAAATAAAATACAAAGGGGCTCTTTACTAGTAAAACTGTATGGCCCATTACTGGAAAAAGTGACATTTCTCGTTTAATGTGAATTTTTTTTATATTTTACATTAAAATGTTTATGATATTAAACTCGTTACTGATTCTTAAATGTTTGCTAAACATAAAAACACAACTGCAGTAAAATTTGCCAACTGTAAAAATCATAATTATTCCGTAAAAAAAATAATTCGCTTAAGGGGGCCCATTATTAGGTGTTTTACCCTATTCCATAAAATGTTAGCAATATCAACAATTTTCGTATTATTTAGTTCAATCGGAGTGGGAAAGGGGGCTTAAGTAATTGGTCTACAAATAGTCCAAATGTCATCCTCACCTGCACGGGATGGATTCTGAACCGTAACAAAAAAAATAAGAAACGTAAGATGAGTAAATCATCACAGATTTCACCCGAATCGAAACAATCAGTTGAGCAGCTTCCAACGGGAAGTAGGCATGTGCAACAGGAGGATAAAGGTCAGGTTCCGTCGGAACAGAAACGATCAAGTAATGAACTCCCAACCGGAAGTAAGAATGTACAACTGGAGAAAAAAGTGCCACGGCCACCTCCAGTAATAATATCTAATTGCAATAATTATCAGAGTATTAGAAGCTACAGCGTTAAATAGTGGTGATATCAAAATAAATGTCACAGACAGTGATAGCTATAGAAAGTTAACAGGAGCTCTTAACGAAGAAAAGACAGCGTGGTATTCCTACGAAGATAAGCAGACAAGGCAAACCAAAGTCATTGCTAGGAAGCTACACTCCTCATGCAAACCAGAAGAGATAAAAAAGTATCTTTTGGAGAAAAAATACAAAATTAAAGAAGTTACACAGCTGCTAAAAAAAGGTGACAAAACACCTCTTCCATTATATATGTTGTCTTTTGAAAGAACAGAAGACATTAAAAATATTATGCAATCAGCTAAATACTCCATATGAAAGTGTAAATAGAAGCAGTTAAAAAATCTAAACTGATCCCCTAGTGCAAAAAGTGCCAAGTCTACGGACACACGCAAAACTTTTGTAATAAGGAGCCCAGATGCGTGAAATGTGTAGGAAAACACCGTACGGCTGAATGTACGAAACCAAAAGACACCCCACCAAAATGTGTCAACTGTGGAGAGACACACCCAGCCAACTACAGAGGTTGCATTGTTATAAAAAAGAGCTGCAAAAAATTCGCAACAAAACAAGGGAAACTTCAATAGTTACCAGGCCAGAAATTAACTCAACCTCAACAAGAATACCTACAAATTTAAGGCCACACCAAACATTAAACCAGCCATCAAGAACTAATCCAAATGTAACATTTTCTGATGTACTATCTACTGGAAGTTCGAGAAGACAACATAGTTCTCTTTTATTTAATGATTCAAATAATAACCAAACTAATAAAATACTACAAGATATATTCTTGATAGACTTAGTTCATAAGAAGAAAAGCAAGAAAAAGCCCTTATATCAATCCTACAAAGGCTCACCCTACTCGAAAAACATGGCAAATAATTTAAAAATTCTTGCATGGAACTGCAATGATATATTGCAACGACAAAATGAAATACAATTATTTCTTGATTTAGAAAAAATAGATTTATGTTTATTATCTGAAACACACCTTACTACTCAAAGTCATATAAAAATCCGCGGCTACGAAGTTCACTCAGCAGTTCATCCTAATAATAATGCACAAGGGGGCAGTGCCGTGATTATAAAAAAAGATATTAAATACCATCTGCAACAAAAACTTGAAAGTAATGAAATACAAGCAATTAGCGTTAGCATTAATACCCGCAACCACAAGTTAGTGGTATCCGCAATATATTGCCCACTTAGATATGACATCAAAGAGAATGCTTATACTCAGTTCTTCAAGCAGCTCGGTGAAAAATTTGTAATCGGGGGAGACTTCAACGCTAAACATACTGACTGGGGATCAAGACTAACCACAACTAAAGGGAAAGAGCTTCATCAAGCAATAATTAAATACAACTGCAACTGGCATTCTACTGGAAAACCAACTTATTGGCCCAGTGATCAAAATAAAACACCAGACCTAATTGACTTCTTTATAACAAGAAAAACCCCGGTTGATTATATACAAGTGCAAAAAGGATTGGACTCCACATCTACCCACTCCTCTATTTTAATGATAATAATTGATACAATAATTACTAATGATAAACAGCCACTATTAACAAATAAATATACTGATTGGAAAAAGTTCAGGAATGAACTAAACAATATCATCATTTTAAACACACAACTTTCATCAGAAGAAACATTAGAACAGGAGGTGGAGAAGCTCGTCAAGGACATACAGCTAGCGGCGTGGAAAAGTACTAACACCAAACCAAAAAAAAAAATAGCTGGCAAATGCTATCCAATGGAAATTAAATCACTAGTTATAGAGAAGATAAGTACCCGTAGGGAATGGCAACGTACACGAGACCCAACCGTCAAAAATAGATTAAATAATTTAACACAACGAATACGTAGAGAAATACGGGAATTTAAAAATAAATCAATAAATTCATACCTACAATCTCTCACCTATGATAAAGGTAGTGATTATTCATTGTGGAAAGCAACCAAATATTTGAAAAGGCCAGTTATGCATATACCACCAATAAGAACAAATAATGGTCACCTAGCTAAAAGCAAAGAAGAAAAAGCAGAAAAATTCGCGGATCATCACGAGCGTATCTTTCAGCCAAATTTAACAACACTTAACCAACAGGATATATTGTTCGAAAACCAAACAACTATCCTGAGACAGGAAATTCCATTAACTAATGCTAAAGAAGTAAAACAAGTAATAAAGAACCATGTAGTACTTAAAAAATCACCAGGATATGACCTGATAACTGGAGAGATACTAAAACAATTACCTAATAAAGCTATTAAAAAAATATCGTACATAATTAATGCTTCCTTCAGACTCCGTTATGTCCCTCTATCTTGGAAATTTGCGGAAGTGATAATGATACCTAAGCCAGGTAAGCCACTAAGTGAACCTCGCCAATATCACTTCTTCCAACTATATGTCAAAACTATTTGCGAGATTGTTATTTAAACGAATTAAACCAGAAGTTGTAAAATCAGGAGCTGTTCCGTCCCATCAGTTTGGATTTAGAGAGGAACACCACAATCGATCAAGTCCATAGAATAACAGATATAATAGAAAAATCCTTAGAGGAAAAAATGATTTGTTCAGCCATATTTCTTGACATAGCGCAGGCATTTTACAAAGCCTGGCTAGATGGTTTAATATTTAAATTGGAGAAAACTCTGCCATTTGAGTATTGCGAACTGCTAAAGTCATACATGAAAAGGAGATATTTTAGAGTTAAACAGGAAGGAGTTTACTCCAGTATTAAAGAAGCTAAAGCAGGAGTCCCGATAAGCAGGAGCAATACAACTATCGCCACGTTTGCAGATGACACTGCAATTCTAGCTGTTGGTGACACAATCGGTGAAGTCACATTCAAACTACAAATATCCGTAAATAATATACAAGATTGGCTAGCTAAGTGGAGAATTAAAGTGAATGAATCGAAGTCTACTCACATTAACTTCACTAATAGATCAATAGAACCACTACCTGTGACTCTCAATAATATCTCTGTACCAGATGCCAATCAAGCAAAATACCTTAGTATGAACCTTGATGCAAAGTTAAAGTGGAAAGTACACGTGAAAAAGAAAGCAGAAGAGCTTCAGTTAAAATATAGAAAAATGTACTGGTTAATTGGAAGAAACTCTCAGTTATCCATTTCCCAACTTATGCTTTATAAACAAGTACTCAAGCCGGTCTGGATATGGTATTCAACTATGGGGATGCACCAAAATCAGCAATCAACAGATAGTTCAACGATTTCAAAATAAAGTCCTCAGAGGAATTGTAAATGCCCCTTGGTACACTCATAATAGTGACCTTCATAGAGATCTCGGAATAGACACAGTCGCAAGTGAAATATAGAAATGTGCTCAAAAACACCAGGAGAGGCTCCATCATCACCCTAGCATCGAAGCTGCAAGACTACTTCATCAAGAGGGTATAATAAGAAGACTCAAAAGACTAAAACCTTTTGAGTTACCAGAAAAGTCCGCACAATGCAACATCAACCAAAACAACACTTTATGTAAAGAACACATATGAGTGCTTTATTATTATATTGTCAGAGTCAAACGCTGTTAGTCAAAAATGACTAGTTACTCGTACTTTGTAAAAAAATTTCATTGTTATCATAAATAAAATTATTAAAAAAAAAAAAAAAAAAAATTACTTCAATCAATTCTGCCATAACAACTTGGTATATAGTATGGTTGAATTTTTACATAATTGCCTTTTAACGTTGAAGAATTGTCGTCGAGCACTTTCACTTGAAAGTCCAAGCTCTTCTATTATTGAATTAATTGGTAAATCAATTGAATATCTTCCAGAAGGTAATTGCTTGGCATTCTTTATAAAATGGTCTTCGCAAAATTTTTCTATAGGGGCCTATTTGTGATTTCGATTCGAACGTGGTTGATTCTTCGAAGTATACGAAGTTTTTATTTGATTTAAATAAGATACGAATAAATTTGATTCAATTCAAATAAGAATCCAATACTTCGGAGATTCGAATATATATTTTTCCATAATACCAACCGGACCCTATGTAATATATTAGCTTGGTCTAAATTTAATGGAATCTCATTCAGTATTACGAAAACTCAGGCAATTTTCATTTCTAGGAATAAATTAATTAATAATATGAAAATTCCATTTATGAATTATCACCTGGGATTGACAAGTTGCCTAGGTCTGTAGTAAAATTAATTCTAACAAAACAATCGAATCTTGCTATCGAAGTCGTTGGAATAGTCTTCCTTTTTCTTTCTTACGTGATCTTTTCACTTTAAATTAGCGTTCAGAGTCATACCTAAATATTTGACTGCATTGACGTAAGGAACCTGTTTTGAATTAATTTCTATTGTTTTCGTTTCATTGTGCCGTATACGCCATCGTTTTGTCCAGTTACAAATCTCATTAGTTTGCTGGTTGCCTCTTTAACATTCTCTCCACGCTACATCATCAGCAAATGTTGCAATAATTCCATCTCTTAATGTTGGTTGGTCTCTTCTATTTAGTAGATACAAAATTGGTCCCAACACGCTGCCTTGTGGTACTTCCGCAGCGAACTCATGCACAGCCGGCCCGAAGCTGGGTTGAGAAAGGAAGGGGGTGGTGCCTAATAATCGATACACCTACAACAACATTAGGTGAACTCTGTCATTATCACTTTCAAGGCTTCCATATTCGTCTTCAAAATATAATTGGCTATCATTAAGTACAGAAGCATCTAACAAATTAATTTTGAACTGAAACAGCTGAATTGAACCGATTCTTTAATTGAAAATTGTGATTTGTCCTTTATAATAAATTTACTGCTTTCTAAGCAATTCCAATTTATTAAGTTCATATGTTAATCTCTCATATGGCTTAAGTGTACTAGCATTCGTTTAATAATTTACCTCCAAACCTGCGGCTTTCAATGGATCGTGAACATTTCAAATTTTAGTTTAACAAGTTCGATTACAATTTCTTAATTGATTTTTTGTTTTGTTTTTGTTAATTAATTGTTTACGATGTCTTGTTTTGAGCGAATATGTATATACCCAATAAACCGAAGACTCGCTCCAATCGCAAAAAATAAAAAATCTCTGTATGCATATATGTAGCTATACGAATATGTTTAATAAATTTTAATACTAATTCTAAGATGTACACACATGAGTAAGATAACAATTTAACTTCTTATTATTATTCTTTATATGGAATCATTTTTTTTATTTTGTTATAAATACAAGACACGAGTATATTTTGTCATCACCTAAAGGTAAATACAAAAAATTGAAATCAAACCACCACACAAAATGCCTGTAAACTATACATATAGGTTCGTACGAATATAAAGTATAGCGTTTGGGCAACAACAAAAACCTTTAAAATATTCCGCCAAAAAAAAATGGTTTGGTACAAAAATTTAATTCTCTTCGATATACATACTCGTGTATGTTTACAAAGATTTGTGTGATTTTCTTATTTTTTCCCAGCATCTTTACCCAAAACAAAAAAAAAAAAAAAAACACAAAAAAATTACATAAACGAATTACATTTTCAAACGTATCGTATTTTATTAATCTTAATTCTTTTCTTATTGTTTAAGATGATGATGATGATGATGCTGTTTGTTGCAGTTTTTTTTTTTTTTTTTTGTGTTACCTTTCGGCTTGCATCTTCTCGTGGTAGTTAAGAAATTGAATGAAATACAAAATTATGCAGCAGAAAGAAGTTTAAACAATAATAAGACGGTATACGCGAATTTATCTTAATTTTTTATTTTTTTTTAGGTGGTAATACAACTGGGGTTATGACACGGCAATTTATTTGGCAGAGATGATTGTCTTGGCTTAATGTGTGAAAATTATTTGTTTTGAATACAGTAGTTTGTTATTTCACCGAATTTTATCGTAAGTTTACGTAAATATCTGTTTAATCATTGTTCGCGTGTGATCAGTGTTTCTTAAACTATTTATACGTAACCCGTAAATTCTTTAGGAAACGAATTTTATTCCAATACCTACTCTTAACTCAATCTTTAGCTGAACCTCTAACTCAATTTATAACTGTAGGCGCAACTCAATCTTAACATAATCACACAACATAATCAAATCAACTTTCAAATCAACCCTTAACCTAACCCAACACTTAACACCTAACTCAATCCACGAATCAACTCCTAAATAATTCCCCAACCGAACCTCTCACTCAACCCCAACGCAAGCTAACTCAACTTCAACCCAACTTAGCTCAAACCAAATATCAAATATCTGAAATCAAATCGATTAGAATGCTAGTTGGCTGTATGAACTCAACTCAAAACAACTCAATCTAACCTCCCACAAAATCTTCAACTTGACCCCAAATCAAACCCCTAGCCGAAACCCTCACTCAAATTAGACTCAAATTCAATTCAAACCCTCTTTAAACCTAACTCGAGCTCAACTCAACCCTAAACCCAATCCTTAACTCAACCATAACTCAACCGCACCAAACCTTCAACTCAACCTACAATTCAACCCTCAAAATCCCAAACTCAACGGTCCACTCAAATCCTAAATCAACACGGTTCGAAAGCTACATACTCAACTTAATCTAATCTCCACCCTCAAATAATTGAGCAACTGAACCCCTTACTAAATTCCAACTCAACTTTCAAATCAACCCTCAACAATGTCCCAAATAAATTTCCATCTTAACCGCTGACTCCTACTTAACTCAATTTCTACTCAACTCTAATTCAGCTCTAGCTCAACCTTAACTCGATCTGCAACCCAGCCTTTAAATCAAGCGCAAACTCAACGCCCAACACAATCCTCAAACCTACAAATATACAAAATTGGTTTGACGTACTCGATCATCTTGACGTATAGCTTCCAAATTGGATAAACCGTTCTCAAGATACCATGGATGCAGATAGATATCCAGAAATCCAGGCAGCCGGATGGACAATTTTTATTTGCTTTTCCGGACCCAGGGACTTTCAAAACTTCAATAAAAATTGTTTTAGACCAACAAAATTGTTGGTCATTTTTGATAGGGTTTCAATAAGTTTGGCCCTTTTGTTCCGAAGTCAGCTCATAATTTCGAATTATAGTCGTTAGAAGAACACCACCGGTTAACTCCATGGAATGTTTGATTGTGTTTCTCAATATTCTATTATCATTCATCTTCGTCTGACACCGAGATGATTTCTCTAGATTAATATTCCTCGTTAAACATTCAACACGAAGCCATTCGGCCATGCCGAAGATGACTCAATCCATAATGACTGTGACTAGCACTACGAGATAAAAATTTATTTTCCCTATCGTTATAGTCTTACGAAATCTTAGCCCATCACGATTGTACTATCTCCAGTTGCTTTATGCTATTTTAACCTTTAGCTGGTTTGAATTTTTGTATAATTCCATCTTGATTAAAGTTTTGTGTCCAAACGTACTGGTTGCACTCTTATTCAAGGTAATGCAAAGTTATTTCCATCAATATCGGGCAATAGAAGGTTAAGGAAGTCAGCTTCTGCCTCTTCGATTTCTGTGATTTGTGACCCATTGTGACCCGCATATGGCCAATTCATGAGCTGCATGTTGTGATGTGGCTTATTTTAATTTATGGTTTGATGATATTCTATGCAGTTTTGTTCATTATCGCACAAGCGAAAGTTGTTTTAAATGACAACCTCTATACCTCTAATTCTGTCAACGAATGCATTCTTAAATCTCTCCAAGTAATTAAAGGATGCATTTGTATATGCTAGAAACACTAAAGTCATTTAATTGCAGATGCATATTCCTGTAGAGTGGCTCCACTTCTTTGCTGGCGACCTTTCAATTCCAATCAAAAATGTTGTTGGTGCAAAACCTCGTGGTGATATTATCACGTTAACCAATTTGTTATATATGCTTGATATATATTTTGGGGGTTGAGTTGGATCCTTTTTACCATTGAATTGGAGTTTGAGTGGCGTTGAGTTTGGGTTGGATTGAGATTTAGTGAGCAGTTGAGCAATTTTTTTATATATACTGGTTTGAATGTTGAGTTGGGCATCGAGTTTGCGGTTGAGTTGAGTTCGATTTGTTGAGTTAGGGTTGAATTGAATGTTAAGTTTAACGTTGAGTTTGGGGTTGAATTAGGGGTTGAGCTGTAGGTTGAGTTGTAGTTGGGTATGGTTGAGTTTAGGATTCCGTTGAGTGTTGAGCTTAGTTGAATTCATATAAGTAATCAGCTTTCGAATCAAGTTGATTTCAGGATTGAGTTGGCCGTTAAGTTTGCAATTGAGTAAAGCGTTGGGATTTGGTTCGAGCTTAGTTTGGTTGGAGAATTAATTTGAATTTGAGGTTAGGTTATGGGTTGATTTGAAAGTTGATTTGGGGTTGAATTGGTGATTGAGTTGAGGGTTGGGTTGGCGGTTGATTTGGTGATTGCGTAAGTAGTTGGAGGTTGTGTTGCAAGTTGAGTTGGTGGTTGAGGTGAAGGTTGAGCTATTAGGTTTAGTTAGGGATTAATTTGAGAGTTGAGTTAATTTCCAGTACCGAATTTCTGATCACATTTTGAGGTTTAAGCCCTTCATATTTTCTTTTTGAAATTTGAAATCTTCACCATTTATGGTAGAGATATTTCTTGAATTTTGTCGTGCGTTCTCTTTAGGCTGTCTTAAATACCCACCATAACCCTAATTTGATTTGGTTCAATTTTCTACAATTCTCTCTCATTCAGTTGTTTCATTTCCTCTACTGCGCCGGGCCTGTTCCAGCTTGCTTCTGTAGTCTTGAATTTTTGCAATTCTGAAAAGTGGCTAAATACTGCTCTGCGCCACAGTAACATGAGAAGTTTGCAATGAGTTGGCTGAACACTTCGCGTATTAGTATTTGTCTATTCCAAAATGTTCCACCATTTTGTGTACATACACATGTTCCAGTGAACCTATCATAAATTCTTTATGGTGGTGGCATCACCTGTTACCTGAAGAGTTCGGATCTTAACAAGTTTTGTTACTTATTAAGGTTACTTAAACCTGTTAGGATAAATATTATATAAAACTCACTCACAAACTGACATGAATCAGTGTACATTTTCTTTATTGTTGTCTGTCATAAGAGCGAGGAGCGCGGCTTGTGTATACATATGTATTGGTCTTGGAAATAGTAATGTACGCGTAGTGCAATGAGTGCCATATCTGACGTATAGATGGCAGTTGTTGTTTAAAAAAACACTATGCTCGAAAGAACAAACCTTATAAAGCTTAAGTTTAAAGCTTGAAGACACTGCACTGTTTAGTATTTGTTTGAGAGCCATCAATAGTGAACGCTCTCAGTGTATTTGTAAACATGGAAAAAATTGGTCGTCATTATGTGACATAACTACTTTCATTTGAAAGGTGTCAGTCCAACCAATATCAAAGCCAAGCAGAATCTACTCTGGTAGAGTCTGCTCCTACGTTTACAACAATAATATATTGGATAGCAGAGTTTAAATGAGGCCGTACGAGCTTCCAAGACGAACATCGCAGTGATTAACCAAATGAGGTGACCACGCCAGAAATGGTGAAGAACCCGCCAACTGAAAGTGCGCAAGCTAGCAGACATACTGGGCATTTCAAAATATGACTGAACATTTGGACATGAGAAAACTGTGCACAAGATGATTGCCGCATTTGCTCAAAATGGAATAAAAACTGCGTCGTGAGGTTACTTATTGCAGCATTTGAATGATGAAATCAAGAAAAAACGGCCGCATTTGGTGAAAAAGAAAGTGCTGTTTCATCAAGACAACATACCCATTCACACATCTGTGATGCACATTTGCTAGCAATGAAGAGGTGGAGTCGGCGGTTGATGTCTATTTTGATGAGCTGAACATCCCCGTGAAAAGTGTATCGAGCTTAAAGGAGACTATGTTGAGAAATAAAGATATTTTTTGCAATTATTTTGTGTTTTCTTAATCAGGTCGAGTACTTCTGAGAGAGAGAGAGAGAGAGAGAGAGAGAGAGAGAGAGAGAGAGAGAGAGAGAGAGCGACATTTATCTGTATTTGTTATGTACATAGATACGTTCATTACAGATGAGTTTGGATGTTACATCCTATTGGGGTGCCGTTAACTCTATTCAGATACTTTGTGAAAATGTCGCGCACGAATTCATCATTCTCATACGAATGAACAGAATTAAGAGTAAATAGGGTTGAAAAGAGAACCCAGCTACGGAATTATGAAGAACTCGCTAAAGCCCAACAAAGCCTCAAAATTTGGTCTCTCAAATTTTGTTGTTTTTCTATATTATCCACAGTTGAAAATTGTGGAACATAGTTTTATTTTATTTATTTGGAGTATGATTCTGGATTTATCTTCAGCGAAACTTAATTGTTATTCCACCCTTTGAATTTGTTAATTCTATTGAAAACACTTGTTTGAAGATTTATGTTTAGTTGTTCTCATTTAGTGTTATCAATTGTTAATTTACCTAAGTAAATATTTCTTTAATCCAACGCGCTTAACCTGAACATTAAATTTCATTTTATCCAGCTTTTGATTGGCACAACAATTTTTTATTCCATTACACAATTCTAGAGAATATTCGAGAAAATATGGTGGCACTGGTTATCAATTTCTCTCTCAGCGGCAGGATCGTCATACTATCTCGGATACACATGGCTCCCACGATGCAACTCAAATTAAACTAAGTCGTCCCCATCTAAAGTAAACTAATCAACAAATTTGTTCAACACTACATCATCAACGCGACTCGATAGAACTTCTTCAGAATTCAATAATTCATCTCACAAAATCTAAATATATTACAATATGTACATAAGGCATAATAATCCCATAAACAGAGAGGACCACACACTGTGGATATCATATCAACTTTATCATAATTCTCGCTCGATAAAAAATAAACCTTTAACAATAAATTCATATTAGAATAATATAAAAAAAAAAAAAATCTTCCATCTTCCACCGTCTCAAATTCCATTCAAAAAATATAAATAAAGATTTTAAATGTTTTTTTCTTCAATTTCATCCATTATAGCATTTATACGACATGTTCCAATTATGTTAATCAATTTTTGGGTATTGTGTGTCGACCTGTTTTTGTGTCTCTGGCTGCGTATTTTTTTTCGCTTCTGAAAAATTGAAAAATCTCAAAAATCATTAAATTTAATTAATGTCAAACTGAAATATTAAGGTCTCACTCAATTCTGGACAAAAAAAAAAATAAAAAATAAAAATTAGGCCCCTATTTGTTGTAAGATCGCGCGTTTTGACAATTCGATTTCTCTTGCTTTTGTGAAAGTGAAAAATTTTATGTATTGTCATAAAAAAGGACCTTTGTTTAGTTTTACCCCTGTGTACAAAAAATGGGGATAATAATTTGTAAAAAAAAATGAAATATTTTTTAAAGGATTGTAATCACAAAACTTAATGATTTTAATTAATGTGTTTCGTTTGCTGTAGGTAAATTTTTTGGCTCGGAATCGTTTGTGGGTTAATTAAAATTTATGATTAGGATATTTTATTTTTTATCTTGAAGGCGGGTATGTACGATGAGATTTTTGAATCGTTGACTCAGCTATACTGAAAATCAGCTACAAATACTGAAATTGTGACCTCCTCAATTTTAATATGCGGGCAGGGGATGTGACGGATTGTAATAAAATTGTTGTTATTTAGGTAACATGTTTATCGTAATTTATCATAAATTGTACATTTCCAAGAAATTGGAAATTACTTTTTCAGCAATCGTACCAAAACCATTCAAATATTTGCTAAGTGTTTTAAATAAATGTAGAGGTGAACGAAATCTTAATGTGTACTACGATCGCATGATCTATTATTTCGCGCCTCACGATCTACTAAATATTTTGAAACACATCAAATTCACAAATAATTTTGTGAGAAAAATCTTCATTCATACCTTTTCCGATATATATAGTGGTCTCATCACACAACCAATCAACTTGCACCTGAAAAGATCAATCAATTGAGAAAATCCATTAAGTCCCAAATAAATGATCGTGTAATTGGTAAAACCGTTAAGATAACGCACGAACTTCTCCTTATAATCTTTGGAATGGGTACCTTAATTATATTGTAAAATTCATATCGCAGGCGCCAATATTTACAAGTGACATGGACACGGACATTTACATCAGATACGTATCATTGATAAAAGGTAAAAGCATTTTTCTAATAATTTTTTGACAGTCACGATATTAATCTCTCTTTATCTCTCTGTAAACCAAAAAAAAAACACTTTCTATTTTTTTTTTTTTTGCGTGAGGTCCCTTTTTCAGTTTTGAGGATGGACCTCAAAATATTTTTTTTTTACACAGCATAATATTATAATTAAAGGTGTTAAAAACTGTTTTCTTGGTGTAATTTCATAATTCCGGAAATATTTTTTGTGTGCAGCCATATGTATAGACAATCGCATCGTCTGGAAACGCATTTTCGAAAGATCCATTATCTCGGTTGGAAACATAAATTAACCTCAAATTTTATTTACCGGGATAAAATCAGTTTGTAATTTTTAATGTATGTTGTGGAACAGACTATACATGTTCCATGCTGATTGTTGTCTCAATTTTGTGAAAAATTGTCAAACTCAATATTGATAAATGATATTCGGTGTATATATATGTAGATTAAGGATTTGTTGTGTAAAAATTTGCATTTTAACGAAATTTGCTATCAAGGTAAATATTTATAAACGGAATGGTTTACCCTAGTCGATTAGTTAATTTAAACTTAATGGTACACGCACACCACCTATACATAGCACGAACAAAACACATTGAGCCGTTGCTCTATTACCGGGCGATGAGATAGAAGAAAGAGTAAATAGGCAGATGGTTCTACATGATATACAACTATTTACATTTTTTTTTTTTTTTACGAAACAACCCCACATGCAGTCAACAGTTCAACGTATATCGCGCGTACATGTTAAACAATTTTTTTTTTATTTGATAACAAATACTGATCGATCGATCGATTCATCCACCCACAACATTGAATCAAATTCTTTTATACAATGCTGAACAACAAAAAATTGATTTCATAATCACATTCATAATTTATGTACAAGGCGCGCGCGCGAACATAAAAAATAATGTCGCGATTTTTTTTTTTATTACCCTGGAAATCAATATGTACAATGTGAAATAATGTGTGCGAGTACCTGGAAGATGGATGATTACAAATTTTTCGGTTGTAAATAATTTTTGTATATTTACATGCAAAATGACTGGTAAATTGCATACTTGGAGCTATCACAAATCAATTATTGTTACATCAATCATGCTGCCAATTGAATACCATTCGATATATTTTATATTGGCACACAGAGTAATATATTTGTATATACGCAGACGCAAATTGGGAGGTCTTAATTATTATAACGATCTTGTTTTGTCTGTATATACACGAATCGTCTGCTTTTAGAATTATCGTATGTTTCAATCTCTTTTTTGTTACATACGTACTCGAAATAGGATCAGGCCAAAAATACAATAATGTTCTATATAGACAGGAGATGAATATTGGTATCCAACAGTGGGGGAATTGGAATATATTTCAAATTCCGCTTAGTATTCATAACAATATTCCGTCTTGCTTGTTTATATAACATACAAATTACCGATGATGTTTATATGAGACATGAGTATGCATATTTGATCAGTGCGGCTGGTCGTGTGTGCATGGAATTATAGGAAGCAATAAATTATCTAATGACTTTGATTTTTTGGATTGGAATTTTTCAAGAATTTTATTTCGTTTTATTTTTTTTTTTTTTTTTGATTAAAATGAGGTTATGTGATTATTAGTGAAATTATGTAGACCACCAAGGTTGTATTAAGGAAAGGATGAAATCATCAACCATTATCTGCATTACCAAATTTGGAAGGATAAAGGATAGGATACTGCAAACCTCCTACAAGTTTCCAGGGTAAAACTTAAATTGAGCAATTGAAGCGTGCTACTGTGTCTGGGGCCTATTTTCCTTTGCGTGAAGTGTCAAATTTCCATAATGATGACGCCAGAATGGTTCTAGAATACTGGTGATCGCGAAGCCGATGAAAAAATGTCCTGGTGTAATCATTGTCGAATTGAGGAACCACCGGCTTAGATTTTAGTATTGAGAAAGAGTGAAGATTTTTTCCTACGTAAAATTTATAGAAACAGGTGCTTTACGTAAGTGTGTATACATGGATTTGACGACTACCTCCCACAAACCCGCTTCGTATTCCTCGACTTCCTGATAAAACTCATCTGATGATGCAAACCCTCTTATGATGCAAAATTCTGAGCATTGTTGTTACAAACGTTGGCTAGAATACCACGTCAGCTGATAAATCTCTTCAAACAGGCTATGAATGCGGATGTCGTCAAATCTGTGACTAAATCTAAATGAATTGCTTTCGTGGCAGTGAACAGCTATATACCCTCTGGTCATCTTTGCACCACACTCTCATTCCCCATGTTACCGTATTTAGCAAATATCGTCTAAGCTTAAGATTTGGATTCTCTCATAATAAAAACTGTTGGTATAGTTTATCTGCCATCACATATTTGAATTTTCTAAAACTTCTAAAACTCCCAGAGATTTAATTTGATAACTGGGAGAAGTGGCGGATAATATGATGAATAGCACAATAAATCTCCCTGTTGTACTTGTAGTAGCTGTTTCCTTATAAAACGTCTCCAATTGTATGTCCTCATCATTCGGTTCTGCACAGTACGACACTTTTTCCATTTCCCAAAATCTCTTAAGGGTTTCATTCGTTGTTTGCGTAATCTTGGTTCTTGAGATTTTCTGATATAATACCGGGTGATTTTTTTAACCTGATACACTCAAATCGGAAAATAAGCACTCTACGAAAAAAATGGTAAAGATCAAAATTTAATTATTCCGTGGGGGAAATACATTAGTATTAAAATTAGTACTCTCCCCCTCCTCCTTATAGGTGGGGCAGGGATACCTTTGAAACTAAAATATGAAGCCCAATTTTTTATTGCAAATTCGGATTCTACGGCTAAAAATACGTAGGATTTGACTTAAACATTTTTTTCGATTCATGATAGATGGCGCTGTAAATGACGATATTCAATTTCTCCTACTGAGAACCTAAGCAAACGATTCTGCATTACGTCTGCAATAAAAATACCACGGTTTCATTGTGAATATCGTCATAGTGAGGAAAATCGTCAATTACAGCGCCATCTATCATGAATCGAAAAAAATGTTTACGTCAAATCCTACGTATTTTTAGCCGTAGAATCCGAATTTGCAATAAAAAAAGGGCTTCATATTTTAGTTTCAAAGTTACCCTCTGCCCCACCTATAATGAGGAGGAGATGGATACTAATATTAACACTAATGTATGTATTTCCCCCACAAAATAATTAAATTTTGATCTTCACCATTTTTTTCGTAGAGTGCTTATTTTCCGATTTGAGTGTATCAGGTTAAAAAAATCACCCGATATCCAAAAATTTGAATTAATGAAGACATCAGCACTAATCAATAACTGGATTTTAGAATAACGACAGAACGTAGGGGCAGCTAATTCTAGTTGTTCAATAGCGGCTAACAGTTGTGTTGTTAAAACAATATTCGGTAGGGTGGCTAATTTTGACACTATGATGACATATGTTTTTATTGTTTCTCCTCCGGCAAATCTGGATTCAATTTCGACTGTAGCGAAATCTCTGCTAACATTCTATCTAAATGCAGTTGATTTGCCAATTCTTCGTCAATGATTGATACTTGTGAACCACTACCTAGCAAAGCACGACAATATACCTTTCGCCCAAACTGGCCTAAAATTTGCACTGTCGCAGTTGGTAAAATTGACTGAGTAATCGACACACATTTTACATTTTGCTTTAAACCAGCATCTCCATGCATGTGAAGTTTATCCTAAATTTTTCCTAAATAAAAAAAAAATGGCGTTTAGTTTTATTTTAGGAAAAACTTCACACATCTATATAGAGAAGTGAAGTTTATACTAAATCTTTCAAAATACAAAAAAATGCGAATGGATTAGTGAATTGCAAACATTTAGGCGATTTTAATTTATAATTAGGCCGCTCATAAAGTTCTAATGAATTATACACCCTCAAATATGGCCTGGATTGCACCAACCCACTATGATATATAACTAAGGTGTAATTTAAAGCAACCGTGTTTCCACAAATTCTAAACCACATAAACTTGGTATTTTACTTAGTATTAGGTAATGGTTATCAAACGATTCATGTAAAACCTTAAGGTCAGAATTAACCATAAAAATCACACATACGTGGAACATCTATCAATATAAGCTAAGGCTAAATAATCAGCAAATCCAGTACTGTTACCATTTAATTTAAGTTTAAAAATAGGATTAGTATACACTAGAAATAGCACAGGACCTAACACTGATCCTTGTGATACTCCAACTTCGACAACTCTTAAATCACTAAAAGTATCATTAATTCTGACTCCCATTTTTTTATTATCAAGGTAGGAAGCAAACCACTTGTTTGACATAATCCTAAAACCAATGTCAAACAGAATAGATAACAAAAGTATATGATTAACTCAATCGAAGGCCTTAGAAGCGTCAATAAATAAACCTGCACAAATATTAACATTCTTGAAATCGGTATGAATAACATCCAAAAATTCCAACATAGGTGATTCATTCTGATGAACTCTTAGTGTTTTACAGTGATTTAGGAATATGGTAACTCTATTTTTATTTGCCTTTTCGAGAACTATGAGAAGAACTGGTTAGATTGCAAGTGGTTTTTAGTTTCCCTTATCACTACGGCCATCTAACCACTCCATGCTCTAAGGAAAAATTGAAAATATGAGTAAGAGCAGGACCGACAAAATCAGCAACAGCTTTCAAAATTTAATTACTAATTACTTCGTTAATATGTTTGTTCCTCTTAACACCAACATTAATCTGGATGGCACATTTATTTAGCACTAGAACTACCGACCGATCAAAATGACCGGTTATACATTTATTGAATTCAATTTTTTGAATTATTATGTTAATATTTTTGTGGGAATCTGTGGTGAATTTTAATATGACAACAAAGTAATTATGTTAAAATTTATCATAAACTTCCAAAACAATATTAACATAATAATTAAAAAAATTGAATTCATTAAATGCACAATTTGTCATTTTCACGGGTTGGTATAGTTATAGTGTTAGACGAGATACTTTTTTTTTTGGTATAAAGAACATTTTTTAATGAATGACTTGACACGATCATTCATACTAGGAAACTCGTAATATTGTTTAAGTCGCTTGATTGTTCTTGAATATCCCTGATGTCTACCAAGAGGAGTAATATGGAATTCCTTTATAACTTCATTTATGTCTTCTTCGGTTTGGTGCATTGTTTTTCGGGATATAATTTCCAGAATGAGCTTTACCAGCTCATTCTACAAACGGTAACGAACTACCAAAAATGGAACTATTGGGAGTTTGTGTTATAGTATCCTCAGATATATCACCAGCATTTCGTTTCGATTGTGCTCTGGTTACAGCTGCAATTATTTTAGCGGATTCAGATATGTTGAGCCATTCACAATTTTTTAAACGACTAAGTGCATGATTAAAATTCTTTGGTTTATATTCTAAGTCGCCATCGAATTAAACCGAGAAGAAGCTTTCGGGTTTGTTTTCAGCCAGATTAAAGGACGATGATAAGTCGTTGAGTAGCCCAAACTAGATCCTTTTCCACGGTATGGTGGTTTCGTTCCGCATCGTTTAGCAATCTACTCGCAAATGAGATTGGTAGATCTTTTCCTTCGACATCTTGTGATAGAATCGCACCGGTTGCGTAATCATTCGCGTCTTTAGTTAGAATGAAGATGTCATTGAAATTAGGACGTTACAGTATAGGAGATGAAGTAACTACTCAATGAGCATTCCATTCAAATTATACATTTTTCGGTAATAATCGACTTGAAGGTTCGGAGATCTTGGAATAATCATCAAGATATACAAAACATATTAAACCATTTAATCCCAATTGGAGCCTTCCTTCAGACCAAATGGCATTCGCAAAAAATGATAACGACCGGCTTGGGTACTAAACGCTGTCTTTTCTTTATCATCAGCGTGCAGTTTAATTTAATGATACCCATTTGAAAAATCGAGTGTTGTGAAATACATTGCTTTGCCCAGTTGGTCTAATATCTCTGTTATGTTCGGAAAAGGGAAAAATTGATCACTAGTAATGTTGTTTAATCTGTGAAATCCTACAACTAAACGCCATTTTCGTTCATCAGCTGAAGATTTCTTGGGAACGATCAATAAAGGAAAGTTCCAAGGACTGTTAATTGGTTCGATAATTTTTTCGTTTAGCAGCTTATCAACTTGTTTATTAACCTCGTCTTAGGGTGATTCGGAGAAACGATATTATTTGACGTGAACAGGTTGCGAATTTTGAAATCTTGGAATCTAATGACAAAAAGCGTTTGTTGTAGTCAGTCATTGAATATGGAAGATTTTTCTTTGTCGTTCAAGTGACTGAGATTTAGATTTTCAGTAAGCTTGGTCAATCATGCTTCTATGTTTGGATTCCATTTCCGATATTTAGTATTATAAATTATATTGCTAAAAGCTCAGTTTTATTTTACCGATATAACCTGGATAATCGTTGGTATTCACTAGTCAGTAGATCAATTAGGCTCACATCTTATCACCCAGTAAAGGAATCCGATTAACAATACCTATAAATGCGTTTAGTATTACGTCAAATTTCCTCAACGGAAAATATGGTGTGTGGTTCCTATCCGTATAGTATATTGATCTCTATTTGGGTATATGAAATCCAAGCCAAAATTCTAAAAATTGGTCAGTAGTTAAATTGGGCCTACATCTTATCAACCAATAAAAGAATCAGTTGAGTAACACCTATAAATGCGTTTAGTACTACGTCAAGTTCAACACCCCTACCAAATATACGGAGTATTTTGCAAAAAATGCACATTTCAATACGCAAAATCCATGATAAAATTCTACAAATCGCTGATAAGTTGGCTGATATATACATCTTACTACCCCATTAGGGAAACCGATGAGAACGACCTATAACCCTGTTTAGTATTACGTCAAGTTCGACACCCCTTCTCAATATGGAATTAGCATACTTAAAATCGTATTTCGACATTTTAAGTTATAATTTTGTAAATATGTAATTTGTATCCAATATATTTACATAAATCACATTTTATTCCTTAATTATACGTTTATTAATTTACTTTAATTTTAAAAACATTATTAAAAATATTTATAAATTCAATTCTTTATGCAATCGCCTAAATGAATGCATTTTACTAATACAATCATATTTTTTAGTTGGTGTTGTTGTTTTAGGAAAAGTTTAGGATAAAATTCACAGCGGTGCATCTCCCTGCTTGATGACCTGTGCTCATGCAATTGAAACACAGACGTTTTGTTGCAACCAAATTTCTTCTTTCATCACAACTTAATTTTGGAAACTCCTCACTATTAGAAATATGATGACTGCTTAAACTGAATGGACATTGCCTTTGGTCCGTTTGGTTAGAAAGTCTATACAAATTCTTGTACTTTAGGATAACCGCTTTCATTAAAAAATATCCAAGCACGCTCCGTTTCTATGTCACATTTTTCTAGAAGTATACAAGCAGTCACTTTGTTGTGCAATTTTGAAATATTGCCTTTAATATTTGAATGACCCTGAAATTACTTTATAAGGTGACAATTTGCTGCTTTTTGTTATAACTCTGGACTAATTTTTCCCAGTTAGGAAGGAACTTGATGATTTCTTTACCCATTGTGATGAAATTCAGGATGCATAATGGATATGGGATTCTAAAATGAATTTTAGATTTGCCCGTTTCTCAACCGATTATGATAAAATTAAAAAGGCCAATTAGGAAGGAATTCGGTAGTTTCTATCACCGATTTCACGTTGTATTTATCTAATTTCATCGCTATATTCCAGAACTTCATCATAATCGGCAGTTAATAAACAGCCAAGTTACTTTCTAACTGGTTATATTCGAACACTTCTTCTAGATACCATTTTTAATCAGTTAAAAAACTGCCTTTTTTGTATGTGCCTTTTACGATCGATCATTCATGTCAAAGAATTGAATCACACAGCTCCATATATATAAATTATATAGAACCCGCACAAATCTAATTATTTATAATAATACGTTTCATTAATTTTTGATCATCAAAAATTTTTTTGTTTAAATTTTATGGAGTTCCCAAGAAGCGCAAAAGTAGTTATACGAATACCGCACGATCACCGTCATTAAAATATAATTTGTTCATTTAAAAGAGCCCAACAATTGATCATTTAACGTTATTTATAAATGATAAAAATTTCAATTTTGGGTGCATGTATATACACGAAAGGTGATGTTCATATGCAGTTATTTCGATATTTTGAATTAATTAACTTTTCATAACATAATTTCGACGTGCGATCGCTATACGTGTTAGTTAACCCCATAATTTGTTCTGACGACGATCATATATCTGTAGATCTATATAAGCGCGAACCCAAAAATACCCAAATATATATGATTAAATCAATAAATTTCAGGAAGTTGTGTTTGTGTATAAATTACGATCGATTGATCAGCATCGATCTTCTTATTACAATATAAAAAATAAAATGCAGTTTCTGAGATGCGCGCTATCGAATTACTATTATTTAATGTGATCATTATTTTGTATTTCGTAAATTAGTAGGGTTCAATAGCTTTTTGCGTCGCATAAAAAAATTGTCCAATTACGTATCGCACGTTGGGGAGCACGCCAATTCTTATACAACGCAGCAACAACAAGAAAACCTATAAAAATGCGAAATTTTCACAAGAATTTTACTTTTATTTTAATTTATTAAAGGTATACATACAAAATTGGCAATTATCCACGAAAATTCATTTAACCGCGGTGCTTGGCTTTATTGTTTCATTTCTGTGTAAATTGCATATTGTTGATTATTTTGAAATATTTAGAGTGTTGTGCAGTTAGTAAGTACTCGCCAATAATTTTAATACACGGACAACCAACAAATATGTGGGACTGCACTACCTGTGTACATAAGCGTATAAATTATAACGATATGTAGTTAAACAAGAATTTTTTTTTGTACCGACACATTTGCATAAATCTACTTGAATTTAAAGAATTTTTTTTATTTTTATTTTAGGGAACGAAGATAATTTTCTTATGTAAACACAAATTCATCTTGTGTGTAGAGATAAGTTACTGTAAACCGTAAAAACCGAAAGGTGTCTCAATTTGTACTTTTTTATTTCAACGGCGGTAAAAAATATGGTGATATCTATATAAGGTCAATGGGAGAGATGATTTCGTTAATTGGTCGTAAATAGTTTCTTTGCCATACAATTTTTCATTTTGGGTACTTTGTAAATACATTTGGTGGAGTGTAACTTATAGCAACAATCTCAGCATGCAAATCGTCGAATGGAACACAAACACATTCTGGAAAAGAAATATCCCGGTAATACTAGAGCAAATCACTTCTAGTTATATGAAATTTAGGTACCAATACTAAAATTTGTGTTTAGTCTAATGCGACTAAATAAAAATTTAAATCATTCTGGGAGTGCTGAGAATGGCGCTAAAATTATTTATGTTAGCATAGTACCTAAATTTATATAATTAAAAGTGATTAGCAAATTTTTTGCAAAATCCGGACAGATTTAAGCAAAGTATTGTTCTCTATCCATCAGAACTGAAAAAAAGCAAAATGTCCAGACTAAATATAAGTTTAAAACATTCTTAATTTTAGCAACATTTTTGATCGTTAATATTTTCTTTGCCACGAAATGAAACATATCGTTCACCCTGTATTTTACTGGGTAGGTCTATATTTCTTCCACAATCAATCCCAGAACCAGCAACTAATTTCCCCCACAAATTATGGTTTATAATGAAACCAAATAGTTCTTCAACGGTTTTTGACCTATATCTCGATTATCGAACACTTGAATTTACGTAACCATGATCTTTGGTATTCAGACTTCCTCAACTGTGGGAGCTACTCTCTGATTATCGTCCATATTTGTTTGACTTCTTGTGGTAATTCATCATCTCAAACTATCGAAATCAGCCAAAGTGTCTGAAATAATATTTTTATTTTAATGATTAGTGGAAATCGCCATCCTAATGGATCGAAGATTTGACTGCTCTCTGAGAGTAATGTTCTCTTAGTAAAAATTGACTCCACTGCAGTCCGAATACCTTCACCATTTTCTAATCTTGAATAAAATCTTTGATAGAATCAGCTCTGTGGTGTCCTAAGTGCTTTTACTGAATGCTGCAGATGCCAGCATTGACATATCGGTGAATATCTGCTACCTAGTTCAAAACTCGTGTAGGTAAATAAGGAGCTGCTGCAGTACCATAAGTGAATGTTGTCAGCTTAAAATACTTCATTGGCTCCTTATTACTCGTTCTCCAAGCTATAACTTCAAAGCTAGACCCGTTGAAATTTTCGCGAAGGCGTCAAAGACTACACGTAATTTCGATGATTTCAAGATGGTGTGGTAAGTGGTTAAAGCTCTGCACAAAATTACCGAATTCCCAAGTTCTTCTATATTTTTTTAAAAAAGTACGTTTACCAAGAATCGCTTTTCACATTCCTCTCCTTCAACAGTCTATATTTTTACATTTGAAATTGATTAAATTTCCCAAAAAAGTTTCAACATGTCTTTGACACTGTTTTGTTCATCGTCAATGTGCGGTATATTACACGACATTGTATCGTATGAAATTTATTCGCCTTCTGTTTCGCCACCTAGGACCCAACCTATATTTCAATGGCGACTATTTTGATCTAGTATATAATTCATCCATCAAGTAACGCGTTAAATACATGCTGTACATCTAGAATAATATCAATATCTTGAGGTTTTTTGAAATAAAGATCAGCTAAAAGTACATAAAAATTGCATAATTTCGTATTGAATGAATGAGCAGGTAATTTTGACCAGAGTCTACTTGAATTCGGTTTTGTCTGTTATTTCGAGCTCTTAAAGTAAGAGTTACTATTTGCTTTGTGACCTGACTAGTTCAGGACGCATGCGGCGTTCATGTTCAAATCTGTTTTGGCCAACCACTTTTACTAATGCTGTTGGGAGAATACAGCTTGCATAATATATATATTTGCATGAGCGGCCATTGTGCTTCATTTCTCTACAGCTGATGCTGATGCACTAATAGGATTCTTGGACACCTTCCTGATAATAGAAGCGTGTGATGTTTCTTCCCACAAATTTGGAATCTTGATTGTTACACTCCAACAAAGTGGCAAAGTTGGGCACATATTCGCTTCGATTTAAATTTTTTAAGCGTTTAGTGGTTTTGCCTCTTAGTTACTCTTAGGCATCCGAACGGTTTAACAAAAATCTGAAAAACCCCTTTTAGAGTTGGTAGATTTTCTCCACAGGATTTTTGTGCCCATAATGGATGAGATTCAACGTCCAACTTTTATTTCAATCGGCTAACTTCATCGGCTATGTCTAGTAACTTCCTAATAACTCTATTGCTTGGCTGGGTGGTCTTGGCGTCTGGTGAAGGGGGGAACAAGCTGCGTAGTAACTACCAGCTCCGTAACCTTCAGCAGGGTGAGCTCCGGCAGGCTGTTCTGGTCATGTTTTAGGCAGTCCTGCCTGGGGCTCGCGATCGCGTGAAGGGTAACCTAATCGTGGTTCGCAAGTGTACATACTACCTCCCCGTGGTTACCTCCGGTAACGGTTGTTTTGTTTACCAGAACAACAGGCTAAAGTACAACGCTAAAGGAAGAAATAACCTTGATAAAAAAACCCAAATCCAAGGTGAGACACGTGCGCCGAGGGATGAATGATCATGGGTTAGTTGATCTCTAGCACGGAACTCCGGATACCTGGCGACCTCCGGTTTCAATTTAGCCTTACCACAGTAAAAAGCGCTGCTGTGGTGGACCTTCCTTCCTCAAACAAGATTTAATGTATGGACAGAAATCAAATAAAAAACTATGAGGGCGGTGCTCCTCTAAACGGACCAGTCTCGGTAGATGACAAGGACCTACAAGGCCCTGCTACCGAAATAACTTTTCAGATAACGAGAGCAACTGCTCTAGCATGGACACCGTAGTTGGCTCACCGACTCATAGCACTCATTTGCCAGTACAAGTTGAGACCCAATCAACATCAACAACAACAGAGGTTAGAGAGAATCTCGCGGGCCTTGAGCTTGAAAACAAAAAAAGGACACACCTTAGCGGTGCCGCAAAGAAGCGCCTGGCCCACTTAAAACAGTCAGGTGTGCCTCACGATGTCGCCGTTGAACAGTGCCGAACAAAAATAAAGGACAGAGATCCTAATGATCCTAATAGAACCAATAAGCGGAGCCGGTCAAACGGATCTACCCCTAAAGGTCAAACACCAAAACAGGAGAGGAGGTCCAGCCCCTCACCAGAGGAAACGGGAGTCGTCCCCCAGGTTGTGGCGAGTGTGAATCGTAGAGATACGACCGTACCCAGCTACAGCGAAACAGTCAAATCTATCAGGTTGGAAATCATCGACCAAGGCTTCCCGAATGTCAAGCTGGGTATCGCCCAGATCTTGCAAATTCAGGATGCCATCATGGAAACGGTGACAGATTTGCCGCTAGACGGAGTCAGCCCCAACTTTCTGGGCTGCCATACTAGGAACGGATGGCTAGCTGTCAACTGTGCGGACGAGGACACGGCGGTGTGGCTTACAGCCGTCATACCCAAATTAAAACTATGGGAGGGGGCAACCATCAAAGTGGTCAAGGAAGACGAGCTTCCTCGCCCCAAGATCTTCTTCGTATACTTGCCACGTTGCGGCAAGGAGACGGATGAAAAGATACTACGCCGATTGGCAATTCAAAATAAAGAATTGAGAGGAGCGGACTGGAGGGTTGTGGCGAGGAAGGAGCGGGAGGGCGACCTCCTCCAGGTGACCATGTCCGTTTCTCACAAAACAACGGAGATCCTCAAAAGCTCCAACTATAGAGTAAATTGGATGTTCGGCGCCGTACACTTTCGCCCTAAGAAGGAAAAACGAGGGATGGGTATACCACAAAGGAGGTCGAGCAGAGGGGACCGGAACCACCAAAGATGGCAGCGGCAAAAGACGTGGTACGCGCTAGAGATACCTCAGAGCATGGCGGGACAAATAGGCCTAGCACATCAGGTGTGGCAAGGCCAATACCGAGCCAAGGTAAAAAGGGGAAAAGCCACGGCTTAAGCCCAAGGGGCAGGGTGGCACAATCACACCCTAAAAAGGGAGAACAAGGCTTTTCAGAGCCCAAGGATAAGGTATAGTAAGATGGTGCATGGTTCAACACACCACACATCCGTGAGATTTGTGCAGATAAATCTCCATAGATCCAAGGCGGCCACTTGTAATCTAAGCCGCCTTTTCTTAATAAAGAACTGGGACATAGCGCTCATTCAGGAGCCGTGGGCCCACAATGGAAAAATCAAAGGTTTGCCGAGTAAAACAGGTAACCTAATTTACAACTCGGAAGAGGATAGGCCGAGGACAGCAATTCTCTGTCGCTCGACACTTAACATATTCTCCATTAATGAATTTATTTCCAGGGACATAACAGCGATCTCGATAGAGACGCTTCTACCCAAAGGAGGCCAAAGCACGCTCAACTGTGCCTCGGCATATTTGCCCGGGGACGAAAACGACCCACCTCCAGAACCGGTACAGAGATTCGTTAATTATTGCACGACTCATCACCAAAAATTCATCATCGGCTGCGATGCAAATTCACACCACACAGTCTGGGGAAGCAGCGACACCATCATCAGAGGTGAGCAACTTTTTGAATTTTGTCTAACAAATAATATTATCATTAATAATAAAGGGAACAACGCGACCTTTGTGAATGCAGTCAGGAAGGAGGTGCTAGATCTTACCCTGTCTGACATGGGTACAATTCTGGATTGGCATGTATCAAAGGAAGCATCCTTCTCGGATCACATGTATATCAGATTTGATATTAAAACCCCTTCAAAAAACGAGTCGGTGGTAAGAATACCAAAACGTACTAATTGGCCAGTCTACAATGAAAGACTTTGTGATAACTTAACCCGTCTACGTAATAGTATCCTACAGAAATTGGATTTTAACGAGGAAATAATTCAACTATCAGACGTGATGGTTAAAACTAGACTGCCGGAGGAATTTCACGATAGAGATACCCGACAGAGAACAAGCGGGGAGTATCATCTCCTCCTTACCCCGTCACGCCTCCATTTGGTACACTGACGGTTCGAAATCAGGGGTGGGTACAGGTGCGGGTATAATCGGGCCGGGTCTCGAACTCTGTATCCCATTGGGTAAAACCCTCATAGTTTTCCAAGCAGAGATTTTTGCGATCGAGGTATGTGTGCTTCGATGTCTCACAAAAAAATATAGGAAAACCGAGATTTACGTGATCTCGGAGAGCATCTGTCTTCTACTCAAAGATTATCTGGAGTTGATATCGCAACCTTCTAGAACTCAGCAGGGAGAATAAAGTAACCCTTTTGTGGTCCCCTGGCCATTCTGATATACAGGGAAACGAGGCGGCAGACCGCTGTGCAAAGGAGGCAGCGGAGTGCTCTTTCCTTGGCTCCGAGCCTAGTATTGATTACTCCAAGAACCATCTGGCAAATGGCATAAGGAATTGGGAACTGAGACAAATGAAGATATACTGCGAGTCCTCCACTGGAATGATACAGACCAAGAAACTACTAAGCTATGATATTAGACGTCTAGATCAGGCAACCAAGATGGACAGACAGTCTTGAAGTCCCTCATTTGGTATTTAACAGGACATGTCCCTTTTAATGGACATCTGGAGAAAATCGGAAAGTCCTCTACAGACCGTTGTAGATTCTGCAACCTGGAAAGGGACACATCCGAACATCTACTATTTACGTGTGATGCTATAATCCATAAAAGACTTAAATTCCTCCATGCATACACAATACAGTGGCCTAACGCCGGCCCGTTGGATATGCATGAGATGGTTGCGTTTATCAAGGACTTGAACCTCCATTTTATCTAAAACCATCTGGGAATGCAGAATAGACCTTAATGGTCGCGGTGCACAGGGTTAGTAACAACTCACCCCACTATAAAAAAAAAAAAAAAAAAAAAAATGCTTGGCTGATGAATAACCGGCTGATGTAAGAAGCTTCTGATAAATCCCTTAATAGTGTGTTTCTTCCTATCATATCTATCACACAACTTACGAAACACCTCGAAATATTTTGATTTGGTAATGGAAATGTGTTTTAATAAATTGTACATATTACAGTTCAAGAATCCCTTCAAGTACTGGAACTTCTATACTGGTGACAAATTTTTATTTTCGTGAATGATTTTTATGTAGAAATAATGAAATGATTGCCTTTCTGTATTTTGGCCAGAAAATGGTTCGACATTTATCTTTGGCAATCGTACGTCGACTGGATGCATTATGGTAGTAATGATACTGATATTGCCTGCTTGTAAAGTTTCATCCACATTTTGTGCATTATACTCCCGTATATATCGATTAAGCCGTGACTTCATAACGTATGTAGTATTGTCTAAAAAAATCGATTATGTCCCTATCATGAACCGGATCCAAATCAAAAACTGAGTTCTGCACATCCTCGAACTGTTTTAATAACACCTTCGCACGGGCAAGTTTAAGCTGGGACCCATCGATGCCCTTTTTATCGACTGCAGCCGCCACATAATTATGTGGTTTACTCATTTGACCCTTCATTGAATCACGTGTGCTTTTCATCAATTTAAATGCCCGATAATATTCTAACATAACGTCTTTTTTTTTAAGTTTAGTGCTTTCCTCTGTAATTTCCTAGAATGTCAGATTTTAATTTTTATGATTTTCACGTATCATATGAAATGATGTTGGGCTAGGATTTCATTGTAATTTTAGTATGGGGATGAAAGTCTGGACTAGCTTAACATATAAATGTTTTAGGTACGGAGATTGGGTAATTATCGTACGCAAGGTGCACATTTATTAAAGTCGAATTACTCTGCAAATCTACTGTGCTTAAAGCATTTCGTAAAAAATAAGTATCCCACGTTTGTATTGTATATAACTGGAGAGTGCAGACTTAAATCAGCAATATTCCATCGACGAATTTTAATTTTGTTTTACTTTTCCAACAGCAGCTATCAATCAAAATCCACGACACTGTACCTCTATTCAGTAATTCACACTATATAAAGTACATGAAGACCGATTACCGGCTGTAATAATTCATCTTGTGATAAAAACAACATCAGCTTCTGTGAATTTTCTTATACAATTCTTGCGAATATTTTGATAAGAAATCTGTTATAAAAATATTGAAAATTGAAAGAAATCGTCATTTGAATACAAATTATGGATAATTTTTGGATAATCCATCCTTAAGGTATGTAAATCACACATCTTAAATGAAAATCTTCAGACAATAACAACAAATTTACAAAAAAATCACAAAATGTGTATGTCGACAAAAAAATAAAAAATTAAACTTAATCGGTTTGTAATCTATCTATCTTTAAGGCGAGTTAATGTTGTATATGGGTCCTCTTAAGATCCGAGATAAGAAGAAGAGGAAGAATATATTGTTTTGTTATGTTTTTTTTTTACGGACTTTGGCTACGTATTTTGTTGATTTCCAGTCGATACATTTTTTGGTTGCATTGCACTGTATTAATATGTGAAGTGTGTCCTTTCATGTCCTTCCAGTCAATTTACGAACGACGATACCAAACAAAAAAACGAGCAAAATTAATATTTGTTGTCTTTATGGATTAAAAAAAAAAAAAAAATAAAGATTTGATCTCTTTAAGAAGTTGCTGTTATTGTTTCGTTATTTTTTTTGTTTTGTTTTTGGTAGGCTGGACCGTAAACATTTTCCGTTTTGTTGTCGTTTAAAGATGTTTTGACAAATATTATTCACAATGTAGGTTTTAAGCAGAAATTTAAGTCAACCACAACAAGACGGAATAAAGGATTAGTAAATTGATATTTTTGTGGACAGATGATTCTCGTGGTAAATACACAACATGAGTGTAGTGCACTTAAGAGATTAGCAACTAAAACGATTTGTGTGTTTGCAATATTTATGTTTCCGACTTTTAACCATCAGCAAAACATTGTGTTTCTTCACGATATGAAGCAGCATATCGTAAGGTTTCAATAGAGCAGCTTAACCTATTCTGCTATTACTTTATTCGCAATTAAACCTTATTGAGAAACAAATCTTAAGAAAAATGTTAAGCAATTTCCTTTATGTTTGGGTATTCCGTTCTGGCTGTAATAGTGATAGTTTGAAACGGCTTCAGATATGATTTACCGCATCCATGATCTTTTTATACAGAGGATGCCCTTTAATTACAGAACCCAAAGACCACTTTTGTGCATTTAACCGAAAATAAATTAGGCATGTGAGTTTGCACGTGCAAGTATCTTGGGCTGCATAAGTGCCATAAGTGCGAGAAGACAACATTTTAATATGTGTTAAGTAACCTGTCACAATGGCATAAAAGGTTAAAATTGATTTTGCTGAACATTTTTCATTTTGATTATTTGGGCTAACGAACCGAACACCCACCTGGCTGCATTCTACAGAATTCAGAACGAAAAATACCGAATGGCACCCATTATGTCTGTTCTACAAATATTTTTAAGCCCGAACACTCGGTGGAGCTTTCTGAACTTGTACCGGAACTACTCAGGCCAATACGCGCGTTAAGATGTACAGTTCACACGTACATCTTAACTTTGATTTTGAATTTGACTTTGACTTACTAAGACTAAGACTAAGACTAAGACTAAGACTAAGACTAAGACTAAGACTAAGACTAAGACTAAGACTAAGACTAAGACTAAGACTAAGACTAAGACTAAGACTAAGACTAAGACTAAGACTAAGACTAAGACTAAGACTAAGACTAAGACTAAGACTAAGACTAAGACTAAGACTAAGACTAAGACTAAGACTAAGACTAAGACAAAGACTAAGACTAAGACTAAGACTAAGACTAAGACTAAGACTAAGACTAAGACTAAGACTAAGACTAAGACTAAGACTAAGACTAAGACTAAGACTAAGACTAAGACTAAGACTAAGACTAAGACTAAGACTAAGACTAAGACTAAGACTAAGACTAAGACTAAGACTAAGACTAAGACTAAGACTAAGACTAAGACTAAGACTAAGACTAAGACTAAGACTAAGACTAAGACTAAGACTAAGACTAAGACTAAGACTAAGACTAAGACTAAGACTAAGACTAAGACTAAGACTAAGACTAAGACTAAGACTAAGACTAAGACTAAGACTAAGACTAAGACTAAGACTAAGACTAAGACTAAGACTAAGACTAAGACTAAGACTAAGACTAAGACTAAGACTAAGACTAAGACTAAGACTAAGACTAAGACTAAGACTAAGACTAAGACTAAGACTAAGACTAAGACTAAGACTAAGACTAAGACTAAGACTAAGACTAAGACTAAGACTAAGACTAAGACTAAGACTAAGACTAAGACTAAGACTAAGACTAAGACTAATACTAATACTAAGACTAAGACTAAGACTAAGACTAAGACTAAGACTAAGACTAAGACTAAGACTAAGACTAAGACTAAGACTAAGACTAAGACTAAGACTAAGACTAAGACTAAGACTAAGACTAAGACTAAGACTAAGACTAAGACTAAGACTAAGACTAAGACTAAGACTAAGACTAAGACTAAGACTAAGACTAAGACTAAGACTAAGACTTTGACTTTGACTTTGACTTTGACTTTGACTTTGACTTTGACTTTGACTTTGACTTTGACTTTAACTTTAACTTTAACTTTGACTTTGACTTTGACTTTGACTTTGACTTTGACTTTGACTTTGACTTTGACTTTGACTTTGACTTTGACTTTGACTTTGACTTTGACTTTGACTTTGACTTTGACTTTGACTTTGACTTTGACTTTGACTTTGACTTTGACTTTGACTTTGACTTTGACTTTGACTTTGACTTTGACTTTGACTTTGACTTTGACTTTGACTTTGACTTTGACTTTGACTTTGACTTTGACTTTGACTTTGACTTTGACTTTGACTTTGACTTTGACTTTGACTTTGACTTTGACTTTGACTTTGACTTTGACTTTGACTTTGACTTTGACTTTGACTTTGACTTTGACTTTGACTTTGACTTTGACTTTGACTTTGACTTTGACGTGGATTTTGACTTTGACTTTGACGTGGACTTTGACGTGGACTTTGACTTTGACTTTAACTTTTACTTTGACGTTGACTTTGACTTTGACTTTGATTTTGACGTGGACTTTGAGTTTGACTTTGATTTTGATTTTGGTTTTTAGTTTTTTGACCTTGACTTTGACTTTGTTTTTGAATTTGACTTTATTTTTGACTTTGACTTTGACTTTAACTTTGACTTTGATTTTATCTTTGATTTGATTTTGACTTTGACTTTTATTTATACTTTGATTTTGACGTTGCTTTTGACTTTGTCTGGTGTTGACTTGAGCTGGTGTTGTATTCTTCGAAACCTCCTTAATTTGCCCTGTGGCTTTATTATAATGCCACCACTGTACGAAAACAAAAGAAAATCATTATGACATTTTTTGTTAGTTTTTAAATTTCCACCAACCTCATTTAGGATAATGGTTTAACATGCGGTGTCAGTCAAATGCGTTAAATTAAGCTTAGTTGTTTGATGACCGATCACTTCTCGAAATTTGGAACACCCTGTACATCCAAATTCACATAATATAAGATCTATAACCGACTGATCTTTTAAATTGTTTAAGTTATTTCAATACATTTTTGAAAATGTATGATTTTTTAATACAATTTTTTAGGAGGGCCATAAATTATGCACGCGCAGCCTAAATTAGAATCGTGTTAAAAATGAAATCGCGAAAAAATTTGTGCAAAATCGCGTGATATTTGTTTTGATATGATTGCGCGCTTATATACATACTACCAGCTAACAATTATTAATTTTCTTAATTAAAACAGAAAAAAAAAAATATTTTATCGTTTAATTAGGCGAGAGCGCGAGAATCTCTAAAATTTGTAATTTGGAGCCGCACAAATACCAATTATTATTATTATTTATGTATGATAATATGGTGGCTATATGTAAATTTTATTTTCGAAATAAATAAGCGAAATGGGTTTTGATAAGTGGTTTGTTGCGAGGTGCGTCGCGACTATGTCAGTGAATTAAATTAAAAGCAAATTATCGCAATCGTATAATGTATCTTGATATGGTAATTAATTTATATTTAATTTTAATTGCATTATAAAATTTTATAGATTTACGTCGTGATTTGTTTAAGTAATGCATTCAAGTTATTTGGTTGCATGGATATACAGCTTCTGATTTTCAAAATGCAAAGACGTGGGACATCCTTTCCTAATATATTTGAGTCTAGTAGTCGATCCTATACAAATGATTCAGCGATTTCCGGATATTTAGGTATACCCTTACAATCCACAAACAAATATTTACAAAACGCTTCGGCCTATATTGGTCATTGAACTCTTTTTTTGTAAAAGACGTGTTATCATTTTATCTTGATATTTCGTTTTTAACCGTAAAATGTATATCTTTACAATACATATTTGGTTGAATGTGTTGCGCTACATGTACCCAAAAAAATCGAAAATGCCACAAAAAAAAAAATCTACATACATCTGCGTGATTACAATCGATCGTTTCGATTTTGTTGTTGTTGTTGTATTATTTATAACACTTCCGAGAATGTTTGTTGCCATAAGAATTAATAAAAACTGTGTTGTGATCTTATCAATTTTATCATCGACGAACTCTTTAATTATTTACACAAAAATGAAAAAAAAAAAAAAATAGTTTTGTATATTTGTATAAGAGCGTGGGTGGTTGATATAAGTTCTTAGGTGTGTTGTGATCGTGATTAAGTTTTATTTTTGTGTGTGTGTGTATGTGATTCAATTTAGTTTTATTGATTTTTACAATCGATGATTGTCAATAAGACTTTAAAAATAATTTGTTTTATTTAAAACTTTTGATTTTTTTTTTTTTTTTTTTTTTTTGATGTAATAAAACTTTTTATTTATTTATTAAGTTTTACAAAAATATGTAAATAAAACCGAAATAAATTTGTAACACTATGCTTAACAATATTGTACAGTTGGCTGAAGAAAATCCCTACTATATAATGGGAGATAAAAGATTTTAATCAGGAATAACATCGCGGGTATTATTTAGAATACAATTAATTGTTATAAGCCTGAGGTTTAAATATAAGAAGGCCGCATGAAATGTGCTTGATATGTCACAAATGTTTGCTTACATAGTTTTAACCGGCAGACAGCTGGGTTTTTTCTGTTTGGAGTTAAGCTTACGCACGCACCCGGCACTTGTAGTACCTACATATATCAAGATTGATTACAATTAGATATTTGAGATTAACTTTAATAATTTTCCTTGTTCGTAAGAAATATTGAAGAGTTTGAATAGAATGTGTTTCATTTTGATGAGAGTTTGACCGGAATTTGAATTTACTTAGCATACTTTTGCGATAGTCCACTTGACTATTTAGTAGCTCTCACTTTCTTGGAATTTTAAGAAATGTTTTCAAATAATTTACTCACGCTAAAGTTAGTTAAATGTCAAATATTTACCAAGTAAATTGATTTTATGGGCTTTCGCGACAATCGGCACGGTATTCGATCAAATAAGAAAATGTTGTTGCATTGAGTATTCGGCCCCAAAGAATATGATAGAAACACAAAGATGTTTTTGGGTCTGATTTCATATTTTAGGAAATTTGCTAAAGACTTTTGTCACAAAGCTAATAAAAAAAGATTTTGAAAAAGGCCAGATAGACTAACCGACTCCTAAACGCTAAACTTACAGTAGAACCAATTATAACAATTTTTCCTGCTAACGACGAGACGCAACTACATTGCGATGCCATATTGATGGATTCGTAGGAAATGTAGATTTTTAGTGTTCGATTTTTGTTATATTACGCATTTTTTCCTATTGTATACTCGTTCAATTCTTATACCAATAAAGAATAAATTATCTAAACGTAAATTCGACCGCAGTCTTAATAAGGAATTGCTCAACCCTAGAATTGATCGTTGGGTATTAGAGCTACAAGAATTCGATTGCACAGTGGCTTACTGATGAAATGCTCACATGCAACATGTAGATGGTTTAAGCATAGTTGAACCGACACTAGTTCTTAATTTAATTTTTTTAGAGTTATTGAGGTAAATCATTTTTGGATTGATTCCAATTTGTTAATGCATACATCATGTTAAAAGACACAGTCACAGCATACTCGAAATATGATCTGACTAGAGCAACAAATAAATTAACATATGGGAAAAAGTCATGGAACTCCTTTGCCAGTCGAATAATGAAACCTAATATAGAATTAGCCTATGTCCTAATCCAGTGATTGAATATAACTCTACTGAGCTGATTACTATGTTCAAATGATAGTTAAAAAAACAGGGTTTAACATTCTATAAGTTATTAATTTCAGTTTGCAATTTATTAACATCAAGATTAGTAAAAACTGCTGTCATCTTCCTTAAACCGACGAGGCAATGTTTGTTGACAGCTACATATATTATCCTCAGTACTAAATTTCTGTGTGTAGTAAACTTTAACTAGAATATCAGAAAGGTTATCATGCAATCTAAAAATCAATAAAGTTTTCCGGGCTCCACCATTTGTAGTGACGTAACTAACTTTTTTTAGTCGTACAAGGATGATTATTGGCAGCAATATAAATTTTCATGGTGCTCAGAATTTGTTTATTATTCACATTGAATTGTCAACAAAACTTGACTAGGTGCTTTCTCATATGCCGGTCTTATATACCGTTATCGGTAGCAAAAGAGTGCTTTTAAATGGAAATTGTTTAACGCTGAATTTAATTGATTAAGTCTTCTTTGGCAGATATGTCTGATACTTCAGTGAATACTCTATATCCAATTCTTTTGTTTCACTCTATCAAAGTGTATTTCACAATCCTCAAAGCAATGTAATCTTTTGAAGTTCCTTTAATTCACGAGGCTCAAAAAACACAAGGCTAATTAATACCTCAATGCAAAAAATGCCAAGGTTTCAATCACACGCAAAAATATTGCAGACGGGAGCCAAGATGCGTAAAATGTGCTGGAAAACACATCGCGAAAGAGTTTCCTCAAAACCCTAAGGTTACCAGAGAGAAACCAACTAAAATCCAAGCGGAGCCAAAACCAGCAGGTATAGGTACAGAGCGGAAAAGTTATGCAAAATTGTACAGCATTCATCTAATGCTATGAATGATAACCCCCTTGAAAGGATTTGTCAAAGCATAGCAGCCATAAATACACGGCTAGCAAAGCACCCTGTTAAAGTTGCCGAAAGTTTCCAGCCGAAAGTGAAAAGTCGATAATGCAGATTATGTTATTGACATTCCAGCCGAAAATAAATCAGCCTCTAGAGTGTTATGTCTGGAGATGGATTGTATTGATGTCATTACTCAATAGCTATCGCAGGAAAAAATTCAGTTCAAGTATCCCGTGGAAAATCTCGGAAAATTCGATTTTCCAAAAATTATTAGAAAATTTGTATAAAATCAGCCTCTAGAGTGTTATGTCTGGAGATGGATTGGATTGATGTGACTTGTCAATAGCTATCGCAGGAAAAAAATTCAGTTCAAGTTTTCCTAGGGAAATCTCGGAAAATTCGAAAAAATTTTAAGCCGAAAGTAAAAAATGGATGAATATAAAAAGCTTTCAGAGTGTTAAGTCTGGAGATGTATTGGATTGATGTGACTTGTCAATAGCTTCCTGTGGGAAATCTCGGAAAATTCGATTTCCAAAAATTATTAGAAAACTTGTATAAAATCAACCTATAGAGTGTTATGTCTGGAGATAGATTTAATTGGTGTGATTACTCAATAGCTATTGGAGGAAAAAAATTCAGTTCTAGTTTCCCGTGGGAAATCTTGGAAAATTCGATTTTCCAAAAATTATTAGAAAATTTGTATAAAATCAGCCTTTACAGTGTTATATCTGGAGATGGATTCAATTGATGTGATTACTCAATGCTATTGCAGGAAAAAAATTCAGTTCAAGTTTCCCGTGGGAAATCTCGGAAAATTCAAAAAAATTTCCAGCCGAAAGTAAGAAATGGATGAATATAAAAAGCCTCTAGAGTGTTAAGTCTGGAGATGGATTGCATTGATGTGACTTGTCAATAGCTATCGCAGGAAAAAAATTCAGTCCAAGTTTCCCGTGGGAAATCTCGAAAAATTCGTTTTTCTGATTTCGAAAAATTTTCTAATAATTTTTGGAAAATCGAATTTTCCGAGATTTCCCACGGGAAACTTGAACTGAATTTTTTTCCTGCGATAGCTATTGAGTAATCACATCAATGCAATCCATCTCTAGGCATAACACTCTGGAGGCTGATTTTATACAAATTTTCTAATAATTTTTGGAAAATCGAATTTTCCTAGATTTCCCACGGGAAACTTGAACTGAATTTTTTTCCTGCGATAACTATTGAGTAATCACATCAATTGAATCCATCTCTAGACATAACACTCTAGAGGCTAATGTTATACAAATTTTCTAATAATTTTTGGAAAATCGAATTTTCCGAGATTTCCCACGGGAAACTTGTACTGAATTTTTTCCTGCAATAGCTATTGAGTAATCACATGAATTGAATCCATCTCCAGACATAACACTCTAGAGGTTGATTTTATACAAATTTTCTAATAATTTTTGGAAAATCGAATTTTCCGAGATTTCCCACGGGAAACTTGAACTGAATATTTTTCCTGCAATAGCTATTGACAAGTCACATTAATTGAATCCATCCTCAGACATAACACTCTAGAGGCTGATTTTATACAAATTTTCAAATAATTTTTGGAAAACCGAATTTTCCGAGATTTCCCACGGGGAACTTGAACTGAATTTTTTCCTGCGATAGCTATTGACAAGTCAGATCAATGCAATCCATCTCCAGACATAACACTCTAGGGGCTGATTTTATTCATCCATTTCTTACTTTCGGCTGGAATTTTTTTTTGAATTTTCCGAGATTTCCCACGGGAAACTTGAACTGAATTTTTTTCCTGCGATAGCTATTGACAAGTCACATCAATCCAATATATTTCCAGACATAACACTCTAGAGGCTGATTTTATTCATCCATTTCTTACTTTCGGCTGGAAATTTTTTTGAATTTTTCGAGATTTCCCACGGGAAACATGAACTGAATTTTTTTTCCTGCGATAGCTATTGACAAGTCACATCAATCCAATCCATCTCTAGACAAAACACTCTAGAGGCTGATTTTATTCATCCATTTCTTACTTTCGGCTGGAAACTTTTTTGAATTTTCCGAGATTTCCCAAGGGAAACTTGAACAGAATTTATCAATGCGACAGCTATTGACAAATCACATAAAAACGATTCAGCTTCAGATATGTACTCTAGAGGCTGATTTTATTCCAATTTTGTATATTCTTCCGATTTTCCGATTTTTTCTACGAAGCAAAGTTATACACGTAAATTTATTTACAAAAATTAAAATTTATAGATTTCTATGTATCCTATTTACTTTCGGCTGATTACTAATAAATTTCTTATTTTCGGCTTGATTGTTATATCATAATCTGCATTATCGACTTTTTACTTTCGGATGGAAACTTTCGGCTGGGATTAGACAATTTGCTTTCCCATTTTTTTTTTACTTTCGGCTGGGCTAACACAATCTGCATTATCGACCTTTCACTTTCGGCTGGCAACTTTCGGCTAACTTTAACAGTATAAGCAAAGCAAGAACGTGGTCTAGAAGCTTTATATAAGCGTCTAGATATGCATCAAACCTTGAACGAGGCAACAGCCTTCATATACTAAAATGAGCAGAACATTAAGAATTGTCACCTGGAACGTGGACGGACTAGCGCAACATGTTCCAGAGTTAGAAATTTTTCTAAATTTAGAAAAAATAGATATACTATGTGCTTTATATCGGAGAGCCATTTGACAAAAACATCATTGATTAAAATACGTGATTATGAATGTTACCATGCAGTTCACCCAGGAACAAAACCCAGAGGAGGATCAACAGTAATAGTGAAAAAGAATCTCAAACACTATGAAGACTAGGTTCTTCATAGTGCTTGAGATTCTTTTTCACTATTATCGAAGAAGAAAGTATCCAAGTTAAAACCATAAAAGTTGAAACTAACAATAATAATGAATACAGTATTTCCTCTATCTACTGCCTTTCACAATATAATCTAAATAAAGAAGATTATAATAGACTCTTTAGATCACTAGGATTCAATTTTATTATTGGTGGTAACTTTAATGCAAAAAACACCTATTGGGGATCAAGACTTACAACCCATAAAGGAAAAGAGCTATTCGAAGCCGGACGAATAAATAACTGCGAGTTCCACTCTGGAGGTAAACCAACATACTGGCCTGCTGATATAAATAAAATACCAGATCTCATTGATTTCTATGTAACGAAAGGTATCTTCGAGGATTACATGTGCATCGAAAACAGCGAAGGGATATATTCCGATCATACACCTGTTATCATGAGTCTCAGCACAATGATAATTAATAAGGATAACCTGCCTAAATTAACAAATAATAGAACTAACTGGGACCTATTCCAAGAACTAATTGAAATGCAAATAAATTTACGAGTGCCGATTAAAACACCGGTACAGTTGGAAGACAAACTAGAGGTATTTAACAGTACTATTCAACAAGCAGCATGGAAAAGTTCGCCTGCTAGTCACACCGAATCCCGTAGGAATCAAAATTATCCTATTGAGGTCAGGGAGTTGGGAGACACTTGGAAGACACCTTTCAACCGTTACCTAGGCAAACAGTAGATGAAAACATAATAACAGTTAACAAAATTGATGAATATAATATTCGATGTGTAACATTACAGGAATTAAAAAAATGAGATCAAGTGTAATTTGAACGCAAAAAAAGCTCCAGAATATGATTTAATTACTGGACAAGTCGTAAAAGCAATTCCCGAGAAGGGACTACGAAAAGTGGTTCAAATTATCAATGCTGTCTTCAGACTAAAATATGTCCCACGAAAATGGAAGGTTGCTGAAGTAATTATGATCCCCAAACCGTACAGACCGATTTCACTACTTCCTGTAATTTCAAAATTATTTGAAAAATTACTGCTCAAGAGAATCAAGCCAATAATAGAAGAGAGAAATTTGATTCCACCACACCAATTTGGATTTAGAGAGAATCACTCTACGATAGAACAAATTCACAGAATAACGGACATAATCGAAGACGCACTTGAGAATAAGAAGATATGCTCCTCATATGTCTTCTTGGATGTCGCACAAGCTTTCGACAAAGTTTGGCACCAAGGACTTGAATTTAAATTGCATCGGGATCTATCTAAGCAGTTCTATCAAATTCTTAAATCTTATATCGCAGACCGACATTTCCGTGTAAAATATAACGAAGAGTACTCTGAACTAAAGAGAATATCAGCAGGGATACCACAGGGTAGCGTACTGGGTCCTATATTGTACATCCTGTACACCAGGGATATGCCAAATACAGAAGGTGCCACCATAGCAACATTTGCAGACGATACAGCTATTCTGGCGACTGGAAAGTGTATATCAGAAGCAATGACCAAACTTCAAAAAGCAACCGACACAGTGAGTAGTTGGACAAAGAAATGGCGCATTAGCCTAAACGAGGCAAAATCGATTCACGTAAACTTCACAAACCAGAAAGTTAATTGGATTCCAGTGGAACTTAATTCAAGGCCGTTTCCAAATGCAAATACAGCCAAATACCTCGGCATGACTCTCGATTGCAAGCTTAGATGGAAAGAGCATGTTAAAAAGAAAAAAGAAGAATTGAACATCAAATATAGGAAAATGTATTGGCTAATAGGTAGAAACTCTGAGCTTACAATACATAACAAATTGCTATTATATCAGCAAATACTTAAACTAGTATGGACCTACGGTATTGAAACCAGTATGGACCTACAGTATAGAAATGATAACCTCCATAGGGACTTAAACATGGAATATGTAAGTGATGAAATACAAAATTATGCGAAGAAACACATTCAGCGGATATCTCGGCACGAAAATGCAGACATACGAAGTTTGTTGGATACCACCAATGCAGTAAGAAGACTTCAAAGGCAGAAACCTTTGGAATTGGGCTGTTGTATTTAATTAGGATAGAGAAAAATAATTACTATGTAAATACAAACGGGAGTAACCATTGGGCTACTGCCCGTCAAATGTGAACCTTCATTTAAGAAAGATAAATTACTAAATGATTTGTAAACCAGTTGTAATATTAAATAAAGGAAAAAAAAAATTTATTTCACACCAACCAATATAACGAGTGAGACGAACCTTGATTTTAAAGTCTTGAGCCAAACCGGTAACCGATCATTTTATCTATAAAAACATTTAGTTTTTATAGGTAAAGGAAGGCAAGGATAATTAGCGATAAAATTAGCGATTCGGTTGGTTTGTGCGATAATATTACTAACGAGAATTCTCCTATATGCGATTGAGCCTCGGTGATATGGTTCATCAACCATGCTCTTCGCCAGGAACTTTGTTGTAAGCATTCAGTAGGTTATTAATTTTCAGAAGAAATACAATTTAATGACACCAAAAAAAAAATAAAACTGTTTGAAAACGATTGAGAAAATGCAAAAAAAAAACATCCGAGCGCCTCTCTGGATGTCCTTACCAACACGGTATCCCGAAAACGGCTAATGCGATTTCCATTATTTTTTCGTCAATCCGCCTCTATGGGCAAGGCGGAGAATTGGAAATCTTTTGGAACCTGTAAAACCACGCGGTTATTAAAACATGGTTTTCGACCCACGTTGACGATTTTTTTTTGTTTACTGGGCGTTTTTCGGGTTTAGTTGAGGGTTTGGTAGGGGATGTGAGTTGAGTTGGATTTGAATTAGGGTTGAGTAAGTAGTTCAATTTGCAATTTGGAGAAACTGGGATTGAATTACCGGCTGAGTTGGAGTTTATGGTTTGAGGTTGAGTCAGCGCTTCAGCTAGGAATTTATTTGGGGTTGTGTTGTATTGCAAGTTATCTTGAGTGTTTTCAGTTGGACTTTGATTTTGAATGCTTGTATTTTTTTTGGATCATGGTCATGTACGCATGAAGGTATTGAGGATTGAGATGATGTTGAGTTTAGGGTTTAGTTGAAGTTTAGTAGGGTTGAATTGGTGATTGAGTTGTGAGTTGAAATGGCGATTGATTGCGATATGGGTTGGGCTGGGATTAAATTGGAGATTGAGTTGCAGGTTGTGTTGGAGATTGGGTTCGGGCTGACTAAGGGATTAAAGGGTTAAGTTATGGATTGATTAAGGCCCTTTGCGTTTTTTTCTACACCCCTAATCCTGTCGCTCTAATTGTCACCTGACACCTGACCACTTAACGAGAGTTTATCTAATTTTTTTTATCTTTTCTTATTTAGTAAACCAGACTGAAAAACAGGAAGCTAAATTAGAAACAACTGTCCTTAATTTAGTGGTTCACTATTGATATATCAAATAGTAAAACATCTGCATTTTTAAATAACGAGCCATTTGAGAATCCGCATAATTCTGACCAAAAAATTATGTAGATCTATTGTTAACTCACTCCTTCAAAACAATTATTAGCTGAGAACTCGCAGTTGGATATCTGAAGAGACTTATTACTTCCGCTCAATGTTTACCTTTATAATTTTCCGATTTGAAACAGTTTAATTTATTCATCTGTACCCACAACACTGGCATATACTATCTAAATAAGAAAATTGTTGACAAACGTTCATAAAAACCATGAATTATGCAACCATACACCATAACCAAATTTCTTCGTAATAGATTTTTACAATTCGAATAATAGAAACAATGAATAAAATCACCTTAGATACGTTTCCCGAGAACTCAAAAGGTACAAAATTTTAGTGAGGCCATGAATTATCACTATTCACAATCGGGTGTATATATATGGGCCATTCAAAATTAATTTAGCATTCAAAATCGACGAAAAAATAATAAATCGACAACACAATGGCAGCACCGTATGTGGTGGAGAGCGCAAAAGGTGGGTTATTGTCTGTAGCACACGATAAATTCACCACAGGATTACATTTTACGACAATATATCGATCTGATGTACAAAAAAAAGTGTGAATGCAATTGTTTTATTAACGTACGATACTAAAAATTCCAGCATCCTTTATATCGATTAATATCGCATTCTATTGTTTGTAATTGTCTCGTCTTAGTTGACCTTTTTCATTTAGGGTCTCTCTCTCTCTGTTTTTCTTTTCCACCGAGAGATGTCGCATGTACTCGTATATAACTTGATCAAATTATCTTTAGAATCTTTTGTTTTTTTTTTAGAATTTTTTCCTAATGTCCAAAAAATACAATAAGGAAGATAAAAATAAAAAGTTACCTAAGGTCCTTTTGTCAAAAAAAAAAATGTTCTTGTATTTATGAGGGATATCACCGTGGATATTTTTTTTGCTTGGAATTTGAGTATTTTGTGTTTTTGTTGTTCTTATTATAAAGGTATTCAAGAGATACCAAACAACATAAATATAATGATGAAGATGATTATGACGATAATGTTTTAAGAAAATATATAACAAATAATTTATGAAAAACCGCAGACTCCCGTATCGTCGTTGATGCTAAACTCTACATTATACAATATATTATATGAGACAAGGAAGGCAGATTATTACAAAATGATATAAACATTAAAATTGTTTTAAACCTTCGGTCCTGATGATTTGAGGTTTTGCCTATTTTGTATTATGTGTGTCGTTAGAAATGAGGGTATTCGTGGAGGTCCCTAATAAAACAAAACATATTTTAGATGGTGGCGATTGGTGATGGTCATTTAACTTTTAATTATTTTATCGACGATACTGTTATGTAACACAATTTTCGCATATTGCTTAATAAATATAAATATTTCAAGCACTTTACTCCGCCGATACGATAATGAATTATGTGGCCTCATCTGATACATTAACACTTGCATACGCTAGTTTCTGTTTATTCAATCTTCCTAAATATTTCATCAGCAGATCCATCGACATTAATATATTTTTTTCGAATTTTTCCGGCCTCTTTGAAACCGAATGCCGAAGCAGTTTTATTTGGTAAAAGGTAGATTCTTTCAAACATGCGCTAATAGTACATGATTTGTTAGTACGTTCATTATTCTCTTCATCATATTCATCATCTTTTGGTAAAATTCAATTGATTAATACAATATAACAAAATTATCAATACTCACACAAATTACGAGCCTCCTGCAAAAGAGAAATCATTCAATTAGAAAAAAACCAACAATTTTCATTTCTTAAACAAATATCCCCCCTCCCAATTAAAATATTTTTAATTTGCAGTAAAATATTCAAAACCAAATCAACAATACTAAATTTTGCTCAATCCTTTTTGCTCATTGTCAATCTAGTTTTTTTAAAGTTTTGCTCAAATTTGCGGACATTAATAAAATAATAAATAAAAATGTAATGTCCGAACAAAGCAGAATACCAATTTAAATTTTTTTAATTTTTACAATATCTAATTCCCAAAGTTTCTAAATTTCTAGATTCTTTAAATTCTAAATTGTTTTAATTCCCAAATTCTATTTGTTTTTAATCCTTAAAATTTTAAATTAATAAAAATTAAAACAGTCTTGAATTTTTAATTTTCTAAATTTTTGTAAAATTTTCAGAATTTCTAATTTGCTAAACACAATAAAGAAATTTTTACACTTTACAGAAATCAAGTGATGTTCATTCAAAAGTACACAAGTTGCTGTTTTCCATCGGATTCAGGCACCATCGAATACGATGAAGCAATCAAATTCTGGTGACAATTTTTTCTTTCTATATGCAACCCTTTTGAGCTGAAGTCATCCATCACTATGTTTAGGGGCCCTACATGAATCGAGGTTTCTTTAGCGTTAAAAAAGTCAAAACTACTTTCAAGTCTACAAAACGAAAGTTTTGGGAAAAATTATTATTCCCAATTTGATGGTGTTATAAGGAGATGAATTGTTGGATGGATTCCGTACGTGCTGCACGCGATTAATCCTTTTATTGTTTAACTAAATTGTCATGATATACCTTATCAATATCATCATCTCTAAATTGTATAATCCCAAATTCCGTCAAAATTTCTTAGCTCAAAAATTTCTAAATTTAAAAGTATAAATTCCAATTTGATTCTTTTAATTCTATAATAGTTCTAAATATAAACTTGTTAAGTGAAAATTTGAATGTTCAAAATGAAACTTAAACTAAATTTATAAAAATTTTGTAAATTGGATCCGAAATTTAAAACTTTACGAACTTAAGAAACATGAATTTTAAAGATATGAAAATATCGTTATTTCAAAATTTAATATTAGGAAAATTATAAAACTTTGTCCAAAAACAAATTTTATACACTTTTTAAAGTCTAGCAATTAAAATTTTGTCGAAATTTAGAGTTACAAATAATCAAAATTGAATAAATTCAAATTTTATATGTCTTGTAATTGAGCCAATTTGACGGAAGTCACTTGCCCATTAAAGTATTGAGAAGTCTTTTGTTTTCTTAATCGTAAAATTTGGTTATTTAATCTAAAATAAGATTGAACCAAATTTGAAAATTCGAAGAGGATGAAACTCATACCGAACATTCTTAGTTTTAAGAAAGTTTTGTTTATATAATTTGGAAATTTGATAGTGACAAAAAAATTAAGAAATTTAAAATATGTATCTAAATTCGCAAAAGTTTGTTTCCAAAGTTTTAAATAATATTTTTAAATTTTTAAGAAGTCGATTCTAGAATTTAAAAATTTAAAAATAAAAATTGCAAAATTCGTTAAGCCCGTATTTTGTATAAAATATTCCAAATTCGTTAAAAATACTCATACATCAAATTTCAAATATTTAAAACAGTCTCTTACAGTTTTATGAATTTGTCAAAATTCGAACAATCAAAATAAAATTTAAACTGGATTTACAATATAAAATTTGATAAGTTTGCCTGAAGAAATTTAAGAGTTTACAAAGTAATTATCAAATTTTTTGTTCAGTTCTAACATTTAATTTTAGAAAAATTACAAAACTCTTTTATGTACGATTATGTTAAAAATCAACTAGAGGAGAATAAAAATTGTATCTTTACTTGTACGAAGTAACATAATTATATTACCAGTTCGAATTTTATACAAAATGTTCTTTAGACACAGAAATATAGAATTATTTTTAATTTTCTAAATTTCTAATTTTCCAACTTCCCCAAATAACTTTGAATTAGAGATCATAATCCCTCCATTCTGCTTTTTTTTACAATGCTACCAGTACATTTTCACTTATATTACAAATTGATTTTCCTCGAAGTCCACATCGAAATTCATGTTAGTTAATTGAAGCAACAACAACAATTTTTGTGGAGTTGCTAGTCTTTCCACTGGTGCGTCCCCAGGCACCGGAAAGCGGTAAATCCTAACCACTTGTGAGCGGGTAGATTGGAAATAAAATACCATTCGTAAACTAGCTAGGAGTGGTCCCCTGAATAGAATAACCAGTGCCGGAAAATTTAAGGTGTGAACAAGCGAGCTCCCAGACGTGGATATCCAATGACCGAAATACTTCAGAAGTAATGAACTCTGAAAATCCATTTCCATTCGTTCTACACTGACAAAGAAGAATTAAGAGAAGAAACTGATTGAATCCTAAAAAAGAATAGGAAGAAAAGACTGCAAATTAAGGAAGGCAGAATCTTCTCCAGAAATTGTAGCTTTAAACCGAACTTCAAAATCAGGAATATAAAAAATCAAAATCACCAAAATAAACCCGATCAGGAAAGCCAACCTACCAAAATTAAAGAAAAGGCAACAAGACCAAAATCAATATAACAGATATTGAAACTTATAGTGCCTTGGCTGCAAAACTAACAGATGTAGGCAATGAATGGTATACATTCGAGGCAAAAATGATCTCCCGATCAAAGTGATGGCCAGAGGTCTAAAGTTTTCACATTGAATTTGTATAATATATTTAAAATACTTTCTTATGGTTGGTAAACTGTAAAGAGTTCCGTCAAAATTGGTCTATATTTTTCGATAATGGGCAAATATTTCGGAATCGAACAAGCAAATCGCAAGACGAGAAATATGACTACTTAATTAATTTTCACAAGCCAATTTTAATTTCAATTTAATTTTTCCTCAAATTTTGTTTGGTTCGCAAATATTTTGTTTCTTTCATACGAAAATTGCATGCTTGCTAGACAATTGACTATTTGCCTCGATGTCAGTCAAAGACTATATTAATAATACGAAAGAAATTTTGAAACTTCAATTTATCAATATGTATTAAATTTGGGGCCCTTAGTACTGGGACCCAGGGAAATTACCCGCTGTCCCTCCAGTAAGATCTATACGTATCACAATTTCAATAAAAACCCGAAAAATAAGCATAGTTCAAGTGTTCAAATAAAAATAAATACAAAATAGAAGAGTTTTTAATTGCCCTGGAAAAAAAATAATTTCTAAGTGGAAACAATTATTTAAGCAAGGTTAGGAGTCTTTAGAAGATAACGAACGCCTTAAAAAATTCAAGTGACGTCACAACGCTTGAAATGGTCATAAAATTAGATGATGCCGTTAGAAAAAATGTTCGAAAAAAATTAAAAAAAAAACAAAAAAACAACTACAATCACCGGACCAAAAAAAAAATGTCGTGGTCATTGTTGTAAGGAGCTTTTGGAGCTGCAGATGATTCAACAGAATTCTTACTGGCGATGAAACTTGTCGAATGTCGTCGAAAGGGTAGTTCATCCACCATAAATTCAAAGATGTGCCTTTTGTTGGAAAAGTGATGGCAATTATCTTTTGAGATGCGGATGGAATTCTTCTTGTTAATTATTAAAATAAAAACATCACTATCAGTGGCGTAACTACAAATTTCGGGCAAAACATGTACTTGCAAGAAGTGTCAAGAACTTTGAGTTTTAAGAGCTTTCACTTATCGAAGCTTTTCAACTCAAATCATTTTACTCAGAAATTTGATATTACGAAGGGTACTGCAAGGTCGATTGGGTTTTGGAAAAAAATCAGAATATTTATTCTCAATTTAAATATCCTTCATCCAAAATGTGTCTCCATTTTCGAGCGTTTCATGTGGATGAAAACCAATTGATTTACTCAGATTTTATGTTGTGGATATATTCAGGCCATCGTTAAAACTTAGATGAAACAGAACGTGATTCATTTGAATGTCCTCAAATAAAACGAAAATCTTGCAACTCTATGCTATGATGATTCTAAATATATCGATAAAGCATCACAAATTTTGAATACAATTACGTGCTAATCACTGTCATGTACAACGTAAATAACCTGGACATTTTTGAATAATTTTGAATAACTTAGAGGAGATCGGAGAAATATCGAAATTTTGCCTTAATCTCAAAAAATCTTTTAACTATCACCATTTAGATTTAAATGTGTAACTCTGCAAGTTCTTACAACTTAAAGCTAAGGGCAGAACATTGCCTTACAAAATTCGAATAAATTCGAGAATCTTTAAAAATCTCGACTAATCCTAGGAATGTCGAAAAACTTAAAAAAATCTAAAATAAACCGCGCGGAGCAATCTTGATTAAACCAAAGCTTACCTAAATATACAAGCCGTCAGGTTAAAATTCGAACTTAATATAAGGGGGATAGAAAGACAAAAAAAAATGAATTTTTCGTACAATCATATGAAAAGTTATGTTTTTTTAATATCGTTTTTCTTAAATGAAAAGTCTTACAAAAATGAATTTTGATTTCTACGTTATCAAGAAGAATGATTGGTAAATATACGATTTGAAGATCAATTAATAAAATCTTGTTTATAGATATTTAATTAATGTTTTACTAAAACCCTTTTATTTACAAACACATCTTTACACCTCATGACGTCATACCTTTCGTTCATGTTTTTTTTGTAATAAGCCATTAGTGACACCTACTTATAAACTCGACTAATTAAATAAATTTAAAAAAAAAACAAAATGGCCGTGTAGTTTTCGTGTTTGAAATCAGATGGTGGTAATAAGAAATTAAAATAAATTCACATTTCAGAAAAACAATTCAAAATAATATTTTAGCAAGTTAGGAGTATAATTTAGTAAATAAAAAATTTAACGAGTATGCGGATCTATTTCATCCGAACATTATTGATTTGAAGTCGAAAAATTGGGACGATGCGTTTGTTTTCAACATTCAAAAATTGCAATAATGACTTGAATGATTTATAAAAATAAACTGTAATTCTTACTAATTAAGTACTTTTCAAATTGAGGTCGTAGTCCAACACTTACACAAAAAATGTTCAAGTTTTGATTGGCTATGATAAATTGTTTATTCTGTATAAACTAAAAAATATTAATAAAATTGTTGTTTTTTTTCAAATAATTAATATTAATGCACATAAATTTCGCACTTATAAACCACTATGACATGTGATTGCTCTATTAAGCATAATAAGTCCGGGGAAAACAAAATAAAACGGATTATTAATTTTTATAACTCATTCGAACAGAAATAGTAACCGAAATATGTATTTTTTGTGGTAAACTACAGATGTCACTAATTGCTCACTACACTTGACAGTGTACAAAATGGAAAAGCTAATTTTTTGACATATTCTCACCAAGTAGGAGAAAAGTAGGAAGTTGAAATTTATTTTTTTAATTATTTAAATTAATTTATTTATTTAATTAAACATCCGTACTAACGTTTTTACTAAATTTAGTACACGAAAAAGATGATTCCAAATTTAGGCGATTCAGTCCAAACGACCAACTCGTGCAAACTGTTAAAGACTGTATTTTGGAGCGGAAAATTTTAAAAATGTTGATCCCATTACTGCATCCGTGTTTAATTTTATTTATCAAGTATCACAATCACCAGATAAAGTAACAGAGGAAATATTATATTAAATTTTACTAAAGGTCGAGATAAAATCGATTGAATGGTTTCCCATGTAACAGACTTATTGCACTGTTAAAAATATTTTCAAAATTTAAAAAAACGTTGTGTAGCCAACTTCATAATATCAAAAAAATTTTTTTTTGTTTTTACAAAACAAGATCTTACGTCATTGATTTCGTTTTTATAAGTTTATACTGTATTTTTCCAAATTTTTCACATAGACATACAAAGAAAAAGTAAATTTGTACAATTTTATTTTAATTATATTAATCAAATTACTAAATTTAAGTTATTGGTTTTAAAATATGTTATACTCAAAGGTTTGATTTAAATATAAACCTAAAAATATTTTCTGTTACGAGTATTTTTCATTCATAAAATTTTAATCAAAAATGTTCAATTTTACATGGGTTCTTATGGGAAATCGTAAAATGTATCCTCCTTAAATTAAGCTTCTTTTAAAATTGGTCTGAACCTGACGGCTTGTATATTTAGGTAAGCTTTGATTAAACCCGCAGATTACTATAAGCCCTCTTTTTCAAATCAAACTCAACCTTTTCTAATCAAAACATGATTCGTAAATGGTTGAATTTGTTTGACTAAAGGCTCAATTTGATTTGTAAAAGGTTGAATTTTGATAAATGCAAAAAGGGTAAACTTGGTGTTACGTAAAACATATAATACAAATAAACCAAGACAGCAAAGAAAAAAAATCGGTGTCGTTTGATGTCGAAAGCTTTGTTTTCAAACGATTTCGAGTTTATCGGTCAGAACCTAAAGGCATTTTTATTTCTATGGAGACAGAACCGAGAAGAAATGATTGAACCTGTCTTAAGAAAAAAGACAAAAGAAGAAATCGTTCTCTGTTGCTATTTAATAGCAACAGGGAACGATTTCTTCTTTTTCTGAAAATTAAACCACCGCCTTTTCTTCAAAATTTCCTAGTAATGTAACGTTCTGCAAATTTGCACTTTAAGGTTAATCTGAGAAGAGAATTGTCGAACACACCGGTTCACAAGGCCAGAATTGTAGGAACTGTATGATGTTACACGGATTTTCATTCATCATACAGCCCAGATTTGGCACCTAGCAATTACTTTTTCTTCCCAAATTTGAAACAAGAACCTCATGGAAAACACTTTGATAGCGATGGGTCACTACAAGCAGCTGTAAATGAACATTTTGTAGAAACACATAAAAACTAATTTTACGAAGGTGCAGAAAAGTAAATTTAAAGATGTAGTAAATATATTGATATTCGAGGAGAATATATTGAAAAACACAAATAAGAGGAAACACATAACCGTCTCTTTCTGACTCTTTACTCGAACTATTATCTCTATAATAAATATCACAAAAAAGTCGAGAAAGTTGCGGGCCTATTGTGGAATGGAATGCGACTTAGAGAATGGTTTGTTTTAAAAGAGAGAGACAGAATGAGATAAAGGGCTAACGAGAGAGAGATCGTGCCGCCATTACTCTTACTGAGGGTTTAATAACAAATTAAGATGTTATTTTATAATACTTATTAAGAAATATTTCTCAGTTAAGAAATTTGGACAGACCCTATAAAAACACCTTGTGAGAGATTTACGATTAGATTGTAAATGTAATTCGACACTTTCGTCTAATAAAATTAATGACTTAACGCCACAAGGTATTTTCTTAATAAAAATAAAACTCAAAATTCAATAAAAATATCCTTAATATATTCCAAAAAACATAAAGGATAAAACAATAACCATAATCAATTATTTATTTATAGACGATGGGCACACTCTGCCTTAAAAAAAACATCGATTTACATAAGTAAAATAAAAATGTTGATGAATTTCTGAGATAACGATTACCAAAAGGACATCTTTCGCCCTTTCATATGTAGAATATGTCCAGTTTGATTTTAAAAGAAATTTGTCAATTTGCTGTAAATAACGATGTAACGGTCAAAATATTTATGTTCAGATTGTTATCTTCGAAGAAATTGATTTGGAACTCTTTTCTATTGAATGCATTGCGTTTAGAGAGGGTTTCGTGTGAAAATGAACACAAATTTAAATTTTATGGGATTTTTGAAATTTTTTTTATGGTTTTGAGATTTATTGTTTGGAATTAATTTTTGATAATTTTATAAATCAATCTCAGGTCTCATAAACAATGCTACACAATAGGAATAAGGGATCAAAGGTTTTTATGTGATATCTGATATGGGTGATTTTAACAATTTCTTAGAATTATTTAATTGAGCTATTTCGAAATATGTAGGTCTTATGGTAATCTGAGATATTAACGAATGAAACCTTGTGAATAATTATTCATTAGCATGCAAATTGATTCTTGTTTATAAACACAGCTCGTTGCTTTACTGTAAAAAACAATAAAAAAGTTTTATATCTTGTGGTCAAAACAATAACTTCTTATCTGCGTATCTAACCTATTGTTACTACAAAAAGGCATCCAAAGAAACTTAATTTCAATAACAATAAAATAAATGTCAAAATATAAGAAACCAAACAAAAAAGCTGTCACAAATGTAAAAGGTGGTATCATACCGTTCTATTCTCTCTAGTTTTAAGATGAAAATTTATATACAAGACGATGGTATTAAGACATCACATATAAATACCTTTTTGTGACATTTCTCTATAGATTTTAATAAAATAATAATAATAATAATGTTGTTGTTGTTGTAGTATCTAATCAATTAAATTAATACTTCGACCTTGCATCTTAGATAAGGTGCACACACACACTGCACACAAACAATAGAGATTTTAAGTGAAATTTATTAGTCTAGAATACGTATTTTGGAAACTTTTACTTATCTCCAATTTTATATCAAACACAAAATATAAATACGATCATGATGATGATGATGATGATGATCAACAAGGATCACAAATTGATTGGAATTGTTGTGTTCGACATAAAAATAAAAAATAAAACTCTCGTGGAGAGATTAAGATGAAACGTCGAACAAAAACATTTTTTTTTCCATTTTTTGGTTTTTTTAAATTAAAATGTATTACCATCTACATGATATAAATTTAACTTTCTTGAAGAAATAATAATACAAGAATTAACATTTTTTTTTTTATTTTCAGGTAAAATAAATAATGTTGTAAAAATAAATTGACTAAACTGACTTTAAGAATGAATGACGTACGTGTAGCATAAATGACGACAAGCCGGTGTGTGTATATGCATAACCAATTTTTTTTTTTTTTTTTTAACTTTTCGGTGGATTTTGGTTTTGCTAATAAGAATAAATTTGTATTATTGTACCATCTCTTAACTGAGCGAAGAATTAAGACGACCGACTAAACATTAAAAAAAAGCATGTACAACGAACACAAAACAAAAAAAAGAATTTCAATCAAGTTTTAGATCAATCGTTGGGAAAATTAAATGACGAGATCACCTACAGTGCGTAATGTTTAATTTTAAGGAGATAATTAAGATGTTAGTTTTTGGTTACTTATATTGTTACGGTGGTGAATATCAAAATAACTTGACCGATTTGATGTATTCGAAAAATATTTTTCTAGTCAAAACTCGTTGCAAAATAACTTAAGCTACTATAAATGGTGATATTGAACTGCACAGCAGCTTCAATTAGACAAGAAAAGAGGTTAAATCAAACTATTATATCTTTATTATTGTCGACTAGAGCAGACAACGGCACTATGTTTATGTTCCCAGAAGAGGGCTATCCATAGGTAAGATGGAAATGGGATTCTTAAAGGATTTTTGGTTACATTTTTGGAATATGACTAATTAGCCTATAACTTGGTTATTTCTTAAACGATATTTTATCAAATTCGATGATGATGATGATAAGGATGGTGAAGGTGATGTTGATGTTGAATTAAACAAAAATATTTTTGCTTGAAAATAAAGATTTCATTTTAAAATATTCTGATAAATGCAGATGTAACTTTACAATTAGAATGGAAATCTCCATTTTCCAGAATATTTCCACATAAAATCTTTTTTTCACTTTAGTGGTGGTGTTATTAAAACGATGAGATCATGGTCGTATTATCTAGCTAAAAAACAATATATGCCTACTAAGACTTCAAAATCAGTTAAGCAAAAACAGGAACTAAAATAAGGTACGTTCTGTCATTTTGTAATGTTTTTTTACCCAAGACTCAAACCAAAAATTAGTTCACCCTGAAATTCGTTTTATAAAAAAATGGCGTTTTTACACAAAGAACACGTTAGGGATTTATGATAAAATCCCTTTGTTAGGGATTTATGATAAAAATCATAAATCCCTAACAATTTATAAAAATCGCGAATTTTCGAAGAGGAGATAAGTATGTGCAATTTTTACAAACCCCATCTTTTACTGAGGTACGATCTAAAACAAAGTATAATTTACAATATATTCTGGAAGCTCTGCTTTGCTTATACTTCTTCTCATATCTGAACAATCTAAATTAGGTTACATATATTATACCATTAACTAAGATTATGGGAGGGGGAGGGGGGGGGTCAAAGTTGAGTAGATTAATCTACCAGCTCTGTAACCTTCCAGTAGAGTGCGCCTCACATGAGCTGTTCTGGTCATGTATTAGGAAGCTGTGTGATGGATACAATTGTGTAAGGGGTAACCTGGTTGCAATTCATAAGTGTACGTTCGGCCTCCTCCGTGTATATATGGGAGTGGGATTGCTCTCTCGAAGTCCTTGGGGACCAATGCTACCGACTTCCTAGCAGAAGTATACGCTATAGAAAACGTCTAGGAGGGAGAGCAATGAGCCCAGTTAGTATGTATTGAGTACCGGTAGTCAGTATTGTCAGGATCATTAAGAGCCTGAATATTGACTGGACGGATAATTAAGCAGGTTCCAAGCACAAAAGATCTTTTAGGTCACAGTTCAAAATGGCTGAACATCCACCCAAGTATGTGAGTAAAATTTTTACACAAATTTTTGTGGTGTCTTACATAATATGGCGTCAACGAAGGGCCCATGAAGTCTATAACAATCAAACGTAATGGCCTACCGTAAGGACGCGTAACATTTTTCCTGATATAAGTATGGTCGTTGATATGAAGAAAAGTGTTGGTGAGGAGAAAAATGGCAGTACTGCTACCTAATATTTTTTGTAAGGAATAAAACCAAAGCAAGCGTGATTTTATAAAGCCATAGAGTAATAAACGAAGCTTTTATAAAGAAATTTGAAATGAAAAATAACCGGTTTTTCCAAGACATATTTTTTAATTGAAAACGTTACAAATTCGGAATTAAGATGTCTGAGATATTTTCATCAATGTTTGAATTTCAATATGTGGTATATGAACATCGTTTAGAAAAGTCGCTTTCAATTTCTTTTAATAATTGATTTGTTTAAACCAAAATTTATAAAATTTTCATAACAACAGCATTCTGGTCAAATTAGATCTTGTCCAAGTCACAAATAAACATCTAGTAAGATTAATCAAATCCTTGCATTAAATTATAATACCGAAGACCGAAAATGCGTACTATCCTGGTAACCGGGTGGTTCTCTTTCGGCGATCAAGCAGCAGATGCGATACAATTTGATGAACTACATACAATTTATAGTGCCATGATCCCTAGCAGCCTGGTGTTTTAAATCCACTATGTGTTGCTTTAATATCCCTATCAGACCTTTTGTCTGCTTTCGGATGCATCGTTTCAGGGGAATTAGCAATGTCGAGTTTTTCTGCTTTCGCCAGGTCAAAATTGGGGCCTTGTAATAATTTCTTTTAAATTTGCATACATCTAGGCGTATGGAATTTCTTAAATAAAAACTAAGCTAAGTGAACATTAGTGAATAAAACGAATGGCTGGTCCGTGGCTGTAGGGTTGGAACCTAGAGGACCTAGCGCCCGTATTCTTCAAATTTAAACGAAGAAAAGGACCGATGACTTGGTGGTGGTGATTGTTGACGGTTAGTACAAACTATGTCACAAATTTTATCTAATAATTTTCACTTGATCCTACTCGCTTGATCGCTTTTATTGAATTGAATGAATATTTTTCTTGTTACATCTAGAAGTAAGGGCGGGTCTTAAACCACCAATATTCTAATACAATTTTTTAATACGACATCTATTATAATAAAATTTAATAGATCCTCTTGTCTACTACATTAATTAACAAAATTACAATTTTTTATGTTCTACAAAAATTAATGAAAATAATTAAGCTAATCTATAGTGAATGTAATCTTGGCAATTAAACTAGATATCGCACGTGACAAAGAATAGTGACACAACTCAAAATTTCAGATTTTTCAGGAGAGCAAAAGAAAAAACGCTAATTTCGATTTTACTACACTACTCTCTATGGGCGTCAAAAAAGGAAGATCGGAAAATTAAGCCGTCTCTCGCTTTGTACAATAAATATGAAAACGTCACTATGTCTGGTTATGAAATCGATCATTGCGCATCTTTTCGCCGAATTATCTCAAAAACTCAATTTTTTGAGTTGTGTCACTTTTCTATGTCATGTGCGATATATCAAAATAAAACAAGCGCAAACAAAAGAAGCATAGGAGAGAGGCGCTACAAAGTAGACAACCTTAGTTTCTCGGAAATGGTCGAAACAATACAACTCATTTAATTTTTTCTCATTTTGTAAAACAATTTTAATCACCTGAGAAAAATAATTATTGTACTCTCAGTCGTGTTTGTATTTTTGTGACGAAAAGTCGGATTTTGCTGCGTCAAAGTAAGTTTTTTAGTTTTTTTAATATCCATATTATTTTTGAACGTAGTGCATGAACTTAAATTTGTGATATTAATTATAAGGTATAATTTTATTGTTGAATAGGATATAGTACCGTTAAACAAATGATTAGCGTGAATTTTATTATATCTCGAAATAATCGTAATAACACCTTAAGCGATAAAGTAGACAAAAACGCCGCTATAAAGTAGACGTGTCTACTTTATAGCATATATTTAAAGTAGACGTGTCTACTTTTAGCATTAGGTTCAAAGTAGATGCGTGTCCTTTACTGCTGTTACAAACCTATTATATTTTTTTGCATAATATCTGATTTGTTTTGTAACCAATGTGGTTTTTTATGCAATAGTTTTATTCTTGAACTTATTTGAATCATTTTGTATTCATTAGATTATAAAATGGGGAAAATTTATAAAAGAAAAACCGATAGGCAATCGTTTCTGAAAAAATTATGAAAGAGGCATTGAAAGTAATACTTAAGGGTCAAAAAACATATCGTGCCGCGAGTATCGAATACGGATAAATTCCAATGATTCGGGAAATTCTGACGACGATGGTAACCCCATGGGACTTGTTAAGGACGGTAAAACGAAATATAAACATCGTCAAATATTTAGCAACGACGAAGAGTTGCAATTAGTAAACAATTTAGTTAAGTCCTCCCGAATATGCTGTTGATCGCCCTAAAAAATAAAACAAAACAAAGAAATTATCAAACATTTAAAACGTCTAAATGGAGCTTATCTGATGACGAAATGCAGCAGCTGATACGTTCACTCATCACATTATCAACGCAATTTGTACATCTGAAAAATAATAATTTAGGTTAAGTAATTTGTTGCATATTTTTTTTTTGATCAATTTAATTAATTAACTTACCCAGATTTATTTGTTTAAACTTTTATCTTAAATTAATTTCTTATTAGAATTATTTTGTAAACAAAACACAGCTTCCATATTTATTTGTCAAAATCTAATTTATTCACAATACTTATTATTATGTTTTTCGATGTTTTTATTTTTTATCAAAGGCAAATTCACAACTTGTTTATTATTTGTCCATTGCACGTACTGCGCTATAAAAATTATCAATAATAGAAGCTAATTTGTTTAAGCAGTGTTTTAAGCCTTTTGAAAGTTTTCTTTACAAGTTTTGTAATAAATTTACAGCATTATATATACAGCGATCGAAGTAGATAGTATCAGAAATAAAACCAGCGAATATTTTGTATTTAATTAATAAAAATTTTATAAAGTCATTTTGAAGATAGGGTGTTTTATTTTAATAAAAACAGCGAATAATAGAAGCCCTCTTCAACAAGTTTTCATGATTTTTCAGATGTACAAATTGCGTTGATAATGTGATGAGTGAACGTATCAGCTGCTGCATTTCGTCATCAGATAAGCTCCATTTAGACGTTTTAAATGTTTGATAATTTCTTTGTTTTGTTTTATTTTTTAGGGCGATCAACATATGCTACGATTTGTCATATCATCAAACTAGAAAATTAGCTTATGACCTTGTTGCCAATTTAAGAAAGCCAACCCCATCTACATAGCAAGAAACTCAATAGGCTTCATTGGACTGGCTAAAAAGACCGTAAATATCACTTCGTAAGCCTGAAAACACAAGCTTCTCAAGAGCTACTTCCTTTAACCGTACAAACGTGATAAAACTCTAACATGATAAATATGACATCCGTTAATAAATGACATCGGATGTCATTTATGGATGTCATTCTTGTTATTTATTATTTAAGATTATTATTATTCTTATTATTTAGTATTATTTTGCAAAGTTTCTGAAATAAATTGAATTATTCCAAAAATTAAAAAGAGTTTTATATCATCTGTCTTTCTAGATTTTATAGCCGCTCATTAAACGCGATTATCCTCTGAATTTTCACATCAGTTTAGTATGTATGAAGCAAGGCTTTAGTCTAATTAATAAATGTCTACTATAGCATCATGAAAGTTACCAGTGTCTACTTTGTCTCCGACTCGGCAATAAAGTAGACAAAAATCGACTATTTTCTTAAATTTAAAAACACCATTAAAAACCCATTTACAGTAAAAAACGAGCTTGTCATTGATTGCAGAAAGCAATAAACTTAAATCTAATATTAATTTTGTGTTTCCTTTTAAGGTCCGCTCATCTTATGATAAATTTAAGAGTTTTAATTATCGAACCCAAAGAAAAACAATGGTTGATGGTTTATTGTTGGAGAGTGGTTTAGATGGTGATTAAATTAAGGGTGATTTCCTAAAGCATTTCTGCTCGCTAAAATCACCGGCAACATTAGCCACAGATTTACCAGCATATATTGCAGGTAATACATATTTTCCGGTATAGAAGGTCCCATTTCGCAAATTTTTGCCGGAATTCAATATTATTTATTAGGCGAGACTTCTCAACAAACAAAGGAATTTGAAAGGTTAAGGCAATGTTGCGGAAAGCTATTAAGGTGCATTTAAGAGAATCCACAACTTTATTCTAAAACTGCAACCAACTTCTAACTTCATTCAACTTGCGTGATGACTATAAAAAAATATTGAGCGGTTTCAAAGGAAAATATTTAGGAAGGTTGGCATTCATTAACCTGAACTTTGCATTTCCCTTAGTCAGTTGTTAGCTACTACACTTAATTCCTTTGGTTTAAAAATACATACAAGTTATAGTATAGAAACATGCGGCAAGGTATCAACAGCTAAATTTGTACACCCAATTTTATTGCCAACGCCGTTTAATATTCTTACTAAGCATAATTTTAAATGGTTTTTTAAGTAATGTAACATTACCCATAAATGCCCTAATTAGTTTACATTTTTGTATGAATGAAGTAAAAGTGCCATTTTCCAACGATCAATAATTGTTTGGTGGGACCATTGTAGCAAAATCATTAAGGGATGAAGGACAAAAGGAAAAGCGTGACGTGTAAGGCAGTATAAATGCAGGAATGTTTTCAGTAGGTAAATGGGATTCTAAAATGATTTTTTGATGAAGTTTTGGAATATGGCCATCCTAATTTGGCTATTTTGGAGTAATTATAATGAAATTTAAATTTGAAATTTCCGATGTAAATAGAGCGCCCAATGTCGATTTCCCAAATTAACAATTTAGCAAATTAGCAAAGATTCATCAAGTTACATCCTAATTGGCCATATTTCATAACTTTACCTAACCTCACCCTTTAACTAAAATAATTCGCCTAAACAACACACAACAACAACAATATTATTGAGTTATAAATCTATTTTTACTAAACTAGTTTTAACTAAACTGTCAACAGCCTTTGGTCTTTTACAATAACTATCGATTTCCACGTTGAATCTTAACCGAACAATCATGAAAATAACCAATAAAAAATGTGCTTTATTTTATTTAGGAGCTCGGACAAAAATACCCTAGACCCAAAATCCAACCACGTGAATCCACCATGAGTGTGAATTAAAGCGAGTTAAGCTGTCGACACACTAGTTCTTATAAACCATCTTTATTTTACGAAGAGGAAAATTATCAAGAGTTTTGCAAACTTCAGTTTCGATCTGAATGAGAATTACGAAAATTATTTTCAGTCAATCTCATCAGGTTAATGGCTTTGATTACTTTCTATACTCGTATATATAGAAAGCAACCATGTAGTCGAAATATTAGCGAATTACGCTTTGGTTTATAACGCTTGAACCACTCTAATCTAAAAATACATTAATGTTTGATCTGCCATCTCAAGAATTTATATTTTGATTGCTTATGGCTAGCAAAAATTGTTGAGAGTGCAAAACCACACCTTCAGTTACCAAAGTTGCTAAATGGTAAAAACTTGTGTGTGCTTCAGGAACACATTCTGTACACCGACCAACTACTGCAAAACAAGTAAAGAGCTACTCTTCTTTGAAATTTGAATGAGTCATTTGTTCAGAATTTAAGATAAAATTGCCAAAAAATATATCTAAGAACAAATAAAGTGATTATATTCAAAGGAGTTACTTAACAAAGTAAACACCAATTCAAAGAAAAAAAAAAAACTTGGCAATAAATTAATTAACAATTCGATTAAAAATTCCCCAAATCCGAGTGTTGCTTATTAAAGAAGTCGCCCGATTTAAGACTTTAATCCAATATACATATTAACTAAATGCTTTCTAATTAAACGATATGTATATGCAAGAGGATTAAGAGCAGCTTAAAATAACATATACGAAACATATTATATTAACATATCACGTTTACTACTTAAAATATTTCTTTAATAAAAAAAAAAAAAATAAAAAATCTCGTCTCAAGAAGACGCCACACTAATAAAACGAAATCACACAAAAAACAACAAAAATATTTTTTTATTTGTATTTTAATCCAATAAAATTATCTCTCTAATGATTTATATCCTTTTTTATATTTATAAAAGACAGCGAGAGGATTATAAAATAAACAAATTAAAATCAAATTAAATTATGACAACATACTTAAACTACTTTCATTCTATATGTACTCGTATGTACATACATTCGAGATGATATACAAATCTTGAAACGATTAAAAAACGAAAGAGGTAAAGAAATACCCTGGGGTGGTCACCATAACTATTTGTCTATTAATTTTAATTTAAAAATAAACATTTTTGTTTTTGTAAATATGTACAATATAAAACCAAATTAATTTTATTTTAATCATGTGATGATTATTATTTATTATAATAATAATTACGATTGTTGTTGTATTTGATGACAGGTTTTATTCTTACTCTTCTTGAGTTTGACGCGGCTAGACGTTTTATTAAGAAGGAAAAAATGTTTTTTTTTTCGAATTAATTGACATACATTTAGATTACGATAATAAATTAATAAAACATACTTTGTTTGTTATTTGATACAGTCGTAACACAGCAAGTGGTCAGCTATCAACATCATCATCGCATCTTCACAAATTAATAATAATCCATTCGTCTTAAAAATATTTGGATAAGTCACAGTGTACATGATTGATTAGGGAAAGTTAAATTAGTCGACGATTGCAGCAGTTTAGTCCAAATATTAGTTTTTTGTTGTTGTACTTTGTTTCAGGACTACATCCAATTATAAACAAATTAGGCGGCCGTGCGGTTATTAGCTACTTGTTAGGATCCTTTTTTTTTTTGTAAATACACGTGTGGTCTATATATGATTGTACATAGAATCGAAAAATAGAACAAATTTATTTCCTACTGATTTCGGGATACTTTCGTACATAAATTAAAATCGTCCTCGCGGTCATTTTATCCTTTAACCACAAAATTATTTTTTTTTTGTTTCTAGTAACAAGCCATACACAAAATTTATCTTAACAAGACTTTGATGAAGATGGGTTTCTAATAAATACAAAACGGAGGTGGATATTATTTTGATGTTTTGTTGTGTTATTTCGGGTTAATCCCATACCACAACTCTAAATATAATATTTCTGGGTGGTCGACATCTATATAAATATATTAGTGTTCACCCAAATTTAAATTATAGCAAAAAAAGTCAAAACTATACTTATCGCTAATTATTTAAAATTGTTATAGTTTTCCTAAATCGCGAAGAGTTGCATTTTTAATTATGTGATAACAGTTTTTGGTTTTTTTATACCTATTTTTAGTTTGGGGTATAAAAAAAACAACAAAAAGGTGGATCTCAATAATATTTATATTCGCTAACTCGTTAACTAATTGAATTTTGATTTTAGTTTTTTATTTGAGCCCCAAAAAATAAAAGATAGTTTTAGACCTACCGCGCGATGCATTTTTATTGCAACAAATTTACTATGTATGCGGATAAAAAAAATTATAGATTGACTCGAGACACAAATCGTAAAAAATCGATTAAATTTATCTTTTATACTAAACAGTTTTTTTTTCTTTGAGAATTTTTACTGTAAAAACCAAGGTTGTTTGATTTAAAATTATATAATTGGCATGATCCCATGGATCTAGATTAGGATTTTAGTTCGTCTTGTGTTATTATACATAATTTCCGGATTACATAAAACTGTGTCGTAAAATTAAAATTTATCGAATTCTATGACATGGAGCTTGATGCCATTATTGTAGCTTCTGTGTATCAAACGAATATAATTTTAATTTCACAGTAGCAGATTCAAGACGCCAATATTGGTGTTTCAATGTGGGCTGTATTTATTCGTTGAAACTACTACAAATTGAACGTTTCAATAAATTAGAGTCGTTTCGAAATTGTCGATTCACACTCCTTTAATTTGAGCTAATTATTTGAATAAGCTGTATGTAGGTATTCATATGACTTATTTTTGGTTCTTTTTGGATAACGCTGATTGTGAATTGTCTAAAAAAGTTCAATACCTTCATATAACCCGCCTGTAAGTAAATGTTGAGGAGCAAGGAAAGTGAATCGATAAAATGACGATAATGACAAATGCCTGGATTTTAATATCGCAGACCGCCAAAATTGCTTCCTTATCATTCGTTTGTGGCGTTCGTTTCTGCAGCCAATTTGTAATAATATAAAATCAAGCATTGATTACAAAATCAAAACAAGATAACCCGCACAAAAATATCTGTGACAAAAATTAGTAGGCCCACTCCTTTTTCATAGCAAGTATACCTCAAACTATAAGAAAATGATTTTGCCCCTATTCACACAATGTAATTTCGCTCTATAACCGTAAAATTTCCGATTAGTACTAAAATGTTATTCACAAAATATAACTACACTCTATAAATGTAGAGCTCTGTAAGTTTACGGTGACAAATTTGTTGACGTAAAGCTACATATCTTGATTTTAAGTGCCAATAACTCGGCTATACTACACATTTGAGAAAATATTCAGATTCCTGTGAGATTTCTTATCCGTCATGACCTTCTAAGTTCATGCGCGTAAAGTGCGTATTAAATGGATTATCTATAAAGAGAAATTGGATTCGGTTAATTTTCCGTTCACAACCACAAAGCAAATAATACCTTTGTGATATATTTGACGGTGGCATTGTTGTAATACTTTTCAAAGAAAAATCGTATCTGTCAAATGACCCCTCGGTTCTGGATCTTTTGGATAAATTTCCCATCACTTTTACGCACAATTCCGGCCCTATTTTGCGAATAACAGCTCTTATATTGTCTTTTAGTGTTTGAATCGTTGCTACTGCATCGGCGTAAACTTTGTCTTTAACATAGCCCAAAAGAAAAAAAATTAACGGTATTAAATCACACGACCTAGCCATCCAATTCGATTAACAGTCGGCCAATTTCGCGAAATCATATGATTATCTCACGAGTTGTGTCCATAGCATCAACTATTAAATTCACAATTGCGGTACACCGGGCGCCTTACGCCGACTAAATGCAAACCAAATTTATAAATTGTCTTACTTTTAGGAAAATACTGAAAAATTTCCCTCAGTTATTTTAAAAGGCCTTGATAGTATAATCCTTTCTAGTGGTAGGTCAGACATGGTTTGTTGTTATGGGATTGGGTTTGCATGAATGCAAATGCGCATCTAATTATTACTATGGTAATATCTTCAGTTTACTTAGCCAAAGGTATTTCCGTTCAAGCGAATGTTCTGCTGAATATTGAATGAAGATTCTGATTGCTCCAGAAGGTTAAACATATCAAATGATATTATGGATAAACAACCCATCTGATCAAGTTAAGGCAAACAAACTTAAAATGGTAATCTTTGTAGTGGGGCCAGCTTCATTTCTTGCAACCGGAAGCTTACATCAGGCAGCAGACGAAAACAGTGTTAAATTTCCTGAAGGAGTTAAGCGGTGCAGAGAAGACATATATGTCGATGATATTATGACCGGTGTGAATTCAATAGAAGAGGCGAAGATTCTAAGCGCGCATCAATAATCTTAAAACAGTCTGAATCTGGATTCCCTTTACGAAAATGGGCTTCTCCACCAATAATTGAAAATTTGCCTGAAGACCAGGTTCTTATGAAGAATCCATTTAATAATAGCTTTCGCGTTCAAGTGATCTTAAAAGGTGAGCTAGTAGCAACCAAACGACCAATATTAAGATGGTTAGCTTCAGTCATCGTACAAATAAAAATGATATTTTAACGTGTATGGCTAGATCTGAAGATGATTTTTAATTCATAGCAAAACTAGATCTGCAAAGTATAAGAATTACTCGCTATATGTATCAACCAATAAAATTAAACTAATTGAGCTTCCTGAATTATCTGAATGAATTAACCTTTCGATGAGGCTTTTGCTGCTGTGTTGTATTTTAGATGTATATACACCTTAATAAAGGTTTTTCTAACTTCAGCCAATACCAAGGTAGCACCGGTTATTAAAAGAACAATACCCTGTCTGGAGCTGTGTACTGTAGTACTTTTGACAAAACTTATCAAGCCTTAGAGATAAAAATTGAAAAAATCCATGCTTAGTCCGATTCCAGAATCGCCTTGGATTGGCTCCATCATTGTTACAACCGTCAGTATTTATTGAGAGAAACTCCTTTGATTCAAGCTAGCCCGAATTTCTAAAAACTCTTGCTATTCTGCATCGGTTTATTATTAAAGTCAGATTATCCGAGCAAGAATGAGAAAACAGCCCCGGACATAGGAAATGTTCATAAACGTGATAAGATTCGTTGACGTTCAAGGAAATTATTTTGCATCCAAATTTCGAAATTTGAAGCGCCCGGAACCACTTTCTTCAATCAATAAATTAAAGTGTTTAAAGACATTTATCGATGATGGGCAGAATAAAGTACTCAAGTAAGTCATTCTGCCTAGTTACTACATTTTCAGCATTTTTTTACAAAATGCACTTTGGTAACACCATGCAGAGCAGCTTTTAATGATCCGTAAGAAACGCTAAACGTGCCGGATCTTAAGCTGTCATAATTTAGTTAAATAAATTATTCATATTTGTACAATTTACGTGAGGAAAACCACACTTCAGGAGCAGCTGATGAGTGACCCACTTCAAACAATCATCGTTGGGTGCAACCAACCAATTTCTAATTGTCTCTGTAAGATATCCACCTTCTACCCATCCAGAGAAAAGAATTGTCAGTTACAACATAGCTACCTATATGACGAGATGGCAAAGCTGTTGATTGAAATAGAGTCGATATTAAAGTCTGAACTGTTTTTAACATCAAAATATTAAAGTTGCTCTACACCTTTGGTGGCGAGTCTTGGAAGATTATGAAAATAATTCTCGGTCACTCACAGTTAAATTCGGTATAGTGAATCGATTAATGTCAATTCTATTTTCCAAAAATGAAAATTTAAAATTTGACTGGCTCCACCGGGGTCAAATAATAATCTTGTATCGTCGTAATATTTGCCTGATTTGAAGAGAGGTGGAGAAGGGAGAGAAGGTAATAAGTATCGATTGTTATTAGATGTTTTCTGTTTCTCTCCGTCTCTCAATCTCTCTCTCTCTCTCTCTTATTTATTACATATATAAAAATTAAAAATATCCAGCGAAAACTATTTGATTCGTATTATGATTGGATGGATAAAGGTTTTACTTATTGTTTGTTGTTTGTACCCACTATGTATTCAAAAAACCAAATATGACATAAATTAGAGATAATGGGTGTTGGATGCATCTCAATAGGAAGGGGTTGACCGTCTATAGCCAAGTACCTCGTGGTCTATATTCCAACGCTGCGACTATGTAGAAACTACCAAATATGTCTAGTATACCTCCACGTGGTAACACCCGGGCAACGATGTGAAGCACCGGTGAAATACTAGAGGCGAGTGCAGTACACTATAAATGAGCAATGAGCAGAACAAATATGGAAACTAATACCCCAGGTGGTACACCTGTTGCTCAGGTAAATCCACCCTCTTCGGAGGTCAGTCTCATGGATTCTGGGGAAGACCAGCCATTGCTATACTACAATTATTTTAACCAATCCCAAGACATGTTGGTGAATAAACAAGCTCAATTGAGTGAAACAGAAAAAGATAATTCACATTCCTTCCAGAGGAGTAACAAAGTGGCATATTCTCCAATAAGAGGCGGTAGTCCCTCCATTGGGGCCAGTAGCCACAACACTCATTCTACAAACGAAGTATAGCTTCACAATGAATTGTGTAAAGCTAATAATGCATTAGTTGAAGCCAACAAAATAATCAAGCAACTGAATGTTACAATTGTATGGATGCTTTGGGCCTTCAGCCAAAATTACGGGGAGGGGGGAAGATATTTCTATTTTTTTTCAGTAGATATATTATGAGCGATTGGCCTTTGTATTTTTCTGATTTACCAAATCGAAAATATTGGGATTGCCATGAACAATTAATATATTTGTCTATAAAAAATGCCGAAAAATCAACTGATTACAGACAGACAAATTAAATTCTTAATAAAATAATTGATTACCTGAAAGCAAAAGGATTTAAGGCAACTGATGAAGATATCGAAAAAATTTATCAAATAAGTACATATTGGAATGCAAAGTGGTTATTCAGCCTCTAAGAAGATCTAAGCTTATACCACAATGTAAACAATGTCAAGCCTATGGACATACACAAAAATATTGCAACAGGGAACCTAGGTGTGTCAAATGTTTAGGTAAACATCATACCAAAGATTGTGTAAAAGCTCAAAATGTGCAACCTAAATGCGTTCACTGTGGAGAAAACCATCCGGCTAACTACAGAGGATGCAGCGTTGCTATTGAGCTAAAAATCCAAGTTTATATAATGAGCAACGGAAATCCAAAAAAACTGCTCAAAATGACGATATAAGTCAAACATTTAAATTAATTTTAAGCATACTAAATACATTTGATGAGCGATTACAGAAACTAGAGTACAGCACTAAGGGAGCCATCTCTAAACAGAAAAATGGCCAATGATCTTAGAATCTTATGTTGGAATGCCAATGGACTGATGCAACAGGAGGTAGTGCTGTTATAATTAGAAATAGTATTCATCACTATGAGGAGTTAAAATATGAAACGGAAGAAATACAAACAATTGCTGTTATTGTCAAATCCAAAAGTAGTTCTATTTGTGTTGCTAGAATTTACTGCCCACCGAAGCACTCAATGAAAGAAAAAGATTATCTCGAGTTGCTCAGTAAATTAGGAAAATTATTTGTACTTGGAAGAGACTTTAATGCAAAAAATGTCCACTGGGGATCCAGATTAACAACGACTAAGGGCAAAGAACTCCTAAAAGCTATCAGAAAATGCAGTTGTGTAGCCCTCTCAACTGGAAATCCAACCGACTGGCCTACTGATTCAAACAAAGTGCCAGATCTGATTGATTTCTTCATAATAAAGAACATATCTGTAAATTATGTACAAGTAGATGAAAGCCATGACTTAAACTCTGATCATTCACCAATACTTCTAACGTTAAGTGAAAAAATTATTCAGAAAGAAAGAAACCCATTCCTAGTAAATAATCACACTAATTGGGCATGCACTTGAGTATAGCAACAAACATTTGCCCCCTGGCAGGGGGATGAATCAATCAGCAACTATTTAAGAAAATTAACTAATGATAACAGTACTGATTATTTATCTCTTTGGAAAGCAACCAAAAGAATCAAAAGACCAATAATGCAGATTCCCCCAATAAATATAGCAGGTGAGAAACGGGCTAAAAATAATGAAGACAAGGCTCGAGTATTTGCTGAACACCTCCAAAAAATATTCCAGCTACATGAAGACCAAACGTTGGAAGCCGAGATAATAACTGAACAAGCTATGCAAGAAAGTAAAGAAATTCTACCCACAACACCAAAAGAAGGCATGCGTGAGATAAAAGCTAATATGAATACGAAAAAAGCTCCTGGGTACGATCTTATTACTGCAGAAATCTTAAAAGAACTGCCAAGGAAAGCTCTGGTGAAACTCACCAATCTTATAAATGCAGCATTTAGAATGAAATGTGTACCAAGCTTTATGATCCCAAAACCTGGGAAACCACCACACATAACATCGTCTTATAGGCCAATTTCGCTATTGCCAGTCATGTCCAAACTCTTTGAGAAGTTTCTGGTAAAAAGATTAAATCCGATAATCGAGAGTAAAAACTTGATCCCAAATCATCAGTTCGGTTTTCGCAACCAACACTCAACAATTGATCAAGTACACAGAATAACCAGTATAATTGAGAAAGAATTAGAGGAGAAAACGGTTTGTTAAACAGTATTTCTAGACGTTGCACAAGCGTTTGATAGAGTGTCGCATGAAGGACTTAACCACAAGTTAAGGAATCTTCTACCAATGCAATTTGCTAAGATACTAGAATCTTTCTTGAAAGATAGGTTCTTCAGGATTAAGTTAGATGATACATTTTCTGAATTGAAAGAAATCAATGCAGGAGTTCCGCAGGGCAGTGTATTAGGGCCGGTTTTATACCTACTATACACTTATGATCTTCTTACATTAGAAAAACAACACAGTGGCAACTTTTGCAGATGATACGGCGATCTTAGCTGTTGGAAAAAGCAACGAAGAATCAACACAGAAGTTACAATTAGCTATAACTCAAATATATAAATGGACAAAAAGATGGAGAATAAAACTAAATGAAGCTAAATCAGTTCACATCAACTTTACAAACAGACGGTTCGAACATATGCCGATTACCATAAATCGGGAAATAATACCGCATGCGAACACAGCTAAGTATCTCGGTATTACCCTGGATGCTAAACTACGATGGAAAGCACACGTCAAGAAGAAAAGTGAAGAATTAAGACATAAATACAGAAAAATGTATTGGCTGATGGGAAGGGACTCTTCTTTATCAACATACAACAAGCTTCTACTTTATAAGCAAATATTGAAACCGATTTGGACTTATGGTATTCAGCTTTGAGAATGTGGTATTAAGGAACATCGTTGATGCACCTTGATATGTAAGGAACAATGACCTTCATAGGGACCTTAAAATGAAACTCATCTTAAACGAAATACAGGAAAAAACACGGAGACATGAAGAAAGGCTCCGTCAACATGTGAACATTGAAGCAACTCAGCTCCTAAGCATCACGAATTTAGTAAGCAGACTTAAAAGAACCAAACCTTTAGAGCTGGTGTGATTGTCAGTTTAAGCAGCATTGTGCTGATCTAAAATCCACTACAAAGATGTGATTTACTTAAATTTACCAAACAAATTGCTCATTAGTCCAGGAGACTAGATTGTAATTACATAAAATAAATAAATAAAATTTATTTTAAATAAAAAAAAATTAGGGAGAATATCCTTTTTTAGTATATAAATTCAGGACAACTACTTACAGATCGAAATTGGCAGCTCTTTTTTACACGAAACCAAACCAACGCTACAACAAAAATGTTTAATTTTTTAATTTTATTTGCATTCCTCACCGAAAATAAACTCTTGTAAATTAATCGATGATTGGTGAGCGTGGTAAACAAAATGTGTACAAACGTTGGCAAGATAAATTTTTTGTTAGACAATAAAATTTCTGTACTTATAGACGCATGCGAATTTTTGATTAACCTGTTTAACATCAGTTCATGGTTTTGATGATCCCCATCTCAACTATGGATTGGGATGAGCCTAAACAGTTAATTATATGACAGTTATTTATATTCCAAAAATTTAATTAAATTCTAAATCGGAACTTTGGATTCCCCAATTTATTTGCAATCGAAATAGAGAAATCAAATTCTCAACCGGATGCCAAATTTAATTCGGATTCTATTTGAAATCCATCCAGATTTCGAGTTCTATTGAAACTTCAAGCTGTTACCGAATCTAATTTTCAAGCATAATCGGAACGGAGCTGACAATAACGGGAACCGCAGATACCAAGTGGCACTATACATTTCCAACTCATTGTCGTAATAATAATTTTATGTGATCGAATTTCGTCAGCTGGATAGTAAAGTAGTAGTAGTGGCTTAGTTTCACGTGAAACACACTAAACATATAATAAACATCATAAAATAAAAACAATAAACATCTCATAAAAGATAAAACCTATATATCGTAATATTCATTATCAATTTCTCAAGCTCTAAACTCGTCGCCATCATAAAAATCACATAGTCCATAATCAGTATTAAGATTATAACAAGAGCTTAGAATAGGTTACCTTAAGACACCGCCAAAAAACGAAAAAAGCTAAAACCACAAATCAAAAGAATATATAAATAATTCGTACGATCGTCATTCATACATTCCGTGCTAAATTATATCCATTGTGTGTATATTTTATATCCCAATTTATCCACGCCGATAACACAACACAAACACAAAGTAAAAAAAAAATGAAAAATAAAAATTCTTATAAAAAACCACCAAAAAGTGATAACATCTCATTGCCTCATCGCGATATTATTTATATTAGTTTTATGCGCGCTATATCGTTATGAATATAAACGTAAGGCAAAAAATCTAATCTTTTCTTGCCATCATTAACGGCAGCGTACCACAAAAAAAAAATAAAAAATAAAAAATTTATGTATTATCAATTGATCCAGATTCCACATCATTATATTCCCAAACAAACGTCTCGAAATTATAGCTGCGCGTTTCAAATTCAATCCACCACCACCACCGCGCCAAAACGACAAACAAGAAGAAGAACACAAGTGATTAGATTACGAGAAGCTGAGTATCACAAAAAAAAAAAAAAATTATTATTTAATGATAATTTCCCAGCACAAAAAAAAGACTGGAAAAGAAACAGATCTTTAACAGAATTCATAACCTATAATTCAATATTTTATGTTGGGTGATATTAGAAATGATATAGGACCTCTTATATCTTGTCTTACAGATAGATATAAAACGAAAAATTAATATTTTTTTTTATATCAAAAGTATAAAAAATAATTATAATGATGATGATAAGACCTGAAACAAAAAGATGAATAAATGGATATCCAGCAAACAAAAAAATAACTAAACGTAAGAAGACGAATTAATAAGAAGATATATTCGAGATAAGACGAGGGAATTAATAATCCAAAATACAAAATATAAAAAAAAAAAATTGTTACCTTCTACGGTCTTAATATTATGTATAAGGGAATTATTGTTGTTGCTTTTATAACGTATTGTATATAATTTGCTAGACATACGAGCCACGCTTTTATCCACGCGACTATTTAACTCAACACACAAAAACTAAAATACGATCTTGTACATGTAAGTCTTTTGTTATGAATGAATTGAAAAGAAATTCAATATCATTTGTTTTGTTGGATTTTTATTTTTGTATATATTGGGGGTAAGTACACTGTAAAAATATACTAGTAAGCTTGATGCGACAATAGATGTCACTGTTTTTATTACTAAAAATTTATCATCCCAACTGTGTATTTGTACCAATCTAAATTCTTGCATCGAATTTCCGATCGTTCCATCATAACAGTGTACTGAAATTTTGAATTTATCGATCACATCACAAAAAAATTGAGGAACAATAGACTACGACTCTAGGTAGAATATTTAGGAAAGCAACAACAATTCTAATGCCTTTATATACATATATATATATAGAAATTCAAATAAAATGTTCTATTATTTATTTTATTATAAGGGTAAGCGCTTTATAAAACACAAAACTAACACACATCCATGTGAGCACCCCAAAAAAATGTATTAAGTTAGTATAAAGGCACGTTGATCATGATTTTTACAACAACACAACACAATAACCCGATTTAAGTATATTGTGCTCGTCGTTCTATACAAATCCTATATGGATGCGGATTCAGAAAAAAAATCATTGTGTCCCTGAAATGTATTAATGGATCCCGATTTGTTGTGTGTTTTTGTTGCGCTTTGTACAACAAAAATTTCTTGATTTTCTGGATTTTTATTTTTATTGTTTGCTCTTGGAGTTATTTGATTCTCTCGTTCTCTTGGATAATAATGGATATAAATTATAAAATAACATCCCTATAGGGAAAAAATAATATTTATGTATCCTTTGCATCCTTGATCAATATGTGTGATTGTATGAGATAAAAAGGACAAATGAATTTTGTTGTTGGCTGGATCTGACATGCGAGATTAATTAATGTGTTTTGCAATTTTATATTTTGCAACATTTTGGGGTGTTTTTTTAAGGGATATGTGGATGGGAAATTGAGGGATATTTGTGAAAGGATCAGGTAGAGATACATTATATCAACTTTTAGCAATTCCTTGCGTACTTAATATCCTCGAGCGATGTATTCCTCATTTGATTCGATTATTTTTAAGTTTATAGCAAGATCAAACAAAATAACAGAATTCACAGCATCTGATTTGCGCTTCGGTACAAATACAGTAGTTGTTAGAGGCACCAACCATCATAATCCGGGCACAATTACGGATTTTAGTTTTTTCCCCATAAATTTGTAGAAATAATCAGTTGTTAGAGGTCCGAACATTAAATATTTTTATTTTACTGTTTCAAGGGTGTATTCTGCTCTTGATAATGTTCCTCGCTCGTAGAGCTGAAGTTTTCTCGCTGTTATGCCGAAAGCTGTCAAGTGAGAATCAGACAACATTACATCGGCTTTTACAAAGATTGTAAGATATTGCATATATAATTTCTTAATCTTTTCTCATGTATAAGTATTTGTCAAACCTTCCAAAGGTTGTAGCGCAAGAAGAGGTAAACAGATTTATTATCTTACGTGAATCTAGGCTATAAATGAGTTACTTTTCAAACTTCAGAAACCATTGTCATTAGCTATCAGGTTTGGGCTACTTAGCATTAGAGGTATCAAGAACCGCAATCGGAGCACAATTGCAGATTTTGGGATTTGCTGGCTTAGAATTTGCTGTGATTTAAAAACAAATCAAATTTTGTATGAAATTGATTGATGATTGATTTCAATGTACGATCAAGCATTAAGCAAGTCTCCCGTATTATAAATGAGAATACCACACCACTATACCCATGTTACAACACGACACCATAACTCTCCCTCACCAAGGAAATATGTACCATAATACTCAGCTTTTCATGAAGCCAAACATAGCAATATTCACTCCGTAAAGAAAGGCGCCACATCGATAACCACATAAGTCGAATAGTGTGATATTTGCCCCTAACAGGCAGACATCTTACAACTTTTTACATGTAACAAAATCTAGGGATGGGAAAAGAATGTTAGTGAGGAGAGACTTGGCCCGGTTACAGACACCTAATAAAGCCGATAGTTAGTGTTTTATGTTAGCATAATGACAACACAATTAACCTTCGCATGGGCAGCAATTTTTTTTTACACCTGCAAAAATAATTTTTCTGTGTCTGTTTTGTATGGAAATTTTTTTTAGATTTTTTTGTTTTTCTATATAAAATGCATTTTTCAAAAACAAACCAAAGAAATATTCACTGACTAGGAAGAATTACCAGATGAAGGAAAAACGTCGTAGTTATTCAAAAAGAAAAATTGAAATCTTTACATTTGTAAATCCTGCCCATGCGAAGGTTAAAATAATAATAATAAAACGTTGGAACCTGATCGATCTGAAATAATATCTTAAACTAGAATTTATATTTATATGATACTCCAAACTTCCGATTAACAAAATTGATGATAAAATATATTTCGATGTTCTTCTGAAATCAAAAAACAAATTAGTTATTTATTTCTACTTTCACTTAATCCAACCGCTCTATAATTTCAAATATTTAAGTATTAGCTTTCAACAATTAAGAGAAATATTTAAACAACAATAAATATAATATAATCTAAATTCAAATGTAAAGTTGTTCCTATCGCTAAAAATAACATTACCATTTATTAATCATGATTCAATTTTAAGCCTTAAGGCATTAATTACTTTAAGGATCAATTATATTAAATTCTTCTTCCTCCAGCATACCCCATCTGAAATAAAATTTTGAACCATAAGTACACTCCAACAAGTTCTAATAGATGTCTCTCCGCTTATTATTGATGAAATTTGTTAGTTGTTATACCTGTCATCAAAAATCTTAAATAATAAATATTTGCTATATAAAGCCCTTGTTCATCCACAACCTCAACCAAACTATCATTAACATTACTTAATACCAATAAGTATGAACATTAATATCAATACACTATTGCCAACACCCACATCAATACCAATACCAACATCAACAATAATATTATGACATATGATTCGATTACACCGAAAAATTAATTTTACTAAATTTAATTCAACTTAATTTTAATAAAAATTAATTTAATTTTAACCCAAAACCTAATTTACTTCACCATTAATTCTTTATTTAAAATCAGTCCTTAACACCCTTAAATAAAATATATTCAATTCAACATCTAAATTAAACGACAGCAAATTAATTACTAACTATATTACCTGAAAATCAAGATACATAAAAATTGTAATCCTAAATTATGAATTTTAAAATTCTAAAATCAAAAACCAAAATCTGAAACCCTAAAAAATGTATTTCCAATTCCTGCTTAACTAGCTATTGCCAGAAATTAAAGAAATTAATTAACTAATTCCAGGAATATCACTAAAATCAAAATTAAATAATTAATTTTTTATTATTTAATTCTGCTTAAATAGCTTAAATACTAATAGTTCAACCTTTCCATACTAAATTAAAGTAAATAAACCCACTATAAAAATGGAATAAACAATTAAATAATGAACGATAATTAAATAAAAAGCCGCGCCCGATTTCTCCGCTCTAAAAATCCAATAATAAATAATTAAACTAATGAACAATAATAGGTAAACAATGGAACCGCGCCCGCTTTCCCATCTGCACATTTCACTGCATCCAATCCATTCTTAATTATCAATTAAATTGTAACACAAAAATTTAATGCAATTACTTATTTTTTTTTAAATTTAAAATTCAAATTTAAATCATCTAATTCCTGAAACCATATAAGTTCAATTCCAGATTTACAACTTTATTAGTTAATTCCAGACATACCTCTAAAATCAAATCAAATTGATAATTAATTAATTGTTTACTAATTAATCTATTCCCTTTAAATCCCACTGCACAATAATTAAAAATAATCAGAACACAATAGAAGTTTAATAAAAGAATAAAAGTTTAATAAAAGTTTAACAAAAGTTTAATAAAAGTTTAACAAAAGTTTAACAAAAGTTTAACAAAAGTTTAACAAAAGTTTAACAAATATTTAACAAAAGTTTAACAAAAATTTAATAAAAGTTTAACAAAAGTTTAATAAAAAATTTATAAAAGTATAATAAAAGAATAAAAGTTTAACAAAAGTTTAATAAAAGTTTAACAAAAGTTTAACAAAAGTTTAACAAAAGTTATACAAAAGTTTGATAAAAGTTTATCAAAAGTTTAACAAAAGTTTAACAAAAAATTAATAAAAGTTTAACAAAAGTTTAATAAAAGTTTAACAAAAGTTTAATAAAAGTTGAATAAAAGTTTAAGAGTTTCAAGGTTTAAACGTTCAAAAGTTCAAAAGTTCAAAAGTTTAAAAGTTTAAAAGTTTAAAAGTTTAAAAGTTTAAAAGTTTAAAAGTTTAAAAGTTTTAAAGTTTAAAAGTTTAAAAGTTTAAAAGTTTAAAAGTTTAAAAGTTTTTCTTTAAAAGTTTAAAAGTTTAAAAGTTCAAAAGCCAAAAGTCTAAAAGTTTAAACGTTTAAAAGTTTAAAAGTGTAAAATTGTAAAAGCGTAAAAGTTCAAAAGTTTAAAAGTTTAAAATTCCAAAATTCAAAAGTTTAGAAGTTCAAAAGTTTAAAAGTTCAAAAGTTCAAAAGTTCAACAGTTTAAAAGTTTAAAAGTTTAAAAGTTTTAAAGTTTTAAAGTTTTAAAGTTTAAAAGTTTAAAAGTTTTAAAGTTTAAAAGTTTAAAAGTTTAAAAGTTTAAAAGTTTAAAAGTTTAAAAGTTTAAAAGTTTAAAAGTTTAAAAGTTTAAAAGTTTAAAAGTTTAAAAGTTTAAAAGTTTAAAAGTTTACAAGTTTACAAGTTTACAAGTTTACAAGTTTAAAAGTTTAAAAGTTTACAAGTTTAAAAGTTTAAAAGTTTAAAAGTTTAAAAGTTTAAAAGTTTAAAAGTTTAAAAGTTTAAAAGTTTAAAAGTTTAAAAGTTTAAAAGTTTAAAAGTTTAAAAGTTTAAAAGTTTAAAAGTTTAAAAGTTTAAAAGTTTAAAAGTTTAAAAGTTTAAAAGTTTAAAAGTTTAAAAGTTTAAAAGTTTAAAAGTTTAAAAGTTTAAAAGTTTAAAAGTTTAAAAGTTTAAAAGTTTAAAAGTTTAAAAGTTTAAAAGTTTAAAAGTTTAAAAGTTTAAAAGTTTAAAAGTTTAAAAGTTTAAAAGTTTAAAAGTTTAAAAGTTTAAAAGTTTAAAAGTTTAAAAGTTTAAAAGTTTAAAAGTTTAAAAGTTTAAAAGTTTAAAAGTTTAAAAGTTTAAAAGTTTAAAAGTTTAAAAGTTTAAAAGTTTAAAAGTTTAAAAGTTTAAAAGTTTAAAAGTTTAAAAGTTTAAAAGTTTAAAAGTTTAAAAGTTTAAAAGTTTAAAAGTTTAAAAGTTTAAAAGTTTAAAAGTTTAAAAGTTTAAAAGTTTAAAAGTTTAAAAGTTTAAAAGTTTAAAAGTTTAAAAGTTTAAAAGTTTAAAAGTTTAAAAGTTTAAAAGTTTAAAAGTTTAAAAGTTTAAAAGTTTAAAAGTTTAAAAGTTTAAAAGTTTAAAAGTTTAAAAGTTTAAAAGTTTAAAAGTTTAAAAGTTTAAAAGTTTAAAAGTTTAAAAGTTTAAAAGTTTAAAAGTTTAAAAGTTTAAAAGTTTAAAAGTTTAAAAGTTTAAAAGTTTAAAAGTTTAAAAGTTTAAAAGTTTAAAAGTTTAAAAGTTTAAAAGTTTAAAAGTTTAAAAGTTTAAAAGTTTAAAAGTTTAAAAGTTTAAAAGTTTAAAAGTTTAAAAGTTTAAAAGTTTAAAAGTTTAAAAGTTTAAAAGTTTAAAAGTTTAAAAGTTTAAAAGTTTAAAAGTTTAAAAGTTTAAAAGTTTAAAAGTTTAAAAGTTTAAAAGTTTAAAAGTTTAAAAGTTTAAAAGTTTAAAAGTTTAAAAGTTTAAAAGTTTAAAAGTTTAAAAGTTTAAAAGTTTAAAAGTTTAAAAGTTTAAAAGTTTAAAAGTTTAAAAGTTTAAAAGTTTAAAAGTTTAAAAGTTTAAAAGTTTAAAAGTTTAAAAGTTTAAAAGTTTAAAAGTTTAAAAGTTTAAAAGTTTAAAAGTTTAAAAGTTTAAAAGTTTAAAAGTTTAAAAGTTTAAAAGTTTAAAAGTTTAAAAGTTTAAAAGTTTAAAAGTTTAAAAGTTTAAAAGTTTAAAAGTTTAAAAGTTTAAAAGTTTAAAAGTTTAAAAGTTTAAAAGTTTAAAAGTTTAAAAGTTTAAAAGTTTAAAAGTTTAAAAGTTTAAAAGTTTAAAAGTTTAAAAGTTTAAAAGTTTAAAAGTTTAAAAGTTTAAAAGTTTAAAAGTTTAAAAGTTTAAAAGTTTAAAAGTTTAAAAGTTTAAAAGTTTAAAAGTTTAAAAGTTTAAAAGTTTAAAAGTTTAAAAGTTTAAAAGTTTAAAAGTTTAAAAGTTTAAAAGTTTAAAAGTTTAAAAGTTTAAAAGTTTAAAAGTTTAAAAGTTTAAAAGTTTAAAAGTAAATCAAGTATGTTGTCTAATTTTACCCAGCAAGCTTATTGGCCATAGAAACTATTTCTTTAGCCTATTTTGACATAATTCGACAAGTACGATGGCAAGGCAATGAGATTCTAAAATGTGTTTTCTAGTTCCGGGATCTTACACTCCCATTAAAAGTTGTACTTCTGCGAGAAAGTGTGGGCATTTCTGTCTCACACTTTGATTTTTTGATATTCAGTCTTCCCCTATAGTTTTGTTTTAAGGCACCAACTTATTACAAATTAGCTGAAAAATATAAACTGTGGAACGTAAGTTAAACTATCCCATTACTTACTTAAATAATTGTTAAACCTATTAATATGTAGATGAACATGTTGTATGATCAATCCAACCATTTAATGTTTCATAAATTGTTAGAAAATGTAGAAGTTATGTTCAGCCTTCGATTATATTTATGATGTTAAAAATGTAGGAAGCGAAAAGGTTCTCTTAGAGTTTGTTTGATGGTTTGTATCAATTTACATTGTTGAAAAATATAAATTATGGAAATTATGTTCAATTATATGGTGACTTATGGTGACTTATTTCATGTTAGTTGAATTTAAGTTAATTTAAGTTGTGTAACATAACAAAATTATTTAAATTAATTTGGATTCACACCTAAAGCAGTGTCCGATTATTATGTTTTCCTTATTAATTAAATTAAAATTCATAGAATATTGGATACTAATAATCCATCAAATAACCAATAAAACCGAAAATGACTTCCGCTCGAGAATAACCACTACACCCATACTCACCAAATAAACTAAATTCTTCAAAATTTATATTTCCAAGAAGTCAAAACCAATTAATCTCAATTTTGTATTGTTTGAAGGGTACGAAACGTTACAAATTTTACAATAATAATAAAAAATCAAAAAATTTATTCCAATTAACAACCTAACATATCTTGACTTAAGAAACATTAAAAATTTTATAAATTACCTTAAGTTTTCTGAACGAGCTTACGAAATTCCTATAAGAGTCCTTCAGCAAATACAAATTCAAACGAAAAATACAAAAAAATTAAAAAACAGTTAACAATTTATTATTCTCGTCGCTATAAAATTCTAAAAGTTTTAAAATAATTTTTACAAAAGGAAACGTCTTAAGTGATAATTATAGCACTTAAGACGTATATAGGTTGTACATATATGTTAGTATATGTATGTAGGTACAATATAAACCTATAAAATTTTAACGTTCACTCTGCTAATAGACGTCGTCGTTGTTAGAATTTAATTACATTATTTGGATATTATGTATTTTGATGAATGGACCCAGGCGGATTAGAAGAGTGCTTATACATATGAGAATTTACACATATGTGCAAAAACCGTGTATTCAATTACTCCCGGAATAACAATAGACGCGGCTGCACAAAAACTATAATTTATTATTTCGGTGCGATGAATAATAGTTTGTGTAGTGTGTAGGTTAGTATTACACGCATGTGTATTTTATACTATATAAATCAAATAGGGTACTAATCTCAATTTTTGGTTATTATAAAGGGGTGGCTGAATTTTATAGTTTTGTTTATTGAAAAAAAATAAAAATAAAAATTCTGCTATAATAGTTCTGAAAATAGTGTGACACAGTTATTTCTAGAAATTAGTTTGGTTTTTCTCCCATGAATAGCTTTATAATGTTCGTTTAACTGACAAATAATAAGAGAATGTTAAATTACAAAAAATTGGGAACCTTGAAACAAATTGTTATGTTATCAGTTTGTATTAATTGCGTGCATACGGAACAAGAACAATGACAGAAAACCGTATAAAACTTTAAACAAAAATCAGCCAACCAAAAATTGTGTGCAAACATTTTTTTTTTAAGTATATAAAGTTATGAAATGTGTATCGGTCAAATATGAGGGTGTTCATTCTTCATCCTAGAGTAGTTAAACAAACGGGAAGCGGCTCAATGGGTTAGGGGTATGAGTAATTTTTACCTAGAAATAATATTCCCGAACTGGAATATTTAGTTTCTAAAATCGTGGTTTAATTTAAGCATCTAAGATCACTGACAGAATGCGGTTTAAAAAAAATCCGGTTTAGCGAATTTTTCAAGTTTAGCCGCAGTGTGTCAGCTTCAGATTTAGCAAACTGCGTTCGCTTTAATGAACCACATGTTTTTGCCATTATCTAAATATTCTCAAGCAAAATCAAAATTTTTCCTCCAAAACCAATCAGTCAAGTTGATATACACAGTCATACAAATTGTAAAACACCCGAAGCTTCTAAATGAATTTTGATTAGCAGTTCTGATTACGAATTTATGCTTCAAATTTTTTAATTTAAGATGGCGGATCCAATATAGTCTGTGTACCCTTCAGTTACGAATTGTTTTATAATTATTCGAAAAATGTACAAAACCATATAGAAAAGTATTTTTGGCGTCACAGTTTACGAGTCTGAGGTCAAAAAATTGTATTCAAACTGACAGATCCAGTATGGCCGCAATAAGTTAAAAATAGCTCGTTTATCGCAAAACAAGTAAAGATCTTTCATTTTAGACCCCATTTTTGTAGTTCTTTGCAGGCGTTTATTATTGAGCATGTAAAGCTTTTATAAATCATAGCAAATATTGCTGAACGTTGTTATGGTAGTTGTTGTGCCTCTTCTTTCTCATCTATTGGCTCCCCCCACGCCCCCCAATAAAACTTACAACAAATTATTTTTGTCATTAAATTGTTGGTTTAAATCTATTTTTATTCGTAATAAATAAAAATTAGCTATAGTCATAATTATAGCAACCTAGTAAATAGTCATAATTATAGCAACTTTTTTCTAACTTAAGTCAACCTAACCTATAACGAAACCTACCCAAATCTAGCTCAAATAAACTTCGCACGGACATTTCTCATCTTAGTTCGAATTTCAAATTTCAATAGTTCGAATTACTCTACATTGCTTTAACTGTACTAGGGGATGTACGCGAAATTCAGTACATATAATGTTTTCACTATACAGATTACACTAACGTAGTACACTGCATACTTTTATTACATTGAAATTGAAAAATGTGACGCAGGGATCCAGACGTATAGACGCATTTTATAAATATTAGAATTAGATTAGGGTTAGAAACAATTTATTTAATTGAACTTACAACATTTGAGTAAGAATAAAATAAGTTGTAACTGTTACTGTTGTATCCTTGACCATAAATTGAATTGCTCTGAAGACTGCAACATAAAATTGACGATGACCAAACGCAGGTTGCGGCAAAAGAATACCAACTTTTTTAAATGTGTGTCTATTGATCGTAATTACAAAAGCTGGTCTTACTGGCAATTGACATCTTCTTAATGTGAAAGGAAATCGCAAATCATATGTTTCCAAAACGATTCTTGCGGGATGCAAATTTTCTCACCATTTCTGGCTTCTCCGGTACAGTGTGTTAAGTGCCAAGAATATGGGCACACTAGAGCATATTACACTTTGAACGACGTTAATGTTATATGTGGTGAACTCCATAATTCAAAGGTTTGCAACAAAGCAAAAAAGGAAGCATCAGTGAGAAAATGCAGCAACTGCGATGGAAATCATACAGCTAATTATAGAGGGTGCCCAATTTATCTAGAATTGAAAAGGAGAATCAATCCAAAGCAGCGAGCAGAGCAACGAATCCTTAATCTTCGTTCTTCAGCTAGAAAAGAAGCACGACCAGAAATTCTAAGCACAAGCGCTCAAAATAGAAACAGTAAGCAAATGTAAACGGCAGCGTGCACCAAGGGGTTTCATATGCAAGTGTTCTTAAAGGTATCGCCCCTAAAGTTCAAACAAGTGAAGAGTGAAACTTCTCAACAGCTTTAAATAAATTGATTAATATAATGCAAAGCTTCATGGCGATGATGGAGAGAACCATGGATCTAATGATGCAGAATATGAGCACGCTGATGCAGATAGTCGTAAAAAGCCAGAAATGACCATCATCAAATTAGCCATGTGGAATGGAAATGGCCTAGCACAGCATAAAGCGGAGCTACATTCATTTCTCACTGAGCACAACATTGACATAATGTTAGTATCAGAAACACACTTGACCAAAAATAGCTATTTCAAAATTAATGGGTAATCTATTTATGACACCAAGCACCCAGATGGTAAAGCACATGGAGGCACTGCTGTATTGATTAAGCGAAGATTAAAACACTACGAGCTTACGAAATGTGAGAAAGAACATATACAATCAACGAGCATCTGTCTGCAGGAGTGGTCTGGAAACTGCGTCATATCGCCAGTGTACTGTTCTCAAAAACATGCTATAAAAAATCTCCAGTTCTTGGATTATTTCAGCCAGCTGGGTAATAAATTTCTTGCGGGTGGTGGTTACAACGCTAAACATACTCCTTGGGGTTCCAGATAAACATCGCCGAAAGGTAAACAAATTTATGATGCTACAGAGGAACAGTCCCTGGATTATTTATCTGCCGGTAACCCAACTTACTGGCCTCACGGATAAAAAGAAAATTCCTGATCTAATTGACTTTTATGTAACTAAGGGCATTCCACGTACATACGCTAAGGCCACCGATTGCTATGATCTGTCTTCTGATCACTCACTGCCGAACCGTTTTACAAACAAGAAAACTAATTGGGATCAATATAGGAGGCTAGTCGAACAAAAATGTCTACTTAATATTCCTCTGATCACACCAGCTGATATTGATGCGGCGGCGGGAAATCTAAAAGATGTCATGACATTATCCGCTGAAAGGGCTACACCCGGCATAAGAAGTTCGGAAAAAGTTAATAAACTGTCACATAATATACAGGAACTAATCCAGGAAAAGCTAAAAATTCGCCATCAATGGCAGCAAACAAAATCACCGTTATTGAAATTGAAATTAAATCGAGCTATTAAGGCTCTAAGATTTGCTTTGAGGGAAGAAGAAAACCAGCGCGTAAAGAACTATTTAAGTGATCTCTCGGCAACCTAGATGACAGATTATTCTTTGTGGAAGGCAACAAAAAATTTAAAAAGCCAACAAATTCGAATCCACCATTTTGCTGCTCATCTAGCAACAGTATTCGTCCCACACGAAGAAGATAATTATTTCGTACTACTCCAGCCAACGGATAATGGTTTATCCTACAAACCTATAAAGTATAACTGGAAGAAAGTGAAGAATACAATTAAAACTTGCATAAGGGAATTGCCAGATAAATGCATAAAACTGGTAACATTTGTATTCAACGCAATATTGCGAACCAGTTATATTCCTCAAAAATGGAAGATATCTTTGATCACAATGATACATAAGCCAGGGAAAAATGAAACGCAAATCTCATCATATCGTCCAATAAGCATGCTGTCCACAATCTTAAAGCTATTTGAAAAAATGTTACTAACGAAATTGAAACCAATACTAGGAGAACGGCGCGTTATTCCAGACCATCAATTTTGGGCCCGAAACCAACATGGTACTATAGAGCAAGTACACAGAATTCGATATCTAGCTATTGTTCAGTGACTAGTATAAATTGTTCCTTGCAATTGGAACTTGATACTGTTTTGAATAGTCTACTCTCGCTTGATATCAATCAAAGTGCAGGGTTCGATTCCATCCCTCCCTTGGTTCTTAGAATGACAGCACATGCTGTCGCTTTTCCAATCACAGTTATTTTTAACAAAAGCCTTTGACAAGGATACTTCCCGAACTTCTGGAAATGCTCTTTAATTAAACCAATATTTAAGTCAGGTTCCAGAAGTGATATTACTAATTATCGAGCCATCAGTATTTGTAGTCAAAGATTTTATTTTTTTTTAATACTCGTAGGTTTATTTTTTCTAAGCAACATGGATTCCTTCCTGGTAGATCTACTGTCTCTAATTTGTTTTTACTGGCCAATTATATTTCAACGGCTTTTGAATTGGGGGTGGATGTACAGATTGTTTATTCAGATTTTAGCAAGGCCTTTGACAAAATTGATCACAAACTACTATTTCTTAAATTGGAGTCTTTGGATTGTAATAGTTGGTTTACCTATTAGGTGGATCAAGTCGTACTTAGATGGCAGAACTCAAATCGTAAGGATAGGGAATTACATGTCTAGACGGATTCATGTTACGTCAAGGGTTCCCCAGGGAAGCCATTTGGGTCCCCTTTTATTCATTCATTTTATTAATGATGTGATTAACTGTATTAAGTATTCTGAGATTCTTATATGTATATGCTGAAGATATTAAAATTTTTAAAGCTATTTCGAATATTCGGGATGCAGAGGAGCTACAGTCGGATTTATCGGATTTTACGAATTGGTGTACTTACCAAAATTTATTATTGAATAGTAAGAAGTGTAAAACAATGCGATTTTCCCGTAGAAGGAATGTTTTGAACTTTGACTACGAATTTTTTCTCAAAGACCATAGAATTGAGAAGGTGAGCACTTTCAAAGATTTGGGTATCACATTCGCTTCTAATTTATCCTTCCAAATTCATATACTGGGCATTGTTTCTAAGGCGTTTTCCATGTTAGAGTTTGTTAAAAGATTCTCCAAAGACTTCTGGGATCCTTATGCGATTAGAATCTTATATATTACGTTCGTGTGGTCGCAATTAGATTATGGCGTAGTTATTTGGAACCTTCTGATCTTATAGAAAGGGTTCAAAGACAGTTCTTAAAATATGCCTTGCGTAGATAACCTAGGGACAATAATCTTCCCAATTATATTCTTTCTCCTTATAGGGGACGATGTAAACTATTAAAATTGGAACCTCTCTCTATTCGAAGAACTGCGACGTGTGCCACTTTTGTCCGTGATCTCCTTGTTTGTAGAATTGATTGTAATGAGATTCTCGATTTATTTTCTATTTACGTTCCAACACGTGTGTTACGATCGAGTGAGGAGTTTTCTTAAATTACCAATACGGAGGAGTAATTTGGCTATGAATGAACCTGTTTATAATGTCTCGGTTGCTTTTAATAAAGTACGGTCAATTTTTGATTTTAATTTGTCAAGAGATTCATTTAAGGTTTTGATGTCAGATTTTCTTTCTAATTTTTGGTAAAGTTTTTTTTTTTTTTTTTTGTAATGTAATGTAGAATATTTTAAAATTGTAACCAGATTTTTTTTTTAAAGTTGGTAAATAAATAATAAATAAATGAAAAAACAAACCAACCGGTAAGTATTGTTAAGTCTGGTATATTCCTGATACTCTAGTAACTTCATCACCTGCACTAAAGCCAACGGTTTGCTTATTTTCTTCATGAAACAAACCGCTATGCATTTTAAATTTCAATAAACGAAATACAGCTTGAGGTGCGTAATGACATCGGTGACTAACAAAATGATGAATTTCATTGTAGTCCATTTGTGGAACATTGTTTTTCATCTTCAGGTGAATTTAAACAAATTTTGAAATTTTACATGGGCCTTTCAATCAAACGAATTTTCCTAAGCTCCCACATGAAACTTGACTTGTCATTTTACCACTAGTGGCTAGACACACTGATTGAACCGCTTTCCAGAAATGACTAGAGTGTCAAAGTTTGAATTTATACAAATTTTGAAATTTTTTATTATGCTCCTTCATTCCTATCGTAATCAGGAATTGAGCAAAAATGAGCTTGTATCCAGCCATAAAATCTCTGTATGGAAATTTTTAGGAAATCTTCCATTTTATATAAATTTTGTTTCGGCTACATATCTGCATTACCAACATTGTATTACATTCGGTTACGTGCTCGTACATAAACAAAATTCTCAATCCTCATTTTGCGACCAAAATCGATATCCGGGAATATCTGAATTTAGATGACAAATTGGAGAAGTGAAGAACCAAGAGAAGCCAATTAGTAACAAGTAAAGTTATGAGAATGGAAAGCGAGGAATCTGGAGAAAAATGAACTACTGATATTTAATTTGAATGCTGTAATCTCTAACACACATCCGCACGAATTTTTATATAATCTATAGTATTACCTACCAGTCAACGTGTTAAGCTATTCTCCCAAAATATAAATTTTATTATATTATCAAAAATAAAAAATAAAAAATTTGATAAATTACTACTGGAATTCTCTATTATTCTAATCCATCCATATACGAAAAGCTAATCGATTACCATTTTTATGTTTATTTATATTCAAATAAGAGTCCATTGGAGTCTTGTACTCCGAAAACAATACAAAAAAAAAATGTTCCTTCAAGAAAAGGGAATATCTTTTCAACATTTTTGTTGAAATATGGGACACATACTGGGAATTATTAAAATAAATTTCAAAAAATCGTTTTCTTTAAACTTCTGGTCTTTTTATTAAGAAATGTACAAGTTTTGAAGTTTTGTTTTGTCTACAGACCTTTCGACATTATATATATGTACTTACAATTGTTTACTATTTTATAAGAGAATTTATTAAACACAAGGGACTTTGGCTATAAATATATTCAGGTACACTCAAGAACTAGTTGAAATACAATAAATAAATTTGTTTTTTTGACTTGAGGCACACGATTTTTGTAAATTTAATTTGTTGTCCGCAACCAAAGTAATTAAAAATGCGAAACCAAAAATAAAAAATAATCTCCAAAAACGCTTTCTGTAATATACATTTCTTTTTTAATTATCCACCTGTACTGCAATTTTAAGGTCTCGAACATTTAATTTTTTTTTTTTCTTTTGGTTCAGTTTATCAATAAGTTAAGGCGGGGTTTAATATAATAAATCCAAACCGTATATACATATGTATATAAAATTTATGCTTTTTAATTAAATTTCGTTTAAATTTAATTACCGCATTAATTATTTTTATTTTTATGCGGTGAACGTGCGCAAATTACGCGATTCGGTCCAAAATTTTTATTGACCAATTTTATAAATACCATATATAGGTCAGGGATATTTTTCCTAGATAATCTGCGATGACGTCTAATCTTTCAACATTATATATCTATTTTATATGTTTATGCGCTAACTACCTAAGATTCTAATCTCATAAAATGTTTTAAGACAAACAACGTAATGCCACACGTATCCGCATTTAAAATAATTTACCAAAAGTTAAAATCGAAAAGACCCCTTTGCAGGTCTTCAATTTTAAATCCACCAAACCGAAATTAAACGAAAGAGTTTTTTGTGTTTGGGTAGGTAATCACAATAATAAAACAGACCAACAAGAGATATCCATTTTTCCATTAACATGAATATTAATTATCTCTGAATTTTTTTTTTTTTTTTTTTTTGATGGTTCCATCCATAAGAAGAAATGAAGTATCGCGAGAAGAAGACGAAGAAGTCAAGGAATTTATAAGAAATAATCATTTGGATATAAATTATAAAAGCAGATAACAATAAATATTAAATTACACCATCGGTTGAATACGATCTAAGACTCCAGTATATTGACTTAAATATTACATAAGCGACGTTTGAATTTAATTAGCATTTAATGATCTGTTTCTTAATAAGTGAGGTAACATAAAATTAACACAATTCCATCGTCTTTCATATATACACACACACATACAAATAAAGGACGTGTCATTAATCTATATATGTATATATGTATATGACTCGCGCACCGTGCGAATTAAATACACATTTTCGCTCCATCAGTAGGTACCTGCGCGCGTGTACACAGAAAAATAAGGCAGATGTTTGAGATGTTGATTAAAATTCGTTCAACTTGTTTTCTTATACTTTGGCTCAATAAAAAAGAAAACGACGACCAATAAAAAGGAAAGTTTACAGTAGGAAATTCTTTGTTTTGGATTAAAGACCGCGCGGTCTATCATCTACTCCATCTGATTGATGAACTGTGCGCGTATATACTATGATGGATTATGGCAGATTCTCATAGACGATTGTCTGGCATTTTTATTTATTTTTATTTTTTTTTTTTGGAATCATACCGATCTATTGTTTGATTTGATTTAAATACAATTGAAATATCAAATCAAATAACGATGATGATATTTTTATGGACGAGGAGGATCCCACGGTTTCAGATTTATGAAAAAAAAAAACATGATTTATTGGACGTTTGAGTATCATTATCAAAAACATTCACATAATAAGATATAGAAGCACGCGATATTATAAAATGTTTGGGCTTTGTTGGTAACAACATGTTCGCTGGTTATGTTCACGGGCCATAAAATTTGAGACTACATTTTTTTTTAAATGTACAAAGAGGTCGAAGATTCTGTTGCTTTTTCCAGACTAAATTTACTTTACGAAAAAGCACAAACGGCAGCTTCACCCTAAAAATGTAGAAAACAACGCTTTTATGGGGTATGCCGGTTTTATCTCTATAGCAGTGTATCGAAAGGTAATTTTTAAACGTTTCCTTAAACAATTGAGTAAATTTATAAACAAAAATTGTCCTCAGGGGTTTTGGGAGCATGAATTCCTTCTTCAAATACGTGAGAAACCTATAAATTAAAGCCCACCATCATTTATTGATCGGAATTGACAATTTTTGTTCGCTTTTGTTTGAGGATCAATTAGAGACAGCTAACAGAGTGGTAGAAATAGCAAATTGGGATGCATATTATCCGGGACATTTAGAACCAATCAAGTTTTATCTTGAACTTACCTTAGGCTATTATCTATGGTAAGGAAATTAAAATCAAATCTGCAGTTTCATCAGATCTGCCCATCGTTATAAAGGAATGCCAAAAGTTAAACCAAATCTCAACATGCTATGACAACTGAAACTGACGTGTGGTAACCAATTAAAACTTGAATCGCACACAAATTCTATGTTTGCAATGGATACCGGTGTATTTAACTAGATGCAAAATCATCCCCCCAGAAGAATCTTCAATTTTATGGAGTTACCGACACCGCTTGGGTTATAAATGGTCCATTTTATCTATTGCACTTATTACGTAAGTACTATTGGATCTTGGTTATTCGTAACACAATTAGGGACATTTTTCGTAAGGGTCCTAAATCTTTAAAATAAAACCCTCAGCTAACCGTGCTCCAATTCAAGGTCGTACTTATCGAATCCGATTTGTAGAAGTAGCTTATCGAGTCCGATTTGTGTAGCTGCTACCCTGCTTTACATGTGTAGTACATGAGTTTCGAGGTGCGAATTAATTATTAAATAAACATAGTAAATGGTTATTAAAATTTGTGAAAATCTCTAGAAACTAGTGTGAACAGTTGAAGAGTGATTATAACTATAGGCTTTGTGAAAACAATAAATGGAACATTAACAAATTAGTGAAATAAAAAACAATTGAATTAGTAGTGGACAATTAAATTAAACACGTAAACATAATAATAACGTTTTAATGTAGATTTTTTTTCTTTTTTTTTGCAGTTATTCCATATTTTTTAAGTTAAATATAATTAATCAGTGAAGTAAAACATTTTTGTGTGTAGTGTTTACAATTGAGTACATTTTAAAATGTCTCAATGTGAAAAGTGTAAAAAAGTGACCGACTCTCGTGAAAGAAATTCGTTACGATGTTTCGGCAAATGTAAAAAGATATTTCACTATACTTGCATTGACTGGAATTTCGAAAAATTTGCCAAATTATTTAAAGATTGCCCTTACGCAAGATATGTTTGCTTAGAATGTCAAGCACATGATGAAGACACCATTTATGAGGAATTCAAAAAAATTAATAATTTTGTAGAAGAGTTAAAGCAACATTTGTGTGCGAATCACACAAAATTAAATTTACAATTAGGAGAGATCAAAACCCATGTAGAAGAAATTCAAAAACCAACATCTTTTGCATCGGTATTGAAATCTAATCCAACTAAGCTAGTACTGTTGCAACCAAAGAAATCACAAGAGAGTAAAAAAACAAGACAAGACATAGTCAGCCTAATTGATCCTAAAAGTATACCAGTAATGGGGTGCCGAAATGTCTCTAATGGAGGAATTATATTACAATGTGATTCAAATGAAGCAAAGGATAAGTTGACACAAATTGCTACAGATAAGTTAGGAGCAGACTGCGAAATTAAACTACCAACGGAGCTAAATCCAAGAGTTAAAATTCTAGGCATGTCCGAGAAGTTAGAAAGCGCTGAAATTATCTCAGCTTTGAAGCAGCAGAACCCATTTTTATCTGAGGGTGAAATTAAGGTAGTTACAACTTACAATAGAAGAAATACACAGAAGGTCGATACAATTATTGAAGTTGATGCCGATAACTATAAAAAGATAATAGCAGCGGAGAAACTGAATATCAATTTTGATAGATGCCATGTTGTAGAGACGTTGGGGATAACTAGGTGTTATAATTGTAACGGATATTCACATCACGGTACGAAGTGCACGAGCAAGCTAACATGCCCGAAATGTAGCGGAAACCACAAATTTAGTGATTGTAAGAGCACGGAAATGAAATGCAGTAATTGTACAGATGCAAATAATAGACTTAATCTTAAGATTAATACAAATCATGCTACGTGGGATAATAGTTGTACAGTGTTTCAACGCAAGTTAAGATCACTTAAGAACCAAATTAATTACCAATAGCAGTTCAGTACACAAGACGTACTATATACAAACATTCGAAGTTTGTATTCAAATTTTTTGGAGCTTGAACAGATAATGTTAGATTTTAAACCAGCCATAGTGTTACTCAGTGAAACCAGAACAGTTCCAGAAATGTACGATGCAGAATTTCATATTAATAATTACAACTTTATTCGTTGCGATTCGGATAGTCGACATACGGGTGGTGTTGCTATGTATATTCACGAAAACATAAATTTTAAAATAATTTCCAAGTGTGAGAAAGACCGCGCTTGGTTTCTAGCAATTCAAATTATTAAAGGATATCATACAACTGGCATATTTGGAGTAGTTTATCGATCATTTCAAACAACGAATGCAGTATTCTTAAGTCACTTCGATGAATGGTTAGAAAATGTCATAAACCACAACAAAAATAATTTTATTTTCGGTGATTGCAATATTGATGTTAAATCCAATGAATTTTACAGTGTTAAATTGAAACAGTTGATCACAGATAATAGATTGATTCAGATAGTAAATGATCATACTAGAGTTACATATAACAGCAAGAGCTTAATAGATATATTAATTACTAATTCACAGAATATTCGATATGAAGTAGTCAAAGAACAACCAATTAGCGATCATTACATGTTAGCTGTTAGTATAAATAATAAAACGAAAATGCCAGCAGAAGAAGTTGCAGCAGTAGAAATAAGATCATGGAAAAATTACTCTTCTGAATCACTAAACAACTCTTTAAATCAAAAACTACTGGGATTTCAAGGAGGTGCAGAAATAAACCAAAAAGCTGAAGTTTTAGTATTAAAGTTAAAAACCTGTGTGAATGAATTGACACGTATGGCAACAATTCGAAGAGAGAATAAAATACCATGGTTCTCTCAAAACTTAAAGTCGTTGAAACAAGATAAATTACGTAGCTATGGCGTTTTAAAAATTTTTAATTCAAAGGATAACTGGGATAATTATAAAAAATCCAGAAATTTGTATAAACAATCACTGAGGAAAGAGCAATCAATTTATTTCAAAAGTAAATTCATCGAAAACAAAAATAAACCAAAAGAACTTTGGAAAACGTTAAAATCGATGTATAAAACTAAAAATAAAACACAGTGGAATATTCAATTTAACAATAAAATAATAACTGAGAAGCACGAATTAGCTGAGGCTCTAAATCAGTCATTTGTATCCAGTGTGATTAATATTCACAATAGTATTCCTGAAGTAAAGGATTGGGATTTTTCGGATGTGGATAAATGCTCAGAAAAATTCTGTTTTCAAAATGTAACTCATCAGGATTTATCCAAAATTATAAGTAGCATGAATTCTAATGCAGGAATAGATGGAATAAATCGAACTGTCATGATGGATGCGATGAAAAATCAAATATTCTCAAAAAATTTCACAGAGTTAATTAATCAAAGTTTAAATCAAGCTAAAGTACCTGAATCATGGAAAATATCAACAGTAATACCAATTCCCAAAACTACTAAACCGATGACACCAGAAGAATTACGCCCAATCAATATGTTGCCACCGTATGAAGCGATAATGGAACGTGTAATTAAAAATCAATTAATCAACCACATTAACAAAAATAATATACTAGTCGACCAACAATCCGGATTTCGAGAGCTGCACTCATGCGAAACAGCATTAAATCTAATGCTAGATAACTGGAAGGCAGAAATAAATGATAATAAAGTTGTGGTTTCAGTTTTCCTGGATTTTAAACGCGCTTTTGAAACAATCGATAGAAAAATTTTGCTTAAAAAGCTCATTAAATATGGAGTACAAGGGAAAGAACTTGAATGGTTCACTAATTATCTCGAAGAAAGGCAACAATACACAAAGATAGATAACTGTGTCTCTAAATTGACACCAAACAATCTAGGAGTTCCCCAGGGATCTATATTAGGACCATTGCTTTTCATCCTATATATTAATGATATAGTCACAGTCATAAAAGATTGTAAAGTGAATATGTTTGCAGATGATACGCTAATTACAACTTCTGCACCAACCCTTATAGAAGCTGTACAAAAAATAAACCAAGATTTAGAGAATTTAAGGAAATGGTTAATGTTCCACAAACTATCACTTAATATTTCAAAAACTAAGTATATGGTAATGTCAATAAGGACTACAATAGAATGTGATGAAAATATAAAAGTAGATAACCAAATCATAGATCGTGTAAAAAAATATAAATACCTGGGTGTTGTTATTGATGAAAATTTAAATTTCAACGATCATTTGGACTATATTGCTAAAAAGATGAATAAAAAATTGGGACTTTTTAATAGAATTAAGGACAAACTGCCGCTTGAAACAAAGATTATATTCTACGAATCAATTGTTGCCCCACATATTGACTATTGTTCATCAGTATTTTTTATAATGAACCAAGCACAAATATATCGTCTCCAAAAGATACAAAATAGATTTATGCGAGCTATTTTAAGGGCAGAAAGTAGAACCCATATACGAGAAATGCTTGAAGTGTTGGAGTGGAAGTCCATAAAGCAGAGGATTAACTTTAACGTTCTGAAATTGTTGTTTCGCCTTGAAAACGGAGTACTTCCAAATTACTTAGATTCAATGCTCTGCACTAATAGAGAAGTTCACAACTATAATACAAGAAACACTCATTTTCGATTGCCGCTATATAGTAAATCATTTTGCCAACGATCATTAGCCTACAATGGAGTTAAGCTATATAATTCACTAAGTAATTTTTATACTTTAGGTGAATTAAGAGAATTAAAGTACGAGAATTTTCTAAATTTGTTAAATATATTCATTAAAGATAACATTAGTATTTAGATAAACTTAAGTAAAACTTACTATTATTTAATTTAATTAATTAAAACCAAAAAAATAAAAATGTCATATATTGATAAATAAATAAATAAATAAAAATAAAATAAAAATTCGTTCGTACGTGTATCAAGCCTCTACACAAAAAAGTCACCATTTACCAACAGAAGCATTGGTGAGTAAATTCGATTGATTCGAAAGACGTGGGAGAATGCTCAGATGCGTATTCTGATAATGGACTCAAATTCCGAGGTGCTAAGCATGCAATCGTACACGATTCTGGCTAACTCGATATCCTCTTGGTTCCTCATTTTCACACCAAACATGGCTTTGGTCTGGCTCCTTTTAAAAGCTCGCTGCCAACTCCTATTGTTAAAACTTTGCTGCATGGTCGTGAGCTTATACCCGTCTTGTAGATTTCTATTAGTCGTTCGACCTGTCCGTTGCCTCTAGGTACTGCTGTTGTTGTTGTCTGATTAACGATCTGGTTTTCGTTGCAATATTGTTCAAATAATGAAATTGTAAAGCTTGGTCCTTTATTATTGATGATTGTACCCGGATTCCTAAATATACTTTGCTGAAGCCCCAACTTTTGGCTGATTTCTTCGCCATTTGTTGCCTTCACCGGGTAGTTAAAACCAAAATTAGAAAACGCATCGATTACTGCAAATATAAATTTATAGCATTTAGAAGTACTTAGTGATCCGTGGATAAATTGATAACGGATATTCGCCTTTTTCCCGCCCGGTATAGGTCGTCCTGTCTCCTGTGGATCGCTTTGGGTACCACACCCTATGTATATATAGGCACGAATTTTATAAATATGAACACCACAATAGGATTGTAATTCAATTTTATTGCACAAGACTTTTAAATTGTTATTTTTAAATTGTTATTATAAATACACTTTTTGAACTAATTAATCCAGAATTTATTATAAAGAGTTTATTATAAATTACCACCAAGTAATTTGCATGTGAATTATGTCCACCAAAAATGTTAACCCAAAATTAACTAAATTTTTAAAGATGGTGATTACACGAGATTATTTTATAAAGCGAGAGGAAAACGAACTGTCAAAATAAAACAAAACGAGAAGCCGAGTTTATGTGGATTGTATTTTTTTATTTTTTTTTATTTTTGGCACGTACACTGTAAATTGCATATGATTGATATTCGGTGCTTGTTGGTGAAACAGTTGTGGTTGCTTAATAAGGTATGAGACAGCGCTGATATATGTGATTGAAATATCGCGGTAATAAATGAATTATATAATTTGTGTGCGCGCCAATAAATGTGTTTGATATATTGTTGCGATGAACGAATGAAATATGAGTGAGGCGCTACAGGACTCCGCCGCAAGTGATCTTTCCCTCCTTAGGAAAACATTGTATGTATAGAGGCAATACGGACCATTTTGTGTGATCGATGGCTTGATATTTGATCAGCCGAACTAAGGATTCCGTAAGTTAGTTTGAGTCGATCGATTGAAATGTTGAAATTTTTTCCATTAATCGATACGATGAAATGTTTTCTAAGTCTACGTATAACTTAATACGGACCTTCATAGGGAGGAGTTAATCCCGTGCGAACCTTGTCTGTTCTAATGAAGACAAAATCGCAGTTATCGAGCGATTTCGGAACAAAAATATCATCTTGTTTGGTTTGACGAGGTGATATGGGTAAAAGGTTCTGCATGGTTTGTCGCAGTTGGTCGATGACTCTGTCGCTAGTTGGGAGTGGTGGAAGATGATTATCGATGAAGAATTCACCGGATAGCTTGATGGTTTGAGCATAAACCATTTCAGCTGGTGAGCACTTTAGATCTTCTTTCACCGTTGCTCTGATTCCAAGTAGACCTATTGATATTTCCGAACTCCAGTACATTGTGTTGCTTCTGGCCATGAGTGCGGCTTTGAGTTGCCGATGGAAGTGTTTGACCATGCCATTGGCTTGTGGATTGCGATGAACGAATGAAATATGTGTGAGGCGCTACATCTTCTATGCTGCTAGTATACAAGTAATACAATTTTGATGAAAGCGATCACAATTCTGCTTTAATTTTGGAATAATAGGACCTTTCAATTAACTTCATAATCTTTGCAGTTGCAAAACGACCATTCTCATGTTTTCTACGAATTACGTGATTGAAAATTAATGGTTGGCCTGTTTCATTTTGTCTGTATAGTATTCCACCATGCACATTTTCGTGACTCTTCTGTGACTTGTGTATTATAGCATCAAAAACTCTGTTTCGCTGTGGATTATTATAACCATGAGGCTTCAACTTGGGGCATCTACATTTCTCTAAACGGGATCCCTGAATACCGTTTTTGTCTCAAAAGTGTGACCGGAAAATCCCGGCATTTCACGGTTTCCGATTTTTTCTTTATACTCGTTTAACTGTATAATGGCATAGTAATAATTAAATACAGTAAAACCGGACTGGCCTGCCTCTGATTTCCGATTGTCCCTTAGTTCCGAATGTTAAAAGTTTAAATATCCCGTGTAGAAGATGAAATTCGATTTACACGATGAAAATGAGACTCAATAATGATTTTTAGATGAAGTACCAGAAAGGAACTTGAACGTTTCTTAACCTGTTATGATGAAATTCAGCATGTACGATGGAAATGGGATATTGATGTGTATAAAGTTCTGAAAAATGGCAAATTAAGAAGGAAATTTGTGATTTCTTTACCGATTATGATGAAATACTTCAAGCACGACGGAAATGGGATTCTAAAATGATTTTTACATGAAGGCCAATAATCAAGGCTTTAGAATAACATTTCTATTGTGCTTGCTCAGTTTCACCATAATCGGTTAATAAATAGCAAAGTTCTTTCCAAATTGGCCTGAATTTGACTTGAAATGCTGTATATGGATAAGCATCTATTCGAGATTTCGAATTGTTTGCATTCGAGTAGGAAATAAGAGACAGCCAATCCCTATTAACCTCCGAAACCGAGGTTATACAGGATATATTAAAAAATGAATAAATCGAAAACCGGGGAAATCCTGAGATTTACCTGTCACTCTTTTGATGCAGAAAACGAGATCCCAGAATTCCGTTTGAAAATCCCTAAATTTCCTATGCGAATTAGAGCTAAAAGACGATTAACACTAAATAATTTGGAAACCGGGAAATCCCGGGATTTCCCGATTTTTAAGACAGGAATTTCGTCTGAGAAACCCTAATTCTAATACCAGCACGATCTAATGTTAAAGCAAATCCTGGTATTATCCTGCATGACGTGCATCCTCACTAGCGTTCGGCTCGTTTAAAATAATATGCGTTATATGTTCCGTTGAACAGCTTTCGTTTTGTGTAGCAACTATCTTGTTCGATACTTCGTTTTGTTGTGATAGGACTTGATGATCTTTTTATAGTTTATTAAAGGCGATCTTTAAACTTTAAATTTCAGTCAATAAACGATCTGGATTTGTTAACGAAGCGGTATTAGCAGATCATCAGAGTAAAATGCACAATCTTTCACGTTTTAGCTGTACGCTTTCCGAATTTTTATCACAGTTTATTATCACGATGATTTACAGTTCACAATAATAATTCATTTTAAACAACTTACAATTAAACATCTAATAAATTAGTGTGATAGATGCATTACACCGTTTTCACAAAATATTCTTTAGGTTTTCCGGACGGGGGTTCACAAACCTTACGTATTTCACGTACTAGTGGTAATATTTATTTTGGTCAACGTCTTAGATCAGAATGATTTTATTTTATTTTATCATCAATAATCTTTTTATAATTACATAAATACGATTTATAAATTCAATTTAATGATTTGAAATTCAGGGGGTGTAGGACAATTCATTAGGATTCCACTTGTATATAAATCCCTAGATTTGAACTTCAACCGTTTCGTTGTTGTTTTGTTTTAGATTTCAAGTTATCGTTGGTGCGATGTAATCAGACCGGAATAAAACTTTGATGATCAAAATCGCTGAAATCGCTGAAAGCTTTATTACTACTACAACCGGTAAAGAGGATCTTTACTCTCCTAAACCTCTCTAAGCTATCTAGTCCTTGCCGAGTCTATCTCGATTATGCTTAACTAATGCGGGGGTACATTGCTAGATTAGGTACACCTACTCAGAAGAAATCTTACATACCAGTTATGTTAGTGTGAAGACTACCACATCACACACCAAAGTTAAATTTTTCAGATGATTGAATTACCAACTCAAGTAGTTTTAATGTGCAAGCGAACTGACATATATATACACACAAGGCTGGGCAAATAACATTGAGATTGGTAATTCAATTTTGAATTACAATTGCATTACATTTCACTAATTGAAATGCAAAATATCATTTAATAAGAAAACGTAAAATAATTACCTCAATAATTACAAATTAAAATATATTTTATTCAAATTTAAAATTTTTTAAAAGCTTTTTCATGTATTTAATGTGTACAAATCATAAATTTCAATTTACAGGTACTCAAAATTCAAATTCAAAGTCTTTTTTCCAATGGAAATGAAGAAGTTGGTTTACATAAATTAATTAAGCAACACAAGCAATAATTTAAGCAACGATAATTTCCCATTAAAAGCTTCAACTGTGGGAGAAAGATTAAAGAACGCCAATGAATTTAGTGAAAGCCTTTCCGATTGATTAGTAGATGAGCGTATGTTTGACCCGGGCACCCGGGCACACAACTCGAATAAACTCACGGATTGCCACTTTTTACGAATATTTAAAAAACTGCAAAATTATCACGATGTCTTGGTAACCTCAGACTCAAAACAAACTCAACTTAATCAAATTCAAAAGGCATCTGAGTTCTTTGCTTCCTTAAAAAGAACTTCCCCAATCGGTATTATTATCGGTTTAAAATGAATATTTTGACATTTTTCTTCAGGAGAATTCGTTCGAAAGAATTTCAAGAATGACCCTCAAATCAAAGTTCATATTAAAACAGTTTTGTGTTCCTTACAAAGAGATTTGGAATGACTAATTTGAAGAAAAATTATGATCTCTGAGATTTAAGACTGTCTCCTTTTCCCAGTTCTACTTAACAGTAATTTTTAGTCTCTTATAAGTTAACCAGTAATTTGAGTGATAAACAAAAAAGCAGAAGTATCCAAATGATTAACAACAGCCTGTTTCATTAAATGAAACTATTTTCATTGATAAAAACGTAAAACAAACCGAAAGCAATAATTGATAAACGATCGATAATCAATACACCAGTCACGTAAACAAAACCAATAGTGCGATCCAATCCATTTTATCTTAAATTAATTATCCCTTCTAATTAGTTGACAAATTTTAATTTTCTAGAACAGACATCACAAAACATACCAAAAAAAAAAAAATATTTTTCAATCTCCTTATTAATAAACCAAAAGAAAATAACATCGAAATAAGTTTTAAGATCAAAGTCGATCTAAGATGTAAACCGAACCGATCTAATTATTGATCGGTACAAATTAAGAAAACAAAAAAAAAAAAAAAACGTCAATCGACTACCAAAATAACATAATCACATAAATAAATTAATTTGGAACAAACACACCACAAGGACTGCACCGCAACACAAGGGGATTGAACTGCATATAAATATTGTATTTGGGGACTTTAATAAACATGACATGATCTACAAAGAATCTTTACTATCGTCATTCTCAAGTCGGTCTCCCTGAACCAGATCTTTATAAATTGTGTATAAATTAAATTCATTCTCAAAAATAAATGAATAAATTGAATTTTTTTTTTATCGATATTAAATTAAGAAATATTTCTTAATTAAAAAATTAAGACTAGAATATTAATATTTTTGGCAATAAATGTGGACATGGCATATATTAAGATAAGTTAGGAATTTTTAGTTTTTATATTGTTTATCATTTTCGGGCGGATGAGCATGCACACACACATACACACACACAAAACGAAGTCAGGATAAGTAAGAAAAGCAAAAAAAAAAAAAATGCAGAACTGCAGCAGCAATAATTATGAAATAAATTATGATATATATGACAAGGTTAACTGTGTTGCGCGATCGGTGTTCTGTCTTGCATTCATAATCATCACGCGCATCAACTCTTCACAAAATGTGTAATTATTTTAGTTAAAGATGTAATCCAATTTCTTGTTTTGTTGCGGTTTCTCGTGGCATTTTTGAGATGTTTTTTTGTTTTTTTTTGTTTGTTATCAATTTTATCAATTAATTGCACTTTAATGAAGATATTTTTAATTGGATTTTTGCACAAAAATTTTTTTTTTTTCGTTTTATGAGATGTGCGTCTGGTTCAGGTTAACGGAGTTTATTGGTATTTAAAAACAGCAACAACAGAATTTAGTGGTGTGAACTGTTTAGTTTCGATCATAATTTGGCGGTATAGTTTATGCGATTATTGTTATTGATCCAGTCGTTTAAAATAAAATTAAAAAACTAAATTTATTTGACGACTTTTATTCATGCAATTATTTGGAAGCTGCTCAACTAAATGGATTGTGAAAAGTCAATGAACGGTTTAGAAGCAATAATTATAGTGGAGACATTTATTCACATTTTGTACCAAATAAAGTAGTTTTACAAAGAAAGACAGACCTCAACTAATCATTAGTTTTGCTGATTTTTGTTTACAGCAAAATACAGTAATGATCAAAAATTACTGAAAGATTTGACCGCAGAAGAATACCTATGGGCGAGCTTAGATGCTACATTAAGTACACATTGTCTATTGTTTGTTTTGTTTGTTTGTTTTTTAAATTTGCTCAGGTCAGATCTTTCAATCCATAAGACCAGTGAGTTGAGAAACAGCCCAAAATTTCCAGAGACCACTCAGGGGAGGTTCTGGAGGGTTGAATAAAGTGTACATAATCAAATTAGATTAATAAATTAAATAATAAAATAAAGCATAATTATATAAAACAAAGTTTGATAATTAAATTAGATTAAATGAAAGTTAATAAATAAAGAATATTAGAAAGAAGATGAAAGATACATATAAAAATAAAAGTTTTGAAATTAAAATATAAATTTATAATTCATTAATTCATAATTTTTTTTTTTTTTTTTTAATTTAGAATTAAATTATATAATATTCATAAATCTTAATATTATAATAAAGTAAAATAAAATGAAATGATTCCAAAAGAAAAATCATTGTGTGAAAAAGTCAATAAAAATTAAAAGTAGTCTTAATTCATAGTTTATAATTTATTCTATCCACAAAATCACACAATATTTTATATTCTTCCATTTTTTGGTCCTTTAAGATATCTAATAAGGATTTTCTGTATAAAAGTGGGAAATTATTTCTTATATTATTATATATGACACAATCGTTAATAATATGTTCGTTATCTTCAACGGTGTTGCAAATCTCACAATTAGATGTGGATTCAAGTCCCAAAAGGAATTTAAATTTCTTGTTAACTGTATGACCAGAGATTAATCTGTAAATTAACCTGGTTTGGCAGGATGTAAAATTAGAGTCTTTAAATAGGAAAGATGATCTTGGAGAAGGGCAAATTTGTTTATAAAAGTGGCCGGATGAATTACACATTAATGTGTAGTTTTCCTTCCACTTATTATTTATAGATCTGAAGATATCGTTAAATAGGTCTGTGAGAGTTGGTTCATTATCAAGAAAGTGAGTAGGAGAAAAAACTGCTTTTTTTGCTAAACTATCTGCTATAGTATTTCCTTTTAAGCCACAATGACCCGGGAACCAATGAATGACAAAATTTTTAATTTGGTTAAGGCCGATAGTATCAATAATTTGATTTTCATAGTGTCTATTTGTAAAGTGTAATAGAGCCGTTTTTAATGAAATACAAGAACTTTGAGAGTCAGTAAAATGATAATATTATTGTTTGTTGATGATTAGAGATATAGTAATTCCAATTTTAATAGCAATGGTTTCAATATTTTTAATATAAGTAGGGTTTTTAGTTGGATGGCAAATTTCCAATTTTTATCCTCAACAAAAATTCCAATTCCTGGTTTATTGTTAATTATAGAGCCATCTGTGTAAATTTTTGCGAAATTATTATATTTATTAATTTCAGCCATAAATAACGCATATTGTTCAGAATGGTTTATAAGATTTTTGTTTGTGATTCCTTCAATATTTGTTATGATGCTAAAATTAGTGGGAGAAGTTTTTTTTATATGAAAAGGTTTAATTTTGGCAAGAAAAGTATAATTAGAATATAAGTCATTAAGTTTATGAAGAGATCTATTGTTTTTAATGTCGTTACCGATTTTGGAATTATTATATAGATTTATTGAAATATAAATTAGTGATTTTTTAATAAAATCTAGATCTGAAGATGTTTCTAGGGATTCAGATAAAATAGCCGGAATTGGAGTAGTTCTTAAGAAGCCTAGACAAGCTCTCAGACAAGCATTTTTAATAGATTGACAGATATTAATATCTTTTTTATATTTAGTGTCTGTAAAAACATATGTGTATTCAAGTTTTGATTTAACTATTTGTAACGATTTCCCTAAATGTGAGCGTTGTTTTTTTCTCTGTGTAATGTTTCAAGAATTAATTTTGACCTACCGCTTATATGTAGGTATAAACAATTATTTTTCAGACTTACCTACATTGTACTTAATTACACGGACAAGAATTGATTTGTGCTTACGGGATATGGATTTTGGTGTTGGTGACATGGTTGGAAACGAGGTAAAAATTGGTCATTAAGTTAGTTAATTTTGGATTGGAAGATGAAGAACATCAAGGAATAAATAAAAAAATAAATTTGTAAAACCAAAATAAATATTTATAATTTCTAAAATAATTTTATATAAATCTATTGTAATACGAAATGATTGTTAGTATATAAAAATAAAAAAAAAATAAAAAAAGTTGTTAAAAGAAGAAGTGTAAAGTTTTGTGAATAAAATGAATTGAATCGTTGTAATACGGAACACTACATTATATATGTATATTATATATTGCAATTAAAGACATTGGCTGTTATTTATTCCTGTGTTATACATATCGAAAAATAAAAATATTTGTGCTCCGTTTATGTATATCCAAAGGAGAATGCAATAAGCATTCATGTCACGCTGGCCACCAAAGTTACGGTGATTGCACAGCTAATTGTGGAGTGGTAAAGAAAAAAAAAATACCGCTATTTCGAAGAAAACACAAAATTATTGGGATAAATAAATTACAAAAAAAAAAAAAATTATAACAAACAACGAGAACCAAAAGTGAAGTAATCAGCTGTGCTCCGTGGTGGCTCAGTGGGTAACGAAGCGAGAGCAGCTTAAGCGCAGCATACATTGGCAGTCCATACCAACTATTTTGGCGGTCAGGAGGGGAAGGCAGAGCGTGTACAGGGGCTTACAGCGGAACACATCGGACTTGTAAGGTATCGCATGTTGCCAAAGTATAGGTAATAATTTTTTTTTATTTAAGCTATTTTTTTTTGTGTATTTAACGCATTTGGTGTTATTTATCCCGCAAGTTGTTTTTTTGTCCGAATTTTCTAAAATGTTAACAATGGAAAAGTCATTTATTCGTTAATAGGTAGTAACTAGCAAATATGTGGTAAAGTTGTTTTATTCATGATGGGGTAATGGATGGAGTGGCGTACGTATGATCGAATTGTTTTAGTTTTTCCATGACAGTAGAGTAGTTTTTTTTTTGCCTTGAAACAAGCCACTATAGCACACGAAGTTTATTTTGTATCATGGCTGACGTAACATGTGGGTTAACGGGACCTTCCCAAGCCGACAGGTAGTTATCCGGAACAGTGTGCGACCAAATGTGAGGTCAAAACCTTAGCCATGCGGTTACATATTGCTTTAAAAATATTGATCATTGTTTCAGGATTTACACCTCCATTAAAATGGGTGAGAGTTTTAAGTAAATTAATGGAGTTGGAAATATTTGCTTTTAAGTTTGTGTAATGATTTGATAATGAAAGTCTATTTGTTAAAGTTGTACCCAGTATCTTAGTAGTTAATCTTTCTTTTATGTGGATATTATTAATTTTTATTAAAGTTATCATGATTATCGGCAGAAATTACAATGCAAATATCATCGGCATATTGGAAAATTTTTATATCGGGGTTATTGATGTCGTGTAAAGAAGTGGTATAGATATTAAAAAGGGTAGGACTCAAACAGCTACCCTGAGGAATGCCTTTATTAGTGTAATGAATGGAAGTTTGATTGATATTTTGAATAGATATAATTCTGTTTGTAAGAAATTGGGAAATCCAATGTGTAATGTTATTAGAGAAATTGAAGTTTTTAAAGGTGTTTAATAAAATATTTTTATCTACATTATCAAAAGCTTTGGAAATGTCAATGTTAACTAAAACAATTTTTTTTGTTGTTGTTTGAGGGAGATGATGAAATTAAACATTTCTACAAAATAGTCAGTAATACTTTTATTTTTTTCTAAAACTAAAATTGTAATAATTAAGAATATTATGGGAGATTAGACGATCATTAATTCGTTTTAAAATGAGTTTATTGAAGATTTTTGAAAAAATAGGTAACAGACAAATAGGACGGTAGTTAATAATATTTCTATCATCTCTTCCCTTTTTCAGAATGGCGATTGTGTATGACGTTTTCCATTTTGTAGGGTAAATTTGATTTTGCCAGATGTTGTTGAAATAATTTGTAATAGTATTGATTAGGTTAGGATTAGAGGATACTAATTGTTCGATAATTTTATATGAGACTTTATCATATCCTGGAGCAGTATTATTTGAATTTTTAATGATATCAAGAATTTCAATGTTATTAAATTCCGCAGGATTAATAGTAGGATTGAAGTTATTAGAGAGATTATGAGGGGATTCAAAGGAGAAAGGAAAATTGTAATTTAGAAAATTAGTAGCTAGTGTGGGATCTTCTAGGATTCTGTAGTTGGACTGTTTTTTATTTTTAATTTTATTGATGTTGTTCCAGAGATCAGAATTATTAGTTTTGTGATTGATGCTTATTAAAAAAATATTCCAAGATTTTTTCTTTTCCCTTCTGATTGTTAATTTAAGTTTTTGTATAGATTTTTTAGTTCAATAGCGGTAAAAATGTTTTTGTTTAAATTAAGCGCGTTTTTTTATTCGCACCGGATAGTTGCTATCGAGAGCCGTCATTTTTATACGCCTAAATTTAAATTTGACGCGCTATTTATTGGTAAACTAAACTTATTTAACATCAAACTATCGTTTTTAATTCAATTGTTTAGCGAAAACTTGATATAAAAAATATTTGGCTCTACCTATTTATACGGAGCGCTATCCGGAGCCACTTTTCATATGACGGCTCTCGATAGCAGCTATCCGGTGCGAATAAAAAAACGCGCTTATTATAAATTAGTTGTTTGTGTTTTTTTATGTTCCATAGTCTTTGTATAAGATCGTTCCACCAAGGTTTAGGTTTAAAAGTATTTTTACTTGTAATAATAAAAGTATTTTCAGAAATTAATTTTTCTAAGTGTTCTTCAATATTGCATTCATCATTAATAGAATTTAGATCAAAGTCTTTCAATACTTTTGACCAGTTTGTGATTTGTTTTTTTTGATAATAATTTAGTTTAAAGTCAATAAGTATTGGGAGATGGTCACTTCCTAAATTAATGGAATCTACTTTCCATGATAGTTTTTCAATTAGATTGATTGAACACAAAGTAATGTCTAATACTGCAGAATTATTTCTGAAAAAATCTTGCCTTGTATGAGATCCGTCATTTAATAAAAAGATATTATTAGCAGTGATTATATCTGCAATCTTATCACCCACCCTGTCGTAAGTAGGGGGCAATGAACTATCCCAAAGACTATTATGAATATTTATGTCTCCAGCTATTAAGCAGTTATCTAGATTCTGAGTTATAAGATGTTCAAATTCATTAATGATTTCCTGAGGTCTGATAACAGAATTATTATAAAAAGATAAGATATTAAAATTAATGTTTTTAAATTTGAGGTTAATTTTGAAAGCTTGAAAACGGATGTAATGAAAATTTAAATCAATAATTCTCGAAGAAATTTTTTTATGTATTAAAAAGCCTACGCCGCCAAAACCATCTGGTCTATCATCAGTAACAAGATTATAATTGTTAAAAGTCAAATTACTATTTGGATTTGTCCAGGTTTCAGATAGAATAACGATATCAATATGATTGGATTGTATATAATGATATAATAGATCTTTATTACTATTTAAACTACGAATGTTAATTTGTAAAATTTTTAAAGGTAACATAAAGGAAGAATAAAATGAAAATAAAAACTGGAAAAAGAAAAGTTTATGTTTTAATAAATTTATTTAATTTAATTTTAAGTGAGTCTAAATTAGCTGGATTTTTATTAAAGTCGTCGGAATTATTTAAAAGTGATTTGACATCATTAAAAATAGAATCTCTTTCATTTAATTGATTTTTTAATTCGTTTACTAATTTATTTAGGATTTGAATTTTTCTAGCATCAGAATTCATTAAGTTGTTATTTTTCCATGCTTGATTTTCAACACAGATATCATTAGCGAAATCTATTTGTTTAGGGACTTTTTGTTGGCTACCATAAAGGTGGCTTTTGGATTCTCTGAAACTAGTTTTGTTTAAAATCATATGTTCCCTAATTTGTTTCTGCCTATATCGTTCATTACATCTGAAAAAATTAGTAACATGACCCATTCCACAAAATTTACAAGAAACTTTCATGTCGCAATCGTGTTCTTGTTCGTCCTCGATAGTATTAGCACACGTTAGGCATCTATTAGTTTTAGATTTACATTTAGAAATTGTATGTCCGTAATTTAGACATTTTTTACAAAATAATAGATTAGGTATAAAATACTCTACCTTTAATAAGAGATTATCATATAAAATGACATTGAATGGAATAGTTCCAGACTCAAAAGTAAGTTTAACCAATTCAAGTTCCTCAGCTGTTTTAGTGGCATTGTTCCATTTAGTCATTCTTTCTACTTTTGAGATAGGGTATTTAGATCTAATATTTTCTTGTATTTCTTCATTAGAAAGTCCGATAGGAATGTTCCTGATGATGCCTATAGAAGATGTGAAATTTTTAGGAATGTATGTCGTATAATTATCAAATTTTTTAAAGATATCTGATTTAACACAATTATTTGCGTCTTCAAAATTACTAAAGATAACCTTAGCAACATTTTTGCTAACGCTAGAGATATCTTTGACATTTTTGAAATTATTTATTTTAAGGGCTTTAGCTAAAAGAACAATATTTAAATTCTCTTTACTGATAAATACTGTAAATGGGCCATTGTCTGATCGGTTATATAGATTAATTTTGTCTGCAGTAACTGACGGCATATTTGAGTTATTCGATGAATCAACAGATGAAGTTGAAGATGATGTTGAAGCTATTACTGTATTTTTCGAATCTGCGACGTGAATTTTATTATTATTATTATTAATTTTCCTTTTATTTAACATATTGGGACTTTTATCAAATTCACCGTTTTCTATTATTTCATTATTAAAAACAATTCTTGATTTTTTAGTACTTATTTCATCTTCGAAATCAGAGAAATCAGTAGAAGTAAATGGTGGAGGTACAAAGTACTGCGTACTTTGTCCCTCCTTGCTTGTGTTATGTGGGTTTATTATTTTGTGGATAGAAAAGACTATGATAAGACTTACCCGACTGATAAAGAACAAACAAATCAAAATAAACTATTAAGATATAATTAAATGAAATATAAATTAATTAAAATTAAAAGAAAATTGTAAAATTTATAACACTTCACTAAAAAGAGACGCTCACACAATAAAGTTTCGAGAAAGAATGCACATTGTCTATTCTAAATAAGTTTTAATACTTAATGCTGCATTTTTATTGAGACTTGGAGTGTGGCGCTGATATTATATCTGAAAGTAGCGATTTGACGCAAACAAATCCCAAAAGAACAGTTTCCGAAACTTTTGAAAGATTATTTTAATACGGTTTAGATCTTGTAGGATGATCGAGAGACCCCAAAAACCCGTTTTGATGATTTATACGACTTCCAAATGGCACATACTAAGATGGTCCGAGTTAGCCTTAACACTGAAAATCCAAACCAGGTTTGGCTTCTGGTTTATTCGAATGAATAGGAAGAAGTAATTGTTCATTGGCAAGAGACGTGTGTTTTACGGCAAGAATAAATCCAGCAGGCTGGGCGCAACACTGAGGCATTTTTAAACGTTTGGTCGAGGTACTTACATTCGAAAGAGGGGCAGCTTATAAGCTAAACAACATTATCGAAATACAGATTTATTAATTAAATTTCTTTGTAGTTGGACACTGATTTTGTGTATATGTAGGAAACATAAAGGACAAAGGCATATAGGACATCTACTACAAAGAGTTAAGAATAAACAAAATCTAGATGTTCTAAACGAGTTGGTTGACCAGTACCATAATAATTTGAAAAGGTAGGCCATCTTCTTTGCCCATTTTCCTACCTGCTAGAATGCAAGGGATACAATTTTTTCGCTCGCAATTTGGTGTTAAAAAATTTCCTCTTGACTAGTTCCTCAATTTTCTTTTAATGTCATTACAATTGGCAGAACCTCCAATTCGTAGCTGCTACACCGCTCTTCGCAGGCTGATGTCGTTTTGCTGAAGTAAAATACCGAATGATAAAATTGATCACCATCAAACTACTGGAGAAGGATCGCTCCTAATCCGATCTTGCACGCATCCGTATGTAGATGTGTCTCAGCGCTTATACTGTAAATCAATAAAACTGGTTCTTGCACAGATAATTCCTTCAGTTTCTCAAATGCATGTTTCTAAATTGCATATCCTTGCACAAATTTATGAACATAGCCCGTTAGGCCGAAAAACGACTGGATTTTCTTTAACGTGTTTGGCTCTGAGAACTTCATTATTTCTTCTTTCTTAATCCTCAACGGGTGAATGCATCCACTTTCAATCTCATAACCAAAATTTTCAATACGCTTATATAAAAATTGCACTTCGACCAATTTATCTGCAATCCGTGTTTTTCACCCAACTTTAACACCGATGAAAGTCGAATAACCGGATTCTTCCTCATTCTTAGCTGGAATCACTAAGTCATCCATATAAATGCATACTATCCCCAGTGCACATTGCACATAGTGCGCATAGTGACCCATTGGCGTAATAAAGGTTTTCCATTAAATTCATCGGAAATCGATCTTTACATTTTTTTTTGTCAATACGAATGAAGTGGTGAAAGGCGGAGAGGCTTTTGAAAAATCGGTTTCTCGTCAGTCAAAACGATTCTAATTTTGATATCATCTTCCAAACGCAATCTTTCCGGAGTATAGTTAATAATCAATCATGTCTTTAATCGGCTCAGCGTCACTGTTATTTCTAATGTGGTTTAAATTGAAGACCAAACTACCATGTTTCATAGTAACGCTATTCAGCTATTTCGGGTTAAGATTATTAAAGTTTGATTTAAAATCACCTGTCCAATGATCACCTCGCATGGCAAAACCTCATCTGAAACAACAAGACGTTATTATATATTTCTCCATCATTTATGGCATTCTTATGGAATAATCCGAGGGTCGAAACATGTTTCGAACCCGTTCCTTTAAACTTAGTTATTTGGTGTATAAGATCTGATCGCCTAATACACAAATATTTTTTCATTATCATTACGTTATAATCACTACCCGTATCCACCAAACCTTGATCATCTACACCTCGCACAGTTAAATTTGTAACATCTTTTCCATGGGTGGTTTGCTCTTCTCGAATCGAAATCACCTTATTAACCCCATTCTCAGTCTTGTCTCAGTCAAGATTGCCTTGTTAACTTCCTGATGCCTGCTATGTTTCATTGAAAATTGGCCCCATCCTGCGATCAATATGCCTATTTCGCTATTTCTCTTAAGGCAATTAAATAACGCTTGAACAATTCGTCAGGTCTCTTTCTGCATTCAAACATTTTCTGGTGAACCATTGCACTATTATCCATTTTTTCAACATTCGTACATCTTTCGGTTAAACTGTCTTTGGTCGTATCCTTCAATAGTCTCTTTGCATAAATTATTTCCTCGTATCATCCCATGCGGTAGTTCTAGATATCTCACCACTATGACAATTCATCGATTCTTCAACTAAGCCTGCAATAACTCCACATCAGCAAAGCTACCCTCAGAACTTATCGCCTGCTTGAACAACGATTCCATTTTCTGATAAAAATCATCCCCGCTAATAACCCCCGCTAATAATCAACCCCGCTAATTTTAATCACCGCATTTATTTTTATTGCGACCCATTGTAAATAAGCGTGACCGACGAAAATGTAGGGTATTTTCATAACCCGTTTATTTAAGGAGTTCGATGACCACGTTTTATTTGATAAATGCAAAACTTGCGGTATAATATCACCGTTACCGTTATTGTGTACATATACGATAACGTTTCGTCGAGAAGAATTCCAAAATTGTTCACTTATTTTAGTACTCTGCCCCGTTATCGACTTTATCTGCACGATGCCAAGCTCTTATTGGTGCAAACCTTACTTTTGAGATAACCCCAAAAGAAAGATACTATTAAAGTTAGCCGAAAATTTTCAGCCGAAAGTTTTCAGCCGATGTCGGTAATGCAGATAGTGTCTTGGCTATATCAGCCGAAAGTTACTAGCCGACATATTTCAGCCGAAACGTATTTTAAATAAAATGAAAAAATAACAAAACAACCTAGAAACTGCTATTTTCATGAAGTGAATTTACGGCTGAAAAACGGCTCATTTTGGTTTGTCACTGTTTACCATAGGAATTATACTTAAAATTTCATCAGAAAAGCTAAATAAAAAATTGAAAAATTTGTATAAATTCAACCTTTAAAGTGTCATGTCTGGAAAGTATTTCAATTAGTGTGCCTTACCAACAATTATCCCTTGAAAAATTATCAGGGCAAGTTTCATGTGGGGAGCTCGGGAAAATTGGTTTGAATGAAAATCCCATATAAAATTGAAAAATTTATATAAATTCAACCTTTAAAGTGTCATATCTGGAAAGTATTTCAATTAATGTGCCTACCCAACAATTATTCCTAGAAAAATTATCAGGGCAAGTTTCTTGTGGGGAGCTCGGGAAAATCCGTTTGAAGGAAAATCCCATATAAAATTATAAAATTTGTATAAATTCAACCTTTAAAGTGTCATGTCTGGAAAATATTTCAATTAATGTGCCTACCCATAAATTATTCCTAGAAATATTATCAGGGCAAGTTTCATGTGGGGAGCTCGGGCAAATCCGTTTGAATGAAAATCCCATATAAAATTGAAAAATTTGTATAAATTCAACCTTTAAAGTGTCATGTCTGGAAAGTATTTCAATTAATGTGCATTACCAACACTTATTTATAGGAATAATTGTTGACTAGGCACATTAATTGAATTTTTTTCCAGAAATGACACTTTAAAAGTTGAATTTATACAAATTTTTTTAATTTTATATTTAGCTTTTCTGATGAAATTTTAAGTATAATTCCTATGGTAAACAGTGACAAACCAAAATGAGCCTTTTTTCAGCCGTAAATTCACTTCATGAAAATAGCAGTTTCTAGGTTGTTTTGTTATTTTTTCATTTTATTTAAAATACGTTTCGGCTGAAATATGTCGGCTAGTAACTTTCGGCTGATATAGCCAAGACACTATCTGCATTACAGACATTTTATATCTTTCGGCTGAAAACTTTCGGCTAACTTTAACAAGGTAAAGAAAGAAGACCAAGGGTGTTAAATCGCAAGATCTCGGTGAACCGGGAATAATGCGTTCCGGAAACTACTCGTGCAATAAAATCTTGTCTGTGTAGGTTGAGGCTCCATCTTGTTGAAACCACATATCGTCCACGTTCATATCATTCACTTAGCGCCATAAAAAGTCAATCCCCAATGGCACGATAGCGTTGACTATCCCGTAGTATAGAGTACCGAACGTTTGGCCTTAACGAATAATATTCTTGGTGTCAAATTGTGTTGAATTTGCAATCCCAGGAAAGTGTTTTTTCTCCAGGACCATCTAAAGTGGGTTACTCCCAATATTTAGAGTCTAGCAGTTTGTCACTACCACCACCAAACCAAACCCACCTCGTCTGTTATATTTTGCGCCACCGTGAGAAAATGACCCTTTACCATATTTCACCAAATATGCACCAAATTAATTACTTCCGGGATTAGTGAAAAATCGCATGGTGACTAATTTTACAAAATAACCCTACTTTATAAATGCCGTATATACCTACCTGAAACCAGTTTTTATTATGTACCAAGCATAACTAAAGTCGTTCGATATAAATATACCACCCATTTTTATAGACTTGAAGGATATATTTTATAAGACGGGTTTTGCAATGTCCAAGTATATGTGTCCTGTACTGCGGGGAATATATTCCACTGAACTATAAACTTTTGCGCCAAAAATACTCTCTCATCGTTTTATTCCGGTTTTGATTTCATATATCCTTACACACACGTAAATTATAATCCCATAAAAAAAGAAATAAAAAAGAAATTCAAGTTTCCTTACCTGAGCGATCTTAATTTAAGGATAACAGAAAAAAAAACTTAAATTAAAATATCCTTAAAAAATAAAAATAAAATTATGTTAATTTTAAATGAACTAAACATGATAAAGAATAACAACAACAATACATAACGTAATTTCAGTACAGATTTTGGAAGGCTACAAGTCCTTTATTAGGTTTTGTTCCCTTCTATCTTGTTGTGTGTGTGTTTTTGTGTTACGTAAAAGGCAAATAGACCGTAGGGGTATAATTTGGTCAGCAGTTTTTACTTTCATTTCGAAAACATGTAAAGGAGATAAGACAGACAACGGAATAATTTATGTGCTCTATCATGAAGAATGAAAAATTTGAAACAGGAATTAAAATGATTTGGCACAAAAAAATGTTTTTTAATTTAAATTTTAAATTATGAATTTATGAATAATTTTTTTTTTCCTTCATATCATTATGTTGTTTAGGACCCCTCGTATATCCTATATATAAAAACTATAACGGGGATGAAAAAAACTAAATTCAAGTTATATTCTTGATATGTAATCATGATCCACCCTTTTTGATACGTAGGGTACATACATAAAAAAAACACACTAGTACATATCATCCAATGTACGAAAATAAAATGTAAACAAAACTGCTAAAAACTATAAAAAGGTAAATACGACCGTAGTACATAGTATGTGAAACTACACATATGATCCAGTAAATGTTAAGACCTTATGTATACATAATTGTGTATACGTTAGTTGAAATTGGAACGGAATTACGTATCAAAAAAAAAAAATTTACCCTCCAAAATTAAACAAAACAATTCGATTTGTATGTATGTATGTAACGTACCAAATAATGGATTAGAACGTAAGTAGGGTCGGGTTGGTTATTTTAGGGGATTATATAGTTGCCTCGATCGGAATGTGTTTTGTCGAGAAATTTTTTGTTTTTTACATTTTTACGCCTATAGGCACGAAATCCTAAAAGCTGAACATCCTTTATGGTGGAATGCGGCTCACTTAAATGTATCTTTCCTAAATGGCATCTCTCTGAACGCGACACCATTACTTATAATATTATATTTGAAAGGGAAGAAAGTATGCTTTGTATTCTCAACCTAACGAACTGAGATCATCCTCATCCGCTAAAGAAATACCCAAATTATATAATATGTACTCCTTTATGATCCTGAAATGGGTGTTGCTATTGTACTTGGTTTCGCTTAATATATTTCTGCGTTACGCCATTTGAGGATTGTCGATATCTGGATTAGTGGAGAGTAAGCACATAATTCAGAACCTAAACTTATTTTTTCGAGTAAAACCTCAATTGTTTTTGTTTGCACATTAACCAAACACTAAAGGAGCAAACGATTTTGCCAAGTAAAATAAACAACCAAAGGCAACTTTCATTTTTCTGAAGTATAGAAATCGATCTTATACCAGTATTGTTATCTTTGGATGACATTAACTCAGTTTGAAAAGTGTTACATAGTGAATTGAGACTAAGTTCTAAATAAAAACCCATAACATTTCAGGTCAAGATTGGCTGCAGCTCCAATACTAGAAAATTCAAATTATATTAAATCATAATAACCATACAATAAATACAAAAAGTAAGAGCGTACTCGAGAAAGACGGTGACTTCATATAATTAATCAAAATTTAAATCGGACATAATGAAGAATCCAGAGCGAATGGAATTTTTCGACCGTCAACATTCTCAATTCTTCAGTCATTGTTACTTAGCCGAATTTGTCTATACGAATTTGCATTTAAAAATTCCAATTTTTATTTTATCCCAGATTTTACCTTGAAAGGCATCGTCAAGAGCATTCTAGAAATGTTAAAGACGCTTAACAGAAGTCAAGACCATTTTATACATTAAATTTTTTAAATTTCGATATAACCATCCTAATTCCGGTACTGAAAATTACTGTATGCTATGCAACATTTTTTTTAGTTTGTTTAGATCTTTTGTAGTTCGCTTTTAACATCCTACCTTATGCAGCAGCTAAATCGAGCTTGAAAGTCAGTTTGGGCCATGAATTTTGCATTCCAACATTATGCCGGAATTACAAAAAATCAAATGATCTCAAAGTCAGCTATAAAATTTACAAAACAAAAAAGGGAGATTATTAAGGATAGCCTTGTTTACAGTCATAATGTTCAATGGAAGGGGTTTGCTCCTTTATTCCTGGTTCAGTTCTCAGTCCATCAGTTTATTTTAATTCAACTAATCCGTTGATATCTCAATGACTTTCTTTATTATTGGGTCGTGGTTTTCTTGCTCAATCGAATCCTGTAGCTCTTCTCTAACTTGTGGCAGGCTTCATCTTTATTTAGGGTCACCCTTATTTTATTAGAATTTACACATATTTTATTTTTATTAAAAGGAGAAGGTGGTTTCAAAAATTTACCAAGCATGAATATTTACGCCAGCCCATATTAACTTGTAAGTACATGACAGTATGATGAGGCAAGGATTAGCTTTGAAATGTCAATCTAATTAATGAAATAAAGTATAAAATAGTTGAATAGCATCAGAAAATTAAATAATTAAACGTCATTTGTAGTACTGTTGGAACTTGTTTCGGTATATTTCGTGAAACTAGTCTACATAATCGACCATTTCAGAACGCAATTCGTCAAATTGTGTGGTATAGGTGAAAAAGACCAGGTGCCACTGCTTATCGTATAACAACTTGTGATGAGGGTCTGTAAAATAAGTTTTCGGGCGACAAGCTACCATAAAGCTTTCAGCCGTGACGCTTTCACTCATCTCTATGTATATTGCTTTAGTGGTCAAACAAACAAATAAAGAGACGTACACTTTCACCGGTGTCTGACTTCCCCTTCTTACTGGATACACCTTAAATGGCCTTCAATAATCTACAACCATTTTGTAAAATGGATGGATGCAGCCTTTCTGGTAGCAAATTTAGCAGAAGTTCATTTTCCCGTTTGATATTGAAAAACCGAATGTAGAAAGGCCGAATGTCTAAAGGCCGAACGTCGAAAGGCCGAATGTCGAAGGACCGAATTTGTCGAAAGACCGAATGCCTAATAGCCGTATGGGCAGAAAGGCCAAATGTCTAAAGGGCGAAATGGTCGAAGGGCCGAATGTCGAAAGGCCGAATGATGGCCTTTTATGGTCAAGGATATTATTTGTATGCATATTTTTATGTTGAATGTTCGCTTAAACATATTTTCCATTTTTATTACTTTAGTTTTGTCAGTTTGCATTTTTAAGGGCGCAAAATTTAAATAGATGTTTTAATTCGAAAATTCCGTTAAAACAGTTTTGAATTATTTGATTAAGTCCCGATCGTTATGAAATATGTCATTACGGAATATGACAGTACGGCATGTTTGAGTACAGCAAGTTTCAGTATGGCACATGGACTACTGCATATTTCAGTACGGGAAACGGTACAATACTGCATATAGTAAAATGGATGCAAATTCAGATACCCAGTAGAAATAAATTTGGAATAATCATATACTTAAGAAAATGCTCCTTCACTTCACAGAATGTATTATCCCAGTAGAAATAAATTTGTATTGGTTAGTTTGTAATCACGAAGTATATAGTACCTTTAATTGTAAATTTTTAATTAAAACTAATTTTGAATATAAAAGTTCATAAGTGCATGTAATAGCCCATTTTTATCCATTTTGTTTTGCCGTAGCTACATAATTAGGAATTTTGAGGTTTATTTTCAAAGCAAAGGAACAAATATTCTACGCCATTAATTAGCAAGGGAATTGGCTAATTCGCGTATTAATTTAAACTATTGGGTAATATGACAACTTATACCGACACATTTCGACACATTCGGCCTATCCACACAATTGGCCAACGACACATTAGGCCTTTCGACATTCTACTTTTCGTCACATTCAGCCTTTCGACATTCGGCCTTTCGGCATTCGGCCTTGTGGCATTCAGCCTTTCAATCCTATTCTGATTTTTCTAGACTATCTCCTAGACGGTTAGAGATATTTGACAGTATGATAATTTAACGCTGCGTGACATTGACTAATTCCAACGATTTCTGGATCTGATTTCCTACCTTGAAGGCATCATTCTTATCTACAGGGTGTCCGCCGGGAAGGTATACTACTTTGTTTTGCCGCCATTTTGGTAAACGTTAGTTTTGACAGTTCATATTTGGCAGTCGTGAAGTAGACACGTGGCAAATTTATTATGGAAAAATATTCGATAAACCAACGTGTTTTAATCGTTAAAGCATTTTATCAAAATCAATCATCGATTACTGTGACGATGAGAAAGTTACGTGAAATTTGTCACTTTTAATGGATGTAAAGGTGACTGATGAATAATTTGAGGGTTTTCCATTGCCCAGAACCGAATATTTTGTTTATTCACATATCCATTTAAATAAATATGTGCCTCGTCACTCATTATGATTTTTTCATGAAAATCAGGGTTGTCATGGGCGAGCTGTAACATCCTATTGGCATATGTACGGCGGCGTAAATGGTCTTGTGGAAGAAGCTCTTGTGTCAACTGAATCTTAAATGGAAACAAATGCAAATCCTTGTGCAAAATTGTGGCCAAACTTGTTCTTTGAAGACCAAGCTCCTGAGCACGGCGTCGAATTGAGGTTGATGGATTGTTTTGAACACGTTCTTGAGCAACAGTAATGTTTTTAGCCGATCTTACAGTACGTTGTGGCCCATGCTTGGGCCTATCACTTACATACCCTCTTTCTTCAAAATCATTCACTACACGATAAATAGTGCGTTTTGTTGGCACGTTGTTTCTCCCAAAAATTTCACGTAACTTTCTCATCGTCACAGTAATCGATGATTGATTTTGATAAAATGTTTTAACGATTAAAACACGTTGGTTTATCGAATATTTTTCCATAATAAATTTGCCACGTGTCTACTTCACGACTGCCAAACATGAACTGTCAAAACTAACGTTTACCAAAATGGCGGCAAAACAAAGTAGTATACCTTCCCGGCGGACACCATGTATATACGGATTCAGGCTAATTAACGTACTGCAGTGTTGCAGTAATGTACCCTTATTCTTCAATACACATATTCCAGTAGAGATTCCTAATCGCTGAATTTATCGTATAAACATCATTTCAGCAGCTTCCGTCTCCTTTCTGTTTGACGGCCCTTTTCTTGTGTGGGCTTTAATTTGCTCGTTAGGTCGTTGAGATACCATCCCCTGATGGATAATATTTTGATAATCTTAGCAAGGCTGCCTAACATATGTATCTCATTTTGGTCAGCATCAACTCCGGAATCCTTCTGATAATCTTTAGCAGTTCTTTTACTTCCCAGAATTTGCAAAGTGCTTTGTCTATGTGCAGTAGGACATTAAGGTGTTTGGATGTACTTGTAACTTGATCCGCTTTCGCAATTCTTCTGGTCACTATTCAACCAAAACTTTTGCTTACCCATGCAATTCACTTACTGATTTTCGGCTCTTAGATTCTAATACTATGAAAAATATATCCACTCCAAACAGTAAATGAATGTGGCCACGCTTTCTGTAGTTTGCTGCTCATATTGCAGCATTCAGTAACGCAAGCACTTAGTAGTAGCTGTCCTCTAACCCCGGCAAAACTGCCAGGGGACTCAGCATGATGATCTATCTAAATCGAAATCGACATAATGATTTCTGCGAATCCTTATTAAGACTGTCTAGCTGGCTTCTATATCTGCAATACTTAAGAAGCAAGTGAATTTTTATTATCCTTTGATAGGGCACCATCGAAGTGATGAGAATTTTGAAGGAATGCCTAAATAATATTGGCTTATTTAGGCCTGTGAAAATAAAACAAACAATCGTATGTGTTTTTGTACGTAGTAGTAACATAAATTTTAAACCTGATTGTCGATGCCGAATGAATGAACCCAATAGAATATTATAAAGTTTAATGACGACTTTTGTTCATCAAAATTTGCATACCCAAATTAAATTTATCAAATTACAGACATTTAGTAGTATGCACTTGATGTAGAAAATACCAAATGGCTGGTTCCTGAGGTCGGCAATATTTCCGTAGAATGTTGTAAGAAGCCTCGCCATCGAAATTTCTTCAATTAAATCAAAAGTTCCAAAGTTAAATGATTTTGTCGGATATCGGATATCGGCCGGTCCTTGGGGTCACGAAATAAATAACCATCAATTTTTGCATCATATGTTCAACGAAAATTCGTAGGCGAACTTAATCATTCGACTTTGCGAATTATGTTTTTTGTGTACAAAATTTGATCAATTCCATCGCTAGTTCCTATAGGCAACCAACACCTAAATGTATACTATTCTCGTCTATCCACACATCTAAATTTTTTATTATTTGCAAAACATTTCACTTCGGTGCCCATTTACGATGGCGAACAGGAAAAATTATGTCACAAACCCACCATACCAGATAACGATGGTTGAGAAAATATTGTTTCCATATGGTTAACCTTATGAATAGTCAACATAGCTCCTGATACAGTTATAGATCAGGCAAGTTTTCCAGTATTTCTCTCCAATTAGCTCAAGATTATTTTTATTTTTTTTTTTTCACTTTCTATACGCTCGTTACCTTTACAAACTCCTAACAAAACGTAGTTACTCTGTCCTGTAGTCACTCCGATAAAAGCGGTAATTTTAATGATATACCATATAAAATAAAAAATAAAAACTTATCCGTGTTCCAGCTGAGTAACTCGACTGACATTATACAAAACTATATAACAGAAAATATAAAATTTCCCAAACAAAGAAGGGCTACAAATTCAAATTCCCCAAAAAGTTATGTGTACAACAAAACAAAAGAGTTTGAAATTAGGCGAGAAACCCTAAATATATGTAGGTTATACTCACATACACCGCATAAACCCTTTACCTTATTCCTCGTGTATATAAATAATTTGTACAAAACGAAATTTTAAATTAAATACGTCGTAAATTTTATTTTTAATAAAATATTTTCGCGCGAATATAATTTTGGATATATAATCGTAAATTAATTATTAAATATTATAGATAAATATTTTATAAATTAAATTAAATAATTAAATAAATGTGAATTTTGTAAAATTATTCTAAAAATTTTTTTTGTTTTTGTTTTTGTATTTTGGCGCCAACCTTTTTTTATTATTTAATGATAATCCAACTCTTTTTTAATCGACCCAATTGGTGGCAGGGCCTGCATTAGTAAACGACTGTTATGATGTCGACTGTAATCATCGTCCGAGGTCATTGTGTAAATTTTGTCGTAATACTCATTACTACTTTCGTCGTCATCGTAATTTTGATCTGATAACGCCGTTGTTGTTGTTGTTGTTGTAATTATATTTGTTGCTTCTTCAGCTGATAGCATGGTTGATGTATGTGAGATTGTTGTTGTGCCTATAGATGTTATTAATTCATTGTTAGCGACAGGTGAAAGAGATTGACCACTGTAAGAATTTGGTGAAATCGATGCAGGTGTAATGATATGAAGAGGTGAAATAAGATTATTGTAATTCATTGTTGTATCTAAGACGTATTGTTTTGATATTGTATTCGTTGTGGCTGCGGGATCATCATGATATAAATTATTTTCATGTATATACGATATATTCGAGCCCGCGACAATATCGGTTTGTGGTACCAAATCATCACCGCCGACAATAATGTGTGGCGGTAAATTTTCATCATTACTCTCCAATTTTATAAATTGTACCGTATTCTGGTGATCGTTCGGAATGCAAATATATTGTCGATCATTGATGAACGCTATATTTTGATACTGGATATAGTACTCGTCGCCCAGCGGTGTACTATCGACTAACGCGGTCGAATTCGTATTTGTCGTTGAAAAACTATCACAATTTTCTATGTTACTATTTTCTATTAAATCTAATTCATCGTCTAGCTCATCATGTTCCTCGCCATCGTCGTGCGATTCCGATTTGAACGAATTCAAACTGTAGTTTTCACTTTGATCCAAATCCAAATCTAGTAATTTTTCTAAACTTCGTATATACTCAACGGCCATGCGAAGTGTTTCAACTTTACTCAACTTTTTGGAAGCACCACGTCCACCAACCGCTTCGTAAGCTTCGGCCACCTCTTCTGGAATATGTTGTCGCAGTATAGCAAATCCGTTATTCACTTGTTTTACACGATTCCGCTCCCGGGCATTTCGACGTGCAACCGCCGATGTTTGAACACTTTTTGGCGGTTGAATTTTTATAAACTCATTACAATTTACTTTTTTGCTATTATCACTGTTACTATTGTTACTATGGTTGGAGAGTTCGGAGAGCGGGAAAAAATTTTTATTCTTATGATTGATTTTCATTTTGTGCAAATTCTCAATGTGACGCGTTGGCAAATTCTCATTATTACTTTTGCCCTTGAGCCGCAATATTTTTGTCGCCTTATTTGGTATTCTATACGGTGCTAATGTAATGTTAACACTTTCAGACATTGCGCGCGCACACAAATTGTAATCCAAAAAATAATTTTCCAACAAATTTTCCGGGCGCGCACTTTTTTTTTTATTTATTTAATTCAGATACACTTTAACACATTTTTTTTTATTATCACAAAGTTCTTGAATTTTCACTTTAACGTCTTTTCTTATATAAAATTTTATAATATCAAGATGATGGTAATAAGAAGAAAATATGATTGTCCATCAGCATGATGATCATTAAGAACCAAAAACAAAATAACCGAACACCAACCCAAAATTTATGTAATATAAATAAAAGCGCAGATGTTTCTTCACATATACAGTCTTTAAGACGATGGATGGACTTTTGTGTCGCGTGCCTTTAAAATTATTTTTTTAACTTTTTTTGATTACGAACTTTTTTGTTTGATCTTTAATGTTCGAATGAATTGAACAAAATAAAAACTACTTTAACTATTTTTACGCAAAATTTTTCGAATGTACCGTGTATGTATTACCACTATATACTGAACCCGTGTATATATATACCCAACATATAAATATATCGTGTATTATAAAAGAGGAAAACAATTTTTTTTTTATATAAAATTTGTCGGAGGTCCCTTCCTTCCCTTTTTTTAATTTTATTGTGATAAAATTATATTATGTATACGTCACACATATACATATGTGTAACGATTGTATACATAAAATTTATTTGTTAAATGTTAGTACGTTCATGATCGCATGTGATCGTTAGATTATTAATTGTCTGGTTTATATACTTGGGTGAATATTACAAAAGGAGGGAAAATATTTTTGAGGGTCTCTGTGTCGTTTATTTTATCGGAAAGTGAAATTTATGTACTGGAGTTATATCTATATTTTATATACTTTAGGTGCCATATGGAGGAACTTTGGAAAAATACTAAAATTTAGCTAAAGAATATTGAAATAGCGGTTGGCGCCAAAAAATAAAATTTGTATTTCTATAAGACTTATAAAAATGTCAAGTTATCTTTAACTGCTCTTAAGCAAACAAAACTTTCAATAAAATGCTGTATTATCATCAGTTTTGAGTAAGTTTGGTCCAGTTAACTGAATAATGCTTTTGAGGAAGTACTAGAAATTTATGGAACTATTCGTTTATGCTATTCGGCAGCGCGGTGGTTGCACACCTTGAATGCAATTAAATTATAATCAATTAAGCATATTTAAATTAGATTTACACCCAGCTCCTTTATTTGGTAAAAGTAGTGCTAATCTTTACTGGAGTTGAAAGGCCGTTGTTTATCAATACTCAATACAGTATTTCGACAAAGAAAAGGAAAGCTGAACATGGTAATGGTGATCTACGATGGTATGATGGTAAGATGGTATGATGGTATGATGGTATGACGGTATGATGATATAATGGTATGATTATATGATGGTATGATGGTAAGGTGGTGTAATGGTACGATGGTATGATGGTGTGATGTAATATTATAATGAATCATTTCATTATAACTGTAATGGTATAATGATATGGTATTATGATGGTATGATTTAATAAAATTACGAAGGTATGTATATTGGTAACATGCCAGCTGGTATGCTGATATGCTGGTATGATTTTATTATTATGTGATGGGATGGTGGTGTGATGTAATATTGGTATAAGGTTATGGTGGTGCAGCGTTAAGACGGTATGTTAGCTTGATGGAACGACTGTATTATGGTTTGGTGGTATGATGATATGAAAGTCTGATGGTGTTCTGGTATAATGGTACGATGGTACCTATGATTGTACGTGTGATTATTATTAATAACGGTATCATTCGCCTTATGCATGTCAACAAAAATTCAATAAAAACACCGGAGTTCATAATGAATAACTTAATATCGTAAAGATAATGAATAACTTAAGGGAAACCTTTTGATAAATATAGAACTCAATTACCTAAATCATGAGGGTCTCATTGTATTGCAGTTCCGTCTCACAAGCTCATAGTCAAGGTTTATTTCTTGGGGACTCAATCTCATACAAATAAATTAGCAATGAACACTGACAAAAAAGCATAACGCATTACTCTATCCAACAGGTTGGTACATAAAAGATAACGCACCATCATTGTAATTTTTAACGAAGGACAAGAGCATCCCATGGAACTATAGTTGGCACTAATTACAACATTTTGTATTTACACTCATTTTTTTCCACAACCACCCACTGATATCCACTTGCGGTTGTAGTGATAAATAGCTCTTGGTATCCGTTGGTGGTTGCGCTTGGGTGGGAGTAAGTGGCGAAAATCTCTATGACTATGAATCATTGTTCTTTTATAAGACCGAGAATACTTCAGAATATTCTAGAATAGATTAACCAACTGAGTGGTGGAGTGTGCTGGTGAATGAGTGGCAGATATGTGTGAGCGAGAGAAAAGATGAGCGAAAGAGACGGAAAATGTGTGAGTTAACCCAAATGTTTCAGAAAGTTTAAGAATTTTTTAGAAAATTTCAGAATATTCCAGAATTTTCTATAATGTTCTAGAATTTTCTAAAAATTCCAGATGCTCCGAAATATTTTAGAATGTTCCAGGATTTTGAAAGTTCTAATTAATTCAGAATTTTCTGGGATGTTCTCGAATTTTCCAAAATTTACTAAAATGTTTCGGAATTTTCTAGACAATTTCAGAAAGTTTAAGAATATTCCATAAAGTTCCATAATTTTTTCTCGAAAGTTTCAGGATATTCCAGAGTTTTCTAGAAAGCTCCTGGTGTACCAGAATGTTCCAGAACTTTTTAGAACATTTCGGAATGTTCCAGAATTGTCAAGAATATTGTTAAATTTTCTAGAATGGTCCACAATTTTTCTAGAAATTTTCAGAATGTTACAGGATTTTCTAAAATTTTTCGGAATTTCCAAAATTTTCTAGAATGTTCCAGAACGTACCAGAATTTCCTAGGATTTTCTAGAAAATTTAAAATGTTTCAGAACGTTCTAAAACTTCTAGAAAGCTCCAAGTGTATTGGAACGTTCCAGGATTTTTTAGAATATTTTGGAATGTTCGAAAATTTTCAAGAATAATTTCAAATTTTGTAGAATGTCGCAGAATTTTCAACAATTTTCTAGAAAATTCCAGCTGTTCCAGAATTTTCTAGAACGTTTCAGAATGTTCCAGAACAATACAGAATTTTTTGAAATATTCCGAAATTTCCTGGACATTCAAGAATTTCCTAGGATTTTTTAGAAAATTTCAGAATGCTTGAGAATGTTCTAAAAGGTTTCAGAATTTTGTAGAAAGTTCCAAGAAAGTTCCTCGAATGTTCCAAAATTTACTAAAATGTTTCGGAATTTTCTAGACAATTTCAGAAAGTTTAAGAATATTCCAAAAAGTTCCATAATTTTTTCTCGAAAGTTTCAGAATATTCCAGAGTTTTCTAGAAAGCTCCTGGTGTATCAGAATGTTCCAGAACTTTTTAGAACGTTTCGGAATGTTCCAGAATTGTCAAGAATATTCTTAAATTTTCTAGAATGTTCCAGAACGTACCAGAATTTCCTAGGATTTTCTAGAAAATTTAAAATGTTTCAGAACGTTCTAAAACTTCTAGAAAGCTCCAAGTGTATTGGAACGTTCCAGGATTTTCTAGAATATTTTGGAATGTTCGAAAATTTTCAAGAATAATTTCAAATTTTGTAGAATGTCGCAGAATTTTCAACAATTTTCTAGAAAATTCCAGCTGTTCTAGAATTTTCTAGAACGTTTTAGATTGTTCCAGAAAGATCCAGAATTTTTTGAAATATTCCGGAATTTCCTGGACGTTCAAGAATTTCCTAGGATTTTTTTAGAAATTTCAGAATACTTGAGAATATTCTAAAAGGTTCCAGAATTTTGTAGAAAATTTCAGAATATTCCAGAATTTCCTTGAAAGTTCCAGGTGTATTGAAATGTTCAGAATTTTTTAGAATGTGTTGAGATGTTCCACAATTTTAAAGGATTCTCAAATTTCCTAAAATTTTTCGGAATTTCCAAAATTTTCTAGAATGTTCCAGGACGTACCAGAATTTCCTATCGATCAATCTTTCAGAATGTTTCGAAAGGAATTCTCTGAAAAGTTTCAGAATATTCCAGATCTTTCTACAAAGTTTCAAGTGTATTCGAACGTTCCAGAATTTTTAGAACGTTTCGGAATGTTCTAAAATTTTCAAGAATATTTTCAAATTTTGTAGAATGTTCTAGAATTTTTTACAATTCTAGATGTTTCAGAATTTTCTAGAACGTTTCAAAACTTTATAGAATACTACAGGACGTTCCAGAATTACCCAGAATTTTTAAGAAAATTTGTTGTAGTGTAATGTTGTAGAAAACTCCAGGTGTATTGGAAAGTTCCAGAATTTTCTGGCATTTTTCGGAATTTCCAAAATTTTCTAAGACACCGGAATCGAAATATTTTCTACAAAATATATGTCGTTACTAAACGCGACAAAATATACTCGTTCGGGGCTACATTTATATGCGACAAAGACACTTTCAATCGAGTTTTAAAGTTCGAGGACAAATTTATCATCAAGTGAGCTCGCTTCTACCGACACCATGGTGGTGTGATTTAATGGGTGTAAGATTATGGTGGCGCATCCTTAAGATGGTATGTTAGCTTGATGGAACGACTGTATTATGGTTTGGTGGTATTATGGTATAAAAGTCTGATGGTGTTATGGTATAATGGTTCGATGGTACCTATGATGGTATGTGTGATTATTATTGATAACGGTATTATTCGCCTTATGTATGTCAACAAAAATTCAATAAAAACACCGGAGTTCATCTGCAAATATACGCCCCATCGAGAGAGTTTTTACGCCAACTTCTTCCACAATGTAGAGCAAGAAGGTAAAGATAATGAATAACTTAAGGGAAACTTTTTTATAAACATAGAACTCAATTACCTAAATCACGAGGGTCTCATTGTATGGCAATTCTGTCTCACAAGCTCACATTCAATGTTTATTTCTTGGGGACTCAACCTCATATAAATAAATTAGCAATGAATACTGACAACAAAGCAAGACGCATCACTCTATCGAACAGGTTGGTACATAAAAGAGACCTTCATTGTAATTTCTAACGAAGGGCAAGAGCATCCCTTGGAACTATAGTTGGCACTAATTACACCATTTACAATACACCCACTGATTTCCACTTGCGGTTGTAGTGGTAAATAGCCCTTGGTATCCTTCGGTGGTTGCGCTTGGGTGGGAGTGAGTGGCGAAAATCGCTATCACTATGAATCATTGTTTTTTTATAAGACCGAGAATACTTCAGAATGTTCTAGAATAGATTAACCAACTGAGTGGTGGAGTGTGCTGGTGAGTAAATGGCAGAGATGTGTGAGCGAGAGAAAAGATGAGCGAAAGAGAAGGAAAATATGTGAGTAAACCCAAATGTTTTAGAAAGTTTAAGAATTTTTTAGAAAGTTTAAGAATATTCCAGAATTTTCTAGAATGTTCTAGAATTTCCAAGAATTTTCTAAAAATTCCAGATGCTCCGAAATATTTTAGAATATTTCAGGATTTTGAAAGTCCTAATTAGTTCAGAATTTTCTAGGATGTTCTCGAATGTTCCAAAATTTACTAGAATGTTTCGGAATTTTCTAAACAATTTCAGAAAGTTTAAAAATATTCCAAAAAGTTCCAGAATTTTTTCTAGAAAGTTTCAGAATATTCCAGGATTTTCTAGAAAGCTCCTGGTGTACCACAAGGTTCCAGGACTTTTTAGAACGTTTCGGAATGTTCCAGAATTTTTCTAGAAAGTTTCAGAATGTTATAGGATTTTCTAAAATTTTTCGGAATTTCCAGGTACCAGAATTTCCTACGATTTTCTAGAAAATTTAAAATGTTTCAGAACGTTCTAAAACTTCTAGAAAGCTCCAAGTGTATTGGAACGTTCCAGGATTTTTTAGAATGTTTTTGAATGTTCGAAAATGTTCAAGAATAATTTCAAATTTTGTAGAATGTCCCAGAATTTTCAACAATTTTCTAGTAAATTCCAGCTGTTCCAGAATTTTCTAGAACGTTTCAGAATGTTCCAGAACGATCTAGCATTTTTTGAAATATTCCGGAATTTCCTGAACATTCAAGAATTTCCTAGGATTTTTTAGAAAATTTCAGAATGCTTGAGAATATTCTAAAAGGTTCCAGAATTTTGTAGAAATTTTCAGAATATTCGAGAATTTCCTTGAAAGTTCCAGGAAGGGTATTGAGGAGTATTGAAATATTCAGGATTTTTTAGAATGTGTTGAGATGTTCCACAATTTTCAAGGATATTCTCTAATATTCTAAAAATTTTCGGAATTTCCAAAATTTTCTAGAATGTTTCAGGTCGTACCAGAATTTCCTAATGATCAATCTTTCAGAATGTTTTGAAAAGAATTCTCTGGAAAGTTTCAGAATATTCCAGATCTTTCTACAAAGTTTCAAGTGTATTCGAACGTTCCAGAATTTTTAGAACGTTTCGGAATGTTCCAAAATTTTCAAGAATATTTTCAAATTTTGTAGAATGTTCCAGAATTTTTTACAATTTTGTAGAAAATTCCAGCTGTTTCAGAATTTTCTAGAAAGTTTCAGAATGTTCTAGAATTTTCTAGTATTTTCCAAAATTTTCAAAATTTTATAGAATACTCCAGGGCCTTTCAAAATTTCCCAGGATTTTTTAGAAAATTTCAAAAATTTGTTCTAATGTTCTAATAGGTTCCACAATTTGGTAGAAAGTTTCAGAATATTCCAGAATTTCCTAGAAAGTTCCAGGTGTATTGGAATGTTCCAGGATTTTTTAGAATGTTTCGAGATGTTCCAGAATGTCACAGAATTTTCTACAAATTTTTAGAAAATTTCACCTGTTTCAGAATTTCCTAGCATTTTCCGGAATTTCCAAAATTTTCTAAGACACCAGAATCGAAATATTTTCTACAAAATAAACGTCGTTACTAAACGAGACAAAATATACTCGTTCGGGGCTACATTTATACGCGACGAAGACACTTTCAGCAGAGTTTTTAACGTTCGAGGACAAATTTATCATCAAGTGGGCTCGCTTCTACCGACACCAAATGAAACTCCGAAACTCCTACAAATATATGTTGTTGGTGATGAACAATTTGAAGTGGACCAGTGTTACTCCATAACTGTAACCAGCTGATAAACGTGGTCAAGACTGCTCTGGAATGAATGGTTTTGGACAACTATAAGATCATCATTTGGGGACAAAAGGCCAGCCGGTGAGCAAGAACGAAGGTTTAATTGACATCAAGTCAACGAAGTCGCAGTGGTAATCGTCGACAACGAATATAGCCAGCGTGACATCATTATTCCATGCCGAAGCAATACATTACAACTTATTGCTGAAACACATCGCAGCTACCACACTCTATAGTATTTACTAATACTTTGGCAAGGAGAAGACCGGTACCATTTTAACATCCAACAAGTCAATCCAAGTAGGTACTCGTACATGTGTCGAATCCAAAATGAAAGTAATATCTATACAATTTTATGCTCACTGAATTATAGTTAGAGATAGTGAATAAAATCACATTTTGAACTATCGGCAATTGTTCCAGCAATTCATTGTTGGTATGTATGCTAAAATCGTGGCAGAACTGTTGCAGTTTATTCGCCATAATCAACGAAAATTGCATTCGGATGAACACATCGTTTCGCGAGACGCAATAATGACTTCTGGCAACGCCACCGACATGGGAAGCTGCTCATCCTACCATCAACGTTCACCTGAAGCCCAAGTCGTACGCATATTTATGCACAGGATGCAATGGCATACGTCAGAAAAAATGGTTAAACCAATTGATTGATATTCGGTGCTGTAATCTGCTGGATGTATTCGGTTAAGTAGCAAAAGTGAATACTGCCACATCCGCATAACTTGATTAGGCTTCAAGAAAAAGTTCGGCCGAATCAAATAAGATTTGTCGTGTATGAAAGATAACAAATGCACGAAAAGTTTTCCGAAATAGGGTAGATTTAAATAGGTGGTTCGAAAAAATCCGCTTCTAGCGAAAATGTTTAAGGCCCATATAAACGTTGAATAATACAGTTCTGTAAATACACGTCTGCAAGTATGTATGTATATCAACAAGGGCAGCGATATAGCCATCTTTGCAGAAACTAGAGAAGACCAGCACGACATTTTATTAGGGAATCGAATGGGTCGTTACATTAACTGCAATGAAGCAATTTGGCAGGTTTTAAGTTTCTCGATACATGATCGAGATCCAGAGATTATCCATTTAACCGTCAACCTAGAAAATGGGCAACGTCTGTATTTCACGAGGCGAATGGCAGAAAGAGTTGTGACGGAACCACCATCACGAACAACTTTGACTGCCTTCTTCGAGCTATGGCAAGATGAATGAATGACCCATTTGCCAGGACTTTACTCTACCCGAAAGTAAAATTCTAAATACACATGAGATGTTTTGAGGATAAAATCAAATCGACGAAAATGTGGATTGCCAATGCAAGGACAAGATGTAGTGTTCAAGAATAAGACGATCACCACTGGGAATTTGCTATGAGAGAGGCAGTGAAAATCACAACAGTAGATTAAATACGCGAACTAAAATTTATATTAACAACCTAAAACGCTCTGATATTGCTGACAAATAAATGATTAGCGATGACCAATCAAACGTTAATACAAGTGGAAGTAGAGTCACCACGATGAAATGGATTTGACGACACGAATATTGAATGCTACCAACAAACATAATAAGCCCTTATTAATTCAGAGTCAAAAACAGGCCTATGACATAATAATGGACTACGTCAAAAGACAACAAGGTGGCGTAATATTTCTGGATGCATACTATGATAGCGTCTCTATGTCCACTTTGTAACAGCACTGACTGATGCAGACACAAAATTCTTAGAAGATAGGCACTAAAGAATTTATTTATTTATTTAACATACGGCTGGTACACTAATCGGCTAAATTGTAAATCTGACTGTATAGCAAACATTTAGCTGAACAGGCAGATTTAAAAGGAAAAAGTTATGTACAATATTATAGTGGCAGTAATCAACTTCCACTAAAATTTCTGAAAACTATAAAAACAGTAATTTAAATTGATCTCATGTTATCGTCACCAGCATCCAATTACAATCCATCAGCAAACTATAAATCAAATTATGTATACTGCACCATAAATGTGGATCGATAGACAAAACTACTAAAATTACAAAAAAATAAATCCTGAAGAAGATCGCATTTTCAAAATTTTAAGGGATAATGATTTCGATCGTCTTTCTATTCAAAAATGAAATACTATCACCACGTGTTCATATCTAAGATTTCGTTCGTCTATTAAGAATTATACGAATTTATAAGAACTTTTACGTCTTGCACATATTTTCGGTGTTATGTACATGGATTTCGACTTATTCATTCCTCAAGGGTGTTTTTAAAATCCATTTATTATTTATTTAAAAAACTCTGTTCTTAAATATTGTACAAAGCAAAAAAAAAATAAAAAATTTAGTAAGGAGTATTCATCTTATGTACTTTAGAAATTTCAATGTCGCTTCATAATACTACATCCTTCTTCTTTTACTTATTCGTGCGTACTTCGTTGTTGTTTTCCTTTTTTTTTTATTTATCGAGTTTTTGTTAATGATGACAAGAATATGAAATATAACGGTTTCTCCATGTCTGCGTTATTATGTAAGAACCAAAGAAGTCTTAAGGAATTTTTTTTTTTGCGGAAAATTGATTTTATGTATACAAGAGATAAAAGATGAATGATGAGCAGAATTCTCCCGTTTTCTTTTCCATTTTTTTATTTTTTATTTATTGATTAAACTTTAAAGATCGGTTAAAATTTTGAAAAGAAGAAGATCTTTAATCTTTTGTTACGGTTTCGTATTATTTAATTGGAAATTAAATTTTTTTGCTGCGTATATCATTCGACAAAACACAACTGGAATTTGAGTTTATTTATAAAATTCTGTAATTTGATCGGCGGCGTTATATAGTTTATTTCGATCGAGGTACATTGTTTTCAATTTTAACGGGCCATAAATTTCGTGGTTATTGTTTGATTTGCTTAAGCTGAATAGCCAAAAATTGCATTCGATTCATCTATTTTGGTATTTTAACGCGTTTTTTGAATGATTATAAAATTTATTGTGTGCGTTAAAGATGGAATTATCTTTGGAATTGGAAGACATATTAATGAAAATAAAAAGAAGTATATTCTTAAAAAAAAAAATCGCCCCCGGGTGGACTCGAACCACCAACCTTTCGGTTAACAGCCGAACGCGCTAACCAATTGCGCCACGGAGGCGATATATACGTGTTACCAATAGTTTCTTGGAAATGTAAATCGAGATATCAAATTTCACTAGCAACAAACAGAACATTCAGAAACTTCAGTCCTAAATCGTATTTCATAAAGGAATCACGTAAAAAATTTTGACAGCTATAAAAGGGTATTCAAATTTTTTTTAAATTTTTTTCAAATTTTTTCCGTTTTTTGATTAAATATTGTATTAAGTGATATTACGTGCAAATAATTAGTTGTAACATAACAAATCAGTGTATATAAACTGTTTACAACCAAAATACTGAATTTTGAGTTGGTTTAATTTTGTGTTTATTAAAGAGACAGTAAACAACAAAAGTAGTGGTAAACCGTATTAAGGTAACTGCCTACGGGCAGGTTGCCAACATGTTTGGGAGCAGGTTTGCAACGCTCGTTGATGCAAGAGGTTTTGCCAAACTTGACGAAAATAAAAATAAAAGGCGTCGAAACTACTTCGAGGATGGTAAAGAATCACAAAAGTATGTGGTAATAAAGAGGGTTGATTCCGAAAAAAAAAGTTTTAATGGAGTGTCACCATTTCTTATTGAGAAAGGTTTATCGATGATAACACCGCACATAAAAGAAACCCAGCGATTACGTAGTGGGGACCTTTTGATACTTACTACCAAAGAAGAAGGATACCTTAAACTGATAAATGCCGTGAAATTAGCCGAGACGGAAATCCAAGTGGAGGAATACAAATTCCTAAACCTTAGCAAAGGTGTCATCTATAGCTATGGTTTAATGCACGTAAAGGAGGAAGAAATAAGCAAGGAATTAAAAGAAACCCCACTGCATATTCTAACTTTTAACACGACGGAATTGCCACTATACATTAAAGCCGGATTCTTGAGATTGGACGTAAGACAATATCTGCCCAATCCAATGAGGTGTCACAACTGCCAAAAGTATGGTCACACCAAAAGTAAATGTGAAAGGGTGCCTGTATGCCCCAAATGTGCTAAATTAATACCGTATGGACACGACGCGATACCATGTGAACCGATTAAATGTGCAAATTGTGCAAATTCCAAATGGAAAAAGCGATTATTAAAATAAAAACCATAGAGCGAATCACCTACCACAAAGCTAGGGAATTTTATTATCGTCAAAATGCGAATACAACAGGAGCAACCATCGGCGCACAAACCAAACAATCATACAGCGATGTGCTGCAACAAAACACTGAAAATAATAAAAACATCAACCAAAATATCAGAAATGAGAATAATAACAACAATGATAACAATAATATTAATATCGATAAAAGAAATAATAACAATAATAATATAAACAATAATAATAATAATAACAGAAATAATGAGAACAGTAATAATAATAGCAAAATAAGTAACAATACAAACAATAATAATAGTAAAACACAGAACAACAACAATTCAATTAAACAAACAACTGAAAAAATAAGAATGAAGGAACAACAACAACAAATGAAAATTTGCCAGGCAGTTCAGCGACTGCTGTTAAAAACATTAAAACAACAACAACAGAGGAAAGCAGAACAACATAATATATCAGCAGGAGCAAATATTCATATTTGAACCCGAACGAGCTAAGTATCGCGATGGATGTAGATGGAGAAAGGATGGAATGAATGTAAGATCCAATGAATGCTTGAGAATTGGTCAGATAAATATCCAAAGCATGTATGCCAAAAGCGATATGCTGCAGACTTATCTGGCCAATGATTGTATGAATGTAATACTTTTAAGTGAGACATGGGAGCGTGTGAACAAGACGTTTCGAGTGAATGGTACAATTTTCTATCCAGACCTAGGGCCGATGGCTTCGGCGGAGTAGCGATATTGGCAAAAGCCAATATAATATTGACTAATGTGGGGGTCCCCGATTTCGAGTACATCGAGGTTATCGCTGCCAAAACTAGGAATCTGGATAGAAATTTGTTAATTGTTAGTGTATATGCTGCTTCAATTAAAACTGTGAGTGATAGGGATAAAGGCCTGAGGGATTTTAAAAAATTATTTGATTGGGTGCGTGGGAAAAGTGACATGATTCTGGGGGGTGATATGAATGCACATTCGCGTGTTTGGGGGTGTGAAAGGAATGATGCTTGGGGAAACTTGTTGGCGGACCTCGTTCTGGATTCCGCGATCTCGTGATTCTGAACGATGGAAGGCCAACAAGGATGGCGTATGTTGGGACCACAGCCAGTGCGATAGACATCACTTTAGTGTCTAGCGGACTGGCGGCCCAAGTCACTTGGAATGTAACAGATGAGAATTTGGGTAGTGATCATTTTATGATCCATGCGTGTTTAGGTGGTGTAAATGTGGATATTGAGAAAAAGACCTTGCTGAATAGTAAGAAATGGGTTGAACGTATGTGAAATAGAGAGAGTTAATGAAATGTGCAGTTTTGAAATAAGAGCGAATGAAATGGTGAAATGGAATAAACGGTTGGTGGAATATGGAGATTCAGTATTGGCATGAAAGGAAACGGATAGCTTTGCGTGAATTTAACAGGTGTATTTGTCGTGATTGTAGACGAAATTATGAATGGGTAAATGGAAAATTGAAAAAGGCTATCCGTAGAGCAAAAAGGAGAAGTTGGCGGAACTATGTGGCAGAAATGATACACAGAACCACAACTAAAGATGTCTGGAATAAATTTAATAGAGTGAGAGGTAAAATGAGGAATGAAAGAAACGTTGTAATGGATGATCCTGAAAAAGGAAATCAATTCTTACAAATGATGACGGATGTTCAGAATAATGTAGGTGATAGTAACGATTGGGTGTTACTTGATGATGTTGGTGAAAATTTGAATGAAATGTGTGTGGAATTTGAATGGAATGAGTTCCTGAGGGTTTTAGAAACAGCAAAATCTACGACCCCAGGAATAAATAGAGTGAGTTATAAAATGATTGGGCTGTTGAGCGTTGAAGCAAAGGAAATCTTGCTTCGAATTCTCAATAGGGTATGGATGAGTGTTCAGATACCGGAAAGATGGAAGGATTGCAGAGTGGTTCCAATTCCCAAAAGGGATCGCGACACAAATCTGGCAATAAACTATAGAGGAATATGTATGTTGAATGTTTTTATTAAAATGGTGAATGGGATGATGAAAGGCAGATTTGAAAAGTTTATGAATGAAAATAGTTTATTGCCAGAGACCACTTTTGGTTTCCGACGTAACCATTCTGCAAATGAATGTGTGGACAAATTTGTGTGGGAAGTACGAAAGGAAAAGAGCGTATGATTATGTGGTTCCAGGAAAACTATATCAGGTTCTTTTGAACCTGGGATTTTCTGGAAAAATTTGTAAATGGGTGTATGAGTTTATGAGTGACCGTGAATATTGGGCGGTGAATATTGGGCTCCCTCAAGGTAGCAAAATTTCTCCGACCCTCTTCAATCTGTATACGAGCTCAATATTTTTTTTTTTTTCTTCGTAGTGGTAATCGTTTATTTTATTTTTTTATTTATTTATTTACCAACATAAATTTTGCGTTACAGGGACCAACCCCATGCTTACACAATCTGTTTTGAGCAGGTGCTCATTCATAATAGATCGTGTAAAATGAGGTGGTTTAACAATATATTAATAAATTAAAAATAAAACAGAAACTGCCACTTCATAGTTTAGGATCGCCAACACCACAAATTCATCTGGCAAAATTAAATGTTTTTCCCAAATATCATGGTTTCTTGCAATTAATGTATGGCCTCACGCCTCACTTGTACGATTTGTACTTTATACCATTAAAGTCACTTGGCTGGTTACCGTGGTTGAATCTTTTTGGAATTTTTCAATGTACATAGATATAAAATAATATTTTATACAAAAAGAAAAACGATCGACTGATTGACTTGAAAGTCAGAGCTTACCTTACATAGGTATAATGCCCCCAACAAAGTTATCTTGCAATTTGCAGATGACTTTGTACTAATCGGCAAGGGTAAAACTATCGGCGAGGCCCTAAATCGAGCTCAGGAATGTGTGATTCAGGTAACACAATGTTTGAATGATTTAAATCTGCGGGTGAATTCGAGAAAATGTAATAGCATTTAGAACGAACCAAAGAATTGATGTGCGAATCTATGATGAGATAATTGAGTATTCAAGATTGACTAGGTATTTGGGAATCTGGATCGACAATCGATTGAGTTTTAAAGTGCACATGGAAAAATTAGCCGATAATTGTAAGATCAGATTAAATGTGATCAAAAGGGTGAGTAAACCAAAATGGGGGGCTCACCCTAGCGTGACTGATATGCTACGAAAGGCGCTAGTGTCTTCCAAAATTGCGTATGGAATGAGTGTGTATGGTGACGGATCTAAGGTCGGGTTTGAAAAATTAATGAAAGTTGAGAATGCATGTGCTAGAGTGGTATTGGGTGCGATTAATTCTACCCCAATACATACTCTATGGTCTGAATTGGGTGATTCACCTCTTAATTATAAGAGGGAATGGATCACCGTGCGAGAGACTGTGCGAATGTTGACCAAAGATAATATGTTAGTAAATGAGATAAAAGTAAGATTGGAAGGAGGAACGGATTACCAAAAAAACGCAACGGTCGAAAATAATGGCGGAAAATATGAATATATTTTCCAAAATTAGACAAGTGGGTCCAAAAGTTCTTCCCGAAAATCTTGCTGTGTGTTTGAATTTTGGAGGCGAAAACAAAAGCGATGATGAATGAGTTATCGGTTAAGAGAGAATTTCGAAGAATGCAACTGAATTATTTTGCACATGTGGAAATATATACTGATGCTAGTGTTAATGAGGATCGAGTGGGTGTAGGAATTTACATTTCGGCAATGAAAAAAGAGAAAATGTTAAGATTGAATGTTAGCATCTGTATAATGAATGCAGAATTGATTGGAATTATGGAAGGAATCAAGTTGGCAATGAATGAAGGGAGGAGGAGAGTAGTTCTATTCTCCGATTCCTTGAGTGGTTTAGAACTAATAAAACAGGGAGGGGTACTCAGGGCAGTGTGTTTGTAGAAATGATGTATGAGTACCTTCAATCTTGTGGAAGTGAGGTGATTCTACAATGGATACCTTCACACCTACAGATTGATGGTAATGAAAGAGCCGATATGCTTGCCAAAAGGGGTTGTATGCTTGAGGAAATAACAGAGTATGAATTCATGGATGCAAGAGATGTACTTCGGATGTTTCAGAAGAATCTGTGGAGAAAATGGGAGAATGAATTTATGGAAAAGAGTAGAGTAAAAGGAAAGAAGTACTTTGAATGGTGTAGTGCTCCTTTGAGGAAACCATTTTTTAAGGAAATCAAAGGAGACACTACAATGATACGAACGATGGAACGGGTGAGATTGAATCATGGTAATTGGAAAGAATGCTTAAAGAAACGTCATTTGAGTAAGGATGATTTATGTGAAAGCTGTTTGACTGTGGAGGACATCGAACATTTAATTCTAAAATGTTCCAAATTTAGCCAAAATAGAGGAATGTTCGATGTCCTTATGAATGCAAGAAACTTGAATGAATTATTACGAATGGGGAAAAATGAATGCAAGATAATGTATGAATTTATAAAACTGAGTGGTATAACGGTATGAAAGTGGATCACTGAATGAAAGTTGAGTGAAAGGAAAAAAAAAAATGGAAAAAATTCAAAAATTGTAAATTTTGAAATCGGGCCAGAAGGCTCCTTTTTTGGAGCCAGTGCCATAATAAATACAAAAAAAAAAAAAAAAAATCCAGAAACTTAATCATTTTGTAGTTTTACTTTCTTAAAACAAATTAAATTTTGTGTATAACGCTATTTCAACTTGAAAATTGTGCCTAAATGCATACTACTATTCTTACGCCCTTCTTACATGCATTTCTTTGCTAATAGTAAGTAATCTACAGTTCAACAGTCGTTTGATTGCGAATGTGAAATATTACTTGTACTAACAAAGTATATTTTTGGAAAAAATTTAAGGCCCGGGCAGGGACTTGAACCCTGGACCCTTGAATCAAAAGTCCAACGCTCTACTACCCGGGCCGTTAAATGATTGATTCTAAGCGTGTGATAACAAAACTAACCGCAGCGATGTTTGTAAAAATAAATTATAAATTGGTAATCGAATTTCCTTTTTCTATAATGTATTAAAACTAAATTATTGACCTTGGCTTGCGCGATAAGAATTGCATCACGAGCAATAATATTATGTATCATCATTTTTTGCATTTGCAGTAAACATGTTGCTTACATACGTACAAAGTAGTAAGAAAAAATTAGTAAATGAGTTTATTAATGTTAGTAGATATAGAATGGACGTAGAAAGAAAATTGATATTTTAAATTATTTGAGAACATAAACATTGATAAGCACAACACTATTTCACATTTGTATGTAGGAATAAATCTTTAAAAAACAGAGCCTCCGTGGCGCAATTGGTTAGCGCGTTCGGCTGTTAACCGAAAGGTTGGTGGTTCGAGTCCACCCGGGGGCGATTAGTTTTTTCGTAAATTACCACTAAAGTACAAATAAATAAGTCTGATTTGGGTTTTTTACTCCATATGTGTTGTTTGTTAGTGGCCAAATTTGGTTTAATTTTATTTTAATTTACAAACTAAATTAAATCTTTACGAACCTGAGTTTAATAAGCAAAAATTTTCGTAAAAGTCAGCATTTGGGTTTCGGATCTATTTCATTTTGCTAATTTACTAGTGACTATAAACTGTAAATAATTGTAAAGGACATTTAAAGCATTTATAAGAAAAACAGGCTACTCAGTATAATTATAAGATCCCGAACAAATTCTTCTAGCACCGATAAATCTAAGATGTACCGTCTTCAATCTTTTAGGCTCAAAGCTATTGCATAGTGGTGTCTCAAACAATTGACGATCGATAAAGTGTCGAACTTCCAGTTGCAAGCAAGTCTTTTCGCAGTAAAAAAACGAGCTTATCAAACAATTTGAAATTATTCTAACGCTAGGCACGGCGAGTATTATTACTTAAGCCTGATATTCTACAGAAGATACACTAGACAGTCAGACACTGATCGCGAACATTTTTTTTATCTAGATGATTCTACATAGAATTACGAAAACACTCATGGACCCTAGTTATCGTGGTAAGAACTTCATGCAAAAGCTTGTTTACATCTAGAGTTATACAGCAAATGAATTCTGGAATTTAAACACCTTAGATTGAAATAATGTGCCTAAATAGCGTAAATAGCGTGCCTACGAAAATATTCCCATACCCGTAATTTCTAGTCAATGCTGACAGTGGTTTTCTTCATCACGGAGGAGGTCTTACAGCTCTATGAACGTCTTAATGCTTATAGTAAGGTATGCTCATTACTTAACAAACGACAATTTCGTGAAACTTGGTGTAACAAGAAACTGGTGAATATTGAAAAATCGCTGTAATAAATGTCACGACGATATTAATTATTATTTTGCTTTTAACTCAGCTAGGAAAGAGTTTAAAGCTTTAATCTGGTGATTGTATAATAATTGTTTTAATATTACAAGCAATGGTTCCAAATGATCAATATGTTGATAAAGGCCCATCATCTTTATCAATGGTGTGTAAAAATACTTCATGCTTCCCCTGTTTTCTTTATGCTAATATGCAAAAGTAACACAGTTCTTAATACGTGTAGAAATTGTCTCTTTATTTTGTTGAAGTAAAATTGTTCTTAATCAAATCTCCAACTTTCCGCATACCAAAATGTCCCATTATCGAAACATTGTAAAAAACAACAACAAACTGCATATGCATGGCTTTAAACAATATACATTCGGGCGAATTAATATAAACATTTTTCTACAATAAGATGCTGATGAAACATGCCTAAGAAAATCGGTATTTCGATAGTTTCAAAGATTGACAAGCATCTCACTAGGATATTACGGCAGGCCTATCTGTGTGCTTTAATCATGCTTATCCTTTTAAAAGGATATTGGGATAATTTGTCTGAAACTTCTCGATAATTTACGCTTAGGCACAACTATCAATTTGTTATCGACGTACATCTTGTAAAACAACTCATTTTACGGACCCACTTCCAAAACTTTCCTAATTGTATTTCCAATCAGGCTCTATTCCTTTAATTACACCCAAAACACCACCGTTCACAGTGCATCCACGTGTTTCATTTGAATACCTTGTCTGTGTTCGATGTGTTAATTTTTGTAGTGTTCGTGCTCATCGGCCCGGAAATAACGGCCCTTCATCTCGTTTTCTTTCCGCTTAGAAAAAGTCTTCGCGCTATGTAAAACCAATTTTTTTAGATCATCAAATATTCAGCATTAATTGCTTGTGAACTTGATCACTATTCTTAGTAACCGTAAACTTTTCAGTATTACGAAATTCTTCCTATGACACAATATTCATTATAAAACTTATAGACAATTTTGCAGACCTCTTCAACAATCGGTAAGCACGTCCGATTTAGAATATCGGCCATTTCTTTAAAATCAGATACCTAGCCGTCGTTCAACATTTTGATTATCATCACTAGAAAATAAGGTCTAAAGATTCCTCAACGTCCTTAAAAGTAAAAGATGATTTGTTTTTGATTTTCGTTAACGCAATTATTTTTACTTCCTCCAATAGTCCCCTTAAAAACAGGCTCCGAGAGTTCCAGTGAAAAACATTTCAGTCAAAAAACGAAAGGCGTTTTTGTCATAAAATTTCTCTTACAAATATTATGACAAAAACTAGGTTTAAAAAAGAACTTCGGTCCAAAAAAAAAAGGTGTTTCGGCCAGAAAACAGTTTGAATGTAATGGGTTTTGTGAAACTTCTTTCGGTTTTAGAGTGAATTGTTTTGACTATATTCCCGGAGAACAATTTTGCCTGAAATTCCTTTTTAATTGTTTGGCTGAATCACCTTGTCAAAACGTATATCAGTCACAAATCCAAAAAGAATTACTTTTTTGATTGAACTTCCTTCTGAAAAATCATTTCAGCCTAAAACTATTTTGACTGAGTTGTCTTTTAATTTTTTACTGAAATTCAGTTCGTTTTTTGATTGAAATATTATTGACTGGAATTCCCGGAGCCTTAAAAGACATCACAAACATAATTAACATCTTTCTCGTCATTTTAATTTCTGCTACTATCTTGATGTGCACGTAATCTGTCGACTAATACTTTCTTCTTTCTTGCTGTGTTTAATTTTCTTGATTCGAATTCCTTACGCAATTTAGCAACAGACTACTCTCATGCACGCCTAGTTAGTAAACAATCTTTGTTGAGTTCCTAAATGTATAAAACTGTAACCAAATTCCTTAGAACAATAATATTTATTCGAAAATGTTCTCTCAATTTTTCTTTTATTTTATTCAAGCGTCTTTGCCTTTCAAAGTATGTGACACCGATCAATAACGTATCTGGCTACAAGAGAGATCTGATCATCTAATAAAAAATTGTCGTTGAATATGAGAAAATGTAAAATTAAATCATTTTACCGAGTCCACGCTTCAATATTTTACCAGTACTGACTACTTTGGCGTTATTGCTGTGGCCAAAGTCGAATTAGTGTCTATTTGTGTGTTATTTATTTATTTGTTTAATATATTACCTACAGTGGTATACAATCGGCAACAATAATTTAAATCAAAAAATGAAAAGTATGTACATAACAAAATAAAAACAATAAAATGCTTATAAGGCCTTAAAAAGCTCACGTCTAAACAAATCTCTAGTCAAATTAAAATCAAAAACATCGTATGAATAATTGAAAAGTCGAGATGTGATCAAGGCTGGCTCCGAAAGTTGATAGTTTGTTGAGCCAGAATCGATTAGTAAAAAACCATCACGACGACGCAGACAACGTTCGGGAGCATAAATATTGAGTCGTGCGAGTAATTCAGCACAATCAATAAGATACAAAAAAATGTCGCGAACAAATAAAACGCAAGCCGCCACCCGACGCTGTTCTAAACGCTATAATCCCAAAAGGTTGCAGCGCTCATGATATTGTGGAATAGCATAATTATTCATTGATGGTGTACTGCGAAGTGCGTATAAAACAAATTGCTTCTGAACGCTTTCAATTCTATCAGAATGGCACTTATAAAAAGGAGACCTAACCTGCGAGGCGTACTCTAGCGGAGAACGGACAAAGGCAACATACAACGACTTTAATGTAAGCGGGTCACAAAAGTCCCTGCAGTTACGCTTTATGAAACCCAACATCATATAAGCCTTTGCTATAACAGAATCAATGTGCCTCACAAAGCAGACACAAAATGTGTCTAAATCCCTTTGCAACCTAAGACAGTCAGAAACACTACAAATTGGTGCAAATATTTTCAAATCGTCTGCATACAGCAGGCAATGCGCAAACTCAAAGCACTGAACAACATCATTAATAAATAGTGAAAAAAATAGAGAAGTCCAATGTGACTTCCCTGTGGGACACCTGAGGTAACTCGAAATAAAACTATGAGGATGAGTCATAGATCTTAACATACTGCCATCGATCCGAAAGATAAGATTGAAACCACTTAGTTGGAATGAATTGACAGCTCAATTTCCCAAGCTTATTGATAAGTATCGTTTGTTCAATCTTATCAAAAGCCTTTGAGAAGTCCATGTACACAACATCCAGTTGCTGCCTGATTGCAATACTGCTATGTAAGTGACCACAAAAAGAAATCAGGTTGGTCACTGTGAATCTTCCACGATAAAGGCCATGTTGAGCAGGACAAATTAATGTTTTCAAATGAAAAAATAGAAATGTTTGTACCAATGCTTCGAATAGTTTCGGTACAGCAGAGAGTATAGCGATCCCACGGTAATTGCTGATTTCACACCTTTTGCCCGATTTGAAAATCGGGCGAATGAAGGAAATCTTCCAAGGCTCCGGGAAAACCTCTGTACGGAGGCTTTCGTTAAAAATAAACGCGAGAGGAACAGCTAAACCATCAGCACAGTTTTTCATAAGGATGGTTGGAATGCCGTCATGTCCTGAGCCCTTATTCACATCTACAGAAAACCTCAACAGACTAAATTCCGAACAGTGGCTAGATTTAGTAATAGTTGTATGAGATTGCTCATAGACAGACTTAAAATATTTGGAAATTGAATTACAGATATCCGAGGGCCGACTTGCAGATGAGTTCTGATAAATCATAGGTGACGGAAATCCAACAACATTTCAACAAAATTTTTAGGATTAGTAGTAAGATCTTCTTCAATCTGCAAAATATAATTATTATAAAGGAACCGGTTTAAAATTCGAAACTCCATACGGGCTACATTGAACGCAGAGTAAAACTTATTCCCATGTACCCTTATAATGAATGAAGTTTATTACGATACCATGGCTCACGAAATTGGGGTTTGTCTTTTACCTTCGAAACATTTCGATGCCAGCCATGATCCGCTCGTCCAGCAGACGGACAATTTTTTTCAAGTCCGCTCCTCGTTGAAGAAAGCTCCAGTCCGAATTGGCTAGAAATTCGTTTAAAGAGACATAATCTGCACATCTAAAATTAAAATGAGAACTAATATTGTAAGTAAAATTAGTAACACACTTTTCATGAAATATATTTATCAAAATAGGAGGGGTCCAAAATCTTGATGCAGCTGTTGGACATTCTGTTCTGTTGAGCGGTGGCAATGCCCGCAAAATATTATGTCGTATGTAACACCCTTTCAATCAACATCGAACGAAATAGCATCACGAAGATTAAAGTCGCCAACAAACCTAAGGTGTTCGCCAGCTCCTACCAAAGGTAACACAATTGAATCAACAAAATTAGTAATCTCCACATAATAATCCAAGTTTGAGCCATTAGGAATATATACAGCGACCACGATCACGGAAGGAATGGGCGACATTTACACGGACTGCCATAATATCTAGTTGAGAATAACAAGCGATCATCTCGTCCAAAATCGAACACTTCACAGCAATCATCACTCCTCCACCTTTCATGCTGGTTAGGAAGTTATAACGGTCTTTCCTATGGACGACATAGTTGGATGGAAAATATTTCTCGGAATTAAAACTGGCTGTAAGCCAGGTCTCACCAATAATTATAATGTCGTAATCATTGTCAAGAACCCCATGCCGAAAGGCTTTAGCTTTGCCCCGAATGCTGGATGCATTGTGGTAATAAATCGACGTAAATGCGATCAGTTTAGGGTTCAAGTGAACCCATGATAATACTGTTGCGGTTGTCACAATTGAATTCTTGTTGAATATTCGACGGAGTAATACTGGTGCTAAAGTGGTTATTCACACATTCTAAAGGCCAAATGTTCCCATCAAAAATTTTATCAGAAGTATCAGAATCCATTGGTATCGACGTCTCTGACGTCAATTCACACTTAATTCGTTAGATATCGCCTTTGTTCGATCAACCTTAAAATATGCCTCCCAAGTTCGGCAACTAAATTATTTTGTTTCCACTTACAGATGTTGCTTCTGAATATCTTCACATATAAAGAAAAGTTTTAAAGTTTATGCTCTCTTTTCCACTTTCCTCCCCATATCTAAACACTAAGTTCGAAATACGTTTTCCTAGGTTCCAATTTTTTTCTATCTCCAGGCTAAAAATTCATTTTGAGCCTCGTATGGTATTATAAAAATTCGTTATAAATCAAACTTCCAACCAAAAATTTCACAGATCAGATTATCGACCTTTCACAATTTTTTTTTTTAATATAAAACAAATAAAACAAAATCAATGGTAAGCCTCTCACGTTACGGAAATCTCCCCAAAAACGAAAAAAAAAAAATTGAACGACAAAATCATAATGGAATACAATCAAAGAAAATCCCAACAAAAATTTTTAATTTTTTTTTTTTTTTTTGTTAGAGTATAAATCCAATTTTAATTCATTTCCTGAATCTATCGTCTATTGTTGAAATCAAATATTGAATCAAACCTTCCATCTCGCACCCAATCCTGTATAACATATACAATAGAGAAAAGGGTTTAAAATTCCCATCGCATTTTGGGAATAAATCGAAATTCCGGTTAAATATGTATTTAAACGCGAGGAACCATCACAGAGAGATGTTTAATTTAAAACAATTAACTTTATTTTGTTAGTTTGAGAATGCTGAATGATCGATAGATGGATGGTAATTTGATCCAAAATAAAATTTTACTTTTTTATTTCAATTATTTCTGTTCCTGCAGCGCGCGCCTCTATCTCTAAAATATTTTCGAATTAATTAAATTTCGTACCTTGAAAAAAAAAATTTTTTTTGATGGCGCAATTCGTTGTTATGTGCGGTCGTCGGTTCTTCCCTTCAGGTGTAATGTTAATGAAAATCATTACAAAAGAAAAGGAATTTTTGTTTGTCTTAATTCGCGTACATGTTAATTTTTGTTGTTGTTGTTGTTGGGCACGTTCGTTGTTTAATGTTTATAAGATGCGATAAATGTTGTATGCGACCGCATCTTCTTCGCGTTTATAATTTTACATGTTTTATACATAAGATTGTATAGTTAAGTAATTTACTCTCCGCGCGCAGTTAGGCAATAAATAAATTATTATATATAGACGTTCAAATTTGAACTAGTTAGGGGCTAAATACAAATAATTGTTTCTAATATATTTTGCGTTAAAGATTTGCCAACATTTTTGCATGAGATCAATTTTCGACACTCTTTACGTTGTCTAAATTTATGATTTGTATAATATGTATACAGAGGAATAATGATCGCGATCTCAATAATCAAATTACTAATGATCTTACCAATTTTTTATATCTTCACATAAAATCTACAAAAAGGATCGTGGGAATTTGTCTACCAATAATTTTCTTCATTATTTTCTAGTTCTAGTCTTCGTATTTACCTTTTTTCCTCCTTAAGAAAACAAAACGCACATACGAACGTAAAATAAGAAGAAAACCTTAAAATATAAATCTTGAAATGTCCCAGTTGGGTTATACATTGTGTACCGTGCCAAATCCAGGTACCAAAAAACTATTTATGTACTATAATATGTGCTTCTCGTCGGTATACAGTCGATAAATATAATGTAATTTATCTACTGTACAAAAAAAACATATGTGAAAGGTCCTGATTTTAATTAACTGAACATAATTAGTGTCGATATGGTGTCGTATCGTAACGAATGATCGATCACATATTGTATCTATGTGAATGCGTATTTCGATCCGTTTTAATTAAAACCAACCGTTCGAGCGCAGCTCAGTTCGTTCATATGTAAATGATCAAATTTTTGTTTTGTATTCACGTCTGAACGATCACATATGGGAATAAAAAAGGAATCGGGATTGTTGTTGGGATTTACATAAAAACATTTTTTTTTTTTTTTTTGTTAAATTTTCCATTTTGGGATTGGGACACAACTTATGTAGCTGGAACCTTGAGTTTAAAAACGAGATTTATGTGAAATATGATTTTATGAATATTATATGTGTGTGTTTGGGTGTTTGTGAGTTTGTAATTTTAGGGATTATTTTGTGATATCCTGTGATGCAAACGAGTTTGTTGAAATTAGTGTACAATTGAAATGTATTTGGGTTATTGTTCTTAACCAAGTGTGTATACCTGGGTTCAGTAAATTTTCCGAATTAAAACAAAACCAATAAAGCACAACATATATAGAACAAATAAATACAATTGTTGCTCTTGCTTTGGACAATTCTAAAACAACTTAAAGCAAAATTTTCACGAAAGCAATAAAACAAAATTTTGTAAATTTTATATCTCGCTGACACAATTTTAGAGTAGTGAATAAAAAAATTCTAAATTATTTAAAAATTAGGTACAGTCAGCCCTCCTACTTCGAAATAAAATTCAAGAATTAATTTGACTTGAGCAAAAATAAACGTCAATTTATTTAATTTTAATACACTGAGTAAACCAGTCAAAAATTTTACTCAGTGTATTAAAAATAAACACAGTACCAAAACAATTGTTCTTTGTTACCAACTTTTATTTATGTTACTACTTAGTAGTGAGGTGGCACAAATGTAAGATTGTGTGAATAAATGAAACGCTACATCACAATACCATATCCCAAAATCATTTATGGGGCATGAGAAACATTGAAAAAAGGTAATAGTCAATTGTTTTTTTAACTATTTATGACCGCTGGCGCAATTAAAAGCCACTGGAAATTTTGTCAACCCATCGGATTTGTCTAGTGGTACAGAAGAGAAGTAAAATAAGAAGTAAATTTTGTAAAGCACATTTACTTAGCGGGCTTTTACTGATTTTTTTTTTAAATTGAATTTTCCGACTTCTTTGCATCAACGCAATGAAAGGTTAACCCAAAACATCACTAAACAAAAACAGCATTAAGATGCAACATATCGAATTAAGAAAAAAAAAATGTCTAACAAACAACCAAAATAATGTGTCACATATGTTCGAATTTAAATTCAATCGTCTTCTGATTTACAGTATGTTGTTATTCTTTGTAAATACAACAACAACAACAACACCAGCCTCCACCGTCATTTAGTCTAAAATACTATTTCTTTGGCTTCGCATCGCATCGCATTGCATTAAAGAAACGCGCGATGAACATCTGTGATATATGTGTTCGTGTGTACAAATTTTATAAATTCGATCGTCTTACAAATCTTTTTTATTATTTTTTTTTTTTTTACTTCTTTGCACAAAAATTAAGTCGCTAGCAAAACGACATAATAACAACATAATACGATTTTTGTAAATTTTGAATGAAATTCTTTGCCGTTTTCTCCGCATCTCCATATAATAACCTATAAAATGAGACAATACCAGAAGCTTGAGTGAGATTTAATTTATGTACTCTACAATAAAAAATCGCGAGACCGACGACAATAATAAAAAAAAGGGCAGACGACAATTAAAAAAAGAGCGAAACCATTAAGATTCCTTTGGACAGATTACGGTTTATTGTTTTTTTTTTGTGTGCATGTGACAATAAATCGTGCGCGCATATGTGCTCGAATTAGGTGAGTTAAATGCATGTAAAACGGATGTTAATTTATGTGCGCGCATTGTGCATCTTGATAATGGATACAGCGCGATATTGTTTATGTGAATCAATGCAAACAACATAATCGTATACATGTACATAAATTTGGTTGCGGTATCGCAATTGTCTTTTCGCATGTAAAATTGCAACTTGTAACAATGAAAAAATTTTGGTTTTTTGGGTTATTAAATTGTATAATGATTACATACCTCTTCGTACAAGTTGATATAGTGGCGTGATTGGAATACTGACCAAAGTAAAAAGACTTGCGATTTCATTACCTCTCTACATTATACGAGTATGTATGTAACTGTGTCTGTGTGTATACGATATAATTTCGATAAGTGCTTTATTGTGCAGTTGGATGCTTAAGTATTTCTTATTTTTGTAAAACTTTTGGATTTATCTCGCTGACACAATTTTAGAGTAGTGAATAAAAAAATTCTAAATTATTTAAAAATTAGGTACAGTCAGCCCTCCTACTTCGAAATAAAATTCAAGAATTAATTTGACTTGAGCAAAAATAAACGTCAATTTATTTAATTTTAATACACTGAGTAAACCAGTCAAAAATTTTACTCAGTGTATTAAAAATAAACACAGTACCAAAACAATTGTTCTTTGTTACCAACTTTTATTTATGTTACTACTTAGTAGTGAGGTGGCACAAATGTAAGATTGTGTGAATAAATGAAACGCTACATCACAATACCATATCCCAAAATCATTTATGGGGCATGAGAAACATTGAAAAAAGGTAATAGTCAATTGTTTTTTTAACTATTTATGACCGCTGGCGCAATTAAAAGCCACTGGAAATTTTGTCAACCCATCGGATTTGTCTAGTGGTACAGAAGAGAAGTAAAATAAGAAGTAAATTTTGTAAAGCACATTTACTTAGCGGGCTTTTACTGATTTTTTTTTTAAATTGAATTTTCCGACTTCTTTGCATCAACGCAATGAAAGGTTAACCCAAAACATCACTAAACAAAAACAGCATTAAGATGCAACATATCGAATTAAGAAAAAAAAAATGTCTAACAAACAACCAAAATAATGTGTCACATATGTTCGAATTTAAATTCAATCGTCTTCTGATTTACAGTATGTTGTTATTCTTTGTAAATACAACAACAACAACAACACCAGCCTCCACCGTCATTTAGTCTAAAATACTATTTCTTTGGCTTCGCATCGCATCGCATTGCATTAAAGAAACGCGCGATGAACATCTGTGATATATGTGTTCGTGTGTACAAATTTTATAAATTCGATCGTCTTACAAATCTTTTTTATTATTTTTTTTTTTTTTACTTCTTTGCACAAAAATTAAGTCGCTAGCAAAACGACATAATAACAACATAATACGATTTTTGTAAATTTTGAATGAAATTCTTTGCCGTTTTCTCCGCATCTCCATATAATAACCTATAAAATGAGACAATACCAGAAGCTTGAGTGAGATTTAATTTATGTACTCTACAATAAAAAATCGCGAGACCGACGACAATAATAAAAAAAAGGGCAGACGACAATTAAAAAAAGAGCGAAACCATTAAGATTCCTTTGGACAGATTACGGTTTATTGTTTTTTTTTTGTGTGCATGTGACAATAAATCGTGCGCGCATATGTGCTCGAATTAGGTGAGTTAAATGCATGTAAAACGGATGTTAATTTATGTGCGCGCATTGTGCATCTTGATAATGGATACAGCGCGATATTGTTTATGTGAATCAATGCAAACAACATAATCGTATACATGTACATAAATTTGGTTGCGGTATCGCAATTGTCTTTTCGCATGTAAAATTGCAACTTGTAACAATGAAAAAATTTTGGTTTTTTGGGTTATTAAATTGTATAATGATTACATACCTCTTCGTACAAGTTGATATAGTGGCGTGATTGGAATACTGACCAAAGTAAAAAGACTTGCGATTTCATTACCTCTCTACATTATACGAGTATGTATGTAACTGTGTCTGTGTGTATACGATATAATTTCGATAAGTGCTTTATTGTGCAGTTGGATGCTTAAGTATTTCTTATTTTTGTAAAACTTTTGGATTTATCTTTACGAACAAAACATGTTTTTAATCAAATTCACACACATTAATATACATAAATTTAAGTTGTAATATTATGCGAAAGTACTTATGTACATAAATTATGCTTATTATGCAACATAAATGATAATTTTTTCTTGTGTCTTAAAAATTTTGAGCAATTAAAACAAACAAATGTCCAAGCTCTAACCTAATAAATAGAACGCCTTTAGGGACAAATGATCATTATTTATTTATTTGATTTTTTGTGGTTTCCGCTTTAGATGAAGAGCTCAGAATTTAATGTGCGACGAGTTAAATTAAAATTTTTGATTTTCTTTTGCTGAATATACATATTAATACGTTGCCTTGTTTTAAGAGATTTCGATTACAAAATACAGTGCCAGCGATCATCTCTTTACTGAAATTGTGAAATTAAATACCGGTGTGAAGTTTTTGGACACTTTTTTTTTGGGACAAAAATTTAAGCGAGTGTACTGTGAAGTTTTTGGACAAAATTAGGATTTTAGAAAAATTAATTTTTTGGACATATATTTATGCGGGTGTACATCCTTTAACAGTGTATTTAACAAAAATAACGTTATTCAAATAAAATAGGCCTCAAAAAATTTCTAACAATCATTTCTAATTTTCTTTTCAACAACTCAACGAATTAAGCCCCATAGGGCTTTGCATAAAAATTTTGAAAGTTAACAAATTGACAAATTTCGTTTGGAACAAGGACGTTGTTCTCTATTATACTAAATAGCACGAATCTCAGAGATCGGCTCATATAGTGACTATATAGGTTGTAAAGGGCATACATTGCGAAATTGAAATCACTCAGTGCCATTTTGATATGAGCCGTAGGGCTCTTGCAAAAAAATTTTGAAAGTTGTTAATAAATCGACGAATTTCGTTTGGAATAAGGACGTTGTTCTCTATTATACCAAATAGCATAAATCTCAGAGATTGGCTCATATAGTGACTATATAGGTTGTTAGGGGCATACATTGCGGAATTGAAATCACTCAGTGCCATTTTGATATGAGCCGTAGGGCTCTTGTAAAAAAATTTAGAAAATCAAAGAATTTTGTTTGGAACAAGGACATTGTTCTCTATTATACGAAATAGTACGAATCTCAGAGATTGGCTCATTTAGTGACTATATAGGTTGTAAAGGGCATACATTGCGGAATTGAAATCACTCAGTGCCATTTTGATATGAGCCGTAGGGCTCTTGCAAAAATATTTAGGATGTTAATAAATCGACGAATTTCGATTGGAACAAGGACGTTGTTCTCTATTATACCAAATGGCATAAATTTTTAGAGATTGGCTCATATAGTGACTATATAGGTTATAAAGGGCATACATTGCGGAAGTAAAATCACTCAGTGCCATTTTGATATAAGCCGTAGGGCTCTTTCAAAAAAATTTAGAAAATTAACAAATCAAGGAATTTCGTTTGGAACAAGGACGTTGTTCTATATTATACCAAATAGCACGAATCTCAGAGATTGGCTCATATAGTGACTATATAGGTTGTAAAGGGCATACATTGCGAAATTAAAATCACTCAGTGCCATTTTTATATGAGCCGTAGGGCTCTTGCAAAAAATTTTGAAATTTACCAAATCAAGGAATTTCGTTTGGAACAAGGACGTTGTTCTCTATTATACCAAATAGCACGAATCTCAGAGATTGGCTCATATAGTGACTATATAGGTTATAAAGGGCATACATTGTGGAATAGAAATCACTCAGTGCCATTTTGATATGAGCCGTAGGGCTCTTGCAAAAAAATTTTGAATGTTAATAAATCGACGAATTTCGTTTGGAACAAGGACGTTGTTCTCTATTAAACCAAATAGCAAAAATCTCAGAGATTGGCTCATATAGTGACTGTATAGGTTATAAAGGGCATACATTGTGGAATTGAAATCACTCAGTGCCATTTTGATATGAGCCGTAGGGCTCTTTCAAAAAAATTTAGAAAATCAACGAATTTCGTTTGGAACAAGGACGTGGTTCTCTATTATACTAAATAGCACGAATCTCAGAGATTGGCTCATATAGTGACTATATAGGTTGTAAAGGGCATACATTGTGGAATTGAAATCACTCAGTGCCATTTTGATATGAGCCGTAGGGCTCTTTCAAAAAAATTTAGAAAATCAACGAATTTCGTTTGGAACAAGGACGTGGTTCTCTATTATACCAAATAGCACGAATCTCAGAGATTGGCTCATATAGTGACTATATAGGTTGATAAGGGCATACATTGCGGAATTGAAATCACTCAGTGCCATTTTGATATGAGCCGTAGGGCTCTTGCAAAAAAATTTAGAAAATTAACAAATCAACGAATTTCGTTTGGAACAAGGACGTTGTTCTCTATTATACCAAATAGCACGAATCTGAGAGATTGGCTCATATAGTGACTATATAGGTTGTAAAGGGCATACATTGCGGAGTTGAAATCACTCAGTGCCATTTTGCTATGAGCCGTAGGGCTTAATTTATTAACTTTCAACATTTTTTTGCAAGAGCCCTACGGCTCATATCAAAATGGCACTGAGTGATTTAAATTCCGCAATGTATACCCTTTACAACCTATATAGTCACTATATGAGCCAATCTCTGAGATTCGTGCTATTTGGTATATAGAGAACAACGTCCTTGTTCCAAACGAAATTCGGCGATTTATTAACTTTCAAAATTTTGTTGCAAGAGCCCTACGGCTTATATCAAAATGGCACTGAGTGATTTCAATTCCGCAATATATGCCCTTTACAACCTATATAGTCACTATATGAGCCAATCTCTGAGATTCGTGCTATTTGGTATATAAAGAACAACGTCCTTGTTCCAAACGAAATTCGGCGATTTATTAACTTTAAATTTTTTTGGCAAGCGCCCTACGGCTCATATCAAAATGGCACTGAGTGATTTCAATTCCGCAATATATGCCCTTACCAACCTATATAGTCACTATATGAGCCAATCACTATGATTTATGCTATTTGGTATAATAGAGAACAACGTCCTTATTCCAAACGAAATTCGGCGATTTATTAACAACTTTCAAAATTTTTTTGTAAGAGCCCTACGGCTCATATCAAACTGGCACTGAGTGATTTCAATTTCGCAATGTATGCCCTTTACAACCTATATAGTCACTATATGAGTCAATCTCTGAGATTTATGCTATTTGGTATAATAGAGAACAACGTCCTTGTTCCAAACGAAATTCGGCGATTTAATAACTTTCAAAATTTTTTTGCAAGAGCCCTACGGCTCATATCAAAATGGCACTGAGTGATTTAAATTCCGCAATGTATGCCCTTTACAACCTTTATAGTCACTATATGAGCCAATCTCTGAGATTCGTGCTATTTGGTATAATAGAGAACAACGTCCTTGTTCCAAACGAAATTCGTCGATTTATTAACAACTTTCAAAATTTTTTTGCAAGAGCCCTACGGCTCATATCAAAATCGCACTGAGTGATTTCAATTCCGCAATGTATGCCCTTTACAACCTATATAGTCACTATATGAGCCAATCTCTGAGATTTATGCTATTTGGTATAATAGAGAACAACGTCCTTGTTCCAAACGAAATTCGTCGATTTATTAACTTTCAAAATTTTTTTGCAAGAGCCCTACGGCTCATATCAAAATGGCACTGAGTGATTTAAATTCCGCAATGTATGCCCTCTACAACCTATATAGTCACTATATGAGCCAATCTCTGAGATTCGTGCTATTTGGTATAATAGAGAACAACGTCCTTGTTCCAAACGAAATTCGGCGATTTATTAACAACTTTCAAAATTTTTTTACAAGAGCCCTACGGCTCATATCAAAATGGCACTGAGTGATTTCAATTCCGCAGTGTATGCCCTTAACAACCTATATAGTCACTATATGAGCCAATCTCTGAGATTCGTGCTATTTAGTATAATAGAGAACCACGTCCTTATTCCAAACCAAATTCGTCAATTTTCTAAATTTTTTTGCAAGAGCCCTACAACTCATATCAAAATATGAAAGTAGTGCTGGACTGCTTTGTTGAAAAGCATTTTGGAAATGAATGTTAGAAATTATTTGAGGCTTGTTTTATTTGAATAATTTTATTTTTGATAAATACATTGTTAAAAGAAGTATGTATACTCGCATAAGTTTTTGTCCAAAAAAGTGTCCAAAAACTTCACACCGGTAAATTAAATGATCCAAGGCGAGGTCGCTTACCAATTCCTTTTGATTTGGCTAATAAATTTCACGGTATTCTTGATACTTGTCTATAAAGAATTTATGAACGCTAAAAAGATGTTTTTTTACGTAAAGCGAATTTTCGCTGAAAAGCCGAGTTTTTTGCCATAAAATTTACGGCAAACTCTAATCTAGCTATCTCGTAACTCCAATAAAACAGGCATTCTCAACGAAATTCCTTCAATTTTACTAAATTGTTGCCAATTTTGATCTGAGTACACTAAGCAGTAGAATGGGAATATCAAAATTCTTTTTTTCGTCGCATCACACGGATTTCAAATGAGCTGGCTGATCAGACTGACCTTGTCCTTTTGTATAAATTGTTTAATTTATAGACCTTCAAATTTAATATCAAAAACAGAACAGTTGATGACTGAAATTTAAACCCCTTTTATCCATTCTGACCTATAGTTCTTCCATATTCCTTCCTTAAGCTTATCCAAGTTATGTTAGGTTAGGTTAAAGTGGCGTTCCACTAGGACCGGCATAGACTCAAAAATAGTCCGTAGCCATACCACAATTTATTATTTATCCACCTATTCACTGAAACAATTTTGAGCTGTAAACAAAGCGCTGGATACTCCTGTCGGGTCACTTAAAATGGGTTCCCCTACAAACATTAGTCTGTTTTGGGCCAGGCGAGGACAAGTGCAAAGAAGATGAAGTACTGTCTCTTCGCCCTCTTCGTCTTCACAACTACGACAGTAGTCATGTAAGAAGAATCCGAGTCTACTCGCATGCCTACCTATGAGACAGTTTCCCGTAATCACTCCAACAACCATACTGACTTGACTCTAAATCTAATTTTTGGCCAGACCTGCCGAGTTACTACACATGAGGTACTATTTCACCATCTGTCGTTCGTCAGCTTACTAGTTTCTTCCTAAGGCAGTAGTTTGGTCCATGGTGCCACGCTATAGAGCCAGCTCGTCGGTTTTTATATTCCCTGTACTATTGGAATGACCTGGCACCCTTATAATATGGTATAAGGTTTCCGTCAGTTTTAGCAACAAGTCGTTTATGACCAAATTCCAAAGTAAGGGAGGAATACATACAAATCTTCTGGTAGAGGATTCCCCCAAACTGGCATTTATGATCCTGCCTCTTAGCATTTGATCTATCCAGTACCACACAGGTAGGGTTCGTCCACTTCCAGATTCGAAGGTGCTCGAGTTATGGCCCCGGAAGCATGTTGAGATTTTGCGCCTCTAATATACAATAAAGTTAAATAATAACACAATTCAAAGCTATTTGGAGTCGGCATTGCAAATAAATCGTACAAACACGAAGTTTTTCATCTTAGAAGCAAAAACAGTGATTTTTTCAGTAATACTAAAAAGGTCCCAGGATATGATCATCACAAGAAAAGTTTCACATGTAATATTAATACCAAAACCAGATATGCCCTCGAAAAACGAACATCGTACAAACCTACAGGTTTGGTACCAATTTTTTCTAAGTTATTTGAAAAATTATTTCTTAAGCGTCTAAAGCTTATATTGCTGGAGAAGAAGCTGATTCCGGACCATCACTTTGGATTTACCACAGAGCACTTAACAACAGAACAAGTACACGGACTAGTTGAAGTAATTCAAGAAGCCTGACTTAATGCTAACCCAACCCCAACCATACCGTCACCAAACCCTAACTCAACCCCAACTCGATCAAAAACTCAGCCCCTAATTCAACCCCAAACGCAATCCCCGGCTCAAGTCTCTAATAATCAAAATGGTCTGAATAACTACAATTCATCCATATACGAACTCAACTCAAATCAACTCAACCCTCAATTCAACGCCCAAATAAATAACTAACTGAACTGCTCATGTAATCCTAGCCCAACCGTAACTCAACTCTAACTGTGTTTCTTTGAATGATTATCTATAAAAAATAATTTTTATTGGCACCAGCCAAAAAGCGAAAGCCAGAACTTATATCTGAAGAGGGAAACCTGTAAAACGGACAAAACAAGCACAGAAGATGACACAGAGAAGAGAAAATCTTACTGAAGAACAAAAGGCTTGGGAACGTGAAAAAGCAACACAAAGGATGGCACAGTGATAGGGCAATCACATGCAAGAGCAAAAAGCTCAAGAACGCGCAAAAAAGCCACAAAAGATGGTAAAAACTAGGCAAAACAAGCTCAAACAACTTGATAAAACCCGAAAAATTGGAGGAATTTTACATAAAGTTGAAACAGTTTATGAAGGATCTTAAAGAATAAAGAATTTTGGGTAAAATTCGGGCAGTGATGTACCGGGCAATGATTACCCCAGGAATTCCCGATAAGGTGAAACACCCTGAACTCTATGAAGTCTTTATAAAATACATGATGCACAGTCCATGTGGCTCTCAGTATCCTAATTCACATTGCATGGTAAATGTAAAACGGAATTTCCAAAGGATTTCCAAGAGGAAACGGTAACAAATTTAAATGGATATCCTAGATATCAGAGGCGAAGCGGATAAACCTATAATGTTGGTACCAAAACCATTCACAATTCATGCGTGGTGCCATATAACCCCTGCATATTACAACAATATAATAATTGTCAAAGCACCAATGGAAAACCAATGGACATCTAATGCACTGGCAATCACATAATATCATACGTTTGGCAGTTTATTTGCCAAAAGAACAATCTGTTGTTTTCCTAGAAGGAATGGAGAAGGAAGCGGCAGAGAAGATTAAAGACACAACTCTTTTGGCTTGGTTCAAATTGAACCATACCTTTGGTAACAATCAAAGCACTACCAATAGTGATGCATTTGATGATAATGTTGAAATTGTGGAAGAAATAAATGAGAATATTACTAATGGCAGAAGAAGAAGAAGCAGTGGAGAGAAAGGAATCACTGTTGTGATGAATGATCGTGAAAGATTTTTTTATAAAGATTACTCCTCTTACATGTATGAGGAGCAACATCTTGCGTTGAATTGATTGCGTTGGACTTGTTTGGGTTAAGTCGAGGGTTCAGTTAAGGGTCGAGTTAGAGGTTGAGTTGGGATTAATTGAGTTCATAGGCACGTACATAGAGTTTTTGGACCGTCTTGGTTTAGGGATTGAGTTTGGGGATGACCTAAAGGTTGAGTTTTAGGTTGAATTGGAAGTTTGTTTGAGGTGAGTTCTTTGCTTTTCGGAAAATGATGATTTGTGGGGATTGAGTGGAGCGTTCAGATTAGGGTAGAGTTCAGAGCTGAATTTGTAGTCAAGTTGGGGTGAATTAGGGTTTTGTTGAGGTTAAGTTGAATTTATTCAGCCGTTCACTTGGGGATTTATTGGATAGCTCATGCACGCATGTGTTTCGGACCGTGTTGGGGTTTAGTTAAGGGTTCCGTTGAGAGTTGGATTGTTGTCGATTAGGGCTTTGAGTTGGGGTTGGGCGATGAAGGCTTATTTAGGGATTTAATTAAGGGTTGGTTCAGAGGTTAAAGCGGATATTAGATTAAGTTGAGTTAATGTACCCATGTAGTTTTGGAACTGTGTTGAGTTGAACGTTGAGGTTGTGGTTTAGATGAAATTTGAGTTGGAGGTTGCGTTGGAGATTGAGTTGGGATTGAGTTATGGTTGAGTTTAGGGTTGGGTTGTGGATTGAGTTGCGGCGAGTTAGGATTAAACAGGGTTTGAGTTAAAGTTGAGTCGGATTTGAGTAGGGGTTCGATTACGAAATTATTTAGTTGATTTGAGTTGAGTTCATACAAGCGAGAGTTGCTTTCGAGATTGAGTTAACCGTTAAGTGTGGAGTTGAGATTTGGTTCGAGCTAAGTTGACTTGAAGTTGAGTTGGGGTTAAGCTAGCTTGCGTTATCGTGTAGTGACGGTTTCGCTTGGGGAATTATTTGGAGGTTGATTCGTAGATTGAGTTTGGTGTTGAGTTAGGTTAAGAGTTGGTTTGAAAGTTGATCTGAGGTTAATTAACGACTGAGTTGAGGTTTGGGTTGGCGATTGATTTGGTGATTGCATTGGTATTGCGTTGCGATTGAGTTAGAAGTTGATTTGTAAATTCAGTTGGAGGTTGAACTGAAGATTCAGTTAAGAGGTTCAGTTAGGTGATTTTTCGAGCTTTTAAAGATTTCTAGTGCTCGAGGAGTGCTATGTATTTAAATTTGATTCGAAATTCTCAAATTCGAAATTTTGAGATTTTTGGAATATGTAATTTATAGATACTACTTCGAGGTTTAAAGTTATTTTTCGAGAAATTTTTTTTTACCTTTTGAATTTTCAAGATTATTTTGGGAACTAAGTTTCATCGAAATATTCGGGAATATTCTAGAACTCTAAGATTATTTGAGCGTTTTTGAAATTATTCGAGCCTATTCGAGTTTCTCGCTTTCACTCGAAAGTTACACGACGTTGAAATTGCGTGATAGTCATATCTTCGAGATTATTCGAGATTTTGTGAAAACTTTAAGTTTATTCTGGAATGTTTTATTTATCAAGATTTTTTGTGAATATAGGGATTCTAAGATTATACGAGCTTCTCGAGATTACTTAGGTTTCTTGATAAAATTGAAAGAGAATTTTGTTTTTAAGGTTTGCATAGCATTGAGCGACGACATACATGTAAAGTTAAGAAAAAGTTGGAGAACATTGAAGTTCACATGATAGATGTAATTTTGGATTATTTCATATTGCGCATTTAAGCAATTTTTAATCGTTTCGAGATTCTTCGATGCTTTCGTTATTATTGAAGATTTTTCCTTAATATTGAAAATTGTTCGAAGTTAGTTGATAGTTTATATGTTTATAGCAATTACCTGCAACTTTTAATTGTATTGCATAATAATCAGTAACCAGTTCATTTAACAGAATATTCATGATTTTTGTAGGTAGGTCAGATATTAGACTTTTTGAATTTTTGTTGTTTAAAAAAAACGCAGCCGCCTCTACCAATAACACTGGTGGTTTGGCGTCTATTGGAGGGGTGGCTCAAAGTTGAGTAGATTAATCTACCAGCTCCGTAACCTTCCAGTAGGGTGCGCATCACGTGACCTGTTCTGGTCTTGTCATTAGGCAGCTGCGTGATGGGTACAACTGTGTAAGGGGTAACCTGTTCACAATTCGCAAGTGTACGTACTGCCTCCTCGTGGCAACCACTGGTACCTAAGGCCACTTGGCATATTTTTGGCCATTTGGCACAGGCTAAAGTACGGCGCTAAAGGAGAAAACCTTGACAAAAAACCCTAATCTAAGGTGGAACAGCATATGCCGAAAGATGAATGGCTGATAGGTTAATCAGCCCAAAATATGCGGACTCTGGATACCAGGCACCCTCCAGTTTTATTTAGCCTTCCTGTAGTAATGCTGGGTGGCCTACAGGTGATTTGCAATTCCCAGCAACTCATAAGAGTAAAATCAATCGAAATACGGGGCAGGAGTAGGAATATACAGGAGTGGGACAACCCTCTCGAGGTCCTTGAGCTCCAATGCTACCGTCTTTCTAGCGGAACTACATGCTGTAGTAAACATCTAGGAGGAAGAGCAATAAGCCCAGATAGTATGTAGCACGTACCGGGAGGCAGTATTGTCAGGTTCATTAAGAACCTGAATATTGACTGGACGGATAAGTAAGCAGGGCCAGCACAATAGATCTTTTAGGTCGCAGTGCGAAGTGGCTGATCGCCCGCATGCCCCCCCCCCCCCCCCCCAATAATAATAATAATAATACCAATAACACTATCCTACTTATTTTAAAAATCACTTGGTACCTGCTATTTGTAATGAACTTTGCATTTTAAAGATCAAGACAAGATATTCGCGCTAGATCTTTTAACTTCCAGAAGAATAGGAAAGTTTCAATTTAGCCAAAGTAGTAGTATTTAGAAAGTTAAATTTCCTAAAATACAATGTAAACCCAAATTTTTATTCAAAATATTTATCTGAAATTACTATTCAATCTTTATTCAAGTTTGAATTTCCGCCCAGCGTATTCTATTTATTCAAATGGTAATTCTAAATTAAGCTCGATAAAATGAAATTTAAAAAAAATTATGCTTCAAACTCAATCAAACTGAATAAATTTGTATCTGATTTTCTAAATAAATTATTAAATTGTTGCAACTACTTAAAACTAATCTAATCTCGTCAACAAACTCATTTCAAACATATTCACATTGTCCAAATATTTATTTCTGAACTATTTAAAAACTGAATCAAACACTAAAATATAGCCATTCAAATTCGTCTCATTTCTAGACGACAGCTCCATAAAAATATTTTTCCGTTTAATTGGGCCAATTCGCACGGTCATTAACACAAATTTTTATTCCGACTCCGGTCATAGTGGTGTAAGTAAGAAGAAAGAGAAAGGCCAAGGTTAAATACCCCAATTGTTATTCCTTTTGATTTTCTTCACCCAATGTTTTTGTGTACTTTTTATACAGCATGTGCGTGTTCTTACCAACATTGTTCATTAGAGGTGAATCGAATTATGATTTTGGTTTTTATTTCTTATGAATGTTTAGCATATTATGGTATAGAGGCGAAGTACCATCGAAAATATTTAATTGAATTATGTAGAAAGAGAGTCTTGTAGATAATTTGTTTTTATATGGATGGATGGATGGATGTATACATGAGTCCGCGTCCAAAATGATTTGGATCAATTTTCTTAATTTTCAATGCATTTTAATTTAATTTAACATACATTAATTTTTTGAATATTTTTTTTGTGAAGTTACGTTCGTAAATAGCAATTATTTATACCAACCAAGTCGAAATTTTCTTAAAACCGTATTACAGTCGATATCAACCATAAGTTTTCCATCTAATCGTAATAAATATTTCACATATGTTACGCAATATATTTCGTGTATGGATCCTTTCTCGTATGTATTTCTACATAATATAGTATACAGTAAATTTAATTAAGGACACTTCGACTAAGAACGACAAAAAAATCCACTTAACCGAAATTTTTTTTAACGTAATTTCCGCCCGAGTGATTAAGAATCGATTTTTAGTTTTTTTTTTTTTTAAATCTACTTTTGTTGAGACTCGAAATTTATGTTTTATGTATTTTAGCATACGATATTTGTTGTTATTTCATATTCATAAAAATCTAACATATGTGCGCGCACTGTGCTGTGCTTGCTGTCTGTACATACATACTGTTTCTGTTGTTTTGATATTCGAACAGTGAGAAAATTCAAATTTACGCAACAATATGTGAACTAATAAATGTTCGTTGTATGACGTAGAAATGCTTAAATGAATTTGAATTTATGTGTTTGTCGGGACATACATCTTATTACGTTAAATGTAAAAATGTTTTGGGACACATTTTAAAGTGGATTATTAATTTAATATAAAAGGCATATGTCCGCAATGCACACTGCACAGGTAGGTAAGAACGAGAATGTTGACATATTCTGCTTTAGGTATCGAAATGAACTTGAAAAACTCAGTTAAACAATAAAACCATATGTTACTAAAGTCTGATATAAAAACGCGATGCTATATATTCCCACACTATACCACCCTAATAGAGAATAAATATTTGGCTGAGAAAAATAAATTTGTGTTTAGTATTTCCCAGTCTAATTATTTGAGGAGCAATTCAAAAACCTGATGCTATATTTAGCTTATGGCTACGAAAGCTACATAGCTTTAATCATTGTCATCCAGCCAGTTTTCAATTTAATGCCACTTATTGGGGTTTCGACCAGTCTATTTGTGGTACGATCAGTTCCGCTTTTTGACCATCTTAATCTAATATATGTAAATGTCAAATGTATAAAGGGCTAACATCTCACGAGGTGATCAGAACTTTGGTCGGGAAAATTAACTCAACTACCGAATAAATCCCTAACTGGATGTCTTAGCTCAACAATCAATAAACCTCCTATACAACCCTAACTCTATCTCAACTCAATCAGCAACCCAACAATAAACTGAACCACAACCAACTTAACCTTAACCTCCTTCCCTGAACCCTCAATACAAACTTCAACTAGAAGTTCAACTCAATCCTCAAATCGGGAACTCAGTTCAGACGCCCTTTTCAATCTTCTAATTCCAACTCAACCCTCAATTCAACTATAAAATCAAACCTTAAACCAACATGATCCGAAAACTACATAAATCTATGAACTCACCTCAATTCAACTCAACCTCTAACTCGATCCCCAGATAAAACCTCAACCTAACCCCAAACTAACGTCCAATTCAATCCTCAAATCAACGTGACTCGGAAAACTATATTCGTACATGAACTAAACTCAAGCTAACTTCCAACTCAACCCTCAACACAACCCCAAATAAATTTCAAACATAACCGCTGACTCCTTATCCCTCTTCAACTCAACTTTAACTCGACCTAAAACTCAGCCCTTAAATCAATCCCAAACTAACGCCCAATTCAACTCCCAAATCAACAATGCCTTAAAAGCTACATGCTGATTGAGTTGACCTTCATATATTTTGAAATATTGTTGTTTTGGATTCCCTCGTAAGATCCGGTCTGGATCATCGGCCGATTTATAATGCTGACAATTTAACGCCCAAAATCCGTTTTTTTACTTAGAATGTTTTCTGGGCTTGGGCTTACCGAATGTGTTTCGTCAAGTCCTCAAAGCTCTCTGGAAAGTGGGTTTCGACAAAAAGCTCCAAAGATTCCCAGCTAAAATCTGTCCAAGGACCGTGCGGTTTAAATAAATAACTGGGACTTATTAGGTTAGAAGACAGAATCTTCCTAAGGCGAGAAGTCTCGGAAAGTTCCTCCATTTTATCACAGAAGAATCTCCAAAACTTTATTCGTTCCTTCTGTTAATGTCTTTTAGGCTCTCCTTGAGTCCTAGCCGCCATCCTTACATAGCGTTCAAGCTTTCCAATAAGTATCCAGTTCCCAGGGTCACCATCATAAATCATAAAGGATTTTTTTTATGCTTAGGATTTTTGCTCCTTAATATGTAGGCACAACTGCAGACACACAGCACCACTTTGCTTTTTTTTAGTTTTATCGGGAAGGAAGAGGGCAAGGAAATGTCATGAGGCTCAGTACACTTCGGAATACACACAGACACCTGCATCACAACACCCAATCGAGACATTCTTTCTTGTTACGGTAGCGTTCTATTCACTTTACCTCCAAGAGCGATAAGAGTTGAATACACTTTTTAAAGAATCCACAATACACAACAAATCCTCCACTCAGGAGCCCCCGGCGGTAAAAGTCCCTCCAACATTTCCTCATATTTGCTTCAGTTTGTCCTTCTAAGGTTCCAGGAGGATGAGTTAAAGGAGTGTCACTTCCCCACCCTCCATTCTTTAACCAATAAATGTGGCTTCTTGTCCAATACTACAAACTAAATGGAAAGCAAGTAATCAAAAATAACTAACCCCTTTGTTTGATGTCCATGCTTCCCCAGATTATGTGATACGTGCTTTTATTTCCCCCCAGTACCATAACAATCTTCCTTTGTTCCGCTTCGAGGATCATTGATGCCGAGATCTTCATAATTATAAAACCAATTCTGATTGATATACGTAATAACATCGGGTTCGAATCACATATTATTCCTCAAACTCAAAAATTTTGTTCTATCCAAACTGGTGACCAATCATGATATTCTGGCGGCGGGGACAACCTATTTGACCACAAAAGAAGTATTCAGCCACATGAGAAAATAAATAAACCTAAAAAGATTAAACCATTCATTATGACCAAAATCTCAACTAGATATAATCAGAGACTACAATTAGACGCCTAGCAATTCAATATTTAGTAACTGCGAGTACATTAAAATATTTCACCGAACAAAGTTTCAACAGGCATTCAAATCTATTAATAGCCGTGTTTTCCATGAGAACTGCACTAGAACTCGATAAACTTTAAATTCCTTTTATTCTATGTAAACCGAAAAAAAAAAAATTCATAAAGCGGGAGTATGTAGAGAATTTAAACATAAATACACATTTTAAGTTTAAAAATTTCCCTCTTCAGTTATTTCAACAATATTTTCTTATTTCTTACTGACGTCATTACACGCAATTACACTCGATAAATTCATGGGTTTATCAAGTGTAACTAAAAAATAAGCTATAATTGTAATTATTTATTGCTGTAACAACTTAAAATGTGTATTTATGTTAAATGCACTACACATTAGCACTTTAACAATTAATTTTTTTCTGTTTACATAGATTATAAGGAATTTAAAATTTATCGAGTTCTAGTGCAGTTCTCATGAAAAACACGACTCATATGTGATCATGTTTCCACGGTTGATTGTTTTAAAGCAAATCGGACAACATTCTCAACCAAACTCCAATTAAACCGATTTTTTTCAACATGATGATTCGACAAGTTAATTGTTTCGTTTGAAGTTTTCAAATTAATTAAATCTGAACTATTCACAATCACAATTTACAAGTTCAAAATCACATTACCCAATTATTTTTTTCGTTTTTTTGTCTGACTAGCGCGTTTGCGTCCGCAAACCAATTAATTAAATTCAAACTAAGTCAAACCCTTTAATTAAATTTGCAAAACATCATGACCAAATATTTTGACTAATTAAAAAAATTTAGCAATTTTGTTTTGCGTTATTTAGAAATACATTTATGCAAATATTGTACCTATACCGCTTTTAATTTAGTGTTATGCACGAGCGCCGAAATTGAATATACAAATACAATATAAAACCACCGCAACAACAATTTTAAGTTATGTAACTGATTTTTTAATGTTATTCTGTTGGCGTGAACGCAAAGTGTAATTTAATCAAATACTCGAATGTTGTTATAAAAAAATTTACATAATTAAGGGTTGAAATAATAAATAAATCGATCATATATAAACAGGATGTTGATTTTGTTCTAAATCGAAAAAACTACGTTATGCGCGTAATAAGGGTGTTTGACCACCCGAAACACTACATTCTATATTCAATGTAATTTCACATAATCATAATCAACCCTTAACAAAAAAAAAAAAAAAATTAAGAGTAAAACGGAAATGAAATTATTAAATAAAAAAAAAAAAAAAAACGGAAATCGAAATTAATTTGTTGTTGTTGTTTTGTTGTTAAAAAAATATTAAAATTAAATTTGTCCTGCTCTGCTCGAGTCCTGACAAAATGTAATTAAATTTTATCAATGGACCATATTACATTTACTGTGTACATTTGTACGGAAAGTCGAGGGTTTGTTTTTTATTTAATTTCATTACATTACTCATAAATAGCTATGGTAATTTTATTTTGAATAGTTTGAATAATTTTCTATTTAAACCCATGACAGTGGTTAAATATATTGGTTTCCGGCCAAATTAAAATTCAAATTAAATGAAATTTGTTTTTTTGGTTAATTTAGAAAACATGCGATTTTTTCGGGAGCCGTTTGGAAATTGTTGCAGGAATATTTCATTTGCAATTAGTCTATTCTGTATTATATAAAATACCTCTGGGTGCCCCAACGTATTGTTAATAGATGTGTTCCAATTGGACAAATTTAATTTGAGTAGATACCTAATGGAACGCAAATTTCAATAACCAGTGTAAATAAATCTATGTCATCGATTTAGTGTGAGTAGTTGTTGGTTCATGTCAATAGAACACCGACGAACGTTAATGGTACTGTATGTCACGTGGAAGTTTTTACTCTTATTGTCACCACACCATTGCCTTAAGTATGTTTCATACTGATTGCCTTACCGTTGACGTCGACCTTGAACATTTGGTTGAGATGAAATATTTTGCTTTGATTTATTTTAGGCGTGAATGTACTTTTGCACAGTAAACCGACTCGCCCTATATAAATATATAATAAATTATCTAACCTGCAATAATTACTTCACTCTCGTTAATTCAAATTTGAAAAAGAATATTAGAATACACCTACTAAAAATTGAAAATGACAGAAGCGACATTCGTTTGTTCGTTTTCAATAATTGCGATTGTGAAGATTTATAAATTCCTAAAATATTAAATTTCTTAAATAATGTTTGTAATTTATAATTAGTTATTAGTACGGTAATTATAAAGTTAAGCTATAATAGTTTAACAAAATAAAGTGGATACAGAATGTTTAAGTTTTCGAAAATTCAAAACTACTTTTTGCTGTAGTCCAAATGGAATTAAGCAAAAGAAGAGCAAGAGAAGATAAGCTCATAAGTTAACGAACAGATAATGAAGATTATATGGCCGACGAAGGAAGGGTTGCACTGAACACAATATAATTAATATTCGTGCAATTTAAATCAAAATACGGTGATGGTTACAAGGCGTGGTGCTTTCTTTGGCCGCCATTGTCTTCATTCGTCTTTTATACCAAAAATTTAAGCAGCGGACTGAACACCGAAACAACTAAAGCTAAATATGTGCTTTATTTTGCTCATGCTTGCCGAGACGAATGAAGGACAATTGTAATTTCTGTGGGAGGGCCTTTGTGGAAGAACATTTCAAGATCAGTCGTATGTGGAGATTTGCGCTAAAAGTTCTGTGTACAGCCGAAAATGAATATTTATGAATTCGATATTTTAATTAATGGCAGGAACCATCCTGTGTAGTAAACATAGTAAACATTTGAAAACCAGCTGTATGTTGAGATTTGCGCTATAGGTCCATATCAGAGGAATTTACAGGTACTCATAGTTCCTGAGTGTCATTGATTAAAACATGAAATCCATAAATATTCATTTTCTTGATCGGGCCTCAAAAATCTCTTTTTCGGACCAGATTCGAGTGTTTTCTAATGGAAAAGCTGTAAAGGAAAATTTTTGTCCTATGCTGCTAGGCTAAATAATAAACAAGCATCAATATTGAAATACCGGGGCGAATAAACTTTGATTTGTATCAGTTAATTATCTATATAGATCTCAGTATACTATGGAAAGGAAATAGAGGAGTTCTGTTTGAATATTGGACAGAAGTAGACGATTTTAAAAGAATTATCGAAGTAAAGAAAATTCAAGAAGTTCATATGTTTATTTTCATAAGTGTGCTCTCATTCGATGATTCGAACATTCGTACCAGACTGTTATTCAAAATCGAATCAGACAACAACTTACTATTTTCAAGCTTTGCGGATGATTGTCAAATGGTTATCAATTTAAAAAATGATACCAACATGATCGAAAAACCCAGTTTATCCTCGGTTAATGCTTTTATGTATTTAGTTACAATCAATATCAAAGGAGAAACGTCACAAGAAATCCCACCGCACCCGAAAAAAGAATGGGCCAGACCAGGTGACACAAACACAACCGCATCCATCAAATGACCCAAAAATCTGTGCTGGATATCGTCAGCAATGTAGCAAATTTGTTCATAAGAAATATTACAAAAACATAAGCGCTACAAATCCTTCAAATTGTAATAAACGATACACTAAACGAATGTTTTCTTTAAACGGCTTCCAAGCATTTTTGGACCGAAATTTTTGAAACTCCAGACTTCACAATCGTTTCAATCATCAACAATCGTTTCACAGGGCGCTGGGTATACAGTGGTATACAGTGCACACAGAATGGAATTTTCAGCTCAGTTTCGTAGAAAGATTTAAAAGTCATGTTAAAGTAGGTCATTGCTACGTAACAACTTGTTCTAGTCTAAGCATTTTAGGCATAGACTGGATTTTGAAATTCAACTTGTGGAACATGCATATATCAACAGCGTGTCCATTGTCTAAGGCAGCGTTCTTCAAACTGGGTTTCACGGAACCCTAGGGTTCCGCTAGATGTTTCAGGGGTTCCGTGAAAAAACATCGATTCACTTTGCAACTGGACGAATTAGCGAATGTTGCTGCTGGATTACCAGTTTTGATAGTGTTCGTGAGATACATAGATGAATCCAGTTTTAAAGAAGATATGATTTTTTGCAAAGCTCTACCAACTCGAACAACAGGTCAAGAAATATATAATTTACTTGATGCATATTTTGAAAATCATTCAATTCCTTGGAATTTTTGCCATCATATACGCACTGATGGAGGCAAGGCCATGATTGGTGTCACAAAGGGCGTAACAGCACGAATAAAGCAAAGAGCTCCAGACATCAAAAACAGCCATTGCAATCTTATCGTCATGCTCTTGTTGTTAAACGGATAGCATAAGCACTCCAACAAGTTCTCAATGAAGCCGTTAAGATTGTAAATTTTATCAAATCCAGACCGCTAAATGCCAGGATATTTGCCCTATTGTGCGATGATCTGGGAAGCTTACATAAAAAATTGCTTTTTCATACAGAAGTGAGATGGTTATCCAGAGGAAAGGTTATGACCAGATTCTGCGAATTACAAGATGAAATTCGAATCTTCTTATCAGAACATGAATATGAATTGCCTACGAAACTTAATAACGTTAGTTGGTTTCAAAATCTAGCCTACCTTGCCGATATATTTTTATACTTAAACGAAGTCAATCTTTCACTTCAAGGACCAAATACTATAATTTTTAAGGTCAGTAGTAAAGTCAAATCAATAAAATAGAAGCACAAGCTTTGGGAGGAATGGATCAAATCGAAAACCAAATACAGAAATCGGCTTGATGCAGAAAATGATATGCAACTCCAACTAACACCAATGCATCCGGATATTGATAAATTGTGATATAGACAAGCTCACCCAAGTCATTAACTTTCTTGGCTAATCGGGCTCTATTGCACCATTTTTTGGGTTTAGCGAAAAATTATTTGTTCACCCCATTATAGTGCAAAACAGAAAAGTAACGAAAAAAATAATTTTTCACCAGGCCCAAAAAATGGTACAATAGCACCTCATCAAGAAGTTTTTTTTAATTTTTTTTTGATTTTTTATGTGTATTTTGTGTTACATGTGGGTGGTTCAGCTATGCTATTAAAAATAAAAAACAACTTGTTGATATGGCAAAAAATGTATGGAAACGATCTCGTTGTGAGGAAGACAAACGAACCTACAAATGTTATGAAAAAGAACTTAATAAGATTGTGAGATCGGCTTAGAGAAAGTTTTTGCGTGATAAGTTGGATCCCAAACTTGGCACTAAATTATTGTGGAGGAATTTGGACAAATATGGGTTTAAAACCAAGGATTCAGCTGAGGTTGTTTCTAAATTTTCTCCTTATGAGCTTAATGAGGAGTTTGTTAAAGTGCCAATAATGAATCTGGTGCAGCATTCGGAGACTGGGACCTCTTTTAATAACTCTAATTGCTTCAATTTTAATATTATGTCTGATAATGATGTTCTTAAAGCAATAGGCTCTCTAACGTCTATGCAATGGGTGCTGACAATTTGCCGCTAAGATTTTTAAAAATTATAGCTCCTGTGATTGTACCTCATTTAACGTATTTGTTTAATTGTATTGTGGAACATAAATATTATCCTAAAGTGTGGAAAGTTAGTAGAGTTGTTGGGCTACCTAAAGTTAAGGAGCCTGCATTAGTGTCCGATGTGAGACCTATTGCTCAACTCTCAGTTCTTTCAAAAGTCATCATTATATGGAATAAAATGATTTGTTTTTTTTTGACTGAATAAATGCAAGTTTGTATCTTGTATAAAGTTTTTAACATAGGAGGGTTCCGCTGCAAATTTTATATAGAAAAAGGGTTTCTTGGGATGACAAAGTTTGAAGAACGCTGGTCTAAGGCAACGCGGCCAGTGGCTTTTTTCTCTCTATCAAAAAATCGATAATGGATTACAACGGATACAAGAGTTAGTAATAATAACTCCAGGTGGATTTTTCTGAATGGACGGCATCCATTATTGTCGTGAAGAAGATTACCGGATGCAGATAGATTCAGTTATATTCAGTAAATTGGATTTATCAGATGCATTTTTGCATGTCGCAAGCTCTTACCATAATGCTCATCGGTATTATTACTCAGTATTAAGCTCCAGGTGTATTTCAACAAATGAGCACTATGGTCGATGATATCTATGTAACAACAGCATATCTGGAATACTTAAAGATGTACCACTCCTACAATCGTACTTAGATGCCATCAATTACTATGGAAAATGTATCCAAACGTAGCTGGATGCATTATTTGTCTACGGCACACGATTGAATTGGAGTCAAGAATAGACATCATATAGTTGCGGCAGATGCTTGTAATATCGGCATCGGCACATGTATCATTCACAAAATTCCGAATAGATCCGCAAAACCATAAAGTTGGACATTCTAGCTTTTAATTCAAAACGTGAACAATTGTCTCATGTTTGGTGAAACAATTGTTCCACCAAGGAATGAAAAGAATTAGATCACTTGCTAGAAGTTACGTTTACTGGCCGAACATTGATAGTGATATTAAATAACATTTTCCGGATTCCAGCAGGTTCATTCATTGGACTACTGACCATTTTTGTAAGCATGTGAGAGCAAGCGGAGTGCTTGTTATTGTCATGTTTATATGGACATCGGTACATCTGGATTTTTCAAATATCTTCACCATCACGAATTCGGGGTATTCGTCCATTGACTCGATGTTCTTATATTGCACATTACTGATTCCTCTGCAGCTTTCCACGATATTAACATGTATTTCTGAATACGCACCAAGGGCTCTGAGAAAGAATGGATTGAAACAATTATTTAAAAGATTTTTCAGCTTAAGGAGCCACCTCGCCGTTAAGACAAACTTCATCTGAGTGGGATCGTGCTTCTTGAAGAAGTGTTCTCTTTAACAGTCTTCCACAAGCGATTATATATGTTTGCATGTGGCTTTGTGTCTTATATTTTAAGCTTCATGCTCAGAATCAGGGTAATCCATGTATGCTTTGACTTTGAAGTCAGCCGAATATATTTAATTTGCTAAATATATATTTTTGAAAATTATTGTCTGAAAAAAATTAATTTGAAAAATTCTTAGTTGCGTAATATAAGGGAACATGCGTCAGCCGTGGATCACTGAAGTGCCGTTTCGATTGTTTCAAAAATCGTGGAAAGAAGGTATCCTGCAAATAATGTAATAAATCCAAAAATTCAGTCTTGACTGAATTATCAGGACATCGCTGTTAAATCTATTACTATAATGATACTCGTACCTCATCTTGCACAATCTGCTATAAATGAGCTTTAGCTCAAAGTGGATTGTGTAAATGGGATTGGTATACTAATTAAATTTGTTTGTGACTAGTAAATAAATAAAATAAATAAATAAATAAAATAAATAATCCGGACATGCTGAATTAATTATTGAAAAGAAATGATCAATTGCGGCATTCAACTTGAAAAAATAACAAAATCTGATTTATACTAACCCCTAATTGCTACTCCTAATTTGACTTAATGTTCAATTTTGAGTAAAACCCTTACACAGTAAAATCAATAATAAAAAATGGAGGTGTGGCCAACACACGACTTTCTTTTACGAACAGAGAATTTTGAGAAATTTTAATTTTTTTTTATAATTTTTTAAATTTTTTTTTTTAATTTTTAAATTTTTAAATTTTTTTTTTTAATTTTTTTTTTTTTAATTTTATTTGTTTTTAATTTTTGGAAACATTTTGGTTTTAGTAGTTTTTTGTAAACCTTATACTTTTTAAGATATTTGCAAAATAAATTTTCTGGACCAAGGGCGTGGCCACTTCCGGTTAGCCGATTTGGAGTAAAATTCACTGGGACCTCCCAATTTATCAAAAAAGCTTAAATCTGAAGTTTCAGTTCGATTGGTTAAACCATCTGGGCTGTAGAGAGGACACAGACAGACTGACAGACTGACAGACTGACAGACTGACAGACTGACAGACTGACAGACTGACAGACTGACAGACAGACACCATTTCGAAACCCACTTTTTCGGACTCAGGGGACCTCAAAACAGATAAATCACTAAAAATATCAAGGTCCAAAATTTTCATGATTACTATACTTTATTTTACTAGAGTAAAAGAAAGTAAAAATCCTCTAAAATTCGCCGATTTACAACGTTTCATGTTGTATATGTACTTACAACTATTTTGCTTATGTACAAAGTAAACCAGATATGCTAGTTCTGTCTGACGACCTTGAGAGATATACAATCTAGAAACAGATAACAAATGTTAAAATTGATGTGACGGAAATAACCATTATTGGCATGAATCAGAGCGGCTGGTGAATACATAAATTTTAATTAAAATTCCATTCCCATCATACGTACATTGCAACATTTTCAAACCGCCTACACAACATGGCACCTTATCATCATTATTTGCGTTTTTAATCTTTAAAAATCCTGTCACTTTTCACATATGAAATGTATAAACCATCCGTATGTGTAATCTTTAAAAAACATAAAGAATAATAATAACGCGCAATCATCTTATAAGAGTAAGAAAATGAGATAAATAAAAAGATAAACATAAGACACACGACCAACACGCGACCTATAGTATGTTGTCTTTACAAAAAAAAAAATTATAAACTATGTATGTACATATACTCATTTAACTCCCACTTCCTTTCTTCGTCCAATGTTGTTGTTGCTGTCATCTTTATTACCGACCAGACTCGCGGTCATATGAGTATTTATAACACAGAGAAGCAGCGGTGTGTTGGCGTTGGGATTTTGTTGTTATTGTTGTTGTTGCTGTTGGGTTATATTAATGTAAGTTTATGTAAATGGTAAATAAGTCAGACACATATGAACACACTTAGCACACAGTATACATATTACACTTGTTTTCATCTTAACAATTTGTTTGTATTGTTGTTGTCTTAGCGTCTTATTTCTTATTGTTTTATGTACATTTTATTACTCGAGAGTTATTATTTGATACAACAATAACAACAGAAAGTTAAAGTCGCGCGCATTGTGTGTGCATATATGTATGGACGTGTATATAATCAGATGATGGTCCTCAATTATATTTTTTTTCTTTTTTTTTTTTTTTGGGAAAAACGATAAATTTTACCACGAGGTAATAATATGTAGATTCTGTTTTTTGGAATTAAACGTGAAATTCTTTTAATTTTTTTTTATTTAATAAAATATGTAAGTACATGCAGCAAACAAAAAATTATTGTTGGCAGACATAAAAAAGTTTATGTTATGTTATGTTGGTTTTATTATTATTACGACGAGTATAACCATTACTTTCCTTCTTATTTCGTGTATGCATACAAATATTTATAAGAAACGGTGTAATAAGAACAGCGAAGAAGCTTTGTAGAGCGAAGTGTCTCAATTTGAAATTCCATTAATTTTCTTTGTGATGATTATTGTTATTACCTTTTACTCAAAAGAAAAACAAAAATTATAAATAATTTAATTCTCTGGTTAACGAAGTTGGTTTTGGGAATAATTTACATAACAATGTATGGTTAATAGCAATTGTATGTACACAAGCTCATATGTTTTGGATAATCGACAATGTAAATTCATGCGGAGGGCACGATAAATGAATTAATTAATTAATTAAAAATTTCAAAACACTCTACAATTTTGGAATCCTTTTGGGAGATACGTTTTTCGAAATTACGCATTTAATAGGCAGTTTTGACAATATCAAATGAATTATGGCGAGGAAGATTATGACCCTTAAAATTTGGTTCGTTTGTTTTTTTCAAAAAAAACTGTTGAGGAGATAAAAGTATAGTCTGTGCGCTTAAGGGACTTGATGGTAGGCTTTAATGTCCGCCGCGGGCAGTATTCGCTTCGATTGTAAACCTGAGCACATTGAACAGACCGTTGGTAGGCTGCAAAAGGTTAAAAGGATTTTGTTTTTCAAAAGAACACCATCGTAGAACAACTAATCTGCTTTGCTGCTAAGTAGGTTGCGAAGTATCATTGTGATGTTCATAAAAATCAAAAATACCTAAAATTCCTAACTGTTGCTGAAAGCAATTTCTTGTTCCCCTAAGGAAATTAAGGTATACTGAGCCAAACCAGTCAGTCTCTATAATCAATTAGCTTTCGTTCTACTTAGAGTTTCTCATTTCCCGGATCTTTTAATTGCCGGTAAACGGTAAATTCAAATGAAATTTACTTGGAAACCCGGTTTATTTTGAAAAAACATTTTAAATACATATATACGTACGAGTTAAAATGATTCACTAATTTCTCCTAAATTATATTGTAAAATATATAGGGTGAAACACCCATTAGTGGGCCCCATCCCAATAGCGAGCACATGACATAACTTTTATTAAATAGATAAGAAAATACGAAATGGTATGATTTCACAATATGCTTCTCTCTTTTAACGATTTCATTTTCAATTGTTTTGTCAAAATGAGTTTTGTTCTTACTTTTCGTTTTTCAGTCAAAAATTGGATGTGAAACGATGCGCATCGCTATTTGTCGCTAGATTTGTAAAGTGTTGTGATTTTGTTAAGCAAACAGGTAAGCAGATTTGCATTTTTACACTATTTTAATTTTTTTAAATCATTTAATATTTATTTTGAATTCATTAAAACATATTAAATAAAAGATTAATACTTAAGTTTTACACGTAAAATATAAATTTGTTTTAATTTTTGTGGTGCCCACTATTGGAATGATAAAACTTAAATTTCCTTTAACAAGCAGCATGCTTGAATTAGGCATATTTGTCGGTTAAAATTTTTACCAATAATAAGCATAGTGCTCGTTATTAAATTTATCAGATGTTTGCTACCATATAGGGGGCATGTTTAGTTCAATTTTGATTTTGTATCGTCGGTTATTTTGAAGTTATCTATTTTCCAATTTTTAAACTTTAATTCAAATAAATGTAGGTACAAATTTGCAAGTAGGTAGGTATCTGTTCCTTTATTTTTGAAATTAGTTAAAAACCAATTTGGCACAGTTTGCCTTATTCACTATCATCCATTGTTCAAACTTTTCTCATCCATCGAAAAATTCTGTTTACTTAAAGGTTTTGTTTTCAACTAGGAATGCCTAAAATTAAGAAGCCCTACAAAAATATTAAAAACTACACAGAATGCATGCTCCAAAATGCTTTGACGGCTGTTAGGCTGGGTATGACTAAAAAGGAAGCTGCGAGAAAGTATAAGGTACCACGGCAAACTATACAAGGTCGCATATCAGGTAGGGTTAAAAAAAACGAAAAGGGCCTGAAACGGTGCTTACTACAGCGGAGGAAAATGAAATTGTGAATTGGATTATTTAAAGCCATAGAAAAGGATTTCCGCGGCGCAAAATCAATGTCCAAAATGCCGTTAAAGAATTTTTGGATAAAGCTGAACGACCGAATCCGTTTAAAGAAAATATACCGGGAGAAAAATGGTACAAATCATTTCTAAGCCGCCATCCAATTGTTACCGAACGAGTTCCGGAAGCGGTGACGGCAGCATCCGCACGAGTGTCCGAAACTGATTTCAAAAATTGGTTTGACAATGTTTTTAAGGAATTACAACCCGACGGTTACGACTCCATTTTAAATGATCCAACCAGAATTTACAATGGAGAAGAAACAAATTTTTTATTGTGTCCGAAAACTGGAAAGGTCTTAGCACCAAAGGGAACCAAAAATGTTTTTGAAATTGACAAAGGACAGGCAAATGAAAATCTGACCGTAATGTTTACGTTTGCTGCTTCGGGAGAAATAACACCGCCAATGATTGTCTATCCTTATAAAAGAATTCCGGCGAATGTTGTTAAACACATTCCTAAAGATTGGGGCTTCGCTTTATCTGAAAGTGGCTGGATGAAAACAGACATTTTTATTAATTAGGTACATTAAAAATGTGCTACATCCTCATTTGCTGTCTAAGAACGTGAGGTTTCCGATAATTTTATTTGTCGACGGGCATAAGTCGCACTTGAGCATAGGATTAGCAGCATTTAAGCCTTTGAAAGACGGTTGGAAAAAAGGAATTCTAGAGTTTAGGACAAACAATCCAGATGTCGACGTTACTAAAGCTCACGTAGCACCTATTCTTCAGAAAGCTGTTACTAGCCATTTGAGTTCTACAACAATCAAAAACGGATTTAAAGCTTACGGCTTATATCCCTTCAATAAAAATGCAAATGATTTTTCTCGATGTTTGGGCAAAGATAACGTAGCCAGAAATAATGTGTTGGCCCAAAGTAACAATAACCCAAACAGAACCACTTTTCAAAATTTCAAAGACATAATCGGGACACAGAAATTAAAAGACTTGGAGAATTTTTCAAATTCACAGGCAACTTACTCTGAAGATTTTTTATTACTTCACGAAATTCATTTAAAATTAACAGAAGTATCTCAACTTGAATCGACGACAATAGACGATGGTGAAGAAATTAATTTGGAAATTGAGTTTGATGATGATTAAGATTTAAACTTTAATCCAATAAATGAAATGACTGCATTAATGAGCAACACAAATTCTATTGCAGCAGGAAATATAGAGGATGAACTACCTTTTGTTGCTGAAATTGCAGAGGAGGCAACAATTCTTAATTTAACGAACGAGCCAAATTTCCGGATCGAAGATCTTCCAATGGTATTTTTAAATACGGAAAATAGCCAAAGCGAAACTTTGGAGATTAAGGATTATTTTCTGCAACATAAAACTCCAGAAAAAAAAAATGACTAGACCTAAGCACAATTCATTTGTAATTACTTCAAAACTTTGGCAGGAAAACGAATACAAAAAGAAACACACAAAAGACGAAGCAGAAAAGGCAAAAGAAGAACGTAAAATAAATAGGCTACAAAAGAAACAAATAAAAGAAAATTTAAAAAAGAGTATGAAAAGACCAAGCAAACCAGCAGATCCGAAACTAGGCAAACTAGAACAAAAGAAAGTGATACAGAAAAAACACTTAACTGCTAACAGGTTAAATGAAGTAACGGCTAAAGATCAAACTTTAGAAGTGCCATCAAAAAGGGAGCTAATGGATCTTTCTGGTGGCATAAATAACATGCAAACAAAATTTTTGAACAGCGAAGTGAAAGTTGGGCTTTGTTTTAAATGCGCCGGTACAATTAAGAATAATGGCTTGGAGTGTAGTACCTGTACCAGGAGTTTTCATGTTAAGTGTATAGAAGAGATTCAAGATACTTCTAGCGAAAACGTGTTCACATGTAAAGCATGTTCAAAAATTATTTTAAATTGACTGTATAAAATAAGACTGATCATGTGATACTGAACCAACTAAAAATTGAATTTTTTTTTATTTTTAATATTATTTACAATGAATTTTTATTGGTTTGATTTATGTCTATTGACTATTTATTTTGATAATAATTAAGTTATTAATTAAGAATTTTAGTTATTTTTTAAACTGATTTTATGTTTAATATTGCGGATCCATTGCGATTAAATTGTGAAATGAAATTAATGTGATTTAACTCTTAATTAACAATATATTCACCTATCTATTTATATAAATGTACTTTTTATTTTTATTATATAAAAATATGTAAAATGTGAATTTAAATACAGAAAATATAATTTTAGTAGCTACTAGGTACTTATGAGCTTGAGGTTTTTTAATAAACCAAAGAATTTTTGTATCAATAAATGTTTTACTAGGTAGGTATTTAAAATTGATTAATAATTGCATCTGTCTAATTAACAAATTTCCAAAAAAAAGGTGCCCACTTTGGAAAACAATAGGTGCTTGTTATTAGTTTTTCAGTGCCCGTTACTGGAAAATGGACCGTGCTGTGAATTATGATCAAAAACCGATTTATTATTTATTTTTAAACCCTAGATTGTTACTTGATTTAACACTTGGATGTTCCACAGTTAATCTTATCACAAACATATAGGAGTTAGAATATTAGTTGCTTAGTTATGAGCACAGAAAGCTGTGTCTCTTCTTAAGGGTGCTTGCTATTGGGTGTTTTACCTAGTCACTTAAAAAATATGTAATAAACAATTCCGAATATAATGTCATGGAAAATTTATTTTGCAAAAGTACTTTTCCTAATAAAAATTGCAAAAGAATATTTCCTCGCGCGAACTTTTCAATATGGCCGCGATTTAAACATTTTTGCAGTTTTTACTATGCATGTTTGCTAAAAAAAAAATTGTCAATGACATTATATTCGGAATAGTTTATTAAATATTTTTTAAGTAACAAGTATTTATTTTACGACGTAATTTAAGAGAAATCAGTGAATCATTTTTACTCATTACTCAGGCCATTATCCTTTGCAGTGTTTTTTTATTCGCTCCCGATAGCTGCTATCGAGAGCCGTCATTTTTATACGCCTACATTTAAATTTGACGCGCTATTTATTGGTAAACTATACTTATTTAACATCAAACTATCATTTTTAATTCAATTGTTTAGCAAAAACTTCATATAAAAAATATTTGGATCTACCTATTTATACGGAGCGCTATTGGGAGCCACATGTTATATGACGGCTCTCGATAGCAGCTATCCGGAGCGAATAAAAAAACGCGGCTCTTAACTTGCTTAATAACATTTTGCTTAGTAGTATGTATTAGCAACATTTAATTACTTCACAAATAGCTACTTTGAAATTTTCGTTAGTATTCTAGAATTTTACAAGCTGTCCAAAATTTTATTTATTTATTTACATCATCAACGGGATAAAAAATCCTTTTTTGATTACAATTTTATTTTACAATTTTATAATTTAGTTTTTATTAATTTTTTAAAAGAACATTTAGAAATATTAAAATCAAACACATCAAAACTACAGTTAAATTGTCGACAAATCGCCGGGACCGGAGCATTATGTGCGTAATTAGATTTAAATGTCGGCAAATATATAAAATTCCTAATCCGAGTAGGTTTACAGGGCACATGAATATCAATCTTTGCAAGTAGTTTAGGGAAGTCAATCGAACTGTTAAGCAGATCAGCGATGAATGTTGAAGCAGCACGTCTACGTCTTACAAGCAATGAATCCAAATCAGCAATTCTACAGCGGTCACCGTAGGATGTCAAATTCTTTTTATTCAGCCACATTGGAAGGTTCGGATCAAATGGCCAATTCAATTTATGAAGATAGTAAATAATAAATTGCTTCTGTATTCGTTCAATTCTATCGATATAAATATTGTTAGTAACGTATTCCGAAACGCGTATTCCAAATTAGATCGAACAATGGAACAATACAAAGTTTTAATTGATTGTGGATTACGAAAATCTTTTGTGATACGACGAATAAAGCCAAGTAGAGAATTAGACTTAGCTACTATTAAATTAATATGGTCTCGGAAATTCAATTGATGGTCCAGGACAACACCCAAACCTTTAAATGTCATAACTCGTTCTAGCTGGTGATTACCAATAAGATATTGATGAAGAATAACTGCTTTTTTCCTGGAGAAGCTCATAATCTTGCACTTTCCCAAATTTAACTTCAACTTATTCATAACTGACCAAATAAAGATCACTCTGCATTTCATTACATTGTTGCGGGCTACATACACTTCTTGATATTTTCAAGTCATCTGCATATAATTCATAGTCGCAGTACTGAAACAAAGAAGCAATTTCATTGATGAAGACATTAAATAATACAGGTCCTAGGTGGGAGCCCTGAGGCACTCCAGAATGAACTTCAATCATCTTAGATGTAAACCCGTTAATTTGAACTACCTGCTTCCGATCACGCAGATACGATCCAATCCAATCCAAAAACAATTTACTCACTCCAAATCTGTCCAGTTTGGCAAGAAGTAACTCAAACTGAGGTGAGTCAAATGCTTTCGCAAAATCAGTGAAAACCACATCAAGCTGACATTTAGAGTCAAAGGCACTGAATACTTTAGATGTTAAACTTAAAAGATTTGTAGTGGTAGATCGATGCCTAACGAATCCATGTTGTTGAAGTGATAATAAAGGTTTAACATTAAAATACAAATAATCAAAAATAATAAGCTCAAATAATTTTGGAATTGATGATAATATAGATATGCCACGATAATTTTTAATGTTGCTCCGTTTTCCGGATTTAAATAATTGAGGTGTGGCCAACACACGACTTTCTTTTACGAACAGAGAATTTTTAGAAATTTTATTTTTTAATTTTTTGTTTTTTTTTTTTTATTTGTTTTTCATTTAGAAACATTTTGTATTAAGTAGTTTTTTGTAAACCTTATACTTTTTAAGATATTTGCAAAACAAATTTTCTGGACCAAGGGAGTGGCCACTTCCGGTTAGCCGATTTGGAGTAAAATTCACTGGGACCTCCCAATTTAACAAAAAAGCTTAAATCTGAAGTTTCAGTTCGATTGATTAAACAATCTGGGCTGAAGAGAGGACACAAACAGACTGACAGACTGACAGACTGACAGACTGACAGACTGACAGACTGACAGACTGACAGACTGACAGACTAACAGACTAACAGACTAACAGGCTGACCGACTGACAGACAGACAGACAGACACCATTTCGAAACCCACTTTTTCGGACTCAGGGGACCTAAAAACAAATAAATTTCTAAAAATCTCAAGGTTCAAAATTTTCATGATTACTATACTTTATTTTACTAGAGTGAAAGATAGTAAAAAACCCTAATTCATACGAATCGTTCGTTTAGTAAAAGTTCTGCAAAATTATTTTTTGGAAATCGCACTCAACTCCCAAAGGCCAATATCGGCCATTGCCAACAATGATGACAAAGGTTTGGCTAGCACATAGAATAGGTCCCTCAAATACCTAGTTAAAAAACCCTAATCCATACGAATCGTTCGTTTAGTAAAAGTTCTGCAAAATTAATTTTTGGAAATCGCACTCAACTCCCAAGGGCCAATATCGGCCATTGCCAACAATGATGAAAAAGGTTTGGCTAGCACATAGAATAGGTTCTCAATTACCTAGTTAGAAAACCCTAATCCATACGGATCGTTAGTTTAATAAAAGTTCTACGAAATTATTTTTTGGAAATCGCACTCAACAATGATGACAAAAGTTCCGCTAGCACATGGAATAGGTCCCTTAATTACCTAGCTAGAAAACCCTAATCCATACGGATCGTTCGTTTAGTAAAAGTTCTGCAAAATTATTTTTTGGAAATCGCATTCAATTCCCAAGGGCCAATATCGGCCATTGCCAACAATGATGACATAGGTTTGGCTAGCACATAGAATAGGTTCTCAATTACCTAGTTAGAAAACCCGAATCCATACGGATCGTTCGTTTAATAAAAGTTCTACGAAAATATTTTTTGGAAATCGCACTCAACAATGATGACAAAAGTTCCGCTAGCACATGGAATAGGTCCCTTAATTACCTAGTTAGAAAATCCTAATCCCTACGAATCGTTCGTTTAGTAAAAGTTCTGCAAAATTATTTTTTGGAAATCGCACTCAACAATGATGATAAAGATTTCGCTAGCACATGGAATAGGTCCCTTAATTTCCTAGTTAAAATTGAGGTGTGGCCAACACACGACTTTCTTTTACGAACAGAGAATTTTTAGAAATTTTATTTTTTTCTTAATTTTTTTTTTTTAATTTTTAAATTTTTAAATTTTTTTTTTAATTTTTTATTTTTATTTGTTTTTAATTTTTGGAAACAATTTGTTTAAAGTAGTTTTTGTAAACCTTATACTTTTTAAGATATTTGCAAAACAAATTTTCTGGACCAAGGGAGTGGCCACTTCCGGTTAGCCGATTTGGAGTAAAATTCACTGGGATCTTCCAATTTATCAAAAAAGCTTAAATCTGAAGTTTCAGTTCGTTTGATTAAACCATATGGGCTGTAGAGAGGATACAGACAGACTGACAGACTGACAGACTGACAGACAGACACCATTTCGAAACCCACTTTTTCGGACTCAGGGGACCTCAAAACAAATAAATCTCTAAAAATCTCAAGGTCCAAAATTTTTATGATTACTATACTTTATTTTACTAGAGTAAAAGAAAGTAAAATGGGAATTATAATTGACTTTTTCCATACCAACGGAAATACACCACTCTTCAGAGACGCATTAAATATCAGAGATAGTGGTAATGATAGCGAGCTGTTAAGATCTTTAAGTATTTTTGCAGGTATGTTATCAAAACCACATCCCGATTTCATCTTGGATATACCAAGGCTGACATCTTTTACTGCAATATAAGGTATTCCAATTAAATTTTGATGATGCGAACTATGAGGTCCTAATGAAATATCAATAGCATTATCATTGTATTTTTGATAGGCTGATTGGAAAAATTCTGCAAATAATTCACATATGTCCTCAGCATTACAGGCAGTTACATCATTTAATGACATCATTTGTGGATAACCAGAACATTTTCTTTTGACATCAACAAAAGGCCAAAATAGTTTTGGGTTTGAAATTAAATTATTTTTCAGCCGTGAAATATAGTTCCTATAGGCTCGGCGTTGTTGCTTATCAAATTCCCGGCGTAGTTGTAGAAAAGTATTTAGACAATCCAAGTTATCACCAAATTCTTTGGCAAATGTGTGTGCCTTATTCTTCTTGTTTCTTAAATTGACCAAATTGTTGTCAAACCATGGAGGATGGTTATTCTTACGTTCATAGCATTTAGGTACATGTTTCTCGAAAGCATCAAATAAAACCAAATAAAATGAGTCGACTTGAAAGTTACTTCCCAATCCACCAATTCAAAAAACTCCTGCAGACCGGCAATATCAGCCTTATTAAAATTGTAATTTAACCTTGGTTGTGCATTGTTGATGAATTTACAAAACAGCTCCTGGCACTCAAAGTTAATTTCCAATCCAATGTGGTGAAATCTATCCAGAACAAAAGGTTCCAACGACTTAATAACCAATCCACAGTTAGGATCATTCAATAAAACTAGATCCAGGATTCTACCATTCAACTTAGCAACTTTACAAATTTGATGTAAATTTAAAGACAACATGGCATCAATAAAAATCTGTTCCACATCACTCGAAACATTGGATGGAAAAACAGAAGCAGTTTCATCATCATCAGTACACCAACATAAACCCGGAAGATTGAAGTCACCCAATACACATATGGTGTCATGTGCGTTACACTGTGATACAAAATAATAAATATTTGCACAGTGTAAGCTATAAACCTCAGCAGAGCTTAGAGGTGGGACGTATGCAGCATATAAATATAATGATTTCACTGTCCAAGATAATTTCACCGCAACATATTCCACAGTAATATTCGGACATACTACATCACAGTTTATAATTGAATTATGCACAGCTACAAGAACTCCACCACCATCAGATTTATCACTTGTTAGGCTGGAACGGTTACATCTATACATTACATAATTATCATCAAAAAATTCAGAACTTAAAACAGCAGGTTTCATCCATGTTTCAAATAAAACATATATCGGGTAACATGACGACGATAGAAATAATGAAAACTGTGTTGATTTAGTACGCATACTACTAACATTTTGATAATAGATTGAGATTGAATTAGGCATTGAATTAAATTCCAAATTCTTTCTTCTATTCATTCACAAAATGTATAGATAAATTATTTAACTATACGTATACTCGTATATGGTATTAAAATTTAATTTTGTATACGTGTGATCACAACGATCATCAAGCGACGATTATTCATTAATACCCAGATTTTACGGTATTATTGAAATTGTTCGAGATTAATCGAGATTCACATAATATATAGACATTATCCGAACTTTTCAGGGGCAATCGAGATTATTCCGCGTTTTCTAGATTCCTTAAGTATTTCCACATTTCTAGGTTTACTCGATTTCCTAGGTTATTCAAAATTATTCAATAATGTCCAGATTATTCAGTTTTACATGGCGAGTTTGAAGTTATGGTAAAAATTACTTCTCGGGATACCATAGAGCAAGTTAAAAAAATATTTGTTTGTTTGTGGAATCCGTGCACAGTAACATTACACAAAGGTAAACGGTTATCTCATGATACGACTCCTCACAATACTACAGGAAAAACTCCAACTGGATTATGTCTGGGAAGAATAATACTTAGTAAACTCTCTTCTGTTGGAGACATAGAAAAAGCCCACTTGTTATGATTTCGGTGAACGTGATGTCCTGATGAAGGAAAATAGAAGAATATGTTCAATCCATTCACTATTATCTGTGAGGAACAAAGCCATGTTTGTTGTTTCGCTGCATGCAATACCACCGCAATTGTCTAGATTTCTTTAATTGTTTAAAAGTGGCGATGTTTATTCCATCGCCTTTGATATGAAAAGTTTTATTGTGTAAAAAGCTTATTGTGAAAATTGTGTTTACCACCATTTTCCTGCATTGAATTATTGAATTGTACATACAATTTAGCACGTATAGGTTATCTAGGTCATGAAAAGGTTGAAAAATTTGATGTGAAACCAATAATTTGATAAATTTGCAACTTGTTTCGTACTAAACATAAACTTGTTTTGCAAATAACAAATCGACCAAACTAATGCTTAAATAAATACTATTGCACTCTTTTGAATAGTTTATTACATATAAATGTCATTGATAATTATTAATTCACAAAAATAGTGCATAAGTGTACAAAATGAAGCTTGCACAATAGATTATTATATAAATGTTATATAAAATGTAATTGACAGGTAACAAAAATAAAAAACAAAAAAATCACGTCTGCTTAATTCAAAGGTAGAAATATTGGTTTTTGGACATAACTTGATAAGTGGAAAAATACTTAAAGAAATTCCGAGCAAACAACATACAAATATTTTACCAATAATGGGGTTGTGCAATCGCGAAGTTTTATGTAATCGCTTGCGTTCTCTGACTAATTTATTATAATTCGTATCAGGGGTGGCTTCTGACTTAAATTTTCATATATGTATGCACTAAATTTGTTTTGCAATTGATTTAAGTACTCTGACACACACTAAATAATTTGAAAGTATGAAATAGCTTGGAAAACCCAGCCGTTTAGTTGCCAATAACATTATACAGGTAGGAAAATCAAAACAAATTACGGTTAAATGATTAATCTAAACTTTTAGGTGTTAACCGGTTTTTACCGGGTAAATATTAATACTGAAATTGTCAGCAATTAGTTGTAGTCGATTAGAGTTACGCTTACCTGTCGATAATGTATCTCTCTTATTTTAAGTTTCAGTTCCCGAGCAACGAGAATTCAAGATTTACAATTGCGGATAAACGCAATTATGTAATGCTTCAAAAATTTCTTACATAATCACGTTTTGCGTCAATTTCGAAAAAAAAAAATAAAAATTCTCAAAACTCATTTAACGCTTAAATAATCGACCCTCAGGAGTCCGATTTCCGGATTTGAGTAACTTTTTCAGTTTCTTTTGGTAAATAAAGTTTAATTTTATACAATAGAATTGTTTTAGTAGAGATTATTCGAGTTTCTCGAATTTTAACGTTACGTTGCGTAATATTACCGATCTGCAATTTTTCGGTACTACTCTAGTTCAGGTTCGATTGAAAAAAAGAAAAAAAAAGTGTTGACATAAACTCGATCTCTAAATAGAAACCTGAGGTTGAAATTACCAACATTATTCAATATTTTCGAGATTATTGGAGGTGTTCCAATCATTTTCGAGAAATAGTCCAGCAGAATTTGGGGTAGCCCCGACCTAGGACGAATTGGGAAAAAGTCACATTTCACTCTTCTTATTTTTAATTATTGTCTATAGTTTTATTAAAGAACTTAAAATTATTATAATTTCTCTAGATTCCGCTTTTTAAATTTCTATTTTTTGTTTTACGACAACTTTAAAATGGGTCCATTTTCACCCATTTTCTATCTTTCTCCTTATCGATTTAATTCAAAAAATGACTCATTTGCTGAAAATCAATTTTTTTCAAAACTGGCTTCTGTTTGGTACTCGAACTTTTTTGTAAGACACAAATGAATCAAACAACCAACTATGTCGGATAGGATATATTCCGAAGAATAAGTTTGCGGTTTAATATTTTTTCCTAAAATGCAAAATAACCGAGTTATTGGCGAAAAAGTAACGGCAAAACGCTAAAAGGGGTGAAAACCTTTTTTCCCCATTCTACCGAGCTCGGGGCTCATCGAATTCTTAATCTACTTGAAAAATACATCGATTAAAAAACAATTTTTTGACCATTTTATTTCGCATATATAAGCTCGATTTTTGTCTAGTTCAGTTGGACTAAAAGAAGGTTTTGATTTGCTTCTTAGCAGAAGAGAATATTTGATTTCTTTCTTTTTTAGGGAATATAGCTGTTATTCTAAAGCTCTCAGCTTAATCGAGCTTTCCGAAATTATTCTAGTAGATTCGAGCTTCTCACCTAAGACTGACGTACAATGTCAAGTTAAGGGACTAAATGAACAGAACGAGTTGATGAAATTTCAATAAAAACCTAAACAATAACGTCAAAATATTAATTTTGGGGTTTGGCATTAGCGATACATTCGGATATAATCACGGAATTTCATCGATCTCTTGTTGATCGTTATAGGCGAATTCTACTGTAGTGCATTTTTTGTTAGAAACGTAACGGCAGAGACTTCATTGTGTTGAGCCTTAGACAAGAATTTGTGTCTGGTCTCGATCTATTTGCCAACTTTGTTGTCAATGAAAACGGCTTGCTACACTAAAAATAAGAAACTGATGAGAATTGCGCTCACGGAATGTGACGCTTTTCTTCACCAATACAGATGTCATAGGAATGCTGCTCTAAACATGTTATGAAGAACAAAGTCACTTCAATTGGACTCATAACCGGAGCGATTAATACCAAATAAAGACAACGTTTCAGTAGCAATAGCAATAATCAACAAGCCATATTCCAACTTGCATTTAGATCGCTCGATTACTCAAATCAAATTTGCTTCAGCCTATGCAAGTTCTAGGATGAAAATTGTAATATGCATTTGTGAACACGTGATTTAATGGCCTGATCGTTGGACACTTTTGGTCATATCGAATTAGGCAATTTTTCAATAAGGAGCAGAGGGCAGGTTTGGATTGTCAGTTAGTCCTAATAAAACATTAGACCTTTTATATTCCGTGTCTTAAATATAATTACCAGATTTAATGATTTGACATAGATGAATTGTTTCGAAAAAAATGTTATTCCCGGATCCAAAAAATTGTCAACATAACAATTTTCTGACAGATCTTTGAGATTTATTTGGCGATACATTTTGGTAGTGCTGGTACTTAAGGTGAAACAACGGGTTGCTTTGTTGTGAATGAATCTTCTTGAAACACGACCTAATGAGCGAAAAAATATAATGTGAATGCTATAGTTCAGGGTGTGAAGTCAGAACTTCATTTAGACTTCACAACAAAATAACGGAACGTTTACTGATAGAATTGAACAATAGTTGTTTTTCCACAAGTGAATTATCCGACTACCGACCCTTAGAATAGCGGAACTTATGCAACCTGTTTAGACGAGTATTTTTTAGGCGTTCGAGAGATATGTTTTCAAATAGAAACTCATTTTGACACTAAGCCATTGCCACGTAAAGAAATAAAAAAAAATTCTACTCAAGTGCATATAGCCAACTGTATATCCAAAAGTTCAAGTGAGATCCACAAATTTCAAGTGTTGTTTGAAATTTTGAATTCGAACAAATAAAATAACATTATTCTATTTAGCCAAGAATATAAATCGCCGAAATAAAAATTATCAATGAAATTGAAATTTTTACGACATTGAAAATGTACAACGAAAGAAAAAATCTCAACACAATAATAAGTAAATGTTGCCTAGATCAACATAAAACATATATAAAAATCAACAAACCATGGTTAGCAAATATACAAACAAACATACAAACAATTTTTTTTTTTCATTTCCAATTCAACAAAAGCATAAAAATCCAATTTTATTCCATTTAGCCAAATATTTACATACGCATTTCATGTCCTTCCTTCTATTTTCATCTCCTTCGCATATGCCTACACACAAAAAATTGTTTGCCAGAAAAAAATAGGAAGAAGATAAAAGTCTTGTGTCTAGCTGCCGTATACGTATGCACTGTTTTATAGACTGCGAGTTGACAATAAAAAATAAAAAAAAAAAAATTAACAAAAATCTCCGACACAAAGATAACACAAAACACAATAACAAAATCTCAAGATCTCGTGTTAGTTTGTTTTTTTATCTCAAAACATACAATTCTTGAAATACACGCAGTCGCAGCGCATCATATTTATGCAAACTTCCTGTATTGTATTTTTTTTTTGCTTGTTTTAAAAGCGTATGTCCCAAATCCATTTATTGAAATATCAAGTTTCACTTCATGGCAAAGAATTTGTTGTAAATGCGCGACAGTCGAACAAGATCGATGTGATCGAGATACATAAACATATGGCGGTCACGAATCATCTTTAGTGTGAAATACGCGCATAAAACATGTCAAACCGCGCATCTGAGACAGTTACAACAGCCTTTATTATACATGATCTCAACTTGAAGTCATTAAAAAACAATGCATAATATTAAATTTAAAAAAAAAAAGAACAAAATAAATAAATAACGGTACAAACGCGATTTAATTCATCTGCAATAAATGTATCGATCAACAACTTTATTATATTGTGCGCCGAATCAAATCGTTCGCATAAATTTAAATATTGTGTTGTCTTGTTGTATTTATTTTTTTGAGTCTGTGTGTGTATGTGTGTGTGTGTGCGCGCCAATTTAAGTAAATAATAATGTCTTATTGATAAGAAAAGAATTAAAATATTATTGTCGCGAATACAGGTAGTTACAGGTAGTTACCACATCAGCAGCAACTTAATTTAAAATCAATAAAAAAATATAATTTGCGATCGAAAAATGCTTAACCAAAAATGTTTCACAATGTTGCATATGGGCGCACATCTTGAGATGAGGACACGCGCATTATCTTATTTAATGGACATAAACGTTAAATTTTTTTTTAAGAGCAAAAAGTTATTAAATTGAACAAAAGAAATGCAATTATTGTTAAAATACCATTCAAAATTTAAATTGCTAAGAATATGTTACACATAAATTTGGAATTACTGTTGCGGTGAATCTACAAGATAACAGTAATCCGGTATTTGTTGCCAATTTTTCTTAAAGGAATTAATTTTTAAAACAATCACTTTAATTGACAAGCAATTGAAATTTTGTAGAAGAGTAGTAGAATACACCTAGTAAATATTCAAAATGATAGACGCGTTTGTTCGTTTTTAGTATCGTGATTTGGAACTGGGAAGCTATTTACAAGTCAAACAATAACCAAGACATGATGGATATCGTTATCCTATAATTAGGTCCTGCCCGAATTATGTGATAATATCGTGAGTGGTTTATAAATGCTAAGTAGTGCTGTTTCGTCTTTGCTAAATTTTCTACAGCTAATTTAGTAAAGACAGAAACTCTAAAATCGATCAACTGGTTATTGGAGGAACACAATTCTGTGTTGAAATGAACAATACCCGGATAAATCCAAAATTATTTATAAATTAACTCTCAAACATTCTCGACAAAGTCACATCTAACTATTTCTTAACTGCTATACCTCAACGCTATAGGCAAATAACGAAAAGCACAAAATCGTCGACAAATGCCATGAAATTTCAATAATCCCGAAATATCACTAAGTAGTTTTGTAACATCGCGCAACTGAACTCCTTGGAAATTTCGAGTAATATAGAGTAACACGAATATACCCCATAAATTCAGAATAAGAGCCTGTAACATCATACAAGCATCACGAAATCAGAAGTTAACGCTAATCAAACCTGGAAATTTAGATTCAGAAATGTATACAGAACACCCAGTCCGAAAGAAATCTCAAATAATCATAAAACCTCGTAAGACATTTTGAGGTTTCGTAATGCTTACATAACCAAGTTTCTTTGCAATTCTGATCAGTTGTCGAAATTCGTAACTCGAAATGTACGAGAGGTACATGATTTACGAGTAGGATGACCAGACGTCCTGGTTTCCTCGGATATATTCTAGGTTTTTAACCTTTCGCGGGCGTCCAGGAAAACGTTTTACTTTGTCCTAAATTTTAGATAATATTCATGCTCGGACTCTAGATCTGTGGATCCTTACAAAAAGGCTATAGCCAAAGTAGGGGAGGTGTGGCCAGGCGCAAAGCTTGCGGCAGTTAGCCGGGAGGAAATTGCCAGCAGGCCGAGGGCACGTGTCTGGCTGCCATCAGAACCGGCTAGCCCTGACGGGGCTTTGAAAATCATTCAGGCCAGTAACCCGGATCTTCCGACCGGAAATTGGAAGATCGTCAAGCAGGAGGAGGCGAAGGGGGGCTCGAAATTATCAATCATGGTAATAAATAAGGAGTCCCTTGCCCTCCTTCACAAAACGAAGGGAGTAATTGACTTCGGTTTCGGGTCAATTACTCTCAACGTTTATAAGGATGGGGCGGAAGGGCGTACGGGAGGCCAACCGGAGGATGGTGGCAACCCGCCCAGGCCTGAAGGGGGTACCAGCAGCATGGGGGGAGAAGCTGAGGGTAGGGGGGAGAGTGAATCCGGCGACCTCGGTAGGGCAAGGACTCTCTCGAAGGATGAGGAGGAGCACATAAGCGAAGGAGCTGGTGTACCGATGGAGGAGGATGTCGGCAGCCCGGCCAGACGGGGGGCACTGACAAGTCCTCTACAGAGGGTATGAGGGGTGGCGAGACGGGCGTATCCGGCGCATCCCAAAATACCGGGAATTAATATTCCTGCGGTAGCAGGAATTTATCATAGAGGTGGGTAGAGGTTAAATGGTTATGATTAAGATAACTCAAATTAACCTTCACCATTCTAAGGCTGCTTCGGCAGCTCTACTCCTCAGGCTGACTAGTTCGGGTGAGGATGTCATACTAATCCAAGAACCTTGGATTAACAATAACAGGATCTGTGGCCTCAGAACCAAAGGGTACAAAATTATATCCTCTAGTAAGTCTGGGAAGATCAGATCTTGTATTCTTGGGAAAAATAATATTAATCTTTTCCTTCTCTCTCAATACAGCAATGGTGACACTACTGCAGTTAGCCTGGAAGTAGGCACTTGTAGATTCTGGCTAGTTTCAGCCTACATGGACCGGGAGAAGGAGGTTCCTCCGGATAACCTGGAGGAGCTGATCCGTAAAGCGGAACAATCAAAGGTAGGTGTGGTACTGGGAGTTGATGCTAATGCGGATCGCACTATCTGGGGTAGCACGGACATTAATGAAAGGGGTGAGTCGCTTTTTGATTATTTGTTGAGTACTAACCTTGCAGTGTGTAATATTGGGCGAGAACCCACATTTATTACTAGTAACAGGCAGGAGGTTCTAGACGTGACCCTTGATTCAAATAATATTCTTCAAATGGTTAAAAATTGGAGGGTGGATATTTAACCTATAGCCTCGATATTCACCCTGCTACCCGGGAAGCCTTCAGGAACTCTAGAAGGACCAACTGGAGCAAATATGGGGAATTATTGGAGGAAATGTTACCGACGAGGGCTATGGAGCCCCCGACGACCGTTAGGGGGCTGGAGGACATGGTGGCTAGCGTTACTAGCGCATGCAACCGATCCATTCGTGCTGCCTGCCCACTGGCTAAACCTAAGGGTAGACAAAAACCGGTATGGTGGTCCAGGGAACTGGAAGCCTATCGGAAGGCTTGTAGGACAGCCTTTAATAGAGCCAAAAATACAAGAGAGGCTCAGGATTGGGACTCCTATAAGGAGAAACTCGGAATTTATAAGAAAGAATTAAGAAAGGCACAAAGGAGGTCTTGGAGAATCTTCTGTGATAAAATGGAAGGGGTATCCGAAACCTCCCGTCTTAGAAAGATTCTTTCCAAAAGTACGTCTAGTCCCAGTTTTTTGATAAAACCGGACGGATCTTGGACAGCTTCTAGTGGAGAGTCTCTGGAGCTTCTCTTCGAGACACACTTCCCAGGGAGCTTTGAAGACCTGTTGGTGCGTAACAATCATCAGGAGTCACTGTCAGTGTTCCCAGAGGATATCGTAACCAGAAAACGGATCCTATGGACACTGAGGGGTTTTAAACCATTTAAATCGGCTGGTCCGGATCAAATTATACCAGCTGAACTTCAAAACAACTCAGTAATTATTCTTCCCTACATGGAAGCTATATTCAAAGGGTGTTTGATGCTGGGCTATATTCCTAGGTACTGGACGGAGGTCAATGTGGTGTTTATACCGAAAGCGGGGAAAAGCTCACATATCTATCCTAAGGACCTAAGACCAATAACTCTATCATCCTTTCTTTTGAAAACCTTGGAAAGGCTGCTGGATATATACATCAGAGATAAAATAGGTGCCAGGAAGTGGGCATCGTCATCGGCTCTCATCGTGTACGATTGAGAAATCGATTAGTTCGAAGGAATTCTGTTTGGTGGCTTTCCTGGATATAGAAGGCGCCTTTAATAATGTGAAAGCGGAGGCAATCAAGGAGGGATTGTCATTTTTGGAGGTGGACGTTCCTCTGATAGGGTTAATCAATTATATGCTGGGAAGCAGGATTGTTAGCTCGAAGTTGGGGGACTCCACCATCAAGAGGCGAGTAACTAGGGGAACCCCGCAGGGGGGGGGGGAGTTCTGTCCCCTCTTCTCTGGAACATAGTGGTAAACGGGTTACTACTTGAATTGGAGAGAGAGGGTATTGAAGTTATCGCTTACGCAGATGACGTAGCTTTAGTTGTTACCGGGAAATTCCTGGGCACGATTGTAGACGTATTGCAGAATGCGCTTACCATCGTTACGAAATGGGCTGGTAAATGTGGACTTGGTATTAACCCGTCCAAGACAGAGCTGGTACTCTTCACTAAGAAATACAAAATCCCGGTAGTTGTCCCTCCTACCTTAAATGGCACGAGACTTGCTTTTACTGACAGAGCTAGATATCTGGGCATTATCTTGGACAGTAAGCTTAGTTGGAAGCCCAACATGTTGGAGAGAATAAACAACAGCCGTCTCTCAGTGGAGGTGTTTTAGTATAGGACACTCCACTATTGTTAGATCGTTGAAGGATGAGCTGGCGAATCTTGACTACATTAAACCTACTCTACGCTTCGAGAAGCGATTTCGGACCTCCTTCCCTTCAAGGGAATCCTGGAGGGATAGACCGTTATCGGGAACCAAAGCGTTGCAATTCTTCACAGATGGCTCCAAGCTAGACGGCAAAGTAGGAGCTGGAGTATTCTGTGACAAATTAAATGTAAATATTTCTATTCGTCTCCCTGATTACTGCAGCGTGTACCAAGCTAAAGTCGTAGCGATTGAGGAGGTCATGACGTGGTTGAAACATAATGTGTTATCCTCAGACGATATCACAATCTATGTGAACAGTCAAGCGGCGATCCGGTCGTTAGAATCGGTGTCTTTTGCGTCACGGGTGGCGTTGAGTTGTCACTCATCTCTAAATGAGATGGGTGAGCATTTCAATATCCAGGTAGTCTGGGTCCCAGGTCACTCGGGCGTCATGGGGAACTGCAGGGCAGATGAACTTGCTAGGCATGGTACGACCTTCCAGCTGCAACCGGAAAGGGCAAGTCTAAGGAGGCCTATTACAGCGCTGAGACAAGCACTTGGGAAGCAGGCGCTATCCTCAGCGGGGGAAAGGTGGTCTAACACCATCATCTGTAGAGTTGCAAGACAAGTTTGGCCAAAGCTGGACTTGGGGCGCACTAGGGCATTAATATCCTTACGCAGACGTGAATTAAGAACGGTCGTAGGAATTCTCACGGGACACTTACTTTTTGGAGAACATGCAAGAAGGCTGGGTCTGGAGGCTAATGACTTCTGCAGAAGCTGCTTGGACGAAGAGGAGGAAGAGACGTTGGTCCACTTCCTTTGCTCGTGTCCAGCATTGGCTCTCAGAAGGCACATACACTTAGGTAAGTTCAAGATGGACTGTCTCTCGGATCTCGAAAACAGTAAAGTGCGGGACGTCTTACGCTACATAAGTAGCTCGAAATGGTTCCAATAAAAGGAGGGGTAAAAGGAGATACATCCTGTGGTATCACAATGGACCGTGACCGGTCTAAGTGTGCGTAAGCAGCCACTCCAACCTAACCTAACCTAGATAATATTCATTGGGGTTCGCTAAACTTAATAGCAGCAATGCAAACTGCCAGAGGAACCAAACAAATATTTTCTACACTTTCAACAAGTTGGAATGGTATAATTTATGGAAGAACTTTAAAAATGGTCGGAATATTTCAGACAGCCTCAAACCACTGAACATTGATCTGAACTTTTAAAATGTGCCAATATGAATTTCCTCTTTTTTTTCCTCTTTGAAACTCTGCAATCTGTTCTGGGGCTCTAGGCACTCTCAACTCTTTCGCAGTTCCCTTTTACCGCCCTACCTTTAAGCCCGGCAGTTAAGCCAAATCGAGGACAAACGGCTATAGACCTATAGTGCTGACATGAAAAGTGAGTCGGCCCATGTATTCTGCACTCTCAACAGGGGGTCATAGATGTGTTCATCTTCATCACCGATAGTAATCAGATGATGAAAAATTCCTTTTGCATCCCGCTCCTATAGGGATTTTAACCCGGTACCTCCCGATCCAACCGCCGCAGCTTTAACCACTGCGCCGTTTGCTCGGTATGCCAATATGTTTTTGTCCTATTGAACATATGGTAACGCGAAAGTGGGCGAATATTTTCCTTTATATCGATCCAGTGAAGCAAAGAAAGGAATCCTTTCAATTATGTACTAGTATTAAGTAATTAGTAATTGTAACTAACGTAAATATTTTATTTAGAAAAACAAACTCCACCCCAAATAATATGGCCCAAGAATATTCTTTAGGATGTGATTTAATCTATTTTCGATTAGGAACTATTTGGAGAATCAGTTTAACATTAAAATCGACAAATATACGTGTGCCATTTGGTGCTGATTCCAAAATATTTCTTGTAGTTGGGCCATATTTAAAAAATCTGATCCCAACCTTATGGCCGATAAATTCTTCAGATATCACAAAAGTAAATTTTGATAAAGCATCGCCTGTCTATCCTTCAACTAAATCAAGCACCTCTTTGATACCGTATATTTTATAAAACAATTTTGCATGGTTGGAATATGTCGGATTCTTGCAATAATGGCAAAGAATGCTGGTTTTACCACCGGTATATGGCTTTTGTTCAATCTAGTACATTGTCGATTCTCACGCTCTTCTTTATAACTCATAAAATAGCGAATATTCATCCGGTCTTATGTTTATATTTGATTTATGACCGAATCCTTCATAATGTTTGGTTTGTAGCTCCTAATAAGAAATGATACCAATTATTGCTGTTTTCTTTCTTTGTAGCAATTATTCCATCAATTTGCAAACGAAGGTTGTCTCTACTATAAATTTCACCCCAATGAATCAATGTTACAAAAGATTTCGATTGAATTCGTGTCATCAGAAATTGTGGATTATGCTTCACGTCTGTTATCGTGTCCTCAAGTGCCTTTCTGTGCTTCCCACGATTTTGTGACGATTGCGGTTTTTAACATATAAAATGTAAGAAAAAATGTTGGGGTCAGCCTGACCTCTGTTAAACGTTTTAGGGCTAAAAACATTCAGGCCATAATAAATACCCTAAACACAACCGTTTTATATCCGTTTTTTTTCCTGGAATATCAGGCACATTCATTGGTCCGAAAGTTTTTAATTGAACTTGAAACAAGCCTGGGGTCAGCCTGACCCCTGTTCACCGACAGAAAAATAAAAGAAAATTTAAATTATCTAAATATTTTGAATATTCATCCTCATGTTGATTTAAACAATTTTGTGGGACAAAACGGGTCTGCTACAAATCTGCGTTTGTTCTGCCTATGTATAAAAACCATGAATATTGTGAAATAATCACGTTACAACTTAAAATACTAACTCAACACTAATAATCTATGAAGTAACTTCGAACAATTTTCAATAATATCGTAAAGAAATTTGAAGTACTCTCGTAAAATTTACCAAGGTCTTCAATTATTTTGAATAATCTATAATATCATGGGTGTAATAGAGTGCGACTACCTAATCTAGAAAATCTCAAATAACCTTCAAAAGTATCGGATATTCGAAAATATCGGATAACTTCGAGGATCTTGGAAAATCTCCTAGATCCTAAATCTTTTGCAAATTTTGAGTAATATAAAGAAATATGAGTAGTCTCGAAAAGAACGGTCTTTGAATTTTAGAATAATCTCGATATTCAGAAATATTCCGAAAATTGCAGAGAAACTCTGATAAACTTAAAATCATTTTGGAAATCTAGATAAATCCAAAAATCTTGAACTTCGAGAATCTTTTTTCTGTAAGCAAATCTAGTTGAGTGCTATGCTTACTTTCAACTCCAAGCAAAATTCAAATAATATGGAAACTCTCAAATAATTTCGAAGTGTATGAAATTTCGAAAACGAAACTGAAACCTCAAAAAATCCCTGAAAATATCGATGTACCACTATCTCTGTAATACCACACGCAAATCCAACGCCTTGCAAATTATTAGTAGACGTGAAAACTTATAAAAAGGAACACTTGCTTTAATGAATTCGCCATTTTTCGATGTGACTACTTCTCAAATAATAACAAAAAATTGCAAACTCATAAAAGTAAGTTTCGCTTTTTACACTTTTCATGTTTACACGTGATCTTATTTTTTAGAGAATCAAGGAGCCAAATAGGGATTCCGATTTAGTAATGCTCGGGACTATAATTTTACGTCGTTTTATCCGCAAAAATCTACTGTAATTAGCTATTAGCTCAAATGTTTCATTCATTTTATTTTCTCTTCGTTTATAGTACTGAAGTGCGCCTCTTTTATTCAAAATGATGGCGTAAATTGGGATATGTTTGAACCATAAGACCTCATACCTCAAGGTATCACATTAAATCTACGTACCCAAAAAAATGTTAAACCGGCACCCAAATCACAAGCTTTAATTGATTGCCTAATGATTAACTTGGCATAATGTTGACTATCCGTAATAAAATGTTAAAGATCATCTGTAAATGTTGTGACTGGCGCTACAGGCGCATTCTAGTTGGAACAGACTACTAAGTTAATTTCAATAAACGGATTGACTTAAAAGTTTTTTCACAGACAGTGAACAGCACGTCAATTTGATTCCATGGGATCTTCCTCAGAGAAAAGACGGTTCTTGAGACCCCTTAATTAAAATCGGTATCAAGTAAAATAGGACATACGGTCCACTTAAACATTTTGCCTCGGATAGTGGATATCATGTCAAATATGCCTGAGTATATATTATGTATACCATATGTACCGAATGAAATTTGTGATTCCCAAATTTATATTATCTCATGGGTTACTGCGCAAAGGAAAAAAATAGTACCGTTATTTTGTAGAAAAACAATTGAAAAAAAAAAACGAATAAACGTCAAATTGTGCATTTTTTTATTTATTTCGAAATGGACGAATCAGAAGAAGAAAAACGTGACTTAATAATTAGATTGTACAAGGATTGTCCAGAGTATGCTAAATTTGCCGGAGTTTCCAATAATACGGTAACAAATGTAAAAAATAAATTTCATTTTAATCTTTCTGTATCACCTAAGCCCGGATCCAGAGCAAAGAAAGGTACTCGAAATAAAATGTTGGATCAGAAAATTGTAAGCGTCATTACCAAACATCCTTTGATATCTGTGCGGGATTTGGCCAGAAAAACCAAAACAACCAAATCGATGGTGGAACAAGCTAAAACCAGAAATAATCTACGAACACATAAGAAGTCAAAATCCCCAAAAGAAGTGTTGAACAATTTAATAGAGGGATAGATCGAGCCAAGAATCTTAACAAATGGTTGAACCAACGGAAATATTATTGTATCGTAATGAACGACAAGACCTATGTCAATATGCATTTCTCGACACTTCCAAGTCCCCAATATCACATCAGAAAAAAAGATGTAGAACTGGACGAATCAATTAGTACCATAGCTGTTGAAAAATTTACAGATGGAAACGGGGATCTGCCAGAGTCACTGAATATATCATTCAGAAGCTAACGGCTTCCATTCGGGAAAAGTGAATTTTCGCCGTAAAACGAACAAAATGTCCAAATGGCTATTTTTAATTAAAAAGTATACAATATGTATAACAAAACAATAAAAGAATAATAATGATTATCTATTGCCGTTTATTTTTAATTCTTCATTTACAAATCACAAATTTCATTCGGTACACGTAATAATAGTGAATATCATATAGTAGTTAAAGAATTTGAATATGGCAAATATGCCAAATATGCAGGCGAATTGAATTTAAGATTACGACAGAGCGCAAACAATTTATACTACGTACCATATTCAAAAGAAACGAAAATGAAAGCTTCTGGCAAACTTTGGAAAAAATTACAGACTACAAAATCTATAAAGGATGTTTCTACAGATTTATCCGCCCTACACTCGGATGAAATTATTCGAAAACTAAAATTGAAGCATTTTTGGAACCAATTCATGAAGTAAAGGATTATTGGTGGAAACTATACCATAGGAAACTATTTGGATTGATCACCAATATTGCACTCTACCGATGGTTTTGAATATTTTAATAAGGATTTTGAGTACCATCACAGCCAGAAAGTGCCAGAAATTAACGAATAAACGAATTAAACGATTTTCTGGTTAATATTCTGATTCCTCATTTTCTCGCTACACCAGCCCGAAAAAGAAAACTTAACGGAATAAGACATACATAATTCAAAGCAAGAAAGCTATTATTCTTTCATAAATTTAGTTTCGGCCCAAAGCAAACTATTCTTCTTGTTCAAAAGGAATTATCGAAAATTAGAGCTAACCTGCATGCGGTAAAGATACAACATAGTATAGTATTACCGAGACTTACTTGGCAATCGATCAAATTGTGATTAAGTGTAAAGAGCCACTCAATGCTGTTGATAACTGTTTTAAGAGATTCACTCTACTGAACATAAAAGATTAAACAACGTCAAATACAGTTGGCATATAAACTCTTAAATACTTGCTTTGCAACGGCGCTATTTATTTAAAGAGGTGCCTAATATCTTTTTTTCGAAAATAAGAGACGGTTAAGAGAGTAATAAGAGAGTATACTCACTTCATAGATTATGTTACTAATTTAAATGGAGAAACCGATACTGTCTACAACGTTATGCATACGTCTTTTTGGAAAAAATATTCGTTCAAAGTATGAGTCTGATAGTATTGTTTTATCATTACTTATATCCGTTAGGTCCGAGAACTGATTTTCAGAAACTTGGTGTTGCGACACATCTTTTCCTTTCATATCCGAACAACATCGTTCAAAGCTCGACAATATTGTCGATATTTTGTTTATCGATGAATAAAACGACCTAGAAACTAATTCCATAAATATACGGGGACGAAAATTCTTTTTTGTGCTTGTTTTTGCATTAGTGGTAATTTAAGACTCATTAGGTTTTATTGAAAATTTTTCGATTAAATATTTCTGCAGAGTTTGTAGAATGCATGAAACAACTTCTAAAGAAAACATTTTTATGCTTCGAACCCCATACAACTATGATCATGATTGACAAACGTCTGACGTCACAAAAATATTAATGAATTAAAACACTTGACTTACTTCATGATCTAAAAGAAGGGTTTTGCAATTTTCAAGTTATTTTCTTATTATTTTTTATTAAACCAATTAAGGCCAGTTAAGAAAATTTGGGCCAAACAAAAACAATTAACGAAAATTGCAAATTCAACTAGACCAAGAATAAGCGAGTGTTTGCCAATTACTGAAAACGATATTTTTTGATGATCATTTGTTTTGTATGCTTATGCTGTTAATAAGACGGATAATATGACAACAATTAAAATAAATTTAAACACATTTTCTTTATCGTATACACTCCAAATCAATCAACAATCAATGTGTAAAATTTACCAATGCGCATGTTTGTATAACTTTTATGTGCCAATTAAATAATTCAATTTTTTATTTAAAAACATCAATTTGTGGGATTTTTTTCCCCCGCCTCGCATGAATGATGACCCTGAACTTCACCGCACCAGTAAAAAAAACCAATATAACCTTCAATGGTGCAACAACCTATAATCATTGGCATAAGATATAAATTTCATCATTATGCTGACACATAGATATATTATACTAAAATATGCACCTGATGTATAATCATATTTCATACCATAAAAACTATATGTCGTTGTACTGCGTTATACTAAATATTAAGAAATTATAAAATTAAGAAATCAGAGTAATAATTGTGTTCAAGTTAGAAGGTCGCTTTATTCTTTACATTAAAAACCTTTAAGTGAGATTTTATTTAATTCGTCCAGTCGAGATCTCTTCATCTAAAATAAAAATATTTGTGATAAACGGTAGTGACTGAAAAATAGTGATAAAAATTAAAAATTTTAATATTAGCTGCATTTCTTGATCTGATTCGGATCGGTTTCATGAAATGCAGCTAATATTTTATAACGTTCAATTATTCGTGCAAATTAATCTTATAACAAGCCTACCAAAAATATTTACACTACTACAGAACGTAAGAGGGGATGCGACTTTCTTGTCAGATGTACAACCAATTATTAGAATAAAGAGTGAACAATGTGTGAAAAATGTGGGTGAATAATGAGTGAATAATTAGTGAACATAGTGAAAAAGAGTGAATGTCTAAAGAAGAGTTCGTAATGAGTGAATAATTGGATATTGCGTTTAGATCTCTAACAAAACCGTTTACCGGTAAAAATAGTGAAGTTTTTAATATAAAATTAATCAAAATTTAGCTTAAATTCGTAAATGGATAGAGAAACACCAATACTGACGTAGAAGACACATTTTATCTAAATTACTTAAAGCCTCTTTAGTTACGATTTAATTTATCTTTATATTTAAATTTTAGCAAGCGTTATGATGAATTACGATTAGTTTAGTAGCCCAAATTAACTAAAACTTTTCAGAACATATTTGGCATTTATATCAAAAAAAATGTGCTACCCAAGGTCGGTGCACATTCGGAACGAGCGACGAGAACGAAAGTTTTCTAGAGAAAATCGTATTTTGTCGACATTGATTTTTTTTTTTAAACTGTACAAATTTTATATTTTATTTTTGGTAAATGTACAATATTTTAACTATCGTTCTCGTTGCCCGTTACGCTAAGTTATCAAAATTTCTACGAAATATGACAAACTTCGAATATAATTTGAAAAGTCTTAAAAATTTCGAACTAATCTCAAACATGTCAAAATTTCAAGGTAATCTTGAAAATTCTACAAAACTCTCGTTAATATCGAAATATCCTTAAGTTTGTAAAAGTAAAGCAGTTAGGTTATTAGAAAGATGTTATTAGAGATACTCGAATAATTTCTAATAATCTAGAACATATCAAATAAACTTGAAATATTGAAAAATTCAATTAATCTCAGAAAATGTTCAGATTCCCGAGTCTTACAACGAACTACAGCTCAGCCAAATTAAACCAAAAAAAAAAAAAAATGTAAATCTGTAAAAATTCCGAGAATATATGTTCCTTCAGGAGCAGGTAGAATATGAGATATTTATTAAAAATCACAATCATCTCGAGTGCCACCCCTGTGCTAAGCTAATAAAGAGCAGTTTTCACTGTGTAAGTAACATCATCATAATTTATGTTTATCCCAAATAAACAAATTATTCATAAGGGTTGGTTGGTCCAGACTACAGTTTCTCTCTCTTCTTATTGTTTATCGGTACAACAATTAAATTTTTAATAATTCAACTAACGCCATGAAGATTTTTAAATCGATAAAGTATCACAAACTTCCAATACAATTTGAAAAGTATTGAAAATTCGAAATAATCGCAAAAATGTCGAAATGTCGAAGTTTCACATAAAAAATTTTTAAAATCTTCCAAATATCACGATTCAGATATAAGAAAGTAAGCTTGCAGCTCCCGCAACTCAAAGTTAAGAGCATTTTCATAAAAAATACGAATTAATTCGCAAAATGTTGAACAATCCTATAAAGATCGAACAACTTAAGAAATTTAGAATACATTGCGAAATAATTTCGATTACCCAAGAAAAATTCAAATGATATATGAATCTCGAATGATTTCGAACAAACAAAATTCCGAAAATTTGTGAAATTGTCGAATTATTTGTAGAATTTATGCTTAACTTGCTATAAACTAATCTTCACAAAACGATATGCAAAATTTGAATAGAATCAAAAATCGAACAAACAAATAGAGTCGACATTCTTAAATAATGCTAGACCTATGAGCGCCCTGCGCGAGATTTCTTGATCAGGCCTCTTTATTAATTTTTATTGTCGATAAAGAGGAGAATAATGAGATTGGCTAGGAATATAGTAGAAGTATGTCAACCTCAGTTTTGATTAATCGTTTTTTAATGAGAAGCTAATTTCATTTTGCTAATCCGCAGTGTTAATCTGGACCATTTGTGTAAATATTTGTATTTCTACTGGAAAATGGAACAATTGCCAAACTTGGATGTATAAATTATAAGGAGAGGTACAATTAGAAAACTTCAATTATAATTTGTTGCTTCCATTGAATTCTATAATTTCAGCAATTTTTGTGTACTACTTCCGCATCACGATTTTCTTCTTACTCATGCAAAGAATCTTCAATTTGATACAGAACTGACCCGATATTGGAAATGTTTATCTCCCAACGTATGTTGCCGCCTTTATATCCCGTATTTTTTTGACGACGTATTTTTTTAATTCGCAGGAGTTTTTGATTTCGATTACAGAAATATTTTTCATAATGCAGTCAGTTGTCAGAAAAATTCAAAAAAAACAGAAATGAGTAGTGTCGAAAACTGGTATTGGTGACACAGTTTTCGATACTTTTTGACATGAATTCTAGCCAGTCTTTCAAATCTGTGTTTTCGACATTTTTTAAAGCGAAAAAAAATTAAAAAATTTATATTATTCCATTTTCATTTACTCTCAGTTACTCTCTTCACTTACTCATGAAACAATAAGGATATTCTATTTCCTCTTTTTTGCTTAACTCCTCCCAAATGTTTTCGAAACTTTTTGACACTTTTCGACAGTTTTTAAGCATTATTTAAGATTTTTGACAAAATTATCTAAAAGTAAGATTTTTTATCATTATATCCATATCATGTCTGTTAAAATATACCATCTTTTGGCACGCGCTCGTTTTGTAGCTAAAAAATTAGGATATTTTTTACCACGTGGTCATCAGTCCTAGGTAGCCCTAGTCTTAACAGATAATTTTTCAATTCTTTTTTGTATTAATTGCAATATATTTTTGTTTGGAACGTGTACGTTACTTTAAATCGGCAAATTTTGTCTTTACTTCCTCACCAGTTCTCCTGGGGTTCGATTCTGGTTCGATGATATGATAATGAAAAAACAAAAATATCATCGGATTTTTCATTTGCTTTTATCATTTTATTTTACCATCAACATAGTATAAAGCGATTCTGGTTCGATGATAATTAAAAATGATATAATTATTATCGATAAAATACAAATGGCGATTCCGGTTTAACGATGTATGATATACTTATGTCAAAATTGGTGAAAAAAATTAATATTTTTTCATTTTGTTTTTGTCGCTGAAAAGTATTTATGATCGACGATAAAAATTATTTTGCTCGACCATTCGTGTTTTTAGTAGAACGTGGTTAGATTAATCGATTAATCGACCGTTTAAAATTGATTGATTAATCGGAGAATTTTAAACAATTAATCGAAAATTTATTTTCTTAAAAACAATTGTGAACCGATTTTAGTATTTTGCATAATGTGATTTCAACCTAAATTTACTTACTACATTCGGATAATGTGCACATTTACTAGTTAACGTTGGTAAATGTGGATATATAATTTAATGTAGACAATTTATACTAGTGTACTTTTCGAATTTACAACATTGGGGTAGTAAAAACCATTTTCTAAGAAAATAATATTTAATAGTGTTAATGTTTTAGTGATTTACTAAAAATTAAAAACAATAATTAATAGAGAACGGAGATTTAACTTATTCTGGAAAATGGACATTTTCATTCTAATTTTAAAACGAAATGTCCATTTTCCAGAATATTTTTAAAATAAATCTCTAAGAAAATTGAAGTTTTAAACAATTTTTGGGTTGTTATTTCATATCCCATATAATGACAACTTTTGGGTTGTTATTTCATATCCGATATAAGATCAAATTTCAATGCTCATGCTCAGAATTATTTTTTTGGAAAGTACACCTGTCCCTCGATTAACACGGTACTTGATTAACACGGATTTGATTTAACACGGTCAACGAATTGAGACAAAGTCTTGATTAACACGCACAGAAGTTTCGCCGCGGTAATCGAGGGACAGGTGTTTTAGTCGCGATTAACACGGTTTTGAGTTACACGGTAATTTGTCGGAACGTTATAACCGTGTTAATCGAGGGACAGGTGTAATACGAATATTTATTATCAAAATTTTAATGCGCGCATGCTCAAAACCATTTTTTTGGAAAACGAAACCAATCAACCAATATCTAATATTATCAAGAGAGGAAGCTCTCTTTCAAGAATGATAATTTTATCATTTTTGATTATCATCTAACCAGAATCGCTTTCGATATGTTGATGATAAAATAGACTAAAAAGATAAAAAGCAAAGACGAAATCAAAATGACAAAAACAATTGAAAAATTCGATGATATTTTTGTTTTTTTCATTATCATATCATCGAACCGGAATCGCACCCCTGGTCTGGCTAGTGGACGATAAATTATTCATCAAAGTCGAAATAATGAAAACGTGAAGAGCGCCATTATTTATCTCTTAAATAACGTCGCTTATAGTTTTATCGATTTTTTCACTAATGCTAAGTAACGAGTGCAGAGCCGGCCCGGCCCGCCTTCCCACCAAGAGGACATAGTGCAATAATTTTTTCTGGCTGAAAATCAATGATGAAATGAACGGACTCATTCATTTTGAAACCAATTATGAAGACACACATACTCCAACGGTTAAAAAAACTCAAATACCAAATGGTCATTTCACGTATCGAGAACCACTTCTATGTTTACATGGAAATTATTGTACTCTTAGACCTTGGGTCAACCATGTGTCCGCCTGGCAGCAATAACAAACAAAATTTTCTTTTATCCACGGTTTTTCTTGACTTGTCAAATTACTTGAGGCCCCACCAGTTAGGGCGACCCGGGTGTCTTGCATATAGTATAGAGAAGGTTTTGTCAATATACCAATTTTGTGTATTTTTCAAACAGCATCAACGCGGTTAAAATGCTGTTCATTCTTCGGCCTTTACTTCAGTTCAAAATGATGAAATGTTTCTTCGTAAAAAAAAAATAGAAAATTCTCGAGAATTTCGGAGATGCTCGAGAAAAAATTTTAAAACTTTCAAATTCTCGAGGCACGAAATTCGACGGAGTAGATGTGAGTAAGGTGAGGAAGAGTGAGGTTAGTGTGAATGACTAAAGAGTGAATAATGAGTCAATAACTGAATAATAAGTGGATTGGGCGGTCAGAATCAGTGCATTATCAGTTAATAATTAGTGAATAAAGAAACGAGTGGATAATGAGTCAATTTATATCAACAGGCTGAATAAAGTAATAGATAACCAGTAAATATTGAGTTAAAAATGAGTAAATGATTCAATATTGAATGAATAATAATTACTGAATAAAGAGTAAATAATAGGACACTGTAGGTGATGAATTATTGAATGATGAGCGAATAATCAATGGATATAAATTCAAATTAATGAGTAGACTTTCAAAATAATGAATGAATAAATTCCGGTGTGAAGTTTTTGGACATTTTAACAGTGTATTTAAAAAAAATTAAGTGATTCATACAAAATAACCATCACAAAATTTCTAACATTAATTTTCAATTTTCTTGCTACAATTACCTTTTTCTAGATTCTCTGCAAATCATAGCACTTAGTGTCATTTTATTAAATTGGTTCATTTAGTGGCTATGTAGGTTGTAAAGAGCATACATTGCGGAATCCAAATCGCACAGTGCCATTTTGATATGAGCCGTAGGGGTTTTTGAATTTAAAAAATCGACGTATTTCGCATGAAACAAGGACGTTGTTCTCTATTATACCAACTAGCATGAATCTCAGAGATTTCCACCATGCGAAATTCATCGATTTGTTAATTTTCAAAAATTTTCTGCAAAAGCCTTAGGACTAATAATAAAATGGCGCTGTATGACTTTTGACAACCTATATAGTCACTATATGAGCCAATCTCTAAGGTTCGGGCTATTTGGTTTAATAGAGAACAACATCCTTGTTCCATTCGAAATTCGTTGAATTGTTAATATTGAAAATGTTTGTGCAAGAGCTCATATTAAAATGGCACTGAGTGATTTGCTTTCCTCAATGTATACCCTTCATAGACCCTTCATACAGTGGTTGTTATTTGGTTTAACAGAGAACAAGTCATTGTTCTGTGCGAAATTTGTCGATTTTAGCCCTATATTACCCATGGAATTTAAAAATAGGTTATTGTAGCAAGAAAGTTGGAAATGAATGTTGGAAGCTATTAAACGAGCATTTATGCCGAGAAATTTAATTTTGTGTAAAATCTCAATTTTGCCCAAAAACTGCACAATGTAAACTAGCATAAAATTTTGTCCCAAAAAAAATTTTCAAAAACTTCACACCGGTTGAATAAATGTCATTAGTGAATAATGAGTGAATAATAATTGAATAGTGAATGAAAAAGCATCTCTCGCGGTTAAAATGAAAACAGAAATAAGAAATATACAATTACAATCTTTCCAAATTCTGTCCTTTTATTTCATCAACCTATAACCTCATTTACGCATTCTTAATTGCTAAACCAATGAATCAAATTAAAAATATCAAAATCGTATACAAAGCCAATTTTGCAACAAATTACTCAATGTCTTTAATGACCAGGAGAAATTGTTTCGAAATGTACGTATTCCATTGAAACAAAACGCAAACCCCTTAAGCGCATTTGACTTTACGAGTTCTTATCGTTTACATTTAATATAAATATCGAATTTTAATATCAATTCATCAATATTGATTATTACAGGTCGATTATTACAGGTCAATTATTAAATTAGTAGTTTGTTACCAAATTAACACTTCGTAACTACAATATAATTATAATAAGACAGAGAGATATATACTGGTATAGTTGGAGCTCGATCGGAAGGTGTCCAACGCCCAAAAAATAATTCGACGCAGATTTGTATGCAAATTTCATCATTGTATGTAACTATTTAAAAGTGCGTCAATTACTGAATATGGATTTTATTTATACCACAAAGTGTTATTGGTAGCAAAATCACATGCGACGATTACATGTGAAGGTCATCAATTTGACGCGGTAGGCAGAATAGTTTTACTTTAGTAAAAAAAAAAATTATATAAAAGTAAAGTTTAGGTCAAATAGATGACCTCCGGAATTTAAATTGTAAACCAAATTCTATATAAAATACCTTACTGATTATTGAACGAAATTAGTTCTCAACAAGTCGTTGTGGAGTAGTGAATAACAAAGCGAGTATACTGCAAGGCAAACGCAGTAAAAAAAAAAATTGGGATTTGTATTCACCCGCTGGAATAATGTCGACCGCCGTCTTATCTGAAGGCAGCTGGGGTTTTATGAGCCCCTACGTTTACCCCATTGTAATGATAATGGGCGCACTATCATTATTCTATATATGGGATCAACGTCGGAGATTCACCCAGTTAGGAAATAAAATACCGGGACCAATGGCAATTCCGCTAATTGGAAATGCTTTAATGGTTATGGGAAAGACAAATCATGGTAAGTAATCGTAAATATGTTAATAAAAGTGTTTCTAATTTGGTTTTATGTGCTCAGAACTTGTTGTCAAGGCCCTCGAATTAAGCAAAATGTTTGGCAATGTAATTCGAATTTGGCTAGGATTAAACTTAATCGTATTCCTAACGGATCCGGATGATGTTGAAATTATTTTGAATAGTTACCAACATTTACAAAAGTCAGACGAATATCGATTCTTTAAGCCTTGGCTTGGAGAAGGACTACTAATTAGTACCGGAGATCGGTGGAAATCACATCGCAAGTTGATTGCGCCCGCCTTCCATATCAATGTGCTTAAATCTTTTATCAACATATTCAATCAAAACAGTTTGAAAGTGTGTGAAAAATTTAAGAGCAAAGTTGGTAAAGTGTTTGATGTCCATGATCAAATGAGTGAAATTACCGTCGATATTTTATTGGAAACAGCTATGGGTACCAAAAAAACTTCACAAGGCGGGGATGGATACAATTATGCCATGGCTGTTATGAAGTAAGTTTTAAGGTTTCAATGTTTGTACCAATTAGCCTAACAGTTATACATAAACGTCTATTTACAGAATGTGCGACATCATTCATCAGCGTCATTTCAAACTATTCTATCGATATGATGCCCTATTCAATTTAACCGGCATGAAAGCGACCCAAAAGAAATTGTTAGGCATTATACACGGCCTAACCAACAAAGTCATCAAAGAGAAGAACGAAATTTATTCCGATAATTTAGAACAAGGAAACGTCCCTAAACCTTCACTCCAAGAAATCATTGCGATGGAAAACTATGGAGAATCAGTACCCAAACCAAAGGGAGAAGGACTTCGGGATGATTTGGACGAAATCGATGAAAATGATGTTGGTGAAAAAAGACGTCTCGCCTTTCTCGATTTAATGATCGAAACGAAACACAGTGGCGAATTTATTAACGATCATGATATTAAAGAGGAGGTCGATACAATTATGTTCGAAGGACATGATACAACAGCAGCTGGATCAAGTTTTGTATTATGCCTGCTCGGCATACATCAAGACATCCAGAAAAAAGTGTACGACGAACAATTAAGCATTTTTGGTAATTCTGATCGTCCTGCCACATTTGCGGACACACTAGAAATGAAATATTTAGAACGTGTCATTTTGGAAACACTTCGAATGTATCCACCAGTACCAATGATTGCGCGTAAAATTAACGAAGATGTTAAACTAAAATCATCCGATTATGTATTACCAGCTGGATGTACAGTTGTTGTTGGTACATTTAAAATGCATCGTCGCCCCGATCTATTTCCCAATCCGGAAGTATTTAATCCAGATAATTTCTTACCAGAAAATGCAGCAGCACGTCATTACTACAGTTTTATACCGTTTAGTGCTGGGCCACGTAGCTGCGTTGGTCGCAAATATGCTATGCTCAAACTCAAAATACTACTGTCGACAATTTTACGGAATTATCGTATGAAATCGAGTTTGAAAGAGAGTGATTTCAAATTGCAGGGTGATATTATATTGAAACGGGCCGATGGCTTCCGGTTGGAAGTTGAGCCTAGAAATTAATTATTTTATATGGATTAGAAATATTATTGTAAATGTAGATTTACATACACAGCAGTGTATATTGTTAGTATAAAAATCAAAAATTGCTAAATTTCAAATTAACTAAAATGTTGTGCATAGTCGTGTTATATGAGACTATGTCATATTGTTGGTCATGAATATTCAAATTAAATAAATTACTTTATATAAAAAATAAACCAAATGATTTACATTTTTTTCTTTTTTTGAAGCATATGAATGTATTTGTTCATAGGACACGACCTATCGATGTGACTTCCCCATCGATAATTTGAATTTAACTCAAAATTTTACTAATTCAGCAAAAGCAATTCGAATTCCCCTCACAGGTATGCAATTAAAATACACCAAGAGTTAAATTGATAAGCGCCTAAATGACGTTTTGGTACAGTTTTTATGCTGTATTGGTCGAATCTTTGTTTTATAATGATTTTAATAATGAATTAATCAATTATCATGCAATTATTATTAATAATTTGATGATTAGTTAAAATGTCATATTTGAGAACACTCAGCGGAAGACCGCCACAATTTTTTTATTTTGCTTGATTTTTGTGTTCCATCAAATCACGCGCTTCAACTAGATTAGATTCTGCTAGAGAAATGTCTTCGTCGTACTCGTTTGATGAGCTGTGCTTTGTTACATCTTCAAATTCTCTGCATGTTTTTGATCCTTAAGATATGATCCTAATTTATTCGAAATTGCTCAGCGGTGTTGACGTTTTCCGTTAAGAGCAATTGTGATCAACTCTAATATTTGGTGGATTTGACGATGTAAGCAAATGCTACATAAGCATTTTGCAAGATCATCACTGATTGGTTCATCCGAATCGGTACCAAACCCAATGGATCAAAAACCCTCTTCAGGAATTTTAATATTTCTATTTTTGTGGGTGTTTCAGTTCCGTACAAATCGGAAGTTGTAATTTTTATGATCCCACGACATTCCGATGACTTTATCTTTGATATCATCTTTGTCACGAATTTTGTTTGTCTGCTCTTATCTGTGGTAGTTGCTTGCATAGTAATTTGATCAAAATGTTGATCCGCTCATGTGAAGAACCCCATGCTGATGAATCGTTTTACTTGCTGGACTGTATGTACAGCCTCCTGGAAGTGGACAAATTTTAACTATGGATCTCCAGAGTTCTTCCATTACTGTTTTGATAATTACCACACGAACTAGGCCATCGTTACTTGGATCTAATTAAGTGATTCATCCCATCTCAGGTTGTCTTTTTTGGTCACGACGAGTTGATCAATAAAAGGACTACTTTTAATGTCAAGCCATTTCTGACTTTGTTGTAAAGAGATGAGATCTTCCACAGATCATGTCTTCCAAAAACTCTGCACGCATTGTTGGGTCTTTTGCCACTTTCTTAATCGAGATTCGTTTTGATGGCTGAGCTCTGGATTTGCTTTCGCTGTTAGAGCTTCCCCTATCAAAAAATGCCCCGGTGTAAGGAGGTCGTACACAGTGACATCATCACTTAATAACTGAGAGACTCGATTTGTGTTAGCAGTGTACTCACCTCTTCCGTGATGCTTTACCAATTTAATGTTACCACCGAAGGGAGCCTCCGAAATATTGAGGAGCGCTGTGGCAGGTATAATTGATAAAGCTCGTCCAGATGTCGTCTACTACAAACCAGATTGGTACGATTGTCTCTTGTAATTTCAATAGGAGCTCCCCTCCGCCTCGGTTATCGTATCGCTAACAAGCTCGATGTGTACTCCTTTCACCACGAAGCATATAAAGAATACTATATAGCCTTTTACTATTTGTTGTACCTATCGGCCGTGATTTTCATTGAGATAAATGAAACCCGCAACTTCCCATGAGTTCCCACGAAAACAAACCATACATTTGTCAATCTGCTTTCTTATTATGTGCCGAGCAACCAAGATCCTAAATCTTCATCAAAGCAAACTTGATAATAAGTAGGCTTAGGATTCTTAGGTAAAAAAATATTTTTTTGGGAAATTCGAACCAAAAATTTGTTGGATAGTTATTCTTTTTAGAACAAATAAAAGCGAATGAGCTACATATGTGACCACATATTTTTAAATATTTCCACTTATTTTACGTTTTACCTCATATTTTAAGGTTTATTCCAAATATATTTAATTTTTCTTCAAGAATAACGTAATTCGACTTTCATAGCTTAAAATTTGATACATCAAAAATATTTTATAAGCCAAATTTTAAATTTAGACCAACAAATATTTTTTTTAGAAATTAAAAAAGTTTTACTTTAGCCTAAACATTCGCCAAGTTAGATCAATAAATTAAGGTCAAAATAAACGTCAAATTAAAATATCTCAATAGTTTATTGCATATTATTTGACGATCCGGAGTTCTTCTAGAAAAGCAAATTTTGTGATTATTGTTTTTATTCATTAACGTAAGTGCCTTTATCAAAAATGAAATAATCCACGTTGTGACATTTATTTTGATTAGGGCAAAATATGAAAATGCATGTAAAATAATTTATTGGAATTTAAATGAAACAAACAAACGTTAAAATTCCTTAACTATAAAAACGTAGCAAATGCAATTGTACCCCATTTATGCACTTGAGCAACAGTTTTAAGGATATTCATAGTATTTAAAATGGGCTTGAACGAAAACCAGTTTTTAATCCGAAAAGTTCCAAGTTATTATGAGAGAAATGTTGAATGCAAATTTGATTATTAAGTTTGAATTACTAACTACATTGTTTGACCAAAATGATAGATTAGAAATCGATTTCGAATTACAATTGAAACACGATGGATTTGACCAAAATTTGAGGGAAATCTAAAGGTAACAAAATTAGTTTCAATTCACAATTGGACGTTATGATTGTGAATCAAATTTTAAGTAGAATAACTAACCAAAATTTTAAATTTAATTTAGAAATGGAAATACATATTCAGAATTCAAACATAAATTTTAGTAAAATGTTGAGTGCCATTTACGTAAAAAAAGTCAACATACGTTGGTGAATTTCAACATATCGAATATAAAATTAGAATTTCGAGCAAAAATCTGAATGAGCATTTGAATTCCGAAATGTAATTGAATAAATTATTGAGCAGGGAACTTAATTACAAACTAGATTTGAACAACATCTTGTGTTTAATATGAATCAAAAGCTAACCGTATTTTTCATCAAAAATTTAATTATAAGTAAGTTTGAATTCCAATCTTTGAATAAAAATTCCAACCATGGTTTAACTAAATATTGAGTAAATTTAAAAAAAAAAAAACCTCCGGTTTTAAATCCATAACTTTTGACAATGAACTACGACACCAAAATTTTGAGTGAAATTTAAAAGAGAAAGTAACAAAGTGTTGCTGGGTTAAACTACATTTTGCATTTAATTTAAGTAGTACAAGTTGTTGTAGAGTGTTACTTGGGTTAAAAATTGATTTGGGAATTTAGATTAGAAATTGATTAACACATTCTGCTGGGATTTGAGCAAAAAATTTAAGTGTAAATTGGTTGTTCCAAACTAGATTTAAACATAATTTTAATCGCAATTAGGTAAGAATTGAGTTGCAATACGAGATTTGATCTCAAAAACCAACAAAACTTCCTTTGAATTTAGTTTAGAAATTTGAATCGGAAATTTTGAGTGAAATTTGAATTAGGAATTTAAATTTAAGAAAATGGTTTTTGGCATAGGAATTGAGTTACAACTCGAATTTTGATTACACAAAATTTTGAGAGAAAGAAAATAAAAAAATGAGCGCAAATTAGGTGGAGCAAAGAATAGAGACATGTGTCAAGGGGGAAAAAACATCAAAAAATTAGAATGGAACAGAAAATAATTTTAATGAATTCGAATAAAACCTTAGATGCATCCAGAATAAAATTAGATTACAATTCCATATGGATTTGAATAAGCTTTAAGTGACATTTTAATCCTAAGTTAAACTTCCAAGGTAAACTTTCATTGAATCAAATTGAAATAAAAACTTGAGTGAAATTTAAAGTTTTATCAAATATTTAAGTATTCTACTAATTGATTATTGTAACTTTCCTTTTAATCTGTGAGTGGTATTCAGACTAGCACCTTAGTTTAAAATCAAAATGGATTAAAAAAAAATTAAGATTTTTAGTCAGAAATTTAGTTCCAAGCTGTTTTCAAAATTGAACAAAATGATAAATGGAATTTTGAACATAAATCTAGTCTAAATTGGTCAACTGCATTCGACAAAGAGGAAAATGATTAAGATAACGAAATTTTAAAGAGAGAAAATTAGCTTGAATTCTAAACTTGATATAATGAGTTTGAGTGAAATTTTAAGTAGAAATTGTCTTCTTTAAATTGCATTTGAGAAACGCATTTTGAAAACAATTTTAGCAAAATATTTAATGGACTTTATGTGACTGAATTTAAATTCTAAACACGATTTCAACAAATTCTTTAGTTCAACTAGAAAATCAGGAATCGAGCAAAAATCGGAATGCTTTTTGTTTTATAATAGAAACATTTCAATTTTAAACCGTAATTGAATAAAATCTTAAGTAGGAACTTACATTAGCAATAGAGTTTAAATTACAATTTGATTTAAGCAATTACATAAGCTTAAATTAGCTTTAAACTTGAGTTTGGAAATTCCGGACTGCCTTTAATAACAGTTTGAGTGGATTTTAAAAATTTAGCTAAAATTATTCAAGCAAAATTTTTATTTAGCACGTGGTAAAACAAGATTTGAACAAAGTTTGGACTAAAAATTCAATTTCAATCAAATCGAGAGTTTGAGCAGAAATTCGGATGCAATTTAATTAAAAAGTATTTAAAAATTAAGTTTGAATTCCAAATTTAATTAACATAAAATTCTGTGTGGAACTCAGCTAGAAATTTTATGATATTATGTTTACAAATTAAGTAAAAATTCCAACCTAAATTTGTCTAAATGGGCTTGATTAGAAATTTGGAGTACAACTTCAGCTTTAGTAGCAAGTGCATTTTAAGAAAAAGTCGAATGTTATTAGAAAGCTGATTTAGGTTTGTTAAATTTGCATCATAATTTTGAGCAGAAATCTGGGTAAGTATCAAAGTATTTAAATTTTAAGCAGTAATTGAGTAAAATGTGGACTAGAAATTGAATTTAAATATGTAGTAATTTGGACTTGAGCAAAAACATAACTGTAATGTATAGTTTTTAGTTCAAAAGTTGAGTTTATATTTCGAATTGGACTGGCAAGAGAAAAATTAAAGATTAAGTTACAATTATAAAATAGATTTGAGGAAATTTTATGTTTAGTGAAGGCAAAATTCTGAGAAAAAGTTGTTTTTGAATTCCAAAATTTTCGGTGCAACTAAATAAAAAATGTTGTGATATTTTAAATACTAATAGGCTAAGTTCCAAACTCAAAGAATTGAGTTAAAATTTTGAGTAAAATTTAAAATACAAAATTTACAGTTCAATTTCAGTTTTCATTTTAAAATGATGCGAGAAGTGTATGTTTGATACTCTAAACTAAATTTCAATTGAAATTAGTAAAAATTGCAACTCGAAACATGATTTCAGTAAAACAACAAAATTATTTAGTATCAGCACGATGTATAAGAGAATATGAATTCTAAAATGTAATTGAATATAATCTTGATGGGAACTTAAATTAAAAATTGAGTTTGAATTACAATTTGTATTGAGCAAAAAATATGAGCGTTATTTAGTTTTTCTTTGTTTAAAACTTGCTTTAATAGCGTGAATATTTTAGTTTCAACCGTGACGGTGTTCTTTTGAAGTAAGTATCGCTTACCAGTCCAAATTTTAAAGTTTATGGATGTGGAACCATTTTTGGCTACTTCTCCAACACTTTGTAACCCAGGAAAGTTAGTTTATCCAACTTTATAGCCAAAAACTTAATACTTTTTTGTTAATGAGTGAATTGAAATCCTCTTAAGATAAGCTCTAGTTTTGGTTTTCTTTTAAAAATATGACCACATATTTTTCATTTTAATCACATATTTTACCACATATTTTGCAATTTTAGTTACATATTTTAGGAACATATTTTTAATATTTTAGAACTTAAAAATCCTAAGCCTAATAATAAGGATGATCCTAAATGAGAGCTTAAAAAATGATTTTTTGGCAAAATTATAGGATGTTTTGTATTAAATGGAAATGATGACTTCTCTAGACGTCAACCGACACGAAAGTAAACAAACAGATTGCACGATTTCTTTAACAGAAGTTAATTTTTTCTTGAAATTGAAGTTTGAGCCCATTTAATGCATAACTCTTCTTACTTTCTGCAATTTGTCTAGTGTGGGAGGTTCCAGATTTCACTGCTCCCTTAAGCATAGAGTAACATCTGAAAATATGGCTTACAATATGTTTAGAACAAGCAGTGTAATATAAGGAATGGTATCCTTAGCAAGAAGAGGAGTCGAGGATGTTGAACCATTACTATTCCTACTTTTGGTGCCAGATATTTGCAACTAAAATAGAAATTATTAATTCACTTGAATCAACTGTTGGTCTTTGCTTGAATCAACTGTTGGTCACGATTAACGACTCGATCAAAAATTGTTTTAAACGTACTCTCTGGTTAAAGACTTAATTAAGCGATTTGTCACACAAATGTTAATGTATTTAATTTAATTCATCAAATTATGGATATTAAACAAACAGGTAGTGGTGTTTAATATGCATATTTCATAAATGACTTACCAATTGCGTTCATTTTTGACCCAAGACCAACCTTTAGAAATTTTGCTTCTCGAAATGTGCATGCACTCTATAATAAAAAATAAAAAAAATTTTGCGAATTAATTAGTGAAGTTAATGCCTTATGTATTATGTTGTGTGTTTACCAAAATTTTATTGCAATTTCATTTAGTATATAAGTGCATGTACAAATTGTATAAATAGTGCTCGATTTCATATTTTTGTAATTATATTGTAACAATTTTTAAACAAGAACGTCGTGCTTAATAGAATAAAGTCATCTAATTTAGATATGGGATTATATCAAATTACGCTCGGTCACCACTGGTTATTGCAATGGCCATTTGGGCCAACACTCGTAACAGTTTTTATATTAATTGGGATTTATTGTTGGGATCAAAGTCGCAGATACACGAGATTGGGTAATAAAATACCAGGGCCAATTGCTGTACCATTTTTTGGTAATATGCTGCTCGCGATCGGAAGAAAACAACACGGTTGGTTTGAATCAGCATAATTTCGACAAAATAAAATAAAAACAATTTTTCTATACACAGAATTGGTAACACTCGCTTTGGAATACAGCGAATATTACGGGAATGTAACACGGGCCTGGGTTGGATTAAATCTTGTTGTATTTTTAACGGATCCCGATGACGTTGAAATTATACTAAACAGTAACGAGCATCTTCAAAAATCGGATGAATATCGATTTTTTAAACCATGGCTTGGTGATGGTCTCCTTATAAGTTCCGGTGACAAATGGCGATCACATCGTAAATTAATTGCGCCCGCCTTTCATATTAATGTGCTTAAATCATTTGTGGATGTGTTTAATAGAAATAGTTTGAAGGTGTGTGACAAACTGGAAAAGGAAATCGGTAAAGTGTTCGATGTGCACGATTATATGAGTGAAATAACTGTCGACATTTTATTGGAGACGGCTATGGGTACCAAAAAAACATCACAAACTGGTGACGGATATGATTATGCAATGGCTGTAATGAAAATGTGTAACATACTGCATCAGCGACATTATAAATTTTATTATCGTTTTGATACCCTATTCAATTTGACAAAGCTGAAACCGTTGCAAGAGAAATTTTTGGCCACCATTCATGGACTCACCACTAAAGTGATTAAGGAAAAAAATGAAATTTTTGAAGCTCATCTAAAAGCGGGAACTTTACCAACACCTTCGCTAAAACAAATTATCGATATGGATGATTACGATGGACCAAAAACAAAACATATCGGTTTACGTGATGATCTCGATGACATCGATGAAAATGATATTGGTGAAAAGAGACGACTTGCATTTTTGGATTTAATGATTGAAACGAAATATACGCAACAGTATATTGATGACAGAGATATAAAAGAAGAGGTGGACACAATTATGTTTGAGGGGCATGATACTACAGCGGCTGGTTCAAGTTTTGCATTATGCCTACTCGCGATCCATAAAGATATTCAGGAAAAAGTGTATCAGGAACAGTACAAAATATTCGGCGATACAAATCGTCCAGCAACATTTGCTGACACCATTGAAATGAAATATTTGGAGCGAGTGATTAGTGAAACAATTCGCCTCTATCCACCAGTACCGATTATCGCACGCAAAGTAACACAAGAAGTTAAACTGAAATCACAAAATTTAATAATTCCAGCCGGTTGTACAGTCGTAATTGGAACATTTAAAATACACAGACGTGCCGATCTATATGATAATCCATTGGTTTTTAATCCAGACAATTTTCTACCGAAAAATGCAGCAAAACGTCACTACTACAGTTATATACCGTTTAGTGCGGGGCCGCGTAGTTGTGTTGGCCGAAAATATGCTATGCTCAAACTAAAAATACTGTTATCGACAATTATCCGGAAATATCGATTAAAATCGAGCTTAACCGAAAAAGACTTTGTACTACAGGGCGACATTATATTAAAACGAACGGATGGCTTCCGCTTGGAAATTGAACCGAGAAGTTAATTTTGTATTTTAAAATTCAATAAATGCAAAACAATATTTGCAAAATAAATTAATATTAAATTTTTTTATTTTAATTAAATATTCTAATTAAAATGTTTTATGGAATTCGTCAATTATATTTACCTAAATATTAACACATTGTTCGCTTTACCTTATGTTAAAGTCAAAAGTTGCACCCAATTGTTGCAGACACATTTTTTTGGAAACTTCTGCTAATTAAACAGAATGTTCAATGACATCCATCGCGAAACTTTTCGATTCTTTCATAAGTTCTACGATTTCATTCCTGGAAGTGGGGGTTTTCTCTGCTTTCTCGCCTAAGCTCTTCTGAGTTGGATATTCTCAAAGTAGAGTGTGAGACAACTTTTTTTTATTAATTCTGTTAGGGAGGAGGTTATTGACATTAGGTTGTGCTCTATGTCTATAACTGATTTAATTTTAAGTGGTAGGGAAACAGACGATATTCTCAAATTAGATCACTGGTATATTGCTTTTAAGTTTTAACACTAGGGAGTCTGCATCTCTTAACCTACTTTCGTTAATTGCCTCTCTTACGATAATTCGGGGAGGTTAGGAATTCAATACAAGCGAAACAAAAAAGAAAGAACGAATCTGTTTAGTGTAATGATCTTAATGAACTTAAGGGAGGCTACTACTATAAACCAGCTCCGTAACATCTTAGTAGCAAACGCGCCAACAGGCTATTCTGGTTACGTTCTAGGCAGTCCTGGGGTTTGTGCGGCGAAGCGAAACCTGTGTATGGGCCAGGATGAGAGGTTAAAAATGGTTATGAAGGGACAGACGCTTAAAGGTTTGGCCAATTAACAGTTACGAAATTCAAACTTCCAAAACGAGAATTATCGGCTGGGGAAGCAATTTCTGAATCCAATAAAGAATTCTTCTAAAAATTGGGGAAATCAACCGGGGAAAAAACAGTTCATAAAAAGAGATGCAACATCCGAAGGCGAGTACCCCTGTTCAATTGGACGTCTTGGAAGACATAAAGGTGGCAGTTCTGCCCAGACATTTACCACGCAATAGATAGAAAATTGGGCAGAAAATCGAGAAACAGAGAGAAGGCATTTTTAAGAACAAGTTCCTAAATTTCACCTACGAGGGTTTCGTTTGAAGATTATTTCTCAGATCATAGAGAAATTATGTTTAAAGTGCAAATGATGCCGAAAGCAATACAGATATATAGGGTGCCTAAAAGACGAATTGGGAGGGTTATATGAAGTCTCAAAGTTGGTGTTGAGGGCATAAGTTGAGGCATTCGATCAGACAATTAAGCTAATTATTTCCTCATATGAAGGTAACTGTCCGATGAAGCAGAAGGCCACAAACAAAAAGATGCCTTAGTGGAATCGAGAACTGTAAAACAAAGGAAGAACACAAAGACGAAAATCGTTAGAGCAAAAAAAACTGGTTTGTGGGAAAGTTATCGTAGTGTCTTAAAAGATTCTAACAAAGAGCTACGGAAGGTAAGGCACAGGTCAAATGTGCACCAAATAATTTATTTCCTCTGCGAAACAGTGATAGTACAACCACACAACATTCAAGGAAACTTTAGAGGTGCCTATTAGGACTCACTTCCCGGGATGCATACCTACAGGAAACACAGAGGTCAAAGGTAAGCCAAAACTAAAGAAAGCGGAATTAGGTTGGTTATATTTCTTTTAAATTCTCAATGAATCCTGCCCTGGATGTAATTTTATGATGATGTCACCATTTTGGGCATAGATTAAGGATAGTCAAATATTTCTCCTCGTTCTGCGGTTGCTATCAATGCAACATTTTCCAGTAATCCTAAACACTGACATGGTTCTCTGTATGTTTCACATTCATATCCATCGAATTTTGTAAATCGCACGAGAAAGAAGCACAGTGTACAGTCGTCCCAATGCGTCAATTTTGAAGATTCCTTCGTGACCTTAAACGGGAGTTTAAAATATTTGCACACGTATTTAATTGATCTCACAGTACTTCACATTTATGTGTGCTTGAAACATTTTTGAGAGAAGCGAATTGTATCGCACCACCCATTGATTATCTACCTCTATCTCTTGGTTACCGAAGTCACCATTTTCCGGAGGTCGTCTTCTGTATTTAGGATAAACATCTTCTCCTGGTTGTGCCTCATTTAAATATGGTCTTGGATATCTCTTTGTACACTTGCCTTCACTCAAACATGGTGAATTCATATTTAACCTTTAACCATATGAACCATAAATCATATTTTTAACTATTTGTATAATTTTGGGTCCTCTGCTGGATTCGAAAATTCAGCTCGAATACTTGGACAGATTTTTTCATATAACCAAATTAAATTGTGTGAATGAGTTAGTCCTTGTTTCTGTCATTCGATTGTGTATATCCGCCATCTAACGGTTCCAAAAATATGATACTTTTTGATAAACATTCATGAATCTCATTTGTTTCTGTTGTAAAACGCATGTCATGACGATCCATGGGGGCTCATCACATTTTCTTTGATCTGAATGTTATGAATAAATCAGGGCAATCAACTTTATTACATAGGTCATGGTAAAATCCCCCAGTCTTACAATATCGTCTCTCAACGTTCTGCTTCTATTTTTGCGTACAAATCAAGTAAAAACTGTTGAAGTAAATGTCGGGAGTTGGTAATGTGACTGTATCCCTCGTTGTCTCTGATCATTATGCGACACGCATATTTGCGCAACGTTCATCGACTTCAGTTTGTCCGTCGCCAATGAAAAGCTTGCAAAAATTAATGAGATTCGTTTGGAATTGATGCCAACAATCCAACTTTATGACACAGAATTGAATTGATCTTTTACACTGCTCGTGGAAGTAGTACCAAATGATGTTATTTGAAAGCAAATATTGTACGCTCTCATATTTTGTAGGAAATGTTTTGATTCCGTAGTTTCTCCAGTCTCATGTAATGAAATAATTCTGGTAGAGGCATTTCTAATGTTGCTAATCGATTTTTTCCGCTCCCGCAAGACATTCCTGGTGTTTCTCTACTGAATTTTTTTTTGTCACCGCAGAATTTACACACTTGATCTATTTTGCCAATGACAACGTGTTTGTGTTTGTTGTACTCTTTAGTGGGATCATAATAAAATGTCTCACCTGCGCCAAACTATAATCTCTACTTTTTCCGCTTCGCACTTCTCGTACACTACATTGAGTTAAGCGAATGAGAAAATGTATCGTATTGGAAATTGTAACGTAGAGAATGTCAGATTAATAATTGCATAGAAATTTTGAAATTTTTTGTTGTGAATGTAAACTGAGAAACGATAATTGGCATAGAATCTAGTTTGTGGGGTTTAATAAAAGAGACGTTTGTAGTCGGTCAAATTGATTTGTTACAGTCGGATATTTTTGAAGGCATTGGTTCTTTATCAAATATTATACATTTGACGGTCGATCCAAATATTAGATCCGTAATAGAACCTTTGCAGAAATTTCCCTTTAAATTGGAGAAAAAATTAAAAAAGGAATTGGGTCGTATGGTACAAATTCAGGTAATTCATAGTGTTACTAAAAACCTTCTGACAGTATCGCAGTGGTTATGGTAGAAAAGCCAAATGGTAAATTACGAATTTGCTTAGCTCCCATTATCCTATTCCCACGATGAAGGAGATTCAAAGTAAATTAAATAAATCGAATATTTTCAACACTTGACAAAGGCAGTTCTGATTTTTGTCTATTCAATAATCCCTTTGGGCATTATACATTTTTTAAAATCCCTTATGGAATTAATTCGGCGCAATATCAAGGAACTTCAACGTTTTTTAGCTTTGGTGAATTTCCTAGGTCCTTTTTATTACAAATTTGTGTGATAAAAATGAAGTTTTAAGGCAGATATTAAAAAAGGATAACAGCTTACGGTGGGGTACAATATGTTTTAATAGAGTGTTAGTGCATTTTAATCCGGTAGTGCCTATAGTCCTATCGATAGATGCAAGACAATTTGCCATGGGAGCTGCAATTTTACAAAATGGAAAACCATTGGCTTATCCGTCTAAATCTTTGGCGAATACCCAGAGAATATATGAACAGATCGAGAAGGAACTTTTAGCGATAGTTTTCGGTTGCGAAAAGTTTCACCAATTTGTATGGTAACCGGTTTTTGAACGAAACAGATCATAAACCTTTAGAAACCTTATTTAAAAAATGGCTACCATTAGAAAAAATTAGACTTCCCGACTAGAGAATGATGTTGAGGATACAAAAATATGATTTCATAGTGAAACATTTTCCAGGCAATAAAATGTTTATCACGAATACTTTATCGAGATTTGCAGTATCAACTAGTGATAATAAAGTACAAGTAAACGTCAACGTGATTTATAAAAAATGTATCACTCACTGAGTCAAATCTAGACAAACATAAGGAAGTCGCTAAAACAAATCAAACTAGTCAAGAAAATCGTTTTTGAAGCTTATACATGAAGGTATTGAGATAGAGATGATATAGAGATTTAGTGAAAGGTTATAAATATTAGCCCGGTATATTAATATCGACATAATTAAGAAATAAGGATCGTTGTTAATACCACATGAAATACCAGAAATTCCATTTGAAAAAGTCGGCATTGATTTCAAAATTTTTGAAATCAAAAATAAACATTATATTGTGGTAGTTAACTATTATTCGAAGTTTAAACATAATGGTCCATCATTTAATTTAGAAGAATTTAAAACATTTGTCAATATAGTTGGGACATAAGTCATAATACAATTAGCCCATACCATTCTAGTTAAAAAATTAATTATAAAATCGGAGCTTTGCTAAATTACGATCGAAAATTCCTACTCTAACAAATACTCTAAAGCCTAGAATTAATTTAGACAAGAGATGAAAGAGACGAAATAAAAAGTAACATTCAGGTCAAAACATTATGTGAGCAACGTGAGAATTGGTTGATATAATTCATTACTCAGTGCTTCAGTCTGGACGGGGCATCGCTGTGGACCATTTAAGTATACAAAGTAATAAAACACAAACAAATACAAAATCAGAATTAACGTTAATTATCTTTGGTCACCGAATCTCCTTGTCACACAACATTTCTATATCTCCCAGCTCCTTTCTCCTTAACCTGCTCCACCCTAATGGTGTGATATTATTTTAAGGGCGTCTTCTAGTGATTTGCTTTTAAGATTTATTTACGACCTTTAATACCAAGAGAATTTATTACTCAGAAATAATACCTTTAAAGGCGATTATATTAAAGCAATTCACAAATAATAAGTGTATTGCTTTCAACCAAAATGAGTTAGGTATTTTATTTGGTTAACGACTGGTCAAAGCAACAGCAAAAATTAACCAAATTTTGGTCTAATTTTTTTTCATGTATTTTCTTGTCGATTCAACTCTTGTGGCAGGTATTGAAACTAAAAATTTGGTTAAGATTTATTTAACCACTAATTTTTTTTTGGGTTGATTAAACCGTTTTTTGGTCTATCTAGTACGATTGTCATTGTAATTTTTTTTATTTTTGGTAAAAGCAATACAACTATAATGTATCGATCAACATCTCGTTGATATCATTAAATTCTCACACAATATCAATAAAACGTCACAGAAATGTCAATGTCAGAAACGTCAAAATCACTAGATATATTGGGTGTACATATATAAATTTCCGACCTTTTTAGATAGGTGTCGTTAGTATCACTGCTTGCATATTATTCAATCGGTCAATACATGTTTTTTGGAGGTTAGATGTCAAGCTTGAATAATTACTAGTGACATTTGTTCAAAGCGTAAACAATAATTATTTTCATGTAATTGAAAATGTCGAATTTTGTGCCAAAAAAACAACATTTGCGGGAGGTTTTACTTAATTATTTTTTGTTGAAGAAAAGTACAGCGGAAACAAATCGTTTGCTTGTGGAAGTTTACGGTGAACATGCTCCATCGAAAACAACATGCAAAGAGTGGTTTCAACGATTCAAAGTTGGTGATTTTGACGTCAGAGACAAAGAACGTGAAGGCAGACCAAGAAAATTTGAAGATACAGAATTGGAAGAATTGCTTGATGTGGACCCTTGTCAGACTGAAAAACAATTGGCAGAAGAGTTGAATATTACCCAATAATGTGTTTCACAACGTATACATGCAATAGGATTGGTTCAGAAGCTGGGAAATTGGGTGCCACACAAATTGAAAGAAAAGGACATGGAACATCGGAAAACGATGTGCGAATTGTTGCTTCAACGACAACAAAGGAAGGGGTTTTTGCATCGGATGGAGATGAAAAATGGATCCATTATCACAATCCAAAGCGCAAACCAGCGTGGGTCAAGCCAGGTGAACCAGGGCCTTCGACGCCAAAAGCAAATATCAATGGTTCGATGGTGATGCTTTGTATTTGGTGAGATAAGAAGGGTGTCATCTATTATGAGCTGCTGAAAGAGCGTGAAACCAATACGGGACAAGTTTATCGACGACAACTGATGGTTTTAAAGCAAGCTCTAGCTGCAAAACGACCGGAATGGGACAAAAGGCACAATAAGATTATTTTGCAACATGACAACGCTAGGCCACATGTTGCTATACCTGTCAAAAATTACTTGGACAGGCAGAACTGGGAAATTCTACCCCACCCGCCCTATTCACCAGACATTGCTCCCTCTGATTACCACTTGTTCCGGTCGATGCAATCAGCCCTGGCACAGCAGCACTTCACTTCAAATGAAAATGTCAAAAAATGGGTCGATGACTGGATCGCCTCGAAACCACCAGACTTGAACGATGGGCGAAGGTTAAAGCTTCCGAAGGAGCATACTTTGAATAAAACATTCTTTCATTTTCTACACAAACTAATGTCTTTTATTTCAGTAAAAAAGGTCGGAAATTTATTTGTACACCCAATATTTTATTGATGTGAAAACATCTTTAGCGGGGGTAAGTCAAAAATTGCATGTAAAAAAAGGAACGGAAAATCCGGTACGAGCGAAATTGCGAAATATGTATATAATCAAAGCAACCTTGATTATACAAAGCCATAGTCTAAAAAACACAGCTTTTATAAAGGAATTAGAAACGAGGAAAAAACCAAACTTTTCATAGTAAAATACACAAAACATATGGGAAATCACTTTTTTTCCTAAGACATATTTTTTAATGAAAACGTTACAAATTCTTAATTGTAATTTCTGAAATACTTCCATAAATATTTGAGTTTCAACATATATGAATGTCGTTTAAGTAATTCATTTTCATTTTCTTGTAATAATTGAATTATTTAAACCAAAATATAAAAAAATTGCATAACAACAGCATTCTGGTCAAAATAAAATAAAACCTTACTACAATTCGTTTGGTCATTAAGTCAATATATGTACATTACTTAGATGGCAGTGATAGCCGTAAAAATTTGGTAAAATCATACCAAAAATTACCACCTGAGGAAATTTCAAGTAAAAAAATTGTAGGAAAAGCAAAACAAATTCACAAAATATTTAGAACGAGTGATAATTTTGTGACTAAATAATTTTTATTCGTATTTTTCTGTAAATATTTTAGACATCTTACGTACACTAGTAAAACTAAAGATAAATTTAGTAAGTATTATTTTAATTCATCAGAGCCAACTTTGATTTATTTTTCAAAATGGAAATTCTAAAAATATATTTTAGGCATAGTTTAATTTTAATATTTCTGCAATTAATATTTATTCAATAACAATATAGTCTTCTTGAATGTTGTTGTTCAAGGTATGTAGAAAACATTTATATCAACATTTTATAATAGCTATTTTAGCTTTTTTCATTGAAAAACTTGAAGCTAAAAAACACCATTTCTACTATGGATTCCTATGGAAATCAATAAAAAGTTATACCACTAAAAATGCTTCTAAAAAATACGTCATTATGATTATGGCTCTATACTCTAGAAGGCTCTGATATAATACGAGAATAACGAACACAAAATGCACCGAACATGCGTACTATATAATTCGAATTACATTTTTCGTCAGATAAAGCCTGAATTCCATTGCGAATAAAAGTTTGTCAGTCAAAATAAAGGGAGATAAAAATATAAAATCGGTGGTTGTGTGAAAGAAACACAAAACGAAGTCAGTCAAGATTTTACTTACATCAAATGTGTGTTTGTATTAGTGGATCGCCATAATTATGGTCAAAAATTACCAAAATCGATGTCATTTTATGGTTATCCAACTAATATACGCACACAAATTTTGTGTACGAACGCAAATTTTTTTCCGCACACTAAGTTAATTAAATGTTTGTTATTTTTATGGTAAGTGTCATAATTTTTTTTGGTGGTTGCTTCTAAAATAGCTGTGATAATACAAAAATATAAAGTTTGTATACAGTTAAATTGTGATAAATTGGGATCAATTGTGATAATATCGCTAAATACTATTATTGGCAATTTAATAATGTAATCGTTTTTTTTTTAAATAATTTATTGGTGGTGCAAAAGCCAAATTAAAACTCCAAGTGATAACCAAAAATTTATTTTTTTTATTTTTTATTTTTTGCTGTCGCTGTCAAAATTTATCAAGATATTTGTGCTATAAAAAAAAACATGCTTTATCTTTGTCACTCCAATGCATTTTTTTTGTCTTCTTTCGACTTGAAGTCAGTTCAGTCAATTATTCACAGTGGAATTCAGGCTTTAAACTGTAAAGGCACAAAAATTATGCATGTGTAGTGCAAGTGAGTCAAAAAACCGAAATGGAAATAGATTTGAACAAAGACAAAGTACACGCATACTTTAAATATTAAATATTACACATCTTAGCGAGCTTTGCATAATAAAATAATTAAGCCCCAATTCCACTGTGAAAAATTGACTGAGCTGACTTGAAGTTGGAAGCAGACAAAAAAAAATAATCCATCAGAGAGACAAAGACAAAGTATTTTATTATTGTTTTTTTTTATAGCAAATTTTATGGATACATCTTGACAGCAAATAAAAACATAACCAAGAATTATTAAAAAAAATTATGAATTAGTGTTAATTTGAGTATTTTTTCGATTCAAAATAATCTAAAAAATTAATTATTATTAATGCTCACATCAGAATTATTTTTTCGAGTATTTTCGATCACACATTAGACTTTACCATAAAAATTGCAAACTTTAAAATTTCCTTAGTGTTTTGACAGCAAACAAAAACATAACCTAGAATAACCAAAAATTATTAGAAAAATGAAGTATTAGTGTTAATTCGATTATTTTCACGTTTCAAAATAATCTAAAAATTTAATTATTATTAATACTCATATCAGAATTATTTTATTCAAATTATTTCCGTCATAAAATACAAAATTAAAAAAAATCGTTCCCATAAAAACACCAAACAATTAAAATTATCAGCGGGTGCGAGAAATATACACGGGTGCGAGAAATATACACATTATCAGCGGGTGCGAGAAATGTACACATTAATTATGTACATGTATTAGTTGGACTGCCATAAAATGTTCTCGATTTGATACTTTTTTTAATTTCGACCTCAGTGCACTAACACAGATACACATTTTTTGTAAGTAAAAACTTGACTGACTCCGTTGTGTGTCTCGTTCACACAACCACCGATTTTATATTTTTATCTCAAGTTATTTTTACTGACAAACTTTGATTCACAGTGGAATTGAGGCATTATTTTGAAATGGTATCGGTTGCTACTCGTATGTTTAGTATTGCAAATGCTGTTGCTCAGTTTAGCTATGCGAGGGTTAGGGGATAGAAAAATTATAAAAGTGTTAAACAGATTCGAATGACATCTTCTCCGCTGCAGGGAGACATTTTACCGTCTTTCCAGCTGTAACGACTTTACAATTAAAATAGCATCCATGTCTAATACAACGGCCGTATTTCCTTTAGTTCAATCTGACCAGATCAGCAATGCCACTTCGCTTTGTTCACCGGGTTTGTCATGACCATTCACAAAAGTCTAAATATTATGAAATCTTCAATAAGATTGCCGTGTATGAGTAATGGTGTATTTTAAAGCGTACAGGGCAGGTTTAGATGATTAACTTAACAGAACTGTACTTTGCTCAAGCTCACCAAGACATGGATATACCCAAATATACGAATACACGACTTTAAATTTTGTGAACAGGTAGATAATGGATTGTCAAATTTATTATCAACATAACAAAAAAATCGTCGGTCCCTTTTTTGAGAAAATCTGTTTAGCAGTTTTGTCTTCCACTGCAACCCACACTATTCTAAACTCGAATGGACCTAAAACTTAACACAAACTGCTTATTACTAAAATCTACCTTTGTACAAAATTTCGACCAAAACATATTTGTGAGAATGGGAGACAAAACAAAAATAACAAAAATGTTGCAATGACTGGAAGGACGAACGGACAGAAGGACGTACACAACATTTTTCGTACCGACGCGGCGTTTTGGAGTCCTGGTAAAAAAAAAAAAAAAAATGGTACAAAATGTGTTTCGCGATTACAATACTTATCCAATATATCTTCGTTATAGTGGGAAAAGTAAAAATATTTAATTGGCTGGGAAAATGAAAATTTAAATTTTTTCGCTTCTAAATAACTTTTTCGGACGATTTCAATCAAATTCCAGAAGATTTTATTGAAAATAAAGTGGAATTAAAGCGAAAAAATTAATCGCGGATTTTCTTTTCGTTTTTCAGTGAGTTGGCCTCTTTAAACAACCTTCGAGTGGGACACCATACAATTCATATAAGCAAATTTTGTGTTTTAACAAAATCGTAATAATTTATGTTAATATAGTTGTTTTGTTATAATAAGACCACAATTAATTTATTTATCATACAGTTGTTACGTGATAATTCAGATCTACTGCAGTATGTTGCCGCAAAGCATTAATATTAAATTAAAGTGTCTTTTTGGATTGGAATTTCACTTCAAATGTTCGAGAAGATCAAAGCCCTTAATATCTATCGATATATACTGTATTTATGTGTACCGAGCGCTAGTGTGTTTTTAACAAAGAATTAGAGCTAGGTAGTTCAATTATTAGCAATCAGTTCAATTATTAACATTTGCCGATCAGAACTCTCCTGCTTGTTTCCAGGTATGTTGCGTTGCTATATACATATATACATTTATACGAAATTTGATTACAGAAATTTATCAATCTGGCCCAAAAATCCTATCCAAGTGGCCACATATTTTTATTTCTATAGATTTTTGGGAAGTTATATATTTTTAGGGGATAGTCCCAGTATAGAAGTATTTGGGTGTATCTAAATTGTAGGTATTATAATTTGAGAAATGCCAACTACCCCTCCCTGCCAATCTTCCGATTACCTTCACATTTAACGAAAGCCTACAAAGAGTTGTATTTATATTGACATAAATTTACTTTTTCCAGTAATTATTGAGAACTTAAGGCAATCCGACGTCAATATATGTTTCCTTTTTTGCCGACGTGCAATTATCTGAACAATTGAAAATGTTGATAGAGTAGAGTTGTGATAGTGATGAACAACAGTTGTGATAGCGATCAATAATTATTTAAAAAACCCTGAACTATCAAAAGCTAACTGTAACTTTCCAATATTAACCTTTAATTTGAATTGCAAATAGTCAAGTCAAGCATGCAGTAAAGAAAACAAAAATAAATCCAGTTTCAAATCGGACTTGTGTTCAAAAAGTCGTTTTTGCTTACATCCAGCATATAAACAATATGAGACAACAATTTAATGAGATTACTAAGCGTCCGATGAAGGCCAGCCTCAAAAATATGGAATCGCTACCGATAACATTTCCATTTTTGGTATTCTGCCTGATTGCATGCCTTGTGGTCTACTATTTGAACGAAAGGAAACGTTTGAATGAAATCAAAAGGGAGCTGAATAAACATGCGACACCAAATTTTTATGTTCTCGATGGAAAGGCGTTGGCAAAGGAGACAGATTTTCGGGTAAGGATATTAAATATAATTACACTGAAGTGTTCCATTTAATTAAAGGCTAAATTTTATACTTTTATAATGTATAGGGTTACAAATTTATGACGGGGCACCGATAAATTTATATGGAGTTTCGGCGAATGTTAAAATTTTAATTTATTCAGAAGACAACTGTAAATTTACGTAAATAAATTATAATCACGCAATTAAATTAGTCGCAATTTTCTTTTTTTTTTTTGTTTTTTTACTCGTGGTTGTGGTATAAACAAATTCATCATTAATCATTCAACTGATTTTGAAAAAGCAAAACCAGACACAAAAAAAAATGTATGCAGGCTGCTGGGTATATACAGTACATATCTGGCGATTCATTTCCTTGTTTAATTTTTATTTTTTTTTTTCGGCAGGTACGTCGTGTATACATAAATATATGGTAGGTGCGTAACCTCATGCCAATAATTGTATATTAAGTGGAAAACCAGATCGAACGCATAAAAATTATATTAAATTCGGGCAATTACCAACCTCCTCCCTTCATCATAACGAAATAAAATCTCTTATCAATAATTGCGTATTTTAAGTTTGTTCATATACATACATGCACACGTATATAATCAATCTTTGTGCGCTTGCCCATGTGCATGAAAATATTAATTAATGTAACGGTAGATACGCTTATTAAGTAATATTCAGAGACATGAGACCTTACGTATGCCATTAATTTTTTTTTTTTTTTTTTTGCAAAATTTTTAATTTTTTGATAAACATCCGTATGATCATCGCGTATTATGTACATTACTATGCGTACCAAAAGCCGGCGTTTTTTTTTTACATATATGTATATTGATCGATGATCATTCAACAAATAATTAAATTTTTTGTGCCTCTTGAATATTTTTTTTGTAAAAGACAATTACAACTGAATTCTTAGCCGAAAGGGGTTTTCGCATTACATGCGCGCTCATATAATGTTGATGGTTGTATGCTCACTTATCTCTTAAATGGCGATTGATATCAAAAACGATGTTTAATTTTAATGTTCGAGGTTTGCGTATTAATCTTAAAAAATGAAACAGCTGATGAGACGACTTCATGGTTAATCAATGAAGGTGGACATTTTTGATTGTAATATCGTGTGCATGTAAAGTGTTTGGTAGAGAATGAGTTCACCGAAATATTCTAAAATAAATGTACGCTTCGGTTTTTACTGTTTTCTTGTTTTATTGGCTTGCAAGCGAAGGATTTTGTGGATTTATTCTCGTTAAGGTTCAAACACATTGATATCCGTACCGTTCAACTAGGTTTTTTCGTCCCAATTTACTGCATACTTCGGAATGAAAGGGGGAAATTTCAACTCTAAAAACGAAGGAGATTTAAACGAATGCCATATTAGGATCATGTTCTTAAGGTTTTTAGTTTGCGAAATGGCCAAGGCGAAGTATATGTGGTTTTAAAAAAAAATCAAAGTTTCTACGACAATAACAAGGGGGCTACCGAGTAATCTGATTTTACTGAAAATTGATTCGTATTCGGAAATTTAGTACCGCGATATTTTACTTTCGGATTCGTTTCGAATTCGGATCAAAATTTTGTTCGATATTAAGAAGTATCGTTCGACAGCTAGGCTCGTATTTTTAAACAAGAATAAATTGACGGATTAATCCACAGTTTTCGAAAATCCACTGATTTAGCCGAGGTTACTTTTGGTAATTTTAAACATAGATAGATCCGTGGATTTTTTGTGTCATAATTTTGAACGAAGCTAAAACCGGCGATTTTCGAAATCAATTTTCGAATTAATAACTGCTTGCTGGGATATTAGGCATTTTTTTGTTTGTTTTCTAATGTCATTTTGGATTGATTATTTTTCCCTCTATGGAAAAGAAATCTCAATTTCGGCGTCAATCGAACAAGAACAACTCATTGCTCTTTTATGTTTGTGGGTTATTTGACCTCTGTGAAATTAGCCCAGAAAAAAATCCCAGTAAACGATTATAGTTAAATATGGTAATACTAATATATTATAACTAGCGTATTATGAAAACTATAACGAAACAAAATATATTTATATAATCTGTCGTAGAAATTAAATATGCAAAATAAAACAAAATCATAAAATACTTGTTTGTTTGTGATTAATAAAAACACTATTAGGTACGTAAAATATATTATAAATAAATTGGTAGTCAAAAATTCACATTGAGTAATCACTACAATATTCACTTATACAAACTATTCGAAAAAGTATTTTGAAGTTGCACAAAGCATAAATTACTGGTCCCTAGAATTCATATAAGATATCAATTAACGAGCACGGCTTCATATAGGTTTTGTAGGCCATGAATACAGCTTACTTATGGCCACAGTAAATAAAAATTGTATTAGCCGTTAGGTAGATATAGCCCCTTGAGATCATATAAGATATCAATAAAGCCCCAATTCCACTGTGAAAAATTGACTGAGCTGACTTGAAGTTGGAAGAAGAGAGACAAAGACAAAGTATTTTGTTATTGTTTTTTTATAGCCAATTTTATGGATACATCTTGACAGCAAACAAAAACATAACCAATAATTATTAAAAAAAATTATGAATTAGTGTTAATTCGAGTATTTTTACGATTAAAAATAATCTAAATAATTAATTATTATTAATGCTCATATAAGAATTATTATTTCGATCACACATTAGACTTTACCATAAATATCGCAAACTTTAAAATTGCCTTAGTGTTTTGACAGCAAACAAAAACCTAACCTAGAATAACCAAAAATTATTAGAAAAATGAAGTATTAGTGTTAATTCGATTATTTTCTCGTTTCAAAATAATCTAAAAATTTAATTATTATTAACACTCATATCAGAATTATTTTATTAGCTCGCTTATCTAACGGCTAATAGAATTTTTTTTTACTGTGGCCATAAGCAAGCTGTATCTATGGCCTACAAAACCTATACCAAGCCGTGCTCGTTAATTGATATCTTATATGAATTCAATGGACTATATCTACCTAACGGCTAATAAAATTTTTATTTACTGTGGCCATAAGCAAGCTGTATTTATGGCCTACAAAACCTATACCAAGCCGTGCTCGTTAATTAATATCTTATATGACTTCAAGGGACTATATCTACCTAACGGCTAATAAAATTTTTTTTTACTGTGGCCATAAGCAAGCTGTATCTATGGCCTACAAAACCTATACCAAGTTGTGCTCCTTAATTTTTATTTTGTATGACTTTTAAGAATTCTATTTGGATCTTGTGCTTATGATAGTTTCTTGCACCAATTCTTGGAATTACAACTTACGTTTAACTATTGCTCCGCTTTTCGTATTGAAAATTTACAGCTATTGGCTAGAAAACACAAAAAATATTTGTATAAATTTATCCCAAAAAATATTTTTACATGTTATTAACTCATATATCTTGTAAAAATATTTTTCTGGGATAAATACTGTCATGATAGTTTTTTCGGGATGACATAAAAATAGCATGATAGTTTTTTTCCGGGCTGACACTAAATAATGTCAGGATAGATAAATTTTTCTGGGATGACAGATAAAATATCGTGATATTGTTGTATCATTATATATTAGTGTTGCCAACACACTTTTCTGGGATAATATTCGGGCTAACTTCACAGACATGGTTATTTGTCAAAATATAAGAAACTAGAAAATTGCAAATATAAAATCTCAAAAATTCGTTTTCGAAGTAATGTTGAGATTAATTTAATGATAATTCTAAATAAACAAGACCATAATAAGTTTTCAAACTGAAAACGGCACCTAATCAGCCAAGTAACAGAACCAGAATAAACGTACGAACCAGTGGCGAAACTAAAATGCTTATTAGATAAAGACTTATTTCTTTCTATTGTCGAGCCTCGCATTATTTAAAAGTATCTGATTTCGTGACTAGACGAAAGAGAACGTGATTCATTTCAATGGCCTTAAATAAAACGTAATGACGTTTTCTAAATAAAATATCAAGAATATCGAAATAATCTCAAAAATGTCAAATTTTCAAAGTATACCATATACATATCATGAATATTCCTGAAAATTCTCAAATATCGAATTATCCGTAAGTATGTAAACGGGAGAAGATCCTGAAATATCGAAATTTTGGCATAATCTCGAAAAATGAGTAAATATTGCGATTCAGATTTATGCACAGTAAAAAATATTTACATAAACTCTGTAAAATTCCATATAAATCGTAGCAAAAATATTACATATATTTATGTAAACCAAAAAAGTCAGTAACTGATTATGTAAAATTTAGTAAAATGTTCTGTATAATCTTAAATTACATATAATTACAAGAATAATCCATAATTTTATTGAAAAATTCATCCCAAGTTATGGAATTCTCCATACGATATGTAGTGCTCCGTATTTAACATGTAATTTTACATAAAATTTCTGTAAAATAAGAGAAGCGAGAAGAGAAAATTAGAGAGAGGATAATACTCGTAAACGAACCAAGAAAAAAGAAGAACGCGTGTATTTTAAGTGTGGTTATCAAACAAGTGGTTTATTCAATTTTTTGTAGTGTTACAGTGAAATTTATATATAACACCTATAACTAAGAATTTAATTAGTATTACTACATTATATTTTAACTATAAGGTGCGTAATTTTTATACAAAATTAAATAGAGTATTCTTTGAAATAAAAGTGTTTTAGAGCTTCAATAATATGTAGATATTGGATAAAATTATTGGTTTTAGTTTTTATGCGGAAATGTTATGTGTAAGTGTGTAGTGTAATGGTAACCTAAAAGTTTACTATTACTTGATGCATGTTAGATTATTTATTTAAATAATGTCATAATCACAAATAATTCAGCTTGTAAATTGTTGATTCTCGAATCGTAGGTATGAGTGTTTTGCCCACACAAGAACGAAAAATCAGCTGGTTGTTGATATCAATGGGAGCGTCTACATGTCGTATCGTAACCATGTATACATTGTTGTTAGCTCATAGGCGTGTTTGAGACAAGAACGTCGGAATATCTTATTGTATATAATATGTGCGGTAAATACTTGTATAACATTCTTTGGGGCTCTGACATAAAATTTGTATTAAAACCCCCAAAATAAAACTTACAGCCCATATTATAAAAAATAAGATATTCCTCGAACGAATATCAACAATTGACAAGCAGAATTATTTGCGATTATGGTATTATTTAAATAAATAATCCAATATACGCTAGGTAACAGTAAACTTTAGGAAACTAAACCAATAATTTTATCCCATATCAACATGTTATTAAAGCCCTAAAACTTATATTTAATATATCACATAAATTAATGTTAAAATCACATTTCAAGATGTCGTTCAACTGCCAGCAATGCAGTTATGTGTCTGAAATTTTAACGGATTATGAAAGGCATATTCGGATACACAAAAATACTGAAAATGCTAGATTTAGGTGCTATCGAAACTGTTCTGCTATATTTAATAATTTTAATTCATATCTTTCGCATTTATTTCGAAAACATAATGAGAAAAAATGTAACCGAGTCATATTTAGAAAAAATTGTATAATAAATAATTGTAGAACAATTTTAAACTCAAACAAAGAAATAATAAGTCATTACTGTCAACATATTTTAAACAATGACAAAGTTAACTGCCCGTTCTACTGTAATACATTTTTTAAAAATTGTAGTACTTTTCGTTCTCATATGTTTCAAAAGCACAAAGCTGTAGAACAAGTCGATTCCTCCTTGATGCTAGATGTTAATTCTGAACAAGTCGATTCCTCATTGATGCTAGATGCTAATTCTGATAAGTATGGGCAACCGTTACTCTACTACACAAATAGTACAAAATCCAGAACCGCAAGATGCTATAAATACCGAAACTATTGGCAACTTTGCATTAGAATTAAAAACTAAATATATAGTACCTGATTCTACCATTAATTATATTTTCGACAAATTTTCCTCTATTGCGAACTACCAGCAAGAACAATTTAATTTACAATTGGAAAATGCGTGTATTCAGTTGAACGTGTCGCATCTATCAAGCAAAATTAAATTGCATATCCCAAAATTTAGCGTATTCGAACCATTTAAGACTGCTCATCTTAGGTCAAAATATTTTTAAAATAACCTAAATTTAGTTGAACCTATTGAAATATCGCTAGGTGTAAGCAATGAACATAAATTGTGTAGTTACTTTTACGTTCCAATTTGTCAGACAATTAATTGAGGATGACAGTTTTATCTCAACGACAATACCGATTTCAAATGCAATAAACGATTATGATAAATGTGATAATTACAAAAATAACAATTTTTTATATGGCACTGAGAAAAGAATTGAAGTTATTCTTTATCAAAACGCTTTTGAAATATGTAACCCACTTGGTTCTGCAAAAAAGATTCATAAATTGGTGGGTGTATATATGATAATTGGAAATGTAAAATATGAAGTTAGGTCTAAAAGGGATAATATCCAATTAGTGGTCCTCTGCAAGGAAACATATTTTAAATCTTTTGGAATCAACAAGGTTTTTGAAGAATTGATTAATGATTTAAAGAGTTTGGAAACTAAAGGTTTGCAGGTGACTGCAAATAGTAAATCAATTAAAGCATGTGTTATTGCATTTACCGGAGACAATTTAGGCTCCCATCAATTATTTGGATTATGCGAAAATTTTAGTACTGTCTCTCATTTTTGCAGATTTTGTTACATTTCAAGATCTGATTTAAATAATTTTGATATTTCCCCGAAAGAAAGTAGAAGTGTTGAAACATATAGTCATGATTTACTTAGTTTAAATTCCAATAGTATTCATTATCGTGGGCTCAAATTTGATTCTATTATGAATGAATTAAAACATTTTCACGTCGCTAATCCCGGGCTCCCACCATGCATTGCGCACGATATTTTTGAAGGTATAGCGTGCCGTGATTTGTATTTGATATTTAATTATTTATTTAACCATGAAATTGTAACGGAAAGCTGGTTAATGTCTTCATTTAAAATAATAGCTAAAAAATTGCAACTTCCAATTCTGATGAATATTGATCATAATAAAAAATGTGTTACGGGCAAAGCATATGATATATGGATTTCAATAAACCATATTGTTTTTTAAATAGTAAATTTCAAAATAGTGGCCTTTTAGAAAATCCAATTTGGAAAATGTTTTCTTCACTTGTAGAATTATGTCGTATTACAACAAGTTCGAGTTTTGATGAATCTCTTCTTACAACTCTTCATTTTTCTATACAGCAATATTTATCATTACGCATTTTAAATTTTCCTAATCACAAATTTACTCCCAAACACCATTACATGACACACTATCCAGATCTTATCAAACAATTTGGTCCACTTTCTAAAATGTGGACATTTCGTACTGAAAATAAACATCAATATTTCAAAAATGCTGTGCGAAATTTAAAAAATTTCGTACATGTTGAAAAGTCACTGTCATACCTTCACCAAGTATATCAATCGAATTTAATGGGTAATCGTGTGAATCAGTCAATAGTACCAATCAAACCTGTAGTATTAGATCAAGAAATGTATAATGTATTTATTCCGGATAATTATAACTTGGTTGCCATAAAAGTTTTTTTTGGGGATTAAGTATTTGCAGACGGTGAATGTATTGTTACATCAGAAACTGAATCAAATGAGATCTCTATAATGAAAATCCATTCTATTTTCTTATGTAAAGAAAAATCCGATATTTTATTTTACGGTAAACTTTGTCGAATGATGTATAATTACAAAACACTAGTTTATGAAATGTTGACCAATTTCTCAACTTACAGTTTAATTCCTATAAGTCAATTAAAATATAGCACAACGGTTAAAGTGTACACCTACAATAATAAGCATTTTCTCTCTTTGCCATCACTCCCATTAGGTATCTAAAAAAACCAATTAAATTTGAATACTCAATTAATAATTTTTAATAAATATTTAATTATCTTAGATGGACCAAGCACTCTATAGAGTTACGAATTCGTTTCGCACAATAAGAAAACTGATTTGCTGCGAACCAACTATAGCAGATATTATTAAAACAGGTGAGTAATTCTTTTATAAGTATGTTCGTTTTTTTTAAATTGTTTTAATTTTTATTTTCAGCTAATGAAAACGGTATTGGTGGTACTACCATTGTAACCAGTTCGGATGGTTATGAAATATCCTCAAATATTGTTCTAAATATACTTAAGGATAATTCATTAATGATTTTAAATGAAAATGAAGTATGGTTACCCGAAACAATTACTCTAAATCCTATAAATATCGGATCCGGAAATGAAAACTTTGACGGAGCACAAATTCACGAAATGGACACTACAATATTACCAGCAGATACGACTAATGCATTCATCACCGCTGCCAGTGCTACGAGTGCAAGTTCTATATCAACCGTTAATTTCGAATTTGAGGAGAACATTTTAACATTTAATAAAACGGATTATTTAAAAATATTACCTCCATATATATGCACATTATTAGAAACACAGCAGCAATTGGGTAACCATATTAATTTTTTTGTGAGATATATAGTTCTCGAACTACGGAAATCATCTGAAATAATATCTGTTTCAAAATTTAAAAGAGTATGTGAGGAACTTGGTTCATTTTATCCTCACTCCTTTTATCGAAAATCATCTGATGGTAAAAATTTTGTTTCCACTGACACGAATTGGTTAGCCAATATGATGGTGAACCACAATAATTATTTGAATAAATTATCGAATAAGGACAACGTATTAAAGCCAAATATCCCACCAACAAGAAAAAGAACTTCATCTTCTTTAAGTGCATCTTGTACGAATTGGCAGCCAAAAAATTATGGTAATCAAAATGCAGAAAGTCTAAAACATAAACAAATATGGTTACGTGCAATGAAAAATAAATTTTAATTTAACAGCCGAACACGAAATTAAAGTTACCGAGGAAATGATGTGCTGCTATCCAGAAATTAGACTTTTTTTGAATAATCAGAATCCAGTACCAACGATTGAACAAACCGTAGATGAGTGGCCTTTTCTTTTTAAACAAATATGTTTATTTGACCATTTCAAAGAATTGATGGGGAAACCGATAACAGTGTTATCGGATAACTTTAAAATTATGAAACCAAAAATTTTTAATTGGGACAGACATCAACTAAAAGACAGAGAACTTAAAAAAAATTTCCCTGATAATTTCACCGATTTTGATTGCATAAAAGATCTGGCAGCTTATTTTCATGAAGACGTGAACCAAATTATTTCGTTTTTTGAAGTAAGGCAGTGTAAAATGTTTAAAACAAATAACTTACTAACTTTTGTTTTATTTTAGATTGATCGCGATTTAAATTCAATATGCTCACCAATAAATACTCCTTGGATTCCTGTGATAGGTTTGTGTTATTTACTTGGAATAATTATTAATGCTTTTGGTTTCGGGCACACAAATAGTGTAGAAATGATAATCAAATAAAGTCAAGAAGTATTCACATTAATATTTTATTTATTTGATTAAATATTGGAATATTTTGTGTCGAAATCCTCTAATACAGGTTTCTATAAAACTATGCATATACGACCATAATCGGCTCATACCGCATCTCTTAAATGTTCTTATTCTAATTTCAGCGCTAAGTGAGGATACCAGCAATAACCACATTTATCACTGCTTTGTAGAAAAAAAGTTAGTTAATTCGGAAGCTACAAGCATAATTGAAGCAATAAATATTTTGGTGTCGTTGTACTACGTTTTAAACATCAAATATGAAAAAACGGTGTCATTGACGATGGAGTTCATTCAAAGGTGTTTTTTAAATGTATACCATAAAAGTGTTAGAGGAGGAAAGCGGCACATGAATCAGATCAGCAAAGTGGATAAGTTAATCAAAAAAATTGAAAATAGAAATGATTAACTAGATCGTTGTAACTGTATATGATTCTGACTTTTTTTATTTAAGACTTTTTTTAATTTTTCTAAAATTTTTATTATTTTCAATTTTCATTTAATTGGAATGTATTGTTATTATTTTTATTGCTTTATGAAATAATGTGTTCTTTAACTTAAATCGGTTTATTTTTAATTAAAATGGAAGAATACGTAAATTTACATAAATTTATACTAAAATTTCTCATACGTAATTATGTAATTTTACATACAAATGTGTAATTTTACATAAAAATGTGTAAATTTTATAACATATACGATATGTATTTTTACATACAATTATGTAAAAACATATATTATATATGTAATGAATTCTACATATTTTTATGTAAAATTACATATAGGATAGGGTACATTTACATATTCCCGATATTTAAAATTGCGTACAGTTATGTAGTGTACATACGTTATGTAAAAATTACATACAGATCGGGGGCATTTTGTTTCCTATGATCTATATGTATTTTTTTTTTACTGTGTGTATATGTGTAATTCTCCCAGTACTCAAACTCATAGCTAATCGCAGAACATTGTCATACATAATTCGAATAAATTTGAAAATCATTAACAATCTCGTTTAATCCTAGAAATGTCGGAAAACTTAAAAATTGTAGAATATAACGCAGAACAATCACAGAAAAATTGGAATAATCTCTTTATTTTGTGAATCTCGATTGATCTCGAACAATTTCAATAATACCGAAAAATCTGGATATTAATGAATAATTTTGGAAAGCCTGTCAAAATTTAGAAAATCCACGAAAATTTAGAAATATTTCGAAAATTCATGTAAATATAACTTAATGTAACTAATCCTACTAAGCAAAATGCTACTACTAAGCAAGGTATGGCTAAGCTCGACAAAACGACATGCAATAAGAATGGAACGCTCAAATAGTATCGGATAATTGGTTAAATATCGAAGAAACATATTCGTAGAATAGACTCTAAGATTCTTGAGTAACATCGAACCACACTCGAATATTCGCAAAACATCTCGCATAACCTGATAGTTTCGAAACAAAGAATCACCAACTAAGCCTCCATGTTAAACTCCAATAATCTCGTGAAATTTAAAAAAAAAGAAGGTATGAAAGGTATGAAATCGGGAAGTGACGGAAATTTCAAAAAACCGGGAGAACCTCGCCAAAAACAACCAAAAAAGAACACCAGCACTAATTGCAAAATTGTAACGCTAATTCACTATAGAGACTGACTGGTTTGGCTCAAGTATCTGTTAATTCCCTTTCTAAAAACAAAAGCACTCCTAATGAAGGTAACATGTAATTGTTTCCGGTCGCGGTTAGATATTTTTCTAATAAGAAAGATTCAACAATTTATTCTTGATTTTTATGAACATCAAAATGGTACATCGCAATCTGCTTAGCAGAATTGCTTCCTTTTACAAATCAAATTCAATATTTTCTAATCAAAACTTGATTTGTAAAAGGTTAAATTTGAAGTGCAAAAGGGTTAAACTTGGAGTACAAAACGTATTTTACAAATAAATTAACCCAAACACTAAAATCGTTATGCTCTGATAGCAAAAGCTTTGATTTTAAACGAGTTTAGCAAATTGTCTTCTAACTCTACATATGTATCTGTCAGAATCTAAACGCATTTTTATTTCTTTGGAGTCATATGGTTCTAGTCGAAACTTTTTCATCTTCACAGCAATCGAAAAGAAATTATTGCAACAGGAATCATTCCTTCTTTCTCTAAAAATTAGATGACCACCTTATCTTAAAAATTTCGTTTTGTAAATTTGAAATCGTAAATTTGAAATTCTCGATAAATCTCGTGGGCCCCAACGGGCCCCCCGCAGCTGCGGGTGTTGCGGGTACCTAGTTACGCCACTGCTATAAACCTATTTATGTAAAAGAGGCGTAAATCTACGGAAAACTCATTATTTCTAAAATGTGCTCTCGAATGTGCTTCAATCGAACAAATTAAAAGTTTAGAATGCTTTTTTCGGCTCAATCGAAAATGACATAAAATAATTCTTTCTCCCTTAAGTTTTCTGTCTTTTGTTGAATTTTATATTCATCGAGTTTCAAATTCTAGATTACGATAATCATGCTATGTACGAAACGCAACAAGCCTTAAAGCATTTAAATCGTGTTGTGACAGACTGAAAAAATAACTACATAATCTCAAATTCGCGACTAGCTAGTTTGATTCTGTTGGAGTTAGTCTTTAGTAAATATCGTGATTTGTGGCATTCCTGTACAAGAAATAAATAAATAAATAAAAGCGAGTGGTGCACGTAATATGCGATATCATAAGCGATAATATGCGTCTAAAGGTTCCAGATCTTATCGGGGGGGGGGGGGGGGGGGGGGGGGGGGTCAAATAACAAACCCCTTCTTTAGAAAACTGGGATCGGCGCCGAAACTATTCCTTATTGTAAAACTCCACGTCTATCGTGAAATACCTTAGGACGTTTAGATCGTATCGACAATATTATCTCGTAATCTAATTCACCAGGGCCCTATTGCACCAACTACTTATCACTTATTACTTATCAACTTATCATAATGTTTGATAATTTTCTGTTGTACCAAATTGAAATTTGATAAGTATTTTATTGAGTTATAATAAGTGATAAGCACTCACTTATCAAAATTAAGTTGCACCAATTTGCAAAATGATAAATGATAAGTAATATTTTGATAAGCGATAAGTTTGAGGTTTTTGATAATTTTTTCGTAGTTCTGTTGCACCAAAAGTTTTAACTTATCAATAATCGACTACTTTAATGATAACTTATCCAAAATATCAATAAGAAAAATTTCTCTACTCAAAAAAATTGATAAGAAGTACAAATTGTAGTGTAATGATAACTTATCCAAAATATCAATAAGAAAAATTTCTCTACTCAAAAAAATTGATAAGAAGTACAAATTGTAGTGGTATATGACGGAAGTCTGTTAAAAACGTTTTTTTTTTTGCTGTTATTGTAAGATGAAAGCTTTTGTTCAATTTTAAAAGAGTACAAACACATTTCTCAATAAAATTATTTATTATTCAAATGATTATAAATGATAATGACAATACATGTAACAATGTGTTTTCAAGTGTATAATAACTTTAATTTCAAAATTTATATCGCTATTTTATTGTATTCTAAGGACGAGTCCGATTTCTGTGCGAAATAATTTTTTTGTGATAAATTAATGTTAAACTGTATGCAACCAAATTGTCCCAGCACCGGTGTGTTATAATTTTGACATGTCCGTAATAATTCTTGTTTCTGTGCCGGTGAAGTAAACAAAATAAGTTTTATTTAATTTAATTTTGTTTATATAATATAATAAGTTCCAGCATTTTCTAGTGTCCAGCATTTTGTGAACAATATCACAAACTGTGGATCTTGACATGTTCATATCTGCATCTACAATTATATAACTAGTCCCACTTGCCAGCCACAGCAAAAATATCATGTTCCATTTCAGGTCCCCAACCATGGTTTTTATTGGGCAATAATTTCCTAATAGCGATGAAAGTAGAGAGAGAGAAGAGATAAGTTAGAGATGAATTAACAATACTGTTTGCTAAGGGAATTGTGTACATTATTGGTCGATGCAAAGAATGAATTTTGTTGATATTTATAAATACTAGAGAGCAATACCTAACATACATACCTGTAAGTTTAAATGTATCATACCTGGTAGTTTAGGAAATCCATTATTAAATGTCGCGCAAAGTTCCGTGTTCTTCTCATTAAACACATGTAACCCAAAATTAATAGAAATAATACCATATTTGGATCAAATTCTACCTATATTACTTTTATAAACACTTTTAAATAACTCTCTCTCGTATTTCCAAATTTCAATTTTATTATGTCAAAATTCTTTCAGTATTCGGACAGCAAATGAACTTATTTCAAATATGGAAGAGAAAATTATTTGACTAGTCAAATTTATCACAAAAAAATTATTTCTCACAGAAATCGGACACGTCCTAATAAGTTATAATATTAAGTCAAAGTAAGAACAATTTCATTCTGTTCGATTTATAAAAATAGAGGTACGATAGTTGTTTTTCGATATTTTAAAATTAATATAAAACTATCAAATATAGGTATTATATCAACTTTAGTGAATAAAAACTGAAATTTATTAAACGAAAAAATAATTTTTATAAATAAATGCGTCGGTTCGAAAGATTATTTGAGGATGAAAACGAAAGAAGAAATCGTGTAGTGAAAGCCAGAACCAAATATTCTATGGACCCGCAAATGATAAAACATTTTCGTTTATCACATGAACAAATTGAGCACGTATTATTAAAAATCGGAGCAAATTTGCACCATGGAAGCGACCGAAACTGCACATTGAGTCCTCTATAGCAGCTACTAACAACACTGCATTGGTTAGGAATATCCAGGATAGAAGTTTCTTGAGATGGGTGGTTACCTTCAGGTAGCTGGTTGCTTGGATGGAACAATGATTAATATAGATGCACCTACGGCCAATGAAGAACACTTTGCGAATCGACATGGAAAACATTCACTGAATGCAATGATGGTGTGTGGCCCAGACCGCAGCTTTTATGCAGTAAATTGAAATTGGCCAGGTAGTATCAATGACTCCAGAGTATTGCCATATACAAGGCTATTTAGCAGTTTTGAGTCTTGTTTTCGCCCGTTCCCCGGTGCTGTGATTTTGGGTGACAGTGCTTTGCCTTAAAGATTGGCTTATCCCACCAATGCGAAGAAATTCGGATGATGCAATAGAGCAAAGATTTAATCGTGCTCATAAGCGGAGGAGACAAATACTGGAAAATCATTTTGGTTTGTATTTGACGATTACAATTTTTGTATAATGTAGTTAAATTCAATTTATTTGTTAATAGGAATTCTATTAATTCATTTGTTATGAAAATAAATTGTTTACTTTCAACTGCTGCTGAAAAATTATTTACAGTTAGAAAAGAGAATTTATTTTAAAAGCAACAAAATAAAAGTTTCACAATTGATTCTAAACACTGAAATAAGAACTCTCAATTGAGAAAGGTTCTCTTCATGTATTATTATATACATGCAAAATTGTTGTTGTTATTAAATTACAGAATAACAATTTTTTAATTGTTTTGCTATATATGTAGGTACAAAACCATTGTCTAACATATAAAAAGATCGGAAAGTATATTATTTTGCAAACACTATCACATTTATAGTATTTTTGTATAGATCATTACAACTTATCATAAAAATTTGATAATTCGTCAATTGATAAGTTATAGACAATCTGATGTGCAATGCTTATCACTTATCATTATTAAAATTTGATAAGTTTTCAAATTGATAAGTGAGTGAGATTTTGTTATTTTTGGTGAAACACTTATTACTTATCATTATCAAAAAAACTAACTTATGATAAGTTGATAAGTAATAAGTGATAAGTAGTTGGTGCAATAGGGCCCAGATTCTGATGACGAAGACGAGGACCCATTAAATATATTTTCCATTTTTAACTTAAATTTTCAATTAAATTTAAATTTTCAATTCAATATCTACAAATATTTAGTTTTATATATGTAATTTGACAGATCGTAAATGACGTTTTATATTTCCCAATTTTCGAAAATAGCCATATCCACTGTTTTAGCCATCGATATCGAGGTATAAATCCGAGGATACAATTTTAATCCAGGTTTGATTCAGTGGATTTATCTTCGTTTAAAAATACGAAAGAGGGGATAAATTCGCTGATTTATTACTATCCTCGTTTAAAATTACGGGCCCTAGTTTCGTCACGGATAGGATATATGGTAAGTTGATATATAGCGTATTTTGTTGACCAAAATTGAATTCGAATTATTTTGGGTTTATTTGTTTTCCAAGAAATAGCCAATTTGATTTAATTGACAAAAGTCAACCTTTCCACATAAAATATAAATTTAATATGTATTACGACTCTGGTGGCAGGTATCATAACCAAGAATTAGAATTATGTTTAAATAAACCCAATTTGTTTTGGGGTTAATGTTATTCTTGCGGGGATTTATCCTATGCAATTGTTGTTGTAAATTTGTCAAGGTAATACGCTAATAATTTTTGATATTAAAATATACCACATGTTAAAGGAATAAGGTTGGAAGGCCGAATGGGTCGAAAGGCCGAAAGGGTCGGAAGGCTGAATGTCGAAGAGCCGAAAGGGTCGAAAGACCGAATATCGAAAGGCCGATTGTGTCGAAAGGCCAAATTTGAATTCTTCAATTTAATTGAACAAATTTTTTTTTTTATTTTTTTGTATTGATACAAACGATTTTATGATAATTCGAGGAAAAAAAATCATGACTAAAATAAATAAATAAATGTCGTCCAATTAATACGCGAACTAGCCAATTATGGCGTATAGTTAATTATTGGCGTAAAAGGTTTGTTTCTTTGTTTTGAAAATAAATCACAAAATTCCTAATTATGCAGTTACGAAATCTGATTTAATCATGCGCGGTGAAGAAATAGACAAGTCTTAAAATATACAATTTTGTACCTTATGCCTTACTGAAATAGGCCGCAGTGTACCACATGCCAGTGTACTATATAGGTGTAAGTAGCGTACCATATGCCGAATAGAAATATGCTTTACCGAAATATGCTATACTGAAGCATGCCGTACTGTAATATTACGTAATGATATATGCCGTAACGACCGGACGAATATTTTATAATTTAATCACATAATTCAAAAACAGTTTTAACGAAATTTTCTTATTAGTTATCGTGTAAAACATCTTTTTAAGTCTTCCACCTTTAAAAATGTAAAATGACAAAACTGAAGTAATAAAAATCGAGTACTCAATTACTAAACGAGGCGGCAAAATATGTTCAGAAATAATGATATCCTTGACCACAAAAAAAATAAACATATCGTCTGTCCACAACAGTTATTAGGCCCGATCCTGAGTTGAAACATTTTATATTATGTTATTTTGGTTTTTTCAATGCAAATTCTTATAGGAAATGGAGAAATAATAAAACTGCTGTGCCCATTATAATAAAACATACAGAAATGTAACCGATGTAACCGATAAATCAAATTATAAATTGTGACAAAAATGACAAAAATTGATCACATTGATATGATCTATTAGCACATATTTTCAGTTTATTTAAATCATTTTACGTTAACACAGACGTTAGGCCATTCGACCCATTCGGCCTTTCGACATTTGGCCTATCGAACCGTTCGGCCTTTAGTCATTCGACCCTTTGACATTCGGCCTTCCAAACCGGATTCGACCTTTCGACATTCGGCCTTCCGAAATTCGGCCTATCAACATCAAACGACGTTAGAAAGTTTACGTGGAAAAAATAATTTTTAATTATTTGAGAATTTTCTAGGCAAAATTGTAATGTTGTGGGAGTAGAAATAGTTTTATTCATTCTGTACTATGCGAACATTAGTTTGCTCGTTTCTTGAGGTTTAACAACCAAACCTTCCAGGCCCCAAAACCTGTCTTTAGAGGTATCAAGTATCGCAATGGGAGCACAATCCCAGGTTTTGGATTTTTCTGGCTTAGAATTTGTGAGGTGGTTTTCAAAATAATCGACGTTTCTGTGAAATATATGAATATAATCAGGCAATGTTAATGCACGTTGGCACTACAATTATAGGTTTCGAAACCAATTTTCAAGAACACACATATCAAGAACCGCAATCGGAACACAGTTACAAATTTTGAATTTTTTGGCTAAGAATTTGCTGAAACGTAGTTATAGGTATTTTAGGAATTTTCAACATAATGTAAATGGTAAGGTTCCACATCACTGATAAGCCGCAATATGTAGTTTAATTTGTTTGTTGTTCAAATATATCTTATCTTAAGTCAAATAAAATTAAAATGGAACAAAGCAAATATAATTTGCATAAATATGACTCAACAGTCGGTCAGAATTTAGGCTTAATTGTCAGATTTTGTGTACATAAAAACGCTCAACGTTGAATTTCATAAACAAACCGTAATAAATTCATTTATAATTGACTGTGATTCCAATCGATCAGATAATGGTGTTGACAGCGAATAGATTCCTCGAAAAAATCGTAAATTTTCTTTATTTAGCTTTATGTAAGACAACAACAACTTTCTAAATAGATTATACCAATATACCCGAGTAACACAGTTTTTGATAATCGTATCGGATCGCCCGCACTAAACAATAGCAACTATACTCATAACAATAATGATAAGTCGCTAAAGTAGCGTATTGAAGATCGCGTATAAAATAAACGTTATCAGTCTGCAGTGTCAGTTAAATTAAGCAAGACAGACAGTCGTGTATATTCTCGTAGAAGCACTTTTAATCAAAAATATGGATAAAACGGTTGGAATACTGCGAGCGCGTTTAAATGCGAACAGTGAACAAACTGGTTACGATAATCCAACACCAGTTAACGATGACGTTGAATTAAACGGAAAGGAAGGTGGCAGTGAAATAAAACCAAACCCAAACAGTGGTATTAATAATAATGGTGAATTGGGACCGAGTGGCACTGAAACCGATCTGAATGTAAGAGAAATTATTGAAATTGTGAGCGCTTTTTTCATTTTTTTTTCCATTGAGTATGTTGATCGTTTTATATTGTGTGAATTAACTTAAATAACAAATTGTCTTGTTTATTATCAATATAATCCAATATCGAACGCACATACCTCAGTTAAATGTTCTTATCTTTTAAGTATTTTAATATATAAGTGACTGCCGAATCAAATAAAAAATTTATAATTAACGATAATTAAAACGTATAGATAAAGTGCGATTAGTGACCTTACATTTCTTTTACTTAGTTACGCACTATAGATGTGAATAGTTATGCCACCCGTAAGACAATCGCCCAAGGGATGTTAGATCTGGCCCTTCTCGCTGCCAATGCATCTCAACTCAAATTTTTACTCTCCTCAGGAACCAAGCACCAATTTTATGCTCTACTATTGAGCCTAATCATCATATCGTTAATACTTCAGGCGCTTCAGGCTGTGATTTGTGTTATTTTGGGTATGGTGCTCAATATAAATAAAGTGGATGAACAGCGGAGTGCCGAAATTATCAATAATATTTGTGTAGCAATTAATGTGTTCACGGTGATTATAAATGTTGTGATAAGTGCTTTTGATATGAAAGTTATCGATGATTTACAAAGTGGCACTACGAGTGAATAATTAAGAATTTATTTAAAATAATTTGTAATTGAAGATAATTAGCACAAGATTTTTTTTTATTTTATTAAATATACCAACCAAATATACTCACGCGATCTTTTATATAACACAAAAAGTATTTTTATTTATCCATTATTTCAACCATGAGATAATTTGTTTCCGGATTTGTATGGTTTTAATTTAACTATTTAAGTACAGATCTCAACCACATACAGTACACCATCTATTGAAAAATGTTTGGATATTTTTAGTACTCAATTTAGCGAATATTCAAACCATTTTTTTGTTCAAAATGGTAAAAATGTTAAAACATTTATGGAATTGATAGGTTTTAGTACTCATTAGGGCAATTTGACTTTAAAATAATTTTACTGATTGTAAATCAAAATGGAAGCCAAAATTAACATTAAATGAACAGTAAAAAAGCGTTGTATGGATTTCCGAAGCGGGGAAGTTTTTCTAACACTTAAAGGTAAGGCCAAATTCATGGTTCTATGGTTGTGGCTCATTAGTGACGTGGAAGAAGGGACGCAGATTTCTACTCATTACATATAACATTCAAGTTGGGTGAAAGTCATTGATCTGTAGCCCACAAATTCTTGCCCAAAAATTTTAAAATCTGCACGCGTGCTCCGATTGCGATTTTTGGAGCCTTTAACAACTGGTATTGGAACGTATAATGATTGTGCCAATAAGCGTTAGCATCGCTCGATAATTTCTATCCATTTCACAGAAAATTCAATTTGAATAAAAGTCACTGAGCACAATTTCCGATTGCGATTATTAACACCTCCAACGTATTTACATAAATATTTCAAGTTAACTTCGGTCCAAAAGAACGAAAGTTATTGAAACCCTGTCAGAAATGATCAAAAACTTCGTTGGTCCAAAACCACTTTTCACAACGTTTGGCGAAAAATCAAACAAAAAAAAATGTCCGTCCGTCAGTTCGTATTTCTGGATGTCTGATGTCTGTCTGTACATACTCATATTATCTCGAGAACAGCTTATCCGATTTGGAATTTTTTCGCCAATCTATTTCTATGGTAAAGGTGGAAAATTGGAAAGCTTTTGGGTTAGGGTTTAGTGAACTGTTGACCAATTTTGTATATTTGCTGGTTTGATGATTGAATTGTGGGTTGAATCGGGAAGTTGATTAGGGTTAGCTTTTAAGGCCATGTTGATTTGTGAGTTGAGTAAAGGCTGGGTTGCAGGTCGCGTTAAGGTTAAGTTGGAATTGGACTAGGGCTGAGTTAGGGTGAGTTATAGTTGAATTGGAATTAGCTTAAGGGTAGGAGTAACCGGTTAAGTCGGTAATTTATTTGGAGTTGTTTTGAGGGTTCAGTTGGAAGTTAGCTTGATTTCCTTTAAGTTAACATAATGTATGAATGTAGTTTTTCGAGCCGCGTTGATTTGAAGGTAGAGTTGGACTTTGAGTTTCAAAGGGGTTATGTTGAGGGTTATTGAGGATTGAGTTAGAAATTGAGTTAGGATACAGATGAGTTCAAAAACACATGCAGTTTTCGGATCGTACTAGTTTAGAGATTGCGTTCAAGGTTGAGTTGAGTGTTGTGAAGGTTTCAATTGCGGGTTTATTTGGAGGTTGAGTTAAAGTTTAGGTAGAGACTAGATTGAACGTTCAGTTTGGGGTTGTGTTGAGGGTTGAGATAACGTTAGTCTAAACTTTGAGTTGGGGTTGAGTTCTGATTAAGTTTTGGGTTGGGTTGACGGTTGAGTTCAGGTCGAGTTAGGATTGAATAAGTTTTGAGTTGAAGTTGAGTTGGATTTGAGTGAGGATTTCGATTGAGGATTAATTTGGGGTTGAGTGGAAGATTTAGTGGGCGATTAGAGTTGATTTCACTTGAGTTCATTTACGAATGTAGCTTTCGAATTGAGTTGGGTTGAAGTTGAGTTGCGGTTGAGTTAGCTTGCGTTGAACTTGAGTGAGAGGATTGGGTTGACTGTTGATTTGGTGATTACCTTTAAAGTTTGCGTTGCGATTGAGTTGGAGATTGAGTTGTTGATTGAGTAAAGAGGTTCAGTTAGAAACTGATTTGGGAGTTGAGTTAATTTTGAGGGCCGAAGCTCTTATCACCTATTGAGATTTCAGCATTTGTATTTAAAGATAATCCACTTGCGTCGCTGATAGATTTAAAATGTTTTTTGTAAGATCCGCTACAATTACGGTCTATCTAAACCAGCATTTCTATTTAACTAAGCTTTGAACCCTTACATGCCCCACATTTGTTCGACTTTAATTTATTTTATAAATTTCGAAGCATTTTTCTTTTCAAAGACACTTTGACATATGAAATGTCAAAAATTAGTTAAGTTTGGACTTTTTAACTGCAGTCCCTGTATAATTTAATGATTCTAGTGTCACCTTTGAATAATCACTGATATAAACCGAACATCAATTTAGTTTCGTTAGCGATTTAGTAAACCAATTATGCGTCAGGCACACAGCATAAGAACACAAAAGGGCGAAACAGAATGAAAACATTTATCGTTCCGGTTATGATTCCGGTTTTAAGTTTTCTTATTAAATCGGTTACAATTCGGATTAAAATCTGGAAAATACTTCGGTTAATTACGTTTTAATGTTCCGGTTCAGTTTCAATTCGAAGCTCTGGTATAAGCATCACTCATCTGTCAGCGAATAATAAAACAATACTGACGTGAAAGGATGAATAATGATGATTAGTGAATATGGGTGAATAACGTCTGAATAATCCATGAATAATGAGAGAATACCGAGCGAATATTGCATGAATAATGGATTCATCAGTGATTAAGGAGAAAATACTGGTTGAATAATAAGTTAATAATGACTAAATATTCAATGAATAATAGCCGTATTGCTTTCGTAAAAATGGATCGGCATTTAGTTTCCGTTTTGTTATTTCCAAAGCAACAATCTTATGTGTTTCTTATGAATTTATTTCTCTAAATTCATTTTTATTTTTTTGGATTCAGCTAAATCGTTTTAGATTTATCCAACAGAAATTTTGTTGAAAATTTTTCTAAATCTATGAAAGCAATACAGCTAATAATAATCTAAAATACGTCAGCTACAAAAAAATGGTACAAGCAAAAATTGTCAAGGGCAATAGGAGTCATTTATTTATACTAATGACCTTGATATTCAGGTCACTTTTCAAGGACAAGGAATTTTTTTTTTAAATGGAAACCTTTATTTTTGACACCGGATTTGGAAAAAGCTGGAAATTCTACGTTTGAAATGATATTTCAAAGTTTGTTATTGTGACCTTGAGAAGGTCATTTCCAGATTAAATGTTTATAAAGCACTCAGAAGCTTTTGATTCGAATTTCCTGGGTTTCTTGGGCATATAAACGTTTGATGTATCTTGAGGAGGTACATAGAATGCAAAAATGTTAATGGCTTTGGACAATTGAAAGTCAAGAAGATTTTTTAAACGGAAATCCCTATTTTGATATGGGATTTGAACTAACATTATGAAGTTTACTATTGTAGATTGATGAGCTTTTTATGCATGAAGAAGCTGCTTTTTCTACCTTGTTTCTCAAAACAGAACAAATTTAAAGCAACTATCGTTTTATGTATAACATCGATTGTTTTTTCTTTTCAGATTTTGAGACTGAGGGCCATTTCACCGTGGCCCTTCCCCTGGATCCGCCAATATTCTTTGGCTGTATTGAGAGACATATTTATTTTAATAGTTGGTTGTATATAAATCTCGAATTACTATCAAGCACGCAGTTTTTGTCGCGTCGAGATTTGGTTTTCTGGATATAGTGTTAATCCATGTTTTTTTCATTTTTATGGAATTCTGAATAATTATAAGGTAAAGATGTTGTAACTGATGTAACATAATTTTGAATCAAGCGACTTTACGAAAACTAAATCATGTTTATTTTTAGAGTAAAGCATCATCAAAAATTCGGCAAATTTAAATTACATAACCTAGTTTAAAATTGTGATGACGCAGTCGACCGTTGGTCAATACAACCATCATAAAACAACACAATTAGTACGGTAATCACTCATGAATTGAAACATTTGAAAACGCTTAATCCGGCTATATATAAGAAGGTAAAGCAATGACACCGAAAACAATCGTCGAATATTCAAATTTTCGTTAAAGATTAATCAGCCTTATGTATATACAAATTCGACATAACTTATTACCAAATTAGAATCGTTTTTATTTTCTAATAATAAAATAATTAAACAAAACCAACATAAAATCATAAATTACATGACTTCTTTGTATACTACATTCTTACAGTTATTTATCTTAATTGACAATTACATAATACAATCGAAACATTTCAACTTAAATTACCATTCGGTAATTATTTAAACATTATTACAACAAACAGACATTCTCGATTATCATCAACATTAATGATTTATCATAAATTCATAAGTCGTTTCGTTTACATAAATTTGTTCGATTTGAACAAAACAGGTGATTTCCTATTTCTTATACTCTTCCAATCTACCATACAAAGATATTTAGGTTAATGTAAAATAATTAGACAAGCCGATAAGACAATAACTGTAAATCAGTCATCTGTACGATTTTTTTTTAAGGTAACCAAATGTCAAGATACGGATTATTAACGGATATAAGCAAATTGGTGTCACTCTTCAAACATAAAAATCACAAATATATTTAGAGATGCGAACAGACGTCTGTTCTGTGTATCATTCCGGTTATATACCATTTTATTATACATTTTAAGATTATCTAGTTTTTTTTGTTTGAAGTGGTTTTTAAGTTACAAATAATCAATCGATATTTTTGCGTTTTTTTTTGCAAATTTTACTAAAGCATTTTTAATATGTGCGATTTATCGTTTAGTCGCCATTAAAAAAAACGATTTTTTTAAAAATAATTTGAAAGGTCAAGTTTGTTTAGACATTGCTGCATATGGTATTTAGCGTAACATTTTGTTTGTTTTGTTTTAATAGTTTTTGATGCGCTATTACATCATCAACTACTCACATATGTATACATATATGTGTATATACACTACTGCAAGTGCGATGGAAATATTTAAAGCATTATTGAACTGTCTTGATTGACTAATAGTTAGGTGATTAAATTGCTTTCAACTACGACACTTACTCAAATTTTCAAATAGTTTTTTCCACTGCTTTACAAAAGGCATCTCAAGGTTTCAAGCTTCTGCAAATTTCATCTCTTGTGTAGTATAAACTTCATCAATCTGTTTGGGTGGCTGAAATCTTGGTTTCGGAATTTATCCGTCGTCCAAAAAACATTAGGCGTGTTGGTGTTGAAATTATTCATTCAACAGAAGTCATATACTAAGTCAGGACCGTTCAAATTTGGCATTCCGGGTAAGAGCAAATTAGTTTTTTTAAGGGCTTACTGGACAATAATTTCGATTTTACAAACATATTTGAGACGGGGTTTACTGAATGCTTACCATAACATCAATTCGGCAGCCGATTGTCCACATTCCAGAATCTCATCTAAAAATCATTTTAGAATTCTACTTCCTCCGCACTTAATGAATTTTATCAAAATGGTCAAGGTAGGAAAGGGCCTTCTTAATTGGCCAAAATCCAGAACTTTACCTAAAATTCACTTTAGAATCCAATTTGTATCTCGGCTATTGACAATAAGCTCAACAATAAGTTCAATTATGAACAAAACAAAACGAATTATGAAAATATTAGGATCTATCCGACTCCTCGAACAGCACTTTTCCCATAAATATAGATCACCAAACCAACTATTTATATTTTACAAAGATTTCAGAGACTCCTTCCCCAATAGATTATTTAGAACTGAAATTTGTTGAACCACAATAAAATTCGCATTCGCCATTTTTTTTCTTCGATCTTTATCTCTGGTATACTGAAAATCCTGAAGAATTTAAATCACTTCGTTCAGACAGTATCCACAATGTTCAAAATTTCTGTTAAATTTAAGAGCAACGTGATAATTGGCCTATATAATTCTTTACTCAGTGCTTCAGTCTGGACGGTGCATCGCTGTGGACCATTCGAGAATACATTCCAAGATAGCCCACCTCCTTGTCCCATAGTATACCGCCCTTCTCCTCAACCTTCTTCGCCGCGTGATATTATTTAAGGGCGTCCCAACTTATTTGCTATTAAAATTTATATACGACAAAGTAAATTTATTACTCAGAAATAATACCTTAAAGCAAAATGAGTTTCGGTAAATTTAGAAATTTAAATTCCATATTACACGGTACACCGTATACCGTACACATTTATTTTATAAATTTCCGACTAATTCGACGTTCATTAAGGGACACGAACAATCCATTCCTCATTACAGACCAACAATTTTTCAATTTGTATTGATTGTCGAAAGAGGTACGAAGCCAAGATAACAAATGCATAGCGTACCTGACCTAATCAGACCGAGTTTTGTGTGCATTAAGGTTTTTTGCAACCGGTTAGTAGTGTTTGCTTGTTAAAAATCAAATTCAAAAATTGAAAACTATTTATAACCCAAGGTTCATAACAAAATACGGTTAAATAAGACTTTTGCATTTTCAAGTGTCAGCCGTTGTGTAAATGAGGTATGGGTTACATTAGACTACCGGAAGACTTTTAAAGAAATAAACAGAGGTTTATTTAAACATATGTACATACATTATAATTTTTAATTGGTTTAAATTAACGTATTATGTAATATTTAAAAACTTTTCCAAAATTTTTCGAACGAAACGGTTTCTCCGTAGTAATTAGTTTCATCGTGATGAAAGGCGGCCATTCCAAATATGCTCAAATTATAAAGGCATTGCCACATGCAAAACGGAAAACCGGCATTTAAAACCGTCAAACCCAATTTTTGGGTAAGTTGCTTCACTTTCCAATAAGAAAACTATTAACAAATAGTTCAAATCTATAAGTTTCACCTTATTCTAAGAAAATTTTATTAAAATCAATTGAATTTCATTCAAAAAATGCAAATTTTATGTTTTGCCGGCCGTCAAGGACAAATCCGTCCGTCGAAACTTAAAATTGGGGTTTTTTGAATGAAATTAATTGATTTTAATAAAATTTTCTACAAATAGGACGGAACTTATAGATTCGAACAATTTCTTAATAATTTTAATATTGAAAATCAAACAATTTTGCAAAAATTGGATTTGAAGTTTTGAAATGCCGGTTTGCCGTTTGTGCATGGGGCAATGCCTTAAGACTGATTTTTAAATAACATTTGGAACTCGATTTGGAAATTATTGGGATCAATACACGGTATGGCGGAAGAGCCCACGTTCATATATCTGGCGATGTTTAATCATTGGCAATTCAACTGGCATTTTCGTTGTCCTTCGCTGTGACGTTGATGCTTCTGTTGAGAGTTTCATAGCAGGTGTTGTGTAAGTGACTGGTAATTTGAAGTACTTATAAAATTGAATAAGCTTATTATATTTGGCACTTACCTCAATTATATTGTGGATCTAGATTTTGACTCTGGCAGAATTTATTGTGCCAGAACGCTCTTTCACATATGATCTATGTACAATTAATTTTTGTAGAATTAAGATAAGATGATTCAAAACTTAAAGGTTTAATTACATTTATTTAACCTTCATACGACCCTCAAAAAAACATACACAAATGACCCTGTGGTGAAATTTTACTCACATATTTGCAATATACCATATACATATGTACCATATGGGTGAGATTTCACCCATATTTCGAATAATATGTTGTCTTGGTATTTAAATCCTAAAAATTTTATAATGCTCCCCTGGCTTAGTAAACAAATACAAGGAGTTTGGGTAGTCTCAACAGTAAAAAAATGATAGGGCATTAAACACAGTTTAACAGTTTTTTGAATTTGCCAACCACATCAGCAGCTGTTGTTCCGCTCATAATTTTTATATCGATCCTTTTGGATGTTGAGTCAATTATCAGCATTAAGGTTCTACCGCTAAAATGGAAAAAATCAGCATGAATTCTGTACCAAACTAATTGGACCTTGCTCGCTGATACTTTTCACAAAAACCACAAGATGATACAGTTTTTGAGATTTCCTCGTCAATTTTTTGCCACCAAAACAAAAACACTTGGCCAACATCTTCATCCGTACTATACCCGGATAATATTCGTGCAATAGGCACGTATCCAAGCAAACAATTGGCTTCATGTATCCTCAAATGTCAAAGAGTGCCAATCGTAAAATAGATAATGGACAGGTTACCCAACAGACAACCTTTTAAATTAATAGAGTTTGTGCTAATAAGCATAAAATTCAAACGAAGACACATTGTTCTATTGTTCGCGAGAATTCTTCAAACCAAAATTTGAAAATTTGATTCATATATTGAACACTATATATTGAAAATATATATTGAAAATTGTATTGTATTTTATCTGAATGTCCCTCCTGAAATTTTCCAAAAAAGTTGTGCCACTAGATGGCAATGGCATATTATCAAGATTTGATTTAAATTTAATAAAAGGTTTTATATTTAAATTTGGGAGTAAATAAATATTATTCTATGTAATTAGCCTTACTTAAATAATAAACACAATAAAATGTTATATGTGATTTAAATCGGTTATTCTGTATTAAAATCACAGATGGCATAGTGTTGAACAAAACATTTAAATTATCTAGATTACAATAAAAAGACAGATAACTACAAAAATGAAACTGTCAAAATTGTATTTACAATCAGGACATGTGAACGTACTATAAGGGTGGGTTTTGTTCAATCAATTTAAATTTGTATAAGAAATTTCGTAAATCCCTTTACGTCCTCCCCCGGTCAAAAAATAGCGAAATTCCATCTAAATCGGCCATACTTCAGAACTTTGTCCAAAACCATTTTAGAATCCCATTTATATCGTCCATGTCAAATTTTATCATAATCGGTTAAGGAATAGCGAAGTTCGATCTTAATTCTTTCTTAACTACAGCAAATACACTAGCATAAATAATCTACATTAAAAAATTTACAAACGTACTGGCATATGTGCACATTATCCAATTTTATTAGGTATATGTAGGTTGAACTCACCTTACCCAAAATAGCAGGCGAATATGCACATTTATAGGCGGATGTAAACATTCGCCGCTCTATGACCATTAGCCGTAATATACATATATATGGTATATATATATATATATATATATATATATATATATATATATATATATATAATTTTCTTTCAAACATTTAACTTGCATCTGATTTATTGAAGCCCGGATGCCGAGAATGGTGATTTCGTTGTATTTATTGATTTTATTTGCTTGTATGTTTGCTGTTGCTTATTCGCTATTTGGAAGAAATCCGAAGATTAAAATCCAAACGGATTTTATCTCTTGTTCTTATTATGACCAATAAATATTTTCTGTCCAGGCGAAGGATTTACCTTTTGAAATTTCATCCTAATATTTTAAAGGCAATATTCTCTTATTTAGTATTTTAAATATACCCCATCTGGCAATTAAAGGGCACTGACTTGAAGTTAGTTTAAATATTGCTTCGAAAAGGAAGCTCCGATTTTCTTCGACAGTCTTTATTTAATGTATAAATTCATTATTTATACTTTTCGATTGCTGTGGCTTTATTTATCAGTAATATATATATATATATATATATATATATATATATATATATATATATATATATATATATATATATATATATATATATATATATATATATGTATATATATATATATTAGGCCACCCTAATCCTTGTTTGTATGTGGCAAAAAAAATTTAGAGATATCTAACGGGACACCCCCTAGAAATGTGAGGTTATGCTAAAAACTTAAACAGAAAAAATATTGGGTCAATCGAAGATGGTTTGAGGTCGCGACTTGAGCGCGAATTTCGATAAAAACGGTATTTTTTTCAATTTTTCACTTTCAAGCGAACAGAAAAATGATTTAGAATTTTTTCTCAGCTTAAATCAAAACTGTGGTGAATAGAAGATATATGTAATTACCTTTCCAAAACATCAAAGATGTCGAAAATCGGTTAACAAATGGCGAATTTATTTCCAATTTTCGAAACTAATTAAAACTCAAATAATAAACGATTTTTTTCAATCCTGGATTTTATATTCAATACTATAAGTGATGTGTGTTTTTTTTAAATCACCGTACTGTAAAATTAACAATTCGTAAAAGTGCAGTTCTGACAATCCAGGAAGTGTCTATTTTTTTAACTGGAAAAATTGTATGATGAGGGGCAAAGTCTCCTAAAGAATAAAAATTAATCTTCAAAAGTTTACCGTGAAAGTGGTGAAAGTGAAAATGCATTTAATAGTAAACTGGATGATATTTTTGATATCGCACATATCAATGCCTTGTCCATGATGACCAGTGAAGACGACAAGCGATTCCTCTTGTGGCAGCGTGAGAAAGGGCGTCCCGGATATTTGACTGGAGCCAGACAATATGAAATTGAAAGAGAAAAGCGGAAATTGGAACGTATGGAGGCAGAAAAAAATCGTAAACGAAAAAAGTAAATCAATTCCAATAGACTCACAAGCATTATTTTCGTTATCGGAGAGTGACAGCGAAAGTATACCTGATAATGACATGAGCTTCGAAAATATTGATTTGCCCATGCTAAGCGCAGAAGGAGCCCCTAGAGGAAGCAAATGTTTTATAACTCCTAGAATATTGTCAGCTTTGGATAAGTTGAAGATTAGTGATCGTGCAGCAATGCATTTAATCAGTGCCGTTGCCGCAAGTTTCGGACATTCTATTGATGAACTCGTTTTGAATCGAACAACACTGAGACGTCTTCGTAAAACAAATAGAGTAGAAATAGCAGCATCAGTTAAGTCGACTTTCAAGTTTACAACAGACGTAGTACATTGGGATGGAAAATTACTCCCGGGGTTATCTGGAACGGAGACCGTGGATCGTTTGCCGGTGATTATTTCTCATATAGATGGAGAACAATTATTTGGCGTTCCCTAAATATCAAGATCAACTGGTTTGGAAATGGTGGAGGTTGTTTTCCAAAGCTTAATCGATTGCAGAGTAGCTGACGATGTCGTGGCGGCTTGCTTTGATACCACATATTCAAATTCTGGAAGATTAAATGGAGCAGCTATTATTTTAGAGCAGAAACTGGAACGAAGTTTATTATATCTTTCTTGTCAACATCACATATGTGAAGTTACATTGCGTGCGGCAATTGAATCAAAAATGTGCAATACATCAGGAGTAAATGTTCCGTTATTTGTGAGGTTCAAGAATGACTATGGAGTTCCTTGAATAAAGATAATTTCAAAGCAGGCATAGATGATCCCAACGTTCATATACAATTAAATGATGTGAAAGTGGAATTAGCGGGTTTTTGTAAGAACGAATTGGTAAAGGAACATGCTCGGGATGATTACAAAGAATTATTGGAAATCACTCTAATTTTTTGGGGCATGATACCAAATGAAAATGTCCGTTTCCCTCTGCCAGGGCCTATGCACCATGCTCGCTGGATGTCCAAAGCAATTTATGTGTTGAAATTATTTATCTTTCGTGAATAATTTAAGTTAAAAGCACAAGAACAGAAGAATTTACGGTACATTTGCATTTTTGTCGTACGATTTTATGTGAAAATTTGATTCCATTGCATTAAAGCAGCTAAAGCACCAAAGCTGGATTTGAACTATTTACGAGATATTTATTTCTACAAAACACATGATGAAAAGTTGGCGATGGCTGTACTAAATAAAATATGTGGTCATTTGTGGTATTTGTCCGACGAAAGCATCGCATTCTCTTTTTTCGATGAAAACGTCTCCATAGTGCAGAGAAAAGAAGAATGGTGAAACAGTTGAATATGATGAGGGATGTAGAGGCCGAGTCTAGTAAGCGCGTCAAATGGAAAATTGATGATGTGAAAACATTCAACAACTGGCAGATTTTGTTACACCAAACACTGGCGATTTTTTTAAACGGTTCAAGATTTCCACAGATTTCTTAAACGAAGATATGGATATGTGGCTTCAGGATGATAATTTCAAGAATGGAATGAAGATTATTAGTCAAATAAAAGTCGTAAATGATATTGCAGAACGTGGTGTTAAGTTAATACAAGATTATAATAAAAAATTAACAAAAAATGAATATGAAATGCAGTATTTACTACAAGTCGTAAAGGACTACACACAGAAGTTTTCAACCCATACTAAAACATCCTCAATGGGTAGAAGATCATCCTAGATTGATTATTTTCATTATAAAAATTAAATCATAATATCATTGTATAGAAGAAACATTATGCGTTTATAATAAAACAAAAATAGTAATAATTTGTCTAGTTTTTATATTTTGAAATTTGACCATAAAGTTGCTATTTGTGAACCAATTTTTGATATCTTTGATGTTTTGGAAAGGTAATTATCTCCTCTATTCACCAAAATTTTGATTTAGGCTGAGAAAATTGTTAAAATAATTTTTATGTTCGTTTGAAATTGGAAAATTAAAAAAAATATCGTTTTTATCGAAATTCGCGCTCAAGTCGCGACCTCTAAACCATCTTCGATTGACCTAATATTTTTTCTGTTTAAGTTTTTAGCATAACCTCACATATCTAGGGGGTGTCCCGTTAGATATTGGAACTTTCGAAAATAAGGGCAACCCTAATATATATATATATATATATATATATATATATATATATATATATATATATATATATATATATATATATATATATATATATATATATATATATATATATATATATATATATATATATATATATATATATATATATATATATATATATATATATATATATATATATATATATATATATATATATATATATATATATATATATATATATATATATATATATATATATATATATATATATATATATATATATATATATATATATATATATATATATATATATATATATATATATATATATATATATATATATATATATATATATATATATATATATATATATATATATATATATATATATATATATATATATATATATATATATATATATATATATATATATATATATATATATATATATATATATATATATATATATATATATATATATATATTACTGATAAATAAAGCCACAGCAATCGAAAAGTATAAATAATGAATTTATACATTAAATAACGACTGTCGAAGAAAATCGGAGCTTCCTTTTCGAAGCACTATTTAAACTAACTTCAAGTCAGTGCCCTTTAATTGCCAGATGGGGTATATTTAAAATACAAAATCATCTAAGTCTAAATAAGAGAATATTGCCTTTAAAATATTAGGATGAAATTTCAAAAGGTAAATCCTTCGCCAGGACGGAAAATATTTATTGGCCATAATAAGAACAAGAGATAAAATCCGTTTGGATTTTAATCTTCGGATTTCTTCCAAATAGCGAATAAGCGACAGCAAACAAACAAGCAAATAAAATCAATAAATACAACGAAATCACCATTCTCGGCATCCGGGCTTCAATAAATCAGATGCAATTTAAATGTTTGAAAGAAAATTAAAAAAAAAACTTTTAAAGAAATTGCTTTATAAATTGGCGAATTAAATCAATAAATTTCCCATTTGTATTGTAAAAATAAAAAATTCAAATTTAAAGAACATTTGAAATTTCTGGGTGATAAATTTAACCTTCAATCCATGAACCAGGGTCGTTTTCGTCCTAACCAAAACTGCTTTTTGTAATTTCGTGGGCATATTCGTTGCTCGATATGCAATTAAAAAAAATTTACCTGACAAAAAAACTATTGTTTCTTGAATAAGGATGCCTAGAGATAATCCATGAATTATTTAAGATTTTTTTATTGATAATTGTTGATTTTATTACGCAAAGACGAAAACGACCCTGGTTCATGGAGTTAAGGTGCCTAAAATAATTTCATGGATTGAGGGTTAATAAAGAAATGGAAAATCGAAATTTATCTTCGGCAAATACATCAATTCTGGAGGATGAATGGCGGCCTTGTGCCAAGATTGATTGAAATTTCCCAATATTCCTTAAAAAGCGAATTGAATTTTACGAGAAACTGGCGATATTGAAACGTTTCAAAAATATGATCATAAAGATGATATTAGATATTTCAAGTAATTAGAATTCTAAAGATTTCTGAAATATGAATAACACGTATCGTTACTGACAAAGATTAAAAAGCCTCTGAACTCTAAACCAAGAGAATTTCTGTTGAATTTTGTTTTACACAACAGATAAAGCAACCGCACTCAATTAAAATAAAAAGTTGATCTCTACCCAATTTCCTACTGACTTTTGTTGACATTGCCGCATTCAAAAACAAGAAATACTTACTATATATCTGCTCTAGATACTGCAACCACATAATAATATCCACATTATGTAAGCTAATAAATTCTGAAATCAAGGTTTATCCAGGTTTAAGAAACTCTACTAAACAAGAGATTTCTTTTGTGATTTAATTCATAATTAAAATAAATTTTGTGTTCCAAAAAAAACTTATACACAACAGAAAATCTATAAAATATTTTTTTATTTTATTTAAATGTTGTTGTCTGTATCTTGTTAGACAATAATAATATTTGTCATTACACTTCTTACAATGCAAGAATATAAAAAAAAAACGAAAAAAAGACAAATCACGTTTCTTTTGTACAAGCACACACAATAAGACATAAACATATTTTTTTGTGGGTTATTGTGGACATACAAAATGTAAGAGTTCTAATATTATTAATAATCTTCTAATTGGTAAATAATAATGCCGTAACCTATTTACCTATTTTCTATCAGTACAAAAATTCTTATGAATAAGATTTTGTTATGTTTTGTTCTCGCGTCTCTCTCTCTCTATGTGTACTCGTAGTTTCTATTTCTGCGTCTAATGACAATTTCATTGACGAATTTACAGTTATTTGGAATACAATAGATATTGAGAATATATCTGAATAGTCATCTCATCGTCTCATATTGTATTTCCGAATATCTATTCTATGAATCATCTTCAATGCGATAAATTTGGATTGTATTTTATGTTTTGAGTGGCAGTGGAATAGACTCAAGCACATTTCGCACATGACATACATGTGTTGCTGCCATGTTGTGTCGTTCTTTCTTTTTGGACGCATCTAGAGAATAGTGTAACCTAAATAATCATCAGTGACCATTAGGTCTAAGTCATGTGCCACTTATATTAAAGCAGGAGATGTTCCCCTTAATAATGCCGTAATACTGAAAAAGTGTACTTTAACGTAACTTTTTTGTGACATATTTAACCTATACACAATTTATTGTTAGGCGGGCAAGTGGTAAAAATGTATAGCTGCAAATTGAAATTATTAGTATGTTGACACAAGCAAAGGCTAAAGTTACAAGGGCTTCCCTTTTTAAATGACCTGATGGATCTCAGAACGTCGGACGTCAATAGTATTCAGCGCTTTGTCAACAGCTTAAAATGGTTTCAATGAGTGAGTCACCTTTATGTGACCGGAAATCATGTTTTAATTTTATGATTTTTATGTTTAGAAATTTTTTGTTCTTGTTTTTTAAGATAAAGGTTGTCAAATATTTAAAACTTTGTATTTGCTGATTTTTTAGTATGTCTGATAGAATTAAATGGGGAAAAATATAATTCAAAAAGGGCGTTTTGGCGGCCATTTTGAAAAGAATGGCCTTTTTATAATTATTTTATAATCTCTATTCATTTATCTCTAGAATGTTATTAGTTTTGTTTCTATAGCAATATATACAACACCAAGTGCTCGAAATTTTTAAATATTTGACACTCCGTCTTAAAATTGCATTAGTGAATGATAAATACGCTAACATCAATTGGTAAAGAAACAACAGTATGGTTTTATGTATTTTGATTATAGTTTTTTGGCCATTTTTAATTTTTATTTTAGTTTGGTTTAATTCCTTTTGACGCACAAATAATGAATTTTATTGTAGTGCCATCTTCATATAAATTAACTTAACTAATCGTACTTTAGTTTAGTTAGTCAATTTAGTCGATTAAGGCACACGGTATATGTATCATATTTCTGAATTTTTAAATATTAGTGGCTGTTTTCCTTATTTTTATTGAATAAAATCGACCAAATTTTACATAAGTAAAATCTGTTTCTTGGGTCTCATCACTGAACGAAGCAAAATGGACGGATATTTTTTATTTGTTATCGCCATTTGTCATACTGCCATCTTTCACTCACTCAGTTAATTTCATTTATCTAAAAGTTTGTAAATTTTATTCAACAAAAACTACCGCAAAATTAATTAACATTCAAAAATTCAGCAATATTGTACAACATAAATATTGGATGGAATATCACCCCGTCTTTTGTGTCAAATGCGTCGAATAAATTACGCGTGAGGGACTCTAAGCGGAACGAAGTGTACAATTACACAATTACAGACGGGGTACCAAAAATTAAATTACTTAATTTTTGGGCAGTATTGATAGAAATAATTGATGGTAGTTTACAGATTACAGGCAATATTTATTTTGTACCGAAAGCAATGTATACATGAAACGATCCTGAAATCCCATTTCTATCTATGTCGTCATCAGTTTCCATTAAGGTTAGCATAAGCAATGACTAAATTAATAAGTCACAAGGCCAAATGTTTGAGATAGTAGGAACAAATCTTTTGCAACCGGGAATTGTTTTTTTCCTAGAGTGGTAGGACTGTCTTTCATTATGATGCTAACTTTAAGCAAGATATGTCAACTAGTTTGTTTACAGCAGTTGGTTCAGTCAGTCGACCTTATTAGTTTGCCCATTTTTCTTATGCATAAGTGACCGGAATTGTGGAAAAAAAACCGTGGATTTTACACGACGATATCGTGCCATCACACCGAGCTACGATTGTGAACGAATATAAGGTTAATAACTCAATAAATACTATCGATCACCTGGTGACTTTTTCCTGTTTCCCAGACTCAAATTCCTACTCTGCGTGGAACCCGTTTTGACTCCATTGAAGTCATAAAACAAAATTCAGCGCGCGAACTGAAGGCCGTCCAGGAAAGTGCGTATAAAAAATGTTTCGATGATTGGAAAATCGCTGGTATATGTGTATATCATCGAATGGGGAATACTTTGAGGGCGACAAATTAAAATTTGTGTTTTATTTAACAATTCCCGGTACTTTTTTGACAGAATATATACAGCATGTTTAAAACATCTGAGATCTCTGAGCATGAAAGACTAAAATGCTTAGCAGTAAATCCACTATTATATTGAACATAATTTTTGAGAGGCCGTAGATTTTATTTTTCTGATGTCGGGGGCCGAAGTATGAAATAGTTTGAGAAGCACTGCTCTAAAGTATATAAAACGAATTAAATATTAAAATAAACTTTCAAAAATTTGCTTTTTTGGGATTTTTATGTTGTTTTGGATAACGATCCCAACCCAAAAATTCATTGAATCTGGTCCTTATCTATGTTCACGCGTGACAAAATCACACATCCTTGAATGTTGTCCGAAGGCTACTGAAATTGTCTTTAATTTCAAGATTTTTGTTCAAATGACGTGAACGGGCTATAATCTTTAGCTTGGTTGAATGTAACTGGCGCCCCGTGTCGAATCCAAAAATTACTTATGATAAGTTTTGCCAACAATTCATCAAATTATTAACAAAATATCTTTGTGAAGTTGAAATAATTTGGTTCGCATATTTGACATGTTCATCCATTTCATTGTCTCCTAAACTGACCTACAACCTACAACAATATAATTTTAATGTTTTACGATGCAGAAGGAACAGAAGAGATCATAAATTAGCTATAAGAAAATGCTTTAAGAAAAAGCCTGGTATCTTCCAAAGTCTTAGCAGGCATATAGGTAACATTATAGCTAAAGCGTACTCAGTGTTTGGTTTCATGAAACAAAGAAAATTCCAAGCCGTTCCTATCTGCATTATTGACACTGTATTCCCCCTATGTAAGATCCCACGTGGAGTATACTCCAATTGCCCATATTAAAAAAAAATCCTCTTGTTTCTATTAAAGAAATCCAGTCATATGACTCTAATATACATTATCAAGACATGTGCTATGCTTACATTCATATAAGACAAGGGATCCCATTTGAAACGCTATACTTTAAAACGCAATTTGAGAAAACGCGATTTTTCAAAACGGAATATTTCAAAACGAGGTAAGGTACAAAACGCGATATGGTACAAAACGCGATATGATACAAAACGCGATAATTCAAAAAGTGCTATTTCAAAACGCATATCCTAGTTCCATCGTACATGTTCAATTTAATCATAAAGGTGAATGAAAATATTATATGTGAAATGAAGATTAATAATTTTAAAATATCGCGTTTCAAGCGGATCCCAAGACAAGATGCCAAGACTTTAGGAAAACCAATAAAATTCATTTTAGTATAAAATGTGGTCCAAATTTTATTTCCGAGAAGAAATTGTATACACCAAAAAAATGATCGCTTGGTAAAAGTAATTTTGACCATGATTATACCCATGTATATATTAAAAGCTCCAAACACCAAATTTATTAGTTTGACATATAAACTATTAAACTACTACCTTATATTTAAATTTTATATTAAATACCACCACCGCATGTTTATATGCAATCCACTCGGTTTATATATTACAAAACACTTCATACAAAGAAATCGTTTACGCGAACATATCTCAAAGACATATAACAATACAATAAAAGCGTTGTTTTTGTTATTTTTTTTATAAATAATAAGAGAATATTTAGCGGTCCGTTAACCACAATCTCTTTCTGTTGTACACTTTTGTTATATTTCTAAAGAAATGAAATAAGAAGGTATTCGTACACACATATACACTTATAATCAGCGCGGTGGTATCCATACGTTATAGTGATTTAAACATCATTGTGCAATCTCATGCATATAATCTTATTAAAATTACACGCGTACTTCACGCTATCTAGATGTTAGATTGTTTACTCGAAATTTATTATGCTACTTCAGCCTATTTACTTGTTTGTACTCGACCGAATTTCAAATTATTTCACCCACCTTCCGAATATAGAATCAATAATCATCAGAGATAAAAAGTAGGCGACCAGTCCACCTACACAATACTATCGCGACATTCAACAATGTACCAATAATGATTTGGCACCCTAACCCATGTCCTCCCGAACAAGTAAACAAATTGTACGCAAGAATTATTCTAAAAATGTCTTTATGAAAAAAGTTTATTTTATAGAGAAGAAGAAGAAAAGTCTACGCGCTTTTAAATGTCACTACAACAAGAGAAGATTTATTTCAAAACGAAACACGATTAGAAAAATTTCTTTTCAATTTATATTTTTAAAAAGCAAACAAACAAACAGAACTACTCTACTCCACTCCACTACCACAGGTTAAACTTTCGATCGTTCGTTTACAATAAACAAGTCTTTAAGTCAATAAATTACTATCCATCTAGAAGTATAATAAACAGAATGCAAAAAACCGTTTTTTCCTCTCTTCAAGTCTTATAAGCTCCGAGCTTCTAGAAAATGAAAGTGGATTTTCTGTATTTCTATTTCACATTATGTAGTTCAAAACGGTTTAGCGCACATGTGTTTATTGAAGGATAATATCACCGCAGCATATATGTATGTAAGAGGTTATGCAGTAATTAATATTATAAAAGCTTTTAAATCACTTAACCTTTCTTAATATGTAAACCAATAAAATCTTGATATATTCACTAACACAACCTTACATCAAATTCGGAATTAAAACACTTCAATTAGCATTTAACAATTTTATAGCCATTTTCTTACCGATATAAATTAAAAAGTAAATGTGAAGCAGAAAAAACATGAATGTGTGAAGTAGTGACGAAGAAGTGTACGTTGTTTGTATTAGCACATAGAGACAAAATGTATAAGACATACATATAAAAGAAAAGGTAAATAAATGACGCGTTTTTATAGTGCGGGAGATAATCGAGTTTGGTTCAAACGAGAGCGTTCCGATGAAAACAGATATCAGATTATGGCGCAGAAAGAAAAAGTAAAAATCATAAACCGGAATAAAATTAAACTGTTTTATGGCACTTTGTAAAAAACAGTCGAATTTTAATAATATGGATTTGTTTTTGATTCATTTAATCATTTTCTGGGAACGACCCGGACAGCATAACTTTCAATGAACGAGAACAATTTTATATACCTAGAATGAGAGAAAAATTTGTCAAAAAATTATATCGCAGACTATATTCGAAGTTGCAACAAACAAAAACCGGATAAATCATGTTCCAGCCCGGTTTTTTGTTTGTTTTACACTTGTTTTTGATTTTAATAGTAGTGTGATACTAAATTAAATGTAGTTTTTCTTCTCGTTTTACTGTGGGTTTAACACTTAAAGGTCAGTATGCAGTTCTAATGAAATTAAATTTTAACTAATAAATTTTAGTTGACAAAAAAGTTCAAGTTGCAATTTACAAAATTTAAAATTTAATGCAGCAGACGAATAAAAAAAGGAATAATAAACTCAAATATGGTGAATTGTTAAAATTACTTCACTTTTCAATTTAGTAAACATTTATTTATGTTCTACCAAAACTTTTCATCATCAGCGACTAAAAGATTTTCAAAGATTTTTTCTTAGAATTTTCTATTGATTGATTAACTTCAACTTTATAAATTTTGACCTTTGCTATAAAATAATTATTACGTGATTATTTTTTATCTTTTTTTATAATATTTGCCGCGATTTTCCTAAGAAGTATCGCCACACGGAACTAACTTTTTGTAGGTTAATAAAAATCAGATCAGATAACCTGTTACATCGTGAAATGGAAGATTGGAACGTATACAAATCAACTTTGTGATATTCAAATATGATTTTGGTAAGGTTTTCTTTAACTCGCAGTTTATGATATTTACCCACGTTAAGATAAAGTAAACGGTGATCACTGATAGGTATATCATAAAGAGGGAGTCTCATAGGATTTTTGAATAGATCGAAAATTAAATGGTCTATCACAGCATTAGAAAAATTTAGAAAAATAGAATTAGAAAAATTTGTAATTGAGTCAATTTGTAGTAGCGTGATCAGAAAGTAGCAAGTTTAATATCGGAAAGCCATTGCAATTTAGATTTAAATTGTCAGTTCTTTATATAAATTTAAGTTAAAATCACCTACAACACAAGAGTTATGATATTTCTTTCGAATTTTATCAAACATAATTAAAAATATATCAAAATTTGAATTTGAGGACCTATAAAACGATATTATGTTAATTTCTAAGTCATAAATGTACACCACTTAACTTTCTATATTAGAATCCACCAGTTCTTGAACCGTACTCGACTGAAATCTCTTAGATACATATGTGAATTGCTGTTCCACCAGCAATGAGTTTATAATTAATTGTAGAGCAATATTTCTGATAAAACTAACACATCCACGTTGGAATAGTAATAGATAGATGAATAGGTGAATTATAAACTTTAAAATTTTTGATTAACTCGTAAACTTCAAATGTTAATATATGTTGTCCCCAGTTCTTTTTTGTATCTGTTCTAGGATTCAGACTGTGCAAAATCTGTATATTATGTAATAGCGAATTATCTTCCATATACTTCCAACACAACTCAACTACAAAAGGAAAAGAAACAAAAAATTACTCAAAAATTTTATTAATCTAATCAAAATTAATTCATTTAACCAGTTCGATTTAACCAGTATTTTTTTACTCGAACATAAATATTTCTCACGAAGAGCGAAATTATCAAGAATTTTGCAAGTTCAGTATCGATCTTAATGAGAATTACGAAAAATTAATTTTTTTTTTTTCCGTCAATCTCATCAGGCTATAGCGACTAAATTGCTAATTACAATTTATAAACTACAACTTTCTATATATAGAAAACAACCATGTAGTTAAGTATTAGCGAATTATACGCAACACATATTAAATTCTTAATAATTTAAAATAAGGTGAAATATAAGGGATAAGGTTCCTCCAGTACATAACCAGATAATTATTTTTTACGACAACACACGACATTATTTATACTGTAAAATTCTTGATCATTTCGCTCTTCGTCAAAAATAATTTTCTGGTTATGTACCGGAAGAACATTATATTTCATAAATGTTTCCATTACGATACCAAACATATGCTAAATGATTTTTTTTTTCTAATGACAACAATTCTTTCATAATCTCCAAATTAACCGTTGTTATGCGTACTCGAATTGTTACAGTGTGATTAGAATTTGCATTAAAAATCAAAAGTAGCGTGTTTACAAAATACTTCAATTAATACACATATACGGTGCAAAATACGTCAAATCACATTTTTTTGGAAATCATGTTTTAATTTTATGATTTTTATGTTTTGAATGTGTAGCACTAATTAAAAAAAAAAAGGTATGTGACATGATATTTTTTGTCTGTTGTTTTTTAAGGTACAGAGTGGTTAGGGTGGTTTGGCGTCTAACGATAACTTTAATAATAGAATTAAAACAAGCGACTTTTGAAGGGTTTGGAGAAAAAAGAAAAAATAAAGAATTAATTCAATAATTATAATTTGTTTATAAATTTTCAATAAAATATTTAGATAAGAGAGCCGTACTGAATCGCACGAATACCAAATATTTCACGAATATCTCCATCACTATACATCCATTCGCATATTATTACTATTATTATAAACCAATGTTAAATTACATTAACAATTCCAACTTAACACAAAATAACAAAACTAAAAAACCAGTTTACTTTCAACTTTCGTATTCGCTGGTTGTTGTTTCTTACAAAAATAAAACTTTATCTTAACGATTTTTTCGTGTTAGTGTTGTTTTTCTTTCGATTTTCTAGTTAACCAAAAATCGCGGAACTGGAAAAAAAAATTTTTTTTTGATCTGTCAAAATATTGTGTCGTATCGTGTGTTATCATCATTTATAAATTTAATTTAATTTGTTAAATATAAAGTGGATTATGTCAAAATAATTATCATACTTAAAAGCTAAACAAATTTTTTCTTTTTTCTTATTTATTTAAAAGTTTAAGTTTAATTATTACTTAATTATATTTTTGGTTCTTTTTATTATTAAGTAGAGTGAGTGGGATTTTTGTTATTTGCTTTCGTTATTAAATATAAATTTTGTGTTGTTCACGTTACAAAAGAAATAAAAAAAAAGTAAAAAAAAAAAAAAATTTGATATAATTTTTATAACAAATACAACAAAACTAACATAGTTTTATATAAATAAATTATAAAAATTGTAAATAATTATGAAAAAATTAATAAAATAAAATTAAATTAATAATCAGCCAAGTTAAATTTCAAGGTGATTTTTGTGGTTTATTTATATAAAAATAAACATGACATTTATTTAGATTATCATAAATAAATAAATAAGTTATGTTTATTACATAAAATATATAAAGTGAAAAAATTTAAAGTGTTAATTAAATTTAAAAAAATAATCAAAATAAAAAAAGTTGTCAATCTTTTTTAAATCATAAAAATGGAAGTTAAAATGAATATTTCCAATAAATTGAAACGCGAAATTATCTTAAAAATATTTATTATTTTATGTGGATTAGGTGTTATAAATAGTCAAGGTAAGTTTTTTTATTTTTTTAAATTAATATCAGAATTTTATTTAAGACAATTCTCTTGTGCTTAAAATTTTAAATTGTATTACTACACAAAAAACAAGTCTTGTATTTTTTTGTGATTCAAGGTGATTCATGAACAATTTGTATTTTTATAAATAAAAAAAAATATTTATAACAATATTTAAATAATACTCGTATACACTCAGTTAATAAGTTATTCATGTATACTAGACTGAAATATAATAGTTTATGAATGTAGTTTAGTATATGAATCAGACACAATAATTCGAAGAAGTTTCGTAATGGTATTGATTATTTCTGGTCTGATGTTTGCAAATATTGGGGTAACTGCATTTCACCGGAAATTATGTTTATTAATGCAGAAATTGGATATCATGCAATATATTTCTAATAAATTATTTCGTAAACATCGATATGAGTTTTAGGAAACACCAGAGGGTTAACTTACGATTACGAAACGGCATATTGTCGTTTTAATTGTGTCCATTTAATTATTCCCTACAGATTTAAACCAAATATAAATCTCACAATATTTTCTTACGTATGGCATTGTAGCGAAGGCTCAACCTATAAAACAGATCTAACCATATAATATTTCGAATTTGGTTCGCTAACCCTCTGTTAAACTAATTGCCCCAAAATTATAACACTAAAAGGCTGCGACTTTCCCAAAAAGACTGGAAAACTAAATATTTTATCGAATTTGGAATATAAAATTTAAAAAATTTGCTTTGATCAATTGATTTTCTTTGAATTTTGATCAAATTTGAAATTCGACTGAATTAAACTTTAATTTTAAGATTGTGAAAGTAGGAGAAATTCTAATTAAAAAAAGATCGAAATGGTTCGGACCCGAACTTTTTAAGCGTTTTTGTTGCCTGCTGAACTAGGCGGTTTATGTTAATAAGCAAAATAAAATAATCTCGATACACAAATTAAACGTTTTAATTTGGTTGTATAACCTTCAAATTATCAGTTTAAATCATAACCAAAATCCAATTTGACGAATATTGTAGCAATTGGTGTTCCACCGTCAGTAGTTGATTCGAGGTTTGGAATCAAATGTAACTTGAAAATGTGAAACAAAAACTTTCAAATTATCAAAAAGCTGTGACTGAAATCGCCAGCAAGAATAATATTTAAGGTGGATCGCCATTTTGTCTTGTTTTAATAAAATTTCTATTCCTTGTCAAACAATAATATTTCACTGCAAAGGAATATTTTGTCACAATTTATGTATTTGGTATGGGATACAGATCGGAGTGGTTGATCACGTTTTCAAAATTTTGGGTTGATGTACAGGCCGCTTGATTTTTTTGCCCGAGATAAGCCCACTATATAAAAAATCTCTGCTATTTAGAGAAACAACCACCCGCCGGTCTTGTGAATTATAATTCCTTCTGTAATTACTACACCGAAAATTGATCTCTATAAATACCTAAAAATATAAAAAAAGTTCATAACAAGAAACTCAACACGAAAGTTAAATTAGCGAGTAAAAATGCTCGAACTTGATTATTCGGTTTCTTATATATTTGTTACTTCGGACAAAGAAGTGAGGTCCATCCTCCTATTTGTGCTCGGCGCTGTTGTAACAAACCGCTCGCTCCGTTGAACATCATACTCATCGAGGTTATTTGTAATAATATCACTGGCCCCAACTCTAACTGAAGTTCACACAAAACTCTTACGGTCTCAATTTTTTTTTTCGCTCCTTCGCTACTAAAAGCTTCATAAAATCATGTTAATCTCACCTTAAGCGAAACCCTTCTTTGAATACCTTTCTTGAACTAAATACGATCGTTCGAGAGAGTGTGCTCTGACCACAGATGTCAATCGCATAAATATATATATATATATCATCATTATATATATATATATATATACATATATATATATATATATATATATATATATATATATATATATATATATATATATATATATATATATATATATATATATATATATATATATATCATCATCATTATATATATATATATGTATATATATATCATCATTATATATATATATATATATATATATATATATATATATATATATATATATATATATATATATATATATATATATATATATATATATATATATATATATATATATATATATATATGGGACATTCTCTGTCAACTGGACACCATCTCTGCCCGAAATTATGTTTGTCGAAGAATTTTTTTAAAAAAGCAAAATGAAGCTTAAGAAACGTACTTTTTTTATCGTCTGGCCCTGAGCGAGCAATTTGGTTTAGTTTAAAAATATTTAGGGTGTCGTACATTTTTTAAATGAGCCTATTCTGATGCATTTTTCATCGCTGAACACGAATATAACCTCACATTTAACCAAAAACAAATAATCACTTGTTCCTGGATTGTTGTTACTCGTGTTATATTATGGAAAGAAATTTCAAGAAGTGTTTTGTTGTTAACTGGATGACAAGTGTCATCAGTGTATGTATTCCCAAGAAACTCCCATAAATTCTGAAAGTTTATTGCTAGGAAATATGATGCATAAGAAGAGTGACACAACTCAAAAACCATAATTCTCAAGTAATTCCAGAAATGATAAGCTACTCACTTATATGTATGTTTGCATAAACTGATCTCCTAAACAATAAACGTTTTTGAGTTGTGGAGTTATTACTCATTGAAACGTTGAACCTCCAATTTACTTGGAATATTAGAATTTATACTCTGCTGATTAGAATTATGAAATTTAATGATCGAGAAGATAGAATTTTAAAGTTCAATTCAAGTTGAATTGTGAAGATTGGAATTGGAAAACTATAGATTTGATTATTATGAGTCTACAAGACATACTGCGACTTAATAAACCGGATTTAGGGAATTTTTCGAGTTCAGCCCTATGCCACCCCCAATTTTAGCTAAACGGATTTATTTTCCATAGAATACTTGAATGAGTATAGCTAAATCGGATTTATTAGACCACAGTCTGTCTAGGGTATAATACCACTGACAGACAAGGGATTAGCTTAGCCCTTAAATTATAAGACTACGTGAAACAGGAAAATATATTACAATATGAGTTAAAAAACAACCAATATTCAGAAATAAATGTCAATGCCCTTGTGAGATTCAAAATCAAAAAGCCATAATTTGAGATTCTTCATTAAGCAACGGCTTGAACCGACTGAATTCCTAACATAGCCCATAGTACCTAAATATTTATATTCATTAGTTTTGACAATTCAGAAGCATTTCTCGTTACAAAACCCGATACAATCGACTGAATAAGCTAAAATAAAATTCGTTGAGGTATCCAATTGATTCTTCATCGAAAAAGTCATGTACCTCGTCTTACAGCTTAAAACCATAAAATGATTGTTAACCAAATTTTAAGTAATGCAAGATCCGAAGATATTATATTAACTGTGTCTACCCACGGACAGCCTTCGTAAACAAACGCGGTATAACAAGGCAAAAGAAACCATTTTTCCTCTAAAGTCAATTTTTCACAAGGAGTTCGTGTAAATCTCCATCTAAAATTCGTTTCTCACTGCTTAGTACATTATTGACTGTAGTACATTAAAAATAATTGGACAATTAGGATTCAAACCAGTTTAATGCATAACCGTGAAAACCAGCACGATACAATTTGTCCAAAATGAGTGTATGATTCGTTGTATCAAACGCTTTGATAACATCAATAAAGAGACCCGCCACTCTTTTATTTTTATTAAGACCGTGATAAACCGAATTGAAAAATTTTAGTAACGCATCCTCATTACTGAGCTTTGCTTGAAATCCAAGCTGTGAATCGCCAGATTGGACAGTAATTAGACGTAACTGTATCATCACCTTTCTTAAAAAGCTGTAAAATTACTGTTTTTTTTCAAAACATTTGGAAATACACCAGTGCTAAGACTTAAATTACTTAAATGTTCCAAAGGTAATGAAATATTTGTCCCAACTTTTTTCACTAAGTTGTTTGAAACATTGTCGATACCACAGGTATTTGAGCATTTCAACGAATTTATGACAGCAAAAATTTCAGATGAACTCACTGGTGAAAAGAAACACTTTCATGTCTCGATATGTGTAGAAAACTTCATTTTGATCTCTTCATCATAACTCAAAAGAGATTGTTCAACTTCAATATTTAAACGGGTGGAAATAAATGAAAACTATTTAATAAATGCGGTAGCTGTTCGATACTAGTTTGCACAGGATTTCGATATCCAAGGTTTCAATTTTTTTGGTTTCACTAAACTATTTGACGTTGTACAATTAACAACATGAGATTCAAGAGTAGTCACAAAATTATTAAAAGCAGAATTAACATCAGGATAGGAAAACCAGACATAAAGTTTTTCATAAATCATAATCAATTTCTTTAAACTCTCCTTTCTGACATTTTTTTTAGTATGTTGAACATTGAAAAATAATTGAAACATAATTCCACTATGATCACTAAAATTAAGATTTTCAATACTCGATTTAACTGAGATTTTAGAAAAATATGTAATCGTGCAAAAAGATGATCGATACAAGTCCCGGAAATGATACGCGTCATTTCACTTACCATTGAACTCAATCGAATATCAGGTTTACTAGGGTTAGCTAAAATAGTTAAATTGATATCCCCGAAAACAAATAAATTTCTTATATGAATGGATTGTCTAATCCTTTAACATAAAGTACATCATACTGTCAACTGAACATGACAAACTGTTTTATTCCGAAAAAGTGTTAATTAGTAAGTGGCTAAGTAGTTCTACTTAGCCATATTTCTTATGGACGTATCAGCCGCTTCATAAAAAATATTTCAACACACTCAACACAAGTCCAATTACACTTTTTATCTTTTTTAATAAAATCGACTTCATCCTTTGCACGGTATACAACGGTATATATACGGTGTCAAATATCTCTTCAAATTTACTCATTTTCCATCATTTATTTTATACGAGTAAAAATATCACAAGTATACAACACATAATTGCGAAGGGAATATGTATTATTGTTTGGGCTTCGATAATTTTAACTCTAATCGAAATTGTGAAATTATATTACCTTCATAGGGTGACTTAAGAAGTAAGAACTTTTCAACTCGATTATGAAATAAGTAGGGAGCATATGGCATTCGAAGTGTTTTGTCTGAAAGAGAGTTCATAAATGAATACTATGGTCTATTCTTGGAACGAGTTTTTCACTTTTTAGTATCAACGAACTATTTTCACTGTACACTCAAGTCGGGAAGTGGTCTATTTTATAACTTTAAAATAAATAGGATTAGGTCATACTGGTGCCTGAAGATTTTGAGCAACTTTTCATAAATTCAGTTCCTGCTAACGAAAACCAAACATAGGACTCATAAGGCCATCTAAAAGCTCATACAACTCACCAATTTGGGTAGTCGAAAAAAGCTGGATACCTCAGGCATCACAAATAAAATATAGGATAGTCATAGATTTTAAAACAATAAATGGTCATAGTATTAGACACACATCCAATACCGGATATATTAAACACGCTCGCAAATCTTGGAAAATCAAAGTTTTTTACGACCATCGACCTTACATCACGGTTTCACCAAATGAGGATGAAAGAAAAGGATATTCCGAAAACATCTTTTTCCAAGATGAATGGAAAATATGAATTCTTAAGACTACCTTTCGGACTAAAAAATGCGCCGGCTATATTCCAAAGGATGATAGACGACATATTGAAAGAATTCATCGGAAGCATCTGCTATCAAGAATACCTCATCAATGTCAAAAAAATATACTCGAAACTTGAAAAAGCTAACCTACGTGTCAGAATTCCTAGCAAGAATTCATAACAAACCGAAGGAAAACGCAAAAAGAAATAAACCAAGAAAATATAAACCTAGAGAAATAATATATACTACAATCAAATAAATACAAGGAAAAGAGAAACCTAGATTTAAAGAAGAAACTGTGGCCAAAGATAATCGAGTCTCAATTATCACAACCTCCGGGAAAAGAGTCCACAAGACCCAAATAAAAAATGTAACGCAATAATTTCTTCTTTCCAGTTTCTGGATATTGGGCTTGACAAGCTCACTTACCATCTATAAATATACTACACCAATAGTAACTCTCAAACAAGGCAATGAACGAATCATCAATGGAAATTTCAAATTAATCCATGTCATCCACTTGACCGATTATGAGGAAATAATCAATAGAATTAGAACTTCACTTGACAACATTAACCCAGAAAGCAGTCTTCTACATCAACTGATTCACCAAATGAACCAAAACAAGCAGCTAATATCAAAACTTAATGGTCCAAAATCACGATCTCGCTGATCGGCTCCACATGAAAGTGGATTGCAGGATCACCAGACGCCACAGAATGGGATCAAATGATCAAAAGTCAAAATCAAATCATCGACAGCACATCAGATTCTCAACTAATGCAACAAAATTTTTAATCATTTACACGAAAACTCAGATGAAAAAATCCAACAAATCTTATTCAACCGACTAACCATAATTAAACAGGAGATAAAAGAAATCATCCGAGCCGCACAATTAGCAAAAGGAAAAATAATCAATACAAATTTATTAGATAAAGAGGAAATCAGTTACCTGTGTCATCATTTTCTAATGATATAGAAGCAATAGAATACCCAGAACCTATGATTTTGGCTAAAGAATCAACAATACTATATCGTATATGTTATATCAATACCAAAAATAAGTAAACGGGAATACAATCACGTCATTGTAAGATCAAAGATTGAGAACAACAAACAAATATACCTGGAATACAACGAACTTCTGGTAAACCAAGAACAAATGACTTTTTCGACAAACCATACTTTTTGCGAGATCAACAGTCTGCGGAAGAATTAAAAGCCGAACACTGCATCAACCAGCTTATAAGGGGATTAAATGCTCAATGTAGCTACCAATTCAACAAGAATCAGATAATCGACACCCTAAACGTCAATACGATTTTTCTGAGCAACTTTTAAAGGAGATATATTTTACAACAACACGGATAAACACCCGGAGGGAAACTTTCTAATACAATACGACAATGAACCAATTAAGATTTCAACAATACAACTTTCACCAGCAGAGATATTAGGAAATCACAAGTATTACCAACAGTACTACAACCTAATATAACAGATAAAGGTGTAAAATCGACCCAGGATACCGTCATAACCTGCACCTAAATAATGTAAATCAACTACAAAAATTATTCACAAAACATAAGGAAGCAGCCTTTGTAGACTTCGGTATAATATCCATAATTTTCATCATAATACTGATACTTTTGTTGAGAACAAAACGCAAAAAATGGTAAATTCCAAAACCATATCAAAAAGAAGTCATCATCAATCAATCCGGAGTCCAACCAATTAGCCTGAAGTTCAGACCCACGGGACGCGAATCTTGTAATAGGGAAGAGTTAACACAACTAAAATTGCAACTCAACATAAATTGCAAACATGCGCATCACCTAAAAACGCTAAATCAATTTAATAGGAAAAAACATGCAAGAACATGCGCAAACATGTTCTAGTCATTTAACACTATTGTAATTTACTTATTAAGCTATTTTTTATGTATAAAAAGATAACATATTTAAAATATTAGTTTGTTTTAGTTTGAAATGTAACAGATAAACATAAAATAAATTCATTTTTTTTAAATAAAACTTTGAACAAAAATTCTTCACTTACATAGTTATTCGCCACTTTTATTCACCGCTGGTCCGTTCTCCATGGCAGCTCAAAGGGAAATGAAAAATTTATTTGACGTTCATTCTTTAGAAGTATTTTCCCCCTCATCGCAAGTACTGCCATCTATCGTTACCGGTCAAGAATAATTTCGGAAATATTTTGAGCAACAAAAATAATACCCCTCTCACACGCTCATATATTATTTCGAAAAAAAATTGTATTTAGAAGTATTTTCCCCTCACTCGCAAGTACTGCCATCTATCGTTACCGGTCAAAAATAATTTCGGTAATATTTTGAGCAACAAATATAATACCTTGTGACGGGTGTTATATTTGTTGCTCAAAATATTACCGAAATTACTCTTGACCGGTACGATAGATGGCAGCACTTGCGATGAGGGGAAAATACTTCTAAATACAATTTTTTTTTTTCGAAATAATATATGAGCGTGTGAGAGGGGTATTATTTTTGTTGCTCAATATATTTCCGATATCCGATATTATTCTTGACCGGTAACGATAGATGGCAGTACTTGCGATGAGGGGGAAAATAATTCTAAAGAATGAACGTCAAATAAATTTTTCATTTCCCTTTGAGCTGCCATGGAGAACGGACCAGCGGTGAATAAAAGTGACGAACAACTATGTAAGTGAAGAATTTTTGTTCAAAGTTTTATTTAAAAAAAATGAATTTATTTTATGTTTATATGTTACATTTCAAACTAAAACAAACTAATATTTTAAATATGTTATCTTTTTATACATAAAAAATAGCTTAATAAGTAAATTACAATAGTCTTAATAATAAAAAACTGTATAGATGGCACCAGCCATCCTTACATTGTGGGGAGGACCCATACCTTGAGTTTCTCATAAGCCAAGGCCAATCAATGCTAAATTCAGAAATATTGGTAAATGATTTAAGTGCACATATACTTGTCTGTATGGGATCTTGTAATATGTAGTCGACGCTTCCAACCCTTCCGGTGATAATTACGGGAGTATATTTTGGAGCCAGCTTGGCTGAAAATTGTCTTGGTGTCGCACTGTGAATAAACACCTTTTGTTCAAAAATGAATTGTTTAGGCTTACTTCGTATACTGTAGTAGCAAAAACGATATAATACCGAGACGTCTCGTGAACATTTATTTTCAAAAAATAAAACAACAACAACAACAAATGGAAAATACAGCAGTACATATAAACAAAATGTGTGATTGTTTGCAATAAATAAATAAAAAACATTACGGTAGATATATAGAAAATAAAAGCTTCTCGCATAGTTTCCTAATAAGTTTATGTTATTGGTTTATGATTTTTTAACCTATATCTAACCTTTTACAGGCTGAATAAAAAAACTACATATTTCGGCTGGATATTGGCATATTTCGGCGAATTTATGATACTAACATGGGGTTTACATTGGGTTATGGATTATTTGTTGTGCCAAGCCTGGAATACACATATGCTTATGATACTTACTAAATATGGCATTCTAAATTTATTTTTGGATGAAGTTCTGGAATATGGCCAAGTATGATGGAACTTGCATATTTCTCAACAGATTATGATGAAATTTGACACGTGCGTTGGAAATGGGATTCTAAAATAATTTTTGGATGAAGTTCTGGACTATGGCCAAGTATGGGCGAACTTGCCTATTTCTCAACCAATTTTGATGAAATTTTACACGTGCGATAGAAATGGGATTGTAAAATGATATTTAGAGGAAGTTTTGGAATATGGTCAACTAGGAAGGGACTTGGCTATTTCTTAACCCGATTATGATGAAATTCGACACGTGCGATAGAAATGGGATTGTAAAATGATATTTAGAAGAAGTTTTTGAATATGATCAACTAGGATGGAACTCGGTTATTTCTCAACCGAAGTTTTTAGGTGAAGTTCTGAAATATGACCAAGTACGATAGAACTTGGGTATTTCTGAACTGATTATGATGAAATTCGACTTGTACGATGGAAATGGGATTCTAAAATTATTTTTAGATGAAGTTCTGGAATATGGTTAAGTGTGATGAAACTTGCCTGTTTCTCAACCAATTATGATGAAGTTTGACATGTGTTATGAAAATGGGATTCTAAAATGATTTTTGGATGAAGTTCTGATTTAATATAAAATTTGACACGTGCGATAGAAATGAGATTCTATATTGATATTTAGAAGTTCTGGAATATGGTCAATTAGGAAGGAACTCGCTCATTTCTCAACCGATTATGATGAAACTTGAAATGCCCAATAGAAGTAGGATTCTACAATGATATTTAGAAGAAGTTCTGGAAGATTGTCAACCAGGAAGGAACTCGGTTATTTCTCAACTGATTATGATGAAATTTCACTGTACGTTGGAAATGGGATTCTAAAACTATTTTTAGATGAAGTTCCGGGATATGGTCAATTAGGATGGAACTTGGTTAATTCTTAACCAAGTATGATGAAATGCGACACTGTACGATCGAGATGGGATTCTCAAATAATTTTTAGTTAAAGCTTTTGAACATCGCCAATTAGTAAGGAATTCGGCTATTTCTGAACCGATTTTGATGAAATTAATTATGTATGGTAGAAATGGGATTCTAAAATGATTTTTCGATGAAGTTCTGGATCATGGCTGATTCGGAAGGAACTTAACCACTTTTTAACTGTTTATTTGAAATTAAGCATGGACTAAGGAAATCGGATTGTAAAATGAGTTTTAGATGAAATTCTGCAGTATGGCAAATTAGTAGCTTGATCATTTCTTAACTGATTTTGATAAAATTCAGCAGGAACGATGGAAATTAGATTCTAAAACGAATTTTAGATTATATTCTTGAATTTGATCAAGTACGATGTAAACGGGAATTTATAATGATTTTTAGAAGAAGTCCTTAAAGGACATCAACAAATCATTATATAATCTTATATGGTGAATTTCATCATAATCGGTTAAGATGTGGCCAAATTCCTTTCTAATTGGGTTTGTCGACTCCCTTTTTAATTAGCCGCATTCCCAAATTTCTTCTAAAAAATAATTTAGAATCCCATTTCCATCGTAAATGCTGAATTTCATCATAATCAGTTATTAATTTTGTGTTGTTAACGTGTCGAATATCATCATAATCGGCTAAGAAATAGCCAAGTTAGATCCTAACAGGCCATATTCCAACATTTCATCTAAAAATTATTTTTGGATCCCATTTTCATCGTACAACTCAAATTTCATCATAATCGGTAAAGAAATAGCCAAGTTCTTTCCTACTTGGCCATATTCCACAGTTTCTTCTAAATATCTTTTTAGAATCCCATTTCCATAGTATTAGTCGAATTTTACCACAACCGGTTGAGAATTATCGGAGTTCCTTCCTAGTAGGCTATATTTCAGAATTTTTCTAAATATTATTTTAGAATCCCATTTCAATCGCACGTGTTGAATTTCATCAAAATCGTTAAAAAAATAAGCAAGTTCCAACCTATTATTGGCCATATTTCAGAACTTCATCTAAAAATCATTTGAAGATCCCATTTCCATCATGCAACTCGAATTTCATCAAAATCGTTCAAGAAATAGCCAAGTTTTACCCTACTTGGCCATATTCCAGAACTTCATCTAAAACTCATTTGAAGATCCCATTTCCATCAAACAATTTGAATTTCATCATAATCGGTTAAGAAATAGCCAAGTTCCATATACTTGGCCCATCCCATTTCCGTCGTACGGTTGAGAAATATCAGAATTCCTTCCTAATTGACCATATTCCAGAACATCATCTAAATATCACTATAGAATCACATTTCTATCGGACGTGTCGAATTTCATCAAAATCGTTCAAGAAATAGCCAAGTTCCATCCTACTTGGCCATATTCCAGAACTTCATCTAAAAATAATTTGTAGATCCCATTTCAAGAGCTTCTTCTAAATATCATTTTAGAATCCTATTTCTATCGGTATAGTCGGATTTTACCACAACCGGTTGAGAATTAACGGAGTTCCTTCCTAATAGACCATATTCCAGAACTTCATCTAAATATCATTATAGAAGCCGATTTCAGTCACACATGTCGAATTTCACCAAAATCGGTTAAGAAATAGCCAAGTTAGATCCCACTTGGCCATATTCCTGAACTTTATCTAAAAATTATTTTAGGATCCCATTTCCATCATACAAGTCGAATTTCATCATAAACGGTTGAGAAGTAACCAAGCTCCATTCCACTTGGCCATATTCCAAAATCTCATCTAAAAATCAGTTTAGAATCCCACATTTAGTCTGTGTCGTATTCAAATGTATATTCCTGGCTGGCAACCCGTAGCACAATGAAAACCCATTGTTAGTTTGTTAGTTCTGAATACATATTTTTTACGTCGCTCAAAACAATCTCGCATTAGTTGGAGAATAAATTTACTCAAAGAGAGAATTATGTTTTTGTGGTTTAAGTATATTGCGGAGGGGCACACTGTATTGTTCGAAATTTAATTTCTACACCCAATTAGATATTTTCTACACCCAACTAATTTGAATTTTTATTTATTCGACACGAGACGTCTCTGTGAAATCTACTATAGTTTTTGCGAAAACCATTTTTGTTTTTCAATGTTTGTGATCCGTCTTTGGGCTAATATTTTTACAGATAAATTACCATTGTTACTGTTTTGATAAATGAACAACAAATATTACATAGTGTTCCACACGCTTAAGGTAATGATTAATTATCGCATATAATTCGTATAAAGTCATTGCCCGCGATCGATGAATATTCATAAACATAATTAATAATGAAACTCCGTATTCGTATCATTATTCTTAGATCAAATTATATTTTACAAAAACCAACCAATTAATTTGTATTCACGCCAGATGATGGAAGATAATAATTAAGAAGTGGGCTTTGATTTCTTGTCTAATTCTATGGTTAGAAGGTATAATAAAACCTTTCTAAAAATAGACAGATACTGTAAAAAAAAAAATCTTAGAAAACAAAACAATTTTTTGTTATTGTTGTTAATATTATTTAATTTCGAAAACAAATAGAAAATACTAAAAACCGATTTAATTAGAAACAAAAAGAAAAAGTTTTTTTTTTTTTTTTTTAGTTTTTGTGTGATAAATCAAATCGCAAAAGGTATAAATAATATAATCGCGATGGAAATAGCTAATCTCGAAGAAAGTACAATCTCTAAATTTAAATTTTGTAAACGCATCCAATTACTTACAATAATTGATTATTCAATACACATTACACACCATTTCTGATTTAGATATTCAAATAAAATAAATGAAAACTGAAAAAATAGTTAATTGACAAGTTCCTTGCCCTCACCTCGCACACGGTTAATCATGATTTTATATTTAATTTAAACAATAAACAACCAACTATATATCACCAAAAATATTTTGAACATTGTCCAGTTGTTCAAACTAAAAATTCGAATAAATCACGAATTAAATATGTCCAAACAATATTTGGATTGTAGTTTAGGCTAGTTGTAGTAAAATGATGACGGTTTGTAAATAGTTTTGTCAGTGATTATAAAAGTTGATATCCTACGCACATACCCTTAAATACTATGTAAAATTCTTCTTTTGATTGAATTTCCATATACTACGTTCAACGAAATGTTTTATATTAAACGTTTAATTTACATTTTTAATCGAAAACAATTGAATATTAATAATAGTTGGTTAATTAAATGTATGTTGAACATGAAATTACACTTAGCCGATTTTATAGCGACATCATAATTACGACTTGCGTCAACCGACGAGTAATATAATTTGTTGCGAGACTTTCCATCTTCTCACGGTATATTTAATTTCATATGTACATATATACGGAAGTAGCTATAATTTTTCGATTGCATCAAAATTTCTAATCACCTCAAAAACAAAACTCATATACACGATATGAAGACGAAGCTGTCATTAATTTGTGATACTTTCATTTTCAACGAAAACACAGATTTGTATTTTTTTATACAAAAAAATAAAGCTAATTTCTAATTCTTGATGGCAATGGTATACTCGCCTTATACCAATCGAAATGCGCTCGCTAGTTTTATGTCGAACTTCAAATTTCACTATAGAAAATTTAATTAAAAATAACAAAAAAATTGAAATAAAAAATGTATCGTAGTTGATTTGTAAATTTTTTAATTTAATTTTATTCTGTTTAGTTTTTTAGTACGGGGAAATTTGTAATTATATTCGTATCTATTTACATACAATACAAACAACATTGAATTGATCGTTTGGTTGATTGATTTTACGGAGTTTGATGGGAAAACTTTTTTTTGCGATCTGAGATTTTTGTAAGATTAAGAAAATATTATTGTTGTAATTTGCCCTCTTAAACCACCACCTATATATACTATTGAATTATATTTAAGCACCTAATATGTGCTAACCTACATATGGCGTGTCAACATTTTTTTTTTAACATTAATGATCGCAATGAAATATTTTCGCATACAAACTAATTACCAAATATGAAATTTGATTTACGTTCAAGAAGTTTTTAGAATTTTGTCGTCGCAATCGTTTTGGTTGCATACAAGCATTGATTGCAAATTTTTGTAATTCTAATTGGTTTACGTCTAAGAAATTATGTAACAAATCCGATAAATTTTTCAATGATACAAAATTAATTAAAATACATAATTATCAATAATCGGTTTTTTATTGAAATTACCTTATTCTGTTCATCAATGATGATTGGAATTTTTTTGTTATTATTAAATTATGATTTGCTTAATCGTGTCTTGCATAATTTGATTTTAATATGTATCGCGAAAATTGCCAATATTATAAAGTGACATAATCTGCAAAACTTAATAACAAATCTTTTGTAATTTAAAGATTTATTTAAATTAGTTCCAAAGATAATTGCGCCTAAATGGAGGGGTTCTCTAAGCTATTTCGAGATCGACTTATAAACTATAGATTTTTTTATATCACAGCCGCTGGTTAAGCTTGACAGTCGCTAAGCTAAAATATCAGGTTCATACACGTTCACCAATATTCATTACCAAAACTGTAGCGTTCTTATACGTCCAATTGGTAGACGAAAATACACAGTTGCAGAAATTTCTGACAGCAAACAATTAACAATATTTTTCTAAACCCTTGCGAAAATTCCAGTTTCTGTTCCAACCTGTCGGTGAAGTTTTAATAAATTTGATGTTTGATGATTGACTATTTCTTGAGCGATTTTAGTAAAGTCTACCAAGTGCGATGGAAATGGGATTACAAATTTATTTTTAGATGAAGTTCTGGAATATGGTCAATTAGGACGAAACTTGGTTGTTTTTTACCGATTTTTATGAAATTCAACATACACGTGGCGATTGTTTGATCAAGCTCTTCACTGTTTAATCAAAATTATTTAGACGTAGCTCTACATCAAGAAGGTAAAAATAACTTAATTAAAAATTTTCTAAACACCATATTTCTGGCAGTTTGGTGACATATTGTGCTTTCCTAAAAGTACTGCTAAGAGAAAATCTAAAAATTTAAGATTATGCTCCAAGCAAGGATTATTTGGGGAAAATCAATCTTTGTATTCCGTTTTGTCGTTTGTAAACTGAACGCAATAATCAAATATCTTTTTATTAACGTTTTTTAAACTTGACTGCTCGTTAAAAATATTTTCAAACATATTTATACATGGTTTACAAATTTTGAATAACATTTCAGATGGATTAAATCTTTTTTTTTGATACAAATGAGGCAATCAAGCGGAGCTTGTTGATGTCGTTCGTCCCAATTTGGTCACAATATTTCGCAACCAGTTTCTACTGGACTTGAGACGTTTGAAGGTTCATTTGCATCGGAATCGTTTATACGATTTGAGTTACCGCAGTTTCTAATGTTGTTTCTAAATTGGAGTTCTCTGCATTTATTAAAAAGTCTCTTATGAACAATTCGTCAGAGTCTGGATATGATTTGTTCTATCAAATCGTTAAAATCTTTTACCGTCGGATTTCAGCGATGACCAACACTTCTTGAAATAAGATCTTGTAACAGTTGTGTAACTCCGTACATAGTTTGATTAAACCCTTTCAATTAATAAATGGTTTTAAGTTTCACTGGCTTGATTGTCTTTATGTAGGACAACATTACGGTCAAGTTTAAATAGACAGAATTATTTAATTGCGGTGCATTTTTATTTTTATTTCTGTCATTTAAAAGCCTGGAGTTTAAATTGTCAAAAAGTTTGTCATTTTTTTCAAAAAAAAAAAAAAAAATAGCAGTTGATAACAAAACGTCTTCAATATTCTTAGAAAACTGATTAAAATGCGACATGATTCGTATTGCACAAGACACTGTCCAACTGAGTTGCATAACTAACACTCATTTTCTCAAATTTGTTTGACGAAATATGTTATGAAGTTAATTTGGTCCACATCCTAGTCGTGTTTAGAGAGTTTCGAGATTATAATTCTCTCATCAGTCTTAAAATCACTTTCCATCACATTTCTAGGTATTGATTTAATCAAGTGCGGTCACATGGAGTAGTGCAAATATTTTTACTCGATTTATAAAAAAGAAAGGATTTTGAAATGTAACTCCCCTGACCACATTGAAACTTATTTCAGAAAGTAAGGTGATATTTTTATTAATTATATCAACCAAATCTTGACCATTTATATTGGGACTAATATGATAATGCAGCAAAATATGATAAAACGTATTTATAATTGAAAAAAAGGCCTCTAACCATAAATACCGCTAGGCTTTTTGCCACTTTATTAGATCGCCTATCACCTAAATCCTCAAACCCACCTATTTTATCAACAACAGAGTCATATTCGAGTCCTCGATGAATCATCTGGTTAACTCTCTCCTTTGGATTATAAATAACTTGATCATTAAATCCTGGTTTCAAATGGTTCACCAATTTCCAGTTTACTCGGGTTTCTTATATACCGTTTTAACTCTTTAACAACACAGGAATAATGTACTACAGTAAACGCTCGGTTTAAGAGAATAATTGGGGATTGGTCTGTCGTGTTGTTATTTCTTATTATCCCTTAGATCCGAATGTAGAAATTTTGAATATCTAGCAACAGCATCTTGAAGACAAATACAGGTCTATTAAGAAGGAACTATTTCTTAACCGATTACGAAAAATTCAGCATGCACGATGGAAATGGTATTCTAAAATGAGTTTTAGATAAAATTCTGAAATATGGCCGATTAGAAAGGAACTTGGCCGTTTCTTAACCGATGATAATGAAATTCGATACTTACGATGGAATGCGATTCTAAAATGATTTTTATAGGATGTTCTGAAAAATGGCCAATTAGGAAGGAAATTGGTGATTTCATTCCCGATTATGATGAAATTCAACATACACCACGGAAATGGGATTCTAAAATAAGTTTTAAATCAATTTCCAGAAAATGGCCCAGAAAATGAAATTCTAAAATTATTTTTTGATGAAGTTTTGGAATAAGGCCAACTATAAAGGAACTCCGTTGTTTCTTTACCGATTTCTTGGCATCATAATCTGTTTAGAAATATGTAACTGAGTTTCTTCCTAATTCGCCTTATATTTCAGTTTTTTTTCAAAATATCAATTCAAAATCCCATTTCCATCGTATAATTCCATATTATTCCTAAGCGGTCATTGAGTTACACAATGTATAATAAATAAATCGAAAACCAGAAAATATCGGGATTTCCCGGTCACACTTTTGATACAGAAAATGCGATCCCAGAATTCTGTTTGAGAATCCCTATATTTCGTATGAGGTTTCGAGCTACGAGAGTACATAATTTCTCGGAATTTCCCGGTTAATCTTTTGAGATCCCATTTGAGAAACCCTAGTTTCCATAGGACCAGTACAAAAAATTGTCTATTTAAGTCGTGATCCTTCAGGGTTAACGATATTTGTAACGATCATGTTTTAGAAAGAATGTTTAGGTTAAGAATGCTGCAAAAACGATTTTAAATTTTAAACAAATTTTTTTGTTTTAAAGCGATAAACAAAAAATGTGTTGTTATTTTCTAAAGTTTGATCGTTACAAACATCGGTAACGCTGAAAGATCAATTTCGTCAAACATATAATGAAAAAGGTTTCATGTAAATGTTGTTCATTTACACTCAGCGAAATAACTATATGGGACAATTAATTTTTTTATATTTTTTTAATAAACAAACTCTTATTTTATTTTCATTTACATCAGAATATTTGCCGATGCAGAGGGCATGTAGATTTCAATTCGGTTAGTTTTCATAATACCTGTATCGTTATTGACAGCAGTTTATTCTCATTGGTCGAAGGAAATAACTATATGGGACAAAACTTAAAACGCATTTATTTTATTCTGTAATACAAAAATACTAACAATAAGTGAATTTTAATAGTTTGTATAACTCCCCTTGGTATTAATAATATCCATCAATCGACGTGGCATTGAGTTTATTTAAGTTTGGAGAACAGAAACGTCAATTTTTGCCCATTCTTCTTGAATAACTGTCTTAAGCTCCGCTAAAGTATTAAATTGACGTCCATTTTTGTAGACTCCCTGGCTAAGAATGCTCTTCAGATTTTCCATTGGATTTAAGTCCGGACTAACAGCAGGCCACATCAATACTGGAATATTTCGTGATTGAAAAAAATTCTTGGTGCACTTAGCAGCATGAATAGGCGCATTATCCTGCTGAAATTTCCAACTTTCACCGTACATTTCCTCCACAAAATTTATTAAAGTGTCGTCTAATAACTGCACATACTTCTCCGCATTCATTTGATGGGAAACAAAACAAATTGGGGTCTTGCCCCGATAGCAGAAACCGCCCCATGTCATAAGTGACCCTCCTTGAAAGTTTCGGGAATGACGTATTTGAGGTGACTCACGAACATCTCGTCAATAATTCTGGCATCCATCTGGTCCATCAAAATTAAATTTTTTTTTCATCCGAAAAAATTATTGATCGCCAAAAATTATTGATTTCTCAGCTAATTCCATTATGGCGTGGCAGCAGTTTAGGTTTATGCAACCGCTTCTGATATTTCAGATTAATATCCTCTTTTAAAATCTGTTGTATCCTTCGTTTAGTGACGTTTAGACACAAATCACGTTTTATTTGGGATGGACTGAAATGTTTCCTGACTGCAAGGCGCCTTATTTCCCTTTTACCTCTTTCGTCAACTTTAGGCTTTGGTCCTGGTCTTATCACTGTGTCATATGTTTGGGGATTTTTTAAAAAGTTGTTGATTGTATTTTTGTTTCTATATAGTTTTGTGGCTATCTGACGAATGGTAGTACCAGATTCCCTATAGTATTCGATCCTTGCACGTTCATCGGCCGAAAGTTGCGTTCCTCGCGGCATTATTCTTTAAAAATTGATTTTGAGTCATTAAAAAAATTATATTTTTAATGTAAGTAAACAATAATTAACTTACCTTATTTTTTTTTTATTAGGGGAAAAATAATAACAAAACGAATAATATTAAAATTAAAAATAAAACGATTTTATAATCAAAAAGACACTTGTCCCATATAGCTATTTCCTTTAACTGGCGGTTGTTAAAAACAATAAATCAACATAACAGTATTGCGAGAAAGAGACGAACGGATATTTTAACTTCAGTTTGTTGAGTAAGCATTGACAAAGTTTTCCATACAACATAAAACAGAATCAGCGAAATGCTTTTGAAGAAAACAGTACAGATTACTTTGTCCCATATAGCTATTTCGCAGAGTGTATTTTGGTAGAATGAGGTGCGACCACAAAAAATAAAGGATTTATTTTTCAAAAAAGAAGTTGACCTTGAAATAACTTTCAAGAAATACCATATATTAGTGAAAAAGTGAGACAGTTCCGTTGTTCGCGTGATTATAGTCAATTTAGGTTTAATTCAAAGTACACGACTAAGCCTAGATGATAGACCATTGTTGGATTTGATATTATGAGCAAAAATCGTCCTAAGACTCGCTTGTGTATTTGTATTATTATTTGCATTTCAGCTTTATTTTATTTTTACTTAAATTTCGGATTAGTCTTCGATTGGTATTTATATATCTCCGCCAACTTTTACGTAAATTTAGTAATTAGGCTTAAAATTTTTCAAACATATTTTGGATTAATGCTGTTGTTGCTGTGTTGTTTTCAATCCGGATCACACATGAATTCTACTGGATTTTCCTTATATGGAAATTTATTTTTAGGCAGCGATCTTATCCATGAACTTCTCTATATAGGAATTTGATTTCCGCTGTTCTTTAAACTTAGACAATTTGTGGAACAAATTTAGGCTTTCTATAACTCAAAACACAGAACCTCTGACTAGTGATGGTGTAATTTGTACTTATATTTTTTTAACTGACTTCGTGTACGGTTCCAAGCTAGATACAATCTCCAAGTCCTGAACCTTTTAAACAGGTTTTTTCTCGTCAAAAATATTGATATAAAGATTTATAAAATAATTAAATAGGCTTAAATAACACTGCACTGCACTTGTTTGCACTTTTTTGCTATGGTACCAAACACCTTGTTGTTTCTCAGTTTTTGGTTCCTAATATCCTATTCGGACTGCATTTTAACAAATCCAATTTAGCTAAACTCGAGCAGGTAGGTACTCTGCGAAATAAAATGCGATTAGCAAAAATTACGGTTCGTATATGTTGCCACCAAGCTCGAAAAACTCACAAAATCCGTTGTATTAAAAATTTCGATTTTTCTAAGTTAATATCTTTCGAGCCGTAGGAAGCCGTGGAGCTGTTAGAGGAGCCGCGAAATAATCTAGCATTCAACAATATTTCGTTTGAAGCCAAAAAATAAAATTTCTAGTTTTTAATACGAGTGCTCATGTATACGTATAAATTGTTGAAAAGCAATTAATGCGTAGCGTCCATAAGTGGAAAAAATTCACATCTTGGTTTCCCAAAATTAAAACTTTCTAATTTTATTTTTGGGTGAAAATAAATTGTGAATTGAAATTTAATTTAATTTTTATAATTAAATTACACCTTTTCCAGAATCTATTTATCCTTTTTAGCAAAGGCCCAACCCAAATCGTATGCTTTTAGCAAGCTCTCGCCAAAATATCGCTGCAATTATATTTTGAGTGTGGTATATCAGAGAAAAGTCTTCCAAAGATAAAATGTATTTAACGACGTGAACTTTAAACACTTAATGAAATAATACTAAAAAGCTTATTGTTATAAAAGATTGGAATGAATAAAACCTATTTCTGACAAACTAGTACAAATAAGCTAAACAAAAACTGATTTCTCATTAATTTTTCATTGCGAAATTACTTCCTTTTTGTCGCCGGAATTTAGTCCCGCCAGCTCAACTCATAGAGCCCTCTTCATATACGATACCAAAAAAAAATTGAAGAATTTAATGTTTATTTTATTTATCCTAGTATAGATAACGGCACGCAACTTCAAATTAGGGAAGTAAAATTAACGGTATTGGTGGTGTAAAAATTCGAAATAAATCAGCCTAAACTGTTCACCAAAATTTCAAAAGGGTTAAAGTTCGTTCAATATTTGTTGAAGGATTAATATTGCTTCACATTTATCGTGATTTAACTGAATACAAGTTCCTACAAACACAAATTACAGTCAACCTTAAATTTATTCGTATATTTATGTATAGATATAAAGCTCTGAGAAATTTATTATTGAGGTATTGTTTCGATCGCCACTTAAGTAATTTAATTCTTAAATTGACAATTATGTAACAGAAATGTTGCAATAAATCTTGATAAATTTTTTAATTGTTTTTTAGTGGAAGATGGAAATTTAGTACAATTATCTAGTTATTATTTTTTTTTTTTAATTTGACCAATTACTGTTTCAATGTTGTTCCATTTTAATGATTGAAAATTGGAAACAGGAAATAATTATCAATTACAATTTTTTTTTTCCTTAAAACTAAAAATTCAGAATATTTTCCCTCTGAGTTATTTTCTTGAGACAGCTAAAGCCACCGGCAGCCTTAAAAAATCATTTACAGGTTTTTTTGCTTTCGATTAACGCTAAAACTAAAATCAGACATTTAACCTATATCTCTACTCTGGCGTAGGCTTTCTCGAACCGCCATTTTTGGTCGACAAAATTTGTTATCTTAAAGCGCTTTAAAACAAAAACGAAAATTTTGTATTTTTGCATACATTTTGCACTTGAACATTATTCATCAAAACCAATGACAAAGCAATCGTCCAAAGTATACAAACGAATATTAAGGTAAAACAAGTAGGTGGCACAAAAAAATTCTACCAATTTCGAAAGCTCTCAGCAAGTGCATTATCCAAAATGATCACCTTAACGTAGTGTGATGAACGAAAATAATTTTCATGGACCCTTTCTTTTTTGCGACATATCTACATATGTACAAAACTATAAGGACATCGCTATAAATAATAAACTCGAGTCATTCAGCTTTGAATAAAATTTCCATGAAAATGTACATTCATCCCTCCATTATACATTTTTAAGGTTAAATAAACGTTTTACAAAAAAAAAACGAAAAACGAAAACTTCCTTAATTTTAATCTCGAGTCTATGACAATAAAAAGCCAAAAAGAAAATTAGTGTTAATTGCATACCACGATAATCTCTAATAAAACAGAACACAACGATAACATTTCATATATCGATGATACAACAACAAAACTTACACAAAACAAACAATCCAAAACGTCTTAAAACAGTAATAATAAGAAATAAATAAGAGAATTGTGATTTTATGTTAATTTCGATAAAATAAAAATCATAAGTAGAAGTTCAATGTCACAATACGTAACGTCTTAGCGCTTTTTTTGCAATTTACGATACATAATGTGTGTTGAAATCGTTGACTTCTTTCTTTTTTTGCAAGAGCCGCCTTTTCATATTTTGTTGACTTTAAATTTACAAGTTCAATTCTAAATACTAAAATAGTTAAATTGGATATAAATAGGTAAATAGTTTCTCAAATCGTGTATGACAATAGTTAAACAAAACCCAAATTTAAATTTTTAACAGTTAACTCATTGTTAATTTTATATGGTCAAACAAATACAATATACATAAACACACACACAAATACTTAAGTATATATGTACAAATCGATGACAAATCTCTTTAAGATAAATTTTATTTTCTGTAACTAAAATATTTTAAAATGAGCTTATGGTGAGCGTGCGCGATTTTATTTTCGAAAATGAGTTAATAAATTGTCAACTTGGATTGGGATGCATCTTCATGTATTGCATCAGTTATACATTTGTATAACTTTTATTTTAGATTTAAGACGATGATGGTCATATTATTTAAATAGACTGGTTTAGTGTGATATATTTGATTTTATAAATTTCAATGATTGTGAAAGTGGGCGATTTTTTATATCGCCTAAAAGGTTACTTGTTTATAGATAATGATACAAAGAGATTCGAAAGTTTCGGTTTAAATGCAATACAATTATCACCTATTCTATAAGATTTGGTTTAGAAAACAAGATTTGAAATATTTTTTGTACGTTTTTGTTGATTCGATGGTTACTTTATCGAAAAAAAATTATTTTCATTAAAATTGTTCGAACGCCGATTCCAAAATTGTTTTTTGCCCAAAATATCCTCCTTCATCAATTTCTTTATAAGATTTTGGGATTCTTAGTTCCAGCTATTTGAAACCACAATAGAGGTAATCATCATAAAAAAGCTAGGTTCCCATGTTATATAAATCGCGTTGTTCGAGACAGTGTTATGAAACGATTGTCATTTTCCTTTCACGATAACTGCTACTAGCCGAACTCATATCGTAGGAAATTTTACTGTTTCTCCGGTCAATATCTATGAAATTTTTTTTTTTTTTTTTTTTTTTAAATTCTAATTTAGGATACCACCACATTTTTGAAGCACTGGAACAAACCCAAATGAGAAAATTGATCTGGCCAAAGATTTCTTCACCAAAGCAACCGATCACTGTTGCAGAGGAATAACCTTGTCTAAAGCTATAGACTGTAACACCGCTTTTGAGAAAAGCGAAATTCTGCTCAACAATACATTAGGAAAAAATTTGGTAGACATTGTATACTAAAGAAAATACAAAGGTAGCCCTATTCAGCTGAGATTCATGAAATTATGAAAAATTGTTATGAATTGCCTTCAACCCCGTAATCTTTATTTAACGACGTTACTCAACAGAAGGAAAAATATCAAACATCTAATCCATATTTAAAACTAAAAATTTCACCAGGGGCAATTTTTCAACAAATTCCAGATATGTTAATAGATGGAGTTCATTTAATACATTCCGAAGTATGGCCAAAGCCAACGACGAAGCCATAAAAACATATTTTAAACCCTGATTACAGGGTTCATAATGAACTTATTGAAAATATATTGAATTTAATTTTGTATAAGTGCAAGCCAAAAGAATTCGGTTACTCAAATGTAAAATGTAATTTTTAGCCTTATGGAGCAAATATTGCAATATGTAAGTAACATTGAAGCGCCGGGGATTATTCCGTTTTTTTGCGTACTCTAATTTGACAGACGATATCGTTGGTGAAAATATGTACGTTTGTTCCATCTGTTCTGTGCCTTGACCTATTCCAGGTCTTTTGCAATTAATTAAAACCATAATAGACTGACCATCTTCAAATTGCCTACCTAAATTCAATCAGATTACGAAAATTTTTAACTAAAATCAATGGTAACGAATTTTTCGACTGATGGGAGGAAAACTGAGGAACTTTAACTACTTGTGCTACTTTCCAGGAAATTACTATATTAGCGTAACAATTTATTATAAGGGCTCAAAACATCGTCCTTTTTCTATTACCTTGAATTGGTCAAAGCTGGTCAACTTAACTGTGATGGTGCTCTAAGGTTATCCTGACCGTTCGGCGAAATTTTACATCATCAATCAACATTTATCAAAAATCAACAACTTATAACTTGAACAAAAATATAAAGTCATTCAAATGAAGGAAACTGGTTCAGTGGTATGCCATACAAATGCATCAGTTATTAAATATTGATATTTAACTTCTCACGAGCTAGAAAAATTAATTAAAATGGCTACAAACTACGAACAATTAAAAATACGGGAATGGATTCTGCATCAACAGCAACTGATTTATCTGATTGGGTAGATAGTCGGGTTAGCTTAGGACACTTAAGACTGTAGTATTTAGATTTTATTAGGTAGTATAACCCAGTACAAATCAAATTATTTTAAATTATCAGTTGAGCTAGAAATTTAGCAAAGTTCTGTTGGTACATAAAAATTGTAGTGAAAATTATATAAAACGGGTTCTCGCTGATCCACTCTTGCTAATTTTAGTGGAGTAGAGGTAATGACAGTAGTGACATTACCGTAAAAACTACATAGTCAAAGGTATTTAGCTAATCTGGTAGGAACCACCATGTATTATCACATTATCAGGAGAATGGCAACAATCAACAAAGGCCAGCTACCGGGTACACACGTAAAACTTCCGTATTAGATGATAGATAGAAACTGATTTATTACCTATCAGTATTTTAAACGAATACCGTGAGAAGAAAATGATTGAAAGAAATGGGATTGAGTTCTAGAGTTCCCACTACAGGCCAAGAATTAACGGCAGAACATCGAAAAGAACGACTGCGATTTGCCGGAGAAGATTGGAGTATCGTCTTGCTCTCGGGTGAGTGAAGGTTCTACGTGAGGGAGATGCCAGTTAATATCATTTCATCTAGAAATTTTGGAGATGGGTCAATTATGGGAGGAATTTGTCTAACTGTTCGTACCGAACTAGTACCCAATAAAGTGGAGGCTCACTTACTGCAATAAGGTATATAAAGGAATGCGTAGAAACCCATGTAATTCCTTTTTCTCCATATATTGGAGTATATTTTGTCTTTATGCAGTATAACGCAAGACCCGTGGTAATAGACTAGCCTGAAAATATCAATGTTTGAACGCTGAAACGGCCAGCAAGGAGCTCGGATCTCGATAGCCGATTGAGCATATTTGAGACATACTTCAGAGAAAGATAGGCACCACCACAATACCATATACCACCAACGAAAACATTCGTCGGGGAAAATATCTATCAAGAAGATAGTAGAAAGTAAACACGGCTTAAGCGGTCAAAACCAAATTTATGGTGTTGCACATTTTGAAGAAAATTTTGCCATTTAGCCCAATAGGTTTTCTAATAAAACTCCAAGTGTGCCTTTGAACTGAATTGACGTTGTTTTTTTTTTTTTTTTTTTTTTTTCTTCGCGTATTTGTCAATTTTGAAAAATTTATTATAAATAAATATAAAAATAAAAATATTAATAACATTATTTGTATATATATGCATGATCTATAATATTAATTTTAAGTGTTATATGTAAATAATAATTGTGTGTGTTTAAATTTTCAACTTGTAGTGGTTATTACAAATTTGTAGCAATGGCTCTGTGCTGTGTATGTAATGTTAAAGTGTCTGAACACTTTTTTACTTGTGCAGGTGAATGCAATAAACTGATTCATTTTGAATGTGCAGGGATTAAAAAACCTGTGTTTGATGCCATTTCGGTAATTCCGAATTTTTCTTGGCGATGTGGTATGTGCATTGACGTTTATAAAATTCTCAAGGAAAAGAATGATCAGATGAGTAATTCTATTGACGCTATATCAGCGTCCTTGTCCTTGATAAATAAAACATCTGCCGCCATTAATAATAACGTGGAAAGTTTACTAAAACCAATCCCACCACAACAGTCGTCGTCTGCTAAATTAAAAAAAAAATCAACACAAACTAATTTGGAATTGGCTTCGCCAATACGTACAAGATCTAAGAAAAATGTTAATAATACCATAACAACGGCTACAACTGCGGTTACATCTTCAACTAATGACGGCGATCATATTCCAGTGGTTTCCAGTCCTACTAATTTCGGTGCTTGTACGACTTTCGCTGAAGTGGTGAAAATTCCTGCCGTTGTGCCTGTTGCAGCATCGAATGCACTTGCTTCTCACAGTGGTGCTCCGGATCAACCAAGCAAATACTCAATTGCATCTGTTTTGCCTGTTGCTGCTATGTTGAGTGCTGTGAGTACGTCTGCAAATGCGAACAATATTGATATATCGTGCGGTCCAACTAGTAATATAAAATCGTTGCCATCATCACGAACTATCCAAAAGAACATACGAAATTTTAATATTCGTGGCACTAATACCTCACCAGATATTTATATTAAAACCATTGCGCCGAAATGTTGGCTTCATTTATCAAGATTCGATACTCTTACAACTGAGGATGATATTGTGGCTCTGGCTAGCAAATGCTTAGGTCCGAGTGTTTACAAGGCAGTTAAACTAATTCCTAAGGATAAAGATATCCACGAGTTAGAATATGTATGCTTTAAATTGGGGATCAACGTGGAGCTTCATGATAAGGCTCTAAATTCGGATGCATGGCCAACCGGTGTATTTATTAGGCCCTTCCATAAGCAAAATTTTCGGACAGGAGCCTCATATGTGAAATTCCGGATACCAGCTGCAGTAGTCAACTCTGCCGAAATTTAAATAACGCAGGGTCAAAGGTGATGCGTCGGCCCAAAAGTTCTGGACAAATTACTTTTACTTCGATCTACTATCACAACGCCTCTAGTATTCGGGGGAAAGCTAAATTACTCTTGCTTGGCGTTCTTAATAACGATTACGATGTGATTATCATATCTGAAACATGGCTTACTAAAGGGTTTAATTCAGAGGAATTTTTCCCACCCAACTACGTCGTCCACAGAAAAGATCGACATGATTTTTGTACCAGCCTTAAAGGTGGGGGTGTGTTGATTGCTGTTAAGAGTTCGATCCCAAACGAGCTCATTGCATGTCATCCAATTTATGATGTAATTGCTGTTCGGATTAATGTATCCGAGTCATCTATCCTCGTGGAGGCTGTATATGTTCCCTCTGGATCTACTATGGAATATTATATGGGAATTGTTAATTTCATCAGTTCTGCGGTCATGCCATTGGTTCGTATTAAGGAACAACTAATGATTATAGGGGACTTCAATCTTCCCGATATTACTTGGTTTGATGTTGATGGAGTTTTCACATCCTCTTCTTCTGGCCAGAAAGAATTAGCAGTTACTGATTATTTTGCTAGCTTAGCAATGATGCAGTTGAACCGGATAAGCAATAGTCGGGGCATATTCCTCGATTTGGTTTATTCAACTGATCTTATGTTTTCGGAGATTTCACCTTGTGAAGATTTTACTGGATGTTCGAGCGTTTACCACACTCCAATTACCATATATATATTTTTAGAGAATTGCAACACTACGTGTACTTCTAGTAATTCTTTGCATTTCAATTTTAGGCGTGTGGACTACGATTCGTTAAACGAATTTCTTGTCGGTTCTAATTGGGACTTTCTCGAGCGAGATGAAAATTTGAACCATTCTATTTTATTGTTCAACGGGCTGCTCAAGACTGGTATTGAAAGGTATGTTCCATCAAATAAAAATGGACCTAGGTTTCGTGAGCCGTGGTACAACAAAGAACTACTACGTCTTGAAAAAAAACGGAATAAGTTCCATTCTTTGTATAAGTTACAGGACGCTGAGTTTTATTCCAGATTCAACTTAGCTCGTAAAGAGTTCAAAACTTTAAATTGGTTCCTTTACAACAACTACATTTTGCAAATAGAAGAGGATCTGACTTCCAACCCAAAAAATTTCTGGAATTTCATAAATGGTAAAAAGAAGGTTGTTGGGTTTCCTACTCCAATGACCTTTCAGAACTCTTCCGCAAGTCAACCCTCTGATATCGCTAATCTATTTGCAAAATTTTTTGAGTCCGTCTATGTAGTATCTGGGGTTTCTGGTACCAAGCTTATAAATAATCGCGATTGCTCTGATTTTAATTTTTTACAGTTTACTGAAGCAGAAGTTTATGATAGCTTATCTCAACTTGATAGTAATAAGGGGGCAGGACATGACGGTTTTCCACCTATCCTTATTAAGAATTGTGCAGAGAGTTTAGCCCATCCACTGACTCTAATATTTAATAAGAGCCTACGTACTGGGATTTTTCCGGATCCCTGGAAACTGTCTTTCATTCGTCCGATTTTTAAATCTGGCAGAAGAAGTGATATCAGCAATTATCGCGGAATCGCTATTCTTGCTGCCATACCAAAACTTTTCGAATCAATGGTACAGAAATTCTTGTTTTTTCATGCAAAAATTTTTATTTCTCCTGCTCAACACGGATTTTACACGGGTAGGTCCACGGTTACTAACCTAGTCGGTTTTTGTCAACATTTATATAGTAGTTTAGAACATAGGCAACAAGTGGATGCTGTTTACACCGATTTTTCGAAGGCTTTCGATAAAATTGATCACTCGATCCTTATCGATAAGCTGGATAAACTAAATTGTCAGTTTATCCCCATCAGGTGGTTGCATTCGTACCTACCAATCGCTACCAATCGCTACCGATCGCTACCAATTTGTTAAGATAAATGATTTTAGTTCTCGCTTATTTCGAGTTACCTCTGGAGTTCCTCAAGGTAGCCACATTGGTCCACTTTTATTCTCATTATTTGTCAATGATGTTGTTGATTGTTTTAAATTAGCAAAATGTTTGCTTTACGCAGATGATATGAAGATATTTGCTCCTATTACTGGAGTTTCTGACTGTGTTAAATTACAAGGTGACTTGAGTAACTTTTGCAGTTGGTCATTTAAAAACAAATTATTGTTGAATGTGGGTAAATGTAGGATTTTATCATTTTCTCGTACACACTCACCTGTTCTTCAGCAATATTTTCTATACAATACCGCTATTGACAGAGTTGAGGTTATAACCGACTTAGGTGTAACCTTTTCTTATGATCTTACTTTTACCAAACACATTGATTCTGTTATTTCAAAAGCTTATATTATGCTGGGTTTCATTAAGCGCAATTGTAAAGACTTCTGCGACCCACTCACACTGAAAACTCTCTATGTGTCCTTTGTTTGTTCCATTCTAGAATATGCTTCTCAGATTTGGTCACCATTTTATCATTGCCATTCATACAGAATTGAGAGCATTCAAAAACAGTTTCTTTTGTATGCGCTTCGCGGCTTACCTACGGAGCGAGTGCACCAATATGTACTACCTCCTTATAATGATCGTTGTAAATTATTAAAATTACAACGATTAGATCACCGACGAGATGTTGCATCCGCTATCTTCGTTCAAGATGTTCTGACTTCCCGAATAGACTGTGTCGATTTACTGGCTCGTTTCAACTTTTACAATCCTACACGTTGTTTGCGCCGTCGTTGTTTGTTACATATTGATCCGGTTTCTACAAACTTCGCACTCTCAGAACCAGTTTTGAGAATGTCGCGACTCTTTAATTCGGTTTATGACGTTTTCGATTTTAACATGACAAGAAATTCGTTTAGAAATGAGTTGTTTAGATTTTTGTCTATCATTAAATAATTGTTAAATGTTATTTTTGTGCTAAAATATTGTATAATAACTGTTAATCTTTTTTGCATACCGATTGTATATTTACTGTAGGTTAAATAAATAAATAAATAATAGTTGCGGATAAATATCATCCGATGTCCTAATCCTTGAGACCTTATTCGACCTTTTAGTACTAAATATTGTTACGACTATCGAATGCTATTAATAAACAATCATTCTCATTGATTGTTCCATCTTTGTTATAGTAAGCTTATTCTGATTGGTTCTGTTTTAAGTTTCATGAACGGAAAATTAGAAATGTATTATTCCGGTGTGTTAGTCGATCGTAAACTGCTCAAATAAAACGTGTAAAACGGAGTAATTTATTTCATAAAAGCAACGCCATCGCCATTTTGATTTAATAAATATAAAATACTAAATTATTATCTTTACATTATTTCACTACAAATACTTGACGGCTTGAGATCTGCTTACCCCACATATTCCAAAGTAAGATATATCAAACGCAAACCAGTCATGTTTAATTTACGTGCCTTATGTCCGCTTATCCAGCGTATTGGAACTGCAGCGTTGAGTATGGGGTGGTATAATATATCATACATCGGGAAGGAATGTATTAAGAAAACCTATTGAAACTTATTTTTTTTTTAACTTGCGATAATTAATTGCATCAGTGTATTTGTGGTAGTGAAGCGAGATCGATTAAGGAAACTGGAGCTCCATTCCCCAAAAGAGGCGCATGCTCTTCATAAAGATGACTCTAAACAGTTGAAAAAATAACTTTAATTTTTAATCCATGCCTTGCCTTACGACTATGTAATGGAAGTTATTATTAAATTGTAAAGTATGATTGCGTTAAAATGAATTTTAATGCAATTATGAGGATTTCTAAAGCAGTATTTGCATTAAAAATTATTTTGAATACAACTATTAAATATTTTAAAGCAACCTGCTCAAATTTAAAAATTATACCAACATAAAATTCGCTAAACCAAGCGGATCATGCACTAGTTTTGCATTACTGGTATAAAATTCACTAAATCAAACCGACTACATGAGATATAAGCAGCTTTAATAATTTAGTTTTCCGGATTCGAAAATATCTATTATGTTTTAACGTAAGCTTTTCAGTTCTTCATTTATAAGTTATTATCTCTCTGAGATTTCGACCCTCAACAACTTCAAGGCACCAAAACAAAGAACAACCCCGGAAAAACAAAAAAAAAATCGCTGAAATTACGGCGCTTTTAATGCAATTTGCTTTAAAACTTAATACTTCTAAAATATTTTATTAATGCAGTCTTTGATAAATTTGAATGCAGTTGACTGACGGTTCTTCTACAATTTGCTTTATATTCTAATGGAATGTTGCACTAAAATTTAATCTAATTGCTGTATTACAAATCAATGGAAATTGTATCAAACTAATTATTAATGCAAGCTTTGTATCATCTTGTAATACAGCCTTGCACTGGACCTACATGTAATGCAATTTATATTACATAAGCAATATTTTTCAACTGTGATAGATTATTAAACGTGATACATGAATTTCTAGGTACATAAGTTGATTCAACTTTCTAGTGCTTTGCTAATTGTTCTCACATAAAAAAAAACAATAAAAAATGCGTTATTGTTTCTACCATTAAAAACCGTGAGTAAAGCTAGAACCTCATTACAAATTATTCTAGAAAGTTCATGCAAACAAGTCTAAATAACTTTTTTAATTAATGTTAATATACACACACACACACACACACACACACACACACACACACACACACACACACACACACACACACACACACACACACACAAAACATAATATTTTTATGTTAATCTTCAAACAACAAAATTATAATTATTAACATAAATATATATGCGAGATGAAATATTATCTGACATGACATAAATTTCACAAGACTATAATACAAAAAAAAAAAAAAAATGTTTGTTTATAGCTTAAGAATATTATTTCCGTATTATAAGTTGAATGAACTTAAGTATGTCGCGATGCTGACAAAAGTGCATCATAATTGTAAGGGATTTTCTTTTTAAATCCTCCTCCACTCCACCCTCCAAAATTGTATATTTCATTATACATAGGTTGACGTCTTAATATTTAATCCATGTTTGATTTTATTCGCAAACAAAAATTCTTACTTGTTTGTATGGTGTAAGTAGGTTGATGTGTGTTCATGTTATTCGGTATGCCAAAAATAATTTTTGGGTCATTAAAATGGATTTCGTCATACATTTTTGTTGTTGTTATTGCTAAAGCCCAATAAAAATTTCTATCTAGTGTGAAATGAGATAATTTTATTGAATTTACTTATAAGTACTGAATGTTTTGGGACAAATGAAATTAACAACATTTATTTTTAGCAGTTTGTCAATCTTATTGATTTTGATCAAATCAATTTGTGCTTGCTTACGTACAGTGACAAAACGATTTATCACCTAATTTGTTTTAAACCATATATCATTTAAATAGTATCACGTAAAATACTTATAACCAAGTTCGATAAGCACAGCTGGTTTCCCATAATAATCGTAAATAGAATTATTTTATAAATAGGACGCATACCTAATTGAAATCCCATCAATATTCTAAGACAATACCAAAATAATAAAAAATACCCATAACGATATTGAAACAACGGGATTTCTTATACCACTTCTTACTTATTTACTTACTTATGTACGACAAGAGATATTTATTTGTTTAATATTTACCTATCGTTCTGCTCTAATTCAATGAAAAATGTAAAAAAAAAAAAAACAGAATTCATACATATTGATTGAAATGATTATAGATATGTCTTAATAAGAAATATATCGCTTTTCTCGAATAAATATATAAAGTATAATATTTAGGCCAATGAGTCAATATTTAGGTGTCTAAAAACACTAAATCAAAATGTTTATAATTTTTTTAAACAATTTATTGTAAATTACGCACAGTAAGAAGTTTATTGAACTTGTATGCACAAGACAAACAACATACGCGACAACGAAAATATAATTAAGATGCACGGTGACGATGATTATGCGGACGAATGATGAAAGTTTATGTTTGGATATTTTTACTTTATGATTTCAATTTTAAGTTTTTTTTCTCTTCATATTTTACGCTTTTACACAATTATTGTCTTCTTCCTATCTCGCCTTAAAATTTCTTTTATAACTAATTCCATCTTCTCTATTAATAATTGATATTAAGTTTCTTATATTATGTTGTGTAATGGCTTAATGATTTTGTAATTTTTTGTTTTCGTATTTAATAATAGAGATACCTTTTTAATTTAATTTTAAAGAAGAATTCGAGAAAAAGGTTTAATCTTGTGAATTGTTAGGCTTTGACTTTCGAGTCAGGCAGTCGTGAATTTTTATTTTCTTAAAAAAAAAAATTTGTATTTCTTACTATAGCTAATTTGTCGAATTTAAAGATGTATCCAATGTAATGAGTTTTGCTCTTCATACGAATTGATGCCCTGCTATTAATGAGCTCATACTCAAAATGAATCAAAAAAATGCTTCAACCTTGGCTGGAGACCATCGAGTCACTTGAAGCTACAAAAGCATTCTAGATGGAACGTGAAAATTTAATGGTGCTGCCGGTTTTATCCTGTAATTTTAAAGCCACAATTTTTTTTTAATTCATTGTTATGTTACTACCTACTTTACTCAATCTTTTGTAAATGAGCTTCGTGCTCAAAATAGATTGTTTAAGTATGGTTGCTCCTAACACAAAATTATTGTAAATAAATAAATAAATAAATAAATATAAATAAATAAATTGTGAAATTTCTGTATTCTATGTCTTTAATAAAGTACCACAAAGGTTTTCGTTAATTATTTCAAGGAAATTGAGTAATTTGGTTATGTTATACGAACAAAACTAAAAGAACTGATTTATTTTAAGCACGAAAAAACATTTATAGCTGAACTAGTTGTTTTCTTGTAGTTATATCCGCGTGGAACATCGATTTAATGATAAATTGGCGATTGGTTAGCAGAAACCAATAGGAGAGTACGTCGGCCAAATGATAAGAATAATCTAGAATGCTGTTCGAAAGCCTGATTTTTTGATGATTTAAATTTGCAATAGAATAGGCCAGTAATTATATCAAATCACTACATTTTCCAAAAATTCAGTACTCAAGCTGTAGTTTTCACGAGCAAAGTGTATCTAATTAAATGATTTTTAATATGTTTCGAAGATTGTAAGAGAATTCAATCCATTTTCGAACTGATGAGCTTATGATTATGAAAAAATCAATCTTCTCATCAGGCCGCGGCGACTGGACTGATTATACCACAATTTACATTCTACATATACAGAATGTGCTGTGCTTTAAGTACTAGCGAATCGTACTAATACAGATGGAATCTCTTACAATTTTTTCTTTCTCACGATATTCACACTGCTCTGTGTGTAAGCTAATTTTTACTTTTTATTAATTTTTTGTTGAATGTTAATTATAGATTGATTTTTTCATAATCATAAGCTCATCAGTTCGAAACTGGATTGAATTCTCTTACAATCTTCGAAACATATTAAAAATCATTTAATTAATTAAATAAATAGAATTATGTCTATTAGTCGGTTTCGTTGAATTACTGTTCGTAAATACTAATATACTTCTCGTGTTAATCGTAACACAATTAAAATGGTCTAACCACCGGTAGCATATTGGAAATTACATGAAACAATTAACATTCAACAAAAAATTAATAAAAAGTAAAAAGTGTATCTATAAAGTTGGAAAGTGTTTATAGTTACAAACTAGATCAAATTCATTGCTCGACTCGGTGTTAAAAAGCTTACTCTTTAGGAGAGATGGCTAAGATGTTGGCTGTTCGGCTTTTGAAAGTCCATGAAGAAATAGTTAGTTAAACATAATGTGAACGATTCAGAATTTCAGAATTCTTCTCTACGATAACAAATGAATAAATCTAATTAAATTTATTTATTTATTTACAAAAATCTATTCTACAGTTAAAAAAAAACAACTTAATGAATAGTAACAAGGTAAGATCTAACTAGAGGAGTATATAAACTAACACATGAAAAAATATAAACAAACTCTTTTGTCATTCTAAAAATAAAACCCAACATAGAATTGGCTTTTAATATTATTTTGTCTAGATGTAAAGCAAAAGTTAATTTTTGATCAAAGCATACACCTAAGTCAACAATTGAAGTTACTCTACAAAGTTCATTACCCTCCAACTGATAATTGAAAACAATCGGATTGGATGTTCTAGAGAACGACATGATGTTGCATTTATTAATATTGATCAACAATTTATTCGTAGAGCACCAACGAGATAATGAATTAATTTCTGATTGAAATACTTCCGCGTCATTTAAAGATTGAATATGTTTAAAAATCTTCAAATCGTCTGCAAATAATAAGCAGTTACAAAATTTAAAAATATTCGGAATGTCATTCACAAATAAAAGAAAAATGATTGGGCCCAAATGTGGTCCCTGCGGAACCCCAGAATGGCAATATATATAATCCGATTTGACTTGATTCAATAAAACATATTGTCTTCTTTCCACCAGATAAGAACCAATCCATTTTAAAAAATTAGGGGCGACACCAATTTGTAAGAACTTTTTTATAACGATTGTATGGTCAATTGAATCAAAGGCTTTAGCAAAATCAAAGTAAATCGCATCAACCTGGGCGGCTTGTGACTCAAGTGATTCAATAGCGAATTTAGTAAATTGTAAAAGATTGGTAGTCGTAGATTTTCCACTGGTGAAACCGTGCTGGAAATCCGAGATAATTTCTTTTGTATGAAATGACAGATGTTTTGTCACAATTAACTCGAAAAGTTTTGGGATCGATGAAAGAATTGAGAATCCACGATAATTGGATACATCAGAGCGGTCCCCCTTTTTGTAAATTGGAACAATATGTGACACTTTCCAAGCGGTTGGAAAATAGCCGTTAACTAACGATTGGTTAAAAATAAAACATAACGGAGTTGCAATATATGATGCAAAACATTTAAGTATTGACGAGGGAATACCGTCAGGCCCACATCCATCATTAAAATCCAAAAGGGAATTACATATATCATCTTCAGTTATAGATAAATAAGGAATATTAAATTGACAATTACTGACAATAGGGTCATCAACAATAAGACTACTATTATCTTTATAAACCGATTGAAAGAAGCTTGCAAAACCTGTACATATTTCTGATACAGTGCAGAGCTGAACTCCATCATAATTCATAATCGACGGAAAGCCCGTTGTTTTGCGCTTATCATTAACAAACTTCCAAAATGATTTGGGGTTTTGTTTGATATTAGGTTCGATCGTTTTTATGTATTGTAGATATTTAGTATGAAATTCGGATTTAAATTGATCCCGAAGATTGACCAAAATAGATTTGTTAGAGTCACAATCATTGGTTCGAAGTCTGTAAAAGGCTTTATTCTTACGGTTACGCAGATTAATCAAATCCGAATCAAACCATGGAGGGTAACTGTAGTTACGTTTCCTTTTCAAAGGTACGAAACGGTCAAAGGCTAGAAACGGCAAATCATTAAAACTTTTTACATTTACATCAATATCATTGTTAAGAAATAACTCATTCCAGCATATGCATCGGAGAAACTCAGACATACCGTGGGAATCGCATGCTTTAAAATCATAAAACGAATCATCCACAGAAAATTCACGACATTTAGCATTAACGTTATTAACATGAAATTCAATTTCGAGAGAATTATGATCTTTATCATTGTTCTTAAAAGATGTCAAAGATTCGTAAACTGACAAATATTCCGTATTATTAACAAAAATTAAATCTAGAAACGAATTATTATCATTAGAATATAAATTAATTTGTTTAAGATTAAAACTAAATAATGCGTCTATTACCGCCGAGTCATTGATAGACAGAATATTAGAAGGTAATATATCTAATGATTCGGAATCAACCGACCAATTAATATTGGTTAAATTAAAATCGCCCAACACTACTATAGTATCATTACAATGAGACATATTAACTATTTCACTTATACAATCTATGTGATTTAAATAAATATCGATAGAAGATCTAGGCGGTATATATAGAACTATAAAATAAAATATTTTTTTACAAATAAAAACTTTAACACATAAAAATTCAATTGTTACACAGCCCGGTACAATGATACGCTCATAATGAAGTGATGAATGAACAGACAAGAGGACACCACCTCTCGTTTGTTTCGAGCTATTCAAAGGTGATCTGTCACATCTAAAAACAACAAAATCATTTGGAAAGAATTCAGCGTTGTAAATTCCACAATGAAATCCAGTTTCCACAATAGCATATAATTGGAAATGCATCGAATAAAATAAATTGCGGAATTCCGTAGACTTCGATGACATTCCCCCAACATTGCGATAAAATAATTTATAGAGTATGCAATTCGATTTTTGGCTGGGATCTGTTATTGACTGCATGGAGGTCGTTGAAGTAAAGGAAAAAAATTATTGTTCTTATTTTGTTTCCTCTTATAAATCACAAATTCCTTTATCAATGAACCTGATGGCCATGAGCTAGGTTGAAGCAAGCTATCCACGCTAGATACCGGAACATTTATCCGAAACGAAGAAAAATTACGGTCATCTTCATTGATTCGACGTGATAATATGCGTTTGCAACTAATATCCACAACACCAAACTTGTCTTTTAGATAGGATAAAACTTCCAGTTCAGAAACGTCTTTATGGAGTCTGGACACAAAAATGATTTTCCGAGGTGCAACCACTTGGAGTGATGAAATCAAGTCACCGGTGCCGATTATAATTTGCCGCTGTTTCGGAATCGTCGAATGTTTAGATGAAATTACCCGTTCATGTTGAGAACTCGTTGTGTTACTAGATAGAGTCAGACAACCATCATTAGTCATCATCGTCGATAATAAATTTGTATCCAGTTCAGTCTGAACTGGAGTTACGGTACCACCATTATCATTACTTTTATTATTAATGTTTTTATGATTCACATTCGTATTATCATTAATTTTAATATTTTTATTATTACACATTTTATTTATAGAATTTGAAGTAACGGCATTATGACAATTTTTGGTATTGTATAATTTTGAACTCATGGACATTAAATCACTCTGAAGGTTATGAAAGTTTGTATTAATAACATTAACAGATTCTGTTATTTTTGAAAATAACTTCATTTGGGATTTTAACAGGCCATCACAGTCGTCACAAATATATCGTAGATTTTTTAGCTGACAAATTAAATCAAAGGTCGTTTTGCTTTTGATTCCAAAACACTTAAAGTCAATTACTTTATCACAAAGAACACAACAAAAATACTGTTCTTTTGAAGTAAGACCACATGCAAAACACTTCTATTCCATTATCACTAGAGGAATTATTTCACTGAAGCTAATATGACGGTACAAATTAGCAACCACAGTCAAAAAATAAAACAATAAAAAAATTAAAATTTTTAATTTTTTTATTTTTGTTTTTAATAAAAATTAACTTAAAAACACGTCCGATCGGTATGAGTACCATAACAACGACAAGGAAAATAACACAACAACTATACAAGGAAAATAAATTCAAGTTATTTAAAGAAAAATCATCCCTATTTGGACGGGCTTGCGAATCTCCTCTAAATTGAACGAATCAATTCGTATTAGTAATTTGAAAAGTTTATGGCAGCCGTTCACTGCCAAGTTTCTTCTCATACGGTTGCATTTAATAAGTGCATTTTTGAACTTTGTTTTGTTATAGGTTTCAAATCGAGTCCATTCAAAGTCAGTCAACTGAAAAATCAAATTTATATCAGTGCAGTTCTAAATCGTTTGCAATTTGTAATGTTTGAAAAATTGACACATTTGCTCAATTTTTGAAATTTTTTGCAGTGGACTTAAAAACTTGTCCATATCTGCATGCTAGCGCAAACAAATCAGCTATAATAAATAGTTAACGGAAATCAATATAATCGACCACTGAAAAATTTACAATACAACGAAATCTCTTTATAACGAACATCGGTTTAGCGAGGTCGTAAAAGGCAAGTTATCTCTAAGTAGAGGCTTTTATGGCACAATAATACAATTTCTAATTGCTACTTAACTGGTCAAATCATTTAAATGTTTAAACTGAATATTTTTCCGCCTATTCTGATATGAGTGGGAATTAAGCTTTTAATTATGCCATGCTTTACTAAAAAGGGCCATATAAAGAAGACGGAATTAATTTTTTGGAATATTAACAAATGCGTTTATAACCGCGTATCAACTAAGACCTTCCGAACTTTAATTATAATGTATTGATGGAATTTCCTTAGGTGGTCCAGTGAACGCTTTTACACAATCGTTTCTTTTAATGTCACCGCGAAACGTTAAGAAACTCTCTTAACTATCGTTCTACATTCGACGACCCTAAATATTGATCAATTCTCTTTTCGTAATTGATATTAGGTTAATAAAGGCGCAAATAAAAAATGGTTTTCTTTATTTCCCCATTAAGTCTTTGAGTTGATCAGCAACCAGCCTTATTGTTCTCATCTGTTTCTCTTCACCGTTCGTAATTTTATTTATCACACTATTACTATAGGCAAAAACTTCTATTCGCTTAACAGCGAATGGAGAAAGAAGCAATTTAAATTGTGCATGCAAGCGAGAATATTATATTAGATAAAATTAATTTAGCTTTATTATACATACATATAGAAGCCCTCTTTAGTGATTATGAATTTGATTTAATATACAATAAAACAGCGGGGGGGAAAATGAACGATTTTTTTAAAATTTGGTTTAAATTATTGCTCCAATTATTATTTGATTTTGCTGTTTGTGAAATGTACAAGGCATACAAATGAAAAATATATCAATCCCCTTACATTAATAATGACATTTCACTAATTCGCATATGGCATTACGCAAATCAATCCTTTACAAATTTCGACTAATATCGAGAAACACGAGATTATTCAGAACATTTTTAAAATTGTAGTAATTCGAACAAACTTAGAATCCCACAATAATGTTAAAAAATTAAGAAATTAGAGAATCGAGAATCTCATCCAGCGGCGTAGAGGCTTAAGTATGTCTTCAAAAGCCGAAGGCAAACGATAATATGGTACCTTTTTTAAAAAAACTCGACTTAGCTGTATAAATATAAGAATCCTCAAAAACAATGTTTCGAACCGAACGCGAGCCTGAAATTGTCATGGTTCCAAACCCTACGCAAACATGATTAAATAAAAGCAATGATTTTATTTAATTCAAGATTATTACATTTCTATATTTCGACTTACATAAATATTTAAAAAAAAAAAATCTCGCTAATTAAATATTACAACGCTGCTAGCAAATGCTAATTGGTAATTTTACGCCTAAAGTAACCGCAAATTTCTCCTAGATGGTGAAATTCAACTAAAAATATCAAAAAATCTCGATAAATAATAAAATCTCGAACAATTTCTACTACATAATACTTAACACATACCATGCTGGCATAACATTTATTTTACAAATCATTATCAAATAATTGTTTGGACCGAAGAACTTAGAAGTAATTAAGTTCAAAATTGATTTTAAAACGTTTCCACTAGTTGTTTATGAACTATTCTGCAAGCGGGAATACATCAAGGTTATTGGTCAACTTTAAAATTTGCTAATAATACTAGTTGTAATTTCCTGGATGGTCTAATAAATTAAATCCGTGCTTTGATAGCTTTCTCAGTTAGTGATCTAGTGGTATGGTTGCCAACGTGGAGTCGATTTGAACGATATTAAAATATTAAAGAAACCCTAACTAAAGGCCTTTTCCAGCTGCAATAATAATCAAATGTGAGATTTGGTTGGCTTATACATGATTTTAAATTTGAAGAAAAGAGGGCAGAAGAAGGTTTTTGTATTTCCTAAATAAATACTCACCTTTTAGATCAGTTATAAAAATTGTATTATACGAATTTAGTTTAGATATTAAAAAGGTTGGAGGCCAAATTTTATGTTTATTGTTTAACTAGACTACCAATTATGGAAAGTAGCGTACAGTGCAAAAACACAAAAAAGCCTTCGGACAATGTCCTCGACTTCTAAATCAAAGCAGCATATTAGAAATGTTTCAACTTAACAGATCTTAGGAATTAAAAGCAAAATTATTAATTTAATTCCTGTCGACCATTCTTTGTTATTTTAACCACTCTTTATGCAACTACGTAAACCATTAAATTAGTTAACAACAGCAAAATAATTTATTTATAGATATACTTTTATGTACATATGGATGAATAAGGTACGAGGGTAACAACAACGTATGTATATAAACCAGTTTTATTTTCTGTCTGTATATTTTTTAAAGTCTTTAAGACATAACAAATCGCGCAAAAAACGGGAAATTGAATTATTGTTAAACTCCGTTTACGTTATAGATCCGATATGTATATAGTTTTTTGCTCTATATCTCTATATTTATACACGATTTGTTGTTACTGACACACATATATTTCGGAATATATGTCACGCTGCTATTAGCAAAACATTACACAATGCGCGTTTATGAACTGAAAATTATGAGTACGTTAAAAATTGTCTTAACACTGAACTGTTTAACATAGCGTTTAATAACAATCAAAAAAAATTAAATTTTGTGTAACAATGCAAACCCAATTAAAGCTAAAAACTTGGTTTTGTCAACCCTCGCGCATTTTAATATTTTATATTCGATACATATTCGTTACATATATATAGAAGTCAAAATTACATACTCGTATATGCAAATCGCTTGAAATCAACAAATTAATTATTAATTCAATGAAAGTTGTTTTTCATCATAATAATAATAATTAAATTGCACTTATCCACATATACTTGTTTTATGTGAAAAATTTTATTCGAGGGATGCGAATTATTTAAATATGTAATGAAAAGTAAAACGAAAGACTTTTAGAGTAAGCGACGAACCCGATTTAAAAATTTCTTTGTAACTATGTATAATACGTTACGTCAAATAGTTTTCCCTTATTTATGTGTATAGTAAATATTTTACTTTCACTTGATTAAATCTAACTATAAAAAAAGTCTCTCATTAATATAATTTGTATATCGCCGTTTGGTTTTTTATTACTATACATATATGTATATATGTACATAAGTTTTGTAACCAAGGGTCAATAAAACCGACAAAAACTTACCACAACAAATATTTTACATTTAAATTATTATTTACGTAATTTTACTTACTTAAATAGGAAACTTTTATTGTTTATACGTTTTGTATGCAGCTATTATCAAACTGAAACCGCATATACCTTCGGCATGGGTTAAAATAAATAACACGAACAAAAAACATCAAGACAAAATTTTTTGTATTGATCTAGATTTTTGTATTCAGATTTCTTATTTAATGTTTATAGGTAACAAACACCATGTAGAACTTTTAACTTTAAGAAAAATTGAAAGTTTATTTACTATACATAAGAAACGTAAAATAATGTTTTTAAAATATTTATGAAAATTTAAAAGTCATTGGATCACGACTTAATCGACTGGAGTAATATTTATTTTTATGTACAAGAGTATTATGAAATATAAAGTTAATCTAAAGTCAGATTGTTAAAACCAGCCGCCCCCTTATGTATGATTAGACGATAATTCGACCAGTTATTGCTAAAATCGTCTTATAGCAGGTACTTTAATGTTTTTAATGACATATGGACATGGTTACTACTATACACATAACCTAGTCAACCATACTGATAAATATAAAATTACTGTAGGTTCGGGTTATATTAGGTTCCTCAGAGGGTTTTTCTAGTTATACTCTCACAAATGAGAGAATTACTAAAAAACTGGTATTGACTTGAATCAAAAAATGTGTAGTATGGCATAAACTTGATTTTATAGATTCAAACAGAAAGTTAACATTGTTTCTCAATTCGCTGCCATCTCCCATCTGTGGAATACTCACCAAAATTGTTTAATTTGGCTGAACACTACAATAATTTGCACATGATAATTTCTCCGCTTTTCATGTTTAAAAAGAACGAATCAATGAAAATAATTCAAACATTTTCATATTTGGGGCTTGGGTTGGGGACATTATACCAATTTTTAAAATGTCGATTCCAAAATGTCGAATACCAAAATGCCGACTAGAAAAATGTCGACAGGTACATTTTGTCAATTTACAAAATGTCGATTCTAAAATGTCGACTTGGAAAAAATTTGCATGTTCAAATAAATGTTGCCGGTAATATATTCTTTACCTAGTACTTCAATTATTTTATAAAGGCCAGCATGTTGCTTTTCTACGAGTACCTTTAACCTGCGATGCCAACCCTCCACACAATTTTGTGTTTTTGGCAGATTGTCGTTCAATAAATCATGAACTGACCAAAATTGTGGCCGAATAAGTAACAGAATTATGATTATGCTGGTTTTGTATCGATATTTTTCGGCTCTTGCCCTAAATATAATAGGTTTCAAACCATTCCGCAATTTTTAGACAGTTACTGGATAAAGAATTTTTTAACTCTTCATAAAATTCCGGTATTTTATCTTCATTCAAATATGATAAGCATTTAAGCATTCGCATTTGAATGCTAAATCCTTCATCTCTATCATACTGCCTATAAAGCCCTTCTGCCTGAATTTTCCTCCAAATTATTTGGCCGAAATGAAAAAAACAACCTTTAAAAACCATTATCATATGATATTCGGCATATCTCGTAAAATACCTCATGGTAACATTCCTTATTTTTGCTCTTCATTGCAATATATCATGGGTACAATAATCCCGTCTTGCATTTTGCAGTGAATGGTAAATAGCTGGCGCATAATGGAAGGTACTACTGTAAACGTGCCATCCATCAGCCAAAGTTTTCACTTCCCAAGTAATTTTAAATTTTCAATTGTGCCCAGAATAATAATCTTTTCACTTTAAATATCTTTTTCATGTTGCACAAATTGTTCAGCTTCAGTATACCTTAGTCGATTGGGAATATCAATTTCTTCTAATGAAGATGGTTAACATTCGCCAGCAGCAGATCTTACCCTAGCCACCCTTTTTATTGAGCTTCTGCTTTAGTTAAATTTACAAGGCAATTAGCTTTGCAATTGGCGACTGATTCGTTCACTATTTGTGATGGCTGATTGAGTGTCGTCTTAGCCATAGTTTTAATACAATTATTGGTTTTGTATTTTGAAAGTTTATAAGGGAAAGGTTCATGTGAATGCGCGCTGTTGGATATTTCGAATTTTTGGGTTGATAATTTTCCATTTTCGTACTAACCCGCGCTTTACAAATTGAAATTTCCTCACAACGCCAGCGAAAAACTTCATTTTGTATTTTTTCTTTATGGTAGATATATCCGTTTACAACAAGTTTTATTGCTCCCTTATAGCTCGTAATGGTATTAACCTTCATTTTTGGTAAAAATCTATCAAAAAATGAAAAATCCAATATAAATTTTGTCTAATAATTTCCTTTACCCATATGTGGCAACCTGATAAACAATTATCTTAAATTTGATTTTAATAAAATAATAATTAAGCAAGATAGTAAAGAAATTGCATAACTTTAACTTAAATAATATTCTACCTAAAAATACAAAGTCGACATTTCTGCTGATATTTTGAAATCTGTATTTTTAAAATCAACATTTTCTTTAGTCGACATTCTGTCCAGTCGACTTTTTCTTAGTCGATATTAAGGGGGGATCCCTTGGGGCTTTGTAAAAGCCTACTGAATAAATAATATCCAGCAGTATGAACTGTATTTTTCACTAAACTGAAAATAAGGTATATTACCAGCCATAAGACTGAGACCACTTCAGTCGCCTTTATACGAGTTAGCATTTAAAACCACTTTGCTGTAGTTTCGGCTCTGATACTTACTCATACAGTCTAAAAAAGCTGCCACGAATTTTTTATTGAGAAAGAGAGCATCTGGCGCACTTGCCAGCTTATCTCCAAGAAACTTTTTTAAGTTTTCTTTGACTTTTTTATTCAAAAAATGTTCTGAGCTTATTACGGATGTGTGCTTTGAATCATCTTCCTGTTGCAACATGAATCCTTACTGGTTTAACTCTGCCCCATTATAGGGGGCAACCCGTCGTACGAAAATTCTTATTTTGGTGCGGAATAGTCAAATTTTGACTTACCAGTGCAAAAACATTTTTTCATTATTCTATTCCCATTCCTTATGAGTAAAGTTCAAAGAAGTTGTTTTCTCCGATATGAGGCACAAGCAAGTGACTTTTTCTTAGCAAAGCGGCTAAATAAATTCGACTGCTACAGAAATCTTTCTATTGATCCGGCCAAAATTAATCCCATTTTCAATATGAATAACTTCAGAGGATTTAATTCAGTTTTAATTTGTACCTTTAAATGTCGCGGATTTAATTCATATTGAAAAAGAATAAATTGACGAGGAATAAATTCAAATTTATCGACGAAAGTAGTTAATTTCCAAATGAATTTAACTCCACCGATATTTATGAATTTATTCTGCCGCAAAAATTAGAAGATTGAAATACAAATATTGTCATTAAAAGTGAAAGGAATGTATGGTAATAAACAACACAATCCCAATTATATCAATAGATTCCCCTAATTTTTTTAATCTTTTAAAAACGATCAAATTTTGAAAAGTTTTTTCAATTGTGTTATCAAAGAGTACCATGGTTATGTAGGTTAAGAACAACAATTTGTATTTTGAGAGACCCGTTCAGTTTTATTTTGACTTTGTAATGGGGTAAGTCATTAATATTATTCATTGTAATTGCAAAATATTCATTGTGACAATAAAATGGACAGAGAAAAAGCTTTGAGCATTGCAGACAAATTAAAAATTGATGTTTTGCAAGAAGAAGGATACTCTAGCTCCGAAGTATTGGAACCACAAAATAGGTCGAAGCTGCCACGTCATCAATTCATATTTAACTGACAAAGTAAATTATGGAAGACGCATAATTTAAAAATATAACGTAAAAATTGCAAGCAATGTAGGCTGTTCTGCTAGCATTTCGACGGTTCGAAAAGTCAATCATCAAACAATGCCGTTACCTAAATCGGCGAAAAATGATTAAAAAACCACCCCTAAATGGCAAGCATCGAGATAGTTGTTTACTATTTGCGAAAGAAGTGATAACTTGGTCAGAAAGTGGAGAAAGGTATTTTTTACTGATGAAAAGAAGTTTAATTTTGATGGCCGGGACGGATTTAATTATAACTTTCACGAGTTTTGATGAAGAGACCCAACAAAATCAGTGGTGTTATGGTATGGATGCAACCATAATGACAGCAAAATCGTAGAAAATTATATTAGAAAATACTCGTCCTAAGATCGATACCATTTTTAGATCTATACAATGGATTTTCCAACAGGATAACGCACCTATCCATACGGTTCGTATAACTAAAAGTTGGTTCCAAACGGAACGTTGAAGTTTTGACATGCCCACCATATTCTGATCTGAACATCATTGAAAATGTATGGGGGTGGATGTCAGGAAAGGTTTATGGAAGTGGGAAACAATATGGCACGCAGGTATCAATTATGCGTGGAAGGAACTGTTTTTAATTTATTTAAAATCATTATACGATTCAATCCCAAATAAAAAATAAAAATAATTATTTCCAAAACATATCTTGTTGAAAAAGTACCAAAACGCTTGAATTTAATGTGTAATAATGAATACTTTGAAACTCAAGTAATTTGGATAACCTAGACGGAATTACGTATAATACGGAAATATCATTTTTCAAAATTAATGTGACGTGATACTCTTTTATATCGTGAACAGAACAAGATTATTCCATTGACAAATCTTTAAATTGGAAATTGAAATCGCACCACAAACATTTAAAAATGATCCAACACCATTCAAAACAAAAATCTAACCATTTCTCGGAAATTACTGTAATTAACAAAAAAAACAATAAATATGTGAGGCGGGAAAATACGCCAAAAAATTATTACACTATTCAGACAGCTTAATAAAAAATTGTGAATGAATGTTTTGGACACAGTTTTGGACACGTTAATAACATTTTAAATAAATAACATCCTATTGCATTTACACTCAATTTTAGCTCCTACGGTGGTTGTCCAAAATAAATTAAAATTATTGAATATAACTTTAAGCGTTGACAGAAAGATAGAAAGATTATTAAAAATACAATATACATATCAGTCATTATTAAACGAGGTACATTTCTTAAAATTCTGCGGTTCGTGTACCATGCTCACTTTAAAAGTAAGCGGGAACCCATATTTTCTCTAATATTTTATAGATAAGATATTTGAAAACCTCCCTTACTTGTAAATTTTACAACGGTAATTCTTATCTCAAACAAACTAAAGCGGCCCACCAAAATTCTAGCCAACTAACTACTACTACTAGCAAGTTTTTCTATATCCACTTGTAACAATACGTAAAAACACGTCATCATTATTTAATTAACAATAACACGTTTTGAAGAACATGCTTTCAGGCCTTGAACGCTTTACGTAACATATAATGTAAAGCATCAGAGAACAATAATAATATTTTATATCTCACAAAGCCTCACAAAAAATGTTTTTTTGCTAATCAAAAATGTCAAAAGTCAATGTTCCCAGGAGTCACGATATTTTACAATAAAATAATCAAATACTATTTAGTAGTTAACACGGATGATTTGTAGCTGTTTAAATAGTGATGAAGTTGTCTAATAATATGCTGTATCATTAAATAATTTGCAATTCGGTTCCCAAACTTGTTAATAACTTAGTTAGAATTAATCATCGTTCGATTTTTATGCTTCCATTCTCCATTATAAGTAGACCTTCAACGGCATCAAATATTGCCTTGATTACATCTTAATTGATTACTTCATCATTGTGGTGCTGGACCAAAATATAATTAACCTTTAAATTCAATAAATAAACGATTTATTAAAAATTAGTACCACTTTGGCATTGCAAAACCGGCCATTTCAATCGATCACCATTATTAATTGCTACATTATGTATTTTTATTGTCTTGCATAATTCTAACACAATATTTATATACATACATCACCAAAATTTTTTCTAATTACGTATTCATATTCCGCACAACAATTAAAAACTTTCTTTTTGACAAAATTACGCGATAAATAATAATTTTTGGATGATTAAAGTATTTCACTTTTACTTTCTTTTACTATAGTAAAATAAAGTATAGTAATCATGAAAATTTTGGACCTTGAGATTTTTAGAGATTTATTTGTTTTGAGGTCCCCTGAGTCCGAAAAAGTGGGTTTCGAAATGGTGTCTGTCTGTCTGTCTGTCAGTCTGTCTGTCTGTCAGTCTGTCAGTCTGTCAGTCTGTCAGTCTGTCAGTCTGTCAGTCTGTCAGTCTGTCAGTCTGTCAGTCTGTCAGTCTGTCAGTCTGTCAGTCTGTCAGTCTGTCAGTCTGTCAGCCTATCAGTCTGTCAGTCTGTCAGTCTGTCAGTCTGTCAGTCTGTCAGTCTGTCTGTCTGTCAGTCTGTCAGTCTGTCAGTCTGTCAGTCTGTCTCTGTCCTCTCTACAGCCCATATGCTTTAATCAATCGAACTGAAACTTCAGATTTAAGCTTTTTTGATAAATTGGGAGGTCCCAGTGAATTTTACTCCAAATCGGCTAACCGGAAGTGGCCACTCCCTTGGTCCAGAAAATTTGTTTTGCAAATATCTTAAAAAGTATAAGGTTTACAAAAAACTACTTAATACAAAATGTTTCCAAAAATTAAAAACAAATAAAAATAAAAAAAAAATTAAAAAAAAAAATTTAAAAATTTAAAAATTAAAAAAAAAATTAAGAAAAAAATAAAATTTCTCAAAATTCTCTGTTCGTAAGAGAAAGTCGTTTGTTGGCCACACCTCAATTTTAACTAGGTAATTAAGGGACCTATTCCATGTGCTAGCGAAATCTTTATCATCATTGTTGAGTGCGATTTCCAAAAAATAATTTCGTAGAACTTTTATTAAACGAACGATCCGTATGGATTAGGGTTTTCTAACTAGGTAATTGAGCAACCTATTCTATGTGCTAGCCAAACCTTTGTCATCATTGTTGGCAATTGCCGATATTGGCCCTTGGGAGTTGAGTGCGATTTCCAAAAAATAATTTTGCAGAACTTTTACTAAACGAACGATCCGTATGGATTAGAGTTTTCTAACTAGGTAATTAAGGGACCTATTCCATGTGCTAGCGAAACCTTTGTCATCATTGTTGGCAATGGCCGATATTGGCCCTTGGGAGTTGAGGGCGATTTCCAAAAAATAATTTTGCAGAACTTTTACTAAACGAACGATTCGTATGGATTAGGGTTTTCTAACTAGGTAATTAAGGGACCTATTCCATGTGCTAGCGAAACCTTTGTCATCATCGTTGACAATGGCCGATATTGGCCCTTGGGAGTTGTGTGTGATTTCCAAAAAATAATTTTGCAGAACTTTTACTAAACGAACGATCCGTATGGATTAGGGTTTTTTAACTAGGTATTTGAGGAACCTATTCTATATGCTAGACAAACCTTTGTCATCATTGTTGGCAATGGCCGATATTGGCCCTTGGGAGTTGAGGGCGATTTCCAAAAAATAATTTTGCAGAACTTTTACTAAACGAACGATTCGTATGGATTAGGGTTTTCTAACTAGGTAATTAAGAAACATATTCCGTGTGCTAGCCAAACCTTTGTCATCATTATTGGCAATGGCCGATATTGGCCCTTGGGATTTGAGTGCGATTTCCAAAAAATAATTTTCCAAAACTTTTACTAAACGAACGATTCGTACGGATTATTTTTACTTTCTTTTTACTCTAGTAAAATAAAGTATAGTAATCATGAAAATTTTTAACTTCGAGATTTTTAGAGATTTATTTGTTTTGAGGTCCCTTGAGTCCGAAAAAGTGGGTTTCGAAATGGTGTCTGTCTGTCTGTCTGTCAGTCTGTCTGTGTCCTCTACAGCCCATATGGTTTAATCAATCGAACTGAAACTTCAGATTTAAGCTTTTTTGACAAATTTGGAGGTCCCATTGAATTTTACTCCAAATCGGCTAACCGGAAGTGGCCACTCCCTTGGTCCAGAAAATTTGTTTTGCAAATATCTTAAAAAGTATAAGGTTTACAAAAAACTACTTTATACAAAATGTTTCCAAAAATTAAAAACAAATAAAAATAAAAAATTAAAAAAAAAAAATTAAGAAAAAAATAAAATTTCTCAAAATTCTCTGTTCGTAAAAGAAAGTCGTGTGTTGGCCACACCTCAATTTTTTATTAATCGATCGAATACTTTTTGTAAATTACAGCACGAAATTTTAAACCAAAGTATAAGTAAATCACCTTACATTCTAAATTCCGGTATAAAATATATCGAAAACACCATATGAACGAAAATATCACCTACACCTACAGTAATAAATTTAAGGCGACGTAATTTTATTCTGTTGTTTGTGTCTTTAAGACACAAACCGCATAAAAAAAAAAAAAGTGACTGACCTTTGATTTTGAATCAACAAGTTTTACTATTTTTGGACTATCTCTCGCGCAAATGAAATATTAGCTCTAATAAAGTAACAATATTGTAGTACATTCCAAATAAGATATCGAAAAACAGGTATTTAATGGGTACTCGACGTAATAGGTGTGTCACATGTAACCAATGGTAATATGTACGGTGGCGCTTTAGTCGAGTAACAACATATGTATATATGTAAATATATACATTCGAATAAGAAAGGCGTATAAAATTCATATAGGAAATAGTTTTACATTAATTCGCTAATTTTATAAAACCGACAAAATTGAAATAGACCGAATCAAAGTAATTAATCCAAATTAAAAATTCCATCGATCATATATAAACGTATACATAAGAAAAGTAAAAACGGTTGCGCGTTTTGACGTCCGTCGTCGTCTAAACAAAAAATACGAGGCAGACTTTCACTTTAATTATTATTATCAATTGAAGAATGCATCATTGTATATACGCACTTACTTTCCCATATTGCATTAAACAATCGACGTCTAAATAATTACCGATCGATAGATGATGAAAAATGAAAACTCCTTAAGTAAATCGCGCAATCACCAATCATGCAATTCAGGTATATGTTTTCAAGTGAAGCATAGCCGCATAAACATTTTTATTAATATTCATAATGTAAACATGCACACACACGCATATTATATAATATCGAGATTCGTGTGAGTGGTGCTTTATATCCATAAATAATAATAATAATAACAATAAATATTTTAATTTTCCAAATGAATATGTTACATGTGTGCGCGCACAGACAGAAATATTCAATGCAATGTAAAATGATTTACTCGTATAATATGTATGATATAATTTTTATTGTTTATTTATTAATTTCACTTTTAATTAATTTATTGGAAAATTTATATTGTTAATTTCCGCCCCCGTTGAATGATTTGATTTTACGTTCATATACCTTTGACTTGTGGGTGACACTATTTTTTATATTACAAACTAGGATGTGTAAACTTATTTGTAAAAGTTTTCCGAATCTTGAATTGTCTTCAAAATCCTGGACAAAAGTTAAATACCTCAGACATAATATTAGGTACACGTAAAACTAAAAGTGCTAGGGACTAGCAATATCTGCCGAATCTCTAAATCTTTTTATCATCACTAATGTGTTGTACGGCAGTGTAAAAAAGCAATAATTGACAGTAACAGTGATGTGACTTTCTTTAAAATAGATAATGCTGAAAGTGATCTCCGTTCATCGTGATGCAGTTCAACATTTTCAACATTTAATAATTAATCATACATTTTGTGATATATTGAGTGCATCAAAATCTACCTATTTTGATTGTATTAGGTGGGTTCAGGTCAGTTGGATTACCTGAATGCGCCCAATATGTTGACAGATTTTTCCTATAAGCTTTCATATTAAAATATTGTTAATTTTTCGTCAGTCCAAATTTTCTGGTTCAAATTAAATCTATCAAAGGTTGCCGAACAAAATATGTCCAATATCTATTTGGGTCGCTTCGTTATTTAATTTAATTTAAATATTAAAATTGTTTATGGCTGTATGATATTCTTTTTTTCCCCCTTTCAGTGACTAGGAAAGACAAACGGAGTGAGAGAAAAAATATATATACAAAATATTTGTGAGAGTGAGTGTATACACCATAGATTTGAAAAAAATGTTGAAACGTCAAAAAAAGTGGTATCTCAATTTTTCTAGCAGTTAATCGAGCAAATATATCAAAAAAAGAATTGGATTTGATTCTTTTTTCTGAAATTTCTATCAAAAAAAATGTTTGTACAGAAGAAAATAATATATAAATTAACTTTACGTATAAATTATGTCGCTGCAATTAATTGCGGCAGCTAATGCAAATTTATTATGCGCGGCCATCATTCAAGAACCAAGAAATAAATATTCTTCAAAATGGCTACTTCATCGCAAAAAAAATTTTGATTCTATTTACATATTTTGTTTATCTGAAACTTCAAAATATTTGCATATAGTGTTGTCTACACTACCCTTCTCTGTTTCGCTTTACTAGTTTTGAAGCACTTTATTGCACTTGAAAAAAAGTGAGTATCATACAGCCATAAACAAGCACTGGTTCGGTAATTGTTGTATGATTTCTTAAAGTTTATTGTCGCATTGTGACATTCACTGTGTATGTGTAAGATCAGCTCTAAGTAGTTTTTATATACTCAGGATCTACTTTCAACATTCTGATGAACCACTAAAAAATTGGACTACCAGCGATCATAAAGTGATTGTCTTCACACTAAATAAAGCAACCTCACCCAAATAGATGACAAACAAAAACATCAGATAAGGTACCTCGTTATCCGGTTAAATACGGAAACTGGGAAATTGAGCAATCAATCGGGCGCAAACTGATAAGGATTGAAAGGCAACCTTACCATTAACTCTGCAAATGATGTAAATAGAGTTGAGCGTAAAACCATAAGCAAGCTCATACATGTATGTTACGAAAGCATTCCCCAAAGGCCATAAAAGGGAAACACGGCTTCGTGGGCTAAAGATCTAACAACCAAAAAGAAACAAGTTCATCGATTAAGAAAATTATTTCAAAGAGAGGTGGGCTCACAAATAAGAGCAACACGACAGCGCAGAGTTGAACAGTATAATAATAATTACGGAAATGTGGCGCACGTGATCAAATCGACCCAAAAGTGAGAAGGAACTCATGATTTAACGTCAATATACGTCCTTCCACATTATATACCGTATACAATTTTTGTTGGATACTCTCAATGTTTCGGATATAGGTGTGCCGTAAACAGGACGTAAAAATGTATCTACTTTTATAATCGGAAATTACTAAGTAATTGAACACCACAGCATTTTATTACTTTGTTTTCGAATTTTTGTCTTCGTAAATTTGCAAGTTCAATGTTTTTCGAACATTTCAACCGGAGTAAATTAAAACTCGGCTTTTGTTGCTTATAGCAGCCCACCTTATTATAGATGTCCAGATTAAGCTGAAAACCATCCGAAGTAAACGAAAATAGTACGCGGAAAAAAATTAATGAATTTGATATTCGGTGAATTCTTAAAAAATGCTGAAAATACATCCAACGTAACACTCGTGTACGACTCGGCCTGAACAATGCCTAGAAATAGAGAGCTTGAAAGAACGGGGAACGTAAGTCAATTATACGGTAGCGTGTTAAGCAACTGGATCTTGGTTAAAACACCACAAACTTGTTCCTCTAAATTCCTCGTTAACTATACAACTATCGTTAAAATATCCCCTTCGATTGATTTTCCCTACCAAGTTAAATTTAATTTGAATTCGATTCGATAAAAAACTCGACCTGAAGTTTTCGAATTAAAACGGATTGAGTTGAAACCCCTATTAACATATCTAAAAAATCCAAAATAGTTTTTATCACTGTGACAGCCACCTAACCTTTTATAAAATATCAACACTACGGTACATTTGTCGCTAAAGTTCGCTAAGACCTCGCAATTCAAAATCAGCAAAGGAATGTACTGACCTAACTTTCTTACACAGTCGTATTTAACTATGAACTTTACTTGATCACTTCGACTTTTGGCATTTAATATGGTAAGCAACGATAATACATTTGAAAATCGTCTTAACAGGCATCCATGAAGATGCATCATTGCAAGTTGGTTGCAATTTATCATTAAAATATCATATACTCATAAACCGATTTAATGTTAAAAGTTACGGTAAAATTAAATAAATATTTTAAGACTTTTACTTTCACGGTGAACATGTTAATTAGCTGCTATTAATAAAAGTAATTATTCTTCTGCTGTGATTGCAGGTCATACAGAGGTTAAATTCTTTAATCGAATTTAAACATTAATAAATGAAACATTTTCAATATCACTTTGTTGTTTCATTATTTATTGAATATTATGAATATTTTATTCTAGATGACGAAATAATAACGCAAAGTTGTTTTTGAAATAAATCAAAAAATAGATGCTGAAGTTTTTTTTAAGCCTATATCCATACATAAGTAAATAATGAGTTGGAATGAAAAGGATAAAACGCTCTTAGCTACACGTGATGCAATGCTATGTGTGGCTTGCTAATGTGCATTGCTCATTCAAACACCTAATTATAAAAAAACGGTTTATGATTAATTATTACCAACATACACTTATATTTGTGTTTTGCTGGTTCCTAAAGGCTCCTTGCTCAATGCTGCTACTAGGAGGTACACAGCTGTAAATATCCGAGTTGTATAAATATTGTGAGATTCCACTTACTTGACATCACAACTCTGGAATCAAGCATTGTCGTATTATTTATTCAAACTCGCGTGGACATCAAACCAAATAATAATCAAAACAGAAAATTGTTTCACACTAACCTAGATAAAATGTGTGCGTTTAAATATCGTTTAACGATTTAGCTATCACAAAATTTAAATACACGATGCAATATCAAACTTTTATATGTAACATAATACATTAATAAAATTATAACTACATGTATAAATAGCTGGCACTAATATGATTCAATAAAAACCAAACCTCTTGAGAGAAAACATATTTGGTATAAACAAAAGGCGATAAACTTAATCAGTCATAAAAATTTTTATTTCACAAAATATTTATTTAACCAATGGTTGAACTTAAATTCTACTTTAAAAATATGGCACAGTAGTTTTTTAGTTCATATAACTCCCAAAAAGGTTTATTGCTTTATAAATTTTCAATTTCTATAAATTTATTTACATATCATACTCGTATAAAATATGTTTGTAGAATGTAGACGAGTATTATTTACCCAACATAAAAATATTTTTTTTATTCCTATTGTTAATGTCTCATACGCGAGCATAAATGGTTTCTTGAGTTAAAAAGTGAAATCGCATTAATGAAATTTAGTTGTAGACTTTAGTTTAATGAATTATTACAAACCGTATTTCAATTTTGTATTTATGTATATATTTTACAATTATTGAATTTGCAACAAAAACAAAAGTGAATTTGAAATAATAGGTGAAGATTTTGATCATAAGATAATCCTAAAATTGCGCATATATTGCGCAAAAGTTTGTCTATAGATACACAAAAATTTATGACTTCTTAATAAGGAATATGTACACATATTACTAAACAATAGCAGATTGATGGTTTATTTTAAAAACACCGACGTACCATCATTTTGCTATTATACAACATAAATAAGGCAACAAATAATTAGAATTGTTTTGTACAATATTTCGAAAAAAAATACCAGAAGCAATTAAATTTGATTGATGAGGATTTAATTGGGATCATTATTCTTAAGTGTATAGCACACCTTAATTGAGATAGGTAGTAAAAAAATGTTAAAACGGTCAGTGGCATGAAATTATTGAGTTGTTATCATTTCAGAAATGGAACATGGAAATGTTTGGTTTAAAAAAAATTTGTATTTTTTATACGGTAGCTAAAGAAATAATTTAATATTTAATTAGCTAATCATGATCAAATATAGTATAAGCCTACATAAGCCTTAATTTATAAACGAAATTGATTAAAATTCAAGAATTTTAGTATTAAAACTTCAGTCCGATGACATTGAAGATGGCAATATTGAATTCTCAGTTACTGGTCGGTGATCGCTCCTAAAAAGTTAAACGACGAATCAAAACGTTGTAGCGTTGTCTTCGATTTTCGTCGTCTAAAAAATATGAAATTTCAAATGCCGATTTGTCAAATTTGGCTTCACAAATTTCAATTTCACTAAACTGTAACCGAAAATTCGAAAGTTCTAAATAAAATTTCAAATTTTGAATGTAAAATCGGTAGGGTAGTTAAAAAAAATCAAATTTGTTGATTATTTTGAAAATTGGTTTATAAATGTTTAAATATATATTTTTAAAGTTTTCATATTTCGAGAATTCAGATTTAATAAATTAAAGAAAAATTTGGTTTTAAATAAGAAAAATTTGATAAAGTAAAAATTGTAATCTCAAATATGGGGAGAATTAGGAATTTGAAATAAAATAGTTTTTTAGACTGTGTCCGAAACGCGTGATAAATATTTTTTAGTACAAAATATTCCCCTACATTCACAATTTTTTATTATTATGCTGTCCGAATGGCGTAATAATTCTTTCCATATTTCCCCACCGCAAATATTTGTTATCTCACTTTAAATACAATACAATAATTTCCCAGAAATGGTGAAACTTTGTACAGGAAGCGACTATAATGATATCGAGAACTTGCTGTTTATTGTGGTTAGAAAAAATTTTGTTTGTAAAGAGAATAGAACATGTAGCACATCCGCAGAAATATTAAATGGGTCTTGTCGCCGTCGCGATCAATATAGATCATATAACTATTCACATTATTGAACAATTTTCGATTTCTGGTTATTGGATGTTCACGACACTCTGAAAAAACGCACCTCATAACAGCGAAATAGGAAAATCAATTTCAACATCAATCACATTATGAAAGTATTTTGTGATAATTTGGGTGTATGCGGTTTTTTCAAATAAATGTCAAAAACTAGTACTAAAAAATATTTATCACAGGTTTAGGACACAGTCTTATTTTTTTATGCCACAATTTTTTTCTTTTTGTTTCGTTGGCACACAATGTCCCTGACGAATCATTACATTTGTAGCCGTAATGGATGCTTAGTATAAGTATTGTTGGTCGTAGAAATGGTTACATACGCATTTTGGTGTCTCCTCTCTACGAATAAAACAAGCATTTACAAGTGGTACTGATCAGCAACCGATGATATCGTCGAAAAGTAATGAAAATTATTATGAACAATTACCGAATCACCAAGGCTCATACCAAGCAATTTTTTTGAATGTTTTGGGCATTGTGAATTGTTGAATGTCGACAAAAATCAGTGCCAAATGAACGTTGCTCAGGAGTTGGTGAATGATGGACGATCTAGAACTACTCAAAAGAATTATGGAATCATGTTGGTAAATCATGGGTAACTAAGGTCCAATCATCTCAATGAAACTTGATTCACAATTTTGCAATTTTAATGGAAATGTTTTTACCGAAACTCCATATAAAAAAATGTAAACAAACAATTTTCTACACGAACCAGCGCCTCTTGCAAAAATGTATGTGAAGCTGATGTACTAAAACATGGTCATAAATTTTGCTGACAATCTCAACGCACGTTTTTGACATTAAAATAATCTAAATAATCCAGCATGACCCAAACCTTTTTAATGTTTATAAATACATAATTTAAAACTATTTGATGGCCATAAATCCTATTTTGTATAGCCCTTTTTTGGCCATTTTAAATTTTCCGTCCTAGTATAAAATCTACTAATGATTGGCATCACCTTAATTTGTATAACTTTAGTTTCACAAGAATGTGTTTCAATTTGCATTTTTGCACATCACAAAGTGACCTTCAATCCGTTCTTGCGTGCTGTATTGAAAATAATTTAATTTTAGTACTTGGTCTAATGCGCTTCATCCGATGACTTTGTCAATACGCATATATTTTCATACATTTTAACTTTTGAGACTCTCTGGCCATTAACACTTGTACTTAACATCAACTTCACTCATCAACTCCTATAGAAAAGTAATTTAGACTAAGTAGCGCCATTTGGCATCGCTTTAAGAATACACCAAAACACATACAACCTTTTCGTCAGAAAATAAATTTGCTAGAAATATTTATTTGGTCTATAATTCACCGAAAACATTGTTCAGCAACAAAAGGAATTGTACTACAATCACGTAAAGTTACGTTGTAAATTCGTATTTTGAACCACTGTATTACAAAGCGTTATTGTGAAATTAAGAAATTTTACACGATTATGACATAACATTTCTTTATAAAAAAAAAAAAAAAACATCGAGTAACCTTTCTTTAAAAATATTTATTTTAAACTGAAAGAAATCAAATGTATCTCACTTAAGATTTACGAAAACAATATTGACGATTGGAACCGTGATTTTAGACAACATATTTATCGGCTTCACGACTTCAAAAAATTTCCACTATACCATATTTCAGTCGTTCTGCGAGCGCTGATGCTAATTTTTGGTCGGTGTTACAGCTTTATTTTATTCCGATAGGTAGTGCTTTCTCTCTATTTCCAATCGTAAATACGCTAGTCGCTAATAGATATTAATAGACGTATTTTGTATATATTTTGCAAATAACGAAACAACATTAACACTTCCTCTAATCCACTTCTATCGATTACAGAGTTGTTATTAACCAGATAGTTGCAAATTGCCAAGCATGTGCACATTCACATCTAATAATTATATTACATTAAATTAGTATTCATACATCGCTTTTATATACCTTCAAGCGTTAGAAATTATTTTTGTGTAAACAGACAGCAGGAAATTATCTCTGCGGAGACGGAAATGTACGTATTTGTATGTAAAGCATTTCAATCTTAAAAGAGATTGATTCAATTGAAACAGTTTTTTTTATTTTAAAGATATTTTTACGTTGGCGTTCATTTCTTAAAGAGCACAATAATACAATATAATAAAAAAATATCATTTCTTTTTTTTACTGTTACTCAAGAACTAAATACAGAATAGAATAATAACGATTGCACTTGTTAACGATTTGTTTTTTATTACATGAGTCTGTGTTAAAGAAACGTAATCTTATTGATACAAAAACAAAAACGTAACGTTATGGTTTTTAGTTTATTTATTTTATTGGTGATTAGATCATAACGGATTTATGTTGATTAATGATCGATTGATCGATCGGTTGGTTATAGATGACTGGATTGATGGATGTGGAGAAACTAATTGTGGATGATGACATAAATAGTGCATGCGTTAGATATACACGAAAAATATCTAATTCAATTTTGTTTAGATATTTTGTAATTCGAAGTATATTCGATTACAGACTGATCGATTAGATAGATATAAAAGTAAGTTAAGCCTCGGTTGATTGGTATCTTATGAAATGTTCATGTCATATCCATGTTTGGATTGATCAAAATCCGTATTGGGAATGCTATAAGATTGATGTTAGAGATAATCTGGAAAGGTGTGTATACGATTACGTTACTTGTCTGTAATTGTTCTAGAATTTTCTTTTAAATCAACATCTTTATCATTATTAATATGGTATACTATTACAAAGAGTTACTATAAAGAGAAAGGTAAAATATCCAAACAATTCAAAACTGTTTGATTCTCTAATGATGTGAAAATCTACCACAACATGAATTAACAAATTTCAATTTCCTCATAATTTTAAGAACCAACAATCAAAATCTATAATTATGAGGGAATAAAATGTTTATCGTTTGGTGCGATTTGCACAAATAATTAATGGTTAAGTTTGAGAATCGTGTAAACGAGAAACCTGCGTCAAGTACATCATGTAATTCACCCCTTATATCAGTCATATGATTTGATTTATAAAAATATGATCTTTGTTAACATCTTAATTAGTGGTAATTAAGAAAATTAAAACACTCTTAGTGTATAGCGTACAACTAATACTGTAGATAAATAAAAACAATATTTTATGCAGCTAATCAATTAACAAGAATATTTTTTTACAAACTAAATCGCATCCACGCAATCGGCATGGCGAATTCATGCGGTCGGCAGCTTGTAAACGAACTTTTCTAACAAAACTATTCGTATTATTTAGTATCTTAATTAACACACAATTAAGTATTTATTCCGTTCAAAAAATAAACCTAAACCTAGTTTAAGATATTTCAAGCAATAAAAGTTTTAATTTTTCTGTTAATTATTTTATAAATTTGTGTTTATTTTAGAGGCAATTGAACTATAAATTATAGCATTACGTGTATTTCTTTCTTTAACGCTCTTCACCTGAGTGAATCGCTTTTATTGTATGTTTTACAAACAAAATGTGAAAAATCTTATAAGATTAAGATAATTTTGTAAGGTAAACAAAGAATTAATTAAAAATTTATAAATTATTTAATTAAATATTTTTGTTTCTATAAATATAGGAAACTTTACTTACAAAATACGTAATACGTAATTTATTTCGTGTGTTACTCACTCGTGGCGTAATTTTAGTACATTTTTGAATTTTTTTTCCATCGGGTAAAATTTTATATTTGAAAAAAACATTTTAGTTCATTAGTTGATTGACAGAAATACGGTTGACATTTGTTTATTACACTGTTTTAGTTGTATTAAAAATTAATTTAATATTTTCTTCTATGTTTTGCGTGAATTAACAATTTTTATATGTGATTTAAAATGAATTTACCTTGTTTTTCGCCATTTTTCCAAAGTTACAAGTAAAAAACAATCTTGTCCAAACGTGTTAAAAATTCAAAAGCTTTTGGCAAATCAATTTGGTAACTATTACGTCATTTATTGTTTTTTATTGCACAAATTGAGTCGGTCAGTTAATAAAAATATCAAATAAGGTTAGACGAGGTATAATTTTTTATTTTATCCATACTTAAGTTAAAATAAAAACAAAATTATCACACATACCTATTAGCAGATGAGGGGATAGAAATGATTTGAATTTGAGAATATAAAGATTTAAAAGGTAAATTTAGAAAATGTGAATGTTTTTGTAACGTTTTTACTTAGAATTCTAAGTAGCGTTATATATATTTGTGTTGGAGCTCATTTAAACTCATCCTAATGCTTTAAGGGGTGATTCCTTGAGCCAAAAATTTTTCTGCGAAGGTGATCTATATCCAGTGTCCACTGAAATACAGAGTTTTAAAGAAAATTTGCTCGAGCCCGTACCAACACTCACATTTACGTTAGTAACTTGTATTTTACTCGAAGTATATTAGCTTTCAAGAGCATAACTTTTTGGGGTTGAAATTATCTTTTAATCGGAATATCAGACAGCTGCGTAGGCCTTTCCACTTCATAGATATTGATATTCAAACGGGGAAGTTTATGCGAGCTTCAAAAATTGTTTGTGTTTGATCAAATTTTTTCTGAGAAAATGTTTTATCAACGTATCACTTTTATAATTTTTGTTGATGCTCCATATTAATACCTACTAAAACTAAGAATAAACATTTGGCTTAAGTCTTATGATTTCAGAGATATTCTGGACGGAGTGAAAGTGGTGCATGAAAAAATATTGTTATATGATTTTTATAGATATTATTATAATTTTGGATGCATTTCAGGGCTCTTTTCTGCACTTCTCGTGTCACACTAAAATTCCGTAAATGTGCTCGTAGTTCGGCTGCTGCTTCATCAATTCTGTGATTTAAATCTTCTACGGTTTGAATTTCAGTCGAATAAAACCAGCTCTTTCATTCGACCCCAAATAAAAAAGTCAATCATTGTTAGATCGTGTTGATAAATAATCCTACTCCTCTGCAGCCACGGTACATCCTCCAAAACTGTTAACAACTCTCTACGTAGGATTTCCAAATAATATGCACTTTTTAGTGTCGCAAAAGATCCTGTGGGCGATAAACAGTTTTAAACCATATAAGTCGCCTGGACTCGATGGTATTATCCCTGCGGATATTCAACAAACTACGGATCTAACAAATTTCCTGGTTAGAGGTAATTTTCAAAGGCAGCCTAGAACTACGAGTATGTCACATTCCTAGTAAATGGACAGAAGTGAAGGTTGTTTTCATACCTAAGGCGGGAAAACGCTCACACTGCAATCCCAAAGACCTTAGACCGATTAGCTTGTCTTCCTTCCTTTTTAAAACACTGAAAAGACAAATAGAAGCTCATATTAGAGGCACGATTGTATCGCAAAAGCTGTCCAACAGGCCTATTGCAAGAAGAGATCTATAAAGACTGCTCTTCATTCTCTTGTATTTTCATTGAAAAATCTTTCGAATATAGAGACTACGCAATGGTAACCTTCTTGGATATTGAGGGGGCCTTTAACAATGTGCTTCCAGGCGCTATAACTCGGGCACTTTCAGATCTGGGAGTGGATGAATCACTCAAGGACTGGATAGATCAGATGCTAAGAGGCAGGAATCCTGCGTCAGAAAATTTGCAAGCAGAGGTTCACCGCAGGGTGGCGTACTGCCCCCCCCCCCTACTTTGGAACTTGGTCATAAATGACCTGTTGCTGAGACTGGAGGACGACGGCTTCAAGGTGGTTGCCTATGCGGATGATGTTGCTGCTGGTGTCCATGGTAAATATCCCGGCACCCTTAGTGAGCTTATGCAGAATGCCCTGGGCACTCTTTCATTATGGGCCAATGGCTGTGGGTTCAATGTGAACCACAAAACCGAATTGGTTCTTTTCTCTAGGAAATATAAACTTCCTCACATCGATCCTCCCACTTTAAATGGGTTCAGCTTGACTTTTACAGTTGAAGCGAAGTTTCTGGGTCTCGTTTTGGATAGCAAACTATATTGGAAACCCAATATTCTGGAAAGGGTAAAGAAAGCTTCGGTAGCGCTATACTCTTGCAAAAATGCCATTGGGAAAGTATGGAGGCTGGAGTCCCGCATCGTATATTGGCTTTATACCACAGTAGTCAAACCCATACTCTTGTATGGGGTAATAGTCTGGTGGCCTGCTCTGAACAAAACTGTCAACCAAAAGCTGTTGACAAAAATTCATAGAACAATCTCTCTCTCACTCAGGCACTAAAGACTCTGCTATTTTTGACTCCTCTAGATATCTTGGGGAAACAGTTGGCAGCTTGTACTGCCATACGGCTGAAATCCATCTTAATGTGGACCTGCAACAATACAGGGCACTCATCTATTTTGTGCAACAAACAAATTCCCAAGACCACCGACTATACTGTCCCGTCACTATCTTTTGACACAAAGTTCCGGACTAGGGAAGTCCAGAGAGGACTGGATGATGGGTGCAGTTTTGGAACCAGGAGTTATAAACTTCTTTATTGATGGTTCAAAACGGGACGGGAAAGTCGGGGCTGGAGTGTTCTGCGAGGAACTTCTGTTAAATTTCTCCTTCCGTATCCCCGACTACTGTAGCATTTTTCAATCTGAAGTAACTGCCATAAAGGAAGTCGTAGACTGGTTGAGGTATAATGTAATATCAGTTTGCGATATTCGCATATATACGGACAGTTAGGCTGCCATTAAAGCGCTTCAATCACACCTCCTTAAGTCGAAAGTAGTCCAGAACTGTTTCTCATCTCTTAACGAGATGACAGATCAGTTCAACATCCACATTTTATGGGTGCCAGGACATTTCATAAGCACAGGGAAAATAAACGCCTATGAACTGACTTGACGTGGTACAATGGACCACTTCTCAGAAAGCAGAAAGGATATTGAAATGCCTCTTGCGGTAAGCAAACTGCTGCTTCAGGAAGAAGCTAGCAAGCTGACGAATGACATATGGTCAAGTATCACTTCTTGCATAATAACTCGGCAGGTCTGGCCAAAGATGGACTTGGCGAGATCCAAACAGCTGATCTCACTTCAGCGAAGTCAGATCAGTGTGGTTGGTGGAGTAGTTACGGGGCACTGTCTCATAGGGAGGCATGTGAGTAGACTTGGTGTCTTCTCACATGACTACCGTCGTAGTTGCGAGGACAAAGAGGAGGAAGAGACAGTACTTCATCTTCTTTGCACCTGCCCTTGTCTGGCACGAAACAGACTAAAGTTTCTAGGGGCACCCCTCTTCAAAGACCTGACGGACCTCTGTAGGATGGACGTCAGGAGTATCCAGCGCTTTGTTAACAGCTCAAAATGGTTCCAATGAGTTGGAGGAAATAATTATTGTGGTATGGCTACGGACCATTTTTTGTGTATATGCCTGGTCCTAGTGGACTGCCACCCAAACCTAACCTAACCTAGTGTCGCAGGTAGTCTTAATGGCCCAATCAGATGGTTTCCTATTACACCGGACATTACATTTATGAGGATTAGCTTAAGCCCATATGCATGTAAATTGTGGAAATTGGTTATTTTAACTCTATTAAATTATGATTCATCCATCCATAAAATTCTCGAAATGAATGTATAATCCTCTGTGTTTCTTTCCAACAACTAATTGCAAAACTTATTCCTTTTTTCCAGATCCTTATGTAATATATCCTATACAGGTGTGCAATAAGGATGAAGGTTCTCGCGTTGTAGTAATTTCCAAATTTTAAACTTGGATACGTTGAAACGTAGTGAGAGTCGTCGAATGCTTATTGGCGGATCATTCCTAACAGCCCGTAAAGTTAATTCGTCGTTATCAGCTCAGGCTGCTAACGCTGGATTTGCGTCTGCTCGCTGGTTACAAAAGTTTCCTGTTTATCGAAGTCTTCTAAATGAAGACGAAAATGTTCGAGCATCGTCGTTTACGGCTAGGAAACTGACGCCTATAAATGAGCATTTCTCGAATTTCCTCTGCAGAAACCATACACATAAACTATATCTGCGTACTCCTGGCTTGAATAAATCGGCATGTTCACTAGTTTTAATTTTAATTTTCAAAATTGTGAAAAGGCTGGTCAAATGGGCTCCAGGGAAAACTTCTTTTATTTTGTGAAAAGGCTGCTTCAGATTTTCAGGTTTAAATGTTGGAAAGATTTTTTTATAATCATAAAATGGCTCTACACTGCATTCAAAACAGAGCAGAACAAAATCTAAATAAAAATTATAAAACAAAATTATTGGTCGTATGTAACAATTTTTCATCTGTCGGCCTTTTCCAGGTTATCTTTGAAACTAAGTATAATACTAAAGCCAAATGTTTATTCTTAGTTTTGGCAGATATTAATATGGAGCATCAAAAAAAAATTATAAAAGTGACATGTTGATAATACGTTTTCTCAGAAAAAATTTGATCAACACAGAAAATTTTTGAAACTCAAAAAAATTTCCACGTTTGAATTTAAAGATTAAAAGATAATTTCAACCCGAAAAACTTATGCTCTTGAAAGCTAATGTACAATACGTTGAGTAAAATATAAGTTATTTGGCTCGAGCATATTTTATTAAAGCTCTGTGTCTCAGTGCATACTGGAGATAGACCTCCCCGCAGAAACAATTTTTGCTCAAAATTGATCAAGGAATCACCCCTTAATGGATTAGTATTCAAGTACGAGACACCCTATACATCTATATTATGTCGAATTCGATTGAGTTTTTACCCCTCATTAACAGAGTACCCTAATTTCTTACGTAAATCGAATAAAAATATTATTATGACATTATAATTGCGCTTTTTATGTGTATGTTTATGTGTCGTGCTGACAAATTTTTTGTTGACAAATAAATATCTTAAAATATCCTCCATATTCTTGATATTGAAACAAATTTCTTCTAATTTTACTTTTATTTTAAAACACAATTATTTTTCGTGTATAACACAAGGTCATTTTGAGCATAAGTTACAGATGAAATAATTTAAAACGTCAAATCCAAAATGTCATCACAGTCCATATTTGTTGGTTTGTGAAAAAAGAGGGGTTACTCGACCAAAAAAGCTGGAGTAGGAAAAAATACACCAGTGCAAAAAAATTTTACCCTGAGTGCGAGTTTACGACCATTTTCTGAAGAAAATTTTTCAACAGGCAACCAATCGACGTAGTCTATTTTGTAAACAAATTTCCCCTTCCGTACATAATTCTTTTGTTTTCCATATAAAATATATTGAATCTGCTGAAAATTTTTCATCAGAAAGTGCACTGAGTGCGAGTTTACGACCATTTTCTGAAGAAAAATTTTCAGCAGATTCAATATATTTTAAATGGAAAACAAAAGAATTATGTACGGAAGGGGAAATTTGTTTACAAAATAGACTACGTCGATTGGTTGCCTGTTAAAAATTTTTCTTCAGATTTTACCCGTGGAATGAAAATTTTCCTTCAATTGAGTTCGACATTAGGTTCTAGCTATGGTAAGCTGAATTTATATTTGACTGTAGTATTCGGACTAAGCCCATACATAAACCACAACTCCTCTCTAAAATTACAAATCCAAACTTTTTGGAGCTGTCCTACTTCTATCCGAACTTTAAAGGCGGCTGCACGAGTCCGTCTCGTACGCGTCGCATTTTGCGACGCGCTTTAAAATTAAACATTTTTCAACTCAGAAGGGGAAATTTTTTTTAGATAGGGTGCTTTGATTGGTTTAAAAAGCGCATCGCAAAATGCGACGCGCACGAGACGGACTCGTGCAGCCGCCCTTAAGCACCACTGTATGTTCTACATGACTTTTTGTTGTATTATTGGAATGTGGCAAAGGTGCCTTAGATCATTACTTTTTGATGTGGAGCAATCACCGTACATGAATCATAATTCCACGTTTTACAAAGATACTTTCTTTTGGCCAAAATTTTAATCTAGGAAAACCAAAGATATATCCAAAAGATATATATATATATATACTATATATATATTTATAGTGTATATTTTGGCTATCATTGTTACTTCTGCATCTTTTCATTAACGTGGGACATATTTTCTCAGGCAAGGCTTGGAAGATTTGCCCTGTGATTAATTCATATCGCGGGGATTTTCTAGGATTTAGGCTAGATTTTATTTCTTATTTTAATTCATATAGCTTCACAGGCTCTATACTCATCAATCTTTGAAACTGGTGTGATATTTTTATCAGCCGTTTGTCCGGGAAGAGGTGTAAAGATTCACTCGAGATGCTCTGCGAAAAGATCAGCCTTTTCTTTTGCATTACGAGCCCAGGTTCTGCCTGATTTCTTATTAAATTTTTAAAATTTGGCTTTTCAAAATCTAGCGAGAGATAAAGAATAAAAAATCCTGCTTTTTCAATAGTGCTTCAATAGTCCTTTTATTGTTTGTTTTCAAAATTAATTTTCCATTTTCCAAGATTTACGCGATTGAAATGCGGAATATCGTGCCCAACCACCGATTTGCATTTAACGATTCTGCAAATGCCGATTAAAAATGCCGTAAAACTTTATACATAATTGTTTGGCTTTGAATAAATACATTCTTGCTCATTTCATGTATGTATTAGTACATCTGCAACAGAAAACATGGTGGATGGATTGGCATGATGAAATTTATAATTGTTGACATTATCTTCCGACATACTCAAATTCAGTCTATTTACATCCAAAATTAGCACATTTTTTATGTCATTTTATATGGTTCAGACTCAGAGTGACATTGAATGCTGAACATAAAATCCAAGAATGATAAAGCCAAGTTTCATACGGATGCTTCACAATAAGAGCTAGGAGCAGTTGTCCTGGTGGCTCTTACTTAACATATTCCAAATGCATGCAGAGTGTCACAATATTAAATTGGACAAGCAAGCACACACAAATTCACAAAATATCTAGTAGAATAAATTGCATAATTCTGCAAAAAATTTATTCTCCAATTAGTTTTTTTGCGACAAAAACATTAATTGCTGAATATGTTTTTTGCAAAATCGACCTGGAATTTTTTAATATAATTTGAATACTTTTAAACTTTAATATCGAATGACGTCTACCTGTGCGTCTATTACTTGAGGATGTGAAACGTGAGCCATTTCGTTCGATTTTTCGATTTCGTGGGCAATGTTTTGCATAATTTCCGCCCAAACATTTTCAATTCATTGTTTCAGACCAAATAATTCATGAAGATCAACTTTGCGCCTATACATTCAATAAAATAACAAATAAATGATTCATTGAATGAGTTATTTGTTAGGGAAATTCAGCTCCCAAGGTATGGAAGTAATGATTTTTATTCTCATTTCTCGTAGTTTGAGCAAATACTCGAAACTGTTTAGCTAAGGTATCTGAATATTAAGAGAATTTTCATAGCAATTTGAAACGGTGATTCACTCAAATTGATACAATTCAATGTATCTTTAAAAAATTATAGGTTCCTATTTAAAAAAATAAATAAAATGACCTTCAAATGACCTCACTTATAAATCAAAACAACTATTCTTTAAACCCTTTCTTGATAAAATACTTTTTAACGGTTATTCAGTTGTATCAACAACATATTATCAGTTAATTATTAAATTAAAAACTAATTTCAATTTATCTGTTTCTTTTTAGGTAAGCGCGAGGCAATCCACTAATTGAATGCAACAAAGATAATTTGGATAATTCTATACGGAATGGAGTCATTCTTCAGTTCACGACCAATTTAAATAAAATCAATACTCGATTTTTCACAACAAGTTTTTAACTTAAAACTTGTTAACATGAATTCTAAATTATAAATAATTTAAAAAAAAAATGTTTTCTTTGTCGCACGAGTTAATTTTAATTTAATTATAATTAATTGACGAGCTTATTACAGTTATATTATCTGTTTATGTTGTTTTAAACTAAAAAGAAAATTTGATTATGTTAATATTATGGTGGCCGATGTATTTTAATAACCTTGTTCTATAATAAAAATTTTCTTTTAATTTTTAATAAATACCTGCCGATGTATCTAGCTAGTTATACAAATATATAGCATTAAAATTAATTTAACGTATTTCAAAGAATTAACGAAGCGTTTGTAATTTGAATTATTTAAGTAGTAGGTGGTTTTAAAATATTTGTCTTATGTACGGATTGCGACACTCTATGAACTTGTACTTAGCCGAATAAAATGCCTTTGTTTAGTGAAGTTATAAAATTTGTAACCTTTTGACCGTAAAACAAAACAAAAGTATTTTTTAGAAAGTTTTTTATACATTTTATATATAAAGGTCACGTATGTTTGAAAATTCACCTGTCGGACAAACGATTTCTCAAAAAATAAAATACCGCACGCTATCAATCATACATGAATTCTTAAATTTTAATTTGTTACACGCACAGTGCGTGGTTACGATAACCTTTGAATTCGAGTTGCTCAGCATTATCGCACAATAAAATTAGCTAATTTAATATCTGCATTAAATATTACAACTTACCCTTGATGATTGGTAGAAGTACCAATTTTAGTACCGTCCAAATCATTAATCAAAAAATTCCACACTCGTAAATATCATTTGATTTAAAGTTCAGCTGTGGAGATTATAGAAAGTTTTGTTTACGTATTTTACTATTTTTATTTTTAAAAGAATGGAAGGAAACTAAAATAAGACAAAATAGTCAAAATAATAGCACAAACAAATGTACATATGATGTACATTTGTATAAGAATATATAAAAAATAAAATGAAATCGAGTTTTTATATTCAGATTATCTCGGTATACCGAAGGTGAAAATAAAATTATTAGCTTCAATTTTTTTCAAGCTGTTGCTCTTTTTTGTTGTCTTACATCTATGGTAGAATGGATTATGTGTGTTAATTTAACACAATTTGTATATACTAGACAAAAAAAAAAAAATATTAAGATTCTTGTCTTGTAAGAATTACACCACGACGATTTATTATACCTTTTCGCCTCGGGGTGTTGCGATACGTTAGTTATTTGATTGATGAATATTGACATGCGTTCGAATTTGTATCACATAATATATTATAATCGTATTTTCACTGTAAATATATTATTATTACTTATTAATTATTTAATGTTATTTATGTAATAACAATATATTTACTTTTACCACCAACATATGTGTAGGTTCGTGTAGTGCATTATATTTAAATTATACCATACATTATGTATAAACATAAATACATATTAATGCTATAAATTATAGCAGCTTTGTATACTTCACCACAAGTTGTTTTTGTATCGTATACATATAAATTAATTTAAATAGCCTTTCACAGTTAAATAGATTAAACCGTCAAATTATACATAAATTGCATAAAATCTTAATGCTGCATTAGAAAATTTCACACGTTTATTTTTATTTGTACGTTCATATCCATAAATAATTTTAAAACTATACGAAAATACCGCGTAACTAACAACTAAAGGGTTTAATTTATAAAAGTAACACTTCTGTGAGCTCCTTTATATTATTTTTGACCTATTTATTGTGGTGATTATTATTATTTAGTAGTTTTGTATACAAGATATTTCAAGACAATGCATTCTTAAACATTTATTTTGCCGGACTTTAACCGCGGTTAAAAATTCGTTAAATTTATTTTATTATTTAATGGGGTTTGTATTCATTTTGAGATAAAGAATCGGTTTTGGTTATTTAGGAATTAGATAATATTAAATATTTTAAAATATTTTGTTTTTTTTAATTATTATTTTTTAACAAAACTGCATAAATTATAAACCAATGTTAATTTTTTTGTTTACGCTAATATTTCGATATACAGTGAAATCCCGGTATAACGAGCCCCTATTGTAAAAAAAACATTGCGTTACCAAAATTTTTAGTAGCCCAATGAATTTGAGGATACACAAACTTCGGCTAGCAAATTATTTTTTAACGTTTTAATGACATTAGAAGAAGGCTTAAAAAAATGTTTCTGGTAAAACAAACTAGATCAAATCATTATTTTGATCCGTGAAAACTTTGTTTTAGGAGATAACCTTGATTAAGCCTCAAAAAATTAAACATTTGTTTATAATTTAAGCCATTTTGTTGTTTATAGTAATAAATAATAGATATATTTAACGGATAAGGAACGGATACTTACTTACCATATGTTGTTGATTCTTTTATTTTTTGAGTTATCATGACTAAAAAACGTCGTCTCGCTATTATTGAATTGTACAAAACAGCAAATTCGGCAAAAACGTAATTCAAAGTCTTTTATGTTCAACAATTTTCAAAGCAATAAAACGATGTCGGGAGTTAGGTTGTTCTTCAGACGATCTAGGAAGGGGGCGCCTGCGCACCGTCAATACTCTACAGCTCCCTAACTTTGCAAAATGTCTGATTCACCGAAATTCAGAAGCCAAAATTCTAAATCTATTAAGGTTTGGGCTAAATTTACCGATGTGGGGAAAGCTATCGATCAGATTCATCAATTATCGATGTTATGCAATGGCCACCGTATCCTCCCGACCATTTTACGTGCTGCCGTTGTCAAGGTCTGGGATGAAATGCCTCTAGAATTGATTCGAACTGCCGCTGATAATTTTATGAAACGCTTGAAGTTATGTACTGATGTTCACGAAGGCTATTTTGAAAATTTTCAAAGATTTACTTCAAATTCTTTAGAAATTTAACCAGTATTTTATTGTCATCCGGTATTAACAGCCTTCTGTTGCAAATAATAATTTACTATCTACTTCATACAGTTGAAGACCGATTTAAGAAGATATGTATATCAATTCATTGATATGTATATCAATTCATCGATATGCAACATTCAATAATAATTTCAGAGTACTGCAACCAAAATATTTCGAAAGTTTTCTTTTGTTCCTATACAAATTCTTGTAAGCACGAGTTCAGCAACTGTGCAATATTCCACTCGACAAAAAACGGCAAAACAGTGTCAATCTGCTTTACCTACTGCCTGTATTTTAATATGAATACATAAAAAAATGACAACCAAGTTTGTATAACCTAAAATTAGTACTCAACTTATTCTGCCCGTTAGTATGGAAAGAATTAAGTCCGCATGTCAAATTTTACTAAAATCTATTAATAAATAGCCAGATTCCTTCCAATTTGTCCATATTCCAGAACTTCATCCAGAAACCATTTTAGAATCCCATTTCGATTTTTTTAAAATCGGTTAAGGAATATTTATTCAAAAATCATTTTAGAATCTCATTTCCAACGCACATGTCAAATTGCACTAAAGGCGGTTAATGAACATTGAAGTTCCATTCTAGTATTTAGCCATATTCCAGAACTTTATTCAAAAATCGTTTTAGAATCTTATTTATATTATTGGTTTCAATGACTTCATTTTTCACTTTAATAATGGCTCTGTGCTCTACATCATTCGGTTTTCGTCTATATTGTCGGTATCCATCGCTAATTCGCTACCAGTTTGTGTTTCCTGACTCATTTACCGTCTTTTATGCAATTTGTATTTGGATTCAAATGTGAAGCATAGTCAATGTTATATTTAGTTAGGAGATCCATGGATTTTTGAGTTTCGGTCTGAAAACTCTGGCTGTAAGGTCATGATGATGGCACGATGATTGTCCAATTAGAAGTAGATCTATAATTTCAGTCTATGTTGGATTACATTCTGTGTTGGATTTCCGAATTGAATTTTTAATTTTGTTTCATTTTAAACGTTTAATTTACCCGCCAAATTTTGCTGGCGTTGACACATCCATACATAAACAAAAATGTTCCCGCCAATTTTTTTTTGACATTTACACACACACACATTCATACATTTTCATAATATTGAGTTAAGTCCAGTTAAAACTTTTCGCGACAAGTTTCATACGACTTTTTAGGATAAGTCCTAACTCAAACCTAGAAAAAGCCTTAACTAAGTTAAGACTTATTCTAGGTTTTTTGACAAAAAATTCTTAAGTAAAAATACTTGGGTTTCAAGCGGTCACAGGTTATAATCAATATCTGCCAAAAATTTCAATAAAAATCTGTACTCTTTAATCCTTTGCCTAGGTTCGGTTAGGTTTAGGTGGCGGTCCCCTAGGACCAGCCATAGTCACAAAAAGGTCAATAGACATACCACGATTTAATTATTTATCCTCCAACAGGTTTGGTGACCCGAGTGTGAGGGACCAGTCTTGCTTGAGCTTATGTCCCGCGCATTTGTTGTAGACTTAGAGACAGGCCTACAGAGCCGAGTCCCCTTGTCTACATTTCCCGGATTTGTTAGAGAGCCGCACTCTTTTGTTTGTTGTTGTTATTGTTTAAAATCTTACATGGTAGGTCCCACGAGTAGCGGAGAAAAGAGTGTGGGAACGATCTCCAGTTTCGAACAGTTGATTTTAGTTGTGTTCGACTTCTTTTCTTTTCGACGTACTTTCAAACATCGCCAACAGAAACAAAGCGAAAAAGAATTATATTGTATATGCTGCGAGTCGAGTCGAGTTTAATCCTAGTTTAACTCTCACTATATACGGAGTCGAGTTATTTTCTAAGAAACTCTAGGTGTATATACTGCAGAGTTAAACATATGCAGAGTTCAAATAGGATTGAAACCGAGTTAAAAAAAAAAATGTAACAAAATATCATTTCAGATGATCATAAGACTGATTATTCTTTTTGTTGATCGCCATACATGTTATTGTCATTTTTCCAGCGATATTATGTCTAAAAAATTGTAATTTTCAATCAAACTCCATGAAAATTACGGAATAGACCACCGAAATGTTGGAGTAATTTTTTCGAAAAAATAAAAAACTAAATACCAAAACAAAAATTTATTATTAAAATTAATTGATTAAAATCTTGTATTTAAATAAGATATTTAAAATAAAATAATGAATTTAATTGAAAAAATTAAAACTATAAAACTAATTGGTGCACGAATTTTTTTTAAATTTTGTTGTTGTTTTTTAACTCTATGCGTATATAGTGCATTTTTTAGAGTAGAGTTTAACTCGACTCTACAAATTATTAGGTCGAGTCGAGTTTAACTCGACTCCGTATATAGTGAGAGTTAAACTCGGATTAAACTCGACTCGACTCGCAGCATATACAGTATAAATGAAATGATTTTTTTCTCTCGGAAAGTATGTAGCTGGAAATATGACCAGTTTCCCATTGTTAGCAACAATTCCATAATTTGCAATTGCAGCTTCTTTTGTTTCAAACGTATAAAAAGGAGTCATTCACTTTCAATTTTAGCCTATATATCAGCAAAATTGGTGGAAACGTTGAAGACATTTCAGGATGTGGTTTGATTATTCGTGTCTAATCATGATACGATACGCATAAAAATCCATACAGGAAAAATTTTTCGTTATAGCAACACCTGAGAACCAGGTTAGTTTGCATCAGCCTATTCTCCTTCTCAAAACAGTATTGAGTACTGAAGAACATTATACGACCTGTGCGTTTAAGTGACACGTTGTAAAATCGCCATAGAAGTGTCTCTTATGTTTACCAGATGGTGTTTTGTCTGCTCGGGTGACTGCCCGCTCTAATGCGATTTTGAATAAATTTACCAGATGATTGCCTTCGTGGAATAAATTGTGCAAACTTCAAATGATTTCACGTTTTGTTCTGGGAGTTATAGCACAACGAGGATTGGTCTCCGTCACCTCATAGTAGTATTCAGGATGGTATTCACAAATCCGAGTGAAGTTTTCATTTTCGATGCTTAAGAGTTGCTTGGTGCTATGTCTCCAAATTCGTTGCACCGATAGCACTTGAGATCCTTTTCCTTATTTAGCCAGTTTCGATCTTTATGCTCGCTATCCTGTAACCTTTGCATGGTTACTTCAAAATTTGAAATCGTATTTACCACGCATGATAAGTCAGCGCACGCAAATTATTATAATTTAGTGCCGTACTGTATAAATAAAATTGAAATTACATAGCTGGTTATAGATGAATTTCGGGATTATGAAATATTTTTGTTGGTGGGAAAAACACGTTTAACGTTATATTAAAATTCTGAAATAAATATTTTTTTTTGAATCATTATTGTTTTGTGCACAGTGCAAGTGGCTATAGGTACATACTTAAGTATTATTCATTGAAATTAAAAATTAAAATTAAAAAAACAAATCTAAAATAATTGCATGTACCCGTATAAGCGAGACACAGTGGTAGTTCAAATTATAGTTAGCCACTTAATAATTATCATTGCAATCGAAAGAAAATATTTATTTATAATCTTACATATTTGTATTAACGTTGCTTACCAAGGTAAATTTTCTAAACATATTTGATATTTTGTGTGTAGTTTGGTTCTAATTAAATATTGTTGTATTTGTATTTTATTGTGAAATTTAGCTAAGGACCAAATACAGTATTAATTGTCGAACAATTCAGTGGCTAGTTCCTACGAAAAGCTTGGTAAGCACATATTTAAGTTATTATATAAGAAAAACAACCCTTTCGAGAAAATTCATATACCTAAGTACCGTAGTGTGTACGTTTCAAAACGGAATAACAGCCTGACAACAATGAATACAATGTTGCATACAAAAATTATGGTGGCAGATTATAATCTATAAAATAATGTTATGTACTTCTTAATTTCCATCTTAATTATTTATATGAAAATCTATTTATTTATTTATTAAAATTTATATATTATACCTAAGTTTAAGTTATTGAGCCATGGTTCATCTAAGTAGATAGGAAATCATTTGCCTGCTTAAATACTTATTTACCTACATATTTATTTATTTTATTTATATGCATGCTTTATATATATTATTTATCTTTATATACCTATATATGTACATTATATTTATATATTTATGTCAATTTTTTTGACATTTCACATATGTTAATTAAACGTGTTTCCTAGCGTACAAAAATATTTGCTACTTTATTTAAGCATATCAACCTGCGGTGTAATTGTACGGTATTCTAGTTCGAATAAATTCTCTGAAGTATTATGCGTGGTGTCATGTTCGTATTGATTAGTTTAGTGAATAGTGTAAAGTGTTAACGTAAAAATGTGTAATTAAACAAAATAAAAACTGTGATGATTTGAGTTTCTAACCGCACAAGGGGAACTCCATGTTGCTCATGTGAAGTTCTATTTATATGGAGGTGTGGGTTAAGATTAAGTGATCATAAAATCCAAGGTCACTCAACTATTGTGTAGCTGAATATAAACAATATGTAATGTGAAAGTGAGTATAGGCGTAAGTGAATGGTCATAGTGGGTCTGTATTTGTAACCAACCTTTCTTCTTGAAACATATCAATTGAAAAGCAGCATTTATCAAGCTCTTGGTGATCGGTGAAAAGATCCCACCCACACGACTGCCACCTAGCCGGTGATCTGCTGCTATACCGCAAGGTCATTAAGAGATTCTGTTTAACGGTTCATGGGATATATACACACGATTTCAAATTTACCAAACAAACCGTTACAATCCCCACAAATATAATAGCGTGTTGTCCTATTTTTCTTCGATTCACATTTTAGAAAACTACCTCTGGTTCCATGGGCATTTTTTCTTCATCTTTTCGTATATCTGAAGCTTTTTCTAAATTCCCCCATAGAATCAGCGCCATATAAAATTGAATTGTTCAACACCGTGTCTCCGATCCTCACTGTCACTTAGTCAAATAAAGCTGCATCTACGACACCCCAAGTTGGGCAATTTCTATCACGGATAATAAAGGGATTCACTAGCTTTTCATTTCCTTTCAATCAGCATACGATGCACCTTTAAATTTACATACACTGACTGGTGTAAACGCTTTGCATACAACAGTCTTTGAATTTGGTTCTAACCTACAGTGTCCGCCATTTCTTCGAATTCCGCTATACAACACTCGACCTTCACATTATCATCACAGCTGAATTTTGGTAACGTCTCTTCCACTTCCTTGAATGTGAAACTGCAATTCTGATTACACGTTTGTTCACTGGCTGATTTCATTAGATCGTTTACAAGCTTTAATATTTCTATCTCTTTTTCCTTTATTTCTGTACCACCTAAATCTTCTTGATTTCTGTACTACATTCCGCTTGGTTGATAACGTAGTAGTAGAAGCAGCATTAGAAAAATTAAGTTGAACGATTTTTTGATTGAACGCTTTAATCAAAGTTTCAATTTTTTGTTCCATTTCCGGATTATTAATGTTTCTCTTCTTTCCTTTCCTGCCTTTCCACTGTGAGTATCGCGATTTAGTTTACTCAAAAAAACCACGCGCCTTGCCTTTTCTTTGTCTTGTGTTACTTTCCAGGTTCGGGTGATTGCTAAGATTCTTACAAATATTAACCTCAAAAAAACCGCTACTCCTGATGGGATTTCCCTAATTGTTCTCAAGAATTGTAATTAGTCTTTGTCTGTCTATATAAGCCCTTATCTGAATTATTTTACCGATCCATGTCATCCGGTATTTTCGCATCTATAAAATAGCCAATGTCCAACCAATGCCTTACAAAGCAGCAAATCAGACTCCTTCAACTATCGCTCAATACCCATATTCTCTGTCCTATCAATAGATAATAAAATATCTATGATCACTACCTTACATCCGATCATCAGAATGGTTTTTGTTGTGGTCGATCAACCAGAAATTTAACTAATTATGTCACACGGCAATGGAATAGACGTATCCATCTATCTGATGAGGCTCAAGACAAAGCACTTGACATTTCGAAGGCTTCTTTAAATTTTCTTTCCTGTTGCAAAATCCAAGTGGTTGTGGATGATGTGTCATCCTCAACTCTTTAATGTAGGGCAACGCTAACAGAGTCGAATTTAATCCCCAGACTTCAATCCTGGTAAAGCCAACAACTACTTTTCTCCTTTAAAAACGGTTCTAGTATTGATAACTCTAATTCAATAGAGTTGCTATAGGATTGACTATCCCCAGAAAGATCTCTTTCACCTCTTTTAACAGAACTCATAAAAATATACAAAGCGTACGTAAGACCGAAACTAAGGTATAATTTGCATATTCGGCCAGACGCTCCTTAAACTCACCTAGATGCACTTGATCGGGTTCAAATGAGGGTATGCCGATTGATTTCGGGCGGATATTAGTCTCTCTTCATTCCTTGACTCCCTCTCCCATCAGTCTTTGTTTATCTAAGCCCTTTTCTGTATTATTTCACTGATCCATATCATCCGGTATTTTCGCATCTATCTATAAAATAGCCAATGTCCAACCAATGCCTTACGATTTGCAATAAACGGAATCTAAAAGTCAAGAGGCAAGTTAAACATTTAATACTGCGAACCTTCACAATCAAACTCAACAAAAGAAAACCGTTAAAATCCCCTCCCTCATCATTAATAATAATGATTTATGGACGCCATACCAGAATTTGTCATATATCGTTTAGTGGTGGTTCGCTCGTAGTTTTGAAGTGTTTATTAATTTATTACCTACTAATATTTATAAATTCAAGTTCAATTAAAACTATGTAATCGGTGTAAACCTTAACAGGTGTTATCAATATAAAATTTTACATTTTCTTAGTGATTTCGTCTCAAAATTAGTAAATTTTTACATATTGACAGCATAAAAGTATGCAGATTTTAGCGCCTCAATATCAGTTTATGAAAATGATAAACTAAGTTACCACATTCTGTACAAAAAATTTAAGATAATTAGATTACGACGGTTAACTGCAGAATAACTGATTAAATTGGGCTGTTATGTAAACATTTATTGACACACAATAAATCGTCTAGACATATTTATTTACCATCACATACTATAAATTCTAAATCCAAACAATTGTTTTAAATAATTGGAGTGTTAAAAAAGTAAATAAAAATTAATTTGTTTGTGCCAAAACTGAAAGAAGTAATTACGAAGTTCCACCATTGTTTAAAAAAACTACAAGTATTCTTAAAACATAAAAGATTTTTAAATTAATCTCATCCTTGTTAATAATAAGGTAACGTGTGCCGCAACGGGCATATCCAATCTTGTCATATTGTAAAATTCAATATGCTAATTTGGTTTAAATATGGTATGCAAGCTTATATTATAAAATTTATCTACCGTAAAGGTATCATGATAGAAGTACGCGGGGAGATATCTTCTATGTGTTTTTAATGATGATATGGTTTCGTGAACAGTATATAGCCGTGCAAATGATTTGTTAGCTTGATATCGCTTACATTTCAAGGCCAATTAAATGATATCATTATCGCATGAATATTTTAACTTAAGAAATTAAAAAGTTTAAGATAAACATAAATTTAATAAAATTATTTGTTAATTTTGCATATTTGTTAGTTTCTCTTCGAAAAAAATATGTAAGATTTTAAATATTTTTTTTTTTAAACTTGACCTTGAGAAACTAGACAGTAAATAATAGTGTCACGTCAGATACGGCAAAATATGTTGGTAATATTTTATGAAACCTAAATTTGAATGTATAGTACCCCCATACAAAAAAAATGTATGTAGACATTTTGTGTGTCAAATGTCAATAAACGAAACAAATTTCTCTTGTAATGCAAGAACACATGCCATTTGCAAATGATTCATCTGCCACTCAAATTTAACAAATGACTAATTTATATTCAAATTTGATTGCTAAACTTGAATACCTATCACACAGTCATCAAATAGTTTACCTTAAATAAATATCATTCATTCGCGCGATAACCCAGAAAAATGATTTTTAGTTTTTACTTTTTTAACGGCAAAAGAAGTAACAAAAAAATAAAATTTGCTAAAAATGTGTATAAAAATAACAAAACCCAAAGACCTAAATTTTAAAAATATAATAAACATTTCCATTAAATTTACATTAAAGTGTTAGGTAAGTGCTCTTGTAAAATTCTATTGTTTAATTTAAGTTTGACCAAAAAACATGTTAATTTAAAATTTGAATAAAATAAGTCGAATTTCTGATCTAACTATAATATATACTTGTTACAGTTATAATCTTCTACTTATGGAAATTTTCTTTAAGGTATTGCATAACATTTTAGTAACATGTATAACAATCATACCAAAATATACAATAAAAATTAACATTCTAAGCACACAGACAGACGATACAATATGTTTTCTTGTGTTTATAGAGTGGTGAATGGTCAATGGCATTTTTCTTTGAATTATACACTAACTAGCTATACAGATGTACAGTTCGGCATTCATGCATGCATTCAAAATGCACTTTGAATAAAGTGGCGGATACTGTTACAATACATAATGTTACGAGATTAAGAAATAATTTATGTATACGGTATCGTGTTGGTATTATTACTTTTAGACTGGCTTGGATTGCCCTTGTGTAGAATGCATGATTTATATCAGTAAAGTTTACAGTTGTTTCCGAATTAATAAATTTCTTATCAAAATTCTTGAAACTATTGGACTAGTGGTAAACCATTGGGTGTTATTGTATGAAATGACTTCATGTCGCCAATTCAGTTAAATACGTTATAATAAATTTAACTGGCTGGATTAAATGGCAAATAAATGTAAGATCGATGAAATAGAGTGTCTATTCTACGAGACAAAAAAAAAAATTTGTATGAAGCTATACTAATAAATTAAAAACTGGGGGCTGACATGGTACATTTCTGATGAAAAAATGTACACCACGAAGTTAGCTAAATGAGTTGAATTATTCTCAACTAGCACCAAAAATTTAACCAGGGTTACAACATAATGTAACCAAAATGGTTCGCAGGGCAGTATTTTGGTTTAGAGGGTAAAAATTTAACCCTCAGCGTTACAAACCTAGCAACCAATTGGTTACGTATTGGCCTCATCTAGCTAACTTCATGTTGCACATTTTTCTCCAGAAATGTACCATGTACGTAGCTATAAAATTTAAAAATTCTTCGGAAAATTCAGATTTTGGAAAGGCAAAAGAAAAACTGAAAAGATACGAATTAAAATTCCTATAGATCATCAATTTCACAAAAGCTTCACAAAAAAAATCAATTAAAAAATTTGATTCAATCATTAAGTCACTTCATCACTTTATTAAACAAAATATGTACCATTTTGGTCGACTATTTGTTACCATTTTTCTGGTAAAACCGTTATCCAGTCAATGTAAAATTTCTGTAATTTTTGGTGAAAAACTGGACTAAGTCATTTTTACAGGTCTCTTTTGTTGTGAATTTGAAACAATTAAGAGAGTTCTGCGCAGAGAATGAAACAAACGATTGATTTGACATTGATAAACCAACCATTACCTTCCTTGGTGCCAAATGTGGCTTCGCCACAGCTCGTATGGTCCCACCAGCCTTTGGTCAAGTTCTTTTTCGCACATTGTTGTCGTACATGATCCATTTTACGTCACCGATATAATTATACATTTGAAAAATTGTCCGATTTGACATCTTTTCAACATTGATTCGCAGATTCATATAAAATTATTATCATTGATTACAGTTTGTGTATGTGTGAGGCTCCACCATGTAGCACCAATTTGTAAATTTTGTAAATTCAACCCAACCGGCTGATCCTAGGCCTTCGTCAAAGTTACTCTGTACTATTATCAACTCAAAACATAAGGAACCATTTCCGGTCCACTAAATTCTTAGGAGATAGGCATTAAAGGGTTTAAGATTATGATCATTTTATATTGAATGTTTTGAATTGGAAATTACACAGAAAAGAAAAAAAACTGGGATGGGATGATAATTGGGTTGGGATAGTGTTGTCCAAGGAATGAAAATAAACTTTGTTTAATTTATTAGTACTAGTTGGACAATAATAAGTTAAATTAATTTCAACCGTTGTAGTACAAGTTTTTTAGTACTTTTTCATGAAGATGTGTTGCATTTCAATTCATTCAACCCTTCTAATTTTTGTGACAGAATAAATTCATATTTAACGGCGAAGTTAAATTCCTTTGGGAAATGAATTAATTTCACCAATAAATTTGATTTATTCCGCGCCAATTAAATTCTTTTTCCATGTGAATCCGCGACATTTAACTTTTAAAACCGTATTAAATCCGTGCAAAATTATTTTATTTTCAAAAAAATTAGATGTCATGAATTTAATTGAAAATTGAATTAATTTTGCCATTCAAAAATTTTCGTCCGCGTAGTTAATTCGGGCCCTTCTTTCTAACTGTTACAATAAAACACAGTCCATAAATGAAAACGAAGAAATAGCCTAAAAATATCATCCTAAAAATTGTTGGCCGGTTCTTCATTTTAGGTTTGGGCTATTGTACATTCAATAACCTTGGGTTCGTTCTGTAAATTAACCAAAATTGTCGAAAAAACAAAATTAAAAACGGCTCAAAAAATTTTAGCGCTATTCATCAGTTAAAAAAATATATGAACGACTACCAAAAGAAGAATCCTCCTAAAAATCAAGATTTTCAAATATAACCAAAATGTTGAAATATTATTTTAATTTGTTGTATATACGATTTATTGAAATTCTAATATTCATAGAAATTAAAATATTTTTGAATATTGAAAATTTGTGTTTTTAATAATTAGCCTGTGTTTCAATCGGATAAAAAGTTAAATTTTTTAACTGTGGTAAAAAATATTAAATTTTCCACACTTTTTAATCATTGTGTTGTTTCAATTGAAATTGGTTAAAATTGTGACGTTTACGTTTTTTATTTTTGTTTTGGCAGAATTTGCCAAAGCGATGGATTCGAACATCAGATGGATTCCTCCGCTTGTTGAAAATTATAATAGATTTGTGGGACTCCTAATATCTACGGCTAAACGATTTATTCCAAGAGGGTTTCGAAGAACATACATTCCAAATTGGTTCGATGAATGTGAAAGATTATGGTTGTAGCTAAAGAAATTGCAGATGAATTAATTAATGAATTAAATCAAGAACGTCCTGCGAAATGGATAAATTTAGTTGAAACAATGGATTTTCACGTTCAAGCAGAAAAGCATGGGATTTACTAAAGAAAAGTGGTGATTCTAGTAATAAGAATGGTGTTAACATTACAACAGTACATCCGAAGGATGTTGCGTCAAGATTAGTCAAAAACTCAAAATGTCGTATACCTAAAAATAAAATTCGAAACGTTAAAAATAAATCAAGAAGATCGAAGAAATTAATTACGGATTCTCCATTGGCTTCGTCAGTATCTTTTGATGAAACTAATAGTGTACTAACATATCTAAAACCAAGAAAAGCTAGTGGAGTGGATGAGGTGTTTCCCGAATTTTTTATTAATTTATCAAAAAACGCCCGTAATTGGTTGGCGAAATTTTATTCTGATTGTTATAAGCGTGGCAAAATTCCTCCGATTTGGAATTTATCAAAAGTTCGTGCCATTTAAAAACCTGGAAAGGACAAACATCTACCTGAAAATTATAGACCGATATCTTTGTTGTGCATTGGTTATAAAATTTTCGAAAAAATTATTTATAACAGAATTTTTCCAACACTTGATGAAAATATTCCAAATTATCAAACCGGTTTTCGTCCAGGAAGAAATTGTTGTGATCAAGTTTTGTCTTTGGTAACACATATTGGAAGCAGGATTCCAAGACAAATTACAAACAGCTGTTGCTTTCGTGGATCTAAGTGCAGCATATGATACGATTTGGAAGAAAGGATTGATGTTGAAATTAAGTAAGATTTTAAAATGTTCAAAACCTTTAAACATGATCTCTGCTTTGTTATCGAATCGAAAATTTGTTGTACATTTTGGGAAATCAGAAAAGTAGAATTCGATGTGTGAATAATGGATTGCCTCAAGGTTCAGTTCTTGCTCCTGTTTTGTTCAATGTATATACATCTGATTTGCCAGAAACAAAATCTAGAAAGTTTCTATACGCTGATGATTTGGCAATAGCCTACCAATTTCCATGCAATGACAGAGCGGTGGTTGATGCAGAGCGTACTTTGACATTGGATTTGGAGTTACTAAATGATTATTACAAGAATTGGCGACTGAAGGCGAATCCCAGCAAAATCGACGTTACTTTTTGTCATTTATCAAATCAACATTCGTTTAAATGTTTACATGGATGGAATTTTAATCAAATTTAATCAGAATCCGATGTATTTGGGAGTTACTTTTTAAGTGAACATTATCCAAAAACTATCTGGAACTCGATGGGGTGCGAATGTTAAAACGTTACGTATATCAGCAATTTCACTGGTGTATTCAACGGCTGAATATTTTTCACCTGTCTGGGAACATAGTGCCCATACAAATCATGTAGATACAAAACTCAATATTTGCATGCGAATTATTTTGGATACAATTAAAACAACACCATTACCATGGCTGCCGATATTGTCCAATATTGAATCACCTCACCTTAGAAGACAGTTACCATTATATAAAGAACATTTAAAAATTACAAGAAATTTAAACCTTCCTATTCATTTCGACATCGATGGAAGAATATAAATAAAACCGTTTGAATTCTAGAAAACTTTTTGGACAAAAATTGCTGAGTTGGGAGACTTAACCAACTATGACATCAATAACAATTGGAAGGCACTTTTCAATGAATCAGAGTTTGTCAACAAGCATCTAATTGAAGATCCAACAATAGTTATCCCTGGATTTACAAATTTAAGATATCGTTGGACCTTAGTCAATAGATTTAGAAAAAATCATGGGGTGACAAATTCTGAATTAAATCGTTACAATCATGAAATTTCAGCTGCCTGTGATTGTGGACATCCTATACAAAATATTGTTCACATTTATCAAGAATGCATATTTAGAAGATTTAAAGACGGATTGGAGGAAATTCATCAGATGACTGACGATGCGATATTGTGGATGGATAACTTAGACATTTTTATATAACATAATTATATTATCAAAATATTTGTAAAGATGTATATATATGTATATATATATATATATATATAAGCTTAAAAAAAAAAATTTTTTGTTTTACGTAGTGAAAAGCAAAGTTAAATTTTTTGTGGTGAATAAAATGCCAAAAATTTGTGTACATCACACCAGAAATCCCATTTTAGAAAACCCAAGATTTCTATATATAATTCGGACCATTGGGATTGTGCACTTTTGTGCCAGTAATTAGAAAATTTGTGCATAGCGTACTTTAGGAAATAGGATGGGATTTCTCACGTGATTATCACACCAGAAATCCATTCTATTCCGTTTATATAATAAAACATATTTTTCTGAGTATGATGATTGTGCAAAATTGTGCGTTACTAAACTGACCTTGAAAATAGTTTATATTGGCCAGAATCGGCCATAGAACATCCACAATTGATCAAAATCGTGATTTTTCGAAGAGGTTAAGTATATGAGCGATTTCCAGAAATCCCACCTTTTATTAACATTCGAATTAAAACAAAATGCGGTTAGTATTCTGGCCAAGTTTCACGTTTGTGCATATTACGCTTTAGCCAGAATCGGCCATAGAACATCCACAATTGACGAAATCGTGATTTTTCGAAGAGGTTAAGTATATGAGCGATTTCCAGAAATCCCACCTTTTATTAACATTCGAATTAAAACAAAATGCGGTTAGTATTCTGGCCAAGTTTCACGTTTGTGCATATTACGCTTTAGCCAGAATCGGCCATAGAACATCCACAATTGACAAAATCGTGATTTTTCGAAGAGGTTAAGTATATGAGCGATTTCCAGAAATCCCACCTTTTATTAACATTCGAATTAAAACAAAATGCGGTTAGTATTCTGGCCAAGTTTCACGTTTGTGCATATTACGCTTTAGCCAGAATCGGCCATAGAACATCCACAATTGACAAAATCGTGATTTTTCGAAGAGGTTAAGTATATGAGCGATTTCCAGAAATCCCACCTTTTATTAACATTCGAATTAAAACAAAATGCGGTTAGTATTCTGGCCAAGTTTCACGTTTGTGCATATTACGCTTTAGCCAGAATCGGCCATAGAACATCCACAATTGACGAAATCGTGATTTTTCGAAGAGGTTAAGTATATGAGCGATTTCCAGAAATCCCACCTTTTATTAACATTCGAATTAAAACAAAATGCGGTTAGTATTCTGGCCAAGTTTCACGTTTGTGCATATTACGCTTTAGCCAGAATCGGCCATAGAACATCCACAATTGACAAAATCGTGATTTTTCGAAGAGGTTAAGTATATGAGCGATTTCCAGAAATCCCACCTTTTATTAACATTCGAATTAAAACAAAATGCGGTTAGTATTCTGGCCAAGTTTCACGTTTGTGCATATTACGCTTTAGCCAGAATCGGCCATAGAACATCCACAATTGACAAAATCGTGATTTTTCGAAGAGGTTAAGTATATGAGCGATTTCCAGAAATCCCACCTTTTATTAACATTCGAATTAAAACAAAATGCGGTTAGCATTCTGGCCAAGTTTCACGTTTGTGCATATTACGCTTTAGCCAGAATCGGCCATAGAACATCCACAATTGACGAAATCGTGATTTTTCGAAGAGGTTAAGTATATGAGCGATTTCCAGAAATCCCACCTTTTATTAACATTCGAATTAAAACAAAATGCGGTTAGTATTCTGGCCAAGTTTCACGTTTGTGCATATTACGCTTTAGCCAGAATCGGCCATAGAACATCCACAATTGACGAAATCGTGATTTTTCGAAGAGGTTAAGTATATGAGCGATTTCCAGAAATCCCACCTTTTATTAACATTCGAATTAAAACAAAATGCGGTTAGTATTCTGGCCAAGTTTCACGTTTGTGCATATTACGCTTTAGCCAGAATCGGCCATAGAACATCCACAATTGACGAAATCGTGATTTTTCGAAGAAGTTATATGAGCGATTTCCAGAAATCCCACATTTTATTAACATTCGAATTAAAACAAAATGCGGTTAGTATTCTGGCCAAGTTTCACGTTTGTGCATATTACACTTTAGCCAGAATCGGCCATAGAACATCCACAATTGATCAAAATCGTGATTTTTCGAAGAAGTTATATGAGCGATTTCCAGAAATCCCACCTTTTATTAACATTCGAATTAAAACAAAATGCGGTTAGTATTCTGGCCAAGTTTCACGTTTGTGCATATTACGCTTTAGCCAGAATCGGCCATAGAACATCCACAATTGATCAAAATCGTGATTTTGACACTTTTGACCTCTTCGAAATCACGATTTTGATCAATTGTGGATGTTCTATGGCCGATTCTGGCCAATATAAGCTATTTTCAAGGTCAGTTTAGTAACGCACAATTTTGCACAATCATCATACACCGAAAAATATGTTTTATTATATAAACGGAATAGAATGGATTTCTGGTGTGATAATCACGTGAGAAATCCCATCCTATTTCCTAAAGTACGCTATGCACAAATTTTCTAATTACAGGCACAAAATTGCACAATCCCAATGGTCCGAATTATATATAGAAATCTTGGGTTTTCTAAAATGGGATTTCTGGTGTGATGTACACAAAAATTTAACTTTTTAACTTTTTATGCGATTTCTTATTCGTTTGAAACACAGCCTTATTGACATTCTACAATAAAGAACAAAGTCGCTTCGCATTGGACCGCCCAAGGAAAACGTCAGAAAAATTTCAAAATATACTGTGTTACAGTGTTACATTAAAAACAGTGTAAAAAAGAGTGAATTGTACGATTGTATTTCCCATACTAAAAAATGCTCCTCAAAGCCTCTTAGCGTTGGTCCTCGATGTCCAAGCATGACAATACTCAAAGACGTCTTCCTTTTTAACGGGACATTAGTGTTAAAATCAATTGTGAAAAAATGTTGATAACTTTTTCATTTTAAATATTTTGGGCGATTCTTCAAAAGACATAATCGTTCAAAAAATCGATCATTATTATTGTATATAATTAGATTAGGTAATTGTTCAATCAATTTATTTAGGCCTCATATAGATTAAAGCCGAATTTGAATGCATTACCATTTATGTTCGGTCTGATATTTCGGTAATAAATTGTTTAAACGTAAATCATATTAAAAACGTTTGCGATACCGATCTGCAAACGAAGGTTTTTTTGGGTTTTATAGTCATTCATTATATTATTCGGCAGTTATGGATTTGACATTCAATATTGGTTTATATTATAAATATGAATACGTGCTAACTAATGTCTACAAATATCATTCAGGCCAAATGAGTTTCCTCGGCTCCACCAAGAAACTTGTTAAATCGATTTAAAATTTAATTTAATACAAATTAATAACTAAATGACGGCGGCTTTACACCTGAATTCACTTTTGGAATTTTTTTTTTTTTTTTATTGGAATACGCCATTAATTATTTTCACCATTGAATTTAATTCAATTACAAATCTACAATACAACAATTACCGCATATTCAATCAATTATTCAACGCATAAGTAAATCATTTATTAAACTTTCTGCAATCTTCGAAAAAAATCAATCAAAAACTTTCATTATGGTAAAAATTAAGTGAACAAACACCCTATGCTTGAATAACTAACCATAATCATAACATAAAACACATAGAAAACGAAAGTGTACAAGACAAATCAAAACATTGAGAGTGGCATTTCCAGAAGTCAACGCGATTAATTTAATTACGCCTAATTTTCTATATAAGTGTGTATGCCTAGGTTTGTGGTAAGCACAAGTGAAATTTTTCGAGAAAAAAAAACAAAAATCTGTTTCGCGCTTTACTTAAACAGAAACTTATTAACTAATATTCAAATTCAACACTTGAGTGCACGGGAAACAGGCAAAATATGAGATTGTATTACAATTAAATTTTAGAAACTATAATAACAAGATTCTGTACCATAGGTAAATCTTATAAAAAATTAAATAATCGAATAAGTCTATTCGATTGACCTTGAAATATGAATAATAGCTAACCAGCAGCTTAGCTATGAAACCAGTACACACCTTAGTGAGGTTAAACATTTTATTTTGTTTACTATCTTAAAACTTGTTGTTTTATTTAATGTACCGACTTTGATTGATCATGTTTCTGTAGATTTAAATTTTGCTTAAATATGTTTATGTTGAATTATTATCATTGTGGGAGTTATAAATCTATATTCCGCTTCATACACTTGTTACATCCTTAAAAGATCTTCGCCACGCTGTAAAACGCGCGCGCACACTTAAAAGGAAATGAGATAGGTATTGTGTGTAGATAACCATTAAAAACGGAAGTGTTTTATATATCGTCTCAAGGGCATCGTTAAACACCCGGCACAATATTATTGTTACATGAACAATACCAGAAATTCATTTTCATTTGCATGTCACAAAAAAATAATTAAAAACAACAACAAAAATCGCCACTATATATAAAATGTAAATTTTTAATTAATTTATATATAAAAACTCATCCGCGATGGTTTGTTGCCTGCGCTTGTTAATTTATTATAGTATATGGATATTAGAATTTAACATTGAAAACATTTTTATAATATAAACAATTAAATCTTTTTGTATGCGGAAATCAAAACTATAATTTGCAATTTTTTAACGATTTCTTTATTTTTATGTTAATTTCAGTTTGTGGTCCACCAGCCATACCGCTAAATACCAAAGTACAAACAAAACAATCACCAAATGGTTTAGGTTTAATAGAAGCAACGTATGATTGTGATTCAGGATTCGAATTGTTCGGATCGAAAACGGTAAAATGTGATCCGATCAAGGGATGGGACAAAGAAATACCATTTTGTGGGACAAATGTGGCATACCGGAAACCAGTTAATCAATCGTCATCGACGAGAGCTGGGCCTGCATCGTATGCGAACGATGGGCGATTAGGAAATTTGGTAAGTTTTTAACATATATTTTTAACTAGGTACTTCCGATATTTCCCGAGCGGGTTGTAAAACTAGTTTAGAACCTCGCTTCGTACATGTCATTATAACCGATTAAGAAACAATAGTCAAGTTTCATCCTAATTGACCATATTCCAGAAATGCGTCTAAAAATAATTTCAGAATCCATTTCTGTCGCAAATGTTGAAGTTCATCATAATCATAAGCCAAGTTCTATCCTAACTATCCATAATCAAGAACTTCATCAAAAAATCAATTTAGAACCCTTTCCATCGTAAATGCCGAATTTTATGGTTATCGGTTAAGAAATGGCTACCATCCTAAATGATAATGTTCCAAAATTTCACATAAAAATCATTTTCACAATTCCTAGTACCTCTTGAATTTAATCAAATTGGTTGGATCAAATAGCCAAGCTCAATCATTAATGGCCATATTACAGAACTTCATCCCATTTCCCCATAATCGGTTAATAAATGACCGAGTTCCAATAAATTCCAGGTTATTAAGGCATATATCAATATGGTTTGTCTTAACTGCGGCTTAATCTATTTCCCTCCCATTTGTAGAAGTTCAACATCCGTTTTGAAATTTATCGTTTTGTGCCATTTGAGGTATTATTATTCGTATGCACCATATAAATGCTTGCTGATTTTTACTCGGGAAAGTGTGCCCAATACAAAAAATCAAATAAAAAAGACTTTTCGTGACCGCCATTAAATATTAAATGTTTTCGCGATATTTTTGTATGTCTTCTTGAAAAATACCGTTTTGAAATATGCTGTATTGTAAAATATGCCGTAATGAAATATGCCATACTGAAATATGCCGTGTAGTTCGTTATACCTTAGTAAAATTTTTCGTAATTAAATATATTCATACTGAAACTAGGATTTCTCAAAATGGGATCGTGGGATACTGTTTTTGTCTCAGAAGTGTGACTGGAAAAATCCCGGGGTTCCCCACATTGGATTTTTTTTATATACTATTAAAAGAAGCTAAGCTATTTCTAAACAGAATACGATGAAATTTAGCATACACGATGAGAATGTGATTCTAAAATGAATTTTAGATGAAGTTCCGAAATTTGGCCAATTAGAAGGGCATTTGACTTTTTCTTGGCCTAAAATGAGTTTCAGATAAATTTCTGGAATAGGCCAATTAGGAAGGAACTTAGTTATTTCTTACTGATTATGGTGAAATTTAGCATGCTGAAATGGGATTCTAAAATGAGTTTCAAATGAACTTCTGAAATATGTCTAATTAGGAAGGAATTTGTCCACGACTGAAATGGTACTATAAATTTTTACATAGAGTTTTGGATTAAGACGAATTAGGAAGGAATACGGTTGTTTCTTTCCCGATTTCATGTCGCATTTATTGAATTTCATCACAATCGGTTTAGAAATAACCTAGTTTCTTCAAAATTCTTTTTTTTCTCCCTATTCCAGAACTAGAATACCATTTCCGTCGTAGAAATCGAATTTTATCATAATCGGTTAAGAAACCGCAAAATATAAAATAAATAAATCAAAAACCAGAAGTCCCGAGATAATATCCGGTACACATCGTACTAAATATGAACCTCGACCTTAGGAATTCCTCATTAACAAGTAAATCTCAAAGATTACGATAGCCGAAATAGAAGATTGCCTTTCACACGTCAAAGATCTTAGCCAGTTAATATATCTGTCTATAATTATGGAATCGGTCAAGATTATCGGAACTGTTCTTGCGAGGTGCACCTAAAAACCCTAGTGGCAACTTTCTATCCTTGGCTGACACTGTGAAACCATCAGCGTGGAGGTTAAGAAAAAAGTTGGTTACATTAAGACAATTAAACCTTTCGAAAAAATCATTAATATCAAGTATGGTATTATAATCGAAACTGACTTATTTACCCTGGAATTTTGGCCTGTTGGCTTCAATACTACAAAAAACATTCTCCATAGAATAAACATTTTTGATATGCGGTAGCATCTGAAATGTTTGAAAATATTAACGACTCAACTGTAAGGCAACAATTTTGAAAATCTCAGAATCGAGGGCTTAGAGCTTAGTTACAAAAGGTCCAAAACCTGGTAAGAAAGCTCATACGACTATAGAGGTGTCGCCAATTGCAAAAACAACCGTAATGAAAACCCATAAATGAAATTTTCCTTAGACGGTCCTCGAGGTAGGGTAAAGGTTCGGATCAAGGTATCAAGGCGACACAAATCAAAATTTTGTAGAGAACAAAGAAATTTGTGGATATTGTTGCGAAAGTGGGGTTGACATTATTTGCATGAACCTACCCAAATAAACGAAGAAACTGCTTTTGACCGACTATTGATATGCAAAATGCAAAGGTTTTTATGTGCAGGCAATAGAGACGTTTTCCTCTTTTGCCTACTAATACTATTACAAAACGACAGCTGCCGAAAATAGTCGCCTGGTTATACCATCTTGGTGAACTTGGTTTAATTTTTTCAGTTTTTTAATGCGTCTAACGGACAATAAAAATGGATTAGTTAAAGAAAAATTAAAAACGAGTTTAAAGGATCTATCCTAAGAATTGGCCCACATTATAAATACCAATTTTTTATTGCTTAATGTAATAGTTTTCTAAATTTCTGGGTTATTTAGATTTTAAATTTAATAACTACCCCTAAATATGTATGTACAAAGCACGTAAACCCCAAAATTTTTAAATCTCTGAATTTTGAAATTTTTAGCCTTTTATATTTTGTAGAATCCATAATTTTTAAATTTAAACTCCCTAAATTTTCTAAATTTATAATTAGATTAATTAATTGTTCAAATCCTAATATTCCTAATTATCACTCGGTGTACCGATACTAACTAAATTACGTTCTAATTTAGGTATAATAATTGGTATTCGGAAAATAATTGGTAGTTCGCTCTAAAATGAAACAAAATCGGACAAGTTATGTCATTTTAAAATTGAATTTAAACTGTTGAAATTATGGTTAAACATGATATAATAAAATATTTCAAAAATGTTCTTGAAATTCCTTATTAGTCTGTTGGTCTGTTTCCTGAAGCTGCGTACATGCTATACATTTCTGGTGAAAAAATATACACCACGAAGTTAGCTGTATGATTTGAATTATTTCCAACTAGAACAAAAAGTTCACCAGGGTAACCAATTTTAATTAAAAATTTTACTATTTTGCTAACTTCGTGGTGTACATTTTTTCACCAGAATTGGAGCATGTACGCACCTTGAATGTTCTTGATTTTCGAACAGCGTGGTGCTCAAGGATAGCCCCTCGTATTTCTGATGAAGCCAATTAGGTTCAGTTTTTTTATTATCTTCTAGTTTAGATTGTAAAATCCTGTTCACCTCCTCTTTGTAAAAATCTTTAAAACTTATAAATCACAGTATTAAATGCCATTTTCATTCCTTATTTTCAGAACCCTGACGGTCAAGAATGTTCCGAAACACAAAAAGAACCATCACCATGGTGGCGTGTCGATCTACTGGCAGCCCAAACCGTCCGGGTCGTTCGTATAACAACACGCGGATGTTGTGGCCATTCACCACTCCAGGAACTCGAAATTCGAGTGGGTAACAGCACCGAAGTACAACGTAATCCATTGTGTGCCTGGTATCCGGGCACAATCGATGAAGGCATCACCAAATTATTTACATGCGCTCGTCCTATATTAGGACAATATGTTACGATACAGATAGTGGGCGTTGAAGGAAGTCTGAGTTTATGCGAAGTCGAAGTATATTCGAATGATGAATTCTCCGTCGAACAATGTGCATCACCTGGTTTAAATGCAGACACTATACTCGCTACATTTGCACGGACGTGCTATGAATTTCATGTAACACGAGGCGAAAGTTTTGATCATGCACGACAAATATGCCAATCGCATGGTAATTTCACTTCAATCTCAATTTCATTTAAATAATTGTAATTTATAAAAACAAAAAATGTATTTACTTATGTTCATAGGTGGCGATTTACTCCATGGATTTCGTGGACCAACACAAGATTTTATCCTCTCAGAATTGGAACGCCGAAAAAAAGAGTTGCGCACCCAATTAGTATGGATTGGAGCACAAAAAGAACCTGGATTTACACAGCGGACATGGAAATGGGTTAACGGTATGTAAAATGGGCAAAAACTATATAGAAACGCGATATTTTAAAGCCGTTAAATATTTTTCAATAAAATTTATAACCCGCAAGCTATTAAACAATAGATTTCATAACTTCTCACATCACATCACTAATAAGCTTCTCGTCTATTCATTACTTTATAGTAAATGTGTGCCTTTATGTCGTTTCGTGCTAAGCGTCGATTAAATTATGGGAAAATTCTCAAGATAAAAATAAGAGAAAATCGTACACAACAATTGGAGGTATGCATACATAGAAGTATTCAAATTAAAAGATGAGTTTTCTTCTTCTTCCCTTCGTTTTTAATATTTTAGCCGTTAAAGTTTTAATTGAGACTAAAATTATTTACAGTCAAGTCATGAATATATTGTAGTTTCACTATCTTTTTTTAAGTTTGGAGATAAAGTAATTGTGTTTTTTTTTAGTTAGAGAATGCATTTCCTTTTGTTTGATTTCACTATTTTTTTGTAAATATTTTAACGCGGTTGATTTAATCGCAGCTATAACAACATGTTGTATTATGGTTTTGTACCAAAGATAAAATCCATCTTTATACATTTATCATACGTGAAATTTTCCGTTGAAATTATCTGAAGACAGATCATTTAATGTATGCTTCAAAAGTTTTCCTAAGACGGGAGATTTTTAATTGTGTGTTCTGTAAAATTCTCAAAATTTTTGTCAGTTTTCTTGTGATTCAATTCGACAACTTCTTACGCATATGTAGAATACAATACTCAATGTAAGTAAACTGTAATATCTCGGTTCACGAGAAGTTTTTGGGAGACTCGAGATCGTTTTGTAGACACGTTACGGCCATTTTGACCTCGAAATACTTGTAAACCTAAAGAAATTTGATGCGATCACCAGGCATAGTATAGACCGTTCAGACAAACGATTCTGCATCTGACTCGATTCTTCTGTTTCTTATTTCCAAAATCTATGCCGTAAGACCCTTTTGAAGCTTTTAACAGAATTTTTACAAATTCGAATACAGCCTGGTACAGGCTCAAACACAATGATGTCCATTCTGTTCCGTTCGTTTTTTGTCTGCTCCGCCTCGGCCGTTTTTCTTTCGTAACGATTGTTGAAGTTTCCATCTTTCATTTTAAATTATAGCGTAAATTGGGACGAAAAAGCCGAGCGGAACGGAACGGACAACATTAAACCCTAATTTTGAAAATATTTCGAAAAACTCGAAATTTCGCTGAAACAAAATTTGGCCAAATAAAGTTGCTGGAAAAAAATTTGGTTTTTTAATTTTCTGGTTGACAAATCTGCTAAAAATTTAAAATAATATATCCCCAGGATCGCAAAAGTTAGAAGTTTGTAGGAAACGTTATTTGGAATAGATCTGTCGATTTCCAACTTTTAGAATCACATTTAGCATTCCATGGTTTCTGGCCTGCTCCTGACAAACGTTCGAATAGCGTACCCAAATTTTTTAGATATTCATGTCTGGGTTTCCTTGTAAAAAAAATTTAATCCAACTGTTATCGAATTATGTTAGAAAAATGAGAGTTTCATTATACACATTGTGTCTAATATTGATTTTTATTATAATGGTATAAGTTTATGTTCTTAAGAAACTATTCGTTCCCCAATTTTTATGTATGTATATACCATATTTTAAAAAAAATTTAAAATCGTCTGTTAAAGTTAGCCGAAAGTTGCCAGCCGAAAGTAAAATATCAGTAATGCAGATTGTGTTATCCCAGCCGAAAATAAAAAATTAAGTCGTAATCAGTAGATAGTGTTTAGCCGAAAATTACTATGGATAAGTCTTAAGTGGCAAAACCTGCCTCCAGTTCCTCGTGGAAAATTCGAGAAACCAAAAAAAACTTTACAATTGGTATAAAGTTAGCCTCTAAGAGTGTTTGTCTTGGAAAATCTGGTAAAATTCAATTTTTCGAAAATCATTAGAAATATATTTAGACAATCCATCTCCAGACACAACACTCTAGAAGTCTAGACGATGATTTTATACAAATTTGCTAATAATCTTTGGAAAACCGGATTTTCCTAGATTCCCCATGGGAAACTTGAACTGAATTTTTCCTGCGATTGCCCTTAACAAGTCACATCAATGCAATCCATCTCCAGACATAACATTCTAGAGGCTGATTTTATACAAGTTTTCGAATGATTTTTGGAAAATCGATTTTCCTATTGACCAGTCACATCAATAGCGAAAGTATCACGAAATCGTTTGTGGGAATTTGTATATAAAGGCCATCGATGATCAGGATAAATTACAAATGAGTTATCCTCTTCAGCTTACATTAGAAATAATGATTAGTAATCACGGAAATGCTCAACCTTGAAATTGTTGGGGGTTTATCCGTTTTGGGTCCCTTGGTCTATCCGTCTGTCTGGCTGCGTCCTCTCTACAGCTCAGACGGTTTAACCAATCGAACTGAAAATAGAGTGGCAGCTTCCGTAGCCTGGCTAAACACAGCCCGCTATTCAAGAAAAAATTAGTTTAATCTTTATTTAGTCAGACTAACTAGGCACACCCTAAACATCTCAAAAAATATAAGATTTACAGAAAACCTATAAATTTCTCAAAATTCCCCTTTCGTAAAAGCAAATTGTATGATGACCATACTCCCATTTTTCTTTTAAGATTTGGTTACGATTTACTAATTCTCCCATAATAAATTTTGTTATAATTTCTTTTTAACAGACCTCTGCCTACTCATAACACATTTATTATCGCAATTTATATGTAGATGGTCCATAGTTTCCCTCTTCCGCAAGAGGCCCCTTTCCCTACTTGTATAAAATCTTCATTTGCCATTTAACGTCGATTCTCAACTAAGGTAACAATTATTAATACAAATTGGAGATACCTAAGAATATTAAACGATCTTATTAAATCATCTCCAATTCCCGCTTTAATGTTATTATAAAACACAATCAATGGTTTTCATTGTTTTAACTGTTAAGAGAAGTGATTACAATTGTTAATGCCAGTATGACTAAAATTGAATGATCTAATCGTGAGAAATCGTGAACATCCAATATAACAGATAGTTCTGGGCCAAATTATAGTATCGCAATCATATTCGACAGTTACGCTCTTTGAACCTTGAATGCTGAATTACACTACTGCACTTCAAAACTATTAAGAAAAAGACGCCAACAAGCCATAAGTCATAAAACAATTTAACACAACCCAAAACATCGCAATTTAGCACAATCGTAATTACTTGATTGCCGAGACACGAACCAAATACTAGATGATGAAAGATGATTTATGCATAAAACAATCATTATACATACTACAGTAATAGTTGTAGTAAATATGAAAACAATAGAATTGCTTTAATTCAATTACAATTCTTCTCATACAGCTTACGGTGTCATATCAAAAATTTGATTGATCGTCGCAGCACGACCGTATAACGATCGCAGTGTCATAATTCTTCGATAAAAGATTGCTCAGTGAATCGATTTTTAAAAATAGTCAAGTCACGTTCTAACTCGGCCTTCAATATAAAATCCAGATTGTTATGGGAAGTATAAATTCACATATGACCATAGATTACGTGTTTCAGAAACGCAAATGAAGTTTAAAAGCTGTAAGTAAATTTTGCCGGTTTTTGAATGGAAATTTCTCTCTAATCTGGATAAGATAACCCAACGCCATAAGCACTTTATTCGCTTTCTGAAATAATTTGCTTATTTGATATTTATGATCGGAAACCAGCATCCTTTACAAGCGACGGGAAAATTACAATGTAACATGTACGATTTCATGTATATAGGTACCGCACTCATAAATACATACATAATTTACAATAAAATTGCTTTTCATGTGAAAATTAAAAAAATTATGATTAATAACCCTGCAACGATACAAAGGTACTTGAGAACAATAGTATACCTGCGAATTTTCACATAATTATTTATGCGCGTTCTCCAAAACCGGACGAAGGCTACATATATCAGCGATTAATTATTATTAAATTACATTTAACTATTATTTACAGGTGATGTCGTATCAAAACCCACATGGGGTAAGGAGCAACCAAATAATTACAATGGTGAACAAAATTGTGTGGTACTGGATGGCGCTCGCAATTGGTTGTGGAATGATGTTGGATGTAATTTAGACTATTTGCATTTTATATGTCAACATTGTAAGTTTTCTAAATTATTTTGTCTATAAAGTGTATTGCTAATAATTAATTTTTTTCGTTTACCATCAGTACCTCTCTCCTGTGGATCACCCGATGCCCTACTAAACACAACAATTGTTGGAAAAAATTTCACAATCGGCGAAAATATAACGTATCAGTGCCCAAAAGGGCATGCCCTTATTGGTAACGCAACACGAAAATGTGAACCAATTGGCGTATGGTCAGGTCGCTCACCCGCATGTAAATATATCGATTGTGGTAATCTCGTACCACTCGAACATGGGGCGATTATATTCTCGGAAGAGCGAACCTCATTTGGTGTGACCGCAACTTATACGTGCCACGAAAATTACACTCTAATTGGACATGAAAATCGAACGTGTACCGAAAGCGGGTGGTCTGGTAAAAATCCACAATGTCTAGTGGATTGGTGTCCAGAGCCGCCTCAAATATCGGGTGGCACCGTTGAAGTGAATGGAAAACGAGCTGGATCGCAGGCAGTCTTCAAATGTGATCCGGGGCATATTTTAATTGGAGATCCGATAATATCGTGTGGACTAGGTGGTGAATGGACTGGTAAACCACCGGTTTGTAGATTCGTAAATTGTGGTGAACCGGCACGACCGGATCGGGGTAATTTCGTACTGGTAAATCAATCGACAACAGTTGGATCTAGTGTTAAATATTACTGTGATAAGGATTACTGGTTGGATGGTTCAGGCGAATTAATGTGCACCAAAGAAGGGAAATGGTCTGGTGATACACCAGTTTGTGAACTGATAACTTGTGATACGCCACATGTTCCACCAGGAACTTATGTGATAGGATACGATTACAATGTGCACTCGAATATTGAGTATCACTGCGATCCTGGGCATAAACTTCGCGGAGAACCAGAACTAAAGTGTACTGAATCAGGTGAATGGAGTGGCGAGGCACCGTTTTGTGAATGTAAGACACTATTTACGCCATTAAATGAGATATTATAAACAGGTATACATTTTTTTTTATTAGATATCGATTGTGGCCCTCTAACACCCATCCTGTACGGGTTCCAAAAATATCTTCAAAACACAACATATTTAGATTCGGAAGTCTCTTACAACTGTGTACCATCACATAAACTAACTGGAGTACCAAAACGTGTTTGTCTCGATACTGGAAGCTGGAGTGATACGGCACCAAAATGCGAGGAGATTAGGTGTCCTGAACCAACACTAGCGCCGCATAGTATTCTCTCGGTGACCGGAAATGATCGCATGTATGGAAGAACGCTGATTCGGACCGCAGATACAGCGCAGAACAGCGGGCAGACATTCAAGTAAGTACTCAATAGACATTAAGATAATTAATTGTAAATTCATTGCATATTTTGGATAATTTTCAACAGAATTGGAGCCTTAGCAAAGTATCGGTGTGAACGGGGTTATAAAATTGTTGGAGATTCATTAATCACGTGCGAGGATAATGGCGTTTGGAGTGGAATGATTCCAGAATGTATATGTAAGTATAGTTTAATTGAAATATCCAGAAAATAATTATTTAATCCTCTCTCTCTCTGTTCTCCGCAACAGTTGTTGATTGCCAGCAACCCGAAACTATTAAAAATGGAAATGTCACACTACCAACGAACGCTACTTATTATGGAGCAGCTGCATTGTATGACTGTAACGGTAATTATGTACTAGATGGTGTTTCACGCCGTTTATGTCTAGAAGACGGGACATGGGGTCATGAGGTCCCCGTGTGCAAGGAAATTACTTGTGCCGAACCGGACGTAAATGAAAATATGGTAATTGAGCCGTTAACGTCTAGAAGTATTGGTGCGGTGGCTACTTATTCGTGTCAAAAAGGTAAATTTATGATTGGCAATGAAACAAGGATATGTCTTAAATCGGGGCAGTGGTCAGGCAAAAAACCAACATGTAAACGTAAGTCTTAAATAATTTTGTCACCCAAATAAAATTATAAAAATTATCGAATCAATCTTTATGTATTCAGCGGTTGATTGCGATCGACCAGCGCCTATTGAAAATGGCCGCGTGATAATCATAGACGAAGTGACACTATTTGGTGGTTCAGCTGAATACCATTGTGTGCCAAATTTCAACCGTATCGGACCCTACTTGAGAAAGTGTATGGAAGATGGCCGGTGGAGTGGTGAGGAGCCTCGATGTGAATGTAAGTATTTTTTTTTTTTTTTTTAAATACACATTTTAATTGACGTCCCTTTATTACGCAGTGGCCGCTAGTGAACCGCAAGAATCATCAAATATTGGAACCGGAATTGCAATTGGATCCGTAATCATTATTGTTCTGCTAATAATAATCGGTGTAATATTTCTGCATCGGAATAAAGCTCGCCCGGTAAAAAATACTGAAAATGTGGCGGCTGCCGAAACAAAAGAAGATCACAATGCAGCAGTCATGTCTTACTCAAGTTTAGAAAATAATCGACATAATTTGGATTTGCCCAGTCGAAATACAACATTCAATACATTTCATCCGAATGGTCCACCCACAATAAATGGTCATATGAATGGCGGTGTTAATGGACGACCTCTTGAAAATATTTACGATCAAATACCAAGCGAACAATTTTATGATGCCCCGTATGAGATGCGAACGAATGACGAGGTGTATGAACCGGAGCCGAGTAGTAATGGTAATATGATAACGATAAATGGGATTAGTGTACGATAAAAGTGTTAGGAAATATTTTTTGTAATTAAATATTTAGAAATGGCTTTAAAGTTCCCAATTTTTAATAATTTTAAATGTAATTTTTTAATGTTTACACCATTTTTATTTGGCAAAGACCACTCAACACACAAAAAACACACGAACGAATATATTTGACTGAACGTGAATTTTAAAAATTTCTAAATTTTAAATTTTTTTTTTTTATATAATATATAAAATTGTTATTGATATTATTTATAGTGTATATAAGAAATAAACAAATTAATTAATGTATTAATTTAATTTAAAAGTGAAAATTTTAGACATATTTTTGTTAGGTTAGTCTTTAGTGTAGAGATTTATATGAAATTTTATTATTTTTATAGAGTATGTGTGCAGCAAAATTAATTTTATTTACTGTTTTATTAAATAAAAATTGTAAATAATATATTTTAATATATATAATTATAAATAAAGTTAGAACCACATTTTATTTAACACAATATTAATTAACGATTTTTATTTTTATTTTTTTTTTTTCGTGTGACATCTGTTGAAAAACAATCAGAACTAAAAAATGAGAGTTTCGAATAATTTTAGTACAAAAATTATTTTTGACAGGCACGCATAGATGTCAGTATAGTTTCTTTTGCATGGATTAGTTTTATAAATTATTTTGACCTCAAAAAGGTTAACCTACTTCTGTTTATGTTTAATACGCGTAGTTTCTTATCAACGCTTATTTTAAATAATAAAACAAAAAAAAAATATTGAATGGCACGGATTAAAGAGTAAAGATAACACATCACATCATCATACATAAATTGTTGTTTGAAAATTAAAATTTTATGTGAATGAGGCGAGGCATGTTAAGAAATTTAAATTGTATGTGTCAAGGACGGTTTACATTACAGTGCAGTGCAGTAAGCGCACGAACGGTCATTTTTATTAATAGGTAATTTGTTTTTGTCATCAACGGTTTGTCTTGATTGCACTTACACTCATTAAGTTGTACATGATCGTATGTTACACGCGATACCGGTAAAAGTTGTTCTCACATACATATGTCAATCATCATCACTTTCGAAACCTTGTCATGAACAATTAATTACATTTTAATTATACTCTCTTGGAGAAAACAGCCTTGACGTGTTACATTGTCTTTATGTATTTGTATTAGGTAGTAGATATGACTACTGTTTCTCGTATGTTATCATCGGTAGATGCACTTATTTGATTTGACATGATTTTACCTATATTTATCACTAGAAAAGTTAATAGCCGTTAACTAAGGCAAACAAGGCATTAGATTCGATAACAAAAAATAAAAAACAGCAGAACCATTCACTTAAGAACACAGCGACAGAAAAATTGAAATTGTGTCAGACGTGAAAACGGTTCTTCTCTATGGGGAATTGGATGAAGACGTCTACAAGAATCAACACCGAATATGATGATAATAATGGACGACAATGGATGAAAAATCATTTTCCGAGGTGGTATCAACACCAATTCGATGCGAATCAAGCAGTAGGAAAATTCGAATAAACAATTTTCCATACAGAGAAGCCTTCGGAAATTTAATTGTGTCTTTGCATGTTGCAGGCCAGACATATGATATGCAGTGGATGTTCGGATAACTTTGAACACACGTAATGAAACAGAATCAAGCCACTTCTGTTACAAGTTATTTTATTAATAATTGGTTATGTTGGCTTTAAATCATTAGGCAAGGAAGCCGAAGCCCTGTTGGATTCAGGTCATTCATAAAGAAATAGGTTGCAAATAAGCTCAATCTAAACAAAATCAATACATCGAATTTATGCGTGAATACCAACAATTAGGTCATATAGCCCTCGTATTACTTTTATTTGTGTTCAGCGCGAACATGGAAGAAATGTACCGGCAAGTACTGGTTCGCGCAAGGCAGACACCGACTTTCTTCTACCAATAGCTCACCATCACAAGCGGAAAATCATCCGCGCCTTACTTAGCGAATAAAGCTTAGCTTTGCAAATAAGTTCTGGAACGAATATCCAACCACGGCGGAAGTTCTCAAATCAAATCTCTATGTGGATGATTTGATTACAGGTGCAAACACACTTACTGATGCGGTAACATTGCGAAACGAATTGATCGAGATTTGAATTTCAGTAGAATTTAAACTAAGGAAATGGTCAACTAATCATTCCTGGCTATTGGAAGAAATCGAAAACAGCAATTTTTAAATAATGAATGGGGAATTTACAACTGGTGAAAAAGTGATATTAATACTAGCTAGGGCTTTACCACCAACCATCCCGTGATGTATTTAAATTCAGGGTGTCCATACCAGAAAGCGCGACAGCGACTAAACTAAGTTTGCTCTCCGAGTCATCCAGGATTTTTGATCCGTTGGGATGGCTTTCTCCTGTCATAATAACCAATTGGATATGGATACGAAATGATTTAGGTGCAATCGAGGATATAAATAATATTCCACAGCCACATCAACACCTGTAACAAAACCGAAGTTTGATTACAAGCTTTTTAAAGTAAATTACTAAATAAACTGGGAATATTATTTATATCTAAACGAAGCAGATCAGTAGGAATTGCCAGTCGCCATCTTAAAAGACGAGATCGATGTTCGTTACCATTTTATACGTGAACAATACAAGGAAAATGTATTCAACTTGTATCAGCGGATAAACAACTAGCGGACATCTTTACCAAAGGGCTTAATAAAGACGGTTTCGAAAATGCACGCAACACGCCGAATAATCGCTGGAAATTGATGCATCAGGAATTTTCCCATCAGAGAAAAGGTTATAGTTAGTAAAAGCGTTTCCAGGAATAAAGGTTCTGCTTAAGCAAAATGGTGATAATTTTGTACCGACCGATCGTCAAGGCTCAAGAGCGCTTTGCAATTTTTGATAAACAAAATGGTGAATACCGCTCTTCTCGTTAATTATCAGGGTAACCTAACTCTCATATTTGCAAATTTGCAATGGATGCTTCAAAATACTTCGAAACAATAATATCTCGCAGATAAGACAAGAGACTCAACACTAATGAAGTTGGCTACAGAGAAATCGAGAAAGAAGCACTATCCGTGGTTTATAGAGTTACTAAGTTTCATATGAGAGACATCTTCCCTAATAAGAGCCATCCCGGCTCTGTTATAACAGGATAAAGGAACAGATCTAAAGGAGTCAATCTTATACAAATGCCCAATCTATGGTGAGATACGTTCACCACATATTTCGCCACTAGCTTGGAATTCTGAATACCAGCGGCTCTCCAGTTTTAATTAGCTTGCCACAGTAAGAAACAAATGGATATCAACAATAAAAACAATGAGCGCGGTGCTCCTCCCAAAAAGCATTAATCTTAGATGGTGGGCCAAGAGCCAATTAGAACCTACGCCACGCAAATACCAGTACAGTTTGATACCTACTCCAAGCCAATAACGGCCGAAGTAAGCGAGAATTTTAGAACCTGGAACTCGAGAAAAAAAACAGGATAGTAACATGTCTTCACGACAGTCAACACGAACAAACGACCCCATCCCTAAAACTATATCGTCAAAGAGGGAAAAATATCCAGTCCTTCACCGAAGGAAATGGACACGGCTTCCAAAAGCGTAACAGGGTCTGATCAAGGATCGGGAGAACGCTGCTCCGAGGACCGGGAAAATACTGAATACTATGTCTACAAACAGCGACGCAGTGAAAGCAAACAAGGTGGAGCTCATCAAGGCTTTAGCGGTACAAGATACCATTATGGGTATCACACAAAACGGCAAACAGTCTTAAGGGTTCCAATTAAAGGGTGAACTGACTGTTGAGTGCTGATTAATTTCGTCTTAGGAAGTAGAGGAAATGGAAACGCGGAAAAGACCGGGGGTTGACTTCAAAGAGCAGGGTACAAGGTAGGGCTCTCCAGAGCCTAACAAGGAGTAGTTTATGCCAGCCTACTTTCCCAGGGACGAAAACGACTTCTCTCCAGAATTGGTACAGAAATTTGTCAATTCTTGCAGAGCTCATCATCAAAATTCATCGTCGGTTACGAAGCTAATTCAGACCACTTAGTCTGCGGAAGCAATAACACCAAAATCAGAGGTGAGCAACTCGACTGAAAGATGCGACCTTTATGAATGTCGCTAGGAGACGCGTGCTAGATCTTACTCTGTTTGACATGCGTACCTCTAGTGTAGTCCTGGACTGGCAATTATCACAGGAAGTCTCCATCTCTAGGTTTGATATTAAAATCCTTTTAAGACGAGAGTTTGTGGCCAAAACATCCCAACAGGCCAGTGTATAATGATTGGCTTAGTGAGAATTTAAGACAATTAACAACTAAATTGAGGACCTCGATAGTGTTGGAAATGACATTACGGGCAATAACTGATGCCTACCAATCAAATTCCTTCTTTGTTCATATTAAGGGAACATGGGGCGTTCCGTGGTGGAACCACACTCTGAAAATCCAGAGACTATACCGAATATAAAGTAGCTCTAAGGAAGAGCAAATTGATAAGTTGGAAAGACTTCTGCGAGAAAATAGACAAACTGTCTGCGGCTGGTCGACTCCAGAAGGCTATCTCCTTGGAACAAAGGATTGATTTGGGATCTGTGAGGAAACCAAATGGATGACAACCATATCAAAGAAGGATAATCTCAAATGTCTAGTGAAACGTTACTTCGCTGAATGTCCAATCTTTAGGGACCAGCGTGACAACGACGTAAGTAACGTGCATCCATATCTGGTTCCAACGGAAGTTTACAAGTTCTTGAAAAACATTTTCACCCTCGACAAATATGTTAGGCGATCAATTCAATTTGGTCCCTTTAAATCCCCGGTAGGGGTTGCCTGTATCTTGCATTCTTTCAGCAGTGTATGCAACTTCGTTGCCCGTTATAGTTTGGAATATGTTCCAAGACTTATTCTGAAAACCATGGCGAACTTACTGGACGCCCTCCAAGGGGCGTTTGATGTTTGAGAACAAACACAAGCATGGGGAATAGACTCCTACACCATAGAATGGATAATCAAAATGTTTGGGAACAGGAGGATCATTTCCTTGCTGCTTCTAGAGGATACCTCCAACGTGGAATTCTCACGCATATTATCGTTAATCGTGATGGATCAATAACGTGTTAGATTAAAAAAAATTCATTTTTCTCGAACATCACCAATGCGGATGATCTAGTCTTGACGGTCAGCGGGAAATTCGAAAGCACAATATTATTGCAATATGCTTTAAACTTAGTAAACGACTGGTGTAAGGGGGCAGGTCTTAACTTCGCATGGGCAGGATTTACAAATGTAACGTTTTTAGTTCTAATTTTTGTAAAAGTTGTTCTAAGTTTTTTAACAAAAATGTTGTAATGTTCCATCCGAAAATATGGTACAGATATATGTGGTCATATAATTTTTTGTTCAGATTAGTGTCCTCCATCACCTCCTGAATTTATTGTATTTATTAAAAAGTAACTCTGTATAAGCTAACACCGTTTCTTGACGACAAACCGATTTTGCGAGTTCGAGAGTCGGCTAGCCGAGAAGCAGTCAATCCGATAATATTACCTCCTGACCATCATGTGATCCAGATGATTATTGGCTATTATCACTCGAAATACCATCATATTAAGCATGAGACTGTTGCAAACAAAACTTGGCAAAACTACATACATTGTAAAATGTGTAATTATTGATTTATTTTTTTTAATTTTGGGCACCCTATTTTGAGCATAAGTTCATTCACCACCTTGCATGAGGGACCATACAGTAGCATGCGTTGCAAAGTAGAAAAACAATGGATATCGCTTTTTACCCCTGTCTAACTAGATTATCGATAGTCTAGTTAAATTGTCACTGCTAGAAGGATGCCAGGCGATCTAAGGCAATTCACAGATATTCCAAGTATTAGATTGAAAATTAGTAAATTTAGTCCAATTCGTAATTTGTGGGAAACATCGTTAGTACCGCTCGCTTGCTATTTGGCTACATCTCTGGTAGAAAGTGATACGTAGTTAGTGCATATCTAAAGATAAGTCGTTTATAATTTCTGTAAATTACAAACGTGGTTTAATGTTTCAATATGTTCCAGTTACAGTTTCAATATCATTATTGAATGTTAGTTTATAAGATTTTTAAGATCGTGTATAATACTTACTAAATTTGTCTAGCAAATCATAAATATACATAGATTTCCTTAGAGAGTAACAATAAAAACATGTTTTCAGACATTTAGTTGTCTAAAATTCGAAAATATGTAGTTTAAGCAAGTTATACCCGTTTGCACAAGTACATCAATCTTCTTATACAAAAAATCATTTATTTGTTGACTGTTAATTAAAATCGATTGGTTTTGCCAATTGCTCGGTTTTTTTATTTTATATGCAAGAAAGCGAATCCAGTGAGTCATATAAATATTTATAAATTATTGGCAATAAACTGATCCTCCCCTTATTTTACTGAATACAGTATTTACAATAAAACGAACTATTAGGAGACATTAGTAATACAGACCCATTTTGTCATTAAAATCCCATTACATATATTAACGACCCTATAAATCGTTATAAAATAGTCAAACGAAAAACAAAATTTATGCAGTGAGAAATAGTTTGTGACAGACACACACAAATTTTATTTCTATTACGTAATCAATTAAGAGAAGCTGCGTACTTACTGTCCAGAAATGTTAATTAAGTTTTAATTCCAATGGGGAAATATTTTAAATTGATAAAATATAGGATTGGCATGTTTCTGTAAATAAAAGAAAAATTAAAATTAAAATTTAATCTAATGAAATAGTAAAGTTGCGATATAGGGTAATACATAGCCTATCGCATTTAAATACGCCTTTATAAAGAAATTTCAGATTACTTTCCAGCCCAATAATACGCTATTTGATCTGATATATAGTTTCAAGGATGATCGAAATAAGATAAAAATAAATTACGAATATTTCTACTTAACCCCACACGAACAGTACGTTACATACACATTTTATGTCTATTTACAGTCTAATGAAGGTCGATTTTTGTTTGGTGAGATCGATTGAAATTCGATTTTCTTTTCAAGATTATAATGAGTCGAGTATGCGCGTTTTTGCAATTACCATTAAATTATCAGCTAATTTATTTAACTTGTTTGTTATTGCAGTATTACTGACGTGGCTCTGATAACAAATTTTCAGACTCTCATTTTGCTAATTTTAATAAATTGGGCCGGGTTTTTTTAAGCTAGTAGGTCGAATTATATACACAGTCGACCTGTGACATTAGCGAAAGTTAACGGGAAATTTTGTGAATTTGCCCACTGATCGCCCAGTGTGCTATATATCTGTCACCGCAAGCACCATACTACAATAGGTTTCACTATCCTTTGAATTATTGACAGTTATAACATTACAAACGATACTTTTTTTTATACGATGGTGAAAATCGAAAACCGAACAGATTGATCTCTTACACGGATGTGACTGTTTATGACTAATTTGACTAATGTTTTGGCTACCATAGTTAATTTGGATTAAATTGGTTCTTTTGGAAGAACCACTGCCATTGCTTAATAAAATTCCGTATTTCGTCCGCATGAGTACAATTTTCGCTTCGTATTCATCTTGCGCCTGCTGTAACTTGCAAAGTATCTCACTTTCATTAGAGGTTACTCCGGTTCTATCAGATCTCTATTGTCGACAATTTTCTATCACGTTAAGACTAGCGTTCGCACCGTTGAGATTTTCGGTATATTTATACTGTCGAGCGATATGACACTGCTTATTTGTGCGTTCACCCTTTTTCTCACATGTGTTAACAACCGCGTCTTTTCCTTTTTTTTTTTTTTTTTTTTTTAAATGTTGCCAATGGCTTTATTCTTGAATCTTTCAACATAAGAAACTAACAAGAAGTAATCAAATCTTAAGCTAAAAATTATTACATATTTTAAGTCTTAACCAATGTTAATACTTATTGTTAGGGCTCACAATTTAATTAATTTAGACTACACTTATATGTATATATCGAATTAAATTTACAGGTTCATTAGTTCGAGTGGATCTATTCTTCTCAGACGTCTAAATCGCGGCTGTTTTAGTATCTCCCTGGCCAATTCGTTGGGATGTGCTTCTAGTTTTGAATAATATTTCGAACTGAATTCTTTAATTGTTTCTTTAACGGTTTTAATCCCAAGGTCGTGATGTATATTACTATTTCGAATGTACCAAGGAGCATTGGTGATACTGCGAAGTATTTTCGCTTGGGTTCGTTGCAGGAGTTCTCTGTTTGAAGCGCTGGTGGATCCCCATAACTGAATACCATAAGTCCATATGGGTTTGATTATTGATTTGTACAGTAAAACTTTATTGGCTAATGACAACTGGGATTTTCTTCCCATCAGCCAATACATTTTGGAAAATGTAATTTTTATTTGGTTGCGCTTTGTTTCAATATGATTTTTCCACGTTAACCTTCTATCCAGATGCAAACCTAAGTATTTTACCTTCGTTTGTTGAGGAATATTTTTATCGTTTAATTTCACTGGTGGGCAGGTGCGTTTGTTTAGCGTGAATGTGACGTGAGTTGATTTGTTTTCGTTCACTTTTATTCGCCATGCCTTTAGCCAGTCCACGACCTTGTTTAAATGATTCTGTAATTCCTTTGAGGCAATTTCAGGATTAGTGTGAGACACCAGGATGGCAGTGTCATCGGCAAATGTTGATATTATCACTTTGTTGGTTACAGGTATATCAGCTGTGTACAATAAGTATAATATTGGTCCTAGAACGCTACCTTGCGGGACACCTGCATTAATATCATTTAAGCAAGTAGTTGCACTGTTTTGTTTGACCATGTATTGCCTTTGAAGAAGATAGTTTCCCAGAACTGAGTGAAATTTTTTCGGTAGAAGCTCCTTAATTTTGTAAATTAGTCCATCGTGCCAAACTTTATCAAAAGCTTGGGCGATATCCAAAAAGGCAGCAGCACAATATTTCTTTTCCTCGAAGGTGATTTTGATTGCATTTACAATCCTGTGTACTTGCTCTGTAGTACCATGTTGGTTTCGGAACCCAAATTGATGGTCTGGAATAACGCGCCGTTCTTCTAATATTGGTTTCAATTTCATTAGTAACATTTTTTCAAATAGCTTTGAGATTGTGGGCAGCATGCTTATTGGACGATATGATGAGATTTGCGTTTCTTTTTTCCCTGGCTTATGTATCATTGTGATCAAAGATATCTTCCATTTTTGAGGAATATAATTGGTTCGCATGACCGCGTTGAATACAAATGTTATTAGTTTTACGCATTTATCCGGCAATTCCCTTATCATTTTTCCAGTAATAAGATCATATCCTGGAGCCTTTTTCGGGCTTATGCAAGTTTTAATTGTATTCTTAACTTTCTTCCAGTTATACTTTATAGGTTTGTAGGATAAACCATCATCCGTTGGCTGGGGTAGCACAAAATAATTATCTTCTTCGTGTGGGATGAATACTGTTGCTAGATGTCTTTTCCTGACATCGGGATTTTGCCTACGAATTGCGTATTTGGCTGTTTAACGTTTGCGAGTCGTGTCCCTGTCCCTTCATAGAAGGAGCAAGACCATTTAACATTGCTTTGATCATCGCTGAATTCTTCGCATCTTTGATGGAACCATTTACCACATCCATCACACTCAACTATTGGTTCGACGCCATAAAACCACAAACAAGTCCAATCTCCTGCAAGGTGATTATTTGTTTTATAGGCTCTCCATTGAGCCATTCGAATGTCCAGTAATATACCCGACCGAACTCAAACAACTCAGCGAACCCGCAATAGACCTCTGACGGCTGCTGAATATCTAATAAATGATGGCTTGTTGCAAAATTGCTCGTTTGTAAAATAGCGTATTTCGACGGATGAGTTGAATTTTCGTTTCGTATTACTCTTGCGCCAGCTGTAACTTGAAACGTATCTCACTTTCATTAGAGCTTACTCCTGGTATATCAGATCTTGATACCAAGGAATCCTTAAAATGTAAAATGTATGAATAAGGTTCTATGCTTGAGCAGTTCCAACCTTCACCTGTTATCCATATTTCTCATTTTAAGTATCATTACCTCCGACATCAATCAAACTGTTTTTAGGACTCATTATTATTGGAATAGGATTGGTATTCAATATTTTCTTGTGTGTCCTTGTGGAGTCATTCCGTTTCTCATTAAAGCCTTCATTTACTGTTTTATATATTTTATCAAAATTATAATCCAGTATTCTACACTTTCAAATTCCGGAACGTGACTTCTTCATGTGAAAAGTATTTCTACGAACTATGTTATTGTTCTCATTCAAAATGTTATAAGATCTTGAAAAACCCGTTTTTGATATAACTGTCCCTTTCCGCCAGTTTTACTAAGCATTACTAAATATGTGTCCTAAATACCTAACACTGTTCACACAATACTGAAGTTTATTCCCATTAAATTGAATACCTCACACTCCATTACTAATGTTAAATTTTTGACATGTTCTTGTTTTGTTCATCAACTCCATTATTATCTCCGAAAGCACTACTATTATGACATTGAAATACTTTTGCTGCCACACTCAGACCTTACGAAAGTCTCAGATATTTATAAGTACCGAAAGGTGTACTAAACGTACAGATGCCACTTGATTTTTCATCTAACTCGAACTGCCAAAACCTTCAAGATCTAATACCGCGATTTTTTTTTTTTCAATTAGGTGGCCAGCTATTTTGAGTTATTATAGAAAAAGGAAATTTTTTTTGAAAAATTTCAATCACTTCAAAATTGAATCAAACTTTTTTTCAAATCTAGGCATTATAAATTGTTCAAACCCTACCTAAATAAAGTACATTGTAAATGGATTACGTTTAATTTTAATTCTTGCGATTAAGCAATTTTTTTCGTGGCAGACTTTTTTTACCGAAAAAACGAGATAATCATTTTATCTTAACTCCGTAAGTTTTTATGCTAACGAGTTTTACTAAAGCTCATTTTAAAGGTCTTTTCCGGTACTATCAAAAATGTCCGGCAACTTTTCCTCCAAAAAATTCGTCGGTTTTCCATTATTTAACGTTGAGGGGTTCGAATTCAGTTTTCGGCGAAAAAACAGTCACCTTCAACGAGCCACATAGCCACATTATAAGCTTTATTTTTTGATAAAACGTAATGTTTTCGAGTTATTTGTGAAAAATCGCTCTAAAACATGCATTTTTTAAATGAAAAATCAACATTTTCAATCGCGAATAACTCGAAAAATATTGATTTATCCAAAAAAAAACTTCATAGAACATTTTCTGCTTAGAATTTGTCCTTCTATCGATTTCTGTAGTTATTTTGAGTGTACTAATTTCCAACGGCGAGAAGGAGTGCCAACCAGCCTTATAGGATAAAAGTAAACATCGGCACTATAGAACTTTTGTTCCTTGAGCCATTCCCTATTTACTGTCCAAATTTCACGTCAATCGGTATTGTCCGTAGGAATTCTGAGCGAGAAACCGTCAAACACTGGACTATCATTAATTATCGGACAACCACTAGCATTACTAAAATGACCACAAATACCGCAAGCATTACAATTTTTTTTAAAACGCGGGACACTGATTCCTAGAATAAATTATGTTGCATATTGAACAAATAGATTTTATACTACTACTATTATCACCGTAATGTATTCGAGACTAGGACGATAGTTCTGAAAATGTCTACCTTTATTTTGTTCTTCGTATTGAATTCAATGATGATTCTGATTTTCTTCTACTAATCTTGACGTAGTTGTCGCCTTGTAGACATTTTGTCATTTGAAATTATTTTTTCGTATTCCACGTCTGAATTGTTTAATTTTAATTTGCAATTGCTTGTCGTATAAACCCATCACTATTCTGTCTCTTAAAATCGATTTCTCTTGTTCACCAAACTCACAATCTATAACCATTTTTTTTTTATTACCCGCTGTGCCAAGTTGTATTATTCTTGGTTGGTGTCCGTTAGACCTCTTCAATCAGTATTACTTATGTAATTCAATTACACAACAGTTTCGAAAGTTATCATAAAATTAGCTCATTTTGTTGACAATCTCTGGGTTAATAGTTCGGTTTTCCTATGTTTAATTAGTCTCTTCTTCACAAAACCTATAATTAAGGTGACCAGAGAATTATAAATTTGGTAAGTATACCTACCATTTTTGAATGTTTTCTTCTTACTTGGTTACCTATCCCTCACGTTTGCTTTGGTACACGATGAGCTGGGTTGTTTACGGGTTTCATAAACGATACAATTTTCAAAATGACAAATATGAAAAATCAACATTATATTAAAGTGCTAAGTGCGTATGTGTTAAACATAACTTTTGTGTATTTTAAGACGTTGTCGGCTTGAATATAGTAAACAAAATGTGCGTGGTGTGCGCGAGGCTATAAATTAGTTAAGTGGAAGCGTATGGGGTGGTGCTAATTATACTAAGTACCTGCAATAAAAAAGTACTTTAGCCAACAAATTTAATTTATGTCAATTTTTTGTGTTTTTTTTTTTTAATTTTGTTAAAAGTTTATTTATTCCCATACAATAAAAAAATTACAATTGTAGTTAAAAAAAATAAAAAAATTAAATAAAATAATTAAAAAATATTACATCTCAGTATTATTTATAGTAATTATAAAATAAAAAAAAAATATTTTTTTATAGTAGAATGTATACATAATTAATTAATATATTTTGTATAATTAATTAATAATTAAATATAGTTTAATGTTTATATATATGTATATATATAATTTCAAATTTTATAACAAATAAATACAATAATATCATACAATTTTAGATTTTTGGGAATTTCTTATATAATTTTTTGTTTTTTTTAGGATCACTCCGCGGTTAACCAGTGTTTGGCGCGAATAATCCATCAATAAAGATTTTTTTTTTTTTTTTGTTTTTTTTAATTAGTCATTAATATTGTGTGTGCGTGTGTATGTGAAATAAAATTTACGGTCGGCTCTATATATATGTGAGGTTATATTTATATATAGGTGTATTCTGGTTGCTCAAGAGTTTGCATCTACATATACATAGCGCGCGAGCGTTCTCTTTATTAATAATAATAATAAGAAAATTACTAGTCTAGGAAACACGGATAAATGTAATTAACTTTTATGGTTTGTATATAAGAATCAAAATAGTTTTAAGAGTTTAATTGAGTAAGTAGTACATATTATTGTGGTGGAAAGAAAAATTTTAACCAAAAAGAATTTTATTTCAAATATTTTTCCAACATCTTCATGTGTATTGTTTACGACACTGAACTTGCAGGGTCGCATGCGGGGCAAGACGGGTGGCACATTTTATATACCTACTTAAAATTTATGTTTTTGGGAGGAATGAATTTTTTGCGTTCGTAAAATACTTGTTTGATAGCCTCTCTGGTTTATGTATACTTATCATTGTGCGATGACATAAGGTCACCACGTCAAATAGAATGTATAATATTTTATAGCAAAATATTGTTCTTGTCACTCAACACAAAAAAAAAAATATTAAAAATCAAAATGCATTCGAATTTGCGAAACGAGAACATTTTTGCCATTTAGGTTTTAATGCCATAATCGCATATCATGGTGGGAATGTTTTTGAGATTCATTGAACTGCTTCTGTATGGCAGGCAGTTTTTTTTATAGATTCTTCCTCTTCATTTAGTAAATTCTAAAATCACAGAAGATGTACGTAACTTTATTTTATTTGTTTTCAAAAATTGGTCTGCTTGGAAATATTCAATAAGTTTCGTTCTTTTTGTGGTGTAACGACTATTAATAACTGAAATTTTCTTATTTAGGTGAACTCTAATATGAGGAGTGTCTGATCAAAAGTCGTTATTTACATCTTACTTTATGCTACTTACTTTTGATCACTTTTTTGTAGTAAATAGCTTGTTTTGACCAAAATCAAGAGTTTTAGGAATATTTTTCATAGAGAAATTGACAATTTTTTGTACATGCTGGAAATAGCCACTTTTGGTCTATTTCACTTAAAAAGTTCTGCCCTGATAGAAAAAAAAATATCATTTTGGAAAATGTAAATAGCGACTTTTGATCAGACACTCCTCATATCTTTCATATCTTTTAAATTTTTCGAAATTTCGAATTTATGAAACAAAGTTTTGGAAGCCTCCAGCCCTAATCCATAAATTTGCAAAATTCAAACTAAATCATCCTAAGCATCCACTCAATGGGCACAGAAACCACTTTATAACGGTCTCTCCCTTCAGTTCTAAACGAACGTTTTTTAACAGTTTAAATAAAAGCAATTTTATCATTTTAAGAAATAATTTCAAGCCTCAAGTTGAACTAACAGATTAGGGATTAGCTAAGCGCGATTAACTAATCTACCATTAATCTAATTGCATTGACTAAGGTTTAGCTAGTCGCCACGAATGTTTGGTATCAGTATTAATATAAATATCACTCTTGGTTGAGATGATTTGTTTGGTTTTGTCCAAAAAAACCAATCCAAATAAAAACAACTAAAACATTTCAGTTCGCCACCAATTGGCAATATCTTGATTAAAATAATCATGTTATTTTCTGAATGCAAACGATTTATTGAAAATTTCTTGCGAATGTGATAGGTTATATCGTTTTTTCTGTTAGTAAAATTTCAAAGCGAACATGTTGTAAGAACTGAAAGCGCCCAATGGCAGTTCTATCTGTATGAAAACAGGGCAATTTGTAAGACTTCAATATGTTGACGGATTATTCACTAATCGCGCTTAGTCACTAATCGTGAAATAAAAAGCAATTAACTAAACTTGAACTTGACACACTAAAGCCAATCTCGAAAAATTCACTAAACGTGCTTAGCTAATTCCTTGTCTCTCAGTGGTATAAGTCATTTGGAAGAAAACATCTTTACCATAGAGGTTCCTCATTGGCAACTAAAAACAATATTGAGATAAATTTTTTGTTCAGAAGATATTCCTATTGAAGGTTTATCCAAAACTAAACTAAATATAAAAGTTGCTCAATTTGAAGTGTATAAATAGTGAAGATGATACCGTTGCTTAGTATCCCTGCCTAAAAGTTACCTAATTTTATTAAATTTGTTTTTGGTTGCTCAATATTGTCATCGAGTTCGGCGGGAATTGTTAGCTAAATTTAGCTATTTATATTAAAAAGAACTAGACCATTTCTAATTAAACAAATAAAGATGTAGTCTTATTTCAAGTTCTATGGGATTTTTGAAATAAGCAATTTTGAACGTATTCCATAGAACGTACAAGGAAATTGAGGTAATAAAATTATGCGAATTTATAATAACTCAATTATCTGAATAGTAAATCGTATCTGATACAAATCGGATTCAGTTGATTCACCCAATCGAATAGACCTAAGGTTAAATTTTCAAAAACCAAACTCAAACTATATTCCCCTGTTGTGTTGCTCAATATTTCTAAAACGAAAAATATAAAAGTAAATTCTGAATTGATCAGAAAAAAAAAATGAAAATTGTTTGGTTGCTTAATCTCTATGGAGATTCTTAGAAGTTTGATAAATAGAATGATAATTAGATGATTCGCCCAATTCACTTAAACAGCTCAATTATGTGATAAACAAGTAACTCACTAGGTACCATCAAAAACGCTTAAGATTTTATTGCTGGCACCAAAATTAATCATCAGTAGCTTTAAGAAATTTCATTAAAGGAGATATCTAAACAAATTCTGAATAACTCAATTAAGAGTCAACCAAATTCAACGTTTTAAACATATGTCGGATTCTATTAACTCAAAAAACGGAACCTAGATCAAAAAAGCTGAACTCTTCATAGTAGAAATTGATCTGAATTCAGAATTTTTTGATCTAAATCAGTTTTTTGTGTCAATAGAATACGGCATTAAAAAATGTTAACCACCCACAACCAACGAACGTATTGAACACTCCAAACGCAAAAATAAAAATAAAAAATATAAACTATAGTGAGATTACTCTCCACTTATAAATGGCAAGAGAAAATTATTGTAAAATAGAGAGATAAATAGAATAAAATATTTAAACAAAAAAAGAGAGAAATTTTAAGGGCATGTGTACTTACAGTCTATGGAATTAATATTTATATAATATTTTGTTGAGAATTTTAATATTTTTAGTAGTGATGTGCTCGAAATCGATCTATTTTCTTCTGTTTTGTTTATTTTCTCGTATGCTTTTTCACAAAAAAGATCGAATAGCCCATCAATTATTTTTAGTTTTTGAAAATTACCTTTTTTTTTGTAATTAATTTGAATTAATTAAATTTAATTTAATTTCAATGTCTTAAATTAAATAATTTTGTAGTATTTTTTTTTTTGTTTGTTTGTTAAGTTAGTTGTTCGATCCAGCAGCCTTCTTCTTCTTCAGGTCCTTTATAATATAATATAGTAGTGATTGGTATGTAAGTAGATATATTCAGTAGAGAGCGTGTGTGCAGCAGCTTTCACGTTTTAGTTTCTTATATTTTATATACAGCACGTAATCTTATCAAATCACAATAGTGAAAAAACTAAAACCCGTTATTTTGTAATTTTTTTTTAATTAATTAATTAATTAAAGAGAGAAAGAGATTATTAAAAGAGATATTAATATTTTTGGAGCGACGAAAATGATAGAGAGATTTTGGAGATTATTTAGAAGCGTCCGTTGTACCAGTTCCATTTACACATGATGATTGTTGATTGTTGCTACTATCTTGATCATCGGGATTAGAATTATTATTATTACTATTGCTACTACCACAATTATTTGGACGATTTCCAATTGGACTACGACCACTAGAACCTCCACTACTTAGCGCCATTCGTTGCATTTGCCTAATAACGGTGGCCGCATGATATGCTTGCTTCCATCGTGATTTAGCGAAATTTTTCTTGAGCTGCTCAGATACAGTGCCATGAATATTTTTATTACTAGCCGCATTACCCGATATCCAAGGATGAGCGAGCGCCTGCTTGCACGTATATCGATCATCAACCGATGAGCACATTAAATGTTGTATGAAATCCTTGGCCGATTCACTAATTTCATCCCAGTACGGTGAATCAAATTCAAACTCACCTTTCAGAATTTGTGCAAAGAGGTTTGCATCGTTCTCGTCGTAGAAAGGAGGATAGCCGCATAGTAGAATGTATGAAATGACACCTATACTCCACACATCGACCGCTTTGCCATATGGTTTTTGGGCTAGAACTTCTGGAGCTACATACCCTGGGGTTCCGCAAGCCGTTGCCATCACACCCGAGTCCTCCATTTTCGAGAGACCAAAGTCACTGATCATAATTTTGCTATCCTCATCGGGGCTGTAGTATAACAAATTTTCTGGTTTCAAATCACGATGCACCACTCCCTGTTCATGCATATAGTCCACCGCCTCGAGCACTTGTCGTATTAAACCGGACGCATCTTTTTCTGTGTAGGAACCTTTTTCAACAATTCGATCGAACAATTCACCACCCGTTACCAATTCCATGACTAGGTACACCTTTGATTTATCCTCATAAGTTTCTAATAATTGAACAACATTTGGGTGGGTTAATCGGCGCAGTACTTTAATTTCATTCTCTAATGAATCCTCCTTGCCCTTGAGCGCTTTCTTATCTATGATTTTGACAGCGTACAGCGAGCCTGAATCTTTACTCTCACCGAGTCGCACCTCCGAAAATGCGCCCGTGCCCAGTAATTCCTTTAGGGTGTATTTCTCGTCGACCGATGGTTGACGTTCCGAGTCTTTGTTGTCTCGTTTGAGTTTTTTCCCGGTATCTTTCTTACCGAATAGGGGCATTTCGTCTGCGGGATTATCACGTTTTATCGTTTAATCAAAGTAAGTAGCGGTGTATTAAATTTGATTTTTTGCTGGTAGGTTTATCTAATTTTCTACTGTATTGTATTTTGTATATATGGTCGCGCGATTCAAATTGCGTCAAATCATTCTTGGATTTTTCTTCTCGTATTTCACTTTCTCGACTGTTTTTCTTCGTTCACAATTTTCACATATACACACGACCACCACCACCACACAACAACGGAGATATGATACACACACGATTACAAGGGACAAGTATTTTTTTTTTTAATCTTTTTCACTTATCTCAACGTAATTTTAAAAACATTGTCCAAAAATATTCTTTTAAATTTTATTTGTTCTTATTCTCTGTACACTTTTTAATCGTTCATCTGATTAAACACTTTATTCACCATAAGATAACTTCTGTTAAGCAACAAATATGTCAAAATTTACAACAAAAACAAAACACTGGACGATTTTTTTTTTTGTATAGTTCGTCAATTCGAAAAAACGAGGCGTTACAATCGCGCAAGCCCCATATCACTCCGTCTCCACAGAATAATTAAAAAAAAAAATTTGCAAATATTTTTCGTGTTCGTTCTTGATTTTCCAATAACAAATAGGTATATTTTCACTTTAAATTTACGGCACTTTTTATTTTCTATATAATTAGCGCGGCGATAACACGACCTTCTCTAAAATTCAACTCTGTCTCAATGTAATTATAAAACGAAATTAATTTTTATAATTTTTTTAAATTAAATTTTTGCTACTTGAATCATTCTTGCAACTAACTAGTCCTTCGATTAACTCTACGAAATGCGAGATAACCTTCAGCTAAATATGACATTTGTTGCCAGAGGGAATTTTTTGTTGTTGTTTTCGTATAATTTTCTTGTTTTTCGATTTTTGTTTTGTTTTTTTAGTACGGTTGATAAGATAAAAAAGTGTGTACTAAAAATTGGTGCTCATCGGGTAATTAATTGTTAGTACCTTTTTAAATCATGTTTATGGAAGTTTACTAATTTTGTGTTATGTTATTTTACCGGTAATACGTACATATTTACATACAACAATTCTGCTTTAGTTTAATTAGTGCCGCCAATATGTTATTAGGCTATTTCATTACTCGTAGAAAATAAATTTGATAAAGCTTGATTATATTGCATACAGTATTTAACCCCTTAAGGACCGATTTTTTTCAAAAAATATTATTGTAAATAAAAATATAATAATAATAATATTGTTATAAGATTATTTTCACAAGTTATTTCGTGCAAATACATAATGGAACGTAGAAAATGTGACCGGCCGAATTATCTCGGGTACGGTTTTTTTGGACCATATAATATGTTCCGAGATATCTCAGGTCTGGTCCTTAAGGGGTTAATAAATGTTGCATGATGTTGGATGTATGAATCATACCCGATTAAGTTAAGTATTGTATTTTATGCATATATTATAGCCCGGCTAGCTCAGTCGGTAGAGCATGAGACTCTTAATCTCAGGGTCGTGGGTTCGAGCCCCACGTTGGGCGAATATAATTTTTTGGTGAGATTCATTTATTATTTTTATTTTTTCCAGGCACAACACGTGTGACTTTTGTGTCATAGAAAGAATTTTGTGGGTTGTACTCATGTATTCAACAGCCACAAAGGTGAGAACTGATAGTTGTTCAGGAGAATGTCAATATCGAATTAGTGTTTGAAGGTTGATTCACCAGATTTGTCCATTGAGCTCGTCAAGAAAATGTCAACTTGACGAAGTTAAAAACCGAGTTAAAAATTTTTAACTCAGTTTTTAACTTCGTCAAGTGGTCATTTTCTTGACGAGCTCAATGGACAAATCTGGGGTGAGATGTTGTAACCATCACGTTTTTCGCTTCGATGCATTTTCGATAGAATAACGGTATTTTAGAACTAAATTGTTTTAAAATTTTATATTTTTAACAAAGCAGTACAGTTATTCTATCGAAAATGCATCGAAGCGAAAAACGTGATGGTTACAACATCTCACCCCTGGTGAATCAACCTTCAGTCTTGAACTTAGATGCATACAACGGAAATAACCAATATATAAGGTTTTTACTACTAAGATTGTTGTAAAGTAATGATAAACTAGCATTAACGCTTGCATTCCAACATTTTTCTGTACAGTTTGACAAATAAATATATCTTTTTACATTTTGGGTGCAAAAAAATTAAGTTTAAAATCACTTTTGGCTCATATAGACTGTTGCGCCACTAACGGTGGTAAATAGTATACGTATTATATATATGGTGGTCGTAGTCGTAGGGACATCGGAAATAAACAAAACGTTTCGTTTTTTTTGATTTTTTGATTTTGTCGGTTGTTAATCGTGGTATGTCTCGATATAAAGGTGATATGAGTAAAACTCGTAATTCGGTTTATAATTAATTGTTGTGTAAATTTAATAAATCAAAGTTCATCAACATCTCAGTTTAACATTTCGATTTTTAAAATTTCAAGTTCAAAACTTGCGATTTCTTAGAATTGCAACATGGGAATGGAAAATTGATTTGCTTCCACATTAACAAAGTTCACTTCATTTTTGTTACTTCGACTCAAAGATTAGCCCCAATGCCCCAATAGAGAATCATGATAAAAATGGCACATTCGGAACGAGAATAATCATTGAAAATTAAATTTGGGCCTTGGACGAACATTTTTTCAGATCTTTATTATTGATGACGTCACAATGCTCAAAATTGGGTCCGATCTTCTTAGCCGGTATATTTTCTAGAATCTCGGTTAGCACCCTTCTATAGGCTAACACCTTAGTTGACAAATTAGTTCTCTTCTTTTCGAGTTCAAAAAAATTCCAAAACAAATCAAATACAAAAAATTCGTGAGCCAACTGTCTCCGCTAAAACAAGATGGCTTTTTACAAAAAAAAAATAAAATAGCTAAAGGTGTGTTGGATGCCAGATTACACGATAGTTTCGCCGATCTAATTTCACGAGCAAAAGGCATGAAGGAAACTTCGGCTCTAATTAAGACAAATTCATGCTCCAGATCAAATTTGACCAAGTGATGGTGAACTGTCTGGTCGCTTATTAATCCACGAACAAAATTTACAATCAAAATTTTTGATTGACACCTATTTCATGGGCCCATGTTTCGGTCATTCCAACCAGTTTCGCCAAAAATTAGCTAGGTTGACCCAGCACTTAACTTATTTGCGGCTAACGGAACCTCATTTAAAGCTTTTTGCACTCGAGTTCTAAATTTCGTCTTGGAATTTATTAGAAAAAGAGAGAACGGTTGGCAAGCCGCCTGTGTATTTGCCACGAATATAGCGCGATGACCCCCTCTCGACAGGCAATATAAATTATTAACAAATTGTTGGGCGCCACCGTTTAATTTCAGGGAGCCTGTTTGCGTATAACGGATGCCCGTGCTTGCTCAGTAGAGCATTCCACTCTGATGCAGGTGTTGGAGGAGAAGAGATCAGACCGGGGGGTCTATTATGAAATTTTCGACATCGCAAATTTTCGACGTTGTCGAACAACTCGACAACGTCGAAAATAGCTATTATGAATTTTTCGACAATATCGAAAAAAAAATTTAAAAAAAATATTATCAGGGGTACAAATTGAAAATGCGGGATTGATAACAGATGGCGTTACTAACGCTATACGCATCAGGCAGTACTGTTACTATGTTCATGTCAAAGCTACGTCTTATAGCTTTAATTTTCAGTATGTGTCAATTTGTCGCAGTGTCAAATTCATAGTTTTTTTGAGCTCTCAATATGTCGAGTTTCGTGCCAACAAAACAGCATTTGCGGGAAGTTTTAATTTACTTCTTTAATTTGAAGAAAAGTGCTGCTGAAGCACATCGATTGGTCTCCGAGACTTATCCGAGTCATGTTCCATCGGTTTCAACGTGCGAGAGATGGTTTGTGCGGTTTAGAAGTGGTGATTTTGACGTTGAGGACAAAGAGCGGCCGGGCCAAGTGAAAAAGTTTGAGAATGCTGAATTGGAGGCAATACTCAATGAAGACTCGTGTCAAACTCAACAAGAGCTCGCAGATTCATTGGGAGTGACACAACAAGCCATTTCCCATCGTATAAAAGCCCTCGGAATGATCCAATAGCAAGGACATTGGGTGCCGTATGAGCTGAAGCCGAGAGACGTCGAGCGCCGTTTTTTTGCATGCGAACTGCTGCTCGAACGGCAAAAACGGAAGGGTTTTTTGCATCGCATTGTCACTGGTGATAAAAAGTGGATCCATTACGATAACCCGAAGCGCAAAAAATCATATGGTTACCCCGGCCATGCATCATCATCGACGGCCAAACCAAATATTCACGGCGCCAAGCTCATGCTCTGTATTTGGTGGGACCAGCTGGGTGTGGTGTATTATGAGCTATTGAAATCGAACGAAACCATCACAGGAGCACTATACCGAACTCAATTGATGCGTTTGAGCCGCGCACTCAAAGAAAAACGGCCACAATACGAGCAAAGACACGACAAAGTAATTTTGCAACATGACAACGCTCGGCCACATGTTGCAGCGCCGGTCAAAACATACCTACAAACGCTGAAATGGGAAGTCTTACCCCACCCGCCGTATAGCCCAGATATTGCTCCTTCCGATTACCACCTTTTCCGATCGATGACACATGACCTAGCTGACCAGCGCTTCCATTCTTACGAAGAAGCCCAAAAATGGGTCGATGACTGGATAGCAGCCAAGCCGGCCGAATTTTTTCGCGACGGTATCCGTAAATTGCCAGAAAGATGGGAAAAAGTTGTGGCTAGCGATGGACAATACTTTGAATAATTCATTTGTTACCATTTTTTCAGAATAAACGTTCAAAAATAGAAAAAAATCCCGCATTTTCAATTTGTACTCCTAATAATTTATTAATTAGGAGGAAAAAAAAAATAAAATTAAAATTAAAATATACGTTACGAACTGAATAACTGAAATTTTTTATCTCACGATTTATTATTGAACACGCGTATGCATTCGTCACCTTAAGAGCAGTCGCATATTTTTCGATTTTATCGAAAACAAAGTTTCATAATAGGAAAATTTTCGATATGATCGCAAAAAAAGCGCGTCGAATAATTTCATAATAGCTAATTTTCGACGTTGTCGAAAAAAAAGCGCGCGTCGAAAATTTCATAATAGCCCCCCGGTATATAGATCACGATAACAAGGTAAGAATATATGTATATAAAATTGTGACTGACTTACCATCTGTTTCCAAATTTATATCGGCTCCTCGCAAAAAAAAACGTTCACTCTGTGTAGGAAACAACCTTCACATAAATATGTCGACTAACACAAAAACTATTGAGCATCGCTTAAATTAACTGTAATTGTTACAATGCATCAATTGACCACTTTAATTTAGCACATTGAAATTACACAATATACACAAATTACAATTACACAATATACACAATTAGCACACAAATCACGTGCTCTTTCTATGTTAGGTAAATTAAACTTTACACAATATTTATTGTATAATCACTCACAAAATAAATTATTAACGATTTACGTCTAGAAACTTCAAAATAACCGAAAAAAACACAAGTAATTGTTCCTTTTGACAAATACAGTTTTTAATTATTTGATGTAAACTCAATAATTTTAACCGTAAACCATGAGAACGAGTTAAAATTAAATTTACACAAAAAATTAAGTTTTTTATGGTTTTATGATCGAAAATTGCTGTTATTTTTTTTTTTGGTCTAGCACACTCAACAATTTTTACTATACGTAACCTTTTACCTCAATTAAACACATTTAACAATTGAGGATTTTTAATAATTAATTCTACTTTGTTTATTTTTATTTTAGATTTTCTTTTTTTATTTTTCTGTTTCCCGCTTGTGCACAGTTCACTTCACTACCGTTTTTTTCTAATTTTCCCCCCAAAAAAAAGAAAAAACGCTAACCACGAGTCAAGCGGCATTTTTTTGTTGTCTCTGAGCTCTGACGATATCTATTGTCTCTATCTTCCACACAACAACAATTTTGTTGATAAGGTCTTTCCCGATGTGCGGTTTTTTAATAATTTATAACAGCTGCTAACGTCACAAGGTATATTCAGGAGCTGAGTATCATTCAAGGTTGGAAATTTGGATAAATATGGAGCTTGAGTGATCGGACAAACTAATTGACGATCTGATTCCCCCCCTCAAACCTCTACGCCATAAGCTGCCTCGACCGCCAACAATACATTCGATTTAGATATCGCTACACAACACCAGGTTACAAGGCTCAACATTGATACATCAACTTCTCTGTTTACAACAGGGTCGTTGTCTTCCGCGCAGGATCCCTCCCCTTTTAACATCGACATTCGACAGATCAGGAATACCTACACCACAAATTTACCAAATTATAACTGAGTCCCCGAAAGTAACTCAACGTATAAACGGCTTTGGTGATGTAAAACATAATGATACACATCGGTTAGAAACTACGGGACTTATACCAATTACTTGTAAAACTCGTCATTTAGCACTCGACAAACTCTTAATTGCCAAAGCCGAGTTTGAACTAATGATGTCACGCGGGATTTGAAGACCCAGCAAAAGTTCTACATCTAGTAAAAAAATTAAACGAAAATTGGAGAACATGCGGGGATTACCGTGCATTAAATAAAGTCACTGTACCCGATCGTTATCCGATTCCTCATTTACAAGAATTTTTCGACTAATTGGAAGGGTGTAGCATGTTCACTACATTACACCTTGTCCAGGCTTACCACCAAATTCCCATTGAACCATCAGATATTTCTACACCTTTCGCCCTTTCTGAATTTGTAGAATGACGTTTTGTCTCAGAAACACAGCACAGTCAACCCAATGTTTGAAGCATGGTATGTTATTCGGTCTAAAATTCTATTTTGTCTATCTTCATGATATCTTAGTCGCGTCAAAATCTTTCGAGGGACATAAAAATTATATTTCAAAATTTTGCGGAACAAGGCTTAGTTATCAAAATTGATAAATGTATGTTTGAAAAATCCAAAATTAAGGTATTTTACTATTACAACTTTACAAGAGCGGGTCCAAGCTATACAAGAATTCGAACGACCGACCGTTTTATTTCGGAAGTCGCATCAGATCAAATTCTACTAAAAACAGTAAAATTCCTATAGCTTGGACCGCTGAATCGATTCAAGCCTTCGAAAATCGCAAAAACAAGTTGTGTCATGCTAAACTTTTAGTGCATCCTTCGTTTACGATAGAGTTGGCAATTACGGTAGATATTTCTAATACGGCAATTGGGGCAGTGATTCAGTAGCATTTTTTGGATAGATGGCAGCCACTTAGTTTATTCTCTGCGCGGCTTAATGAAGCACAACAAAAATACTTACTACTCTCTACCCTAGAAAAGGGTTATCCTGGAGGAGGGCTATTTTTGAATACCCTACGAATTCGAATACATGAAACGGGAACTGATTCAAATCAAATAAGGATTTCACTCTTTCGTATTATGTTCAGAAATAGACTTCCTATTCAGATTTTTCGAACAGCAGACGATTAACTTGGTCTTGACGATCATTAAATCTTATGTGGCCAAATCTTACATAATAATAGTATTTATTGAATATTTTTCTCAATTTCTGAGGACACAGTGCCTTCACTTCAATAATGATTATGGCAATCAACGTTGTCTGTAATAAATATCAACGCCCTTCACAAAATAAAACCCATGTACAGATTGTTTTTCTTCTCTGACTTGCATATTTATTTATTCTCTTTATAAGTAAATATATTTATTAAAATTATATAAAAAAATGTACAATTTATGTTTCTTAAAGAACAAAAAAAAAACCCATAGTATAAAAAATAAGAAAAACCCAACACAAAGAAAAAATCATGAGATTAATTAGTAAATAAAAATAAAAACGTTAAATGGCTCTCGAATACTGATTCCATTTAATTCCAATTTAGGCATCTACTAAATTGGATGGCACACATGCTTCGATATTTTCTTGCTTTCTACTAATATAATCGGCGTATATCCACCCCATAGTTTTGTTCAACAAGACCCGGGGCATATACGACACACATATGCTCGATTACATCGGTAGCATTACATCAGGTTAGTAAACAAAATCAAAAAACGTAAAAATACTGATTTTTTTGTTATAAATTTATTATCTTGGCTTCTAAATATATAAAATAATAATAAACATAATAATAATTTTATATAATAATTAATTTAATTAATAAAATTAACAAAAATATTAATAAATTGGAAATATTTCTTTTTCTTTAGAGAAAAAAAAAGTACAAAAGTTCGACAAAAAAAATTTAAGACAAAAATGTTAAACAAAAAAAGAATATATATAACGGACAGGATTAGAGGTTTTGTCTTAATCTTATTGTTCATCCTTATCTTTAGCACCATGTTTAAGAATTCGTGTGAATTCAATGTAATCGAATAGGCCATTCTTTATTGGTGCTTCACGGTACATTTCGTCGACCTGAAAAATAAAAAAATAAAAATTTTGTTTTAAACTAAACTGTAATTCAAATTGTTCAAAATCATTCAAATTTGAAATAAAATTTCTTTCAAATTGGTTGAAACCCACCAAGATTCCGTACTCAAAGCCATATAAGGCCATGCGGATTCTATCGTAATGACAAACAAAAAACAAATGCGTACTGCCGCCTTAATAAACTGAAGGAGCTTCCAAGGGATCGAGGATAACTAATCCAAATTAATAGATTTCGAGTTAGTATTTGAGACATGACTAATTCAGAAGCCGGACAACTGCATAAGAAATGAAAGCAGTCGTCGTCGTCTTCGAGAAAAAGCTTTTGAACTAGCCCGATGCAATATAGATGAACCTTGAAATGGCCATAATCCGTTAGCGTGGGGATCAAAATTCTTAGCTGATCCATTAAAAGGCAAAGCAAAATTAGAGAAGGTCAAATTGAACCTTCGGATATTTAGCCAGACGACAGCTCGAAGTGGCAAACCGTTTCTAGCTCTAATCGGTAACCTAGGATTCTATCTCAATTCGTGGGTGTGAACCTGCTACCTTGGCAAACTAAGTCAGTTTAGGTCAAGGTAAGGAAGGCAGCCTACCTATATCTATAGTCGTACATTTAAATATTTGAAAACGAACACTGTTGTCACCGAGCAAACGGCGCAGTGATTAAAGCTGCGGCGGTTGGATCGGGAGGTACCGGGTTCGAATCCCTAATAAGGGCGGGATGCTGCAAAAGGGATTTTTCATCATCTGATTACGATCGGTGATGAAGATGAACACATCTATGACCCGCTGTTGAGTGCAGAATCCATGGGCCGACCCACCTTTCATGTCAGCACTACAGGTTGGCATGAAGCAATGCAATGTGCAGGTGGTTTTTCAAAGACGGATCTGTAGCTGCCCGTCCTCGATTTGGCTACTCCAGGCGTAAAGTAGGACGGTAAAAAATAAATCAAAGAAACAAACAAACACTGTTATCTATCTCTTCAAGGAGGTAAATGATCCTTGGCAGCAATAGCCAGTGAGAATTCCAGAAATAGCAAGCCACTTCAGCCTTAACTTTTGGAGAGCAAAGTCGGCGATCTCATTACCTTTAATTTCAAAATGAGCCGATACCCATAATACTGTAATGTTAGAACAAAAAAAGTTGATCAACTGTTTACGGTCATTAACAAGTTTGGAAATGGTCAAGGGATTATTCATTCAATAAATAGAGTACTACAGCTTTACTATCCGTACACAAAAAAAAATATTTGTCGTTAACAGCGAGATTCAAAGCATTAATAACATTTCCAGTTTCCCTTGCGGATTCCATTCTATTGACATATCCATGTTATGACATTTGGAGTTTTCCTCAATGTATGCCCGATCCACATACAATTGCTCTTTCTGATTTCGGTTTCAATGTCTGTTTGCTTTGTTTGCCGCAGAAGTTCTTTGTTGCTCATGATGTTTAGCCAGAAACATTTTATCAGCCTTCGAAGGCATTTGTTCACAAACACCTGGAGTCTTCTTGTGATCTTCTTTGTGTGCTTTCATGTTTCACTCCAATACAGCATTACTGATTTTACACATGCATTGAACATTCGTAGTTTTGTATTTCTGACAGGACGGACGCATTCCAGATCTTATGAAGCATGTTGAAAGTATTGCTAATTTTGTTGATGCGTTTGTTGATGTTTTCTTCAGTGCCGAGTGTTTTTGCCACAGTACAACCAAGAAATAGGACCTTTTCAACCTCTTCGATTGAAGTGTTGTTGATGGTGATTGGTGTACTAATGTTCGTATTTAGTCTCATGGCTTTTGTTTTACTGATATTGATTTTGAGACCGACTTCATGTGCTAGGTTTAATAGCTTCTGTATTTTCTGCTGTATGGTCGGCATACTTGTGTATTAACAGGCATTTGTTATCTGTGTAATCTATATAATTGAGCCGTCTTAGTGGTCCCACTGGATACGAAACGAACGGCAAATAATGAGATGATATTCATTTTATCTGGTGTTGTGTAATATGCCAGAGATGTGCTGGATGTCAACAGTAAACTGGACATTTGAAATTGTAGTTTACTGTGGATTTCACCCTCACGACTTTTAATTTTTCTGGTGGCACACATCCGCGTTTTACATGCTGCATACAGGAGGTTCACAAGTTCGACGAAGATAAGACGAATTCAGACAGTTTTAGATGAAGAACTGGCTCCTCAAATATTGAGTTGTTGGTTCTAAATCAACACTAAATAACCAATCGAATCGGGAGAGGTTAATGAATTTATAATTTCTCTGCTACTAAATTTTTAGGTGAGCACTACAGTGAAATTTTTATTTAAACTATTCACTATAACACATTTCATTCGTTATTCTGCTATTAAAATTTGTTTAATTCCACTCATCCAAAATACTTACATCGTCTTCAGTAAATCGTTCACCCATTGTTGTTAGTAATTCTCTTAATCGTTCTTCCGATATTAATCCAGTGTTATCTTCATCGAAACACCCGAAAGCATTTTTAATAACATCCTCCGGATCTGTCCCCTGCAATCGTTCACCAAACAATGTCAGAAACATTGTGAAATTTATTGGCCCAGGTGCTTCATTCATCATATCGGTTAAATAATCTTCGGTTGGATTTTTACCCAGTGATGCTAGCATATCATGTAAATCCTCTTTCTCAACGAATCCATCACGATTTTGATCGATCATATTGAAGGCCTCTTTGAATTCCGCAATTTGTGCTTGATCAAACATAGCAAATACATTTGAGGTAGCACGTTGGGCACGTTTTTTTGTTGTAGCACGGCGAACAGCTGTTTTACGGGAAGACATTTTGTATGTTGTGTGTGTTGTTGTTGCGGGTTGGTTTGGTGTTTAATTTCTAAAAGTACAAAATAAAAAAGACAACATAAAAATTCGTAATTATATGTAAATTTATAGACATATAGACACACTGCCGAGATAACAACTTAAACGTAATAAAATGTAGCTCATTCGTCAAAGTGTTCACGAACATCATATTCCCATGTTTTTTTCTTTATTTGCCAAACAAAACAAATAAAGATAGAAAGATTAGATATTTTTATATGGTTGAATATTTTATAGTTTACAGTAAGAGGCGGCCGACGCACATATTTGCGCGCGAAACCTTGAAAGTATAGATGTTTGTAACGATTCTATACAACGTGACGTCAACTTCTATTTGATAGAAAATGTTCATGAAATGAAACAATTGATTTCAAAAGAGCAGATCAAGATAAAAATAGAGAAGGTGAAAGTGAAACATTTGAAATTTATAAACGTAATTCTTTGATCATGTCTGGATCCGTAACAACCAAATTTTTTTTAAATTAATCAGAATTTACTAGATGTAAGACTTGTGAGTTTAAATGGGACGGGATAATTAGCTCTCTCTAAAGGTTTTCGCTAATCTGGCACAGAACTATCAAAATATAAAGTATTTCAAATCGATGTTCTTAGATCTCCTACTCCTAAAATCTACCCCATAACGTCCATCGTAAAAAGGCACCAATACCAAAATCGTTTTTTTTTTGTTGGATGTTACACGATTTTCTTTCGTACTACGTAATCTGACTAAATTATGTATAAAAGGAAAGGTACGACATCAACACCAATCTCAAAGGAAGCAGTTTCTTGACATCTGTAATATACTTTTCTAATGAACAATACTTTTCTAATGGGATGACCCAATCCAATCTCGATTATTAGTTTCATAGATTTAAATGTGATGCCTTCATGACCTATATAGGCTGCGAGCCGCAGAGTTTTACCCTTAATAATAAAAGATTTATTAATAATAAAAGAAAAGTATCTGGGTATCGCATTCGTCATCAATGTCATACTAGGGGACTCTTTGTGAATTTCATTCGAACTCGTATTCGACTCTTTAAGTATAAGATTCGTACACCCAATCCTTTTTTTACACGGTCTTTTTTTGCACGATTTTTGGTTTTTAAATGATCACAATTGTAAAGGAAATTACGAAAGGATAAAAGTAATTCTATTATTTTGCATTGTTTTTAGATGCTAATAAATGAGTACATCTAAACCTGTTTTTACATCGTCTTTTTTACACGATTTTTTTTTACACGATGGAACCGAATCATCGTGTAAAAAGAGGATTGGGTGTATTTGATTTAAATAAGAAACGAACTAATCTGATATAAATAATTCAAGTCACGCTATTCCAACCATTATTTATCATAAAAAATAATAACACAGACTGTGTGGTTTGATGCAATCACTATATTCTATATTTGGTTAGGTGCACGACAGATGGTAACTTTACGATTTTATCATTGCCAAAAATAACCCTAGATATACATAGGCGATGAAAGCATAATTTCGAAACCTAACACATACAGACAGTCATACAATTTTTTAATGCTGGTCATAACATAATCAAGTCGCAAAAATAGTCATAAAAATTCCAATAAAAAACTCATTAAAAAACTGTAATCGATCGAAATTAATACTGTCGGAAATCAAATTATCTTTACTGGGCTTATTGAGTAACTCGTTAATAAAAATTCGACAACGTATTGCTTAATCACGTAATCTTTGTCAATATTAGATTAACGTCTCAAACACAAATATATCCATCCTAATAATAATCGGATTATAACAAATCTAAGATTTATTTTTTTTAAATCTCACAAATTATATACAAAGTAAATGATTTAATTCTCTGTGTTGTGTGCATATAAACAACACAAATTTTGTACATAAAGACATACTTCAATGGTGTGTCATATACGAAAAAGCAACAAAACTAGCAAAATTTCTAGTCGTTGATAACAAAACCAGTTTAGCGCGCAGTCAAAAACTATTAAGCCATGCGCTTGCGTCTAAAAAATGAGCTCAAAAAAAAAACTTTATAAATTATTTTGTTGTTGTTTAAATTATTTGTACATTCGATATAAATTAACAAATTAATTAAGCCAATTAATTGGCCCCGGTCGACCTTCTTATGAATATGAATATGTGTGTGTGTGTGAGCGCCAACAATATGTCTTATGTACGATACAAATGATGATCTTTAATTAAAATGCTTGACACGGATGAATACTCAACAATGACTTTGATTGTGTGTTGTGTAAACAAAAATTTTTGAAATTCTTTTCTTGGGAAATTCATTAGAATTATTTCAATATAGAGCGCGTCGAGAGATTAAGAAGAAAATTAGTCAAACATTTATTTGTGTCTTTATAGTTGTTGAGTGTAAACAGAAGAGATTTGGTATAAATAGAAATTCATTCATGAATTTTGTTTAATTTTTCGGATATGTCTCTATGTATTATTAGGGCGGAAAGCTGAAGCAGATATGTAATCGTGTCGGTGAAATACTATTGAAAAATTGGAGTTCAATCACGCCGATATTGTCACAAGCGTATTATCTAATTTCAAAATGAAAATGAAACGGTATTAAGTCGTTACTTGTAAAATGTAACGGTAAACCTACATCTCAGTGGTTGCAGCGCCTCAAAACTTTGAGCAATTACAAAGTTTTTAATATTTCCTCAGAATCACAATGCTCAATTTACGAATCCAGCACTATAAGAATCATTAAAAAAAAATAATTCGTTCCTACCTTTTATCCAGTCCCACCCAATTTTGGTCATAAAATGAGAATAGAGAGCTTCGATTTTTTAACAATATTGTACATATAGTAATGTAGTTGAAAATCAGAACTCTCAAGTCTCATTTACACCTGAATTTTTACAAAATGAAAGCTTTAATCTAACCATTCAACAATTTTTGAGTTAATGGATGAGCTTAAATTTGTATCCATTCTAAAACCTAATACCAAGCAGCTCAATTGTATGTCACTTAGAGCTATATTCATTAGTCGGTCCCTTTGCATTGCACTGATTTTTTGCGACAATAATCGTTTCAAATTACTGTTCTTTTTATGTCAGATTTTCAAGTGAGGACACTTGAAATGACTATGATCGTAAAAAATCGGTGCAATGCGATATTTTTCATAGCAGTGATCTGAGGTTTATAGAAGAAGAGTGTTGCTTGCTTTCAAAGATAAAACTTAAGCCAAAAGCTTGTCAAATATGCATACACGTAACATAATGGTCATTCATTCTGTTACAATACAAACATATTTTGTAAATTTCAGTCTGTTAACGTGTTACTTAAGTTAATCCCAAACTGAATAATCGTCCAAAAATACTCTACAGGGTTTAACTAAAAAAAGCTTTCGAACAAAAATTTACTTGTTTTTACGTAGAATCAGAATACGAAGGTAAGAAAATATAAATTTCTATTCAAAAAATTAATTTGACCTACAAATGACCTCTAATCATTCTAAATGGATATTCGCAAACAAATCTGCGTTTGGATATCCATAAATCACTGAAATTGCCCAAAATAAATTGCCTCGCGATTTAATTCAAATCACTTTCATTTCAAGCACTCTCGTATTTCTTCTTTCGACATGGTTGTGAAAATCACCTTTATGATGAGGCCATCGAATTGTTGTCGTGCCTTACTTAATGGTATTTTATGGTTAACATGACAGAATGTTTAAATAATTGCATACCCCAATTAACTGATTTTAATAAATTAATAATTACGACTCTAATTTGGTTTCCAACTTCAGTAGTTCAATTGCATTTTCATCATTAATGTTGCATTCGTCCGTATAAATAAACCGGACGAATTCCAAAAGGCTGCCATATATACAATCGGAATGGGCATAGATGATTTTACCATCCAGACTAAACTGAATATCTGAATTTATATTTATGCCCCATTCGTCAGAAACAAAAATTGTTTTAGAAACGAGAAAAAATTATTGCGTTGGTACGGGTGTTTGTAAAATGTAATTTGCCGGGATACTTTGATTCGCTCTCGCGTATTTTATAATCGACTTGATTCATTAGCTCAAATTGTTTGATTTTGTCTTAATGATAAGAAAAAAAAACCTAAAAGTGTTTTTCAATTCGATACATTTTCAACCAACTAATTGGGGTTGCTATTTTGAGCCAATATCACGATTTGTAATCAATTCTGTAGGAATAAACCTTAGTGTAAAATTCTTAAAAAGAAAAGTCTTTAAAGTTAAAGTTTTAAAAAATTTAAAGTTGGTAAATACGACAAGTGAGAAGATTGAGAAAGCTAAATCACTATATTTGTTAACCGAACAGATCAGTGTTCATGTTCGTGTTTTACAATTTCTTATTGGAGAAATGTGGTCTATTTTATGTCGTGTATTTGATCTAAGATAAATGTTGTGTAAAGCCAAGGAATTCTGCTTTCGTTCTTAAGTGGTATGTGGAACCTGTATTAATCTAGCAAACCTACTCTGAAAGACAACTTGAAATATTGTTCAAAATTATACTCGTTAAAATGCAGCAAATGCATTCACCGTAAAATAATCATTTATAACAAAACCCTACAAATTAAATTCATTCCATTTCTAGCTACTAAATTACTAACCGATAACACGTAATACCGAAGCAAAATATAATAGGCCGCAGTCATTAAACCGCATAAAGGAGATTGACTCAATCTCAAAAATGTATAAATACGTAAAAACACAGAAAATATAAAAAAATTCTTGTAACTGAATCACAATCACAAATAAATAAGAATCGCTTTCTTTTTATTGTAATGTTGAGTTTTTGTTTATATTACGACAAGAACGACGAATGATTCATCTTTTTTTAACCTCAACTCAACTTCCATTAAAATTCATACGGATCGACCAAAAAAATAAAAATCATCAACAGATTTTAAAATTTACTTAAATTTACAAAGAAGTACAGCAAAACCGCGGAAATTGATATTTTTACGGTAATTTAATCACAAGACAATATATAAAAATGTATTTGGGTTGAAATTGATAGCGCCAAAAATATAAGCGAAAGTTGAATGCACGCTTTATTGATCTGCCGTATTTTCGTTCGTCGAATCTCATGACATTTTGGAAGAGGATCGTTCATTTTTTTTTTTTGTTGTTGATAATTCAATCAATTTTGATTAATTTCCAAGAATTTTATGTTGATTTGGTTTTCCACTAAAATTTTTGGCTTCGTGACTAATACACGATGTCGTAGATAAAACGCGGATGTTAATTTTTATGTAAGTAGTAGGTTGTTACACGATAGTCTTTAGTAGTCTTATCAGTATCACCAACTTTATTTTTCCGAAATGTATTTGGAAGTACATAATATGTGTACACAAATGTCTACTTTAATCATGCTGTGATATCACCGATTTTTGTGGTTGAAGCAACTTTTTACATTTTGGGAAAGTCGTTTCATATTCGAAGTAAATAATGTTAAAAAACTCTAAATAATGTTAAAATGCATTTTCGAAAAAACGTTTGAAGAACATACTGTTTCGAAAAACCAATGTGGAACATATGTTGAGTAATTAAGTTAATTCTTTTAGTAGCACATCCAAAGTCTGAACAACTTTTTAAATTCAATTGGCCGAAAATTTAAAACCTTTGAAGAATGTGCAGTTTTGAAGCTACTGGTAAAATAATTCTGCAGCTGGAGGAATAAATTTGTTGATTCTCCTAAAGGATTGTAAACTGTAGGACATAATATTTTTTTTCGATTTTGTTCAAGGAAATTGCGAATTTCTGGATGGTATATTTACTCTCGCGAGCTAGACTGTTTTTTGGCGCAGCAGAGCAAAAAAATGTACTTTTGTGATCTTTCAGAGTTCGAAACTCAATGCATTGAAAGAAAAAATGTGAAACTTATGTCGAATATTGATTTATACCTGCAGTACCATCAAAATCACACAACATTTTTAGAAACCAATCCAATTTATTAGTAAAGATTTAATAACTTTGAAGAATGAGCTACAGTCGAGTGAGTGATGAATTGTGCATTTTAGCCAACAAATTTATTTGTCTAATTCGTGTTTACGATTGAAAAATAAATAAGCAATTTCCAGTGGTTATTAAATTGAGGAATTGTGGGACCTATCCTCGAAGTGTGTATACAACACTATTAAGAATATCGAGGAAAATAAATCACGGTTGGTTTACCGCTCAATTGGAGTTTTGCTGTGATAAAATAAGCAAATGTTAGTATTTTCCTTTTTGCAACATTACTTCATTGGAGACGTGTGGAACATAATTTTGGGCAAAGTTTCGTTTTAAATTAAATAAACCAGCAGCAAAGAATAAATTTAAAATGTGTTCAGCAAACGTTGTTCTGCTTCCTGTCGAACATCGGAGAAAATGCTGACACGATAGAATAAAAGCCGCAACTGTGGAACATATTGATAAAGAGAGCACTGCAAAAGTAACAACTTACGTTGAACGCTGGTGACTGAAACTTTTTGATTAACGATGACTTGAATTGTAAATTAAGTCCTTTGTTTATATAGAGAGAAAAAAAGCAACATCAACTGGGCATGCAAGTGTTCAAAACAATTCTTCTTAAATTTTTGTCCCAACACAATTTTGCTTTACTGGTTCTTTTTTTTGGAAATCTATAATAGAATCTGTAGCAAAAGTTTGAGTCGAATAATCCCAATTAACACAATCCTTTTGCATAAAATTCCAAATCAAATTCTAAGCATGTAGTCAAAAGACGCCACTGGAAATGAGGAACTGTCTCCAGCCATCTTATCACTATGAAGAAGCTTTACAGGAAGAAAGGACCAATAGCTTCTTCTCGGTTGAAATGCGTCGGTTCCTCCGTTCAGGTTCAGGCATTATGCGTAATAAGGAGATGGATCGAACACACATTGAGGAAAACACTAAATGACATACCTCGGACGTCATTGGAATGGAATCCGTAAGGTAAGAGGAAAGTGAGAAGGCCACCAATTCGGAAAAACATGGGGAGAGCTGAAGACAATAGCCCCAAAAGAGTTAGTTTGCCCAGCCGTCGAGTTTAGGATCTTCGTTAGGTTTCTTAATCCAACTTAACTCAACGAAAGTAGTAGGGTTAGAAGGGATTCTATCTGTCAAAAGCGAAAAAAACAATTATACCAATTCAAAATGGCATTGCGAGTATTCTTTTCTCTCCGTAATACTTTATAAATCATAAAAATCACAATAAATATTAAATTAAAAAATTTCCACCAAACAAATAAAATTTCCAAAAGTGAATTTAAATTGTTGTGAAATGTTAAATTACATTATAATTTATAATTGCATGGAAACGATATGGATTAGCGTCGCCATGTTATTAACTCAACGAAACTCTTAAATCGGGTTAAGAGCCAACCAGCGAACATTTAAGAAATTTAACGAGTTTTTGCTTACGGGAAATTTGACAGGTTGGCTAGCGAAACTGTAGCACAACTAGTCAATTGCTTTGATGTTGACGGTAGCTCGTATTAATAATTTTAAATATTTGTGTAGAATTTTGAACTGGCGATGGAATTGGAGGAACAAGCTCCTGGCTTAAAGGATATAAACATAAATAATAAAAGACACAGATCTTGTGGCGTAAGAAAAAAAAACGAAAATAAATAAATTTGAAAATAAATAATTTGATGTTACAATTTATAAAGTCTTTAATAATTCGGTTTTCAATTTACCTACATGAACATAAATAAATAATTTTGAATTTAAGCTTACAATCAGTGTTGCCATATTTTTTTTAGAAAAAACTGTACAAAAAACTGAATTTGGCTAAAAAAACTGAATACACTAAATTTTCAAAAAAAAAAACTGTTCCAAGTAAAATACAATTTTAAATTAACATACATAAATAATAATATTTAATAAATGAATCGTTTAAGATAAAATAAAAAAGGTTTGTTCGAATTATCACAAATTAAAATTATTAAATATGTACATAATTTTTTAAATTATCATTTTTATCTTCATATATTTCCGAAATAAGTTTTTTCAAATTAGAATCGTTGGTTCAAAATCTTTTGAAATTTTATTCGTTCTTTGGTTCTCAAAATGCCCATCAATGTAGAAATTTCTAATTTATTTGTAGTTTTATATTTAAATTTATTTGTGCGAATATCTCTCAACATTTGCAGTAGCGACTGGAGTCGATAAAATTGAGAACAAAGAAACATTCACGTTAAGGAACATCATGATACCCGTCAGGTTTTTTATACTTTCTTCAGAATACAGCTGTAGGATCTTACTCGTAACGTTTTTTTAACAACCAAATACATATGTTATGCATATAAAACAAATTTAAGTGCGCAATTCGGGTCTCCTCCGTCTGCTCGTAACTCGTTTTTGCTAAACGTCGCTCGTTAAATGAGTCATTTTTACAATTTGTTTTGCTGCGAGCTAAGCGAGGTATCACTGTGTATGATAAAACTTATAATTTTTGAAATTTTTGGTAAAAACTTTTTTTTTTCAGAAAAACTGAAAAACTTTTATTATAATGAAAAAACTGTGATTTTCAGTTAAAACTGACAATATGGCAACACTGCTTACAATGTACAATGAGCTCCCACAAGAAAATTTGCACAAAGGGCAATTTGGATTTTTGACATTTCCTTCAGTTTGACACTTCAATTTAACGAAACTGAACGAACATTTCTTAAAGGTTCACTGGGCAGTAACATCTAACATGTAAACTCCATATACCGCAATGTTACGTTAAATTTCTTAAATGTTGGCTGGTTCTCTCTTTGCAGCGCATTCACAATGAAAAAACTTTTTACTTTTGACTTACAGGTTTGCATGAATTTCTAACATAACGAGCAAAAATTTTTGTTCGTTAAGTTGGAAATTCATACAAACATGGAACACTGGACATTCAATTACATAACGAAAATTAGAATTATACATTTATTCGATAACAAACTAATTTTCTCCGGACATTACCCAACCAAGGTAATACAAATTATTATGATATAGAGGTGTGTCCGATAATAAGTTACACGATTTTTTATTTACATCAAAATCAAATTTAATTGATATCTTTTTCCATACTATTTTATTTTAAATAGAAAGTAGAGAGATATTTTGGCATTGATGAATTTAGGCAAGCATGAGATTTGAATAAACGCACATCTTACTCTACAAAACGGCTGTTTGGGAGAGCTGTGGGAACTATCGAGGAAGATTGGTAAAGAAGTAGAGATACCTTACTACTAATATTTAGGATTTAGTGGCTATCAAAACCTCAAATTAGAATAGGAGATGTGCAATAAAGCGACACTTCTAAAATGTTTGTGAAGTTACTAACTACAAATTTACTGAATCTGATCAATTTAAATGTAGTTTGTTGCCACTTAAGTTGTGGCATGCAAATCACAAGGCATTACACGTGTTACACAATTGAATTGAACAAAATATTTTATTCAGGGATAAATTTAACGATTCCCAATTAAAAATAATAACAATTAAAACTATCGAAGCGGAAATATCAGTGAACCACCAGTGATATTAAAAGAAATGGCTCATTTGGTATTCCAAATTATTGATGCAAAACGATTCGATTTGGTATGCAATTCGATTCATCGCCAGCCGTATTAATAACCACAAAGCAGTTGCGACATCATTAAATTTTGAGTGCAACTCCAAAATACTACAAAAATTTGTGTAATCGACTTTCAAACGTCTCTCATTTAATCTCTTATAATATAGCAATAATTATGAAAAAGTCCATATATGGTGCTAAATCGCAATTACACATAAAAATCCTTGACCGGGATAATGCACTAAAATTCTGTCAATCGCTTCCCAACGGACACCGTTGTTATATGACATCTCGAACTGTATTTTTTATAATTAAAATAAACTAATAATTAATTGTACAATTACATTAAATAATAAAATACATTACTATAAATGGAAATCCATCAAAATATATTTTCTATATTTTGTAAATTTAGCACATTTTTAGCCGTTGAACAAAAAAGAATTTCGAACACAACAAACACAGAAGAATACGAACGATGAAATACACACACACACAGTTACCACATCAATATGGAAAAAATGTCAAAACATACACATTTACACTTTGAATATACAAACACACTGAGTCATCACGTATTGTACATGGCCGAGAAAACTTTCTTTGAATAAATATTTAATCGAATTTTCTTTAAATAATTAATTATTAAACATATTTCACCATTTATTTTTTACATATATATTTACGAACGATATAATGATATAAGCACATGAAAATTTCAACCGATACGGTAAAAAATCTAAAAAATTCGGGTGTGACACTTTTGACAAAATTTCCCCATTTTGTTGTTGTACACGATAAAATACTTCACTCGGACAAATTTTTTTTTTTAATTTATGTTGAATGTACTTACTTTAATTAATTATTTATAGTTTTTTAAACTGTGTATTATAAAATTGTATACATAAAAAAATAATTTAAATACAAAAAAATGCGTGTACACGACTTTCTATTTCGTTTCTTTTTTAATGACTGATTTCGAGTCGACTGCCTAAACACTCGTCGTCTTTTTTTGGTACTGAAATTTTTTTTTTTGTGCTGTATTTGGATAACCCTGTAGATCAAAAATTTATTGAGCAACTGTCAACGGAAAGTATATTGGTGAAGTAATATGAATTGCATGTGAATTAATAAAGGCGGTGCTCCACGATTTATAATTTATTGATGAAAATATTTTTTTTTGTAAATTTCGAAACTCGATTTTCCGGGATCCGATTATCCGTAAACCTCTATTATCCGTGTTTTTTTTTTTCACAGTCGATTTTTTTTGAGTTCCTTGTTTATCCAGATTTTCAATTGATGAACCGGGATTTTTCATTTTTATTTTTTTCTGTGTTACGCATATATATACATACATACATATGTCTATTGTGTATTTTTTTTTTAAACTGAAAAATTCGATCAACCGGGGTCTTTGATTATCCGGGAAACGTTCGGTCCTGAGCATCCCGGATAATTGAGTTTCGGCTGTAATTTAAAACATACAGAATATTTAACCAGTCAGACAGAAACGTTTCACCAGTTGATTTCTCAGACTGGGCAGCTCCATTTGTGGTAGCTTCAGCCTCACCAATATCCTTTGCCAATACCAGCTTATATATTTGCTGCACGATTCAATGGCATAGCCTTTTCACACATAAACTTATCTAATGCTTATCTGCAGGTTCCAGTAAACGAATCAAAAAACATACTCACTATCATACTCATAAAGGGCTTGTCACATTCAATCGATTAGCGCCAGGAGTGAAAGCAGCATCAGGAGAATATGTCAATACAAAATTTTCGGATATGTCATTGTGTCATCTCAGGTAATCGCATCACATCCGAAACCTTACGAAGAATACTTGCCACTCACATCAAAAATGATCCAAAAAGCGTCTAAACGTAGCAAAAATCTTAGCGTGATCATTGGGTACATTCAAAATGGTTGGCCATCATCATATGACAAAAGGATCCATTGTACGCAGATGTGTTACCATCCATTCGTTGCCGAATAGGTTCAGCGATGACGGTGAGACGATAATTGTCCCAATAGCTTCGTACTCGCCTATCGTCAAAGTCGCGTCGAAACATCCCAAGATCTGGATAGGCTCGCCAGAAGCGTTTACGGCAGTTCCATTGTACCGTTTTAAACTTGGTTCGCCAAGCTTCACCCAGTTTGCTTGCGAGATGATGGTCAAATCTGAGCCACTGTCATGCTGCAGCTTTACTTTAATACTTTACTTTGTTGATTTCTGTTGGTGGGTGCTGACCGCGTTACTTCGACGACGTGGATTTTTCCGTCGTTGTTGTTGGAGCTGCCTCCAGATGCGCGAGCTGCTGCAGAACCCCGCCTCACTTTTATGTCCAATAACATTACACAGCGTGCATGTCTTTCCGCTAAACGGCCAGTCTTTGTGGAAATGGTTTCCCCCACAGTGAGCACACGGCCTCGGCGGTACAAATGTTGTGACGTGGAATCTCGTTCAGATTGCGTTTTTTTGCCTACGACCAGGATTTCCTGTTTTACCGTCTCCGGTGCTCGACCATGGCCCTCTCTTTTTCGAGGGTTCGCATCCGTTCGCAGGTGCTGACCAGTGCGTTTAGGTTCAGTTTGGGCGCTGTTCCAGGTTCGTCGGCTGTCTCGCTTTGCGTATAATGTAAATCCAGCATATCGAGCAGCCTCTTGAGGATTGCCGCGTCTTCCGAATCGACAAAACCTTGTACGAACGCGAGCATCTTTAGGTCTTCTTCGCTGCATTTAGTGATTTCGAATTTCACGCATTCGCGCGTGACTCGGGCTGCGTAGCTTTTATCGTCTTCACCTCTTTCTTTTTTTATTTTGAAGACTTTATAACTGAGTGCGAAATGTGACTCTTTTGACCCAAAAATCCGTCTGAGTTCTTTTACTGCGGTCCCTAATGACAGCTCCATCGGCAACTTGGGCAATATTGGTTCGCGAACTTTTGGTAGTCGAGTTGCGAGAGTTTTTGCAATAATAGTCCGACTTTTGTCGCGTCTGGCAGCGTTTTGGCTTATCCCTCGAAGATACTTTGGTACCTCGCGTACCAAAGATCAAATGTGACGCTATTTTCGGGGTCGTAAACGAATTTTTCAATACGATCCGACAAATCTTTGACCACTGAGAACCCTTGCACCATCAGTGGTGATCCGGCTGACTTTTCATCTGCGTTGACACAAATGTTGGGCTGCTGTTTCGAAAGCAATAATTCGAAACGTTTTTCGGCTGCTTCACGTTCTGCCTGCGCCCGTTTATCACCCACAGCCAAAACTGTTTCCGTCAATTCTTTTATTTGATTTGCGTCCATTTTTATACGTATAGTGTAGTGCTGGACTTTTTGATTTTGCGGTTAAACGCTCAAACACGAAAAAAAAACCTTGGTAATAAATTGGTTTTAGAATCCGGTTCGCGGATTCGGTTCTTCTCCTCGTCGCCACTGTGACAACTTCAGTTGTCCGGAATAAAACTATATATATTGGTTTAACCTTTTATATTTATTAATTCACTTTTACACGTGTAATGGGTTGTTACCTTGAGAGTGGCTCGGTGGAAGAAAAATCTCTAAGAAACTTGATCTTCTCAAACCTCAGTCATGATGAATAAACATTACGGTCAATGTGAAGCAAAATTAACAGTTTAATAAACGTCATGCAGCGAAATATCGATCGTATAATCCCCCTCATACAAATCAGTTAAGAGATCGCACATCGAAGTTTCTGGTTTAACAGAAAGAACTGTTGTTGTCAACCACAAGAGCAGCCTGATACTCTATCAACTCATAAGGGGCGCTTTGGAAGACCGTTTATTCGTCCAGCGTACTACAAAGACTACGATATCTCTTGAAAAAGGGAAGGTGTTGCCAACCCTGATGAGATAAATGAATCTTATTTCAACAATACAGCGTTGCTAACTTCCCTTTCATAATAATATAACAAATCAGGTATCACACCTCCATACCGCTCATACCTGTGAAATAAAATAAAATGGAGTGTTCGTCATATAGCCGTGTTTTAATTAATATAATTGACACTACATGATATTGGAACATTGGCGATTGAACTGATTTGTTTGATTCCCTATGGCGTACAATTAGCTTAGAAAACTGAGCGATGGTACTCCAAGCTACAAATTGTCGATTTTTCTAGACTTCTCTTCCAATGCCTTTTGTAGAGTTAAATGCTCTGGAATATCTGCTATATATTCGGCACAAATGGTATCAAGTCAATTTAAGTCTTTTTACACAATAATAAATTTTTTCTCTATTCCGCTCACTGTATCGAAAACAATTCACATTTAACCTGTTCGCCAAAGATATTGTACATATTTAAATTTTGACATTTCAAACCGTAAAACACCATGAGCGCCTCTGTTGTAGTTTGTTTTCAAAATACGAATTAATTACCAATCGGTAAAAGTTAATGATTGTATTTTATTTTTAAATAAAATTGGAATCATAGTGTTAATATCCCATTCCTAATTAAATTCTCAATTCTATTCTGTTTGCGAAAATTTTATCATTTTCATCAATATATTGATTATTATATGATGATGATTATTATAATAACAATCAGAATACTAACGCGCTTACCATTAAAACCAATATATTGCTGACATCAAGGCGAATTATTGTTTAAATAATGAGCAATTGTTTGTTTTGACGATTGAGATATGTACACAACATTCAGGGGAATATTATATTGATAAATTCAGTACTAATTCTACCTAGCTACCATTCAGGCGATTATCAAATTTACCGGTAAAATTTTTCAATCGATATTATTTTATCTGTCGTATTCAAATAACTCTTCATGTATATTGTATTTCAAAACCGTAAATATAAACGTTACAAAGCATAAATTTTAGTCATTTCCAATGACTCCGTTTGTGTGAATCGATAGAATTAAATAGTCTTAACGACCGTCATGTGATTGATTACTTAAGATAATTATTCTAGAAAATACAATTATTTACTACTGATAATTTTCTCACATTGTGTTTGTGAATTGACAGCAGAATAATTTGGTTCGAGTTTTGTAATTATGATGACAGACAATTATAGACTGTTTGCCGTCGTTCTCTGTAATCTTCTGTTGTGTGTTAAGCGGGGTCAAGATTTGTGTTTGCATTTTGATATTTCGAAATTGATAAATACAATTTTCTTGTATATTCCTAATATGTAATATGTAATTAGATTGTAGAACGAGAACCTGTGTAAATTTTTTAATCTTTAATTAAGATTTAAATGAAGTTTTAACGAAATGGTTTTAATATCGAAAAGCAAAATTATAAAACGCGAAAAACTTGCAAAACTCTTTGTTATTCTCGAATTACTTCTAAGATCCTTGAACAATCTTAAAAAATGTTGTAAATCTCGATTAGTCCCAAATAATATCGAATAAATTCGGTTTGTATATTTAATAATTTCGAAAAACCTCAGACTAATTTTGGAGTTCTGAAATAAGCTGCAAGCAACTCAAATCTGAAATAAGCTGCAAGGATCTAAATAAAATCGAATCATCTAACTCAAAGCGTGCACTCCAACATCATGCAAAACTAAAATAAACCCTAAAAATCTCAACCAATCTGAAATTATCTCGAATAGTTTGTAAAAATTTGTAATTCAATGAGTAATCTATAAAATTGGATAAATTGCGTCAAATTTCGTTAAAACTCACTAAAATTCGATAAATTTTGATAAATCTTGAATAATTATGTCGAATAGTCGTTAATAATATCGAATAATCGGTAATAATGTCGAATAAACCCGAAAAATTAGAAAAATTTCGAATATCTTGAATAAGTTGGTTTTCAACGAATAATTTCAATAAACATAGCAAAACTACATTAAAACTTACTTAAACTCGATAAACTTGGATAAATCTTGAATAATTATAATGTAATAATCTAGCATAACCTCGATAAATTATAAAAAATGCGAATGTATTGATTGAATATTGAAAACTCTACCTATTTCGAAAGCAGGGCGGCTAACGTTTGCGAGTCTTCGAAAAAATGGATTCTTATTTGAAATACGAATCTTATATTTCGTAGAGTCGAATACGTTCGAATCGAATTTACAAATAGCCTCCTTGCAAAAATCTCGAATACTTTGAGCCACGTGAACGCGTTGACAAATTATTAACGAAGAAGACTTCATGTTTTTCGACAAGCAGTCTACACTGAAAAGATAAAATTTTTCCATCACTCTTGTGTTATATTCTAAAAATTTACTAAATGTTTTTGTTGTTGTTTTATTTTTGGTAACTTTTTTAGAATAAAACACAAGAGAGATGGAATAATTGTATCTTTTATGTGTAGACTGAGTGTCGAAAAACCTGAAGTCTTTTGGCATGCGCCTGCCTTGAGACATCAAAAAAACAAAAAATCGAAAATCTTTAAGGTTCTGTGCAATTCAGAGCCAACTAGAACTCAATAAATCTTTAAAAATCTCAAACAACCTGCAATAATCTCGAATAATTCGAAAAACCGTGTAAAACTAAACGAATAATCTCGAACCACGAATATCTCATAAGGCCAAGTTCCTCTCTAAAAGCTCGAACAATATCCAATAATATCGATTGATTAGTAAAATAAACAGCAGCTCAATGAATAATTAATATAAATATCGATGAATGACTATATCGATGACTTGCTTCATCTCGATAAATATCGGATAAACCTGAAACCCTGTTGAAAAACTAGAATCTTTCGAAAATCTTGAATAAGTTGCAACTCAAAGAATAATTTCAATAAAACTCGAACAATATAGAAAAGGTAGTCTCCAAGCCACCCAAAACTTAAAAAATCTTGAATCACGAATATCTCATAAGGCCACGTTCCTCTCTAAAAACCTCGAACAATATCCAATAATTTCGAATGATAATTCAAGGTAAGAAACTGCAAAATCTTGAATAAGCAGAAACTCAACAAATAATTTCAATAAAACTCGAATGACATAGAAACAGTAGTCTCAAAGCCAGCCAGAACTATAAAAATCTTTAAAACTCTCAAACAACCTGAACCTCGAACGATATCCAATAATATCGATTGATTAGTGTAACAAACTGCAGCTCAATGAATAATCACGATAAATATCGAAACTCGCCATGTTTGCTTGATTCGATGTTATTCACTTTAGCTGAGAGCGATATCAACGACTGACATTCGAGATTATCTAATGCCCAAACCGCTAGTTAAATAATATATTTGTACAAAATTGGGCTATAAATATTTTATTCTCCCATTACAATGTTCTTGTAAAATGAAATAAAATTAGGGTACATTGAAAAGAAGATAGAAAAGAAATATTATTTAACTGGCGGTTGGTTGTAAGAATATTTTTGTAAGAAGGATGTAATGCCACGATCACCTTAAGACCCACCTAAAGTTTTTTGATGTTAAATGTGGGAAATAATAAGTTTAACCCAACGATTAGTTTAGTGAAAAATTACCTTTTTCGAAAGTAAAGCCAGGCAAGCCCCTCTTTTCTTCAGCAGTAACCTATCGAAATACTTTCGTGATATCGTAATTATTGCAACATGGTGATTACATTTGATTTCCATAACCGAAAACCACTCCGTAAGTGAATAGTCGAAACACACAAAATCGAATTTCAAACTATACAATTATTATTCAGACAGACATCTATCCGCGCAAACAATCCACGCACCAACAATTATTGTCACCATCGCCTTAATACTATTTTCTAAATGCAGACAGCAAAAGTACTCACATTGTGATGCGCAGCGCGAGATAAAAAATTTTGTAATATGGAAAATCACTCATACATTCTCCGATTTCGTCTCTGTATTTTTCTTATTGGATTCAATTCTCTGGTATTTTATTATTGTACCGATTTGCAGCTACCATACATACATAGCAAATACATTTCATATAAGAACTACTACTAACAAAAACACAATTCACATAATGATAAATTTTTGTTTTCGTTTATTTCTCTTTTTCACGGCGCACATTTTCGAGAAACAGAAAATGAAAACAAAAAATTTAAAATTTTTGTTTAGACGCGTTTTGAATTCGATTCCGTGAACATCTCTCTTGTAGGCATATTTTGTGTGTGTGTGTTTTCCCTCTAGTGTGTTTTTTGTTGTTGTTGTTGGATATATATGATGATATCCGAGTTAGTGCTTTTCGGGTTAATTTTTGTTTTGAATTAATCGAAGTTTTTTACTGTGTGTTATCAAATTGCGAGCTAAATAATTAACAAAAACATAAAAAAAACTTGGTGATACTGATAAGCGAGAGTGATTATTAAGAACACAGTTTTATTTCCTCTTTAAGTTCGCGCGGTGTTTATTAGACCGGCCGGTAAAGTGCTTTTTTACCGTATAATTATTTTGTTTGTATTAAGAGCGTTTTTTTTGGGGATTGTCTTGTAAGTTATATATAAACGCCGAAACTTGTGTGCCAAAGTTTAAAATCAAGACAATAGTTTACGACGTATTTTAGGGATGAAAAAAGTGCTTTTATAAAAAATAAAAAATAAAAGTTGAGTGAAAGTCCAAAATATTCCGATTGGAAAAATATTGAGTGAAAATTTTGCTTGTATAAAATTTGTGATTTATCCACCACCTACACAAGAATACCGGAAAAGAAAATATAAAAAGTGAATTTTCCGTTTTTTGAGAAGCAAATAAAGAGAGAAAAAAGCAAAAAAAAAAAAAAGAAAGTGAAGTGAAAATAAAATTTGAGATTATTGTTGTTGGTGTGTACAGTGTTTTCTGAGTGTTTTCCTTTTTTCGGGAAAATTTATGAGATAACATTTTACTGTGTGCATGGAATTTATGAATATAAAATGGTAATTATCAATTATGTAATTTAATGTACTGTAATATTTGGTTTAGGCATGCAAACTCGTATATATATCGCTATAGGTTGGGGTTGTGTAATGGCTATTAAGGCATTTCTCTGTTTTTCTTATTTCTTACGTGTCTGAAATGCGTCTTTTCCTCGTCTTTAGTTTGTGCTCTGCTTCAACTTTTTGTACAACTAAATTTATTGGCGGATTATTTTTGTTTTGGTCGGTTGAATAATAGTGCCGGCAACCTTTTCACATGAATCAAATTTTGAGCGAATAGTTCCCTGAGTCTTTCTCTTGAACCGTTACATTTCATAGGTTTAAATATCGTGAGTTTGTTTTCCTTGATTAAGCTGTGGTGACTGTTCGTTTGACAACACTACCAACTGAAATCCTTCTAGTTATGAAACTAGTTAAGTTAGTTCTTTGTAGTTTTTTTATAAGCAACAATTAGAGCCCACCTGTTAGCCGGGAATCTTTCTTGCTAAGTTCTTTAATGTTATAAATATCGACTGCTACTGACTGCGCTGTTGGTAAGATTAAGAAAATTATCCTCTGTGTAAGTTGCTAATCGTCAGAGTGATTCTGAGAGGGATTTTGGGCTCCATTTCGGTATCTAATGTTGAACGGAACGACTGTAGGCTCAAAACTCTCGCTCTTGCTCTTGCTCTACATTCCAATAAGATAAATATCAAAACGTTGTACATCCAATGACAGGTTCAAAATTATTTTTGTGTTTTTATCCCGAATTTCTCCTACGTTGCGACTGCCAAACCTTTCTCAGTCCAAGACAGAAACCAATTTTTTTCTTCTCAAGAGAGCATTTGACAACACGTAAAAATAAACTAAATGAGAGGAAATCGGTCAAATTGGTCAACAGTCACTGTGGGTTTACAAACTAAATTTCCGTCTGAATTTTATACATACCCGGTAGAAATCTTTATTGGAGTAGTGTTGGTAAAGTTTACGATTTGGTCGTTTACCCGTAAAATAATTACATTTTACCGGTAAGTATTATAAAATTAATGAAAATTTTCCTTAAATATGCAAAATATACACAAATTTTACATCGCCGACGAATACTAGTGAATAAGGCACATATTTTCTTTGTGGCTAAAAATGATGGATAATTCTAACAATCTAGAAAATCTCAAATAATTACTCGAAAAAACCTCGAGAACGCCGTGCAAATCTCAATACATCTCTAACTAAACGCTTTGGTTGTACAAACTTAATCCTGCGCACTAGTTACCAAGATGTAAAATTTGAATTTAACTGAATATTCTCGAATAATCTCGATAATCCTAAAATATTTCGTATAATCTCGAAATGTGGGCAACATATACTAAATTGATTGGTTTTGAGAACTACTGGTAATGAATTGAAGATCACTTATCACTTACAACTTTTTCAAATAATTCCATCTCATAGAATGGTGCTCTGGGTACAATAGTGATATTTCCTTATAGTATTGCTAGTGGCCTAGGTTTTGCCTTTATTATGATCACCACCTATCCCAACTGGCGTGATTCTAGATCATGTATAGCCATGTAAGGAATCTCAACTGTGCCACGAAAAATGTCGCGCCGTATGCAATTTACTTAAACAAATGTAATAGCAAAAATTTGGTTTATTCCATGCTCATATGAGAGACACACCCACTCAGTTAATATTGACATGGCCATCAGAGCAGAGATTCCTAACCCTGTTGCATACCCAGAGCTCCTTAAAGAAGTCATACCCAAGGCATTTCGAGGTAGCTATTCAGGCAGTAGAAGATAGAGGTTTCTCGAGGACACTACCTAGGAAATTTAAAACCTTAGGGCTCATTGAATTCTTAATCTACGTGAAAAAATACATCGATTAAACAAAAAAAAGGTTCTGACCAACTTCTTTCTTTCAAAAGCCCGATTTTTATCTAATTCAGCTGGAATATAAAAGAACTTTTAAAATAAAAATCTTAAAATGGAATTTAATTGTTCCGATTCTGACTTCGACAATTTTGTATTTTGTACGTTATTTTTGTGTTTTTGATAAAAATTCATGTATCAAGCGATGAAAAACTGTACAACATGAATTTTATGATTCCTCAATTTAGAATACATAGTTAATTAGAATAAAATTAGCCATGGCAGTGTTTCCAATAATACCCTTTGGTACTCAGGCTCTCTTTACTCAGTTTTGATCTTGTTTTTTAACTTAACTAGGCTAAATAATTAAATTCCCTTATTATCTATTCCTGGGTTTCTGATTCTTGCCGCCATATTGAGCCATCATGGTTTCTTTTTTTCAAAAACGGAATTTGGCATTCGAAAGTAGACGTGTGAAAGAAAACATTGGTGTGCTTAAGATATTTTTTGGATATTTTAAATTTTGGCACGGAGGTGGCCAAGGGTTTGGGGTGGGGGGGCCGGGGGGGGGGGAATTCCACAGACTGATTCATTTGACAAAGAAAGAAGAATTCAATAATTTCGTATTGTTATTCGGGATTTTTGTAGTTTGGGACCGAGTCGATTTTAATTTTTCAAATTTATTAAGAATGTATTCCGGTTCCTTATACTTTACAAATTAATACGTAGAAAGACATACCCGAAACCTACAAAACTCATAGTATCACATCAGTGTATTGAGAGACATGATCATATTTTCTCAATTCGCAATGACGTATATAAGTAATTCATGAATTAAACACCATTTGCAAATTATTGAGGTATTGCTCTTGAAAAATGAGGTAAAATATAAGTCTTGACTAACTGAAGACGAACTAACTCCAACATAATGTTTTATCAAAAAATATTCCCAAATTATTTACCGTATGAGAAGTTTTCACTCTGTTCCATTAACGACAATTTTGGGAAAACTTTCAATACATCGATCTGAAGATGGAATTAATGTACATTGGGTTTTTGTGTTGTTTAGATCAAATTTATTAACTGCAGACCATTGCAGTATTGATTGTATGTCTTGGTTTACCTTCTCAATACAATTAGAAATATCATTAATGCTGCGAAATTTGTATATTTGGAGGTTAACTATCTGCAAAAAAATGGTATTTGCAATGGTTAATCGTCAGAGTTAAATAATTAATAAACATTATAAGCTTTCTTATTAATAGTTCATGATCAATTTTATCGAATGATTTATTAAAAGCCAGAAGTACCGAGGAGTAATGGAACTATGATTTAGAGCGACTGATAGCTGCAAGCATTTTATTTGACTCCAAGCAGTGTAGAATTTTGGTTTGAAGAATTTTCTCCAGATCCTTTGAAAGTAGACGTATCTTGCCTTTTAAGAATTGTTTTAACTTTAGAGTGCTTCGTCAGTGACATTATTTTCCAAGATGGAAGAGTCCTGCTCCTGACTACAGTTATTCAAAGCGTCAACACTTTAAGAATTTACAGTTTTCTTATTGAGAGCTTGGTGGTATATGTTTTCCAAAATCGACGAAGGAAAACACCTTTAAAAAATCATCAAAATGCCTGACACTGAGTCGAGTGTCTGAATTAATGATATTGGGATAATGGCCCCAGATTTGTATACAGACATTTTGCAATAGTTTTATACCATACTGACGACTTTCAATGAAGTTCACACTATACACAAGCATAGAAGAGCAAACGAAGCAAAACTAACCAAAAGGAAAAAATCAGTGTTTAAATTGTTCATTTTTAGGGCAGCAAATAGTGGTTGGTAAAGGTTTAATACGGCTAAAACATTTCTAAATTTGAAAAAGTGTTAGTTTATTAGTATACCAAGACCATTCATAGTGTTAAGGACAAAAATCACCCTAATTTCAAATTGCGTGGCTAACGTTCAATATTCTAATTTAGTAAACCACCTTCGGTGTTTTGCTCGGAAATAAAACCAAACAACAAAATGTGGGCCATGGGCTCATTTTCAAAATTGAACTGTTCTCAATGATCTGAGCTTAATAACAGCGCCAGGAACACTGATCCAAGAGGTCGTCCTCTCTAAAACATACTAAAACTGCAATATCCAATTTCAACCATAAAAATTCATTGCATGGGAATTACCCATCAACCACAAAACATTTCTTTACACAGAAATTACAGTAGATAAGAAATCATCAACATTGCGTCATTTTTTAAATAAAATTCTGCTATATTTTGAAAACTCATACACAAAATAATAATCGATGACCTCTTTAAGCCGGTTATCGCAGTTTGAACAGCTGAAACTTTATAAAAATATCTAAACACATCATCTGAATTCAATACACACTCACTCTCACCCATAAAAAAAAACTCAATTTAATCATCCCAACAATTTTGTATTCATCATCGGGCCTGGCAACTAAACACTTTCTGTTACTGATTCGGTTTAACCAGCTGTACAATTTTTATATATAAAGTAGAGCCAAACAAAACTCTCTTAATAATTTATAACAATAAACTAGAGACAAAAGCGATAACAACAACAACAACAACACGCTATCCAGTATTTTCATATTTGCAACACAAACAAAACAATTTTCATTGTTTATTTTTTGTCAGTTAAAGGTTTTCATGTTTTTCCGCGTTGTTTTTCTTTGTGCGAGACAGCTACATACAACAAAAAAAAAATTAAAAATAAATAAACAGAACAATTTACAGCACAAAACAACATACAGTAGCAAAAATAACAATAATAATAAAAATTCAAACAATAAACACAACCTAACCAAAAAAATAAAAATAAAAATTTTCACAGGAAAATTCATAATCAACAAAATTTTCATGTATAGTTTTGTATATACTTTTGTACGGGAAATGCGCTGCGCACGTCTTTTCAACATTTTTTTTTTTTTTTTTTTTTTGAAGTTTTCCGATTTTTTTTAATACTACGAGTAACAATAATTTTAATTTTAAATTGGGAAAATATTTTCTTTTTTTGGCAGCAAATAATCAAATTTACTTTTTTGATAAACTTGAAAAGGGAAAACAGGATAATAAAAAGGAAAATCGGAGTATACAAAAAAAGGAAAAAAAAAGAAAATGTCAGACTCATTTTATTTGCTTTAATATTGTGTATCTGTGAGTCTGTCTGTATATGCGTGTTTCGGAAAATGGATTTCCATCTTTTATTTGTATTTTACTAGTATTTTGTGATGATGCTGATATTTGTTTTTGATATTGTGAGGTGGGGTGAGCTTATTCTCGATGTGTCTCTATAGGTGTGTGGATTTTTCAATAGTGGCTTGGAAAAATATATTTAGGGGTGAACTATCTGTGCATTTGTGTATGTATTGGTTGTTTGGTATTGAGTACTGTTGGACATGTTTATTTTGGTAAATGTATGCTAAAATTATTATCCAATGGTGACATTATTTTCAGTGGAGTGATAAGATGGTTCAAATTTGAATTATTTGTTAACAGCCAGACAAGATAAATATTCGTATTTTTACTGCACCTGTGGTTTTGTTTACAAAATAGTCAGTGCTGAATTATAATCTATTGTTTAAAGTAATTCCAATTCCAAATTTCATTCAAATTTGCTTCAATTTCCGTTCAAATTTTCATCAAGTTCATAAGTGTGAAATTCAGCAAAATACATAAATAATAAATAAATTTATTTAAAATCATTCAAACTACATTCAATTTCATGTCAAACCATTCTTAAAATGCGTGAATTTCAAATTTATTTATTAAAGTCAAACAAGTGATTTATCTTCAGTTTTCAGTTTTCCAATTCAAACTGAATCAAATTCTTGATCTGCAGATCACATACCTTAAATTGAACTAAACCTTGTTTCAATTTTTATTCAAACTAAATTTAAGTTTGACTCATCTTCCAGATTCATAAGCTGCATTCAAATTTCTTTAAAACTTAATTCAAACTGAGTTTAACGGATAATGCGGCATTATAGGTACAACTATCTGATGTATTCGGCAAAACATATAAATTAAAACTTTTTAAAATCATTCAAACTCGTTTCCATGTTAATGGAAAGCTGGTTAGTTAAGCTGGTAATGCAGGTTAAGCAGGTTGATTTAAGTTAACCTCAGAATATGACGACATTATTTCAAGGTACTTAATTTTCAAATTCGGTTCCAAATTATTTAAATAATCAAGAAATGGCGTTGTGTAAAAGTTCAAAGTACGTATTCAAATTTAAATTTAACTGAACGGAAAAAATCATAGACCGACAGCTAAATTTTCCTTTAAATTCGATTCAGACTGAATTAATTTTTTAATGCAGCCATCGCTGTGATTATAAATCTTGTTATTAAATTCAGTTCAAACTACAATCAAATTTCTGTTTAACTACGGCCCAATTTTAATATATTACACATTGGACTCATCTTCTATTTACTTTCAAATTTCTTTCAAACTTAATTCAAACTGACTCTAAAAGTTAATGCCAAGTGGTTCAATGTACCGAAATAGACAGATATTTGGCAAACCATAATAAGACTCATTAAAAACCTTCCAAACCCATTTCATTGTTAATTCCAACTATTTTCGATTTTATTTGGCAAGAAAAGCCAAAAAAATCGTTTAAAATTTCAAATGTATCTTATTCACGTTCGGCTCAAACTTATTTGAAAAATCAAGGCATTGAAGTCCATGTTTAAATAATTCGCCCACCTTCTTTAACAACATTCAAATTCATTTCAATTTTCTTGTCAAACTTCATTCAAACTCTAACATGGTTTTTTAAGTAAAAAATTAAGTAACTAAGTACTAACTTTTATGTTTGAAGTAACTAACTAATTACAGTGATTTAATGATCTGTAAAACATGATATTTAGCAAACCATTTAATTGAGATTCTTGAAAATCATTCAAATTCGTTTTAATGTTAATTCAACATGTTTAGAGCTATGAAAAAAAAAAAATTGCACTTTGTAGCTTAAATCATTGTTACACATTCACAAAAAAACATTGAAACTCATTTTATCTTTCTTTCAAACATAATTCAAATTAGGATCAAACTGAGTTCCAACGTTGAGGTAGAACGTTTCGTTGTCCGCTATAAAAAAAATTAAATTTCTTCAATTTTCCTGTAATACAGAATTTTAACTAAATAAACCCTTTTACAAATCAATCAAATTTAAATTTAACTGAACGGGTAAAATAATAAACTCAATCCTTTAAAATGTGTAACAGTCAATCATAGTTCAATTTTAATTCAAACATAATCAGTTATGTTTAAATTATTCTATAAACCTTGTACCGTTTGTACGCTGGGATCCGTGTGTGAATCCAGATTTCTGATAACACCGAGTATAAGTTGCTCGTTGGAGGATCCCTTATTTTTTTTCCTTCTTATCCTTATAGAGTCATCGCTATGTACTACTGTTGTTACAGTGGTGCGAATGCTCTTGGCCTCCTTTTTTTCCTTTCCCCAGATTAACATGCAATAGTAACATTTGTTGTTCTTATATCCTCTATTTTAATCCATGCTTTTACTATTTTTTTGTCGATTTTTAGTTTTGACATTTAATTGGTCTGAATGAAGATATTTCGGAGCTTCTTTACATCCTTGGATATTACTTCCCCTTAAGGATTTTGAATCTAATTATCCGACGATGGGCAGTATATCGAATATCGGAGTTTCAAAACCTTCATTCCTTATTTAGTTTTTTTTATATTTTTAGTTTTAACCGTATATTATTTCCTTGAGCACAATGGACATATATTCACTAACCCGTGACGAATTTTAAATTGAATACTTAATTTGTTATACCGCTACAGATGATCCTAACACAGCAGAATTTTTACAGAATTGTGTGATAGCAGAGAATGCAGGAACAACTTAAAAACCGGTCAAGATGCATTCTAATGCAGCAAAACGTCCCAATGACGAGATTCATTCATGTCTGACGTATTAGTGAGTAAGCCGTACTACCAGTTTTCCCAGTTATGCAAAGAATGCTACTAGAGCTTTCCAGCCCCGTAAAGTACTCAAAGACACTGTGCAAATTTATTTAAATAAGAACCTTGAACATAGACGAGTACTTAGCTCCTAATAATAATTTAACCCAGTACGAACCGGGCGTTCTTAAAATAGCCTCCAATTTGGTTTACTATAGAGCCAATTCTGGATCATAATAGTAATCCAAGTCATGTTGTTGATCATCGAACAGTTGTGATGGGTGGGATGAAAGAAAAAATGCAGCTCCTATGCAACTAAACATGTATAGACCTAAAACTGATATCTAAAGCCAAAACAAGTTCACCTTCAGAGGTAGCACCATTGCCAGACAAATAAACGTTTTTTCATCTAATCGAGTAACTACTCAGTCGACAGCAAACCTTAATTTTACGATCACCTGTCGCCGCATTCGCACAATTGCCGGTAACGTCAGGTTTTCCCCAAAATCCTTTTTCCGATCAATGTATTCCCGAACGTGTCTGCAACTTCAACAGTCGACAGAATTGTCTAGGAGTGGTTTGTCCCTTGAACCGAATGTTATCATTTGGTGTCAGGGTTGGACCGAATGTTATCATTTAAGGTCATTGAAGAGAACCAGAGTTATTGGTATTTGCCGGTCAGTCTGATGCAAAAGGCTGGTGGAAACTTCGTTTATGTTTGAATACCCGTGAATTGAACAATTTAACCGTCAAGGATGCTTATCTGTTGCCGATTATTGATGGATTGTTGGGTCGATTGGATCAAATCCTTTTTGGCAGATTCCCCTCGACCCACCATCCAGAGATAAGACGGCGTTCCCGGACGGCCTTTATATCAATTCATGCTCATGTCGTTGCTTATTTCTGTTTACTTAGGCCGCCGTATCGGCGCTTTATCAGCAGGTTTACTACCATTGCTGCTCTTTTAACGAACCTGACTAAGAAAGAAGTGAAGATCAAATGGTAACAGCTCCTGTTCTGGAAAATTCTGACTTTGAGAGACCCTTCTATACATTATGCGATGCCAGTACTGCTGGAAGCGTGCTTTTCCAATTATATTCCGCAAGGGAAGAACGTCCCAGTTCGTTCTTTTCTCATAAATTAAACGCCGCTCAAAAGAACTACTTGATCACGGAATTAGAGTGTTAAGCAGCAGTACTGAGCGTCAAAAAGTTTCGTTCCTATGCGAAGAATACAATTTTACCATTTACACCGATCATGCCAGCTTACGTTGGCTGATGTCTCAGAAGGGTTTATCAGGACGGCTTGCTCTTGGAGTCTAAAGCATCGTGCCTTTAAATTCCAGACAGGATTTGAAAATGTGGTACCAGATGCATTATCGCGTCTCTACCGTGCAGAACTATACATCATTTCTTCCTTTGAAGGATCACCCGAAAATATCAATGAACTAGGTACCGATGTAAATTCTGGTCAACTAGAGCCATTGCACATCGAGCTAGATTCTCTTGCCTTCAATGATCCGGAGTATCAAGAGCATATTGTGAAAATACAGAAGTTGGGACCCAACTGCAATAGTTTCTGCGTCAAGTAAAACAAAATTTTATTTTCGCCCTCCTGTGTCACCCATTACAATGACAGCGGCGTGCCCACTCGGAAATTGGTGGTCTCTAATAAGCTGACCCATTCTTTGGTCGAACAAGCTCACATAGCACTCCGACCAAATTCCCTCCCGATTTTGTGGTGTTCGGCCATCATATATCGCTTCATGGATTCGAATTCGAATTACGGCGATTCTTGTCAACAATCAGATCGGTTGAATTAGGTTGAATTTGACCCGCAACATAATTATAAACCGCCTCAAGAATGCTTACGATTGACCCGCGAAGCACCATAATTTAATCAGTCACCCACGCGTCCTGGCTGTCGGGCAAACTGTGTTCGTTCGCTATTTTGCGCAAAATGATGCTGACATGTTCATACTCCCAATAATTGACTAAAAAGTGGTAAATGTGGCTTCCCTGATACTTAGCCTGCAACGACCTCTGTGGTCCCTGTCTGAATCGAAATTTTTGATAACTGCGAGTAGGAGTTCGAGGAATCTTGCAAAGTGTTACAACCTTTCAAAAACTATTCAAATTTATTTCAATTTTCTATCAAACTTCATTCAAACTCTAATTTAACATAGTTTTTTATGTAACTAACTTTACTACTAACTTTTAAATAAATAACTAATTAAATTATCTCATCAGTCAAATTTTTATCAAATTTTCTTCAAAGTCTATTCAAACTGAATTAAATTATTAATGCATTAAGTAAAATTTTTTCAATAAATTTAATTTATTTAGTTCAAATAAGATTTATGTTTAACCCGACTTCCTGCTAAACCGGACACAAACTCAACTTTCTAAGCATTAGAGAAAACAATTGTTTCAAAATTTAGCCGTACCTAATTTAAATTCAGTTCAAACTTCAATAAATAATCAAGGCATCATTCAAATTAATTTCAACTATTTTTGAAACTTTATTCAAACTTGAACTAAACACAGTTTAATCATTAGTGCTGTGTTTCGATAATCTGCATCACACAGTTAAAACTGTTTAAAATCATTCAAACTCAATTGAATTTGTAAACTAATTTCATCACCATATCAATTTCCTCTATATCTCTAACACCATAAAGTATGTATGTACAAATTCACAAATCGTAGACAGCTTGTCTGATTATCATTTCTTTCTTTCATTATTTCGTTCTGATTCCAATTCGATTTTTCCTCAATTTCCATCGAATTTTTGTTCATTTCCAATAAAAGTGCGAATATTATGTAAATGGAAAAATAAATTTTCCATTTTTCCGTTTCAACACACAAAACGAACCAAACTAAACAATTTCAAACATGTATGTATATTAATTTGCGTCATTTGAACAAAAAAAAAAAAAAAAAAAAAATTAAATAAAAGAAAATTCGGAATTGAAATGAACAACAATTCGACAAACATAAAACAGAGTGTAGTTTTGTAGTTGTACTAGTTGGAGAACATCAAAGACGTGGTCATTTGCTTTGTGTACACAAAATCCGCGGGTATAAGCGATATTTTTAATTTTTTTAAATTTTTTTTATTGTTGTATGTTGTTGTCTTGTGAACGAGATTAGGAATTTTCATCCAGTTCTAAATTTATCTTTTTTTTTTTTTGTATTTTTTTAGACGAACAAAAAAGAAATGTGAAAATGTAATATAAATCCAAGAAAGAAATGAAAATTGTTTTTCCGAATTTTTCTGTGAATGTGTAGAGAGATATAAATTATGTATATTGTATTTGATTTATTAGACGTCAATAAAAATGCTGGAACCCGGACCTGTCCGACTACGTTTTATTAATTATGTGATTTATTTATAAATTTAGTATTAAGTATGGGAGCCTACGCATTTTGAAAATAATCTTCAAAGGTCGAAAAATTATTTCCACAGGAACAAAGAAATTAGAAACTAGGTGATGATTGAAAAATGGTATATGTGTATTGTGATTGTGTCTTAAAGATGCACTGTTTCATGGATTATGATAAAACGGCGGACATTTTTATTTTAAATGGCCGAAGGGGTATTGTTTTGACATATTCCATTTAGGAAAAATCCTCGTTAAGGCATCACAATACACAAGTTGCAACGAAAGTTAGCAGAACCATGTTTTGCAGACATTTATCTTTAATATAAACATCATAAATTTTTTGAAACTTGATAATAATTAAATTTGGAATTTAAAGAATTAAAAAAAATGTTTTCAAATTGACTAAACAACTCAAGATGAAATATAAACTTCAATGTTACATTTGTTTTGATAAGTTCTTGACATTAAGAAATCAGTCGGAATTATAAACCAGATAGCGCATAGTTTCATGTCTTGGAAACATTTCTATTTTGTTTCAAGTTCATTACCAATTTTATTTTCTGGCATTTAAATTGCTACTAAATTTGGCAAAATTTTATTTGGTTCAAATATGGATTTCTTTGAATTGGCTGACCGCCATTGAGTTTCATTTTTAATTTGTTGACAACTAAGTAGTAGTTAAAGCTGTAATGTTTGGATCGGGTGGGACCGGTTTTGTTGGAATGCAGAGCTCAAAAAATAAATGTTTCCCTCTCTTACAAAGTTTAAAAATTCATAAACATTAAAGTTCTTTCAAATTTTTCTAATTCTATAACTCGATTTCAAAAATACTTTAGTATTCTGTAAAATTTCGCTACACTTCAAAATGTTATTAAATTTGTCATTTCAAGAGATCTAAAGTTCCATTGTAAACGTCATAGGAAGTTAATGCATCGAGCCTTACCTATCGAAGTTTTAATTTCAAATGTTGGTATTTAGTTCGAAGTAAAGTTTTTAAAATTTCCATTTGTTTGTTGTAAACTCAAAATTATTTTCTCAGAATTCAAAATTCAAGTTTTTTTAACAAAATTTACTCTAATTAAGAAATTCAAATTTCATGTCTTATCTACCGAACATATTCGAATTTTTTTCGTAAGCAAAATTATTAAAATTTTCATTTGTATGTTGTAAAATAAAAGTTGTGTTTTCAGGTTTCAAAATTTATTGTATAAAACCAGAAAATTTAAATTTTCAAAAATTTTCGAAATTTCAAACAAATTTTTAAAATTTATTTATAATTTCATTAAAAACATTTTCAAAATTCAGAATTGTTTATGTAAAATTCGATTTTAAAAAACGTATTATTTAAATTACTTAGTCAATTTTGCAAATTTAAATTTTATAGAGCAGAATTCGTTTAATTCAGAATTTGGAACCCACTCCTGTTCGCAACACCATTTTCTTTTTTGGATTCTCCATTTTACGTAATACAAAACATTTTTCATTTTGATTTCAATGTATTTTTATTGTTAGTTTACCTTAGGCTTTGTGTGTACGATGGTCGACGACGACAGTGAGGATAAATAAAGGATATCTTAAATAAATTCGTGAACGTGGGTAATGCCCAAACAACGAGATTAAAAACGATACACAACATAAAAAATTAGAATAATTGTTTGACATAGACAAATAAGTATGTATTTATGTTTGTAAATTGTCGAGAAACATTTTGTGTCAACACATTTATATCGGGACCCTTTTGTGCGTGGTAAGCAATTTTTTTTATGTTGTTGAATTCAAATCCCCTAACAACTTGTGTTATCTGTTAATCCGCAGAAATATGAACCAAATTTTTTTTTTTTTTTTTTTTTTTATTAAATTTAGTGTAATCTTTATAGAATGTAGAATAGAAATTTTTTGTTTGCCATTTCACTTCACAATCCCTAATTTTTATATTCCAAAATGTGCACCCCTAATAAGTCCGCTTTGCTAAAACCACTCCATTGTCTCTCTCTTTTTCTATTGTAAATTTGTATGTGCGCGCTATCATTTCAAAATTAAAAGCGATCTGTTGGTGCCGCAATAGAGAAAATATATAAAAGTTTTTACATTTTATGTTGTTCTAAATGGATGGATTACTACGCCCTAGAAATGCCAAGGTAAGGGATACAATTTATGTGTACGTAAATATGGATAGTTTTTTTATACACCCTTTCATGAATTAAATAGCATAGATTTTTTTGAACATACAACATAAAAAAATAAGATAGATTGTTTCCATGTACAGTATAATATTCTACTAGTCTGTACATACTCGTAAATCAAATTTATTGATCCCTTTTTTAGGTTTGGTGAGTGCGAGGATACTTTTAACGTGAATTTTTTTTACTAAAGTTTTATTACGTCTGTTCGAGTTTTGCGAAGTGGTGCGGATATTGATTAAATAAATTTTTATTAGATTTTTTGAGATTTTTATCAAATGGTTTTTATGAAAATGGTTAATAGTCTACGCCACTTATGCTAGATGGTACGTCAACTCAAACTATTCAATAATCTTCTCGTTAACGCTTTCACGTACAATGCTTGCTACATTATTGTAACGAGTTTTTAGGCGATTTTTGGGTATTCTTACAAATTTAGAAGTTTTCAAGCAGATTTCAGACTTGCTGCAAAAATTATAAACATTATTCAAATTGGTTTAATTATTTTCGTTAGACTTTCTAAAAATTCATTTCAAACTCTTTCTTTTTATACTTAAACTTGGTTTACAAGTAGTTACATTATCTAGCGTTTTTCTACGTAGTCCGAGATATTTGACCAGGAAATAAGCTTCTTCGAATAACTGAACGCTACAGCATCCCGACCGGTAATAAATTGGGACGCTGTTTATTCGAATGTTATTAAACCAAAGTTTCTGAAATGATTGGGTTGGATTCCCAATCTGGAACTCTAATATTTGTTACTAAACTTTTATTCTCAGAATATGTTTCGATTTATAAAATTTCAAAATCTATGAATTGGATGTCGTTACAAACAGCATTATAAGAGTTGTGAATTCGTCATGTCATAACGATATGCTAACATGTTTACTTATTTATTTCTAAGCAATTTGATTTGGGGACGAGGTACTTGAACTACTCTTCAGACAATTGCGTTATTCGTATATTCATAAGCTAGACCACAATGAACCCCTAATTTGAACTCTTAAATTACTGATACTATTGAAAAGTACATTGGTGACATAAAATGATCCTGAACTGAAGGCTAAATTAGATAACATCGGAACTATCATGGAATAAGGATCGAACGTCCTATCAAAGCGCCTATTTCTCAATAAAGTGAAAGGATTTTCAAACTAATAAAAAGAATTTCAAGCCAAATTGATAATAGATAAGATTTTTGGCTTAAAATTCGTTTCAAATGAATGTTTTTAGTTTACGAAAGTTTGATTTTTTAAAGCTTATTGAAAAACTTGACACCGGTAAAAGAGTGTCCATTAATTTCGACCCGAAAAATTTCTCTCCAAACCTTCCTGAAAGCAAAACGTTTAGACAAACTAACAAATTTTTGGTGGTTTTATTCGATGAGTCCGGCTTTGATCTATCTGGAAAGTAATAGCAAACATAATTAACATTAACGGTGTCGATGTTTCGGTTCCACAAATTAATGGCGCCCTTGTTCTGTAGTATTCCCCATTAAAATTTGGACAACTCCTTCTAGACATACTGTGTCACCCTTAGCACCAACAGTTTTACAAACACTCTGCCAAATTTTTTATTTTACTAAAAACTAAGAAACTGACCACCACTAATTGTAAGTCCAATCCAAATTATAGCAAATTCAGTCAAATCAATCAAATCTTTCAAAATATTTTCATAAATGATATTTTGTCTGAAATCATAAATTCATGGCATAATTGTTTTTTTGAACTGCCAGTCAATAACACTAAACTTTTTATCCCTAAAACAATAACAAAAAAACTATAAAATTTAATATTAAATCATCCATCGTTTTACTGTTTCAGACACAACAAACCTTCTAACATTAAACACAAAAGAAAATCAATAAGTTTTCTTCGTAGGTCTTCTTCTTCGCCTTCGTCTTCGTATAGCTAAATAAACGAATGAAAAATTGTTGATTACATTTCAACACACCAACAATCACGATTGTCTCAATATTTTTTGTTTTTTTGTCTTGTACGAGTACATAAAATATTTTTGTGACTTTTGCAATTTACATTCCATACAACTTTAATTTTTTTTCTTATTGTAAAGTCTTCATTCCTACCTTTCTCTTAAGAGTATAAAGTGGCTTGCTTACAAAAAGATACAAATCAAAATTTATTTATACAGCATTATCCAGCTTATGTGTATGTATATAGAGGAAGTACATAAATGAGAAATTGGAACACTAGATAGCTGGAAAAATTTTCTGGACCAAATATTTACTTTTTTTTTATTTATAGTTTCAAGGATGATCCTTGGAATTTTATATAGTTGGATGCAGTTACATCTAGAATAAATGAAAATATTCGACCCCAAAAATGGAATTGCGCTTGTGTGAAAATGATGCGACTGAAACGAAATTTTTTTGTACATTACTTTCTGTATATGGTATATGTAGATGCTGTTGCATTTTTTTATGGGTTAGACTAATGTGTATATACATTTTAATTAGGTCAGCAATAGCTTTAAATCGGTATTATACGGTGCAGAATTCTATGTTTAGAAAAATGTTTTATTGACGTACTCGAAATTATCTGTGTTGTGAAAATTATCTTTGATTGACAGAATGAAACACAAAAATGAATTATTTGTATTTTTTGGGTTCATCTATATTGACACATTTGGAACTGAGACAGATAATCAATTAGTTCAATTATGTATTTGTTGGTTTGGGTGTAGTAAAAACAGATGTTTGCAAAATATTTGCTTATAATAAAGAAGTGACAGTGTTTAAAATTTAATATTGCTGTGAGGGAAAATAAAACAACAGAAACTGCGGAAAATATCTTGTCAGATGTCTCATTTCTAATAATACCCGATTATTATTGATGCAATCGATGCAGAGATAATTGAAAGAAAAATGTAAAAATGTGACCCGGGACATTTTTAAAATAAGTATTTTTAGATTTAGACAATAATTAATTGGTTATGTGTTCCGCATCGCAAATCCAAAATTAATCGATTTGTTTAATATTTTGATTGAGGATTAAACTACAAGATAAATAAATCACAAAATTTCGCAATTTTTTAATGCCCGATTCCGTAATTTATTGAATACTTGAAATCTAAAAGTCGTAAACTTAAATTTTAAATTCACAAATCAAAGTTTACGTCGATTTAAAAATTTACGAAATTTCGTTTAAAACGATCATTTTAAGTCCAAGTACCAAGAGTTTGGCCGAATTTCGGTTTACTAAATCAAATTAATGAATTCTAAGAAACTATCAAACTACTTTCATCGGATTTTAAATTTTTAAAATTTTTAAGTTTTAAGTTTTTTAAGTTTTATTACCGGGTTTTTATTTTTTGAACAAGCTTTCAATTTTCCAGTTTCAATACACTCAAAATAAAAATTTCTCTCTAAATTTTAAATTGAAAGTTTAATTCACCATTGCGAATTTTTCAAAAAGAAATGAATTCCCTGTTTTGAATTTTATCGAATTTATTATTTTGAATTTATAAACTATAATTCGAATTATTAAATTTCAAAAAAGAAGAATTTTATTGTAGGAAGTTTTGAAATTTTTAACATAAAATTTTACTTTCAAAAAAATTTCAATTCATAATTTTTAAAATTTCAAATTTTAAATTATGACGTTTTGTTTAAATTTTTATCAGTATTTCAGTAAAAAAGAAAGTTCGGTTTATAGATTTTCAGATTTTTTCGGAATTTTTCATTCTGGAAAACAAGTTTTAAATTTTATATTTTATTTTTGAATATTGACTTTTAGACTTATTGAATTTCAACGTCGGAAACCTCTGAAAACTTTTGAAATTTTAAAAAATGATGGAAATGTCAAATTCCAATTTATGGTACTTTGAATTTTTGATATCGAATCCTAAAGTACTTTTCTAAACTTAAAAAACATGTTAAAGGCTAACTCCAATTCTAAAGCTTTCAATGTTTTTAATATTTTTAAATTGTTTGGTTTTTTAGAATTTTATGAAACTTTAAAAATAATTAAAAATATTAGAAATTTTAGGAAATTTTATAAATTCTTGAAAGGTTCCCTCAAGCCTTGTGAAAAAATAAATGAAGAGAACCAATTTAAACTAGAAAATGGGCCAGTTCCCCAACTTCATAAACTGTATGAAACAAGAAGGTTAATAAAAATAAAGAAATTTATCGAGAAGTTTTTTGTGTTTTTTAAGATTTCAAAACTTTTAATACCTCGGGACATACATAACATTTTCAAAGCATTGACAATTTTCAGAGCTTAAAAAGGATTTCATTTTTATAAAAATTTCTGGAAGCGCTTGGTTTCCCAACTTTTAACTAAGATTTTCAAGGCCATTAAGCACAAGAAATTTTCGATTTATCAACTTTTAAGCGTTCCAAACCACTCTCGTGACTCTCAAGACATTTTTAAAAATGTGAAGCAATTCAAAGAGTTACCAAAGGAGTTGTTAAGAATTTTAATATAGCAAAATATTTTAAGAGTTTGAACACTAAAAATTTTATGATTTTCTAGAAATGATTCCAATTTTAATGTTTTCAGAACTTTCAAAATGTTAGAAATTTCAATTTTTGAATATTGAATTTCAATAAAGTTTAGAAGAAATGTCGCAAACCTCGAAATTTTTTGAAATTTTAAAGAATTCGGGACATGCCAAATTCTTCTTTAAGTGTACTATTAATTTTTGGTATTGATCTAAGTATTTGACAAAATTTCAATTCTAAGAAGCTTTACCCATGAATTTTCAATTCAGATTTATTGTTAATCTATTTCGTTCTATTTGGAATTGCCGAATTTTGATTTGAGAATTTTTAAAGATACCATTTTACATTCATTATTACATAAGAATTTTAGTTCCTAATTTTGAAAATTTTATATGGCTTTGTACCATTGAAGACTTTTAAGGTTACTGGCATTTCGAACATATTTTAAAATTTAAAATGTTGAATAATAACGTACCTAACAAGGGATCAACCCTCATAAAATTTTTTTATTCTCAAAATCTGCTTTCAACACTCGCAAAATGTTCATGACTTGCTACCTTTTAACATTCAATGACTCTTTTGAAATATATGACGTTTCTTGATTTTGAGAAAACTGTAAGACGTCTTATTTTAAAAATTTTAGATGTAAAAAGTTTCGAAATTTTAAATTTTGCAAAATATGTTTTTACTGAAATATTTAAAACATTTGAAATTTTATTTTTTGAATATTGAATTTTGATAAAGTTTAGAAGAATAATGCCAAAATTGTGAAATTTCGATGTAGAACACATCTGTATTCTTGTGAAAATTTTTAAAATTCATGAAATATGAAATTGTAATTTAGAATACTTTGCAAGTGTTTTCGAGGCTTTCAACTTTAAAGCATTTAAAAAATTTATTTTGAAAAATTTGAGTTTAATATTTTCTAAACATTGAAAGTTTTTCATTTCCAATCTTCTAAACTTTCCCTGCTGCGACAATCTTTGACAATGCTTATTAAGGAGGTTCAAAATTTTTCAAAATACTTAATAGTTTAATTACTCTCAAAATTTTAAGATATTCACGAAATTTATTATTTTTAGTAATTTTAGGCATGTTCGAGTATGTTAATATTTACAAAATTTATTCGAATGTCAAATGCTTTGAATTTCGAATAAATTTTGGTTTTATTATTATGAAATCTTGTTCCAATTTCAATACTTTCAAAATTTTCAAAATTTTAGAAAATATTAGAAAACGCTGTTCAAAACTAACGCTTTTCAACCATTTCCTAAATTGCTTATGATTGTGGAGTTCAAAAATATTTTGAAAATTTTCTAGTCAATTTCACAATTTTTAAGATTAAAGATATTTTTATTTCGCTTTCTCTCGAGCTAGATTTTGCTGATCTTCAAAACTTTCAGCAAATTTTATGTTGTGCTTCTTAGTCAAGGATTTGAAAGGCTTGACGCTGATTTTCAGAATTTTTAAATCTGTTGAAAATACTTTGAGACTAATTTCTTTGGTCTTTTGAACTCATTCATTTTGTTGGTTCGACAATTCCAATTTTTCATTCTTTTAGGGCTTTTCAAGAACCTAATAGCTGCAATGAATAAGTAAAAAGTACATACTAGAAGGTATTTACTTGTTTTTAAATTGTCAAATGTTTCGATACTATGAGATAGATTAGTTATAATAATACTTTCACGGAAACTTACTTTTATTGGAAACTTTTACGATTTTCGGGTCTTTCACGACTTTTATTTGCTACAAACACATGACCAGAAAAGACTTTTTTTTTTGTTTAATTAAGACCATGGTATCCGAAGCGTTTCGAAGCTTCAATTTTAGTATTTTTGGGAAATTAGCTAGAATATCAGATTTTTCACTTTCAAATATTTCATTAAGTAAAAGATTCTAGAGACCTTCAAATGTTTAGTTTTTTGAGACTTTTAAAAGGGCTTTTAACTTTCAAAAAGTTTATTTTTCTATTCTTATGAAACTGGTAGAGTATTAATTGGGACTAACCTAAAAATATTTGTAAAGTTCTACTAAATTAATCCTAGATGGCAGTGAATTTCGAATTTTAAATGTCCGAAATCCGAATTCATTTCTTTAGTCATTATTCCCACAGCTATTTTACTGCAATTAAAACAAATTTGGTAAAGGGTAGGTTAAACCTTTTCTAAAATTAGGAATACAAACTAGTTAAGTAGTATTAGGTATTCATAAAAAGAAAACATAAACGTACCAAAATATGACTCCCTATTAAATCGACGTTCATTTAAACAGAATAATTTAAATCCTCCGGCCACTAGTGGGCTACAAAACCGCATTTTATTTAATTAAAACAAATATTAAATTTTGTTATGACGACTAAAATAAAATATTTCCTCATTTCTCAACTTTATTTGACTTTTTATTATTTATATACTTCCACGGTTGACAAACTATAAATTATTTTTCATCTACAAGAAGAAGTGGCGAAAAATGCAACAAATCATAAACCACATATCTTATGCATACATGTACTCAGTGCACAATATAAGAATGTATGTATTCCAAAATATTTTTGAATGTGTATAAAATACGGTGGAGCAACAATATGTACAATAATGAAAACCGCGAAATTTTTTATTTTTTATTTAAGAATTTTGATATAATTTTGGCAATAATTCAACGTTAAATTAAAACAAATAGAAAACGTTGTGTGTATGTGTGTGTGTCTGTTAATGCACAATAATTACAGTGTATATAGAAATTTCATGAAAATTATTTTCCCGGGCTATTTATAGATAAATGAAAATATTTTGTTTAGATTTTTTTTTTGCTGCGCCGTTTCTCGTATAAGGCAAATTGAAATGTTACAGCATCGTAGATGTATGAACGTAAATGGACAAAATGTATTATATACGAATATAGGAAAAAACTGTGGTGGTAGGTCAAATTAAAAATAAAATTTATTCTGATAAGGTATATCACGTGTGCACAACATGTGCATAATGTATTATATAAATCTTTATTTAAAACATGGATGTAACATACTTATTTTGACGCACTATATTTTGTGGCATTTACATACATGTGTACGATGTTATAATTTTATGAAGAAAGGGAAAAGTTTTTCAATTTATTGCAGGTAAACTTTTAATGGATTTCTTGTTTTAGCTTCGTTCGTTTACGAGTTTTTCCAACATGCAGTTCTTCATTCAGTTTTTAAATAAACTTTTGTATTTTGTAACAAGTAAAATGTGTACCAGGATTTTCCTTATTATCTATTCGGTTCTACTTTACCTTACGAAAACAACAGGAATATGCTCCAGACTAATAAATCATTTCATTGTGGAGGTGTGGTTTTGGTGTTTGCTCGATTGGAAACATTTTAGGGTGATACAGTACTCTTTCTGGAATAATCGCCAATATTAAAATTGGATATTTCACAAAATATATAGTCAAAGGGTATTGAAACAGATTTTCGGAAATTTAGAAATAAATTGAATCCATTTTCCCAATTAACCAATAAAAATAATTTTTTGGGATGTGTGGTTATAGCTACCAATAGAGTTTATTATATTTTCACAAAAATCGCTGTTCACGTCAGTCTTACGTATCACCAAGATCTGTGCATTCAATGCATCCAGGATCATATAAAAATAGGCACCTTAATTCACAAATAAAAATGATTGCTTATATACAGAAAACTAAATTAACAATGCAACCACTATGTTTGACCTATGTATATTGGCGTTTCCTATTAAAAAAATGTATTGCCTAGTGATCAAAATAAGTAAATGGATAGAAAATAAAATTGGTGGTAAACGTCTTTTCAGAAAACAGAAAAAGCACATAATAATCTAACAACAGAGTTGTGTCACAATTTTCGAGATTTTTAATTGGTTCTAACATTTAATTGCGGTTTTATCGATCGAACGACGATGGCACATATTTTAAAATTTGCCTGATTCTAAAGATGTTGCTCTGTCAAACACAATGATCTCCATATTGGTTATTTCAAATGAAGCAGAGATGAAAAGGAAGTATGATATGCTTCTGTCTGTAACCCAAGAACGTCAGAACAACATAACAATTTTATATTCAAAGATAACTTAAACGAAAATATCAATTGAAAGTATTCGTATCCTAATGCATGCACTAATATTCTTGACAAAATTTTTCGTATAGATGATGGTACATTCGACTTCTAATTTTGGACTAACAGGAAATTCTTTCAATAATGATTTATAAATTTTCCTACTCATTAAAATCTTCATCTGGGCCTTCTGGGAGTCTCGGCAAAACATCTGAATTTCCGAGATGACGTATCTCCGGTAACTTTTTATTTGGGCTGAAAATATTGGAGTATTGGCTGATACCTAGAAAAAATTATCGACAAAGCTTCCTTCTCGCTTTGATTATAGTTGTTAACGGCGAAGTTCTTAAATATTTTCATTAATAACTACTTGATTTAGTTGTACTTGGTCATTAGTCCGTAAACGAACTTACGTTTATTGTTTTCAAACGATTCAACGGAGAAATTCATTGGCAGCAATATTGTTTATACCGCTGAAAACGGTTCAGTTATCCCATAAAAGCTTTCAATTATTTAAGAGACTTCCAGGTTTAGTATTTTTTCTATAACTTTAATCTGACTTTCTGAGGGGCCTTTTATACTCGATTTCAGCCATCGCATTTGTTTTTTTTTGCGCTGTAACCATTTTCTGCTAGCCATGAATCAATGGAAAATGGTTGACGTGATTGATTCCTATAGAGATCGGATGTCGGTTTTCATCGAGTTGCAGGCTAATCAGGTACAAAATCACCACATATTCTAAGCGTATAATTTTGCTTACGTGACCTAAAATATTTTAGTTAGCCGTTTGCTTTTAAACCGAATTGTATGCGTTGCGGATGTTTCGGTAGCCCTTCAAATTAAAGTTAGAGATTTTGTTTAATTCCCTTGAACGCAGCAGTATATAGTATATTTAGGAATTGAATACATTTACCAAAATGATTTCAACTAAAATTCGTCGTATCTGGCGATTGTTGTGAAAACCTGTCTTTCATAAACTTTTCCATTGAATCAATTCATGTTATATTCAAGTTCGTCTAATGGGCAATTTGAATAGCCTATTTTTCATCTAAACGTTATTTTATTAAATTATGAATTTACGTTGAAGTAATTTCCAAAAAGAAAGGATTAATCAGGAAAACTCTTGTCTGATTATTTTTTAAAAATCTAACGTTTTCAAATTCCATTCAAATTTTTGTGATATTTTACAATTAAATTATGAATTTACTAACAAATAATTTCCGAAAGGTTAACTGTACAATTTTTGTCTTATTATTTTGTAAAAATGTAATCGTTTTTCCAAATTCTTTTCAAACTTTTGTGAAATTTTGTTCAAAGTTAAATTTGATTAAGATTTTACAATGATCAAATAATTTTCAAAAGGAAAGGTTAATAAGTGAAATTCTGGTCTGATTATTTTTTTAAAATTTTATGTTTTTCAAATCCCTTTCAAACTTTTGTGAAATTCTGTTCAAAATTAAATTTTAGCTTAGTATAATTTGATTATACTTGACCTCGGTTCTATGTATTGTAGTCTACTTCTGTAAATCGAAATATTTTTAATAATTTTATGGTAAATAGTTTGATTAAAACTTGTCTCAAATTATTATCGATTAAATCTACGATTTACAAATTTTGTTTACTAAAATTCGTAAAATAAGAAAATTTTAATGTGTTTTCAATCAATTTTGTTTCTTATTTCAATCAAATTTGTTAACACGATTCCAAGAATTAATCGATCAATTTTCTATCAAACTACGTTCAAACTTTATAAAATTTTTTGAAAAGTGATTGTGAAATTAAATATAACATAATTGAATCGGTCATTTCAGAAACCCCACATATTACACTAGTCACTAATGTAACATGTGGGGTTTCTGAAATGACCGATTCAATTAATATTTAAGTTTGACCAAATTCGGAGGACACTTTTATATTTCTTCTTTCAAGTGCTTGGAAATTTTACGAGTATTAAATTTCAAAGTAGATTCACAATACATATTTAGGTTGATTCGCACATATTAGTATTATTGTTTATTGCGGCTTCTTTGTGGATTTACCATTTTTTTTTCAATAATCTAGACTCACTCTAGATTATTTAGTTAGAGGAATAGTAAATTTAAAATGATTGTGGTTTGATATGTTGTGAATCTTGTATTCGTCTTTGAACAGAACCTTGAAGAAAATTTCCATTTATGCTTGTAGTTTATAATGGAAATTATGTTGACTATGAATTTTTTAAATGCTTATCAGTTTCGTTAGCAGCTTTCAAACTCTGTTCAAGCTTTTGTCAAATTTTGTTCAAAATTTCATTTGATTTGAATTTAATTTAACATGAACTCGAGATTGCTCTCCAATTATCATCGATTAAATCTGGGCTCTAACCACATATAATTTTTATTTTAATTAAGTTAAACATCAAGTTTTAAGCTCTTTGTTTCTTCTTTTGTGTTGGTAGCAGAGTAATTTGATCACTGATTGTAAATTTACCATGAAGTTGCGTTGTATTTGAGTCTTTAATTTATATAAAATTGAAATACGTGTACTTTTGAATAAAATACTCATTTTTTAAGTTAAAAATGAATTTCCGCAATTTTTTTTTTTTAAATTTCGAGCTAATTATTCCCAGGCATATAGTAGCACCCGAACAATGGAGACATTAAATAAATAGAAATTGGTAATAAATTTTGCAGTCTGCTTGAATGATTCCCGTTTGGGTCACGTCACACCGACAAAAAATTTAAAACATTTAGAAAATTTAGGCCAACACATTTAGTACTAAAATTAAAATATTTTGTATGTATGTGTAGTTTTTTTGTAAAGTAGGTCAATCAGACACAATACATATATGTTTTTATTAAAAAGTGCAGAGAGTGGTTACGCTTTATAATTTTTCTATATTAACCGTTTTGAAAACTAAGTATCTGTAATAATTTTTAACATAAAAATATTTCAAAGCACAACTCCGAAATTATTATTATTCGCGTAATTATTATTCATAAAGTATCCAAATCGAGCAGGTAAAATGTATTTGTAAACGTAATAAAATATAGTAATAACGTGAAGTAATACGATTAATTAAAATTAATTTACTGTTCTACAATATACATACAAGTTACGAGTCTCACCATTATGAGTAAAGTAGTTTCGTTTAAAATGATAATTTATAAAAATTAAATACAGAAAAATTAAAATTACGATTGTAAATTGTGTTATTTATAGACGACGATATATTACATGTACATTGTGCACATGTAATATACTTGTAAGGCAAGTAATCGCAATATATATTTCGTAATATTTAATTGAGGCGAGTTTCCATGCGTAATTATATGCTAATTTTGTTGGAAATATTAATTATTTAAAATCGTTTAGTTTTATATAACTTCTGGGAATTTCTGTACTCCTATATAGTGTATTCAATTAAAGAAAAACACCGTTTGGTACGTAAGGGGCTTACCAAATTTACCGCATAAGGCTTAATACATTATGGCAGACGAAATTCTTCTTTGCCAAATTTACCGCATAAGGCTTAATACATTATGGCAGACGAAATTCTTTAGCTAATTTTTGGTCTTAAATTTAAAAATTGTGGAGATTTTAGAGATTGTTGGAATTTTTTATAAAGTTTACATTTTTGTAGTAGTGTCTGAATCTTGTTTTCCTCAAATAATTGGAAAATTTAGATCTTAAAATAAATCTTCAGCAAGTAAACTATCAACCATTACCATTACCATTACTATTACTATTACTATTACCATTCCCATTACCATTACCATTACCATTAATATTACAGTTATCGTTACTATAACTTTTTATTTTTGTTACTATAACTTTTACCATGACCTTTACCTCTACCTTCTCCTCTACCATTGCCATTACCAATACCTTTACGTTTACCTTTATTTTATCATTATCATTACCATTACCTATAGATGATATTGTTACGACTGTTAAATTAAAACGGATTTCGTATTAAAAAACTGTAAAAAATGGTTTATTTATTGAGATGGAAGTCAGCCGCCTCCCCAGATGGCATTTATGGTTAAAAAATACTTTTATAATTGAAATTATTACATAAAATAATGAACCTTTCACGAATAGTTTATATAAAAAATAACAAATTATCCCCTTCTCATAATTATTACTGTCAAATTCAGTCAAATGTGTCACCACTCTGAATTCTAATCAGAATTGTTGAAATATACATACATATGTATTGTTACGTTTTCGCCTTATTAGTCAACGTTCGAATGTTGTGTTTTTCAATAGTGGTAACATCTTGGCTTCTTTTTTTAAACAAAAATGGATTGTGGTCGAAAAACGATTTGGATACATGATATAAATATGACAAGGTATGTTTGACAGCTGAAAGCACGTGGAGCGTGACGTCATTCTGAGTTAATTTGGATATTTTTTTTGCGAATTGGTTTTGTTTTAGAAGAATATTTGTAGGTTTTGGAAAAGGAAATAAGTTTCAACGACTGTACACGATAGAAAAAACACAAATCTCAATCAAACGGAGTCAATGCTACGAAATATATAACTCGAAGTGACGTCACGAAAAGGAAAGATGGCAACAGGTCGATTGATTGGAACATATCTCTGTAAATATTTTTATCATGAAAAAATCGCATTGTTTAAAAACGAATTAATTTACAGAAAACAATTTATGAACTATATTGGACTTTATTGTGTTACTGAGTATTATAAATGATGGCTAGTTTGGTTTCAAAAACCGTGCCGATTTCTGCCAAAATAAATAAGACCAATCAATCAAATATTGTAATGAATTTTACAGAATAAAGAATGTTTTACATAAATGCAGTTTAGAAACTGAAATAAAGTTTATAACTATTCCTGTGCCAAATCAAATGATCTAATTTACTACTTAGAAAGGTTTTATCGTTAAAATCTAATGAATCGCATAAATCAAATTTTAGAGATAAAATTTACATAAAACTAAAAATTTGAAGCCAATACTCATCGTAAACCTTTCTTTACACTCAAAACTATAAAGTGAACAATTTTAATTAAAATAGAAAGTTGTCTCGTCTTGAATAAAGCCTCCGGCTTTAATAGTTAAATTTAACTTCCTGCCATGTTATACAATTTTATATTTATTTATGTATAATAAGTGATCATTCAATTAAAAATTCTAATTAAATTTGTAATTTAATGATTTTAATCAGCGAATTATATTCAAGTACAAAATTTAAGTGGATTTTTGGATAATTTGTAGTACATACTTATAACCGAACAAGTGCATGTAAAGTTAGTTCGTATATTATAGTCTATAGTCAATTACTTCTCGTACTGTAGTTTATAAAATATTTTTAAAGATAATATGATAAGAGTTCACACCAAAATGTTTAACTAACTATAGATAATCTGTTGACCATATATACAAGCTAGAGTATTATAAATAAACATTGTTACACGCCTTGCCAATATTAGATAAGGGTTAATTTAATTGCTTATCGCGATTAGTTTTCAAAGCTTTATTTATGTACGTATGTATGTAAATAAATCTGCATATCATCACATACCGCGAGTAATTATTTAGGTTAAATCTAACAACTATACAAAAAAAAATGCTTTATGCATACACCCATTTAAACTATGCTAATCAATTATTCCAATCAATTATCCACCAGTGTACATGTTTTGTTTAGAGTTACTATCTAAAACTGAAAAACCAATTACATGTTTCTTATCGCATATAAATCTTACCCACCTAAAACACATAACATATTATGTATGGTAGACGAACATAAAAATCATGTTGATTAATAAACTGCTCGATTCCATATATTATGTCCGCTCGATATTTTGTGCGCACACACATCTACACACACCGAACAATTATGCCGATTGTATTCCATATGTACCGTGCGCGCGATGATTGGAATTCTGTTTGATTTGATTTTAAAAACGAAAAATAATTTCCAATCAACCAGAACGCGTGCAATGGAACGCGATTGAAAGATTTTTTTTTTAGTTTTTCTATAATTTTTAATTAAAAAAAAATAAACTATTTTGTGAATGCTTTCAGAGAGTTATGATTGAATTGATTTTTGACCCATTAGTCATGATAAAAATATATTTTAGTTTTTGGTTTATTATCATACTTGATCAATAAAAGTAAATAAATAAGTTACGAACAAAAAACAAAAATCTGGAGCAATAAAGTAATGAATGAATAAATTTCGATTGTCGGTTTGGTTTAATTAGCGCACGATGTTTCGTCTAGTGGAACGTCAAGATTGGAGGTATCGAATGTTTTCTTTTTTGGATTGGATATGAATTTATGATTTTTACGTAAACTACTTTATCAAGACTATAACTGCTTTTAATTCGGTGTAATGCAAATATGGTAAAAATTTGGTAATTATTAAATATTAAATTCCGAACCTAAGAATTTGAAAACTAAAATTTAAAATTTTTTTAAAATTATAAAGAAGCTAAATTAAAAATTTTAAACACTTTCAATTTAAAAATTAATAATGCTTCAAATACTTAATGTCTTTCAAATTCTAAAATCCAGGTTTATAAAATTTATGTATTCAAAGCTCAGAATAAAATGTTTAAGCGTTTAGTAGAAATCAACTTTATTGTACAATATTATTAATCTGATTCTAAATTCTTATAAAGGCGTTTTTAAAAATCACAAAGTTTCCAAATTTATTTCTGAATTTCTAATTTTCAAAAGTACCAAATTTATTTTAACAATTTTGTTGATGGTTGAAGAACATTTAAGAAATCCTTAATGAAACTACATAAATAAAATTGCAAATTCTAAATTGAACATTTTTAAATTCAGAATTTATTTCCGAACAAAATACAAATTTCTATAAACTACATCGAAAACTATTCTTTCACAGAAACAACATTTCCCAGATTTCAGAATTTCTGAATTTAATTGTCAAAGTTCAAATAAAAATTCTCAAAAATTAAAATTTCAAATTCAATGAAGTAGTTCTTCTGCATTTCAAATCCTCAATTCAAAAATTTCATATCAAAAAACGAAATTCTGAAATTTAATAAAATTAAATAGCATTTTGCATGTCAAATTTCGAACTCGTTACTTTTAATCTGAATTCTAAATTCTTAATTCTATAAAACTCCATAAAGAATATGCTTAGAATTTGGTCTCCATTAAGCGTAACTGAAAAATGTGAAATGGCTGTAATTCAAAATATTTGAAAATTATATTTATAATTCTGAATTATGTATATTGAATATATCAAAAATTGGTTTGGAATGTTTAAGAATTTCTTAAGGAATATAATATTTGATTCTAAAACCTTTTAAAAGTTTCTATTGATTTCCAACTATCCAAATTTCCAAAATTTTTTTTTTTGGTACATTTTAAAATTCAGACTTGAAATTCGGCAATACCGAACAAAATTAACATTTCAGTAAACTAATAATATTACACATCTTATTGTTTAGATGTCAAATTTCGAACTCGTTAATTTTTATCAAAATTCTAAATATTCAATTTCTGAATTCTCTAAAATTCTATATAAAAATTGAAATGTTTCCTAATTTAATTCCAAATTTCTAATTTTCAGAATTAGCAGATTTAGTTTTAACAATTTTGGATGTGCTAGTCTGACATTAAATTTCCTAATTCTCAATTACATATAATTGAATAATTGAAAATTTCATGAGAATGTTTAAGAATTTCTTAAAGAATAAATTCTTCTAAAAATTTTCAAAAGTTTTTATTTATTTCATGAGAATTTCATCCAAATTGCAAAATTTTATTCTTGAACATAGTAAAATTCATTCTTTATTCGGCGGTACAGAACAAAATTAAAATTTCAGTAAACAATTTCATTTATCATTTTTAAATATTTTTCAGATTTTTTCAGATTGCAAAATTTCGAAATTTTTCAAAACTCAGAATAAAATTTTCAAAACGAAAATTTAAGCCTGAAAATTTAATATTTCTCCATTCCAAATTTTGACTAACATTCTTTTATCTAAAAACTGAATTCTGAAATTTAATAAACTTACACATTATATTGTTTAGGTTAAATTTTCAACTTGTTATTTTAAATCAGGATTCTAAATTTTTAATTTCTTAATTCTGTAATATTCCATATAGAATTTCTTTTGAATAAATGTTTCCAAATTTAACTCAACATTTCTAATTTTCATAATTACCAAATTTAGTTTTAACAATTTAGGATATGCTAGTCTGACATTAAATTTTCTAATTTTAATCCAAATTTGAAAAAAATTGTAATTGATAATTTTAAAATTTGGACTTTTGAAATTCGGCCATACCGAACAAAAAAAAAAATTAAACTCACAATTTTTTCTAATTCCAAAATTTCTTAATTTATTTTCAAAACTCAGAATAAAATTTTCAAAACGAAAAATTTAAGCCTGAAAATGTATTATTTCTCCATTCCTAAAAATTTTATAAGAACCAACTGAATTCTTTCAATTTGTGTTTCGTAAAGTTTTGTAAAAAATTTCAAAAGCCCAGATTTGTAAAAAGGTTTCTAATTCTGAATTTGAAATTTTTTAAAGAATTTTTAAGGCTTCTAAATATTTTCAAAAGTTGCTATTGATTTCAAACTAGCTTCAAAATCCCGAAATTAATTAAATTACAGAGAATTTGAAATGAAATTTGAACTGAAAATCTGAACTGGAAATTCTGAATTTCCTAAAAGAGAATTTTGAAAAGTTTAATGAAATGTTGGAGGGTTTTTAGAATTCATTTTCAGATGATTCATGGATACATTTCGTCGAATTTTAAGATTCCTTAGCTCAGCTTTTTGTTAAAATTTGAATTATTGCACCCGAATTGATACTGTTACCAATCTGAATCTAATGTTAAATTTAAAGTGAAGTCAGTGCTATAACTTAATAGGAAAACATTGCTCTGTTAACTTGGTTACTTCCCTAATTAGAATTAAGATTTTATCAAACTATAGAGCTAGGTCTACTAGCTTCGTAAGGGTGATCCAATTGTGATGAATATATTTTGCATAATTATGAAACTGCAATTTTGGGTTATTAAAAAAAAACTTTGTAAACCAGATCCTAAGATGTCCACAGGATCCTACCAGTCTCTGTGAAGAAGCTGATCCAATGGTGAAGAACTTTACTATTTTTGACAGAATTTAAAACTTGAATGGTTTGCATAGAATTTTACTGTATTTTACAGACTTTAAGAGATGTCTACTTCGGCGTAAGTTGTAACCTTGCCCTATCGCATTATATGTAACTTTGGAACTAAACGACAAAAAAATTGAATAAGAATTTATTTTTTATTTTTGTCAAATTAGATCTTCTTAATTGAAATATTTACGTAGGCGACGAACCTTTTTACAAACAAATTTAAGCATGCACCTCGAGGAACTTGGTTGATTTAAAAAATTGTTCTTCTGCGATAAAATTTATTTGACGAAAATGGCATTTTATACAAAATTGGCAATCGACAAAGACATTTCACGATAACTAATTCAAACCTGTCAATCTACGACATAACAGAAAAATTTTGAAATGTCGTTGACAGTTCAAAGCTTATTGTATTCTATTCAATCCATTGTGGGCGGTTAAATCAAAAGATTTATTGAGATATCTATTTAAGCAATTTCCTGAACCGATTCGATTTTTTTTTGTATTTCCGCAAATTTTGCCCAAGGCAGCAACGGTCACTGTCACATCAGACATTCACCTTTCACAGACTGTTTGATGTGGTGATAACTTTCAAAATTATTTTTATTATTTTAATTCGTGTTAATAATACAAAACATAACATAAACATATCCATTCGACAATAATAATAATAATTATTATTATTATGGAGTTAGACGTTGAAATTATGTATGTATGTTGAGTGTTTCGTCCAAAAATAAAATAATAAGTATAAGTAAAAGAAATGTAATGTATATGACATGAACTAAGAAAGTTCAATGATCACACACTTAAAATAATAATAAAAATAAAAATTATATTTTGTTTATACCAATGGACATGTTTATATAAATAAATTATTTTGATTTTATTTAAATTATATCGTTGTGTATCGCGAAATTGGACGCTTTTGTATAAAATTATAAATAAATAGTACAAGACATTATGCATACTCTGTAAATGGCGGCGGCTGTACAGAAATGATACAAAACTGCATATCATTTTAATAAAAATCCATTAAAATTAATAAAAAAACTAATTTATAACCGTTAATAGTTATTACATGGGAGATGAGAGGTTTAACTATTTTAAACCATCCGGGAAAATAATAGTTTTATTGTTTTGAACCCGCCTACATGACATGCACATATATATTCACAAGAAACTGTTACACGAGTCGATTCGGTTTAAGTGCTAATTGACCCTAAAAAAAAATACGAAACGTCTTATTACGATGACAGTTATTGATTTCGATCGCATGAAGAAAGTAGACATATTTATAGAAAACTATCTTTCCGGTTCGATTGGGATAATAATAAGTTATGAAGCGGATGGTTTTGAATGAAAATCTATAGAAAATTCTCTTTCTTATACATTCGTGAGTTTATGTATATGTATACGACGATTTTATCAAAGAGTTAAAACTGAGTGCTTAAAGCAAAATTGGTATTCTTTATATTTCCTTCCGATAATTATAAAGTAACTATAAATTTTGTTTAATTTATATTCCACTATATATATATAGACACGTTCTACTCGTGTACTATTTACTATATTGTGGATAGGGAAATTACTGGTTATGCGATAAGTGATTTAATCCGGTTGAACTATAAAGAATCGCTTTATACTCGTAATTATAATGTTTAGGTGGATTTCCAGTTTAAATTGTCAAGAAATCGAAATTTATCTTAATATAAATAAAACAACAAAAAATTTACGTATATTTGTTGGACTCTCTAACTAACAAATCTATATATCGTGGTTCTCTAATTTATGATTTTATTCACGTGCACTTTAGTTAACACAAGCATAAATTTATAGGCGGTGATTCATTTACTTGAGCTAAATAGAATGATAAACAGTTTACATCTTAATAAACGTACTTCTGAATCACGTTTTTCTACTAATTTTGACCTTTGTAAATTTTTGTGATTTTTACGTACAAAATGATTACGTTATCGGAGGAGCAACCTCATATTCCAGTAATTGGTTTATGCGGCTTTTGGAATTACAAAAGCAAAGAACAGTTCAAACAACCCCAAGTTTTGCACTTAGTTTATTTAAATCATTTTTTCAACCTTCATAGTTGAAATGTTCCGCCTTTTCCCCTGACTTACCGAAAAGTTTTACTATCAGGTCAAAATTAATAAATTTTGAAATTCTTAAGTATTTCTATTCTAAATTTACCAACATCTAAATTTTTGCACGTTCCTATTCAAAACAATTTTAAAGTAGCGAATTTGGGTAAATTGCGTCATTTGAAATTTTAATCTCAAATAATTTTGGTATAAAACAACTATGTAATTGATGTTGGTAAACTCTGGCTAGATGTAAACAAAACATCTTTCTCATAATCATAATATATATTTACCTACTGTTGAGTATGCAGACCTCAAATATTTTCTTTCGAAAAATTACCCAAATTATATAAAAAAGGGCAACAACAGCGAATCTAATTCCTTTCATGCCTAATTTTCTAAACATTAATAAAATTTATATTTTTCTGTCCTTATCCATACTGTCTGTGTTTGCTTGCTGGTTTTTTTGCAAATTTTCAGCGCAGACATTTTAATATTTTACAATTTAATACAACTTTGTGTGTAACAAATCATTAAAGTGTGACTTATTCCAAACAATAATACGATTGTATGTTTTATATTTTATACAGTCGTTTATATATAAAAGCACTTATATGCTTCCTCGTTCACCCAAACCAACTATTCTATATGTATGTATGGTATATAGCGTTTAGAAACTCAACCTTCACGTTTTACTTTGTAAATTGAATATTCGTCAGAATTATTTTTTGTTTTGAAAATCATGGTAATACGGCATCCCCCCCGCCATAATGACAATTCATTTAAATGGGATGGTGCACACCACTTCAGAGGGTGGAAAAAAAGTACTCTACATACAAATATTATACTCATGTACGAGTGTAACAGGAGAAATGAAAATGTTGTTAAATTTGGCCTTGCACCCTATTTAGTTTCTAATTCTCGCTTATATTAGAAAATCAATAGTTTTTCCAAACCAACTATATTATATAGACAATACTGTATTTCAGTTTGAAATGTATCCAATTTTTACGATATTTTAAAGAAATATATATTTGGTTTTTGTTTGTTAATTTTTCGATTCAGTCCAGTGAATTTTCGAGCGACCGGATTTTCGAATTTCCCCCTTCGGTTTATTGATTTTTTTTGTAATGTTCGGTTGTTCTCAACTTTATGTTAAATTCATTCGACTGGGAAACCAATTAATTTGTTTGTTAAGTTTCATTAATTTTTTTTAATTTAATTAACATTTTTATTTTTATTTTTTTATTTTATTTTTGGTACTCAATTAATTGTTTAATTGAATTAGGGAAAGACATTTACTTTAAAATAAGCTCCACGGACTTGAAATATAAATGTTAACCGGATTTGAATTAAATTCAGTATCAGTGGTTTGAAAGAGCAAATTTTTCTGGAATTTTGGAGATTTCACTAAATTTTAAATGACATTTTAAATGATTTAAAATTTTTGATATTCCTAGAATTCTTAAACTTCTTGAAAACATTTTTTGTAAAGCGAATTTAATTTTTAAAAAATTTAAAATTTGTAGATGTATTTAAAATTGTCAAATTTATTTGTTAATTTCTTGAAATTCTAAAATTTTCTTAAACCTTTGATCTAATCGTTAAACATCTTGAATATTTTATCAAATTTTTGAAATATGCAGCCTCGCAAAATTCGTAATGCAGCCTCGTAAAATTAAAAATTATTGAAGTTCTGATCAGAATAATCTTTAAATTTTCAATAGCTTTGAAAACTTTTTGAAGTCTAAATCATTGACTCTAAACACTTAAAATTTCTTTTAATTTGTTGTAGGAGGAAAAATTATTTTCAAGATTTTTGAAATGATTAAACCTTTAAATATTTTTTAAATTCCTAAAATTCTAAAACTTTTTAGGGACAATTTTTCTTCTAGTAAGTTTAATTTTTTAAAAATTAAAAATTTCTTAGTTTTGTGTAAAAATTGTGAAATTTTTTAGAATTTTTGAAATTCTAAAATTTCTTAAAACTTTGAACTGTTTTAAAAATTTAATTCTTTAGTAATCTTGAATTTGAACAACTTTTGGGAACATGCAGCTTTGTGACGCTCCGGAAATTATATACATGACTATACCATAATTGAAATTTTAAAAATTTTTGCAATCGTAAAATTAAAAGCTATTGAAGTACTGATTTCAGTATTCTTTAAATTTTCAATAGTTTTGGTCAGATTCTGTTAAAAATTATCGAAATTGTTAAATTTGTTAGTTTCTTAAAAAATTAAAACTCTAAAATTCTGTGTCTTTAAATTAATAAATCACTTAAAAATTTTAAAATTTCTAAAATTCGTATACTTCTTCAATATAGATTTTCTTCTAGCGCCTTTAGTTTATATTTTTTTAATTAGGAATTTGTTGATGTTTTTAAAATTGTCAAATTTCTTTAAATTTGTTAATTTCTTGTATTTTTTCAAATTTTCAAATTTCTTAAAACTTTGAACTGTTTAAAATATTTAATTTAATTAAATTCTTGAAATATGCAGCCTCACGCACTCATAAAATTCGTAAATGAAATAAAATTTTATAAATTTCTTGAAATTTTCTAAAATTTTCAGTTTTTAAGATTTTGGAATCGTAAAATTAAAAGTTGTTGATGTTTTAATTAGAGTTTAATTCAAATTTTTAATAGTTTTGGAAGTTTCTTGGTTTTTTTTGGAACTCTAAGCACTTAAAACTTCTTTTAATTTGTTGAACTTGTTGAAATAAACCTCGCTCATGAATTTAAGCCCGCCATCAAATCAATCCTTTCATATCTTATATTCTTAAACTTATTGAAATTTGAAAATTAATTAAACTATTGAGATTCAGAAAATTCCGAATTTCTTAAAAATTATCAAAATTCTATAAATTAGTTAATTTCTTAAAAATTTTAAACCTAAAAGTCTTCGTGTTTTAAAATTATTATCAATTTCTGGAATTATTAATGATTATTTTTAAATTATCAAATTTCTTTAAGTTTATTAATTTCTAAAATTGTTTGAAATCGTAAAATTGCTTAAAACTTTGAATTACTAAAAAGGTAATTCTTTAATTATCTAATTGATCCAATCCCTGAAACATGCAGCTTCTCTGACGCTTCTCAAATTTGCAGATCAATTTCAGAATTTATAAATTTAAATTTTTTTTTTTAAATTTAAAAATTTTTTAGATCGTACATTTAAAAATTGTTGATGTTTTGATCTGAGTATTCTTTAAATTTTCAATAGTTTTCAAAATTTTTCGAACTTATTATAATCAAATTTGATGAAATTCTTTAAATTTGGTAGTTGTTATTTGAACAATTGGAACTCGTAAAACTTTTAAAATTTCTTTTAATTTTTTGGATTTCTTGAAATAAATCTATAAAATTTTAAAAATTTTGCAATTTTAAATGTAAATTTTTAAAATTTCAGATGTTTTTTCTTGGAGGAACCTAGGAATTGAGTTTCACAAAACTGTAAGAAGTTGTATCTGATTGCTTACATTATTAGAAGATATGTTCTCGCGCCTTTTAGCTCTAGCTGGTCATCATGCTAAATATAAGTTTTAGGCCCAGTTCGGACTCCCAGCACCCTCCCTCTGTATAAGATTCTGATATGATTGGGTTGTATCTCATGGGGAATATTTTGAAGCGGTCCAATTCAGTTTTTCTCTTTAGTTACTTAGTCAATTGCTCAATATAACAGCAATTTTTTTTTGGGCAATTAACTTATAAAATAAAATATTTTACTAACCTAAGAAACTAGATAATTAAAATTGATAGAAGTGTCAAGTTTAGCCAATGCAGATAATATTGGGCGAAAATCAACACAAGCATTTAAAATAAAATCTGGTTCTTCGATTTGTGCCCAGTTGGTTGAAAATATCATTAAAGTTGAATAACATAAAAAATTAATTGTTTGATTTGAATCATACCATCACTCAATTAAACTAATTACCACAATCCAACCATACTACATTACATCTCAAATAGGTCAACATTACATAATACAAAAACTATTTGAAATTAAGATTCTAATGCACATTTCTATATATAAATTGCATGCAATACATATTATGCAAAACAACAAACCGCCCACCACAAATAAAATTTTAAGCTAGAAATGGTGAGATAATCGAACATCAAAAGACAAAATGTCACAGACAAAGCTATAGAAAATTACGAAAGCGACATAAATATAGCAATCAAACAAAATGTCAAGAGTTCATATATAAGAGGGTGTCTGGCGGCAAAATTTTGTGTGGTTTGAGTTTTTTTTTTTTTTGAAAAATTATCAAAAAAAACAAAAAAAATATACGGTAAAGTTCAACAAAGGGTATAGGATGACCTACATACGGTTATTTATATACAACAAGTACTCTCTGATCAATAATAATAATAAACGAAAATTTTGTTATAGTCTGTTGACCTTAGGCACATGATATATCAAAGTTTTTAGTTTTATTGTACCGAAATTGATTGATATGAAGCCGCGTGTATCACAAAAATAACTTAGAATTTAACATTTTGTTAATAAATGAACATTTTCTTTGTATTTAATTTAACCAAAATTTCCATTCGTACAATGTACATAAATATTTTTCTGACCTCAATAAATTTTCTTTGAATTGTCGCATAAATAAAAATTCAAAATTTCCACGTAACACTTTGATACGTTTATGTACGAGTATATACATCTTTTCATCTCTCGTACCCCACCGCAACATAAGTATATGAGATATTGACTAAAGAGTTCAAACGAAAACCCAAAAATAGGAAGGTATCATCATCGCCTCCTAAGTAAACAATCGAATAATACATATTTTGGCGGAAATAGAAACTTTTTGTTTTAAAAATAATTAAAATAAACAAAATAAATAATAAATAATTAAAAACTATTATTTTTAACTAAATGGTCGGTCACGTTATTAGTCTTCATATGTACGTACGTGCACGAGTATGTTCGCTCTGCCCAAATTTTATTGATTCATTTGTCATTATTAATGATATAACGAGTATTTGCTTTTTTATGCTTATAATGTGTGTATACAGCATGTATATGCTATATGTAAGTATGGTCCCCACCCACCGTTATGATGTGTAAAAAATATAGAAAATTCGGTAAGAACTGGGTGTTACACTAATAACACGTTTTAATCGAATTTTAATATTAGATTTATTTAGTTTTTGGCGAAAACTATCGATTAAGAACCGTGTTTAATATAAACAATAGTTTAAAGCGTGCGCATAGGTGGATATAATTATAGGTTTTATTATTTATTAGTTTTAATTGATAGATAACCCAGTTTTGTGCAAACAATAGGAAATTAGAATTGCTATCTATTGTTTATGTAAATAGGTTTTTTCGCATCAGCGTGGATTTTTTTTTTTTTTTTTTTAGAAATTTATAGTTTTTATCGTTTTGGATTTAAGGTTGGTGACTTCCTTGTCAGTAATACATAATTGTATTTTTAGACTTGTCGAAGAGGGTTCGAACATTTATTTGTTTTCCAAAGAATGAAAGGTGAAAAACTATTTTTAAAGAACTATACGACATAATAAAACTCGTTTATTTAGTAAGGTATCAAACCTCTTTGTTATTTTATAAACCTTTTAGAAAACAATAAAATCTTTATCCCTTCCCCTTATGAATCTTCTTATATCAATTCTTCTAGTTTGCTCTTCTAATGGGCTAAACTCAACTAAAGGTGAATTTTAGATTTGAGATTTTAGATTTTTTAGATTTTTAGATTTTCTGATTGAATAAACAAATATTTCTGGAATAATTATTGATGGAGGGCATTAGGTTAATTAGCAAATTTTTAAAGAATTGGATACATTTTCAAATAATTTTAAACTATTTTGAAAAGATAACGCTCAACTATTCGCAAGACGAACAGCTGAGGTTTTCCTCCCAATCCCGATTAAACCCGACAGTTGAATCAACAGAGTGCATCAGTAATATTGTGGTAGTTGGTAGCACAAAAATCGAACGAATTATTGAGGAAATGCTCAGTCTTACGGTTATGTATTTCTATATTCAACGTTCAACAACGACTTTCTATTCAATTCAAATTTTAAGTAAGATTATTCAAATGTTTTTTTTTTAATGGCCAAGGTTATTGGCAATGGCCTACTCCAGGAGAAAACCATCACTAGACTGCTTTTACCACTTATGCTAACTTGGTTTTTAATTCAAAATGTTTTTAATGTTGAATGGTTACAAAATGGTTTTAAATATTTATTTTTGCATTAGAATTAAAAAGTTTGGAATAAAACTCGCCTAAATTCAGTGTCATCTGCATCAATAATTGCAGATTCAAAAATAAAAATAATTTTAATTGCGACTCAAAAACATACACCTACTTCCGAATCGGCGCCATTCTTCTCGGAATGGGGAGGATGATTTCGTTTACTCTTTATTTCAGTAAAATTCTCCGTTTCACAATATGTGAGAATTCCGGCAATGTAGAAGAGGTGGTTTTTTCTGAATGGACTCTCTCTTTAGATGTCATGACCTTATTAGAAGATGGCTAAATATAGCCATGTGAACTTGGAAAAGCAGTCTGTAATTTGTATTTTTCATTTTATTTCATTCCATTATTAGGATAATGCACAGTATAAATACTTTTTAGATGTTATCACAACAACTAAGTATAACAAAACTTACAATAATGAAATTACAATGAAGCATACAGGTTTAATTAAATATAAATAGTATAAATACAAACTTAAGATAATAATGAATAATAAACTATCAAAACTATATACATATTTTTAAACAAAAACAATTTATAATTTAAATACATAAATTAAGTTATGTATAAAACCAAAACGGCATTAATGAATTAATGGTAACTAAGTGAGATTCCAAATCTGGCATCCGTACTCTAAGGAACTACGCACTAACTGATTAAATAGTATAATTAGTATAGAGGGTGACGTAAATTCACGACCTCTTCTAAATATAAAACCTAGAATTCGAAACGATTTTTTACATAAAGTATTAACATGAATATCAAATTTCAAACAACCACCATTGAAAAACTTGAAAAAGGTCATTTCCCAAAATTAACGCGTCAAACAAATTACGTACCTCACTATAGACCTTTAAGTCATATCCATAAAGTAAGCAATCAGATTCAATCAAATCATTAATAAAAATTAGGAACAACAGAGGACCTAATATTTAACCTTGTGGAACTCCAGACGTAGCAGTAAAACACTGAGATTTATGACCATTAAACGTCTGACTTTGATAGTCCAAAAGCCACTAGTTTTGAACCTAACTTGGAATGATTTACTTTACCAAAAGCTTTGCTAAAATCGGTATAAATACAATAAACTTGCCTATTATTATCAACGGAACTAATGACATAATCAGTAAATTCTAACAAATTCGTAAGAGTAGATCTTTGCTTATAAAATTCATGCTGTTTATGAGAAATACAATTTGCTCGAATATTTTAGCAAATATGCTTTAAACTTTCCACAAAAAATTAGGGACTGCTTCAGATCCAGCTCCTTTATTAGCTTTTAAGCCATTAATTATACTAATTACATCCGACTCAGAACAAAGTAAATCAGAAAATTGATCAGTTTTCAAGTATTGTCACACTAGAAGCTACTGAACTTTAGCCACTCTTAAAATTATCTGCAAATAAATTGGCAATTACGGATCCATCAGATTAACTAATCTGTCGGTCAAAAAATATAGAAGATGAAAACTTTGTTTCATTTCTTAAAGTGCTAATTTCCTCTGCAAGAGAATTTAAATGATTCTTGAAGCAAACTTTTATTTCAATGTCTACTTTTTTTTGAAATTGTGCAAAAACTACACAATCACAAATATTATTGTAAATATGCAGCCTTTTCCTAATTTTATTCTTTTCAATGATAAGTGCTATAAGGCAACTAGAAAACCAACAGGGAAACTGTCTTCTCTTAAGTTTAGTTTTAATTTTTTAATTAGTTCATTTTGCATCCCTCTCGGTACCACAATGGGCAAAACATTTCATAACTGTCATAAATACCAAGTTTCAGCAGTTCGAATATCGATTGTGAGTGCTCGAGCATTGACTACACTTTTCCTAGAAATAAATAATGAACAACCTACTGATTGATTGCTGCAATGTACTTTCTCACATCGCACTTCTCGCATTTTGTAGAAACGTGGGCAAATTCCCCATATTTGTAGCACTTCGCTCTCAAAAATCTTTTGCGTTGATGCCCAGAATCGTTAACTGACGTTTGGCATAATCGGTTTTACACACTGGACGGGCATAGTTTTCTTCTGCATAGCGATTTCTTCACACAATTTTAATTTACATATTTTTAAATCCTCCATATTATTCGTCTCCTATAAAATTTGTTTGTTGAATTCTGCGTTTTGGATGCAATCAATGCAATATTGAATGATGGAGAGATGTTCCACTTTGCTTTGTCATCCTATTTCATGCAACTCAAACAAAAACCGCATGAAAATCTCATTTGTTTTTACTTTTATTGTGATAATCTGGCCTTTAAAAATGAGTTTAATTTATCCCACGTGTCCACCATTTCGGATTTTATTGTTATTTTTTGACAAAACTCAATTGAAGTAAAATAAACTTCGATTAGATGAAAGCTATGCCTGGAATTCTCTTGAACTTTTTAATTTATCTCTGAATTTTTGAATTACTTCAATTATAGGTTAAATGGTTATAGTTTGTGCAAACGGTCTATATTGTACTGAACAGAAAGTTCGTGTTTCCTCAAGACTCGTCTCCCTTGTAAGGTTCAACCCAATAGGACCTAGCCCAAGATGCTAATTATATTAACTGTCTCATGAAAACTAAAAAATCGGCAATCTGCCATTGATATCATGCACAATTCTCTAGGTAGCGAATAAGAAAAATAATTTTTTTCAGATTCGATAGTTTATGATGGGTAGCGATGATTTGAAAGTTTTTTTTTATCTCGAATGCAAGCTAACCGAAAAACAGATGTTTTTTAATTTTAATCAGGCACTTACCAAAAATAATTTTTGTAGATTTATTTAAATAAAAATTCTCGCTGTTTCTCTGCGTTCTTTGAAAAAATTTTATGAACTATTTTGTTACAAAAGCGCTTTTGCCTACCAAGTAGTTTACATTCAGATGAATTTTATTTTATAAACAATTCGGTTTAAATTTTTTATTTTATTAAAGAATATCCAAACGGTATTCGAGAATTTCTTCAACACCATTCTAAAATTTGATATTATAAATCAGAATAAAAATATTTTGTCCTATAATTTGTTTATTTGATGTTTTGATTTTGAGTGACTTTACCACAATCGAGGCTTTGCTAAATGATCTTATGAAAGGAGAGAAAGAAAAGCGATTTCGTCTACTAGCCAATCTCAATTTATTTCACAAATATTTGGCGAAATTTTAAATTATTTATAACAGAGAATGGCAAATTGATTTGAATCAAGAACCTTAGGGAATTATTCTTGATTTATTGCACAACAAAATTAATAATTTCATAAATATCGTTTTCTGTTTATTTTTTAACACTACTTGACAGAATTTTTCTTAAACGAACACTAAACATGATCTAGGCTTCCTCCTTGGTCAAAATGTAATTTCAAATTTATTTAAAGTGGTTTCAAAGTTGTCTCATAAAATATGTTTTTTCCCAAATTTTAAAAAACTTAGCAAATGTTCAGAAGAATAATAATGAAATTATAAGAGAAGAACTACTGCGCTGAAGAAGTGAACTGATACATCTTTATATTTGAAAATTTCAAAAAATACATTACAAATTCAGTGTTCCAGATAATGAATTTGATTGTTACAAAATTTGATTGCAACCCGCCAACTATAACAATACTTACTAATTAGAATCATTTCAATCGTATAGTAAATGTGAAATCACGCGATCACATTAACTGAATTACCACTTATATTATTCAAACAAGACACACAATAGGTCAAATTGATTCGATTACAGCGAATTCGAATATAATTTGTGCATGATGATCACAGCCAAAAGTTAAGTGTAATTGATAAATTCTATTTAGAGCAATCAACAATCAAATTTTTTAAATCTATGATGATCGTGATGGCGTAGATCGCAAATCATATTTTATTCACGTTACATAAATAAAATAAAAACAATTTTATTGAAATGTATACGATCGTGATATTATTATGCGATCAATCATTATTTTATGTTTATCACATATTATTGTGGTTGAATAATATAAATAAATAAAATTGATCGCATACATTGCGAAATCGATCAAATGGATTACTTTTAAAAAGTAATATCCAGGTTTAACCAAATTACAGTACACATTTTACAAGGAGCTAGAAATTTTTTGCTGAATCAAGCGACCTATCTCGGCATGAATCGTCAATTTGATTGAGGAGTTATGTACTAATTATTGTACTAATCCATCAAGAAAATTTCTTCACCTGAAGGGTATATAAACAATCAAAGTTGTATGTATACTGAAAACAATTAATAGAGAAAGAAATAATTCAAGACCGCACAGAAGAACGTAAAAATGTAGTTAGTTCTCTTTACATAATTTGCATGTTGAAAAAAAAAAAAGAAAAACTTTAGCTTAGTAATTACAAACAAAAATTATTATTATACGAATAAAACTCTCTCTGATTGCATGACATTCATGCAAAGTCATAAATAAATAGTTAATGTTAAATAAATGATGTCATGCATTCGCATAGTGTACACAATGTACCATACATACGAATATTACAGACAGACGTAAGTGTTGATTATTTTCATGAAAACAAAAACAACAAAAAAATCAATATTATTTTGAGTTGTTAAGTGGAAAAATTCCAGTTGAACATAAATGACATTGACATTTGAAATACGCGCATTATTACCTTTGGCATGCATACCCAAACTGCATTTAAACTGTTATATGTACATTTAATGATATATCAAATTTACAACTCCCTTATTAAATCACATAAATGTCGAGTGGAATTATTTTGAAAATACAATCAGTGTGTTTCTCGTATGTGTGTGGGTTCAATCAAAATAAATTAAAACCAATCCAATGTGATTTTATCCCGCTTATTTGTTATTTTGTTTTTACATAATACATAAAATGATTTATAGCGATCATATTACGACATTCATAAATCAAAAATCATAATTGTTTGTAATGATCTTTTTGTACCAAATTATATCGAATTTTTATACACCCGCGAACATCTAATTTGTGTATCCCCCTCAGTGTCGCCAGCAAAATTTATTTCTTTTGCGAATACATATTTCGAATAACAAGTCAACAACAATTCAGATGTATGTATACGACGAGTAAGCGCACTGAGGAGTTATGGTAAAAATATTTGTTTTGCAAATCTGATAAGATCTTGATTAGAGAATGAAAGGCAACATAATAAATTTTTATTTTTATTTTTTTTTAATAATTGGGGACCAACATGGGATTGAATTCTATTTAGGTTATTGTCGTTCTGTATTTGAATTTATAATTTGACAGTGTATTTTATGTACGTGGTTTGTTTATTAATTTTGTTGTTTTAGACATATTTTGTGTTCATGTTGTATACATAATTTGATGACATGAGAAAATTATAAAATGAAAGTTCGAGTAAAATATTTGCTTAAACACTAAATTCGAGTTTGGTTCAAACTAATTATTTTAAATTTTACATGAGTATTTTCAATCTGTTTTCAAAATTTATTAAAATTCTATTAAATTATATTCAAATTAGGAAAATCATTTCATATCAAACTTGTTTCAAATTTAACTAAAAATTATTTTATTTTAATTTAGTTTTGCTCTGCTTTTTTAAATCAAATCAAATTTTGATTGATTTCAAAATTATCCTAATTTCAAGGTCGACTAATGTCAACAATAAGAAAAGACCTTTTAAAAATTTTAAAAGCAATCCTACTAGAAATTTGATAAAATTATTATCGTCAGTTTTTTTCCAATCAAACTTCTTTCAAATATGTATTCAGTATACGTAGACACTCTTCAATTAATTAATCGTGTGTGAATTTTTGCCCAAACAGAATTGCCCTACAAACAATAAATATGTCGATATTTAACAACAAGATGATATCATTAATAGTGTCGGACAATTTATTATCAGTCAAAATTTAATTTAAAGATCTAATTCAGTTGACCTACATCCTCTCTGAATCATTAAAACTGTTCAATTAGCTAACAACATAAATTCTTGCTTATTATTAACTCGTAAATGTGTCACATTCATATAAACATGATAAATTTCCCTAATATTAATTCTAATTAATTTTAACAAATTTCGTGAATTATGAATCGCGCGCATACACAAAAAATTAACTATACATGAAGTTGATGTCATATAAATTAGTTATAATTAATTAATATTTGCAATATTTCGTTTGTTTTATTGGATATAGAATGTTTATAGATTAGAACTCTATAAATGATTGATTAGCATATTGATGATAAACATGGTTGTTTTATCAAATACAAAATGCCGCCACTTCCATCCCATTAACAATCATACCGCTGAAAAGTATATTTTTCCTATAATGACTGTTTGATTTATATTTAGACATTGAAATTCGCAATTTATTTTGTTCATTTAGAAATAAAGGGAATGCAAGACTGTCGAATTAGATTAACGTGCTAATGTTGTTTATTTATTATCTAATAGAGTTTTTGCATAATATGTATATTGTTTATGGGTGGGTGTGCCAAACGTCAAAGAAGCTTGAATGATGGGTGAATCATGCCTGTATTGAGTCTCTATACAATTGCGTTTATAGAATAGATACAAAAATATGGTTTACATTTAAATTTTGTGTGATAGACCGAAGATTTTAATTATAAATTTCATAAAAATGAAATTAAATTAGAACCAAATGTTGAATGACATCAAAATTTATAATAAACAGCATTCATTCATCATCGGATCGAGGCATAAAAAATAATTTTTAATGTTTTACATTTGGTGATTCGATCAGGTCATTGTTTTTCAGTTTTTGTGCGGCAGCACCCGGATTATCGATTTTATTACGTTTTGGGTAAAACAACAAAAAAAAAAAAATAAACCTGCTCATGCAAGACTAATCAAATTTTGCTGAATATAATTGTCACCTTGTAAATGTCAGTAGAACAGAAATTATTTACATTTTGTCTGTATGCAGATTTGCTTAATGTCAATTAGAAATTAGGTTGCATTCAGATTTACGACCAATGTTGTTTAATTTATAGAACGTTATTTTTATATCAATGTTATGTAGGTATGTACACATCATATACATACATATATCAATCTACTTGTTTTATTTCAAATAATGATCTTCATTAAATATTTTATTTTGAATCTAACATTATAGTATTATCTGTTACAGTTTTGATTACGTGCTATAAAATATTTTACGACTTAAATTTTTATACCAACGATCATGATAGAGTGTTCTGCAGCAAATCATAAAATTTCACATTCATTTTTTTATCAAAATGGCAGTCTTGTTAATTAAATTGATTTACAAATTTGATAGGAAACTGCTTTAACATATGCCTAATAAAATTCGTCTTTAAAATGAATTTTTATTTATTTTCAATTTAATCACTATACCCGCTCCGCCTTCAACAGCAGATTACATCATTATGAATGACTTTTTCTTAGGATAGGTTCTTAAAATATAATCAAGTCAAAGGTCAAACCAAAAGTAAAGTCATAGGTCAAAAGTTATATCAAAAGTCAAGTCAGAAGTTCTGTCTGAAGTGAAATCGAGTCAACAATTAAGTCAAGAATCAAGTCAATAGTTAAGTCAAAAGTCAGGTCACGTAAAATCAAAAGTTAAGTAAAAATGAAGTCAAGCTTCGAACCGTTAGTCAAACCCAATAATCAAAATCCAAGTCAAAAGTCGGGTCGAAAGCCAAGTCAAAATCAAGTCAAAGATCAAGCCAAAAGTCAAGTGAAAAATCACATTCAAAGACGAGTAAAATAGAAGGGCAAAAGACAAGTCAACGATTAAGCTAAAAGCCAAATCAAAAGTTGAGCTAAATTCAAGTCAATAGTTAGGTCAGTCGTTGGTAGCAATAATTAACAAGTTTTTCAGTCATATCGCGACAACGGACAGACGGATTTTAATGTAGTAAAAGCCATTACCTACGACTTGGCTTTATAAGTAGTTTTTGTGGAAATTGTCGCCGTTGAAATGGAGAAAATAAGAAAAAATTAGTTTTATTTTATTGTTATAGCGAGGCAACTCGAGAAAAATTAAGACAAAAAATCGAAGATTCATTTTTTTTCTTATGTCTTGTTCTATTGACGGAAAAAAACTGATCTAGATCAAAAAATAATGAACTCAGATCAATTTATACTATGACGAGTTCAGCAATTTTTGCTCTAGGTTCCGTTTTTTTGAGCCAACAGAACTCGACGTTATAAATTGCGCCAGTCTAACAATACATGTTGTGAAGTTCAATGACGTTTCTCGACTGCAATATGACTCCCCTCAACATGAGTTTGTCCGCATTGACCTGTTTGAAGGAAACTCCTTGATGACTTGAAGCAACAAAACTGGAAACACTGTCTAAAATACCATAAGCCGGTTTCAATCTACTGGTTAATATTGATACGGTTTTACCTTCAATATTCACTATGAACTTTTTGTTGCTCCCATAAACTAACTGTCACAGAACTGAACAAATACCGTTGAATGAAATTTCTCTAATATCTGACTAACGTAATAGCTTAATCAGATCGGAAAACCGTTTGGATTCAAACTGAGAACCTTGATCTGTTGTAACAGTGAATGGAACGCCAAACCCGAGTCACATAGTGTCAGACAAAGTTCTCGATACTGAATTGGCTTTCATAACATGAATAGGGTAGGACACCTTATAAATCTGTCGATGGTTGTAAGGATGTATACATATATTAGGTTGTGATAATGGACCTACCAAATCCATTTGGATGCGTTTAAATCTTACGATAGGAAGATCGAAAGTGCCAGTTTCAGATCGAGTAAGACGACCTTCCTTACATCTTTGATACTGTAAACACACCTTTGCTCAATCTTTGCAATCCTTATTAATGTTGGACTATAAATATTTAGCCGATATGTTCTTTCGTTGGGGTTCATTTGAATGGGTTGATTGGACAATATTGGTAACATTTAAAATGTAAAATACGATATGGGATAAATTCCATCAATGATTTGAATTTTTGGTTGGTTTACGTATGTGCCCTTTAGAAATTAGAATACTAACTACTAAATACGATTTTTATTCTCGCCTACGACGTTTTTGCCGCCCGAATAAATAAATCATTGCAAATATGATATAATCTACTTATAAACAATATTGTCATCATTGCACAATACAAAACACATACCCACACACACATACACACACACATACCCACACTAAACAGAGTACTAAAAAACGTGATAAAAATATTTATAAGCGAAAAATTGAATAATAACAAGTCATGCACGAGTTCCTTCAACGCGAGATGCCATACCGTACAGTACCGGAATACAAAATACTAATAATAAACTATAAATTAACCAATGATTTACCGTTATGTACTGTATAATACTTACAGCTACCATATATAGTTCCCAGTTGTCCTATGCCATACACCTATCAATCGATAAAGTCATAAATTTTAAGTAAATGCATGACTAACGATAAATAAGCGACTTATAATATGTAAAAGATGTTAATTCAACCTGTTTAGCATTTTTTAAAGATTGTTTTCTATTAAACGACGGAAAATTCCAATTTTTCACACATCTTTTCGAATTTTTTATTTTGTTTTTTAACGAATGCTGAAGTGCTAATTCGTTTATAGTTTTTGTGTTAAAATACAATTTTTATGATGATGGGTCGTTGTTATGGTCTTCCTACTAGCGTGCAGAAAAATAACTAGATCTGGGATAGAAATTCTTTGTGCGTTAAGATTAATTTTTATAGGGCCATTAATTGGTTGGTTTTAATATAAACTCTGGACATTAACATATGACCATAAAAAATGTAATTTATTTATTTGTATACATACTTTATGTGTACAATTTATCAGAGATTAGCATATAAAATGTAAAATAATGTTTTATGTTTCCACAAATTGTAAATCACATTTTCTCTGTAAAGTTATTGCGGGGACATTGGCGTCATTATTAATGGTGCCTTGAGTTAGTGTACCCAATTGTAGTCATGGACTAATTTTATTATGTTTGATTTTACAATTAAAAGATGCTTGCAAATTCGTACTCCTGGCAGACTGCGGTTTAATAAATTCGGTTCCGAATAGGGTGTCAAGCTAACCTCTTTTTATTATGCGGGGAATAACTTGATGGTAAAACGGCGAAAAAAGAAGAAACTAACACTCGTCAACACTGTGAGTAACAAAATTGGCGTAACCGCTAAAAGGCTTTCCAATAGTTCGTTGCGAAAAACTATTTCTTCGGTTTGATCGTAGAGAATCGTTGAAAAGGTATTTCAACAACAGAAATAAATTTGGTTCCCATGTTGAGCAGTGGAACTTGCTGACTAATTAACCGATTGTGTTATTAAACCCCTTTATCAAAAAATATTGCGAAGCAAACGTTCAGATAGGAACTTCATCCTAAAATGCTCAAAGTCCTTTCAAAATTTAAAAAATTAAAGTGATTCTTCAGAAGTCGAAATTTAAAGTTTTAGTCAGAGCTCCACCAATTGTGACGAATAAATCTTGCTTTCTATCTACTACTGAAAGAAACGATCTTGGATTGATATTTTCATAATCTTTTTCAAACTATATTACAATTCTCGAAAAACTAGCTTTGTGATTTGTGAAGCACTAAGTTTTTTTTTTGCAAAATGTTTGGAGAAATTTGGGTGTCAACCGATGATACCTAGAAATTCGAGAGTTCCTAATTCATTTTGAAAAGAATGCAGGCCTACAATATTTTTTACCATTCCCCTACTTACTCTACAGAATTCGGTTCTACTAAACAAATTGTTACTCAAATCATATGATAAAAACCGCTAACTAAGGATCCCAAATATTGACCCAATTCTGAGTTTTATTTTGTTAGAACCTGACCAACAAATTAAAGTAACGTATTTCAATTACGTGATTAAGTGATCCAAATATAAAGCATTTTACTGAAACTAAATCCATGCGTTCCACTCGTTTATTCCGTTTAATTTGCTTTTAATTCGTGTTTTCTCCCATTTGATTTTTAAACGTAAAATATAAAGGGCTGAACAAAACTGTCAAATTAATTCCTAATCAACCCGAACTCAATCCTTTACTCAATCATTCAACTCAAGCTTAACCCAACCCAATATCAGCCCTCGTGCAAACTTAACCCTCAACTCAACTCCAAACTCAATGCCCAACTCAGTCCCCAAATAAACGTACGGCCCGAAGAGCTACTCGCATACATTAACTCAACTCCACTCAAATGTAGCTAATTCTAATTACCCTGAATTCAACCCCCAAATAAATCCTCAACTGAACTTCTCACCCTTACCCATACCCTGGCTCAACTCCAACTGAACCCGCTGTTCAACACCCACTCAATCAGATCAACGAGGATCGAATTTTCAATTCACCTCCTTGACCATAGAAACAGATTGGCGAAAAAAAATCCAATTTGGACAACCTGTTCTCGAAATACGGGGGGTACAGACATCCAGGCAGACGGGCGGACATTTTTTCTGCTTTTTCGGACTCAGTCAAGGATCTTCCAAAAGTACTTTTCTCTTCTAGTTTTTGACAAACAAAATTGTTGGTCCTTTTTGGCAGAAAGAATGTGTAAGTGAAAATTTTTCGTTTTTCTATTGCAGAGCTTAATCAAAAAATTATTTTAGAATCCCATTTAATTGGTCATATTCTAGAACTTAACTAAAAATCAACTTAAAATCCCACCTAGATAGTATATGTCCAATTTCAACTAAATCAGTTTCTATGTTAGTTGAATCTGAACGTAAAAATTTCGGTTAACTGTTACCGTGTCAAAAATCTAAGATTTTACAACATACCGAATCACAAGAAGGCAAAATAAAAATTCCCGAATCGACTTAGTTGGTCCGCATGATTTTTTAATTATTGAGATTGTTCGGGAAATTACATGTTCAGGATTGTTGAGAATATATTTGAGATTGCTGAGTTTATTAGGTTCTTCGATTTATTATTCGGATTTCGACGTATAAGAGGTAGTTCGATATTTTCGAAACTATCCGAGTTATTATTATTTGAGTCTTGGGCCCGTATTCTTGAAATTCGATCAAAAAAAGTCGCCCATTATTTTCTAGTGAAATACACCATTTCAGTCGAAAATTTAAATTGTTTCATACCAAAGTCACCGGCGAATTTTTTCGGTGAATTTCAAGAATACGGGCCCTGGTAATCTGTTTGTTACTTACTTTCACAATAATTTGATAAATTCACGAATTTTCAGGATTTTAACAGATAATTTGATTGAATTGTATGAGCTCATTCCAGTAAATTTTCGAGATGTTTAGATGTTTCCGTGAATTTGAAAGCTGTTGAAGATATTGTTTAGGCTACTTTGATATTTCGAAATTATTGAGGTTTTTTCCAAATTATTCGAAGTGTTCGATATTTTCTCGTGATATGAAAGCTTCATATTTATACAGGATTATTAAGGCTTATTAAGTTTTTTTTTCTTGTTTGTCACCTTGGTATCCTCATATTTCCGTGATTTTACTGTACCTCATTTTTGAGTAAAGTACCGCTTTTGGAGATTGTTGATTGTAGTTGCTTATTTCAATTCTGCAGCTCTCCTTATTTCCCTTCCCCTACAGCCTATTTTCTGTTTGAAATTAAAATAGAAAAGAGGCACATAATGATGGAGGAGAGCTGCCGAATTTTCATCGCTTTGCTTGTTGTGGCATATTTAAAGCTGAGTCAACTGTTTTTTATTACAGATATGAACATAATATCTAGATAGTTTAGCAATCTCTTAAGGTTTCTGATTTGCCGAATTTTTTTTGATTACAATTGAAAGGTAAATAGTTAATTAAAATCGAAATTTTTCGGTGGTAATGAGATTTCGAATTTCTCGGAATTTTCTTGGATTTCCTGATTTTTGTGTTTCGATTTTTTTTCCAAATTTCTCGAAATTATTCATTAATATTCCGATATTATTGTGTTTGTTCGTGGTCATTTGAATTTTATTTAGGTTCATTCGAAATTCTCCCAAATTATAAGTTGAAATTTTGCATTGAAAACATGATTGATTGACATGATTTAAAAAGATTTAATCAACAATAAGAATTTTCCCAATTTTCCAGTTTTTCCGTCATTTTCTTGATTTAAAGTAAAATTTGGAAATTTTCGATATTTTCGATATTTTCTAGATTATTCGAAATTACTTGCGAATATCGAGTTTTATGTAACAAGGTTACAGATACCCGCCATTTTTTTAGGATTATTTCGAAATTATATTGACATTTTTCAAATTATTCATCGTTTGTGATTTTTTCGAAATGTTTAAAAATTTTCAGAGCATTGAGTTGTACAGAAGGTTTTACGTTTTATTCGATTCAGCTCAAGATGGATAATAATTTTTAGGTAACATTCCATATCATTGTTTGTGGAAGTATGGTATTGTAGGTAATTTCAATATTGCGATATAAACTTTTTGCTTTTTCGATTTTCCTTTTCAATTATGCAAAACTAAACTATTTGTTAACGAAAGACGTTTACCATAAATATATATTTGATTTTGATTCCCCTTTAAGAGGGTTGGTCGTTGCTTAAAGAATACTGACCATTTCTAATTAGTATTTAACTATTTAATGTAGCATTTCTCTTTTGAGAACTCAATTTTAGATTGACAGATTTAACAGGGCTGGTTTTAATATACCTGGTGTGCATTCTAAATTTCTAAACGAATTAATTAAAAAGAGCGGTAAAATTAGCGGTTTTAATTTTATAGCTTATGCTTAATGGTATAGAAACTGTCTTAGCACATTTTGTAGTGCGGTAAATCTACTTAATGAATCATCGTGGCTATAAAAGTACTTCAATTAATTAAAACTTATCTTATAAAAATTGAACAAAGCTAAAAAAAATGCAATGATTTATTTAGTTCCACATGATTACACGCGCACATTATAAAGAACATAAAAAAAATAATTTGTAATTACTTATAATAGTTCGACGCATAATTAACCTGATGTTATATTATATGTACGTACATCTCTTTTACACTAAACTATAAAAATTTAATATAATGTAGTTATACAATTAAATATTTTCTTAGTAATAATAATTTATTAATAAGCTCAGACCTACATAAATACCATTCCTATAAATTTGCGCTCTTAGATTCGCTCTTGTACATAATACGCGATATACTTTATGATCGCCCGATTTTTTTCTATTTCAATTAATTAATTAAAAATTACAATTAATTTAATAACAATAACAATAATTTCTATTTTATCTAATTACCCTATATATTATCGCCCTCCTATGATCTTCTGCACTACTGTACAGACATACATACGTACATATATACAATGCGCTTAAAAAAAATCCTCATTAAATTTTATGCATTTTTTTATTGTTATTATTGCAATTCTGAACCGCCTCTTACTAATAAATAACAATAATAAGAAGAAGCTATGTGTGTAATGTATCATGCAAGTACAAAATATAATAAAAAATAAATATTTTTAAAATTAAAAACAAAACAGCAGTTTAAGAAAATAAACAAATTTTTCGTAATTTATTTAAAACATTACTGCAGTTAATATTATTATAACAGTTTGTTTAATTTAAATTTTATGTGTTTATAATTAAAAATATTTGTTATAAACAATATTTTTAATTAAATAATTGCGCGTACTAGAAAATAATAGAAGTTGAAGGAGAATCGGATTTTGAGTGCAATTTAGTTAGATTTCACGATCATGCAAAACTCAAATAACTATATCACCACAATTCCGGGAAGAAAAATATATGGTTCAAATCTAGCCTCGATACTAGATAGGTGCCTATCAGGAATTTATCTAAAAAATTTTTTAGAATCTCTTTCCAACGCACATATTCTGCTACTTCTACGTAAAACAATTATATTTCAATTTCCAGTCTATACACATTTTAATCACTATGTTAATTGCTTGAATGCAGCATGTTTTTATTGAAATTATCAATTTACATAGGTCAAACATTTAGTGTTCTCATTACTAATTTGGTCTAATATTGCATGAAAGATTCACGCGATATTACGCTCATTTTTTTAACGCTAAAAATGAAAAAGCTTACGTGAGATAGAGGAAACAACGTTTTTTCTTGTACGTATACGTGTACGTATACAAACTCAATAAGAATTTCCAAGTATCTAATATGTATTGGTACTATGGAGTTTATTACCAAAGCCCTTTCTCCAAATCCAGTAAATCGCTAATTGTTGATTACCGAAGCTAGCAATACCGGTAACTTTAAGCAATGGGAATTTTTTCAGAGCGCTAAAATAAGTCACAAAATAGCTTCCAACTTTTCATTTTTCGGATTTGATTGTAATTTCTAACTTGAGATGTAATAAATGTGTTTACCATGAAAATCTAGGATGATTTCGTAAAACAATAAAAAAATACTTTTTAAAATCTGGATCCCATTTTCAAAATTCTCGCTGACGCCATTTATCGAAATAGCATATTTCACGTTTTTTAACATGTTAAGATCAGAACTTTGTGGAAACGCAACCTCACATCAAACTTAACCATTATTTTTAATACAGTTTAACTATGTATATGTAAACCCTGAAAACGATTTCTATTCAATTTCGAGTTACGAACAAGAATTCTTTGAACTTTTGAACAACCTTATAAATTTCTGATTTAATTGCTTTAAACATTTTCGACATCAACTGCAAATTTACAAAACAAAGTCCTTCATTAAATATTTTATTTCTTTATCAGCCGTTGTTTATTAAAATTGTTTCTAAATCAACCGCGTCTTCATAAATATTGTAAAATTCCGATAGCGAGAGTCACTTGTTTTTAGTAATTTTGAAACAATACAAATTATATTGCATTTCTCAGGGCAAAAAAAAAAAATCATATAAAAATTCACAAGTTTCAATGATCGGAAAAAAATGTGAATTTGTATATTCACGGTTCAGAGAAATTTATTTAAATTAAACGGGTATAGGGCCTGGTCTAGGATTTATCATTGAAAAAATAATTTAAAAAATTTAAATAGCAGAAACCTCACGAGGTGTTCAGCGCTTCGTTCCGGAACATTACTTGCATACGTGAACTCATCTTACATACGTCAACTCAATCTAACCTCCAACTCAACCGCCAAACAATTTCTCAACTGAATCTCCACTCAGTTTAACTCAACGCGATCTCGAGCCATATCTCGAAACGCCGTTCTCGGGAGACTTTGGACCATCAAAACATCGAGAGAAGTGGTTTTTGGACATACAATGATAGTCGTTTTTGGCAGGATTTCAAAAAATGTAATCCTTGTGGACTGAATTTAAAGAACGATCGCTCAATAAGTATTCATTCATTCATAATTTCTAAATTTTTTGGATACTTATCTGTGTTTCCTCTCTGAATGCCAAAATATCTGTTCAAAGTTTCCTAGTTCAAATAAAGTTATTGTGACGATTGCATTACAAACACCGCCTTTCGTCTAGTAGATAAAGATGTAATACGTGCAATTTAGCTCATCATGGATGACGCATTTTTTATGCGAGTTGTTTATTTACAGCACCGAACGATGTTGGATTGCGACGTAGTAGTTGAAGAATGAATGGAGATAATTCAGCAAAGAGAATTATTCGAGAGCGGGGCGTGTACTAAACTAGAGTGCAGCGGATGTAAGAAAGAAAGACTACACCAACTGCGATCATCGTCGAATAATCATGCGATAACAGTAGCGAATTGGTATATACGAGTAAGCGCGCCAGTTTAATGCAACAGTGAACGAGTTTATCAGTTTACTTTTATCAATAAAGGAGTCGTCGTCAGTGATAAAGTGGAATAAAGAGATGAAATTGTGTTGGAAAATAAATTGGAATTTCTGACCAATAGAATCGTGTTTAAATTTTAGCCCGTAAGTCGTACCAATATTTTGAAATTGAACCAGAATATTTGGGTAGCCGTGTTGTTCAACCGTGTTGAATTTATTTTTGAATTCAAATATTTTTCGGAAAATTATTGATTTCTCTAACTGGGTAATTTGTGTTTGTTTTACTAATTTCGGCCCAATATTTCAATGATTCGGTCAATTTGACCAACAAAATAATTATATTTAATACTTGATCATACACGGGGCAAACGGTAGATGTACATACATATATGCTTTAAAAATAGTGTCTTGCATTTTTCTGTTGACTGTAGCTAACTCCTAACCAAATTAAGAATTAAAATTTGAGAAAATTCTTCGAAAAATATTTCGTTCGGAAAATTTTGAAAATTCCCAAAAATGTCCCGAAAATTTTGAAAATTTCAATCAACCATTTTAATTCCGCTAACAGAACAGATAATAACTGATTCAAATGCTTAAATTTCAAAACTGTTTAGATAAAAAGTGAGCGGCAAAGTTACACTTCAAAAAGTCTGGGATTTTGTAGAGAAAATTTTTATCTTTTCGAAACCAAATCCGAAACGGGAATTTTCTACATTTTTATCATCATCAGTTGCAAATCTTGACCTCTTGAATGAATTTACGGCAGACGAATTTGTGTCAAATTTTTTTTTTTTTAAGAAACTTTAGAAACAGTGACTTAGAAAAAACATCAGAAACTAACACATTTTCTGACAAAATTTCCTAAACAGATAACGTCAACAGAAAAATAAAACATATGACGCAAAACTTTAAAAGATATCTTTAATTTATTAAGCTTTCTAATTTTGTGCAATATTTGTAAATTGAGCAACTCAAATTTTTCTAAACACGTTTTTGCTAAATACTGTTTCGATTTTCAAATCAATGGAAAATTTTTCGAGGAAGTTATTTGAGCAACTAAAAATTTTAAGATTTTTTCTAGAAATAAATTAATATTCCAAATACCGAATACAGAATTTTTGGATTTTTAATTTGATTGGTTTTTATTAACTTTGGCCCAAATTATATCGGTTAAATTGAGCAACAAAATTATATTTGTTAATGACCAAAAAAAAAAATAAATAGATTATTTTATATGCTTGGCGTATTTGATTTTTCTTCAATAATTACAATAAATTGAGCAACTTCCCATGATCTTTTCTTGTAGAATTAGACAGATACAAAAATCAGTTCAAAGAGCAGCTATCGAGAAAATTATGTTTAAAGATAACTTGGGAATCAACTGCAAAGTATCAAAACTATTATTTGTTATTAATTACTTAGTAATTATTTTTTATGAATCAGGCAGGCATAGCTGCACTCATTTAATTTGAGATTTTTAAAATTTTCGTAAATTGAGCAACTGACATTTTATGATTTTTTCATGTTTTTATGCTTTTATAGCAATCAGCACTTAGCTACTCTAACTTCGCATTTGCTGTATTTTCAGAAATAAAATGAGTTAGTGTCTACAATTTAACTAATTTTGACGCAATATTTCCATAATTCGGTCAAATTGAGCAATAAATATTAGTATTTGTTAATAATACTTGGACAATGCAAGGGTCAAACTATAGATAAATGACCGTTGATCGATAACCTACCGTTTGACTTGTATGACCCAGTATTATTAACAACTAATTAATTTTCATAAAGAGTCTTCCAAAAAACCATGTTTGATGTTGAATATTCTAATCTTTGTCTCTTCGAATATTAAATAATCCGTTTATTAGATTAATATAGTATACTTTACTATTCACTGTAAATAAACAAAAGTCACCTCAATCATCAGCTATGAATGAAATTGTGTTTATAGACCGAATTGGGGAATCAATTGCGGAGACATCAAAATCATTATTTCTTTTATCTAATTATTAATCATAAATCACTTTTCTAATCATAAATGACACAGCGTATTTTGTGTTGTTGTACACTTTGTTTACTCTGCCTAAGCAAGATAATAAAAATAAATTAGATTTATATTAGATTGCATAAAAGCAATTTACCTAATAAACGTGTCTACGTCATGATAAACCATCGAGTGTCTCAATTTTGGGATAATATGAACTTTACGTAACAGTACTCATGCTTTTTAACTAATTATGTTTCACTTGGATTAATATTTGTTAGGTTGTTTTTTTTTGAAATATTATTGTTAATTGATTTTTTGTTTATTTCTTTCCAGACATTTTGGAATCATCACAATCAAAAATTGGATCATTTGGATATAAAAAAAGGCAATAAAAAAAATTTGTTTAAATGTTTAAATTAAAAAAAAAACAAATTTTTATATTTATAAATTTTAATTCATAATTTTAATCATTTTAAGCGTGTGTGTTTGTATATTTTGTCGAAATATAGTGTTTGAATTACAAAAAAAAACTAAATAATACAAAAAATTGGTGAAAATTTCTAAAATTTTGTGGAAACAAAACAAAAGTACTTCCAAAATGCTTTCGTACATGCTCCCAGCGGTGGAAGAAAAATCTCCAACCACAGCCCAACAGCAGCGCAATCTCAATTTAAGCTTAAATCTAAATAGTACAAATAATAATGGTCATCACAGTAATAATATACACAGTAATTTACTATGTGATGCCGACGACAGTGATGAAAATACAAAACTATTGAATAGTGAACGGGATTATAATGCAACTGCGGCGGCAACGACCGCAGCAATTATAAAACAAAATTTTTATGATCACGTCATGTTGAATAACGATCATAATGATAATATAAATAATGGTGCATTGAATAATGGCGGTGGTAATAGCGGTCGGCTTGAGCATGGTAATGGCGGGCACCGGGATGCTAGTGATATTTTGATAAATAATAAAAAAGATAATAATATGGAAAATAGTAGTTTTAGAGATGAAATAAATAATAAAAAATTAAAATTTGGCACAAAAGCGACAACAAAAGGTGTTACATTAAAAAGGTAAGATCGTATTTTTTTTGTGTTTCATGTTACATTGTTCTTGGCCTAGAAAAAAAAAATAATTTGGTGAACATTTTTTGTGGTTGAGAATTAAATTTCACCTTAAAATGTTTTGGTGCGGTTGGCCTAAGTACTATAATATTTTTACTTTTATTATTTTGCTTGGTTAAGATTCAATCAATTCATTTTTACTAGAAGAGATAAGTGATAAAACTAACTCCTGTATTTATCGATTGGTTCTTTGAACAAATTCCTAAATTTTTAATATGATTTTTGACTTTCAAGTTTTTGGCTTCTAATATTCCAAAATCTGATGTTTTAAGACTTACGAGTAACCCTGTAATTTGAAATGGTTTTGTGAATTTTTGAAAATTATAATTTATCGTAAACCTTAAACTTATTAAATTCTACATTTTTCAATAAATTCTAAAATGTTTAATAAATATTTTTACTTGTATTTTGTAAATTCTGAGGTGTTAATAGAAAATCTTATTGTGATAATTTGTAAATGTTATTTAGGGCGAAATTCTGACATTATGTTCAAAATATTTTGTGAAATTCTGAACATTTTTTCTTTTCTTTCGAGCCCAAGCTCGAACAATTATTTAAACTTTTGGCTAGAATAAGAAATTTTGACAGTTTGAGAAATTTTGATTCAGTTTTTTTACCTTCTAGTAAGTATTATATTACAAATTCTGAAGTATTAATCGAGACGAAATCCTCAATTATGGTTTAAAAGTTATTTGTGGGATTCTCCTTCTGTGGAAACGTTTTTCAGTTTGTCAAATTTTAAAGTGTTAAGCCGCAACCCTTTACTTTGAAATAGTATCGGAATTCTGAAAATTTTTAATACTAAAGTTCTAAAAATTGTAATGTATAATTTTTTATTCTAATATTTCAAATTTTAATATCTTAACAAGACGAAATTTTGAAATTTGAAACGTATCGGTGAAATTATTTTAAGTTTTCGCATATTCTGAAAATTTTGTAGAATTTTTGAACAAACCGTGAAATATTGACAAATTTTTAACTCTAATATTTAATAATAAAATCTCGAAATTCTGACGTGTTTAGATGGAATCCTGAAATTTGATGTAGTTATGCGCAATTTGGAACATTTTTGCGAACTTTTAACTTTTGATAATTTACCTTTCAAATTCTGAAGCGCTATGACAACATTGATTTTAGAAAAAGATTGGAAAATATTTGTGTAAAATTGGGTATCGGATTGTACTGTATATAATGATTACATTCTAAATATTTCTGACTCAGACATCACTAAAGTTGGTCAATAATGCTATTTAATTAACATAAAAAGTTGTTTTTTTTATAATATCATTAAGCAAACCATTGACCTATCTTATATCAACCTACAAACGATATGTGAACGTGTGTAATGTGATGACCGCACTACAAATTGTAGTGAGATCATCGAATTTACATTTTTTTTTTTGCGACCACTGTAATCTATTTCTTTACTCTTAATATTGAGCAACTCAGTTAAACTACGATCGATTTATTAAAATGTCGACCCTCTTGGCGTAATATTTCACAATACATCTTACCGCATCTTATATACATGAGATCAATCTTACGCGCATATTTACAGTTGGAAAATAAACAACCATACATTTTATAATTAAATTCGAAATATAAATTGAAAACTATTTATCAAATCAATAGATATAGCGGAAATGTTATAATTTCGAAATCAGCCGGGTACAAATAAAACAAAACAAAAAATTCTTTGACTAAAGAGTAAGTAAATAAGTAAGTACCCACCAAAATAATGATTAATGACCACAAAGAACCGCACATAGAACACGCGGAATATGTATAGGCAAATTATATTATCTAACAGTTAATATTTAATGAGTTCTGACATGAATGCGCTAAAAATTCGTCAGTTTTGTCTATATATGAATACATAATAGAGATATATTTAACAATTGAACTGTATCTTAATAAGATCTTAAGGAATATATAAATGTAAGATAATTATTTATAGAGTTATTAGACAATTAACCTTCGAATTCATTAAAGTAAAATTTACATACAACTCTTATTTTATGTAAATTACATAATTAATCATCATAATAATTTAAATATGATGTTTTTAAGAGTTTTTTTTGGCTAAAATACAGGGCTATGAACTATAATTGCAAATTTGATGCGGAGTTGTGGAGAGAAAAATAATCTTCACACGTCTTGCCTTTAATGAGTGGCGCCGCTTTATCTAATTTCCACGTATACGTCTTGCTAATATTTCGCAGCGTATCTATTGAAAAGTAGAACGGTATGTTTAATGAACTCTCATTTGTTTTGTGTGCAATACAGATTCTGTTTTTTTTGCAGAATTCTGTTATCATTTTGAGATAATTGAGCAGTAGCAGCACTTTATTTGCAGTTTAAATATTTATTTCCTTTTTAGCCGATTCGTATTCATGCCAAATTAATTAAATAAAAACGTTTTTGTTTATTATAAATTTAGTATCGAACGTAACAGGGAAGGGTAACATTTTGTAAATTGCGAAAAATATTGATCGAAACTTGAAAGAAATTTGAAAACGTTAAAACATTAAACCTTTTACATGTAATACTTAGAAGCATGACATTAATATTAATTAATTTGAAATAAAATTGAACTCAGTTTGAGTGAAATTTGAATGAAATTTGAAAGGAAAAAAGTTAAGAATATGTATTTGTTTGTATGGCGTGAGGTAGAGTATTGACTACAATTTGAAACTGATTATGAAAATTAAATAGAAGTTTTAATTTAGTTTAAAACAAAAGTATTCAAATTATTCTCAAACTATGATCAAATTCCTTTCAAATTTTTTAAGGTTGTTTTTAAAACAGCAAATTTGACAAAAATTGAGTTAAATTTTTCTTAAGGTTGCAAATTTGCAGATTTTGATTTGAATTTGAATAGAGTTGGACTAGTGTTTGAAATAATTCAGTTAAAAATTAATTGTGATAATAATGATCCGCAAACCTCTGTTTTAGAGCAACTGTTATGCAATGCTGTTTTACTAGTAGCATAATTGACGGCATTTTACTTTATAATTAATCTGTAATAATTGCACGGTAATAATATAGTACACAAATACATATATCATAAATGGATTTATCACCCAGGTCGAAAACATTTAGATTTAGATAGTTACTAAATGTTCTACATAAAAATAATGAGAAAAAGTGAATGTATTAACAACCTAATTTCGAGATCGTAAGGTGTTTTAAATTATCTCATGTAAGTGTTTCAATCTTTAAGACAGGCATCTTTTACCATACAAATCAAAAAAAAAAAATTAAAAATAAATAAAATTCCAAGCACTTTAAAAACTTATCGATTTATTGCGATCGAATAATAAATTTATTTATTTAATTGAAAATTATAATGTTTGGATAACGAAACGGAAAAATTAATTATAAATAAAAAATAAAAATTTTCTAATTTTTCACAATTCAATCGCGCGCGCGAAGTTCAAGGTTTCTTTATTTTATTTATAATGAAAATACAATCTTTTAATAAAATCTTGTATGCGCGCGTTTTATAAAGAAAATTATTTTTAACAATATAAATAGTTGAGATAAATTTAGGTGTATGCATGTTTGTACGAGTAAAGTTAAAAGAAATCATTGGTGAAAGATTTTTTTTTTATGTTTAGTGAAAAGCTTATCGGCTTATTTACCGGAATGATAGGCATTCTTTGTTTTGTTTTTATACCATTTATTATTGAGATTTTGTGTTAAATCCAAATTTTATAAGTTTTTTACTAAGATTTTAATGGGTTTGAAAACATTTCTAAATATAGGCTTGAAATTAAAGTCTTACGATTTGGGTAATTTGAGTTGTCTTTACAAATATTCTAAATATACAAACAATCAAACTTTACTTAAACTAAATTTAAATGATCAAATTTGATTGGAGTTCGATTAGATTGCTAATTAAATCATTTCGACTTTATTTGAAATTTTTTCATTTGAAACTCAGAACTAGTTATTGTGTAAATCTTAGTTCTTCAAAATTTACACCACAACTTGTTTCGAGTTTCCAAATTTATTTTCGATTTTCCAGGATTTTCGAGTGTAGGTAAATTCTGCTGGTGAGTGTAGGTCAAGCGGTTGTCGACCATGTTGTTTACGATGATGTGTATTAGTCAAATAACCTGTATTAGACGGAAACAAATGTGAAACTAACATTCTTAAAAAAAAAAAAAAAAATTGTGGAGTTAATGCTGGGCCCCATGAGGAGAAATTAATTAAAATCAACAAGGTAAAGTACTTCCTTATTTTTGAGGATCGTGACCGATTGGTAACTTTGTTTGGTACAATATCATTCGCAACAAAAATTGATTAAAAAATGAAAAGTTTTGTAGAGCCTAGAGATTTTGAAAAATGGTCGCAAATAGTATGCAAACATTGGAAGAACGTAGTGAATCCGCAAAAGTCTCACAATATTCAGTTACATATGAATAACTGTGGTAATTCCAGAGTTAACACACGCACATATTCAAATTTTAGGCTTCGGACGGAATATGGTTGCAAAGTTGAAGGAATTTAAATTTAATGGAACTACACCACCATGAGAAACTTACTAGGTCGGAATATAAGTGAGTAAGACAGATTAATAGTTCTTTCTCGAATCTATGGGTATACGTGCATGGCCGTTCTTAGTTCAAATAATTAATTTTGGTTGGGAAGGATATTGCATCAAACGAAGTTGTAAGTCTTTGTATATTTAATCAATTTTTGTTGGGAAGGAATAATTTCATAATAATTTCTATAACTTTTTCCTTAGCTCAACTGTTATCATTGTTGCATCGAGCCACTCTTGATTTTTGTAATATATACGTTTGCTAAGCAGTTATATTCGTCTTCCTAATGTTTTTAAAATATGCATTTACAATTTAACCTCTAAAAGTAGAAAAGAATTTTCAAGAAAATTTTCGATTTAAAAAATTTAATAATTTAGTAAGTTGAAGAAAATTTAAGAATTGTTGAATTAAAGTGTTAGGAACATAAAAATTAAAAAAATTCGAACATTTAGAAATTTTAGTACATAGCGAAAACGTTCAGTTTCGAGCTGATACGACACACAGGTTTACGGTTTGTCTTTCACTATAAACTTTAAAAATTCTGAAATATAAAAAATTCAAACAAATTTAAATTTAAGAAGTTTAAAAATTTGGGAATTTTATTGAAAAAATTGTGGAATTTTAATAATAAAAAATTTGAACTTTTAGAAATATTATACAAAATGTATAAAATTTTATTTTAAGAAATTAATGTTCAGAAAAGAAGAAGTGTCAGTTTCGAGCTGATAAGTCTATGATTACAAGGGTATTCGATATAATTGCAAGGGTTTACGGTAAAAAATCTTTGACTAAAAAATTTACAAATTCTGAAATTTAGAAAATGCAAGAAAATTTTAAATTTAAGAAATTTGGAAAATTTAGAAATTTTTTTGGAAATTTAAGATTTGTAGAATTTATAAAATTTTGAAATGTGTTAGAAGGTTAAAAAATTAAAAATTCGGACATTTGGTAATATTAGTATTGTACATAAATGTAGTCAATTTTATTTTATGAAATTAATGTTCAGAAAAGTTGTAAGAGTTTCAGTTGCAGTGGTTACAAAAAAATCAATTCCTTTCATCAGGCTTCCTAGGATTTTCTCAAGAAAATTGAGGAAGTTATGTTGTATATTCGATATACTATATTATATAAGATAATGTCAAACAAGCTTATACTAAACAGTCTAGTTCCACATTCTTCCCTAAAGTGAAATACGACAGTTTTTTTGGCTTTTGCTCCAGATTTTAGAAAATTTCTGAATTTAGCCAGACACCATCTAAATAAATCCTGCCAAAGCAAAAATAATCGTAAACATGATTTTTATTATTTCGATATTATTTAAATTACTTCGTAATAACTAGACTTTTTTCACTAACACATATAAAAAAACTTAACGCAACTTAAGGCAACCTACAAAAAACTTCTCAGACGTAAAGATTTAAAAAAAAAACGCTCACTCATATGATTGAGCGTGAATTCGAGGATGTACCGTTTACAAAGACATTGTCTATAGAAATTTAAAATTTCTGAAATTTTGAAAATTCAAGGAAATTTTAAACTTAATGTTCAGAAAAGTTGTAAGAGTTTTAGTTTTGAGCTAATAAGCCTATGGTTACGAAAAAATCAATACCTATTATAGGCCCATGGCGGCAGGACACAAGAACACAATTTTACATTCTAAGTTACTTACAAGTCGAGACATTTTTGTAAAAGTCGGTAATATGAAAGTTGAAGAATTCTGAAATTTAAATAATTCCAGAACTTAAGAAATTAGAAATTAGAGATTACTTAAGGAATTTAGTAAATTTTTATAACTAAATTAAGAATCGAGGATTTTGTAATTTTAAGCGCGTTTTTTTATTCGCTCCGGATAGCTGCTATCGAGAGCCGTCATTTTTATACGCCTAAATTTAAATTTGACGCGCTATTTATTGGTAAACTAAACTTATTTAACATCAAACTATCATTTTTAATTCAATTGTTTAGCGAAAACTTGATATAAAAAATATTTGGCTCTACCTATTTATACGGAGCGCTATCCGGAGCCACTTTTCATATTACGGCTCTCGGTAGCAGCTATCCGGAGCGAATAAGAAAACACGACTTTTGGTATTTTCAGTTAATTTTAACAAAAATTTAGAAATTTCGTTGAACTTTGAAATTGTAGATGTTCTTGGGCATTTCGAACTAGTATTAACTAGTTTAGAAATTAGAAAATTTATTATTTAATTTAGAATAAAGAAGTTTATTATGTTGTTGGTTATTAGTTTACATTTGAAATTTCAAAATTTACATTTAAGAAAAAATTAAAATTTAGAAAATTGGAAAATTTAAGAATTTTCAGATATATACATATGAATTAAAAAATTAAGAATCTTAAGGAGTTTAGATTTTTAGGCATTTGAAATAATCAAATTTAGAAATATTATAGTTAATAGTGATTTAGTGCAATAATTTTGAAATTTATAAAATTTGTAGAAAGATAAGAAATTTATTTCAGTTTTAGGAATTATTGACCTTAGAAGTTAAGATATGTATTTAGGTATTTTTCAATAAACAATGTTTATTACAAAAAATTTCGAATTTTATAAAAATACAAAGAAAGAAGTGGTTGCATCAGTATGGTCTTGGTCTTGATCTTTTAATAAATTATCGTGATTTTTAGTCTACAAAAACCAACTAATGTCTTTACATAAAACTTGCCACGAAATTTGAACACAAATTTTCTAGAAATGGATAATATTTATAAAGGCCAAAAATATTTGCCAGAATTATTTGAGATGTGCCAGATTTGCAAACTCAGCCAAATAAATTTATTCGGAAACATGAGTTTTGCTTCTGTATACTATTGCATTGGGATTAACCGATTACCGAAATTCAGGGTTCAGTTCCAAAATGTTTAGCAATTTTTATAAAAAAAATATTATAAAGGTTAAATTCGATTTGACTAGAAAAATAAGAAAGCCATGGCCTCATTGGTCTAAGCGATAAAATGGCCTTTGCTCGGTAATCGTGTAAAAAGGGATGCCAAATCGCAAAGAAAGCGTTCACAGCCGCTCATTCAGTGATCAAAAAATATCAAAGTTACTGATTAACTCTATAAGTATTTTCCTTGTTTACATCAACTAAAAAGTCCTAAAGTATTTAAAAATTAGATTGCACAGTGCACATTTTTAGCCTAAAAGGTAGTTAGTTATTCCTCAAAAATTCGAAACTACTGATCCGCGTTTAAAGTTTTCCGTTGGCACATGTTTGGAAAAACTGTCAATGTTTTTTGTATTGATGTTAAATCAATTTTACGAAAAAAAATCTTTCAATTAATGTCTCGCTTATTTATAAACAGACAGAACACATTGACACTTGTTATAAATGTTCAGAAATTCTAGATCATAAAATTATAAACTAAACGCAAAAAAATGATTTAAACAGATTTAATCTGTTGCATAATCTATTGATCCCACGTCGTCGTCGTCATTTAAAATATTAAAATAAATATTTGTGTCTTTAAGAAAATTATCTTAGGTTTTAATTTAAATAAAAAAAAGCAAAAATTTTGCACAAAAAACACAAACAAGAGATTTTTTAATGGCGGAAAAAGCAAAGATTTGATGTTTGTTAAATTTTCTAAAATGAGATCATTTACCACTATGAATATGTAAAAACTTTAAATATATGTGGCTCTGTGTGTTTGCGTATGACTGTATGACTCAACATTAAATTATAATTTAATTATAATATTGTGTTAGACAAATTTTATATGTTTTTGAACTTGATCTTATGCCCGCGATAATTTTTTTATTTTTTTTTTTTTTTTGGAACATTGAGTAATATTTTGTAGAATTTGGGTTTTGGTGGTGGTCTATATTTTGTAACCCAGCTTTGACTATTTAATTTATGTGTATGTACAATTGTACATAACAAAATTCTCGTGTACATAATAATTTGCTGGTCGCATAAATTTGTGGTTTACCATTAATATATGTCACGACTACAAAAAAATTTTACACAACATTTTGAAAACGGTTTAGAACAACATCATTTATAAAAAATAATTAAATATGTAACAATTTATGACATATATGTTTTTAGATAATGCCGCGAAATTACATCACACACGCATTCCTTAGAAATTATCTAAATTTAAACCTTCAACAAAATGACATCAAGACACATACAGACGCAGCGCGTACATAACGTAATTGTTTCGTTAAAAAATAAAAATATGAAAATCCTTGAAAATCGCCATCCTCCATGAAATTTCACATTGTCTGCCGCACAATCTAAATGAGAAAATCAATTTTTTGCACTTTCATGAAGCATTAAATTTTTTTTTTTTAACGGTGCGAAGTAAAAAAAAGTTGAAACAGACTTCCGGCTAAATGTATTTATAAGAAAATCACTGGCTTAGTGCGGAAAAGTTGTTATTTTTTCGCAACGGTCTTTATAAACGTCGTAGAAAATGTCATGTCATAAGTCAAATATAATTTATACAAGCTCGCCTTCGCCAATTTTTTTTTTTTTTGCGCTGTGATTTATGTTTTATATATGTATCTATATAGGCAAACTATTAAAAACTACGAGTGAATACGTATGAGAGGAGAGCTAAAATTTTTATTTTGTTGTGTGTTTGAGCGTGAAAATCATTAACCAGCTAAAATAATTTATTTTTAGTTTTTAAGATTAGGCAGCCATGTGTTGACCACATATTTCTTAATTCGTTTGTGTTTATTTAGGAACTGCCACACATATATGCTTGTATATGTACGTATTTTATCCAATGTAGTTTATTGTTTTGAATGTTAATAGGTCATGTTCTGGAGGGAATCTTTGAAAAATGAGTTTTACGAGATGTAATGGATATCACTATATCAGTAATGAATTGGGTGCCTTTATGGCGGGTGTTTTGTTTGTTTGAAGCGAGGATATTGTGGGCGTTTGTAAATCGATTTTTGTTCGTTTAGCAAGAACTAATTTTATTTAGTTTTCAATTTTTTTTATATCTAAATTGTCAACACCATTAAAAATTTCGAAAGTGTGACTGGAAAACCATACGGTTGTAACGATCGTGCGATCCAAGCTGTAATTTTTTCTGTTGAGATATATGATCGATGAATGATTTAAATAATGTAATTCTGTAATTAAGTCTTGATTGAAGTATTGGTAATCGGTTGTTTATGTTGAACTATTGTGATCTAAAAGAAAATATCTGATTGATTGTTGTCTTAATTGTAATAATACTGTTAATAGGGATAACTGTACAGAAAATAATAAAGTCAATAAATAATATTCCATGCTATAGTAAAGTTAATTCTAAACACAAGTTTTTATTTTGAACTTTGGAAAGCTTGAGACAAATTGGAAAATAAATTACGCTCTAAACTACTGTTTATCAATGGGGCTGCTAACAGACAAACGAGTTTTGCACGAAATTCAAAACTTGTTAATGTGATCACTGCGAACCCTAATTATAAGTTTATCCGACCCATTCTACAACTTATGCTTTACCTTGTCATGAACCACCAGATGGCACAAACCCGCACGAAATTCTTTTCTACAAGACTAATATATCCAACATTCCGTTAACTTCAGCCGGAGAAACAACAATCACCTCTCCAAACGACGTAGGCCGCTTCGGACACCGGACCCCCACACTGCAATAATTCCTACCAATGAAGTATTATCAGTCTCGTTAAATTCAAAAATGATGACAACTACTCAAACAATAGACAACATTTCACCCCACCATCCATTTCACCCATACATTTCCAAAATAAGAGACAACTGCACTAAACTTAACTACTAAACAACAGTCAGAAGCATAATATACGATTTTATCTAGTTCCCACATTAAAGGGTCATTTATACTTGGGAATGGATTTTTGGACCTCTTTAAACATTGCGTCACAACAGCTTGACTCTATATAAATTTCTTATACCGCTGATCCCAAAAAACACCTGCTCCCTTCTTCCAAACAACTTGAGTTTTATCGAATACTCGCGGATTATCCGTCTTTTGAATGCCTTGGGGGTCATCGAAAATAGCTCTAGTTCGTGGTCCTCACCCGTGGTATTGGTAGGCAAGCCAAATAAAGTGAGGTTACTTATGGATTCGAGGTCAAGAGAATTCTATGAGAGAGTAAAAAATTTTTAATTAAACATTTAATTTATATTTCGGTCGAACTTGAACAATTTTAGTATTTAAACTTCAATGGTATCTAATCGTTATGCTCTATTTGCTCTGTTCTTGATTAAGAGAATCGACAATTCAATTTCAACATAATCGGTTAAAATGCTGCCAAGTTCCAAACTAGTTAGGCAAAATTCAGAACTTTATCAAAAAATCGTTTTATTATTCTACTTCCAGTGCACATCTCGAATTTCGTCATAATCTGTTAAGAAATAACCTTAAATTCCATTCTAGTTCTTCAACTTTAAATTCTTGAGATGAGATAAAATGCTACATCATTTGCTAGAAGATTAAGAAAGGAAGGATATGGGAACTTTTTTCAATCATTCTATTATTTTTGATATTAAATTTTAATTAGTATTAGCGAACCTCAGTTCCAAAAACCTAAGCAAATGTGGCACTAGTGTGAAACACGTTAGAAACTCGAGACAAATGACTGCTTCCACTGTGCTACTTGGTTTCACCCATTGAAAAACGGTTTGTCTAAGATGCCAGACTGGGATGCTGTACCAGTTCTCTTCATATCTTCAGCAGCTGACAGTAGACAAGGTTTCATCAAGCCATTTGCCTAAGAATGATGTTGTTTTCGAAAGTTTTGCCTGGATCAGTCGTTATTTCGATTGGAACACCAAATCTCGAAACGTACTAGTCTATTCAGAACAGAAATTGCATTCTCCAGTCTTCAAATCGTAATAAATCATTTCATTGCATAACACGGTGAATATGCTGAAATAGCAGAGATAGAGGGCAAGAAAATGTGAAGGATGTTTATTTTGGGGAAAAGACTCCTCCACCTACCTTTTGCGCACACAAAAACGCTATACGGTCTTAGAAATGCCGCGCAAACGATTCAACGTTTGATGGGTGGAGTAACGAAGATTTCGTATCGGTGCGAAGTTTTTCACGCAAAGCGTAGTTACGCAAATTAACAAAAAGTGTAAGTATATTGAAAAAGTGTTGGACTAAATAAAAAGTGTAAATAACTAGCACAACCAGGTAGAGGCCAATAATAACATAAAATGTATAGGTAAAGCTTCCTGAACCGATTTTTATTATTATAAAAGATTTATAAGAGGGTTGAGCATATTGAACAAATTTTTGAAAATTTCCACTTTACGAAAATAGAGGCCCAACCCGGTTGCTATACTTCTCCGAGATTATGGGAAATGGTTTTAGTGTAGCAGCCATTTATACAAATTTTTATCTTAAAAACAAGGGCCATGTTTTTATCATAATTCGTATGGGTGCGGTTTTGGAGCAACTTTATGTCGGAAGTTGGGAAGGCTTAGGCTTTTTGTCCAAAAAGGTTCCGCCCTCCTCCCTCTCCTCCTCGCCCGTACAAATATGTTCGGCCGTCGACAGAGAATTGTTGGACATTTATTGTGTCATTAAGCAATTCTGGTGCTTTGTCGAAGGTAGGATATTTTCCATAAACAGTTAAATACCTACCACACACACCACCCGATAGCCGGACTACATTTCGCAATTTCCCACCAATTAACGTCATGTATAAGACAAAACCATTTCTCAAACAGCTTTATGCTAACAAACTGATTTGCAGCTCGTCAAAAATCAAAGCATTCCTAACTAATTCTTCAAAATCGTGTTATTCAAAACGTAAGCTGGAACTGTTCCTGATTATGCCTCAGATCTATCTACCTAGTGTGAACCTTCAACTGGTGGGTATGTTTAACCTTTAAGCCTTAAATTTTATAAAATTGTCAAAGTAGAGGTAAGGAAGAAATCAAAAACGCAATGAATTCTAATCTACATAGCTAAAGTTCTTTAATTTTAAATATTTTGAAGCTTGGGAGTAAATAGTTGTTTTTGCCATTTGTAATATCCATTCTTGCTAGTCTGATTTATTATCAGAAAAATGATTTGCTACTATAGAAATCAATCAAACTATATGAATGTATTTATTTTGTAAATAATCTCAAAACTATTATTTTACAACATCAAAACTGGAAACAAATATAATTTAATTGTACGATCATATTCTATTGCAAAAATATCAGTTTCACAATTTGGATCAATTTTTTTTTAAATGTCAAACCTACAAATCGTATTTAAATTATAGACAATTTCCAATTCAATCGGTCGAAAATAACTATAAATTGATTCTCACAAAAAAAAAATTATTTTTACAATTACACGGTACTTTCAAAAATTAAAATACAAAAGGATCTAGAATTTCATGATCGATCGAATTTATTTAATGTAATATTGAACTCTCGCGAATCCTGTTTAAAATCTATCTACATAGACAATAAACTAACAATCGTAATAATAATAACATTATCCACCAAACTATAAAATAACGTGATCAATCTTTTGAACTTTCAAACTAAATAAAAAAAAAAACAAAAAAATTTAATTTAAATAATTCTATTCGATCGTCTTATAAATTATAACAGCAACAACTAGTATAAAAATAAGATCATCATCTTTGATACCATTTTCAGTTATTAGATTTCGTATTACGTCTTCTTCTTATTTTTTTTTTTTAGTTGGAAAATAATGAAATGCATTTTACAACATTTTCTTGTAATCGTAATTTCCATTTTCTCATTATTTTATTGTTGTACATCGTGATTAAATTAATAAAAAAAAAAATCGTGACTTAAATATCTCAATATATACACATAGTTATATGTACCCATAAAACTTACTTATATCGCGTTTTCTTCTTATTCATATACGAAAAAAGTTTTTTTTTTCCGCGCACCAATCATATCCATCTAACCGTGTATTACATGCACTTGACACCTAATAATATACCAAGATATACAACTATAATTAAAATTGTGCGCGCGGCAGCGATTTGAATAATTTCTATGCCAAGTTCAATTGCGCGCACTTATTCAAATTTTTTATTGTTGTCATCTTAAATTTAATTGAATTAGATTTCATTAAGATTGGAATTTTGTTTGGTATTATTAACCTGGGCGGCTGAACTCTTGCCGATTTTTATATAATAATAATCATTAGGCAATCTATACCCACATACAATTTTTATACGAAAAAAATTTGCGCGGACAAGTAATAACCTTCGATTTTATTTGTGCGCTATTCATTTGGTACATCTTACGCATTAATGGTCTTTCATAGTTCGTTAGTGATTTTAATTACAAACAGTATGGATTGTGGATGGCCTGCAGGTTAATCACATATAAGTATTTGACAAACATAAGCAAATTACGTTTTAAGTTTGTTTTTTTTTTAGTGATTTGTTGGGTGGCCTTGGGCGATGTTGATCATAAACTTGAATTTTTAAATCAACCCAATAACGAATGCTTTATGGCGCATTTGTAATGAAGACGGTGGCAATGTCTATCATAATTTTCAGGAAAAAACATAAAATATTCATTAAACATTTGTCCTAATTTTTTTATTTGCTTCAAGTCGTCACTTTAGATTTGGAAAATTTATTTTGTGCGAAATAAAGAATAAACAAAAATACATTTTTCATCGATTTTTGGATTTTGCTTCCATTTTTTTTTCTTTTGTGAAAATACTTGAAATATGTATGTATATGTCTAAAGATGGAAATGTAGAGAGACGAGATTAGGGAGACTTTTTGTTTGTGGAAAATTTATGAATTTAGATTTGAACTTTGGTATTTATGATAAATTTTCAAGAGTTTTAAGTTGGTTTATTGTTCAGTGTTTTATTATTCAGATAAAGGTTAGGAAGCCATTTAAATTAATGATAAAATTTGATGAATTCAGTTATACATACAGATACAGCTTTGTAGTTGTAGGAAACTCATAACACGTTGAGTGGATAAAACCAAACTGAACTGAACTTTTTAGGGGATCCTAATTTCAAATTCAATTGGGGAAAAATTTGAAATACCCGAAAATGACTAAACTTCGAAATAATTTTCAAGTCTCCAGTTTCTAATTCTATTATTTTAATAATTTTTAAAATCTTAATTTTATAATTTTTAAAGTATTTTGAATTTTGCAATTCCTTAAATTTTTGAATTTTAAAATTCTTAAAATTATTTATTAAATTTTCAAAAATCTTTAAGATTCCAGGAAATAATTTAAAGAATTTTAAAATCCTTACTAACTCAAATTTTTTAAAATTAATTAGATTTATATGTACATATATTCATATTTTGAACAATTTTCAAATTCTTCAGTTTTTTAGAACCATAAAATTAAGAATTTAACAATTCTTAAGAATTTAAAACTTTTTAAAAATTTTGAAAATGCAAGGTTTTTAAAATACTAAAAATTTATGCGTCATTCATATGGTACTAGATCTGATAAGTATTTTCTAGAATTACAAGAAATCTTAAAATTTTTAAATTTTTTTAATTCTTGAGAAGGTTAAATAAGTTAAATTCGCAAAATATTTAAATTTCCAAGATATTAAAATTTTTAAAATTTGAAGCCTTAAAATTCTTAAAATTCATTGATTTTTTTTATGAATTTTCAGAAATTCTTTAAAGGATTTAAAATCTTCAATACGTGAATTTTTAAAAATTCTTAAAAGTTGCACTTCTAAAAATCTTAAAATAAAATTAAAGAATTTTACATTTTAACAATTAGGAATTAGTAACAGAATTTGAAGATCAGTATCCATAATTTATTTTTTATTGAATTTAAAAATTTCAAATCTTAAAATTCCTAAATTTAACTTCAAAATTTCATAAAATTAATAAAATTTTTGAAATACTCCTAATTTGTAATATGAATATACTCTACATTTTAAGGTTTAAATTCTTATACATTTTAAACTATTACTGAATTTTAAGCATTTAGAAGTGTTAACTAATTTGAAACTTACATAATTCTTTAACTTTTGGGTATGTTAAATACAAAAAATTTCTAAAATTTAGATTTATAAATTATTTCAAACTTTTTTAAATAGCTAGAAATTAAGTTAGGAAACACAAATTAGCTTAAATTGAAATTGAATTCTATAAAATTTGAAAATTGGAAAAAATAAAGAAAATTACAAATATCTAAGAGCAATACACTACACAATTAAGATTAAAAAAAAATCAAATTTATTGCCAAGATATTTTAAACTTTAACAAAATATTTCGAAATTTAAAGAATTTTGATAAATCTAAGAGTTTAGAGAATTTTAAAAATAATAATGAACAATTCTGTAAATTTTTAAAATTCATATTACATATTTGCATTAACTCCTACATCCACAGATTTTGCATAAACCGCAAAACTAGCTAGAAATAACCCGATAATTTAGAACCCGATTTTTTTAGAATTTTGCGCCCTCCCAATCCCAAAACGTATATGAACTTAAAAACTTGCATAAGCCCATAATATGAACTTGTAAGCCCTGTGGCTCCATAATATAAACATTTTAACCCTTACATCCCCAAAATATAGACTTTTACATTCTCCTAATCACATAACGTGAACTTACGAGTTCCCATAACCACATAATGTAAACTTACGAATTCTCATAGCTCATTGACACAAGAATTTAGAACATATAAAATTTTCTAAAACTCTCTCTCATTTCCGTTACCAAAGATTTATAATTTTCATTTTATTATTTCCTAAGAAATTTTCAGATACTTCCATGCTGCTTTTTCAGTTCAGTTCATCTTGTTTATGAAACTATTGTCTCTAAATATTCTTCGGATCATGAGTCCATCGAATACTCTCTCTTTTAATTTTATATCAGTTAAATCGGGAAGTTTTTCGCGCAAGAATTTATAAGATTCGTTGAACCACAATTTTTCAGGTCTAGTAACGACTTCTGTATATCATTTGAGAGCCCGGGTTAAATGAAACTCTAACTGGCCACTTTTTCTCGTATAATGATTTTCCTTATCCCTACTATCCTACAAACGGTGTATCCAGTATACTTTATTTTCTCAAGAAGAATATGATATTTTTCTTCCATCATCGATCTAAAATATTAGAGGTTATTCCGAGATATTGGAGATTTTCGACATTTTCATTGTGTTTAGTTGAATTTGCGTAGTGTGATTTTTTCCACAAAATTGTTGCCTTCAAAATTTAAGATTTCTCTATGATTTTTTGCATATTTTAATAAAATCAAATAAATTTCGACAAAATTAAACTTAAATCCTCTACTATCTAAATCACCTTTAGTGACACCGCTGTTCGCAATCTTTAACAATTACACAATATTTATTATTGTGAGATTGTTCGCTTTGCTAAATTCCATAACTTAATGAAAATAAATGGATATGTACTAAATACGATCATTATTAATTAAGGCATATATGGTAATACTAGAACAAATATTTTAATTAACGTCTTTCCCATGCGTTACACTACACGTATTATTATATTGACAAACTGAACGTCAAAATATTGTTACTGAAAACTTACCATGAGTAAGGTAATGGAAAAGATTTATTTAAAAGATCGCCTCACAAGTTGATGTAGTTAGTCCATTAAAATTTCAACCTTGATTTTTTATTCTTCTAAAATCATCATCTCATTGTATCAAAGAATAGCAGCTACAGAACAAGAAGACAAAAAAAAACATTTTTCCCCAACGAAAGTAAAATCGCTGTGTATAAACATCGACCGACCGATTATTCGTGGCAATGAAAAATAGGTTGAACTTTTATTTTAATCAACTTTTGGGCCAACAAATCGATGAAATTTCGCCAAAAACGAAAAAGTTTTTCAAGGCAAAATCCTAAATCAATTTTTCTTTTTTTTGGCAACCTTACAAATAATATCAAATTGTTGAACTCGCAACATCTTCTGTGTATTTCGTTTGAAGAGATTTATATTGACGACTTTCTAATTTATATATCATTCCAAACAATGCCCTATTATACATTCAATTCCACAATTTACAATAAACAATTAATCATTGCACAACACAATTAGAAAGGATGAGAGATCTGGAATTGCATAAATACAAACAACTTCTTGAATTAATTTTAATTTTTTGACTTCAAGTTCGATGTAAAAATCCAATAAATAATAAAACAATTTCGCTATTTATTTGCCAATACATAATTGATTATTTATTGTACACAAATTAAATATAATAATATATAATAAATAATTATTGCACATAGAAACAGAGAGACACAGCGCAAAATAATGTCTTATGTGTATGTCATTTTCCCGATCCACCAATCCACTCTCTAAAAAAGTCTATATAAGATTTTTTGTATGTAAGTACGGAGATGGAGATGCAGGAAAATAAAAATAATAAAATTAAATTGCAAAGCAAAAAAATTGTTCAAATAATAAAGTTACATTTCAAATTTTCACGTTTTCTAAATCATGACTGGAAAACATTACTTTTTGATTTTAATTTAATTATTTTTTGTAGATTTGTTGTTGTCATATTTTGAAATAGGCGGAAGTTATATTTTTACATCAATGTATTGAACGATTTTATGATGGAGTTAAGGAAATAAATTTAAATTTTTATATGCGACATATTCTAGAATTTTTCACCTAATCATAAAATCCGAATCAGACAACTATCTGATTTTAAGTTGGAAATTTAAAATAATTAGCTATGTGTTCCAATGGTCCAGCGATGGTTGAGATAGTTAAGATGGATGAAAGGCTTAAGATGGTTGAGATGATTGAGATGGTTGAGATTGTTGAGATGTTTGAGGTTGTTGAGATTGTTGAGATGGTTGAAATTATTGAGATGTTTCAGATGGTAATGGTTGAGATGGTTGAAATGGTTGCGATGGTTGAGATTGTTGAGATGGTGATGATTGAGATGGTTGAGATGGTTGAAATGGTTGAGATGGTTGAGATTGTTGAGATTGTTGAGATGGTTGCGATGGTTGAGATAGTTGATATGGTTGTTATAGTTAAGATGATTGAAATTGTTGATATGGTCGAGATGGTTGAGATGGTTTAATGGTTGATATAGTTGAGAGGATTGATTGAGGTTGAGGTTATTGAGATTGTTGATATGGTGATGGTTGAGATGGTTGAAATGGTTGAGATGGTTGTTACTGTTGAGATAATGTTTGAGATTGTTGAGATGTTTATTATGGTTCAGATGGTTGAAATGGTTGATATGTTTTAGATGGTTGAGATGGTGATGGTTGGGATTGTTGAGTCGGTGATGGTTGATATGGTTGAGATAATTGAAATGGTTAGATGGTTGAGATGATTGGGATATTTCCAATGATTGAGGAGGCTGAGATGATGTTGATATGTTAAAGTGGTTGAGATGGTTGAAATGGTTGAGAAGGTTGAAATAGATGAGATGGTTGAGAGGGTTAAGATGGTTGAAAGTTGAATGAGAGATTTGTAAACTTGACTAAATTAACGGTGAGTTTCTATTTAAGCATCTCAATTATACCGAAAATTTAACTTGATATGTACTAAAATCACCGGCCACTTTTCTCGATTAAATCAATGAATTCGACCCCAACTTCATGGTCACTGTACTTAATTTTAGTTTGAAATGTAAGGGTGGCGCCAAATCATATATGTAAGTAATACAGTAGTGCCAAAGATATGGGTGATCCGACCTTTTTTAAATTATGGCTACGAATCCAAAAGGGAAGGCAATAATTTATGCAATAGTCGCTGGGTAATATATAAAAGTTCGACCAAACACATAAGGGCCTTTTGCTTATATGTATGTCCAGATTTTTTATGGTTAAAACAACAATTTCACCACAAGTTATAGACTGTTATATTATATACGCAGAATGGTATCCACTTCATGTTTTATCAAAGAACAATGAATCAATCATTTAAAAAAAGCAGTAGAATTATAGTTAAAGGCCCCGTATTTTTAGCTTAAAGGCCCATGGTTGGTTACGAGTAATGAGAGATTAATAAGTGGCTAATGAATGAATTCATCTTTCAGTGAAAAATTAGTGAATAATGAATAATGTGTACATTATGAGTGAATAATGAGTGAATACTCCTTTATTATTCACTTATTTTTCACTCATTTCTCGCACTGTATTCTACTTTTACAGGTTTCCTTCTTTACCTGTACCCCTGCAAAGATTTCTTCTTCCTAAATTTTCACAAAAAATCTTCATTTCGGCTAGCCGAATTAAACAACAGCCCTTTGGCTGACAGACAACTATTCTGTGTTATACTAATTTTAGTTCGAAATCACTGAAAATTGCGGAACCAGAACGAAAGTCTGATATACACTTTTTTGGGACATCGACTTTTCGTACATACCTCCTCAATAGATCAAACCAAAAACGTTTTTGAATTGTGTCATCAATTTCCACCTGCCAAAATGTTTTAAAGATTATGTATGTATTCCGCTGTAGGCAATCTGATGGTGATCTGATCAATTAGATTGAGAGTTTCCTTTTCGGTCGCAAAATCCATATGATATTTGTTGTTTTGTTCACTTCTTTCAATGATTGTGTTAAGTCGAACTTTAAGACTGACAATGCCCACCATAAGAAAAGACATCTCTAGAAGGAGAGGTTTTCGCAAGAAAATACGTTTTTACTTGGTTCCCAGTATAGTACAACTGATAGTTTTACGATATACGAGTAAACTGAATAAAATGGTGTTACCGGATTTTAAGTGGCTTTCCTAACGGCTTGCGCTTGAATTGGCCTATTTTAATTGCTCTTAACTTATATCGACTTGATAATTGAGGTGCATCAAATGAAACTTACAGCCGACTAAAAATTCTTTCGGGGTTTCAATTTAAAGTAAAAAAATCGGTAAGCTATTGCTTTGTACCTGGTGAAACTAATTCGATCTGTCCATGCTTTATATTCTATTGGCAGCTTTAAATTTTCTTTTACTAAGGTCAGCAATTTTGTAACTAAGTGCTCGTACTGTATGTTGGGTAATTTCCCAGTTCTTCCACTTATTAAAAAGTCGTTCAAAATATATGGAACAATTTTTTACTACGGTGCGGTGTATGTGTGTGAGCAACCGGATTTTGTTACTGTTCGATTCAACTTCTTTCAGTTCAGTAGGTCTCGGATTTTATATTCAGTCTCTTTAATAGGTTCAAGTCTTCTTAAATTTATGTATTCGTAGATACATTTAGAGAATTCCTCTTTCAGCTTGATCTTCTTCCTGGAACCCTACAGCATCATTTCAAAACAAAACTGACCATTTTAGATATTCAGCTTCCACTGGACTCAATACACTGAGAATTTCTTCCTGCTCAAAGAAACGTTTCTAATTTAAATGTAGTGTCAAATTCAGTATTCAACTATTGACCAAAATCGCTTCACTGCTCTTGCTAAATAACCGTAGCGTTGTTGAAAATTGCCGGTCGTCCATCTTGATTAATGTGGATTGCTATATTGAGGCACAGAGATTTCTTTAGACGAAGTTAAATAAATCTTCGGCGATTTATACCTTCAACCATTGAGAACTTCCTCAGTGCGGTACCATGCTTTCACTGAATACTAAAGAGCAATAATTCACTTCGAGCATTTAAATATTTGTTTCCATTACAAAATCACATATCATCAAAACATTACACAGCAAGCTTTCGTTTGTCATCAAAACCGCGCTAAAATAGTTTGCAGCTTTCAATTGGTACAAATTTATATTCAGAAAAGAAAAATTTGACAAAATTTTATAATTTCGCTTTTAAGAATTCGAAAATTTTTTAAAATTTTAAATTGTAAAATTTAATGTCTTCATAAAATATAACCGACAAATAAAAATAATTTCAAATGAAAATTTGAATATCGCAACACTTAAAATTTTTCGATGAATTACAAGGAAATTTAGAATCAGTAAAACTACGAACTTAATATAAATTGCTGAATGATTATTATTCAGGATTGGCTCATTTATTTCGATGGCATCATTCCTTATGTCAACAAACATATAAAAGCAAATTGGCATAAAACTTTGCAACAGCTTAAAAAAATGTCAATTTTTCCCTACACTAAAATTGTTTGGATATTATTATTATTTGGTAATCTTTTCTCAGAAAATCCAATTAAATTAAGTCATTTTGATTTAACTCGGATAACTCTTTTATCAGTTTATCGCACGCACTGGCAAGTGTAAGAACCCAGTTGTAAAATTAATTTCGTCTTACAATTTGCTTTGGTATAAAAATTAATTTGTCGGTTTAGTAAAATCTTCGAATTGCTAAATTTAGATGTTGATTGGAGTCAAATGGTAGGAATCAATGGCATACTGTCCAGAGTCCCGAATCGTGCCATTCGAATTCTTTGGGTTTCGGCAGCTCTCAAAGAAAACATGATTTATCTAACTCATATTGATTGATTACTTTAAATTCTAAGGACTTGCTTATAAGTTTACGATAACTTGTACTGAACATTTTTAAAACGTTATATTTTTCAAATTCATAATAAATCTATTTTGACAAATGCCTTTAGATTTAGCTAGAGATTGACAAGATATTGATTTACAATATCAAAATATTGACCTTCCTTAATCAACCTACCTTCAAAATAGTGGAAAAAACATTAATTGACTATGTCGATGTAGTGAGATCATGAATCATTTGTTGGTGCTACCTACATAATCTATTACCAAATAATTTAATTTCTAATTCATTAACAGTCGTTGGTAAATGCTTAAAGTTTACAAAAAAACTACATCTTTGGGGCAAAAAAAAAATGACATCATTAGGTGGGAGTGTTCCACACGTATAAGTACGAAAATAAAGTGTATATATATGTCTTTAAGGTAAGATAAAATGCAGACGACTTTTATGTGTCTTAATTTTATTATTTTTTATGTTTGAAAATCATCCATGTTACTTAAAAAAAGTTTTGGGTATTCGGATCGCGAACTTTTTCATTTTTTGAATTTCCGATTATCATATTCCGACCATAAAGATCTCATAAACCCAACAAAATTTTGTTGTATAAGTCATTAAATCGTGCATAACTAAATCTATATTTCTTTAAGAAAATCATTTCATGGTCTAAAGATGATTTAAGTTTTTAGTCGTATAATAGTTAAAATAACACAATAATTTTTAATAGTAAATTTTTCATATACAATCTATTAGGTGTGAATGCATAAAGCATTAAAACAATTTTTTTTTCTCAATTTCTTAAAATAAACATTTAATTGCTTTTCCAATTTTTTTTTAGCTGTGTTTTGTGTTATTGTTGAACAAATCCCAAATGATCATAAAAAAAATAAAAATCATTAAAAGCAATAATAGTTATATGTACTGTGTCTTTATGACTCTTGTCTTCGTCGTTTTAAATTTAGAAAGAATTTACCGCAAAATCTTATCTCTTTCGCGTTTTTATGTTTAACTTTTGTTGTTGTTGTTGTTGTTGTTGAAGGAAAAACTATTAGTTCGTCTCTATTGTTGTGCTGTTATCATTTATTCTATCGAATATGTATACAGGTTTAGAAATTTTTTTCTAAATTTAGCCAAGGAAAGACTTAATTAAGTTGTCGGTATAATAAACGCGCGAGACAATAAATTTTAATCAAATATTTTATGTCTTTGCTGTTTAATGGATGAATGATTGGAGGAGGTGTGGTAAACGATGTACATATATACTATATAAATACAGTAGTAATTCGTATTTTGTTCTATTAAGAAAACTGATTATCAATGTCATGGCGACATTTTATTATTCTAGACGTTTGTCTAGTTTACGATGTATTTATACTATATACTCGCAAGCGAAGTGTCACTGTACTGTTTATTTAAATGTTGACTAGAAAATAATAAATTACCATATTGTCCTAATTTTTAAAAATTCCAATAATCATTAACATTTCTAAATTTTTAAATTACTAACTTTTTTATGTTTCTATATTTTCTTATAAAATTTCCGTATTCAACATTTTTTTTTTTTTAAATTTTTTAATTTTATAAATTTTTAATTCTTACACCGGTTTGTTAACGAATTTTAAAACACTGACATTTCGAAATTAAATAAAATTCTAAAAAATGTTAAATATTTCTATTAATTTAATTTTGGATTTTCCAAAAAAAAAAAATAATAATTTTGAATCTTACAAATTTTGACATTTTGAGTTTATTGAAAATTTGGCAATTTAAGAATATTGTCTGAATTTTGAAAATATATCGCTAACGAGATTTTACCTGAATTTTAACTTTTGAAATTTTTGATACCAAAATGTTAATTGATTTTTAATAGTGTATGTCTCACCCAAATATTTAGTATTTAGATTTAGAATTTTGAATTTTGAAAATTTTGTATGTTTAAAAATTCAAATACCCAATTTTTTATCAAAATAACTCTTTTCTCATCCATTGTTTTGAAATTTCAAATTTTTTTTATTCTTTAAAAATTCAGTCAATCTTGAATTTTCACCGAATTTCGATTTGAATAAAAATTTTAAAATTTAGTTGGAATAATAGTTTTGAAAATTTTAGCACTTTGAAAATTTATAATTTTATTGAAGTCGACGAATTAAGTAATTTTGAATATTGTTCGACAATTGCAAATATTAAATTTAAAGTACACATTTTAATATTCTATTCAAACCGGATTAACAAAAATTTAAAAAAATGTTTATGTCTTAATTTAAAATTTAAATTCAGAATTTTAGAAAGTTTAATGAATTCAAAATTTATTTTATTACATCTTTCGTTTAGAGAATTATAAAATTTCATTTCGATATAAATTTTCACCAAATTTTTTCGTTGCAATGCATACAATTTTCACTACAATTTCGAATATTTTGGCTCTTTACAAATTTGGAATTTAAATGAAGTTCACGAAATTGTTGATTTCTATTTATTATTTGAACAACAGTTTTTCTTAATTTTTTGACCGAATTTAGGTGTTAAACATTGCTGAACGTTTGGTTCTGAATTTTTACAAATTTAAAAACATTTTAGATCATATTTAAAATTATGGCAAGTCGAAATGTCAAAAGATTATAACTTTTGTTTTAAACATTTTTAATTCGATTTCAATGAGAATTTTACAACATTTATCAAAATTCAATAGAATTTCGGGAGAAAAATTTGAATTAAATGTGTGAAATAATTTCTTAAAATTTTTTTTTTTTTAGATTTTTAGTTCGAATTCGAATAAAATCTGAATGTTAGTTTATTAAATTTTTCAAAGTTTAAAATTCTGAATTTCACGTTTAATAATTTTGCATATTTTATTGATAATAGAGAATTTTGAGAATAAGGAGAAAGCGAAAAATTTAAATACAAATTTTATTAAAAGTCTAAGTTTAGTTTTAGTATCTGACTAATTGCTTTCTAAACACTAATACATTTTTCATCATATCATATCTTATTGATCTGATCAAGGTTTGTCACTTAAATATTAGAGATTTTTAAATAAGATATATTCAAATATTAGCTCAGGGCTAGAAACACAAATATGCCAAGGCTTCCGTACTTGTTTCATTCTTCTGATTTCTTTTCCTGTAACCTCGACGCATATTATGTAACTGAGATGGAACAATACCTAGCAAAAAATCCAAATACAATACAGCCTACATCCGGTAAAGATTGTAAAGTTTTTAAAACACAAAAATCATAATATAAACACACAGCCTACATTAAAAAAAGCAAAACATCAAAAACGGCGGCTGCACACCAACAAATAATGCATCTTAAAATATTTATCTTAAACAAAACAAAAGCGGAAAAAAATATTTTATTCGACCGTCTTCCATCCAACCTTGACTCTGAAAACACACAAAACAATATATATACAGAGAAAACTCGGGGAAACATTTTTTTTTTTGTTTAATCGAATTAAATACAAAAATAATTACGTAACGCCGCGTCTTCTTTTCATCTTAGTTTTTGGCTATTTTTAGATATTTATAGATTTTTCATTAAATAAACGCGATCTACATCCGTTGTCGTCGCATTTTATTAACGTCTTGATGAAAAACATCGGATGGAACGATCGATATAAGTCACAGTGGGGATGTCATAAATTCAGGATAGAAATCAAGTGTATTTAGCTAAGAGATATAACTGTACTTTCTGTATGTTTGAATATGTTTTGTTTTTATGATTGAAATGCCGGAACTAATCTCTTACATTTGTATCGTTTTGTACTTGGAAGGGGGATTATTGTATAAATTAAACTTCATGTACAGCTGAGCATATGCGTGATTTTATAGTTTTAATTTAGTTTTTTTCTGTTTAGCTAGAAGGGTGATTATTATTATTTTTCGCTTTTATTGTTGACTTGGGTCATGTGCAAAGGTCGGGGTAATATATGTGATAAAATAGTGTTTGTTGTATTAATATTGATCTAACAATATATGTATATATGCAGTTTTAATAGTTCCTTTGTTGCTGGATGGGTAGAAAAAAATTATATTTAGGCCAACCCCATTTTTTATACAGATACTCAATTTTGTCGATGTGAGACGAGATTATGGACAGCTGCCGGGAATGCAATTTTTTCATGTCTTAACTTAGATTTGTGACAGAATTTATGTTTTTGCTATAAAAATCAAACTTTTCAACTTATACGTACAAAAATAGTAATAAATTTATGATAGATGCTGCTAGTGCACGTATTTAACATAAAAACACCTTGGAGCGGTCTAATAAAAATAAATTTGACATGCAAATTGCTAAAAAGAATCACACACACTTAGGTAATTTTCGCACAAGGAAAATATCGCAATATTTTCATCAAACATAAAAACTATTATCATTATTCACTTAAAGCTATATACAAATAGGAATACATAACAAATCATGGCATTAAGAAATGAAAACAACGCAAAGATCTAACTTATAAGACGATGGCCGAGAATGCAAAAATCGCATATTCTAGTTTTTATTATGTGCTTAAACACTCTAAAAAGCAAAAACCGAACAATGATGCAATATAATTTGCATATTTGTGTGCGGATTTTTTGTTTTAAAATGAAGTTTAGAAAGAACTATAAATTTCAGTTTGTTGTACATACATAAATATATGTAGGTTGAACAGATGAGACAAATTTGTTTTTATGAATTTGCATATTGTACCGTATGTTGATATTTAATTTTGATTGTTTCATAGAATTAGTCTTAAGTGGTTATTATTATTATTATTTGGGTTGAAACAAAAGTTGTGATCGCATGCTGCATTAATGAACTAAAAAATTGCAGTGACTTGGAAATTTAGAAAAATAGATCTGGTATTGGATTCAATAATTAAATAATTTTTGATAAACTCCCAATATTCAACCTTGCTACATTCAATTTAAATTTTGTTTTATTCTGAAATCATCTAAAATTTAGAAATTTACCAATTTTAAAATCAAAATCCTGTTTTTCATTGTTTTAGGTTAAATTTCAATTAAGAAAAGTCCAATATCGAAATATCTAACATCTAATATTTATTACTAAAACCTTCAACTTCTAAAAATTTTTTTAAAACTAATTTAATTTCTAAGCAAGAGCCTAAATTCTTACTTTAAAAGTTTTTAAATTCTAAAATGTTCTAGTTGAAAGTAGAATGTTGTAACTAGACACAACTGGAATTTAAACTCAATTTGTTAAACCCTGAACATCTTACATTAAGTTCGGAATTGTAAAATTCGTTTTCTAATTTTAAATTTTACAATTATGATTAAATTTGGAAATTTTATGTATTTTCTAAAATCTAAAATTGAATAATTTCATTCGAAATATTATAAAATTTTATAAAATATTAAAAAATAAAATTTTTCAGGCTTTCAAATTTAGAAATTTAAGTTACTAGGAATTTTGTAATTTTACATTTTAAGAATAAAAACGGTCACTTTTAGTTTCAAAATTATTCGAAATTGATAATTTGTGATTTTAAAAATTCAGAGTGTTCAGAAATGATTTTATTTATTTATACATATATGTATATAGGTATGTATGAATACAAACATTTTATGTTAAATACCACCCTCATGCTTCCACTCTCGGTTTTGAGCATTATGCTCATTCACAACAGATTGTGGCGAATGAAGTGGCTTAACATTATAAAAAGTAAAAATAAAAACTGCAAGATTTTACATCGGACCACATCACGGCTGTTCAAATAATTCACATCAATCGTTTAGGTTTTTATATTTTTGCATGTGCCACTTGAAATCCTGCAATTTTAGGTTGAACGGCATCACCAAGAGATCCGTGTGATGGTGGCATTCTGCCTTTGTGCTCGATTCGCCAGTCCTAAATTTTTTTTGGTTCGAACTTTGAATTAATTTACGAAAAAATATAAAAATAAAATCAACTAACTGACCCGAAAGTCAAAGCCTATTTGACCATTTTTTAAATATATATTCAAATAAATACAAATTCTCAAAATAAGCATATTCTCTCCTAAAATCAACTTAATTCAAACATTTTTTTTCTAAATTCACATATTAGAAATTGAGAAGTAAATTAGAATTTCGCGCTAAAATTTAACTTATTAATTTAAAAGTTCCAAATGTTTTTCATGTTCATCATAATTTGACGATTGCAGGTAAATTTTTTAATTTGGAATTGCATATTTCAAAATATTGCACTTTCCAAATTTGAAATAAAATTCTAAAATCTGTTAAATTGAATCTGATCTGTTTAAAACTGTAAAATTGAAACCCAGATTTTCCCATTCAAAACTGTAAAATTTAAAGTACGTAAGCAGTTGGCACTTTTCTTTCCAAATTATGGGGTGGTAACTGAGCCCTCTACTGTTCAACGCATATTTACTTTTACTAAAAAAAAAAATATTTTGACTAATTTATTATTATCTAAGGCATCCTAAAATAATACCACTTCTAAAACTATTCCAGAACCCAAATAGGTTCCCCTACAAAATATTGAAAATGCAAAAAACTCTAGCTTCAAAGGGACGATCGAAGATCAAAAAGCTTATACAATAATTATCCGTTTTTTGTACAAGGAACATGACAAAAATCATAAAAATTAAATCGGTGAGATGAATTTAGAAAATGATAAAAATGTGCTTTCAGCATAATAATTGTAAAATTCATCGTAAAATAACTTGTAATTTAATTTTACTTAAATTTACAGATTTTCGTAAACCGCCGTATATAAACGTCAACAAAATTCAAAAATTTCAAATCTTTTAACTTTAATTTTGAAATTTATAGCATCTTAAATATTAAAATTCATCTCATATTTAAAATTTCCAAAATTCTGAAACCATGGGTTGAAATTTTAAATTTTGAAGTAAGATTTTCAAGAAAATGTGGAAGTGTTCTGAATTTAGAATTTTAGAATTTTGATTCTTTGAAGTATGGTCTTTAAAATTGAATCAATCGAACTCGAAGTATAAATTCAGAATTCATAATATGCAAATAACGAATATTTCGCATGCCGAAATATTCGTATATGTAGTGTATACCTTGTCGATCCAGAAAATTCTGAATGATAATTAATTTGATAAAGAATTCAAAATTTACAAAATTCAAATTCCCATTCATAATAGAATTTTTCACAAAAAAAAAAATTTGAAATAACGCAATTAAATGTTGAACATTTTCAAAATTTGAATTGAAATTTCATATTGATTTTGTTCGCCTTTAAAAATTTGCCAAATTTTGTAGATTTGAAAAAACCGATAATTTGAATAATATTGTTTATAAGACAAGATATTCAAAATTTCCAAAATTCTGTAAAGTTCAAAATTCGTAAGTAGGATTGAAATTTTAAATTTTGAAGTAAGATTTTCAAGAAAATGTGGAAGTGTTCTGAATTTAGAATTTTAGAATTTTGATTCTTTGAAGTATGGTCTTTAAAATTGAATCAATCGAACTCGAAGTATAAATTCAGAATTCATAATATGCAAATAACGAATATTTCGCATGCCGAAATATTCGTATATGTAGTGTATACCTTGTCGATCCAGAAAATTCTGAATGATAATTAATTTGATAAAGAATTCAAAATTTACAAAATTCAAATTCCCATTCATAATAGAATTTTTCACAAAAAAAAAAAATTAGAAATAACGCAATTAAATGTTGAACATTTTCAAAATTTGAATTGAAATTTCATATTGATTTTGTTCGCCTTTAAAAATTTGCCAAATTTTGTAGATTTGAAAAAACCGATAATTTGAATAATATTGTTTATAAGACAAGATATTCAAAATTTCCAAAATTCTGTAAAGTTCAAAATTCGTAAGTAGGATTGAAATTTTAAATTTTGAAGTAAGATTTTCAAGAAAATGTGGAAGTGTTCTGAATTTAGAATTTTAGAATTTTGATTCTTTGAAGTATGGTCTTTAAAATTGAATCAATCGAACTCGAAGTATAAATTCAGAATTCATAATATGCAAATAACGAATATTTCGCATGCCGAAATATTCGTATATGTAGTGTATACCTTGTCGATCCAGAAAATTCTGAATGATAATTAATTTGATAAAGAATTCAAAATTTACAAAATTCAAATTCTTATTCATAATAGAATTTTTCACAAAAAAAAAAATTAGAAATAACGCAATTAAATGTTGAACATTTTCAAAATTTGAATTGAAATTTCATATTGATTTTGTTCGCCTTTAAAAATTTGCCAAATTTTGTAGATTTGAAAAAACCGATAATTTGAATAATATTGTTTATAAGACAAGATATTCAAAATTTCCAAAATTCTGTAAAGTTCAAAATTCGTAAGTAGGATTGAAATTTTAAATTTTGAAGTAAGATTTTCAAGAAAATGTGGAAGTGTTCTGAATTTAGAATTTTAGAATTTTGATTCTTTGAAGTATGGTCTTTAAAATTGAATCAATCGAACTCGAAGTATAAATTCAGAATTCATAATATGCAAATAACGAATATTTCGCATGCCGAAATATTCGGATATGTAGTGTATACCTTGTCGATCCAGAAAATTCTGAATGATAATTAATTTGATAAAGAATTCAAAATTTACAAAATTCAAATTCCCATTCATAATAGAATTTTTCACAAAAAAAAAAAATTAGAAATAACGCAATTAAATGTTGAACATTTTCAAAATTTGAATTGAAATTTCATATTGATTTTGTTCGCCTTTAAAAATTTGCCAAATTTTGTAGATTTGAAAAAACCGATAATTTGAATAATATTGTTTATAAGACAAGATATTCAAAATTTCCAAAATTCTGTAAAGTTCAAAATTCGTAAGTAGGATTGAAATTTTAAATTTTGAAGTAAGATTTTCAAGAAAATGTGGAAGTGTTCTGAATTTAGAATTTAGAATTTTAGAATTTTGATTCTTTGAAGTATGGTCTTTAAAATTGAATCAATCGAACTCGAAGTATAAATTCAGAATTCATAATATGCAAATAACGAATATTTCGCATGCCGAAATATTCGGATATGTAGTGTATACCTTGTCGATCCAGAAAATTCTGAATGATAATTAATTTGATAAAGAATTCAAAATTTACAAAATTCAAATTCCCATTCATAATAGAATTTTTCACAAAAAAAAAAAATTAGAAATAACGCAATTAAATGTTGAACATTTTCAAAATTTGAATTGAAATTTCATATTGATTTTGTTCGCCTTTAAAAATTTGCCAAATTTTGTAGATTTGAAAAAACCGATAATTTGAATAATATTGTTTATAAGACAAGATATTCAAAATTTCCAAAATTCTGTAAAGTTCAAAATTCGTAAGTAGGATTGAAATTTTAAATTTTGAAGTAAGATTTTCAAGAAAATGTGGAAGTGTTCTGAATTTAGAATTTTAGAATTTTGATTCTTTGAAGTATGGTCTTTAAAATTGAATCAATCGAACTCGAAGTATAAATTCAGAATTCATAATATGCAAATAACGAATATTTCGCATGCCGAAATATTCGTATATGTAGTGTATACCTTGTCGATCCAGAAAATTCTGAATGATAATTAATTTGATAAAGAATTCAAAATTTACAAAATTCAAATTCCCATTCATAATAGAATTTTTCACAAAAAAAAAAATTAGAAATAACGCAATTAAATGTTGAACATTTTCAAAATTTGAATTGAAATTTCATATTGATTTTGTTCGCCTTTAAAAATTTGCCAAATTTTGTAGATTTGATAAAACCGATAATTTGAATAATATTGTTTATAAGACAAGATATTCAAAATTTCCAAAATTCTGTAAAGTTCAAAATTCGTAAGTAGGATTAAAATTTTATATTTTGAAGAAAATTAGAAGTTAATTTGTTTTTAATTTTACAATTTCGTAACAAATACCACTCGAATGTTGTGTCGAAAGAAAACTTTTGCCTAACACATATGTTTTCAAGTAGCAGGTGTAATCCAAGTTAGCTTATCTCTTATCTTTTTTATTAACAGTGTATATCGTATAAATCCAATATTTCAATCAAACCGATCCACCCATATACCGTATACGATTTATGTATTTGACCCAAGCGCATTATCATGTTTCCAATACAATCAAAATCCATTAGTCAATGTATGTACATGATCATAAGTTTTCATGCAATTCCTTGTACGCCAATATACGGTACAATAGCAAGCAATATGTCTAAAAGAAGATAAAATTCTGACAATGACATATTATGAAATTCTTTCGTCTCTTCTTCGCAAGCACCGTACCAAATTTCTACAACAAAAAAAAAAGCATAAATTGTATGCTCATAAAATTTATTTATTTCTACATTTAATGTTTAGCATGTTCTGCTAAACACATATTTTAATATTTAATTAATTAAATTCTTCTTCAATCAAGCCTTCAACCAAACAGATTTGATTCATTGTCATTATATTTTGATTAAATACAAGGAAGACAAATTTATCATAAAATCTTGTTGTTTCTCAACCCAATGTACATAAATATTTTTCTAACATCATTATTTTGAAATATTTTATTTTAGAATTTCATTGCATTTAGAAATTTATAATTGAAATAAAAATTTGAAATCTGTTTATTTTAATTGCTAAATTAACCAAGAAATTATATTAAGAAATAATATTTGGAAAATGAAAGAAATAAGACAACTAAATAAAAAAAAAAAAAATGTATTAAATACAAGTAGCATATGCTCTATGTCAATTTTTGGGTGTGTATGCGTATGATGGTATACACTTTTTTGGTGTATGCGGTATTGAACTTCATCACAACACTGGATATCTTCCGTGCTTGTATTTCTAACTAAACAAAACCAATTTCCCTTTCCAAAATAACAACAAATATTTGCCATAATCATGCTATACCACAACAATTTGTTTCGTTTCGTCTGTTCGGAAGCTACCTGTGAAGTTTATTTATCCAAACTAAATATAAAATAGTGGGCCAGTATCGAAATTTACGTACATCGTTAAATTATGTCGATATTGATCGATATTTATACTTAAGAATATTTTTATTTATTTGTTTTATTCGCGGAAGATGTTTTGTTTTTTTTTTTGCTCTTTTGCAATTTATTAATAAAAATTTCTTAATGGAAAATTATTTAGAAAATAAAAAATTGTAATAACTGTTTGTGCCAAAAAATATTTAATTATGTATAGTTGAATAAACTAATAAATATTCATTAGATGTATATAGATACTGTGTGTATGTGTGTGTATGTCTAATATGGGAAAAGTAAATGAGAAATTAGATAATTAACACATTCGAAGGTGGTGTTTGCCTTAGAGTATGTATATAGCAAATAATTTATAAAAAGTAATAAGCTTTCTTTTCGATCACGGTCACAACATAGATTACATCCCAACCAACGATTTTGCCTCATGCGCCCGTAGGATCACGACCAAGTCTCTCATGTAGGATATATTGAATACCTATATGGTACCTATGATGGACCTATACAATTTGGGTGAATTTATTCCATTCTAGACTCCTAGAAAATGGCAATTACAGTTCTATCGGTTTCGAAATGAAATCATATAGAATCGTTATACACACGATAGTAGAAGAAAAGAACGCAAACGAAATTTGCGCACATAGAAAAATCCTTACCGACATAAACAGTGATACAAAACAAGACCACATGGAATGTTTATCGTAGTCCTGCCTTCCTCGGGTAGAATTTTCTCTATTGAGAGAGCTGTCAAACCGCTAGAAATATAATAGTTATTGGGGAAGATATTGTGAAACTAATAACAGAGAAATGTTGTTCCTTGTTTTCTACTTCCATGTTATACTACTTAAATTATCCCTCTTATTTTACTTGGCATACCTTTAATTTTTTTAATTTTGGAAGTTTGAAGTTCAAAACACTCGAATGATCCCTGAACAGTATCTCCAACTCAAACTGAACGGTATTGTGTGGGGTCAGATCCTATTTTGTTCACATGGATGGGGTCAATCTACTGTTTTCCCGCTCATTCAATACCTGATTTTTGGGTGTCAGTAGGTTTGCGGCCTTTTCAGTATGACCAGTAATTTTTGTTTGAATATAATCTTGTCTTGGTCTTGAACAAGATCGCCGGAAAATAAATAATGCAAATTTTGGGCATGGAAGTTCGTCCAACCCGACTATCGTCAGTGGTAGTGAACCATCAGCGGGTCATCGTCTGCGCAGTACACAGAAAGTCACTCGTTTCTCGTTCTGCTTTAGGAAAGTGTAACTTTTACCATCCGATGGTAGCTCCGCCACCGCATTAATCCCATGACAACAGGAGAGATTTGGTTGTTAATTTATAGCCTGCTAGACTTCCCTAAAGCATTATACTTCATTTGTTAGTTCTCCGAGCTATTATCTTCGGCTACCTAGTGCGAACTCATCGTATTTTTTAGAACTAACTTTTCCATTGTTCAGTATATTGTTACTCCCTATTTGCTGGAGTAGTTTTTGGAATAGGTCACCTGACCGACGTATATACATGGTCCAAGAATGTTGCCAGCTGAATACCTCGTATTGATCCTGAAATACGTATAAAGCTATCACTATATTCTCTCGTAATCTGTTGTTTTTTGCTCTCGCAGAAGTAGGTCTTAATTGTTTCTGGTCTTCTAAATTGGTTTTGATGAAACCTTTTGTGGTCGGTTTTAAATGCCGTTAAAATGTTTAGACCTGAAAAGGCTTGCTTATTGGCAAAATGAAATGTCGATATTTACAAGTCACCCAATTCGGTATCCAGGAGTAGTTTTGGGTCGCTGTTTACGGACTTCTAATCCAAATTATATAATTCAAAATGGCATGTCCAATATGGCTGCTTTAAAGTAAAAATTAGCCGATTTATCAAAATTTTTTGAAATTTTCTGGTTAATTATATTCAAATAAGTTCGGATCAATCCAACAATTCAATTTGGGTTAGGAAATATGTCTTTGAAATCAATGAAACTGGGTTTGTCTTGAAGTATTTCAAAATTGTGTACCAAACTTGGTAAACAATGGTCAGTTTATTTAAATTCTCGTGACCACAGATTCGTAAGAATGATTCTTCACTACCGGAATCTTGAAAATGATTGAAGTCTAGGTTTTTGTAGATATAATCGAAAATTTATAGATTCCTGTAAATTATTACAGCAAAAATGAAACGAAAACCCATCTAATGGTAGAAATAGCGAAAACCTTAAATTTTAAATTTCCAACAACGCAAAATTGAGTTCATTAAACCATCGATGATCGTTTACATCGTTTCCAAGACAAATTTTTTAGCACAATAATTACCTGTCTGTTACACCATCCAGCATAAATAATAACAAAATCTGACATAATTCTAAACTTGTCATAAGCGCACCCACAATTCGCTCGTTACCGCATATAACAACAATAATTTTAATCTAAGTTATATAATTTTCAATTCCAGTTAACTGTACATTTTTTTTTTACAAATTACAAAGAAAACTATATAAGAAATTAAATTAGATCAAAAAAAAAAATTCTTATATGTATTCTGACACAGCACAATTTAACATACAATTCCATAACACTATTCTATACTAGCACCAATAACAACAAAACTATCAAAAAGAAATCATTTTGCGGTTAATATACCTCCTATAAGTAGAGATATATGTACATAGATGTACCCCAGTCCAGATTGAAAACATTGGAAAAGTATTATGAGAAAATTACATAACGTAAATTTAAGATCCAATAAGATATTGAACTTGAGAACACAACAACAAAAAATTATGAAATATTCGAGATCAGATTACAACACACAGCACATTGATTAGATCGATAAACTTCGTTACAGTTATATGTAGCTAAAAAGTGTAATATATCATTATGAATCCATGTAATATGTGCTGTAAATGTGAAAATTAGCGTACTAACTTTGTATTACATATAAACTCAAGCTCATAAATCAATTATCAATTTCAAGCATCATCTGTAGCGTAGCAGTGTCTGTGTACACTCATTTCCCTCGTGTACATACACGAACAAAAGTTTTTTTGTGTTTTTTATTTTGGAACTACTCCAAAAGTGTCGAATTGAATCGGTTTTAATGATGCATAATATTCGAGAAATGTAAATAAAAAAAAATAAAAAAACTTGGGCGCTTATATAGATTAATGTGTCATTCAGGCTTGTTTGTTATATTGTTGGTGTTGTTGTCATGTTTGTTTTGTTTGGACGGCCTAAGTACTTTGTGTATTTGTGGTAATGTGTATCTGTATATAAATGAAAATCTATTTCAAGAAATTAATTTCACGAGTTAGAATGCAGCTATACAAAAGAGAAAAGTATAAGATGAAGAAAAATAAACCGAGAAGTTCATAAGGTTATTATCGAATGCATCATGACTACTAATTTAGGACAAACAACCATCAATCATATTGTGTGTGTGTGTCGAACATTTCGAATATGAACGTTTTTAAAATCAAAAATATTAAATTAATTACAGACGATGGGCATATGAATTTTGGTTAAAAATAGCTTAATGGATGTTAATATTCAGAATGTCGATGTAAACCGATTTTAATTGCACAGAAATTAGACAATTATTGGGTGCGTTCAGATTGCCCATCATGTTGTGGCATCAAAAATCGACCATTCACGGCATTTAGGCTCACTTGCAAAAAATCAAGTTTCATTTACATCGTATATGTAATAAACGCCTCTAATTAATTCAAACATAAATTTGTTAACCCAAGCTTATATTTCATTGTATAAGCCAAACCTTTACAAGACAATATTCATAGTATTTTCGTATGACCCATTCACAAGTTTCAAAAATTCATAAGTACTTGAGGTCTCTGATTAATTCAATTGTTAATTTGTCAACCGCAGTTGTGATTTCATTGAATATGCGAACCCTATGCCACGAAAATTCCTCGTAAGTTGTTATACCATAAAATCACAACTATAGTATGTATGGGTGATTTATAAACATTTTAAAGTTGATCTATGTGAAAGCCGGTCCTAACTTTTGAAGGGATCATACAAAAATTCTTAATATTGTCAAGGGACGTTCAAATGAGATTGGCCTATACCAACTATCCAAAATCCTTAAGGAATTTTGGATTATTCATATGAAAATTTAAAAGTCGAAATTAGTGAGATCCGTTTATAACTTTTGAAGGAATCAAATGAAATTTCTTAGTTTAACCACGGAATATGGTAAAAGGTCGGCCTATACCAAGAAATCTTAACTGGGGTTGATAACTTAACGATTGAATTAATCAGAAGCCCTCAGTAATTATATGGATTATTCATCAGAAAAATTTGGAATTTTATGTATCCCATACCCCCTTTAAATTTTGAATGGGATATACGACAATTCTGAAAAGTACTTTATAACTATATAAAGGGGATGGGCTTGTTGAAAATAAAACTAAAAAATCCTGTTTTTTAACGTTCATTTGGACGATTTTGGTCACCAAAATTTTCACGCAACGAACGATACTTAAGAACTGTAGATGCCAAAAGGTGTTGATTTGCCAGACAAAATAGTTAGAAAATCCGAAAATTCTAATTAAAAACCTCATTAGTCGGCTTCAAGCTCTGCACCATATGCCTTTACGGCTTCCTCGTTCGATGAAAATGCCTGCCCTCTAACCATCCTCTGAGTTCAGGAAACAGGAAAAAACCAACACTTTCTTCTTCTTCAAATGCGGCCATCTCTTTGCAATTTCCTTCTTTACCTTGTCACGTAATTTTTTTCATAGTACACTCCATTTGTTGGTTTATGTTTTTGAAGATAGTTATTGGGCGTATGGTAAGACCACGTGTAGTAGCTAAACTCAAACTTCTAGGACTACATTTGAATTCGCCGAGTTAGGGTCGTGCTGAGCTGCAAATGCTTAGTTAATTTTTGGAATTCCTAAAAGTATACAGTGCTGCTTATAGACCTGCCTTGGTGCAATTGAACGGCAGTATGCAACTTTTAGTGCAATTATACGAAACAAGCTTAAAAACTCTAATGCTACTTCAATAATTATTTCTTTTCGTGCCCATCCGGCATAAGCTTATATCTAGAACACCACCATGAGACATTCGCTTGCCATAGAAAGGATGATCTGTTTCAGGCTCCTTGTTACTCTTGCTGCTTTTCTTAAATGTAGGTAACCTTCTTAATGAACGAATCGTTCAAACTAACTGAAAACAATCAATTTTTGGCTTTATGCAATCAAATTTTATACGATATTCTTTTGCGATTGTTAAAACATAGCACGAACTGACCAACGTACCCTGACAAGTCGTGACGAATTCGGGAATAAGAAGAGGATTTATTATTTGACGATAAATAAGAAACGCGATGTGTGGAAAATTTTCAATTGTAATTTTTTGGTTTCCCTCGGTAGGGATGTCACATGATGGTACGCTTTTATTATAAGCGTGGACTTTATATGCTTGGCATCCTATAAAATAGAAATTCAAATAAATTTAGTTAGATGTATTATGAATAAATGTACCGAAACTTACTCGGGAAAGGTTTTGACATCGTTGCATCAACTAAATTGTACACTTTTAAAACTAAAATCAAGTGTAAAACACATATAAAACTGAACCGCAACATGATTTTTTTATAACTCATTCGTTTTGTTGCAACTTCAAATATGTACTGATACAGTAAAATAAGATGCGATTACTTATATACGATTCTTTGAGGCAATTTTTCAATAGCACACTTCTCTCATTCTACATATATAAAATTGTTATCATTTAATGAAGGGTCGTTCGGGGTTGTTTTAATTTCTAATCATTTTTAATTAACGTGCAAAGGAGTGATAACATAAATGTTTTTTTCATTTACTATTTAAATGTCAACGTTTAGGAAATTTGGAAAAAAATATCACGCATTTCAATTAAACAAATTAAATTTCGAATTTATTCAGTTTCAACCTCACCTGAATAAATCGTACTCAGAGAAACATCCGACTCACTTGAATCATCACTACGATTTGTAATTGACAGGTAAAATTGGTGAAGAGTTGTTTGAACTGCTGATTGTTTTTGTTTAAGATTTATATCCTGGTGCCGTTTGACTTATGAAAAAACAATCTCCGGAAATTTCGAATTTTTATCCGGGTGATCATCAATGGCAGCGAATATTTCTACAGCCCAATCGATCATTTTCAATCCTCTCGATAATTCCGCTGTGGCAGCGCCGGTTGCAGATTTATTATTAAACTCCCTATTAGAGTTATTATCCTCGTTCGAAATGGGATTGTCGAATAAATCTATTAGATCGTCATTGGTTATATCTACGTGAGCACATAGAAATTCTTGAACATCGCTTTCTTCCATGCCCTCGAATTTAGCGTCAGCAGTAGTTTGAGCAATCTCTCTCCGAGCGTGCGAAATCTCCGACTCGAACATTAGGTAATAATTCGTTAATATAAACGGGATGGCCGATGCGTTATCGACTTAAACTGAAGCTTTGAAATCTAGATTTTCTTTGGAGCAGTATGTTTTAATTTCCGGTATACAGCAGTTATTTGTCCAATCCTCGAACAACGTTGCCGTCATCCAAGCCTTTTTATTTTATTTCTAACGTCGAATAGCATTGGAAGCATCAATATAGGTTGATGCCAGTCCCTATATTAGAGTAAGGTATGTTGAGTTTTGGTAATTTAATTTCATTTTGACGAGTCGCATAAGTAACATGGAATGATACATCGGGTCATAAATTACCTGCAGCTATTACTCTCGAACGAATCTTGTTTTAATTATTGTGCCGTCGTAATAGCTCTACTCATAAAGGAAGTCGGATTCTTCCATTCGATCTATCATAAATATTTGACTATCTATAGGCGTGAATTCTGACATTGATTTTTCGATGCGTGCCAGTCGCGTTCTGAGTTGTTCGACAGGAACATCATCTTCGGCCGCTTTAACAAATTTTATGATATTAGTGAAACGCTCTTTATTTGTGGATCGCTGCTTTTTGAGAGCCGATAACTCTGTCATGGGTCGATAAATTACCGAAACAGAAGTTATTTCTGTTCGATGAGTTGACGTTTTTGGATAAATAATTTCTATAAATTTATAAATACTGTAAATTCTATAAAGTCTTAAAATTCAATAAGTTATGAAGGTTCTAGGAGTTTTATAAATATTTCAACTCTGTCAGTACTATAAATTCTTTCTCAGAGTTTCAACTCGTTGACTTCTATAAATGTCTTCTATTATTCTTCTTTGTTTCTAAAAATCAAACTTTACTGATTCGAAATTTTCTACAATTTCAATAAATTACCTAAATTCCTTGAATTCTATAAATTCTACAAATTCTGTATTCAATCAATTGTAATAATTCAATAAATTTTATAAATTTTTGAATTTTATAAATTCTTTAAATTTTGTAGTGTTTGTAGAATTTATAAAACTGACAGAGTTAAACCAGTTTATAGAACTTTTATAAATTGATTCAACCCTGTCAATTCTATAGATTCTATAAACACAAATTTTACTTACTTTAAAAATCCCATAATTTCTATAAATTCAATAAATTTTATAAATTCTTATTGGTCTATACATAAACTCCGTAAATTCTATAAATTTTATGAATTTTATAAATTTTATAATTTTGTAAATTATGTCAAGTCTATAAAATTTTTTAACTATACGATTTTTCTAGACTCGTTAAATTTTATACATATTTAGATTCTGTGTTCCAAAAATTGTTTCAACTCTGTCAGTTCTATAAATTCTACAAACAGAAATTTTAATTTTTCTAACAAATCTCTAATTTCTATACATTTCATAAATTTGTTGAATCCCACAAGTTTCATAAATTTAATAAATTCTACAAATTTTAATAATCCTTTGAATTCTATAAATTTCGTAATTTCTATAAATTTTGTAGATTCTAAGAGTTCCATATACGAGTATGTTTCAACTTATTTCAACAGTTTTATAAACTATAAATTCTAAAAGCCCAAATTTTACTGATTCTAAAAATTCTACAATAGTCAAATTCTTTGAATTTTGTAAATTCAATCAATTCGATAAATTCTGTAAAGTTTAAACGTTTATGAAGTTCTATAGATTATATAAATCCTATAAACTCTACAAATTCTATAATTTTATAAATTGTATAAATTTTCTGAATTTTATAAATTTTTTAAATTTTGTAGTTTCAGTGGTTTTTCTAGAATTTATAGAACTGACAGAGGTAAACCAACTTATGGAATTCCTGTAATTCGGTTCAACTCTGTCAGTTTTATAAATTCTATAAACTCAAATTTTACTTACTCTAAAAATTCCATAATTTCTATAAATTTCATAAATATTGTGAATTCCACAAATTTTATAAATTCAATAAATTTTAAAATTTTTTTCATAAGTTTGATAAATTTATAAATTGTTTAAATTCTTTAAAGTCTCTGAATTCAATTTGTCATGAATTTTATCAATTATTTAAATTTTGTAGATTCTAGGAGTTTTATAAATTATTTCAACTCTGTCAGTACTATAAATTCTTTCCCAGATTTTCAGCTCAGTTTACTCATTCATTTCTAAAATTCTTTGTTTACCCAAACTTTACTGATTCTAAAAATTCTACAATTCTATAAATTACCAAAATCCCTTGAATTTTATAAATTTCATAAATTAAAGGGTTTTTCATTTTTCTTAATAAACAGGGTAATTATTATGTAACAGAATTAAAATTATACAGTCTGTTAGTTAAGTGACCGGAATAGTGTTCAGATGGTGGCTAGTGGCCGTCATCTTGAAATTCTCTAGAGTATATTTTGCTTTTTAATTTTTGATATTTTAACAAGTGAGTAGTTATTTCTAAATTATGTAAAACTAATAGTTCATTAACCACACCACAAAAACCGGCTTCTTAAAGTCTTATGTACAGTAAAGAATTAACAAAAAAAAAACGTCTTATCGAACATAAAACAAGGAAGTCATAGTACTTCTCCCCGGAATTAAATAAAATGCCGTTAATTTATATTAAACCATACAATCCTAAAATAAGCCAAAAGGATAATTCAATAATAACGAAAATGAAAATGTTTGTCAATGAGAAAACTTAAAAAAAAAAAAATTCTTAATGTAATTAGATCTTCATATGTACAAACCAATTGACTTACATTCTTTTACAATGTACATTTCCATTCCAACAACGCACAATTGTACAAAAGTACACGAGAAAACCCAATTTCTAAGACTTCGTTTTAATTGTTTTACATAAATAAGAGTACACCGGCGGGAAATAGAGAAAACAGAAATTAAATCTGACATACGTATGTAAAAATGTGTGTGAAAATTCTTTATTGCAAAAATATGTTGATTCAATAATACAAAATCACGTTCCGTAAGACGAATATACAATCTCTATTTTTAATAATTAACAGACACACACATACGTACATACGCGTATACATAAGACGAAGACGAAAACAAAGAAAATTTAAATTGAAAAGATATTTTTTTAATTAAATTTGATTGCATTTTGTGTGTTTTCGGCATAATTTTTTATTTATTTATTTTTTGGGGAATTAATAAAAAATTAAAAATCCATGGCGTCTTCTCTATACTCGCACGCGCTCATTTTAATTAAATTTATTTATTGTTTATAAAATAACGCGACTTTTGTAAATTAAAATGTTTTGTAGAAAATCGCAATTTTTAGTCACGATACGACAAAAATTATTATTTCCGTACAAAATAATTGGTATGCGTATATGCGTAAGCGCGCGCCACAAAATCGGAAGTTCATTAACCAGATAATTTGTTTACAAACATTTTATTTATTGTTAAACACTCGAGGCGATTGATAGTGGCTAGTAGGAAATAAAAACAGCTAATCTCAAGTCGATTATATAAAATAAAAAAATTTCAAGTGGATTTATGTGTGTGTTGCATGAAAATTAACACTTTGTCTTTATAATACAGCTCAGTTTCTTCTCACAAGTAATTATGTCTTTGGAAAAGAATTCATTTGAATTATTTTTTATCACCACATTATAAATTTTTCTATGCGGCTGAGAACTATACAAAAAAAAAAAAAAAGAAACTGGTCGTAAAATTAGTTATGCTTCTTCGACCGCAAGAAATATGCGCGTCTATAAAAGTCCAGAGGATGTTGTAATATATAATGTTGTATATCATTTGGTAAATAAATAAAAATAAAATACAGTAGAGAACTGTATCTTCTTTGCCGGCAAGCGCACACGTTTATTTACATATTTTTGCATAATTCTGTCGGTATCGATTTGAAAAGTTGTCGCAATAATTGGACACCGATATCAATTGAATCGTTTTTTTAATCTTTGAAATGCGGATGGGAGGTTTTTATATATTTTATGTGTGCGGTAATTTTTATTGTAGAATCTTGATAGCTGTAAAAAATACCTGAGGGAATATTATAAAACGGGCAGCTATAAAAACTAGAATGGATACTATGGCCGATTTTATTGTATCATACAAAATGCTGTGAAGCAACGACCAAAGGGGATGTTTAAGGAGATACAGCCTAACTATTTCATCCGAGGTATCCATCATTATTCCTGACATGCACTAGAGTTTTGAACGCTAGGTAGGTTAACTGACAAATTTTTTAATAAAACTTAGAAACGCAGCATTTTCACCATCAAGTGTCCAACCTTTCAGGTATAGAAATTTTTGAGCTTTATTTAGTCGTTCTAGTTTGTGGATGATCCTGAAGTATAGCTCGAAGAAATAAAACCACTTTATATATTTTCTAGCAAATTTTGATGTATTAAATTCAGTGCAAAAGGGCCAAAATGATTGAAACCCTGCCAAAAATTATGAAAACTTTTTTTTTCACCAAAATCACTTTTATTGATGTTTTGAAGGTCCCTGAGGCCGAAAATTGTCCGAATTGGAATTTGTTTTCGCGCTAGCAAAATATGTTATCTACTATATGAATTGACCTTATATGAATTGATCCTGTATGTATTTGATCGAGAACCAGCTATATAAATTGACCCAAAACCTCATGGTTATTGACACGTGGTATTGCTACGTGGTTCTCGATCCTCGTTGACCAGTTTTTTAAATAGAAAGGTTTGAGAATGGAGTGGGCATTGAGTTTGGGATCTTATTAGGATATTGAATTTGGGTTCAGCGAGTGGTTCAGTTGGGGGTTGAGTTGTAGGTTAACTTAATTTGAGTTCATGCAGCATGCAGTTTACGAGTCGTCTTGATTTAATGATTGCGTTGACCATTCAGTTTGGAGTTGACTTAAGGGACGAGCTTAGGGTTGGGTTAAGGGTGGAGTTAGGAATCGAGTTAGAGATTGAGTTGGGATGGGTTGGAGTTGAGTAGAGGTTGAGTAATAAGTTAAGCTGGGGTTGAATTGTTGATTGAGTTGAGGGTTGGGTTGTGGTTAAGGGGTACAGTTAAAGATTGATCTGAGAGTTGAGCTGGAGGTTAGAATGACTTGACTTGAAGGGAAACTAGTTGAAATACAGTAAATTCCGCAAAAGATGACACCAATTGTTCATCCAAATCTCACACTTACACAACAGTGACTCAGCATATACGACCGTACTGAAACTATTGGAAAACCGTATGCCACAAAAAAGTTGCCGACATTGAAACTACAAAAATTGAAAGACAAATGTACCAGCAATAAAGTGAAAACAGTAACAACTTAAGAGTCATTGATAAAAATAAATCAACAAACTATAATGGCCAGAACTGCCATAAATAGTATGGTGTGGCTTTTTGGTGGATTCAGTAGATTGGATTCTGATCATTGCAGAAAATGTTAGGAAAATCAAGAATATACCACAGATGAATTTAGGCCGACCTAAATAAATGTATTAGGCGTTAAGTTGGAAAAAAATCAGAATTAATTGACATCAACATTTTCTGGCGAAAATCAACATTTTCTGATGTAATTTCCAAAGCAGACAGATGGTTAAAGAATCAGAAAAATTCAAAACTGAATTCAAAATTTTTAAAGTAAGAAATACGCTTAATCCTCCTCAGCCATGTGCTAATTTTTTTCACTCTTCAATGGTTATTTGAAGAACCAGTTAAATAAATTAAAACTAAATTTTAGATCGTGGTCAATGTCCATATATAAAATTATATTAACGATCTCTCGATTCAACTGCGATCGCAGCGAATATTTAGAGAATATTAATGCTAATTAAAATCAAAATCAAAAATCAGCCAAATCTTGAAAATTGATAATCGTGATTGATTAACTCGATCATTCTAATATCATCCTAAAATATGTATTTAATTCTCTCAACTTAAATTCTGTGCGATCCCCGATCCTCTACAATATCATTTTATTACTTCAGAAATATTTTCGTAAATTTATTTAAAAATTTTTAGAAACCATTACTCCCAAATAATACATAATCGCCAGTAAAGCGATCTAAATAGATTAGCGATCGCAAACATTATAAGAATATTAAATTTGATTTCGTAAAGATCAAGCGAGATCAGCAATTTTAAAAACAAAAATTACAATTAACCTTGAACTTTTATAGCCTCATATCAATTTGTGAAAAGTATTGATCGGAGCAAAATGAAAGATCGCGATTTCGAATAAAATATGTCATCTTGTGACTACTTCAACAAATTGAATGAGACAGAGACATACATAATTTTGCGTTTCTCAGACATTTCTTAATATTTTGGGAGGAAAAGTAATATTCAACGCTTCGTTGAATTCATATCCGTCATGGTAAATAATAATCTTTTTTTTTTTTTTTGATGTACATCAACAACATTTAAATGAAAATAATTCGTCTTGAGAATATTATTATTCAGTTGTGTTATTGTTTTTGTGCTCTTCCACATTCAATGCACCTTTAATACTCGAAGCGTGTCATTTCTTAGAATGTATATTATTTTTGGTTATCACTTCTCATCACCATTAACCCATAATCTATTTTTGTCTATTAAATTTATAGAATGAAGTTACTTGGACCGCGGACTAAATTTAGCCGCGTCCTTGTATATTTTCGCTAACTTGAGGCAAATTGCGCAACTAAGTTGCTGTAAGGTTCGAAGAACTCATCTCTCGCACAACAGTTTAACATTTTAAATTCAATTAAATTTTCGGATTTTTTATTTTATTTCTTTCATCCAATTTTTATTCGACTTATAAAGGTATATATATATATATATACAGAAAGATTGATTGCTGGAACAGTTAGATGGTTAGAAATTAAAATTAGATTTTTTTTTTTTGTTCATTCGTTTATTCATTTCCATTCGAACATTGTGTACGGTAATTTGTTATTTTCTAACCTCCTAATGTCTTAAACAATCTCTCGATATAACGTATATATGTATCCGTAATGTGTACGTATTCTTCTTAAAAATAACACAAAATAGTTAAAAGAAGCGGAAATGCAATCAAATCAAACCAATTTGTTTTTATTTTCGGTCAGATCTTGATATTAATATGCATTCATGAGATATCACTTGCGTTCTTATCTACTTTACTTGTAAATTTTCGTAGAATATGTAATTATTGCAAAGAAACGAACAACTTCTTCTTCATTTCCTTCTATTCTGCAATCGATCATTAAGTTTTATGTAATTACCGCTTGTATCAAATCCCAGTAGGAAGTCGATTATTTTATGCGCTATTTACGTATTTGGTAGTTTGATTAATCGACAAACAGGTGATACAGAAATTAGGTGTAATTAGTTGTGAAACAAATTAAAATTGAGAAGTCCCCAGGGAATTGGGTACATTTGTGGAAAATACTATTTCGATCACTACCACAATTATTTAGCTGTAGATAGGTAGAAAACTATCAAATTTGTTAATCTTCAATATGGTAATACCTTAGAAAAAACAAGCCCAGCCAAACAACTGATGTAACACCAAACTGAAAGCTGCAACTATTTAAATTTCAGCTAAAAAAAGAAATTCTTAACGAAATGTTAAAAGTGCTGGATTTCGTGTCACACAAGAGTGTAACATAGGGGAATACTTTGAACCATTCTGGACGATAAACGAGGCTATTTATCAAGGATTGATGATACATTTTCATTAGAAGTCAATGTTACCCTTTCAAAGTGAAATATATTCATTTCAATCCTAGCTCGAGCTAAATTTCAACCTTCTTCTCAACTCCAAACACAATGGCAAACTCAATTCGAAAAACTACATGCGTTTATGAACTCAGTTCCAAGTCAACCTCAAATTTGAAACTGCATGCATACATGAACTCAAATAAATCCTCAACTGAACCGCTTGCTCAGCTATATAACTCAACACCCTTTTATCTATTTAAGAAGCAAGATGTGAAATTGGTGGACCGTCGTGATACAAACATAAGAGAAAGCATACGCCACAAATATTTTAACTAAACCTATTTTGAAACCAACCACAACGCAACCCTTAACTAACACCCGACTCTATCTTCAAATCAACACGATCCAAAAACGGCATGCGCATATGAGCTCTACTCAGAAAAACTCAAGCCAACTTCTAACTCAAATCTCAATTCAACTCCCAAATAAATCTAAAACTGAACGTGTGAATCAACATGAAGTCAACTCAAGCTTACTTCCAACTCAACCACAAGAGCCCAACTCAATCCTAATTCAACCTCCTACTTAACCTCGAACACAACACCCAGCTCAATCCTCAAGAGTACATGAACTCAACTCAAAACAACACCAAATAAATCTCAAATGAAACCGATCATTCAACCTCAACTAACTCCTTAACTAAACTTAAAACTCAACGGCCAAATCAACATGAATCGAAAACTACGCCAACTCAGCCCACAATTCGACATCCAACTGAATCCCCAAACTAGAATAAATAGAATATTGACCAACATATTGATCGAAAATTACGTGACCACCTAAAAACGTATGGACCAGATACAGAAAATTAGTAAAATCAAATTACATAGGGGCCAAATACAACTGTCCTAAGCCCACTTATATCTTGTTTTTGGAATTTGGTTTTATTTGTTCAAGCGCATGAAGTTCGTTCTAAATTTGTCCTTAAATTTTGTTTTTGTAATTTTAGAACAAATTTCACACGCATATAGGGCGCGGCCCCTCGAAAGATGAAATGAAACAATTGAAGGACGGACGATTACTGAAATTTCAAAAGAGGAGTAACTTATACTACCCATCAATGCCAGTTGTATTGGGCTCTGATCTAGTTTACTGTTATAGTGACTAATGGCTGGATGCTCGCCCCTTCATTCTCAAGTAAATAACCTTTTTAGTGATGCGTGATCTTTCTGTACCATGAAGCGACATGCGTGTGAATAGGGGAGAAAATGTTATAGTGGTTTGACCACAGCGATTATATTGAGGTCAACAATAAAACTTTGATCCAATTGCTTTAGAGCGTCTGTATTTGAACAGCTATCATTTCAGAGGGTTCAATTTAAAATTTCTCTTCCGAAGTTGATCGAACACCGTTGACGTTTTTTGAGATGAATCGAAAATGTCGTTAAATGGCATTATCGCATCTAAGGTAGTGTCGATTCATTATAATAGGATTGAATCTTCCAATATCCAGGAGGCAGCAAACTCTTCTTGAGCTCTTGAGAACGGTAACATAAAATTGTGCTACTGTTACTTTAGCGATATCGAGTTGTCCAAATCTCATGGAAAGCATGATAATCGTTGTAAGTACCTGGCAGTTTTTGACATGCTTTCTACTGGTTGGTCTCCACGATAAGATTGAAGAATAAAATATCGTATTGGCTGGACACATATTTGTAAGGATAAAAACTAGACAATAAGTGACTGAGAACAAGCCCGTGTCCTACATACTATATGTAATTTCCGGCATTCAGGGATTTAATCCGTCTTTTTTTTTTTTAAATCCACTTTTGTTGAATGTTTGAAATCCATCTTTGAACGCATTTCAAAATAAAAATTCTCCTTCACCAGAATTTACCGCACAACTTGTTCTTAGAGTTTCCCATAAAGTGGATTATATTAGAAAAGATGGATTTTGTCAAAATAGTTCATGATGTAATGGATTTCGTGGGTAACCCGTTACAAATCACTCAACTTTTAAAAACAAAGCTACATTTATAGTTTTGAATGTACCTAGGACAACATTTTTTGACGATAATTTTTTCTTGTGGCTAAACTTTAAATATACGTAGGATTCAAAGTGTCCCTAATAATTTGGCATCCCGCTGCTTAATTGTTATCGTTCATGAGTCGTATTATTTACATATATTGATGGTAAACTTACAACAACAACTGCGCTATAGATAAACCCAACAAAATGGTATCTAAATTCAAGAAACAAATTGGATGATGGGAAAAATTCTTTGAATTTTATCTTTTATTGGATTTTATTGTTGTTATTTTAGATTATTCTATTTCTCGTGAAATTTATATTAGCATTCCCATGGAACCAAAATATCTAATCTAATCACCAAACGGTTCCATCCGACAGATGTCCTTTTTGTCACGCGCAAATATTGACAAGTTTATCACAAAAAATTGTTGAAAATTAATTTTTATTTGGTTATAAATTTTACCAACAAATTCTTGCGAAAACAAAAATGTGGACACTTCGTCGAACTGATTTTATGACAAATTTGTAACAATTTTTTATACAACCTAAATTTTGTCGTATTTTGTCTTATTGACGAACTTACTCAAAATGTATTCTGTAAATTAAGGATTAAAAGAACCAACTACAATTTGGTGAATTTCGGATATCGTTTGTAGACAAATTTTCGATTAAAAATTGACTGGAATTTTATCGACTATTCACATAAATTTGTCAACTTTTTTGCATCTTTCCTGGGATTCCTGAGGCAATTTGGATTCCAATATTTTATTTATTTGCAGCAATCGTATGATGTTGAAGGGCCGAATGTGTCGAAAAGTTGAACATCGGAGTGTGAATGCTCTGTGTCATTCGTCCATTTCCTTCACCATTGAAGTAAATAGACATAAATTTGTATATAAATTCTGAACAGAATTGACAGAGTTGAAGCAATTTATAGAACTCATAGAAAAGAAAAAGAATTTATAAAATTTGTAGACAGTTTAACTTCCAGAATTTATAAAGTTTATGAAATTTGTCGAATTCAAAGAATTAACGAAATTTTAAAAATTACGGAATTTTTAGCAAAATTAAAATTTGAGTTTGCAGAATTTATAGAATTGACAGAGCAGAAACAATTTATAGGACTCGTCGAATCTAATAAAATTTTAGATTTATTGAGTTTATAAAATTTGTAGAATTTATCGAATCAAGAGATCTTGAATCTATAGAAATTATTGATCTTTTAGACTTTAAAGAATTTCTATAATTCATTAAATTTATAAAATGTATAGAATTTGTTAAAGTTTTAGAAAAATAAAATTTGAGTTTGTTGAATTTATAGAATTTAGCTCCAAAAGAGAATTTTTATGATGATATTTAATCTAATTCGACCTTCCTGAAATGGTCAATCAATGAGAATTAGGCTAAAAAATAAAAATAAATTAAAATTAACTTTGATGATGACGTTCATGTTTTACGTTATTTTGTAGCACCGGTATCTACAATAGTGAACGAAACATTTAGAAATTGTTGATTTTTAGAAACAGTAAACTTTGAGATTTTAGAATTTATGGAACTGACAGAGTTGAAATGTTTTATAGAAGTCAAAAACTCTTTAAAATTTAAAGAATTTATAAAATTTTATTTTATAGAATTGACAGAATTTACAAAATAGAATATAGACTAATTAGAATTTATTATAGTCGAATGTAGAGCGACGGTTAAGGGAACTCTCCTTACCCAACGGCGGCCTTATTCTTGGGTTCGACTCTCGCCACTAACCAAAAATAATAACAAATTAATTACAACTTGCTTCAGTTACAACTTGCATCCTTTGTCTCAGTTACGACGCGTTAAGGTTGTTTGCAGTCTTAGTCATAGATTTTTTTTTTATGAAATTTTTCGAATAAGTAAAATTGTTGTAACTATGCAAAATTTCGTTCTGATCGGTGAAACGAAAGAAAGAATAGTAAATTGCCTTTAACAGATGATTATAATGTCCTCATGCATTTTAGCATATTTATTATGATTATGACGTGACTCATCATATTCCAAATATGTGACAACCGCGCGACCACATCAAAATATTCATCCACTACACACACTCACAAAAGTCTAATAAAATAAATAAATCTCGTAAATTTAATTTATTTTAATAGTGGCTGAATATACATATATCTGTTCTGTATATTATAAAGGAAGTTATAATCATTTTAAATATAAAAAATTTTAAAACAAACAAAATAAAAATTTAATTCCAATTCTAAATTGGGTTGTTCATCATAAATAACGTGAATCGTTTTATTTAAGTTTATGCGACGTTCAATCAAAATCGAAATACATCGTTGTTATGTACATAATGTAAGTATTGGATAATTTGTAGATCTCATCGTTTATTGTATGTTGAGTACAGCACCGTAGTACGGCATTTGTACTCAAAAGTTGTTATTTTTAAATAATTTCTTAACAGGTTTCTTGTTTTTATTTTTATACGTTTCATTGATTATCCCATCATGTCTTTATAAAGCACACATAAAAAAAACAATAAACTACTTGAGGGTCTTCATTTAAAAAAAAAAAAAACAACAACAACATAAAATATTATGTAATAGTAAAATTAAGAATTGGATAAGAAAATATTTAATTTATTTGTTTTTAATTTATTAAATTATTTTGATGATTTATTGAAGTCTTTTGGTTCTTGGTGTGCTCTGTGCGAGCTCTGTTCATTTAATTGAAATTAATTTGAATAAACGATTTGAAATGTTTGTTTTGCTTTCTTCTCTGACGCGACTTTGGAATCAGTATAATAATTATTAGGTACACATACACAATCTTTACTAAAGCCGCGCTTTTACAAAAATATTTTCTTAATAAATTTATGTTATGCAATTATAGCTGTAACTTTTTTATAAGAACATCTGTTCGGCGTGTGTATATTTGTGTATTTGTAACGAGAGATTACACCAGCTAGTTGATTAACTTGGAATTTTTATTTTATTTTATTGAAATTTAATTAGTTTAGGCATATGGTTCGTAATTAATGTGCGATCGAGTGCCGTAAATTATGACTATTAAAATGTGTTAGAATCACTTAAATTTTTGTATTACAGACAAATAACAGCGCGTATAACCTTGATTAAATTGTATTAAATGTTTGGAGTGTGCGATCACATATTAGACAACTTTTTTGATCACGATTTGTAATTAAATACATATATTTAGCATTTGAACATCTTAAAACTGTATCCAATTTATTTCCTTATAAAATAAATGATCGCCAACGCACAGCGTGCATATATCACCGTCACTCAAGTACCTTTATACAACTTATATAAAATCTGACAAATTTTTACCAAACCAATAAATCCACTTAGCAGACGTACGCAATAAATATATTGTACATTATGTACGAATTTCATATCATTGCTCGTGACTCAATTAATCAGCATGTGAAACATGCAACGAACCAAGCAATAAATCAAATGCGACTATATATGTATAAAAAAATTATCACAGTCCGCAACCTGTTTATTAACTATGTAGCAGAAATTATCGAAACCAAAAAAAAAATCTTTCTTGTAATGAATCAAATTTAAGAAAATTATCTTTTACTTCCGTCTTGTCTTGTCTTTAAAATATAATTGAGACACATACATTTACGCTTTATGTTTACATAAAATAAATAATGAGCACCGAACACAATAACTATGTACATATATGTATACGAGGACGGCGATAGTTCAAAATGTTTATTATGTTTGTTTGGTGGAATATAAAAAGTTGGGTAACTCTCCAAAAGTCGTAAAAAAACTGTTTACGAAAACAACACAACCATTTCTTGTCGATTTCTTGGTAAAGTAAGTAATTTGTAGTTGTTGTTCATTTTATCTGTTGATGACGAAATGTTCATAAGTTTCTCGGTTCAGAGTACGTTTTTTTTGTAAGTCATTTAGGAACATTATAGAAATGATTGATTGACAAAATTAGATGGATATTTGAGCCAAATACAACTTCCTACGAGGAAGATTTGGAAGATTTTTTCAAAAAATGGGAAAATTTGGTTTCAATTAATAATTTCAGGGGATTCGAAACGTAGTTATGGCTCTTCATCGTACCTAAAATTATATTTTGCTGTTCGGACATATATCTAGTTATTGAAGATTTGTTATTCAGAAATAAGAAAATTTCGTTAACGTGAAGTTTCTGACAATTGAGAGAATATCTGTATGGGCCTGTGTATTAGTAAAAGTGTAGCGCAAACAATTTCTTACAGCAACTCTTAAAGAGATGGCTCCCGAAATCTGTTTATGACATAATTTTATTTTTACTAAGGGGATTGTTTGTTGTTGTTGTTACTCGCCCAAAAATAACTTTTTCTGTTCCCTTCCAATATTATGTACATACTTTCAACAAATTATAAATGATGCCAATTTGTTATATTTTGTACCAAAAATTTTTTTTCTTCAATTTTTGTTTTCGCCATTTTAACATCAATTTCATCCAGTGATTTTTTCCCCGAAAATTAGTGAGTATAGTCTATTTTAAATTAGATGTTTTTAGTGATACAATAAAAAGATTTTTTAAGTAACCTGAACCATCATCGGTGTGTTTTAATTCTTTCATACAAATTATAGTATGTGGTCATTGTAAATATTTTCTCCGATTATACCTGTAGCATTTTTAAATAATCCACAAACAGAGATTTTAAGTTGATTTGGGATGTCTGCATCAGCCTCCAGCCAGCCGAGTTTATATTCATACCCATCAATATTTCTTTCAATTTGATTTAATTTCATTGTCATGGAAGTGGTTTCTTTAGCTAGTTACTTGGTTGTTTCATAGTGCTGTTTGTAAACTGCTGAGATGGCTGTACCTCCCCATAATGTAGATCTTCTTAAAGAACATTTTCTTCTTCGAATTAGCTGAATTTAAAGAATTTATAGGATTTACAGAATTTACAAGATTTACAAAATTTATAAGATTTAGGTATCGAATTTATTGAATTTATAAAACTACAAAATTTAAAGAATTTTTAAAAACCTGATTTAACAATTTTATAGGATTGACAGAATTTACAAATTTATAGAATTTATAGACTTTACAGAATAATTAGAATTTGTAAAATTTATAGAATTTGTAGAATTTATTGAATTTATAGAATCTAAAGTCATTATAGAATTTATAGGATTGATTGAATTTACAGAATTTGTAGAATTCAAAAAATGTATGAAATTTATAGAAATTGTGGTATATTCGTATCGATTATCTAATAAAATATTTGTTGTAAAAATAAATGTTATTTATTCAAGTAATATCAAAAATCCCAAATTTTGAAAAAAAAATTCACAATATCGAGAAATTTAATTTTAATTAACCAATATATTCTCAAGTGAAAAAAGTCAGGCCAAATTTCTGACAAACTTCACACTCGTGTATTTCATTTTAATTTTTGGAATTAAGATTTTGTAATTTAGTATTTTCAAAATTATATCTTAGGTAGAATTTAAAGGGATCCCCACGATTTTTTAACAATAAATATCCCAAAAAAAACTCCCGAGAAATACAACGACAGTCCCAATCCTCCAAGGTATACAACGAATTAAAATAACCTGAATTTAAAATGTTGATAAATTTGAACGAATAATTCGACAAATTGAGTTTCAAATTTAGAATTCCGAAAATTACAACCCAAATCAATATCGAAATCCGAAGTTCCAAATTTATGTTTTTTTTTAATTTAGACTGTTCTTATTTTTTATCTCCGATTACAGAATTTTAAATTTTATTCACATATAAATTCTGTGGAATTTTTTAAATACTGTAATTTTTATTTTGGAATTTTTAAAGTTTATTTTTGGGAATTTTTATTTGTTTATTGCGAATATGAAATTTAGATTCCCTATATTTATGTTTCTTGAAGGCAGTAGGGTTTGATTAAAAATGTGTCGAATCGAAAAGTCGAATTTTTAAAATTTCTCTGTTTGTATTTTCAAAAACCTTGTTGATTTTTGTTCCTAAAAATTGTGGAAGTCAAAACTTTAAATTTCTAAACAAAATTTTATTGAATATTAAAATTTGTATACCAGAATTTTAAATTTTTAGAATTAATATGTGGTAGGCAGAATTAAAAATGTTGATACACTCTAACGATGCATTCAACAAATTAAGATTCAAATTTAAAATTTCAAAAATCGAAATTATTATTTTTTATTTTCGATTAATTTAAATTTTTTTGGCTTCAAATTCTGTGGAATGTTTAAAAAATAATTTTTAGTTTGAATTTTTTAAAGTTTATTTTTTGAGAATTAATATTTTTCAATTGAGAATCTGAAATTATAGATCTCTACATTTATGTAATTACTTAAAACATTTGAATTTTTAAAATTTCTTTTTTTATATATCAAAAGATTTTGTTAATTAACGAAAACAGTTGTAGAAGCCAAAATTTTAATTTTCAAAACTAGAATTTTAAAATTTGTTATTCCAAAATTTTTAAATTTTGAATTTTTGGAATCAAGATTTGGGAATTTAGTATTTTAAAAATTATGTCTTAGTGTAAATTTAAAATTTTGAATTTAAACTATTTTCATTTCGTTTAAAATAAATTAAATTTAATCCGTGACAGGCTTTCTTTAAGCAGCGTGAACCATTTACGTAATTAAGATGATCTTGATTCAAGTTTGTCAATTTTACGTTTTTTTTTTCTCATACAAACTTACCATGGAAATAAACATAAAGGACGGATAAAAAATGTTTTGATTTTTGCAATAAATAAGATGCTAAATATGTAGCTGACATTGATATGAATTTTCAAGGTCATGAAAAACAATTGTATCATGATTCCCCCACGACACTAAACCAACCCTTCTACAAACTTTTAGTTCAAAGCGTAATTTTCGAGAGGCGGTTCAACTTAAATAATTCACACGGTGTAATAATATACTAGCAGCGTTGTTTGAGTTTTTCGACTGACTGATATGTAATAAGCCTTCAATGATTAATGAATTGATTCAAATATTGCTTGGTTGGTATCGGTGAGTTAGCCATCCGATCAGTGTGACCCAAGTTTTAACGTAAAATTATGCGGTGAAATAGTTAAGAGTTTAGAGATTTCACAAATTGTGCACATAAGACAGTGCCTTTCGAATTGCATGTAGGTATGGAACCTAGAAGCAGATCCTAAATATTGTCATTCATGTCAGTCAAATAATCGGGAAACTTGTTTAAGTTTTAAAGTTTTCGAATATTTCAGGGTAAATTTCATTCATCAGTGACCCAACCGATGGCATCACCTCTATAACTCTTTCGATTTGCCCTCCCCCCTGTAGATATTATTGAAATAAGCATTTGTTTGTTTTTAGTTAACGAGTCACGCACGATTTATGGTCACCCCGAAAAATCTGGAGCTGTATTTAGTTAGATTAATAAAATTGAATTATTCACGAGTCACGTATTTTGCCCATTCCAGAGTTCCGAGAAAATCTGAGTTCGTGGGAACTGGCTATTATTAGGTGCAATTGTAGTCAGTTTTTTTTTCATTTAGAAGCGATTTAGAAACTTTTTCGTAGCATTCAATTTGTTGATCGTAAAGGCACAATTTTCCAAGTTTTACTCAATTTCGTATTTAAACGTTAGGATTAAATTTATTTATAAATAAATAATTTTGAAAGTGTTGTATTGAATTTTGAAAATTTTGAAAGTTCCAAATTTTTTAGACAAAAAATAACAGTATTATTTCAAATTATGATACATTTTAGCGTGGCCCACAACTAAAGGAAAATTTTACGACGCAACCTGTCCAATTTACAAAATAACTTCTAATAAATGCTACTGTGTCACACAAAAGATATAAGAACGCAATCGAGAATTTCCACTTTCCAAATGAACTGTAATTTATATATTGTACAAACACAAAATCCCAACTATAAATACAACAAAAAAAAAATTATGATTCATATTTAGGTTATGCGTGTAATTCTATAAAACCGTTCCAACAAAAAACTATGTTTACTTAATTTAGTTTTTTTGGTAATAAATTTTTTTTTTGTGTTTGCCGTATCAACGCGATAACCTTGTTCCGCCAAATTAGCATTTTAATCAAAATATATAAATAAAAAAAAATTCTGCAAATTTTCTCTTTATAGTTTAATCCGGGCCACCAATAATACCTGTTTACAGTTTTTTTATACAGATTTATTTTAGTAAAATGATTAGCCAAAAACAAATCAAAAAAAATTACTTTAGAAATAATAATAGAAAGTACATTCAACCGCGATCATACGAAAGTAAAAACTAGGTCAACCGTGTGATGACAATTCGTGTACATTAAAATTATCTAATTATTTAACATTTTTTTTTTTATTATCATTACAGAGTATCATTTGGCTCATCAAAAGGTTCAATGGTTGAAACATTAGTATTTGAAACGCCTACACCATTACCGGAGCATGCCGAACGGGAATTTACATTTTCAGATTCACACAATAATTCCATTGGCATTGGGAAACCAATGTCTGGCAATTTAAATATGAATGGTTCAGCAAATTTGGATGATAGCGGTATTGGATTACAAGAAGAGTGAGTATAATACTTTTTTTTATTTAGTCTTAAAATTATTGAGCAACTTCTTGTTGTCATGTTCTCTTTGTTAAAAAAATACCCTATATTTAAATGAAATCGATAAAGTAGCTCATTTTTGAAATTCAATAATCACACAGATGAATCAAAATTAGCTCAGTTTCGAATAAGAATATGTTTGTGAAGATCTTTATTGTTGAAATTTTGTAAAATACTTCTAATTTTTTCCCTCACTGTACATTTTATTAAAGCAAAATAAAATAAACAAACCTTTCAACACTTGTTAAATAGTTTTTTTTTTTTTTCATTTTTCCGAAATTTCTTCTTTTGTTTATTTGATAAGCAATAAAATGAAAAAAATTCTTAAATTGATTGATAATCCGATTATATGATTGATAGTCGGTCGTATATAACGTGTCGTTATGTTCCCAAACTACATATTATGTGTTGACGGTTAAGCCGCATAGATTAGACTTACAATAAAATATTTTTAGAAAATTAGAAGGCCTCATGAATTTATTAATAGAATTAACTATTTATAGTTTTTATTTTTTATTTCTTACTTGGCGTAATATGGTAAAGTTGTATATATACATATGTAGACGTCAGTATGGTGCGGTGTAAGCGAATACAGTGCCATCTTAGTAATATAGATGATAAGTTATGCGCGATGCGAATGAAAATCTAAATTTAGCGACCAGTTTTATTGTTGATAATCTAAATTAAAATCGAATTTGTTTTGTGTTACACAGACAGATAAGGCATGCATCGCTGATCATGAATGAATGTAAATAAATAGTTGATCGTAAATTGTTATTTTTGTTAATTGCTAAATTCCTTTTTTGTGGTACTGGTTTTTTACAAAAAATGCAATTTACTTTTTTTTTTGTTTGTTCTGATTTGTGATTATTAATGATCGATGAACCAATTCGCGATTGTAAATGTAATAAAAGTGGACAATTGTGGTTTTATGTTGTGTGATCTGAAATTTAATGAGAGTGTTGATGTGTTTGTTTGGAGTAGTTAAAAAACTAATTTATTAATTGTAACGCGTTTATGTTCGCAAAATTTCATCTTGATGATCCATCAATTTTAGCTTAACAAATTTTGATTTCTTATATTATCGATTTAACCCTTAAAAGCACAGTGTATGGAATTCCGTACATAAAACTTAAATTAAATTTACATCACATTTATTTAATATAATGCGTATAAACCAAAGCAAATCACTAACAAGGTTCTACTGTATTTCGTTTTTGATTATTACCTACAAATTGCAGCGCCACTATGAAATATAATAAAATTTTAGTAGTTCACTGACAGTGCAATCATGAACAGCGAAAATACTGTGTTAAATTATTGTGGTAAACCGTGGTAAGTAATAACAATTTTATTTAAATTTCGATATATTTTTAATTGAGAATATATGTTAAATGTTTCAAAAGGTTTAAATGTAACCAGTTTGTGAAATATTGTCTAGGTCGAGCAGAATATAGAAGTGTATGGCATTCCATACAATGTGCATTTACACAGTTTTTAAAATGTGTATGAAATTCCATACATTTTCATTTTCGAATTTTAATTTTGAGTTTTTTTCGTTTATTTAAGGTTATTTTTAGCTTAATTCATTTAAATTATGATAAAATTGTATTTAATATTTATCAATTATCTAATATCAATTTAAATTTATTTGTAGTTTGAGTCGTAAGACCGAAATCCTGACCGAAAGGGAGCTACTTTAAATTATTGAGGGCTGGTCTGATTCAGAAGATGATTTCAGTGAAGGGGATGCTGATGAAATTATAGAAGATGCTGCAATGGAACAGATTTTGGACGGTGAGCTTATACCAGCGGCTTCAGATGATGAAGCTGAAATTTTTGATTTAGAAAATCTTCCCGTAGATGTTGTTTTTGAAAATAACACTTGCATCACCTTACCAAACATAAACGAGGAAGTCAGCGAAATAAAAAATGTATATAAAAAAATATTATGGAAAAATACTCCATTTGAAATTGATCAGTCGGAAAATCAGTATATTGGTGATCAAAATTTCGCAGCTACAGTTCTTAGATTGAATTCACCCTTACAATTTTTTAAATATTTTTTCACGGAAACCATTGTTGATCAAATAGTAGAACAATCCAACTATTACAGCACAGAAAATAATTTCGGAATAAATGTTAATAAGACTGATATTTACCAATTTATTGGGATTTGTGTGTTATCTTCTGTTCATAAGCTTAACAACGTGCGAAGTTATTGGTCACCAGTTGTGGGGAACAATCTCATTCAAAATACGATGAGTGTGAGAAAATTTGAGAACATAAAACGAATTTTGCATTTCAATCAAAACGATAAGGCTCCACAAAAGGATTCGGAAAATGCTGATAAGCTTTACAAAATTCGTCCACTTTTAGATGAGTTAATAAAACAATTTAAAAAAATACCGTGTGAACAGTATTTATCCGTTGACGAACAAATTTGTGCCACTAAAACCAAACATAGCTTGCGACAATACAATCCAGCAAAACCTAAAAAGTGGGGCTATAAAATTTTTGTGCTTTCTGGAATATCCGGGTTTATGTACAACTTTGAAGTTTACACCGGCCTAGAGAATAAAATGCGACTTTCGATGGAAAAAAACTTAGGCGCTTCGGCAAACGTAGTAATGCGGTTGTTGCGTGATGTCCCACGACACGTCAATCATCAAATATATTTTGATAATTACTACACATCAATTCCCCTTCTAGTTGAGCTACATAAAATAGGAATGAAATGTATTGGGACAATACGGAAGGATCGCATCCCCAACAATAAACTTCCAAACATGGAAAAGATGAATCGTGGGTCTTGTGAAGAGAGAAGCGCATATGTAGAGGATACACCCATCTGTATAATTTCTTGGAAAGATAATAAAGTTGTAACACTTGCATCGAGCTTTTCAGGAATTAATCCAATCCAAACCACAACACGTTTTGACAAAAAGAAGAAACGTCGTGTCACAATTAATTGCCCTAATATAATAAAAGAATACAATAAACATATGGGAGGCGTTGATTTAATGGATTCTTTTATTGGGCGCCAAAAAATTACCATGAAATCCAAAAAATGGTACATGAGAATTTTTTTCCATTCGATTGACATCGCGGTTGTAAACAGTTGGATTGTATATCACAAAGTTTGCAAACTCAAAGGACTAACTCCCAAAACATTACCGAAATATCGTACTGAACTGGCACAATCCCTTTGCGGATGTAATTCCATTGTTCCAATAACCTCCTCGCCCAGAAACCACAAGATTCTGGAACAAAAGAGGAAGAAACCTACTGCCTCTGCTATTCCTCCGCGAGATGTGAGAACCGATCAAGTTCAGCATTTCCCAATATACAACAACCAAAAAATAAATAAGTCTCAAAGTCGATGCAAAAACGGAGCTTGTAAATATTTTACAGACTGGAAGTGCATGAAATGTGAAGTGTTTCTTTGCTTAAATAAAAACAGAAACTGCTTTCTACAATTTCATGCTAAGTAAATGCATTTCAGCCAAATTATTAAAAAGACTAATTGTGAATTGAACCTAGACCGTCCTATTGAATTATTATATTTTTATTTAATATTTTTATATAAAACGTTTTATATTATTATGTTATATTTTGTATTTTTGAACGTGATAAATTGTGATAATGAAGTAAAGAAGTAGAATAAAATAAAAAAACTTGAATTTTTTTTTACTATACATAAAGAAATTTTAATTTTTATACTTCAGTGTACAATGTATGGAAATCCATGCACTTGGTTTTTCCTCATTTTCTGGAAAACTGACTAGGAAAACTGGATTATTCTTTCATTTTATTGATTAAATTCAATATTTTTAAATAATTACAAAAATTTATTGATTTATCTTAAAGTGTGCTTTTAAGGGTTTTAATGAGGAAATTAAACACGAAAATCTTTATTTTCTCATTAAATTCGAACAATTTCAATACGTTAAAGTAAAATGTTAAATTTTCTTGGAGCTACAAAAACAAATTTGTAAAAATTAAATATTTTGTTTGTTTCCGTTTTTAGTAGAACGTAATACGAAATACTGCGGATTTAATCAATATTCGGAATTTCTGGGAACTTCCTAATTTTATTTTGAAAATTTATCATTTTAGAAATTTTGCAATTTTTTTTATGCTGTTCGTAAGGTAATTTCAATCAAATAATTTCTAAAAATTTGATTAGTCCAACTTTACGATATTTTCAAAGTTGATTGGAAACCGTTAAATTTCAATTGATGACACCAAAATGGCGTATCTCAAAATTTTAGTTAGTCTTTGTAGTAAAACAAAATCTTGTGGGACCCCAAGTGTTGTGACTGCTAGTTAGTGTTCCACAGAAGAATGGAATTCTGAAATTTTACTAAAGTAAATGAAATTACGAGAAAATTAAAAAACATTTTTAATTTTTTATTTGAAACTTTCACCCTAAAATCTGAATATTTTATGAGAAACGTTTTAATTTGTTTCAAATTTTCTGAATATTCTCAAACAATTCAGAATTTAAAATAAATTCATTTCTAAGTCTTATTTAATTCAGAATTAAAACTCGAATTTTCAAATTTAAAATTTTTAAAATCTTTCAAAAATTCATTTATTCATTCCATTTATTCATTTATGAATTTAAAAAAATAGAACTAAATTTTTGAGTATTTCCAAGTTTGTTTTGAATTCTAAAAATTTTACTATTTTCAAATTTTGAACAATAAATCCAATTTTATTCAATTTTAAATCCGGCAGTTTAAATTCAAAGTATTTTCTCGAATTTCTTAATTATTTTTTTTTAATTTCCTAGTTGGATTGAAACTTCTCAAATAATAAAATTTTCATACCTTAAGTTAAGAATAATTATAATTGGACCTTTTTGCAAACTTTAAAAATTTATTATTTTAACAAATTTCAAATTTTAATTTCTCTGATCTCACAAATTCTGACGATTTTTTTGAAATTTAGACTCTAAATTTTAAATTTTAAAATTTTCAGTATTAAAATTTTTAAAATTTATCTTTTTCTTTATTTGAGAAATTTGTTTAAAATTTTTAAAAATAAAACAAGTCGTAGTTTAAAATTAAAATAAACAAATAAATTTCATAACATTTCAAAATTTTATTAAAATTTTACAACTATGTCAATTTTAAAATCATCTATTTTGAATTTTTATCAAATCCATAATTTTAAACTTGATATTCTGAAGATTGATTTAACACAATTCTAATGTTTCTATTTTCAAGTTTAATAAACTTTAGACTGACAAATTCTGAAGATTTTTGTTTATTTAAAACAGTTTCGTGAAATTTTACTAACTTTTTTTTTCACACTTATTTGAAAATTCAGAAAAATTTAAATTTTCACAATTTATAATTCTGGATGTTTTCTATTCTCTCCAAATTAATTTGGGACCCAAATAATATAATTTTGAATCTCTAGAAAAACAGGGCTCCTGAAAATTAATTTTTCATCACTAAAGTTTTTATTTTCACGTTTAATGAGTTTGGGTTCTAAATTTTGAAATTGTGAAGAATTTTGTAAAAGTTTTCGAGCAAGTTTCATCGTTCAAAATATTTATTGGCATGGCTAGTGAGAGTATATCACTCCACCAACTTTAATTATCCCGCCAAAAATTAAATTTATGAATTAAAATAAATCATTCGAAACAAAATATTCATCATATCATGTTGAATAAAACATAATTTTTCAATTTATGCTAATTTCCAGTTATGATAATTATTTTCCCTGTATTTTTGTTAACAAAATATGTCAGTATGTATAGTTTGAGATAACAAAGACTAACAACAAAAAAAATGGAAAAGGAAAAATGTTTCTAACAACAACAACCATATACGCCGCCAGTCATAAAATGTGTATAATAAATTTTTAGGGAGAAAGCACACGCACGCAAACTCTATTAAAATTCCATAAATTAGATTTTGGGGGGTTACTACTTTCGTGTAACAAGGGGTTTAGGCGCGCGGTACCTTAGTCAATTTGATTTAATATTTCGCGAAATTCGACCGAAATAGGTTTACCGCGATGATTCATTTCGAGTCATTCATCATTTACGCTAAAATAATTGTATACGGAGACTAAACGTCGCTGATCTACCCATTTGTATGTAGTAACAGAGTCGATAAATTTTCTTCGGAAGACGGATGAATGAAAGAACGAAATTTTTTTATGTAAACAAATCGATTCGATATAAGTTGTAAAATTTTATTTATGCGCCAAATGTTTTTGTATATTGATATTCCTGTGCAGGCTCATACATAATTTTGAAGGCCAAATTTTTTATATTTCCTTATACCACCACCAGTGTGTGCATGAATTGTATAAAAATCTCATCCACATCATTATCAACCACCCGTGGAGCATAATAATAACAAAACCACTAATTCGTATAAAATTTTTTAAATCTTTTACCCCTTCCTCTTTTTCATTTTATTAACGTCACCCTATCAAAAAATCAATCACTTGTTTTGGTCCTACAGATCAGATATAACCTTGGGCCAGTGGCGAATGGAAGATTAATTTCGTGTTAAATTTTACCGCATTCTTTCGTCAAAATTTACTACATTGCTTGCTGTCTTTCTCTTTAAACCAAAGAGAGGGACAAAATGTGATGTACATTTTTTGTTTCGTTTCGAAAATTAAATTGCCGGCAAAATTTTAAAGAAGAGTGCCAATATATAAAATACATGCACATATATTTATCCCCATCATACTCCATATAACCATCTCTTACAAAATTTAGTGCATTTTACGTTTTATTTTTGTACAGAAATGTATACAAAACAGTTCAATACCCTAGTTTTGTTCCACATTGAGTGTTCGCAATTCATGAATATTTTTTCTGATGTCATTGTTTTTTGTATTGCGTAATTTAGGCGAAAGAGACAAAAAATAATGCGAATTATTTTTTTTTATCGTTTATATATTGGTGGTAGTATAATTTACGATTTTTCCTAAAATTTTGTCACAAATTTATGAATTAAAACTTAAGTGATTTGTTGCAATTCAAGGATGATAATTGTTTAAGTATGTGATTGAAGAATAATTTGATAATATTTAATTCATAAATTATTTATATTTTATATAATATCATGTTTTTATGTAACGACAACACTGTACACAAAAACATACACCACTAAATATTTCCCCTATTTTAAGTGCGAGCGCTCCAAAATGGCTACAATAATAATAACATCTGTTTTGTGTTTTTCTATATTTGTCTCACGTTATTTTCTATTTGTCTCGATTTTTTACTATATGCTTCTTGCTCATTTTGTAATTTTTTTTTTTTTTTGTTATACAATCGGCGATTTTATTATACACAATGAAAGTCATATTCATGTTCATTTGAACTGAAAATTTAAGAAACGCGCATGCCGTTTGATATTTTTTCATCGAATTTTATAATAAAGAATAAAATAAAAAAAATATTTTCTGTATTTTATTGTTGTTGTCTTATAACTATTTAAAATTTATTAAATACAAAATAGTTTTTGTTCTGTTTATTGTTAAATATTTAATAACTTGGTTTTCTGTTTAGTTTCGTGATAGTGCTAATTTCTTTCCCGCATTTACAAAGAGTAGTGCATCTCATTCGTTCATTCATAGTATACAGTGCGACAGTCGAGTCAAGTCAAGAAGAGTATCAATTTCTTTTGTTTTTGTCGAAAAATTTAGTGAGTTTTTAGTTTTTTTTTAGTGAGAAAATCGAAATATTAAGTGAGATTTATTTAAAAAAAAAAAAAAAAATATTCAAGTGTGTTGTGGGTGAATAACGAGCGGAATTATTTGATCTATTAGCCGATTTGGAAAATTTTCAAGGTAATTTAAAATTCATGTTTACTTTCGAGTACCATCTAGTGTGGAAAATTTATATTACTTTTCGTATATGAACGCGTAAAACGTAGTTTTCTTTCGTTTTTGTTTGTGTTTTTTTTTGTGTTTGTTCAAGGTCAATTGATTTTACGTACAGTCTAATGCTAAAATCCAATGACAGTCCGCGAACTTTCCGAATGATGATAAGACGGAATATGAGATTATGAAGTAAACGCAAAAGGTGATGTCATTTTCGTTTGTGTGTATCATGTGGGAGGTGGTCGCCAAAATTAAATGATTTGAATTAATTCCTAATTTTGACGTATTAATAAAGTGCACGATAGGTCACAGCGGATTAATAATACACAGTAGTTCACTAGAATTATAACAACCTTGAATATTTTGTACGCCTCTCGTATGGAAAAGTACAATTATTGTTTTTAGGGTGTGGAAAATCTTACCAAAAATTTAGTAGGTTATTGTATTTTTCGGATAAAGTTGTTACAATAGTACAATTAGTGTGTGGAATTGGGTGATGATTTTACAAGATTTTTCGCACTTTATCTTGTTTCTCTCGTTATGCGCATGATTTCTTTTGTGTGGCAAGGTTGTTTTATATGTTTCGGGATGACAACATTGGGTATCTACCTAATTGATTAGTGTCCTTCGGAAAAAAATTCTGTGCACAGGATGAGATCACAGGGCGTAGTTCGATTGTAGGTCAAAAGTTCGTGGTACATATTATGTACATATATGAGCTAACAGGTGCTGGTGTATACTAACCAATTTTCACGGTCAATGAAAATTTGTTTATGATAATCGTTCATGTTTTTGTTTTTTGAAAATTGTTAATACGTAAATAATAAATTGGTACAGGAGGTTACATCATCTGTTTAAATATTTTGAGGTTATTTTTATATAAATTAAAAACTGACGTAATTTTAGTTTATTTAATGCATATTTAAATTAGCTGAATAGTTGCTAGTTTATACATATTTAATAGTGCGGGATTTTTTTTAATTTTTTTTTTTTAAAACTTCCATGTTATAGTGACACAGAGACATAGTGTCTCGTAGTCATGGGAAATGTTTGTGGTGGTAACATAATATGTACGTTAGTAAACGTTGGAAACTCATATGTGGAAATCATTTTTCAGGTGGGTATTCATGTATGTATATAAAATGAATTTCGAGGTTGCTGCCTTGATATTGGATCACGATTTATTTATATTTTTTGTCGTGGTGTATGTTTAGTTTTGTATATCGAATCGTGATGTATTACATTTCAGGGATATTATGGCCAGGTCATGCAGCGGCATGGCGCCTTGTGGTTTGATTTGATTCGAAACGAAACATCTCTCTATATAGTTGCCATAGTTGTTTATTTATGCCACAGATGACCAATTACACAATTTTAAATTTTCTGAGCTGTGTAAATAGTTTTATAGACAAATATATTAATTCTTCATGACATTCCCAATATTTTCGATTTGGTATACATACATATATGTCAATAAAAAGCATAAAAAATTAAAATATTTTTTTGGGTGTTAAGTTTCACCCCTCCCCCAAATTTATGCGACAATTATTTTTAGGTTCTGATTACTGGAATATCGGCGGATCATTGGACGGACAGTTTTTTCTTTTTGACTTGCGTTACCCTAAAAACAACAAAATACTTGGAATGGGTTGTATTGCCTGGCTTTAAACTCAGAAATATGTGTCTGTAATTTATTGTCAAATAAACCTTTTATTTAACAATACAGCCACTTCGAATTGTCAGCAAATCGATTTGAAATTAAGGTTAGACATGACATACTAGGTTGAAACGAAACTTAACTAGAAACTTTAATTACAATATCTACACACTTAAAAAAATATTGCATATGTAATGCAAATTGCATTAAATATAGGTCCTACGGAAGGCTGTATTACATAATAATACAAAGCTTGTATTAAAAGTGATTCTAACGCATGTTGCATTAACTTTTATAACAGAATTTATACGAAATATTATTGCAATGTTCTATTGTAATATAAAGCAACTAGTAAAAAAAATACATAGAATAGCATTAAAATATACAACAGGTTACATTAAAAAAAAACAACATGTAGTAGTAGATTGTATCGCAGGTTACTTTAAACAAAGAGATAATATTATTAAATTTTAAAATAATTTGTATTAAACTATATAATTTGTTGCATATAAATATAAAATAGGTTGCATTGGTGTATATTACAGGTTGCATTACAATATATCGCAGGCTGCATTGGCAAAACAAGTTAACATAAACATAATAGATATTTTTGAATTCGGAAAACTAAATTATTAAAGATTTATTAAGCTGCTTATATGTCATGTAGTCAATTTGATTTAGTGAATTTTATACCAGTAATGCAAAACTCATGCATGATCTTATTATTCATATATACATTTAAGTCCGCTTGTTTTAGCGAATTTTATGTTGGTATAATTTTTAAATTTGAGAAGGTTGCTTTAAAATGTGTAATAGTTGTATTAAAAATATTTTTTAATGCAAATACTGCTTTAGAAATCCTCATAATTGCATTAAAATTCATTTTAACGCAATCATACTTTAGAATTTAATAATAACTTGCATTACATAAGTCGTAATGCAAGACTTACATTAAAAATTAAAGTTATTTTTTCAACTGTGTATGATGTTGATGTGTCAGTATAAGTTGCCTTATCGATCTGATCAACCTACTTCTATGATTAATTCTTCAAGGAGAGCAAAATTCATTTTTCTAGAACACATGGCCCATATTTTTAGGTTTGCAAAAATTAACATTTCAATTTTTTTCAAAATTCGTTGGAATCTGGAATGGAATTTGAAATCACCGGAAGTCACATTTGAAGGAACGAGTAAGGGACGTATATTTCCTATCTCAATGTTCTCTCCTCATTTCTTGGTCCAATTTTCAATATTAAACAATTTGCCACTTCGAGCAAAATTTCAATAACGTCTTTTTGGTTATAAAAAAATACCAGGTATCCGGTTAATAATGCGGATTTTGTAATAAAAAAAATACACAAAAATTTCAAGAAAAACATCAAAAGTAATTTATTAGAAGTAATGTCCATCGCTAGCTAGACATTTATGCATCTTTTAGGTAATTCGTGGATAATGTCCCTATAGAATTTTTTTATTTTGGCGCCAACTATTCAGAGACACAATTTCCCACTTCTTCGTATGTTTTGAAGTGTTGCTTGGAAAGTGCGTGTGTCATCGATCGAAACAAGTGATGTGGGTGGATTAATACTTTCCAGGCAAGATCCTTTAACGTGTCCTTAACAGATTTTGAATATCATGAAGCAAAATTACTTTTCCATGTCTTCTGGCACACCACACCTTCCTGATCCTATCAAATGCAGAGCATTGCTTTGATGGTTTATCTGGATCAACCACCGATGTCAAGTTTTTCACACAAAGTGTAGTTACACAAATTAACGAAAAGTGTACGTGCACTGAAAAAGTGTAGGCCTACATAAAAAAGTGTAAATAACCAGTAGAACCACTAAGTGATGTTACACTATGGCCATTTCCTATAATCTCAGAAATCTTACCATGTATGGCCCTATATTTTCATAAAATGGACAGAAATGGAGGCGATTTTTGTTATTAAGATAGGGTCGGGCAAGGTCGACAAATTTTTGAAAATTGTGAAAATCACTTAAAATGTTCAAACTTGATGCTACACTATGGCCACTTCCTATAATCTCAGAGATGTTACCAGGTGTGGGTGGGCTTATATTTCCGTAAAGTCAAAAAAGTACGGCAGATTTTTGAAAACTAGGAAAAGGCTAAACATGATGAAATTGCTACTACAGTAAGGCCACTTTCCAAACAATATTTATTGAATGCTCAAAATAGAGACACCAACGCTTTCTGGGCCTGTCAGAGGTTCTATGGACGTACTTGAGGATTATTATTTATTATTTATTTATTTGATACCTACAGTGACTACAATCGGTACAAACAATTACGGCTAACTACAATTATTAAAAAACTTAAAACATTCTTGAACAAATCTGTCGACAAGTGAAAATCGAAAACTTGAGAAACTGAACTGAACACCCGTGATATTCTCAGGATCGGTTCCGAAAGACCCTTGTTTGTTGGCACCAGGTCAATGAATAAAAGCCCATCACGTTGACGCATTCGGCGTTCGAAAGCATAGATTTTTAGACATGCGAGTAAACCGGTACAATTGATACGGGAATTAATGATATCGCGCACGTACAACGCGAAAGCCACGTTCCGGCGATAGTCTAGACGTTACAGTTTCAAAAGTATACATCGATCTTTATAAGGTGGGAGGACATTCTACAGCACGCGTGGACGGCAAACATCGGAGCACGAACAGAACAAATTGCTTCTGAACACTCTCAATCATCCCGGAATGACAGTGGTAGGATGGCGCCCAAACTGGAGATGCATACTCCAAAATAGACCGAACAAACGAGACATACAGTGATGTCAACGTTATCGGGTCCCTAAAATCCCTACAGTTTCGTTTGATAAAGCTCATCATAATATACGACTTTGAAATAATGGTGTCAACATGTCTGGTAAATGTATCGTCAACTGCAAAAATCACTCCAAGATCGGAAATGAACTCGATTACAACCAAAAATGATCTACTGATCATTTCTAACAATCATTACGCACTAACAACCAATAGTACGCATCGGTAGTATGTTGGGCTAAAACTGAGCAGAAGGCAACGCAAACTTTATTTAATAATATTCATCGTATAGTCTACATCGGTGTTATGCGCTCAATGAGTAAATTAACCAACCGCTGCGATGGAGGCACTTCTAGGACTGATTCCGTTGCACCTGCAAGTGATGCTGCAATTGTGGCCCTGAAGATGTAGGCAGAAGGAAATATCAAACCAGGCAATATGATGAAATGCTTAAGGAATTTCAGACCGATCCTACCGTAGGAATGCCTTTCGACTGTATGCTAACTAAACTGGTGTTCCACAAACCATTCTATGTTAGGTTACCTGGCGATGGTCAATGGTACGGTTTACATATGGATAAAAAACAGAAGACGAGGCGGAAATCGGAATATACGGGAGTGGGACTGCTTTCTCGAAGTCCTTGGGTGCCAATGCCACCGTCTTTCAAGCAGAAGTACATGCTATAGAGCTTTGCGCTAGGATAGGCATAGCAAAAGGCCTAAACGATGCAAAGGTAGATATTGTATCAGATAGCCAATCGGCCTTAAAGTCTCTTAGTTCTTGGACCATTGAATCAAGACTGTTATGGGACTGTCTGGTCAAACTGGAATCGATGAAAATGAGGCTGCTCGTGAGATGAGGCCTCGTCCGCGAGGGTTCTGCCTCTTCATTCATTGGACTAGAGCTCTTCTGCGGCGTCACTAAAGGGTAACTTGGGGCAGCTGTAAAACGCTGGGAGGATGTGCAAAATTCCTCCTACTGGCGCCGAATTCCAAGTTTATGACAGGCGAATAGTTTTATATAACATCTACCAGTCAGAGTAAAGAAGTGTCTTGAGCTTAGGAAACCTGAGTTGAGGCTGCTAACTGGCTTCCTCACAAGTACGACAGACGGATGCCGCTTCTGCGACCTGAAAGCGGCGGAATCAGCGGAACATCAGCCATTTTCCGCCAAAGACTGCAACATCTAGTACAGAGAATAATGAGCCCAGATAGTATGTATCATACCGGCCGGTACATCATCAGGTTCATTAATTGAGCAGGGTCCATGCATAAAAGAGTTTTTAGGTCGTAGTGCGTAGGTGGCTTGAACGCCCACGTAGTCCTTCAGTAATAATAATATTAAATCTGGCTGTCAATGAAACAAAATGACACAAGAAAAAAATCCGCATAATTAAACGGTAAACCTGGTATCAACGTTTCTTGTGGGTTGGTAATACGTTAACTAAACACCTAAGTGGTAAAAATATAAAATAAATCAGCCAACTCTACGGGCAATATATAAAATACAAAAATTTAAAATTAAACCTCTTACTTCAAAATTGAAGTCTTTAGTTTAGTTTAGTTTTTTCTTTAGTTTTAAATAGCATACGAGTATATCGTTAAGTGTATTTCGGTGCTGAGATTAAAAACGATTGTGTGCAAAAGCGACGAACGTTGAGCTGAGTACCTAAAACATTCACCCCCCATTCACTAAATATTTAAACAATTTTAATTTGATTTACTGTATTGATTCAAATTTGAAAATTTAATTTCGCTGTAATCATGAAAACTTCAAAATTATAAATTCAAATTTTTACCTAAGCCAACCAACACTTAAAATTTCATTGCGAAATTTTGAATTATTAAAATTTCGAGTCTAGTCTATTAAATTCAAATATAAAATTTCAAAAACTGTTTTCTCCAAAACTCATTTTAGCGTAAAATAATAATCTAGAAATTTGCCTAAATCTAAATTTCTGATATATGAAATTGTATAAAAATCAGTTTAAATTTCATTTTGGATGTCGGATTTTTACAAACTGTTGATACATTTCAATTGTAAAATTTCAAAATCGACATTTGCGTTTCTCTCTTCCGAATTGGATTGATCATAACTATCAAATTTCTAGATTCTGAAATTTAGTTCAAAACTTTTTTTGAACTAAACTCAGAATTTTTGATCTGGGTCACATTCTTCTCCAATTTTGGAATTCTATACTACTTAATAGAAATTTAACCAAATTTTAATATTTTAAAATTCTAAATCTTCTCATAATTACGAAGCTTTAAAATTCTGAAAACGAATTTTGATAATTATTTTAATATTTTAAATGTCATAGTAACTATAGAATTTCAAAATTCTGAAATTTATATTTTTACATATGTTGAAAATTGTGTTGAATTGAATATCCAAATAATATTATTCATAAGAAGTTTTCAAAAATTGACTTTTAAAAGAACTTATCATACAAATTCGTATTTATTGAAATTTTGTATATTTCGATGATTGAAATTTTCAAATTCTGACAACGAATTTCTACTTTCGGAATTTTAACGGTTTAAAATTCGAAATTTTTAACCCCGAAAAATGATTTCAAACTGAATTCAAAACTCGAAATTTCTGGGGTGTGTTTTATTAATTAAAAAATTTCCAATAACAAAACGGCTTGTCAAAGTCAAAAGTTGATGTTTAAATTTCAAAATATGAGTTAATCGAATTTTAAGTTTCTAGATTGTACGGCAAACGATTTTTTTTATTTCGATTTGAGTTCCGAAATTGAGATTTTTAAAAGCTGAATGCATCAAATGTAAGTTCGAAATTTCTTTCTGGAAAGAGCTTGCATCCTTACATTTTACCTGAGACACATCTTTTGCAGAAAAAACAATCTTTTCGGAATTAATATTTTATTATTTATCTTACGTTAAGATTAAACCGCGAATCACAGGTGGTGTAAATATTGTAACTCATTTAGATACATAGTGCCGTTCTATATGCAGTAAAATCGTCGAAAATATTTTAATATCTAACTATCACTAATAAATGTTGCTGGAGAACCAGAATCTAAGAGAATTCTTATTAGTATTTTCTTCCCTTCCGAAATTCCCATAAGCACAAAAGTCGTGGGTAGCACTTCGTCTTACTCCTTTATTGTGTGCAAATTATGAACATTTATAATAACATTTACTACATTGAAGCCAAAAACTAGTCACCTGTCCATTTATAATTACTCATACACTCACATACCTAATCCCTCTCGAGAATACTTTCTAAGCTATTCATTAAAATATTATTGTAAAACCAATTTGTATACATCCAATTACACTGATAAATGAAAATTTTGTTGGTATATGTTATCAACTTTAGTGCATAAAATAAATTTATACAGTTGTATAGTTTCGTTTGTGAATGCGGTTAATGCTGAAATAATTTCATGCGTGAAAATTATAACATATTTTGTTGCTGTATTTTGGAATTTATAATTAATCTCTACGAATAAAATACGAACCAACCAACAAAAAAACTAAATCTGTACTACAAAAATAGATTATGTACAAAACTAGGTTAACCCTATTTATCATGAAACTGTTGAGTATACATTAAAAACAACAATAAACACACTGGTAGCCAGTTTGCAGTAGTTCAAATTCATTCAAGCGGTTTTAAATGGTTTTTGCTTGTCTGCCTGTCCCTATATGTACACATATTGTCTGACTGAGCTCTATATCAAATTATTTTTGTATTTTTTTTGTTATCTATAAAACCAATTACAAATACAAATTCACTTGTTTTTTATTATACGATACATGTTAAGAACAACAAGCTCGTGATCACCTGAGGCGATTTTGTGTTTGATTTTCATAAAATAATTGGAATATAATCGTTTTTTATTGGCACACTAGACTTAACGACATTAAAACAAGAATCTAATTATTTCTCGAATTGCATGCGGCATATCATATCTATCCGGAAATTAATCGTCCAAATCACCGCAAAAGCAAATATTCAAATCTTTAAAACTTTCACACAGAATAGTTGTAAATAACCATAAAATACTTTCAAAAAAAAAAAAAAAAGGCGGCCTCCCCAAAAAAATCGGGTCAACGACCCTACCTTTTGTTACGCCACTACGCAATTTTTTTTTGTATTGCTGTTTATTTATGCGCGTTTTTTTATTAAAAACTGGTAAAATTTGAGATTTATTTGCCAAACATCATCATGAGATCATTCTGTTGTTTATCAAAAATCTGGTATAAATCCGATTTGTTTTTTTTTACCTAATTTGCATAGTAAAAAAATAAAATCTTTCGTGCATCTGGACAATGGTATACATACATATATAGAGAATGAGGTGCAGAACGTCTTAAGATTTTGATTGACCATGAGAGTTTTATTCGTGTTTTATTATCGCGCGCACTATGTAAATAAACAAATACCGATCAATCAATTAACATATGGATGCGATATACGTATTTAGTTCTGGAAGTACCTAAACTGTGTCACGGACACATAATTTGAATTAAGTAAACTAAACTATCGTGTAAATAAACAAGTAGAATCGTAGTTTTTTTTTTAAAGAATGCAATTGCATAAACAAACATACACACACATAATAATAATTGTTTTTCCGTTTTTACTTTTGTTAATCCATGCTCGTGCATTATATGGTGTATCGCGTACGTCGACCGACCGTGTATGCAATTTCGCGAGAACGAAAAAAATGAAAGTTGAATTACTTAACCAAATTTGGTGCGCATGTTATGTAGTTGATTCTACATTTTTTTTTTTTTGTTACATACATACATATATGTAAGACGTACGTACATACGTATCTACATAAATGTTTCAACTCATGAATAATTGAAAGTGGTTTGACATTTATTAAGAGACGTGTATGAGATAAAAGTTACATACTTCTACAGTAGGTCAAATAGGCACGGTTTTGTATACATCAAAAATTTTTCTGGTTTCATAATATGTATGTTGAAAATTAAATTTGAATGCATGTTTAAACGTTTTGGCAGTTTGACATTTTTTTTTTTTTTTTTGAATGACAGGTGTCCACCCAAAAATTCAAACACTAATAATTTAGCATAATTCGTTTATACAACAGTGGTGTGAACTTTCTAAATATATTCATTAATAACGATTATGACTAAATTTTGAAATTATAAAATAGTTTGTTCTAATTCAAAATTTTGACAAACTTTTAAAATTACAAGCAAATTTTAAAAATAAAAATAAATTCTGAATTCGAATTTTTGCCTAAACCAATCAAAATTGAAAATTTCAATTCATTTTAATTTCGAAGGAAGAAAATTTTCAAATCTTTAAAAATTTGAGCTTGAAGTGAATAAAAAATTTGAAAATATTCCTAATAAATTTCCACCTTAAATTCAAATTTTATAAATTCGGTTTAAATTTCACTTTGTAGGTATGAGTTTTGATAAATTTTGAATTTTTTAAAAAAAAATAAAATGAAGTTTTAAAAATTCGAGTTTTGATGTAAGTTTACAAATGTTGAATGTTTCATACAAAATTCGAACTTAGCGATTTTAAGATCTTACAATCAGTTTCCAATTAGAAGTTAAATTCTGAAAACAAATTTCTCGTTTAGTTGTGCGCTTTAAAAGTAATTGTTGGTCTGAGTTTCATACTGCCCAATTTTTAAATAATTTTAATTTTAAATTTCCATTAAATAATCAAATTTGAAAATACTGGAAACAAATTTCTCATTCACGAATTTTTTCATTTTAAAATTCGAAATTTTAATTTAAACCCTAAGTTTCATTTAAATAACCAACTCTTAAAATTTTTAAAACAATGGTTCGAAACTTGAATTTTTTAAACTGTTTTATCTAAATTTGATGTTTTTTTTGCACAAAACTTAAATTTGATAATTTGCGGGAATGCGATGTAATTTTGGAGTATCTGAAATCGAATTTTAAATTATAATTCAAAATTTTAAGTACTTGCATTGAATTTCCAGAAACTTGAAAAATCAAATTTTGGTATAGTATGCCGAATTTTGAAATTAACATATTGTACGGAATTTTGGTTTAACGAAATTTGATATATGTACATATGTAAGTATTTATAATTTTAAACTTCAAAAACTTTTACCGATTTTTTACTAACCCAAAAATTTAAACGTCATGGAAATTCTAGGTTCTATTCTGGTTCTACGTTTTCTAAGTCCTCAAAGTCCAAAATTTCAAAAGAAATGTATAATGAATGCGAAATAGACTCGAAATTTTAACTCAGAATTATAAAACTTCCGATGTAAAACCATCAAATTTTAAAATTTTCAAGAGAAAATTCCACTTTAGGAATTTTGATGATTTGAAATTCTGAATAGGGATTCAACAGAAAATAAATGTTTGCGTATAATTCAGCTCTTGAAATTTCTGGAGATTGTTTTCATATTTTAAAAAATTCAAATGTTAATGTAGTTTATAGAATGTATTTTTGGAAATAATCATTCATTACCAAATTCAGATTTAAATTATCTATCTTCAAATTTTAAAACACTGAAGTTGCATTTTTTTCGTTTAATTTAAAATTTGATTAATTTTAGTACTAAATTTCTAGATATTTGTAAATTCGAATTAAGTTAGTATACATTTTGAAAGTATAAAATCATTGTATTGTGAAAATCATTGAAATTTGAAATTAAACTTTTAGAAAAAATATAGAAATTTCTTGGTTAGGTCCGTTTAATAAATTTTGACATGAAAGATTCAAATCTTGGATTTCAAGTTCTTAATGAAACATTGGTTCTTTTAAACAATAAATAACAGTTGGTTGTTTTAAAACTGAAATTTACATATAAAAATTCTGAAATTTGAAACATTAGGTTATTCCGGAAAATTAGCTGGATAGATAATAATTTACGAAGCGCAGAAATTGTTCAGAGTTTTGCAATTCAGTTTCGATCTGATGAAGATTGTGAAACATATATCATTTTTTCAATCATCTCATCATGCTATAGCGACTGAACTGCTAATTTATTACGCTGGTTTTTTCTTGTATAAAGGAATCAACCATGTACTTGTAGTATTAGCGAATTTTACGATTTCCATTTAAAAATGGATTTTTTTTTTTTAAATGGGAATTGTGAAATTCGCTAATACAACAAGTACTTGGTTGATTCCTATATAGTATATTGAAAAAAGTCAGCGTAATAAGTTAGCAGTTCAGTCGCTGTATCAGATCGAAACTGAATTGCAAAACTCTTAACAATTTTTCCTCTCAAATAATTTTAAAGTTCGAAATAATTATGGAATTTCAGAACTTTCAGATCTTTGAGAACTAGATTTTCGATTTAATTAACTGTAAGCTTTAAAAAAAACATGTACTGTATTGCTCTAAAACGATAAATAAAAGGATGCAAATTTCTTTATTCCGTCAAACAGCTAATTTATTTGTTAGCGCGCGCGTATGCGCTGATAATTTCTCGCATCACTGATGGATGACTAATTAAGAACTCATCAACGAACACAATTGTTAATTTAATACAAAGCATTCAAATCACTTATTTAAATTTGTATAATTAATTTACACGTTTTGTTGTGTTTTATATTTTTTTTTCGTTTTAATTAATTTCCAATTTAATGTACATGCTTCATTCTCCATAAACTCGTACACCAAAATTAACCAATTCGAACAAAACATCTAATTTACATATGTTTGTAATTAAGCTAACCACATCACATATTTATTATCTATGCATATAAAACCGCCAAACAATCAAAAATATTTTTGAATTAATTAAATTAATGTATGTCATTTAAAATATTTCAGCTGTCTTTCAATATCAAAAAAAAAAAAAAAATATCATTGACCATTGTTTTTGTTGCATTGTTATTGCGCCCCGATCAAGTTTAAGTTCACGAAACCAATATTTTTTGTTTTGTTTTTCACGCGACAAAATAATTTTTTGTTGGCTTGTGACTGCCTACGAATTTTCAACAATATTATTTCGCATTTTGTTAAAAATAACTAAACCGCCTTCACTCTCAAGACAATTATTTGTGTAATGTCTACTTGTATACTCGCGTGTATGTATGATTTCATATAGGAAATAATAAATTAATTTAAATTACTAATTAAAGTAAATAGGACGTCGCCGCGGTATTATTTTTGTGTTTTATTCGCGGCGACTGATAAGATGTTGTCTTTACAGCAATTTTTAATTCGATTGTTCCGAGTCCAGTCGCAGCATTAAAAATCAAATTTCCCAAAAACTTTAATTGAGGAATGCAATTTAAACAAGAAACATGTATTTCTATTTGTTGTTATTTTTAGCGATAAGACCGCTTTAAGCTCTATATTTATATAATTATATATTTACCGTACCATGTCTATTATCAGGCCAAAATTTTTATAAACTAAATGCAAATAGTCAAACACACTTTCCCATGTACATTTTGTTATCAATTTATTTTATTTTTTGTATTCCAATTAACAATTTTTTTTTATTTATTTATGAAATTTTATCCGAGAAATTGTAATTGTCGACAACACAAATTTGTTAATTTGTTTTTAATTAACATACACCGTTTATTGTTCGAGTGGTTTTGTAATTTTATTTATCAAACCGCACATTATGCGGTTTCACTACTTTGGCATTTTATTTGAGGTATTAGATACTACTAGCGCCAAAAACATTGAAGTGGTAGTTCCGAGAACTATAAGTTACGCTTACCGTAGATTTGATCAGCTGCAATTAACGCAAAATAGTTCGTGTTTAGTTTCTTGAAAAGTTTTTCAATCATGATTATCAATAATCTTATTAAATTACAATCCAGATTTGAATATCATACATTCTCTTCAGGTTTTTGATTATTTTCAAAATGCATTCAAATCAAACGAAAATTAAAAGGACCTCTCAAAAAATTATAATCCATTCAACAAATTTTGAAAATGTTTCGATGAAATTTTAATCGCATTTTTTTGTGTTATTCAACCCAGGGACTATAAAATAATCGTGTTTACTTTACGACTTTCAATAAAATTTAATAGTCCGTTGCACAACACAGCACCCGCATAATATATATACTAAGCGCTCACACACAAATTAAGTAACATTTGTTTTATTACCTAAGCCAATTAATTACGAACTCGATAAATAGTTGAAGTGAATCATTTAATGTTGACGTGTGTCATGGGATAAGGAATAGACGCGGGTGGTAATTTTCTAAATTCATCTAATTCATCATAAGCGCAATTTACGGAATGTTTTAATTACATAATTAAGGCGTTTTCTTTTTTTTTTTTTTTTTATGTATTTTTGCATATAATAATTAGACAACACTTCCAAAAATAGTCGAATTTACTGAAATCACGTCTTGTTTTAAATATAGCGCTCGCGCACGCTGGATATCAAATCGGAATTAAGATATAATACAACCAAAACAAAAAATGGATGACTTTCTCTATTTTTAAACAAAAGTCTGTTATTTTTTTTTATAAACTATTATTACTATCTTTGACAATTATTATTATTTTTCATGTTTTTTTTTTGTATTAAATTGGTATCTAACTATGTACGCGTATAAAATAACAATCAGGTGAACGTAAATTATGAACCATTTTAGTTTTATGCTGTGTTGTATTAGATTAAATTAAACGAACATTATAACATAATGAAGCTATAAAAAAAAATATTTGGGAAGGAAATTTCTAATTTTAATCAAATTAAATTAACAAAACAAAATTCAAAGTAGAATTAGAATTCTTTTTGTTGTGTATCATTGTGCGCGGTTTAAGAGAATGTTCCTAATGAATTTTTGTTAGTAATGTAGCGATTCTAATCGGTTTTGTCTATTATTTTGCCATACACAATACAAATTACAAATAAAAATGGCCGCCAATTTTATGAGCATATACATAAGCGTAAAATAAACTGCTTTTTCTATCAAAAATCATGATTCAGGTGCCGTAAAATTTATTAAAAAGACATGTCCATCGATTTAAAAGCAATTACAAGTTGTCGTATTCTTCAAAATATGTTGATTTGATCCTGCTTTTATCTGATATTCAATACTGGCTTATTCTTTCTCGAAACCTATTACTATGTATTGTAATTTCGATTTTTGATTTATATACATAGTAAAGGTTTTATTTTTTAGAATTCCGAAATTTGATCAATCAGAAGCGCAAAAATATCAAAATTTTGTAGAAAATATCAAATTCAAAAACCATTATGGTAGACTTGGGACTAGTATGAATTATATCGAAATTTAGAAACTAAATATTTGAAAATTTTCTTTGTTCTACATATATCCAGAGTTATACAATTAAAATTTAATTTTAGAATTTTGAAATTTTATATTTACATATTTTAAAATAAAGAATTTTAAACTGTCATAAAAAATTCAAAAAGAAAAAATTGATTATCAGAATTTTGAAATTGAGAACTAACAAAATGTCTAATAAAAACCTTATCATTTCCACAAAATTCAAATACATTCGATAAACTATAAACACATTGAAATCCAATTTTTAAAACTAATAAAACGTCCAGAAATTTTAAATTTTGGAGATATTTAAACAAAAACTCAGGCTTCAAAATTTACAATTTTACACCGCCGAAATTCCTAAAGTGGAAATTTCTGTTCAGAATTTTAAAATATCATATATTGAAATTCGAATGCATAAATTTATCACAATTTTGTCTTAAAAATTTTTTGAATTACATATATACATATATTAAATTTTAATTTTGATCATTAAAGCGAAATTACGATTATATTATTAATATTACTGCTTCTTTCTCTAAATCTGTTATCTTCTTATTATACTACGGTAATTTTAAGTTTTGAATTATTGTACATGAAACACATTTTTCTTAAATTCTAGAAATTGATAATAACGTCAAAATTTATAACTGATCGTATTAAAATTTCAAAATTAGATTTTGCATTAAAAATAAAATTTCAGAATATTGAAATAGACTTTTTAGTCCAAAAATATTGACACTAAATTCATCGAAGCCATAGGGCAATAAACTAAGAATTTCGCTGTAGGTCAAATAAATTATAATTATCGTAAACAACCTCAAATCAATATAAAAACGTTTCTAAATTTAAATCTACCGTAATAATTTAATTTTTTTGCCTAAAACACAGAAAACAAAATATCAACATGACACTTTCCCTACGCCTTTGGGCTGTCAATTTACATCATTTGACGTTTGGGGAAAAAGGTCAATTACATGTATGCATTATTTCGCATTTTAAAGATATCAAAATTTTATAATTCGCTATTTTCTACGAATTTTGAAATTATTCAAAATTTCGATGTAAATTCAAATACGTATATTGAACTTTGAAAATTTGAATTTTCGATTAGAGGAATTGAGACAAAACTGAATTTTGATGTGTTTTCATTATATTTAATGGAAAATGCTAAAATTTTGAAATTTTTTAAAACTAATGGATTAAAACTAATTCCCTAAGTTTCCCTTTAAAACTAATTCCCTAAGTTTACCAAAATTTCAGAGTTAGAATAATTTCAAAACTGTTTTCCGTAGAAAATTCGATTCTGAAAGAATAATTTTGAAATTTGATGTTTACTTTTATTAAAATTTTATGTATTAAATTATTAAAATTTTGTAAATCCGTATTTAATTCGTAAATGATCATATTCAAAATTCTTATATAGGTAAACTATGTTGAAAATTAAATTTTCCGATTGAAATTTCTTGGTTTGAATTTTACGTAAAATTGTCTTTTCAACCATTTTTAATGTAATGTTTAATGGAACTTTCTTTTGGGAAGATATGAAATTTGATGGTTAGATGAAAATCGAATTTTTAGGCTTGTGACAATTCTGGGTAGAGTTTGCAAATTTCACACTTCAACTAAAATTTAGAGTTCGTAAAAGAGAATTTTGTTTTCAGAATTTTAGAGTTTGACTATTGAATCGAAATGTAGAATTAATTAAATTTCAAAATTGGAAAAACTTCGAGACTTTATTATATGCTGATTAATATCTTGTTGTATCGCAATGCTACCTTGAATTTTACCTTTTAAATTATCCGATTTACCTTTAACGTTTTCCAAAGTATGTGTGAAATTTACAAACTTGACTTACCTTTTAAATTAACCAACATACCTATTTACAAATAATCTTTACGAGATTACGAGTAGAGAACTGCATTAACTTTATTGAATGATTCGGTGATCTCACTATACAAAAATGGACCGCGCGACCCCTAATAATTACATTTTAAATATTCTGCTAATTGTTCGTCTTCCAACTAAAAAATCGCATTTTATATATTGATTATCTGATTATATCCGGTTTATTTGTATTCGATTGATCGCTTATTTGCTTTACTATTGATTGATAATCATTCGCAATTTTTTTTTTTTTTAAATGTTTAGTCTGATCTGAAGGTGTCTCATCACCCTTTTGTGTGCTTACCTTCATTCTGAATATTAACTAACTAGTTCGAGAGAATTACTTTCATGAATAAGATCATTGTTGATCAAGTTCACGAGATTTCAATCAATATAATACCAAATATTTTTGTTGATCGATCATGTTTAAAAACAATCTTTCTGAATCATTTTATAAAAGCAATGTGATACAAATTAATTGTCCTCCGAACTGATAAATAAAAATACGGTCGTACTATATATATTCAACCGATCGACCTTTTGATACAATTTATTAATTTAATTTATTTCTTTATTTCTAGGTAAGTGTCACTTTTATCAAACAAATCGTTTTAAGTCGTCGCCATAAGTTCGTAAGTAATAACAAACACAGGCAAATTAATTTTTCACACATTATTATGTATCCCAACAAGATGTAAGTCAAAAAGTATAAATAAGATCGCGTTAATTTAAATAATAAATAAATAAATGAATTTATTTATAAAATTTTATCAAAATAAACAAATCATAGTGTGTGTGTGTGTTTATATACAAAAGAAATGTTTTAATCAAATGGAGCGTCATTTACAAAATGCACTTTACTTAAGATTTATTCACTTTTATAAGATTTATTATTGTTGTTTGTGTTAAGTTCATTATCATTACAAAAAAAAAATTGTTTACTTTAATAAATTTTATTATCACAATTATTTAGCTGTCGGTACTTGAAACATGAAATAATTAAGAACAACATTTTTTTTTTGTTTGCAGAAAATTGTTTGTTATCAATGTATAGAGTTCAGGGTAATAGTATTTTGAGCCCCTTCCTCCACCCCCCTTTCTTGGAACACAGATAAATGCATGTTTTGTATTTTAATATTAGAAACGTGACTTTCATTATTTTGTAATTTAATTTATGTTTGGTATTTTACTTTATTTTAGATAAACAAAAATTACAATTTACCTACAATGTAAATATTTGTTATTTTGTTTTGATCGATTGTTAGAACAACATTGAGAGTAAATTTTGATAATACCGTGGGATATGAGATCTTTACTGGAGCAGGTCGCTATCAGTTGTCTGATTTGTCGAGGTGATCCGTTGACTTCTGTAGAATATGTTCTCTAATTTAGTAATTCAAATTAAACAGAAAGTCTTTGAGCGACCTCTGATTTTTAAATGTCAAGACAATAGGCTTTCTAGATCGCATGAGTTAAGTTTATACCTAACATATTAATTCATGAATGATCACTTAAGTGTAAGATCACATTTACTATAGTTAATGATCATACACTTTTAACATGCTTTTTTTACAAGAAATACACTGTGGCGATCGCTACCATAATATTATTGATCGCTTGACCGTGATCATCATTTATGTCGATCGATTCGTTCCACCGTGTTAATCACAGTTAAATTAAAAATTCAATTAATACGTGATCTTTGAATAATTTGGTTTTTGTTTTTGTTTATAGGTTTAGTTTTTTTTTTTTACAAAAAGTTGGACTGCGCGAAGTCAATATGAGATCTTAAAAGCGAGAAGATTTTTTTCTTTTTTTGTTTTGTTTTGTTACACCAATTTGAATCGTGGTTTTAATTTAACTGTATAATTTTTTTAGTTTCTTTTCTTTTTTATTGTCAGATTTATGTAAAATATACATTAATCTATTTCTTTTTGAATTTTTAAAATTTACTACATACAAAATGCGGAGAGATCACACCACCAATATAATATCTAAAGATTTGTAAAAAAAAATACGCGGTTTAGTAAATAATTGTGATTGATACTGTTATGATGCAGAAAACTATTTTGTTTGAATGAACTCGGTTAAAAATTATGATTTAAATGCAATCAAAACGGTTAATGCGGTTGTTTCGATTGGTGCAACAAATAAATCGGTAAATTCAGTGAAAGTGATTAATAGCAGACCAAAAACTCTAGGGACGGTGAAAGCTGCAAATTTATCTGTAAAATGTGTTTGTTTATCCGGTGAAAAGCCGTTGAATGCAGTGAAATATGTTAAAACAGGGAAAGTGTTAAAATCGCAAAAATTGTTGAATCCAGCTAAATCGCGCGAAGAGGAAATAAGTTGAGGAGCGCGTCATCTCACATAAATGGTAAGGGCACACAGGAATTGGTTAAATAATTTTCATGTCTCGAGCGTCTAAGTGTTTCTTGGTTATTTTATTATCCGATAATTATTTTGGTGGCTATAAAATTTTGATATTTTGGCTTTGTATAAACAAATACTCGAATATCAATAACCGCAAGGAGTAGTGGTGTTCGAGTATGACGAAAGTTTTTTCATTTTTGGATATATCAATTCGGCAAAGAATTATTTTTATTTTTTTTTCATTTATTTATGTTTTGTTAATTTTATGATTTCATGAATTCTATAAAAAGTTTTACGAGTTTTTTTTTATGAAATTGGCATTTCTGGAGTCTTGAACATTTAAAATTTTTTTTGTTATAAAATTTAACGATTTCATGTACGTGTATGTGGCAATTTCATGAGCTATAAACTTTGTTCTGCAATAAACTATTTTCGGTTCAATGCTTCACAAAAAATTTAACTTTATATGTGCTTATTACTACATGAATCTGATTAGCCAAAAAAATGTCATATCGAATTTTGGTAAACCCTTACTGGCAAATTGTGGAACTTATGTTTAAAAAGATTGATTTACAAATCTAAACCCTACCTGGCACAAAATATACTTGATTTACTTACTAGCTGCTTATACCATAAAAGCAACACATCAGCACATTTTTGTTACAAAAATGTGGAACTTGTTGTTTGTTTCACTTTATTTTATTTTATTCGTCATTCTAAGCAGCGATAACTCATTCTGGGATACACTGGGTCTCAAATTTCAATAAATTGTGGAATTTATAAGTTCAATCATCTACCAGCTATAAAATAAATAAATATGTGAAGGCAACTAGTGGGACTTATTATTGCTCTAAGTGTTGTGGGCACTGTTCGATTTATTTTATGGAGTTTGAAAACCTAAGAAAAAATTTAACTGAAAATTCATTTATCGAAATATCGTATTGTACATTTTTGGAAAGGCGTTTGCGAACTTTTGAGTTAAATGAAATTGTGTGAAATTTGGTTTGGAACATTTGCTCTGGTTATTAAGGCACAATTCTATCTTATTGTTTTATATAAAGTTTGCAATGTTTCTGTGAAATTTTGTTGGTGTCTATTAAAGCTAAAGCATATGTGGTCATTAATCGTGGAACCTGTCTTCAGATTATTGCACAGTTGTTTACTGACACTATTAGAGCAATGAGTGGAACTTGTTTACTGTTGATTCCAGATATTGTGAGATAACTTTTAATCTATAAATTTGAGCATTGTTGAAAAGCTTTTCGCCATGATTGACAAAATTTGACTTGTCATTAAAATTATGAAACATATTTTCGCTCTGGTTATTAAGTAGCACATCATAAATTATTAAACAGGAAGCAAGAAATGTAATAGATGTATCTTTTAATTGTGGGACATGTTTTCAAATGTTTATGCAGTTTCATCATACAACAAATGTTTGGTTTGGGGCTGGTTATTTCACAAAGTGGAGTACAAATTAGTCTAACTTATTTTGTTTAATCTTCATATTTGAGCATTTGGTTTTTGCGAACTTTTCAGTTAAAGGAAATCTTAGAACATAAATTCGTAAGGACACTTTATTTTTGATTGTCATTTTGCCTCTGACATTATGGAATATTCTTTTGCTAGATAAATTGTGTTAAACAAAATAACACACGTATTATGTATGTTTTGAAATTGTGGAACCTGTTCCCAGATTTCTATTCGGCAACATAATAGAGCAATTATTTGCTGCAGTGTTGATTACATCAATTGCTAGGTAACAAGTAACTCAGGTGAGCACCATTAACGAATGTGTTAAGAATATTTAATTGGATTTTTACAAATTGCTCAGGGCCACAATTCAAAATCCCTTAATCTTTAGATTCCAAATTTCAATTTTATTTCGCGTAGTATTAAAGTTGGTATTTTCGTAATTCAATTTTGAATGGGTTCACTTTTTTTAAATTTGGTTTTTTGTAAGTTTTACCAAACTATTAACGGAACTCGTCTTTGTTCTTCATTTATTTGAACCCCAGTTTCCAGAACCGGAAAATTCTGTTGGTCGGAACGAAAAATATGGAACACAAAACATTTTAGAGAAACAGCTTTATTTTTGATTGTCGAACATGATTTCATTGATCGAACCTTCTTTTTATCTGTTTGCTAAATAAATTTGCTTTCTTGAAGGAGGAATATTTCGGTTAAACCTGAAATTATTTCCTCCTGTTGTTGCACTTACTTTATCATGTGGATCATAAATTATTGGAGAAAGTCTTTAAGAAAAACATTGTGGGACATATATTCAATAATTTCTTATTATGATCGTGTTATGATAATATAATTACCTCACATTCAAGTCATATATATCATACTGTATTATACGGAACAAACATAGCTGATAAGATAATGTATTCCTCAACCCAGTTTTGATGAAACCCAAACAAATCACACCTATTCATTCTTATCTAAATATAAATACATGCAAATTAATTAATAAACAAAAAAATATTTATGTTTTAATTTAAAATTGATGTAATTGGAACGGTAGCACATTATCAGACGTCAAATTGACACAAATACTGAGGCAGCACCGATCTTTTAAACTTGTTTGTTTACTCTTAGGTGAACACAACAACAAAATATTACAATCAGTTTCATTTCTTTGATTCATTTATATATAAATTCATGTTTGCGCGCTATTTTTGTTTTTGTTTGTTTTAATGGACGACGAGATGATCATAAAAGACGCGATATAAAGTAAATTAAATAAAAAAAATTTGGTTGAAGTCATGCCAAGTTTACTCTCTGCGAGTATGTATACAAAACCAAAATGACCTTTCCACTGTGTGTGGACCCAAGTTAGTATACAAAACTACAAGTGTTTGGTTAAATTATGACCACGATCTGGATAAATATCATGCGGCTGACTATGTAAATACACTCTAATTAACCAATTAATTATTATTTTTAGAACCCCTCTTGAAAAAATAAAACATAAAATATTTTACGCACACATGTACAGCATACGAGTAGATTTATTAAGAAATTTCTTTGGAACTTAATTTATGAGCCGATTTTGTACAGATAACATAACGCTTTATACACTGCGGCTATGTGTTCTGCCTGTAATTGAAAGTTAATAATAAGACGGAATTTATTTCTTGTTCCCCTCACTCACTGGAATATGATGACGGTAAGTATCATCATCCGAAACAAAAACAACACAATAAAAATTTAAAATGTGTATTAAGCAAGAAGAATAAGGCTATAAGATGTTGTGTAAGAAGAAGAAAAGTTTTTAATTTTTTATTATTTTTGTTTTGGAAGAGTGCCAGGAAATTGGAATTTGTATAAATATTTTTTATAGAAATACGGTGATGGAAATGTAAATATTTTTTTGGAGAAATTTAATAGCAACCAGCGTCGTTTATGATATAAGGTTGATCAAAGTTCAAAAAATTAGTTGAAAAGTGCAATATAGGGTTATCACAAGAGAAAAGGTTGCAACCATTATGGTACGATATAGTTCTAAGTCTTTTTGCTTGAAGATTAACTGGGCTTGCCAGAATTCTACAAAAAGCAAACTTCATGTAGTTCTCAGTGCCGAAACCACAACAGTCTGTACGGAACTGAAAAGGTTTTCTATTCTTGGCACTAAAAATTTCCATATTTAATAATTGCAAATTCGAACCGAAATTATAAATTAAAATTCCATTACTGCTAAAAAATTGACTTGTTATTTAAATTTATCGAGTTTGTCAAGGTCTTCATTGAAATATAAAATTTTCAAAATTAGCAAAAAATTTGCTAGTTTCTAATTTGTTTAATTCTGAAAAATAAAATTCTAGCCAAACAGTCTAAATTTTAAATTTAAAGTTTAATTTAAAATTTGGCCTTGTTTGCAGTTTTCAAAATTCTGAATTTTTTAAACACACTAAAATGGCGTGGTTCGAAAATATGTAAAAGTTTTCTAATTCAAATTTGTAAACTTTTGTTCAAAAAATTTGTAAAATTTTCGAAATTTCAAAAGGCATTTCGGCATTCAAAATTAAATTTATTCGAATGTAAATTACAAATAAATTTGATAATTTTCGAAATTTGCTGTAATTTAATACCAAGAATTCAGCGTTTTCCAACCTAAAATCGACAACAACATTCAACATTCAAAATTTGTTAATTTTATACAAGAAATATAACTCGGATTTGAGTGAACTTCGAAATTTGATAAGACCAAAAATCTTCAAAAATTCCCTAAAAGATTTTGAAAAATTTCTAAATTCTAAATTTTTAAACTTCAAGAAGTCTCAAACCACTTTAAACCGAGTATCGAAATTGTATTTTTTTATATTCCTTATCCTCGGCCTAATAATTGACCGTGCAAAGCTCTTCTACTGTAAACTAGGACAAAGCTTCGAATTTGTAGAACGTGTTGGTATTTTCAATTTTTTAACACAAGATTGTAAATGTTATCAATAATAATATTTGTTGGGCGGACCTGATTTATTGCAACAAATTTGGATCATGAAACTATAAGATTGGAAGACAACGTGGAACATAATATTTGAATAAATTAGGTGGTATGGATTATTAAAAAAAATTAACAAACCATTCAAATTTGTGATTTATTGTCAACTTAATTTATGCAATGCTTGTATATGGTTAATCTTAAATTATGAACCTAAAAAATTACGATGCTGAATATTTAACGAAAATTAGGTTACTAATTACATTTCAACCGATGTCAGACTCGTATCGATAGGCAGAGTGCAAATGCGGGTAATAGGCCGCTTAAATTTGTTATATATAACACGAACCGTAACGGTTCAGAACCTCTACAATTCGAGCCAATAGCCATTTTAGGCTCTGAATTTTGTGAAGTCGCTGTAATTCTCCTAAGTACTCTTTCGACCAGCAATCCCAAAATTTTGAAACATCGTCTGTAATTTCTGATAATGAAGACAGTTGACCAAAATTCAAATGGCGAACTGACATTTTTGTCTGGTAACGTCTGTATCTACCATTTTCATCTCACCAAATATTTTTAACGGAATGTTGCTCACATAATTTTTCTTCCAACGACAATTCATTCGGAGAGCTACGTTTTCAGTCATCCAAAATTTCTGCATTTTGTCGTTCAACTTCTGAAACGACACGTTTTCAGTTGATTTAAGTGAGGATTATCCGAGACTGCCCATTCTAACGTAACCAAATTTGGAATTTTGAAGTGGTATACCACTAACAACACAGGTTTTTTTTTGGGTTTCATGATCTGCAAAAACAACTCAGCACCTAACAACAGATCATGGAATCTAGTTTAAAGAACCAACGATCGGAACGGTATCAAACCGGAAATTTTATTCTTAACCAAACACTCGATAGATGATTTGTAACGAACTTTTTTTAATTGTTGTAACATCATTGTTGATGCCAAAGATCCTAACTTTCGTTTACTCAACTTTCAAATCCAGCAATTAATTCATTTTTTCAGTTATAAAATTCCCTGGGGATCCAATATCCAACAGGGAACTCGAATTCCTTTCGCGTTTTGAACCCATATAGCACCATTGTATCGAGTAAAATTTGAGTCGAACTTATTTGCCAATTCATATGCATCCGAAGTTTGTGGAGATCTCAATTCAAAATTCGAACACCAGGAGAACCAGGAGTCCCTTTCCCGAAATGCAACAATGTTAGATGTTTCTGTGAACAAACGAAGCAAACACTTTTGCAGTCTGCCATCTTGTGACCGTCATTAAGGGACGACACATATAAACTTCGACGTTTCACGGAAATTGAACCGATGCTGCGGTTTCACACTGATATTTTTGAATTGTTTGACACCTTCTTTGCTTCTAAGACTCGCACTCTAGTTTACAAAATTTCGACAAATTTTTCAATTGTCATTACTTCTCTTAAATTCGACTTTACATAAATTTCACAACGAGACACAAGAAGCATCTAAACGCTCACAGAGATAATGAGAAAGAAACAAATTCCAATGTTGAACTGGTGCATTTAATGCTGCACAGTGTCCAAAAATGTTTGTTGAGATGAAGCGGAATTCTCGACCAGTATTTTCATGTCGTTCAGTTGCTTCATACGAACTTTTTGAATCTTAACCCTTAACAAAATTTAGATAAATTAGGAAATTTTTGGAATACGCGATAATAGCAATTTGAATTATAATTCAAAATTTGATTTCTTATTACAGAATTCTGCAAATGTCAAGCTCCGAGTAGTTTTCAGTGAAAAGATCACAACTGGAAAAATTATAGATTGTTTGAGCTGAAATAACCTTCGCCGAAGGCCATTTAAAACTTGATTGGTAGTAAAGTTCTAAATTACCAAAATTTGAATAAAATTGCAATCAAACTTTTCCTAAGCGTATAGTGACTTAAGAATATACAGTTCTACTTATTTTCCGGAGCTCTATGGCTATAATTAATTGATTGACAAATACGATAGAGCGATTCTTTGAGACTATTATAATCTAAACCACCACAACTCTTTGGATTTTTATCAAAACCTTAACTAGTGCAATATCTAATCTAGGCAACATTTAGTTGCTCAGTACGTTTCAATTTTAATCACTTAATTTATGTGTTTTTAGTGTTGCTTAGTTTTATAGACTTTGAAATTTTTAATTTGAAATAGTATTTTCACGAAATGCTCAATATTTCTGAATTTTTAGTCTTAAGCAGATGTGAAATTGATTAAGAACTATCGATGCTCAATATAAAATAGTTCAGAACATTATTATCCTGTAGGTATAAAAATAAAAGTTGTTTCCGGTCAACACCACAAAAACCAAACTCAAATTTCAATTTCAAAATCACACTTTTGGTTTTCTTATTTGCAAAACTTCCGTCCGGTATTAAACAACAATAAGTCTATTCAACTCGGTTCGATAAAAATCAAAAATAAATTTGTGGCTATCCACCATAAAAAAAAAAAAATTGGAAAAAATATCAAGCTGTCCGTATACATATAAATAGTCTTACACAAAAGACTTAAACACGAACCAAATTTGGTTAATTTCCGGAAATAAACAAATCTCTGGTTTTCTTGTATTTAATATAATTATAAAACGGTAGTTTGTCGCATTATAAATAATTACGAAATACACAGAAAGCAATTTGAATTATAATTAAAAATTACGTTTATGACAATAGACATTTTGTAATGCACAATGTGTAATTAGACAACGTTTGGTTTAGCGAGAATTGTATAACCGTTTTAATGCCCTTTCGTTGTCTTGTGAATTTTATGCCGTTGAATGAATATAAATCAAAATGTTCTGTATATTAGGAAGTGTGCAGAGCTTTCAAAATTCAAACACGACTTCCATTTCAATATACTATATACTGTACGATCGATGTTCGACTTGAGCGGTTTTGTTGTAAACATAAATTCTTTTCATTTTATACTTTCACTTGTTGTCTACATAATACATTAAGAAGACCTTCCAAGAGTTCACCTTTCGCGAATTTGTTACAGCAAGAGATGGAAAAAACGTATTCTCTAAAGGAAATCCAGTACAATGACGTCGTTTTGTGAAGTAAAAGAACATCCAAAGTGCACAAATCATAAGAAAAAGGTACATAAAAGCGGGAAATAAACCGGAAAACAATGGATAGCATAAAATGAAAAAAAAAAACAGCTCAGCTCGTAAAATCCAAAAACAAAAATCAGATCATATACCGCGGCATACAAAAGGAAATAAAAACTTTTATGACGTTAATTGAAAACTTTATGTAAATGAAAATGTGAAAATTATACGTATGTATACGAGTAAATACGGTAGTTTGAGAGCACAAGGAGTAGGATATCTATTGTTAAAACGTCAATCAAGTTGTTTAGTCGTTCCATATATTGTATATACATACTCGTACACGAACACACAGATCCATACACATAGTAAACCAGATGTAAATAAATTTCCATTTTATAGAAAAAAGTCTACCCATTATGAAACACTTTTAAATTCAAATTTTTTTCAATTTTTTTGGAAAAAACAAAACTTAAGAAAATTTTTATGATTACACAACATTGAGTTTATTTTTAAATTTCTAAATTTTTTTTTTTTTTTAATTTATTTGTTCTAAATTTATAAATTAATAAATGATCGAGTTAATTACATGTATATATGTATGTATGTATGTATATGGGTAAACTCGAACTAAGAAAATGAATGGCAAATTAAACAAGTTTTTCTCATAATAATCACAAGGTATTATAGTCGTTTGGGACCGACGAATATGGGAACGTAGTTGTAAATGCGTTATATTAGACGCGACGTAATTGAGTGGCATTAATTGATCTATAATTGCTTTCAAATTTACATAATTTTTTTTTTTATGATATGTTATGACATTGATTGATAAATATTGTGGGGGGTTTAGATTTTTGAATACGTATTGTGTGGATGGCAGTTCCTCAGGTTCACTAAAAAAATGTTTTACACAAGAATTTCAGTGAACCAAATAATCCCTTTTCCAAAAATGCTGGTCATTTCATAAACAGTGGCCGAAACTAAATAAAGAGACTAAATAAATGAAACTAGAAAATTTACCAGTTTAAAATATATCCCACAAATTATATTTCACTTAGAGAAATGCTGGATTTATGACAAAATTTTATTTGAAGCATTTTAAATATCTGAATAAATTTTTTATTGAAGATTACAGCACTTTTTGATTTAATCGTAATTAATAAGTGGATAAGAATTTATGTTTCACAATTACCTTTCACCCCAAAAATGCACTAATTTATCCGACAAAAACAATCTTGGTTTTTACTATTTGAAAAATAAAAATACAATAGGTTCCACAGTTTAAAAACAATTTAAATTGTATGTCCTATTTTTCTGTGGAGCTAGAGACTAAATAAATAAAACTAATATAACATTCACAATTGTCTGCAAACAAGTTGATACATTTGAAAAGTCAAGATACGTTCCACAAATTATATTTCACATATAGACATACTGGATTAAGGATGCAATTGAATTTATTCAAATGTTTCTGAATTTTGTTATCTTTTCTACTAAAGAAGATACCTTGTTACCACCGCTCATTAATGTGTATTATAGAAATCGAAATTTGAGTGCTGGTAACATCATCGAGTATTCTAAAATTCAAAAGTCTCATGTATAGCCTCAAAATTCTCAGAATAATCTAGAAAAGTCAAGAAATCATTAAAAATTTCGAATAATCTGTAATAAAGGCATCTCAATGCATACTTGTAAATGTCAATGCCAGCGGTTTCGATAATTACATATTGCCAAACAGAAAATGGGGATAATGGTCGTTTATGGGGGTAACGCGTATTGTTAATCTAACTTAAAAAATTGTACGAGTGAAACACAAAAACAAGTCACAATTATGAGTACCAATAAGATAAAAAATCTCGAGAAATACTATAAATTATTAAAAATTTCGATATCAAATTACGTAACTCTCAACGCCAAAACTCAAATCTATTCCATTGTATAAAATACAACTAAAAAAAAAGAAGAAAAAACACCAACTCCAGTTATCGGTAGCTGGTAGCCCTAACTAATAACTGGCTTGAAGATTTGCTTGTTGATTCTAATTCTTCCGGGAAATGATTTTTTCAGGTCTGGTACGTTTTTACACGATTGCCCATTACATATTAGATAAACCACAGGATCTGTGAACACCATATCAGTTTGGCTGGTTGAAGAGTTTATGATATAATATTTTTGACATTGCATCTAGATATAGATGAGATTTTTTCCACGTTTTCTAAAGCCGAAAAGGAGTCATCCACTGAATCCCTCATCCATGGCATGGAAAGTTTCGAAATAATTCGAAAGCAAACTACCGACTGGCTGCAACTGTAATACGTAAGTATGTTATCAAGACGTTTTCTCGAAAGAACAAAATCTCATTTTTAAAAATCACAATTGGGGCAAAATCTCGAAAGGCATAATCTCGAAAAAAAATCTCAACATATAGTATTAACTCGTTTCAAAATTTTATAAAATATTATTTTGTGTGACTTGTGAATCATTTCGTAAAAAATCGAGAGAAAAAACTCTTAAGAGGTGTGTTAGGTTGTGATAAAAATTCGTATTCGTTGAAAGAAGAATTTGAAATACATACTTTGAATGAAAAAATAGGACAGATGAACAAATCGGAGCAGATGAAAAATATCGTCCACATTAAATTTTTGTAAACGACAAAAGGAAGCTACTCGTATCTTCCATGCGCAGAAAGGACAAATGCTAAGCGGCTTTGGGGAGTTTTATTTTTTAATTAATATATTGTAATTAGTGATCAATCATGCGAGGATTTGGTGCGGCAACAAAAATTTGTTTTATTAATTTTTTTTGTCTCGAAAAAAAATTACTCGAACAAAATACTCCCCTATTATACCCGATTATGAATATCAAATCTGATAAAACATCGATCGAGATATTTTTTTCTTCGATAATTTTGTTCGGGGAAACTTTTTCGAGATTTTTATTTTCTACCTGTATGCCCAATCCGAAGAGGTTAGAACCTTTTAAAATTACTGACTTATTTGCACAATCCAATGTGACTTATTTTCTTTCTCTTTCTTACACCAAAAAAATAAATTGATTGTCAAAATTGTTCAAGATTGTTTGTCTATGAAAATATTTGTAAGGAAGTATGATAGAAAATTCAATTTTATAATAAAAAAATTTTAAGACGAATAAATGTGAAGGTTTCACTTACGGCACAAAAATTAAAATGACGGCAAATATAATACCAAAATCACGAATCGCAAAGTCTCGAATTTCGGTGGTAAACACATATTGCTGTTTAATTAAAGCAATACAACATTTTATTTAATTAGTTTATATTTGTTTTGCAAATTCTGGAATTTGAATCACCTGTTTTTATTAATTTTCCAGTTTCTATAGGTTGTTTTTATAATAAAAACCAAGTAAATAAATGTAAGTTTCATTAACAACCGGTAATCGCACTAAATTGTTTATTGCTTATTACAACAGTCATACAAATTGTTCCACTTGAAAGCGCTCCAAGCAATTCTCTATTACACAACGCGAAAAAAATTTTTTTATCATGTTTTGCTCTCTACAAAACTGATAATATTCATTTTTACCCTAGATGTTGCACTTTTCGGACCATTTTTACAAAATGCCGGCGCCAGAATCAGAACTATGCATGACATTTTAGTTGTCAGGACGCGCAGCTTCATTTCCCAGACCGGGTCTTCATGCTCAGTCATTTAGGGCATCAAAGTGGATGCTTTTATTCTTCATTAATCCCATGAAAATACTAAGGATGGCTAAAAACTTAATAGCACGTAGCAACAGTTCTTTTGTGAATCATTTTCAGGAAAAAAGTTATTCAAAGCGGTTTTAATATGTTCTGAGAGTCACTAATACATGTGGCAGTAATTTGGTGAAGGCTATCTAGCGTTTAGCGAAGTAATCTCGAAAAATCCACGAACATTTTTATATCGTTACACACGGTAATATCAATGATTAATCTCGAAAATCTCAAAATAACTAATAAGCTCGTTGCTAAGCAACTAAAGCCCATTCCAATTCAGCACCATCTGGAATCCACAATTATTTGGAGGATTTCGGAAAGTCACAAATTTTATTTAAAAATTGGATCTATGAAATGCCATGGAACTGAACTGCTATCGAACTTAACCAAAAATGTGGAATCTCAGCAGTAGAAAAAACTGCTGTCGGAGGAACTTGACAATATTAAGCTAATAAACTATAATAATAGTTTTCCAGAATGGAACGCGCTCAACTACTCGATCGTTTCGGATTTTTCTTACTATTATCTTAAGTTAAGAATTAAGTTATTGCATATTGCAAACTCTTGCTGTTGGTTTTAGGAATCTTCATCTCCATCACCTTCATTAATTTGGTCCTTTTTTCGTTTTCAATGTGTAGAACTACATTGCAAAGTTCATCAGCTACATCAAATCAAAATCTTGTTCAAGTTGTTGCTTCTTATATCGTGCAATGACGTTGCCATAGTAGTCAATTGCGTTATCTTGCTTATCAAAGTTAATAACTTGATATCGCTGTTCAGATTGGCTTCCATTGAGAAAAATAAAACGACGAATATTCTCGCAAATGTTACAGAATTTACTCGAAATATAATTCGTCTGATTTTGGTGGACCTTCCAAATGGCTTGAGCAACTCCTTTATCAAATCTAGTCGGCATATTTTTCGATATGTAGTTCGCAATGTGCATGGCAATGGATTCATTGCAACCAGACAGCTGAACGTCAATATTTGCTTGCCAGAATTTAAGTAAAGTAGGACAGTAACTGTTGATGAACTTTTCTTCAGGTTCGCGATTTAAAATATCCATTCGTCCATCATTTACAATAAAATTATTTGATGTGTGCATTACGATCTAGGTTATTATGCTGACACTTCTTGATAATTTCGTTTGTGTCATTTGAATCCAAACCGATGCACACTAGTAATCAATGAGTTTACCGCCCAATACTATCGTGCTCCTTCAAGACGTTTCCTCGTTTAGCTTTCAAAACCTATGATCGAAGCCCCGTATCGGTGTATACAATTAATTTCATTTAACCATTTTTCTAAACTCAGTCCCAGACTATTAGACTATTAAACAACTATAGAAAAGAGACATTACGTGAACCAAGAAATTGTTGTTCTTACCTTATATTTTACATGTTAATTTTGAATTTTCAGCCACTGAAGTTAACACTGAAAATTTAACCTCGCCAAACCAAGGTCAAAAAAATAAATCCACGTTTCTCCATATGAAAACCGCGTTATGTCGCTTCTGGGTATTCCGTGGAAGTATAAAACACAAAATATTTCCTTTATTTTTGTTTTGTGATATTTAGTTTAATATCTAAATATTGCATTTTTTAGGCATTGGCATAGTATCTTTAAGGCACTCTGATTAACCCATCATTGCCGTAATAAACTTTATCGATCCTTCTAAAGAGTCAATATCAATTAAAATTATCAAGAGAGTTTTTTTCACGAATGAAATTACATACTTCCATTGTTCGAATGAATTTCAAATTTCAGCAGGAAGCCCTCTTCTAGATCAAAACCTTTTTAATGCTTGTATGAATGCGTTTGCTAAAAGGTCGTTGACCAGCTCAATATGTATGGCTTCTGTCGCAGAACACATAAACAACGCAATATACACTTTAGTTATTTACGGTCGGCCTTTACCATTAAGCAGCTTAACTTGTATCGAGCCAGCATAGTTCACTCCGGTATATAAAAATACACGTGAAGGGGTTACATGAGCAGCAGGAAAATTCCCTATTTAATACTATTACTACCCTATTATAGAACATTTTGTTCCTCTTTTTCCCAATATCATTCGCACAGCTTTTTACACTTTCCGACAGTTTTTAACGCTTAGACAGTTTTTGACACTTTTCGACAGTTTTTGACCATAATTTAAGGTTTTTGACCTATTTTTGACAAAATTTTCGAAAAGTCAGATTTTTTAGTGTTTTACCCATCTCTAGTTCAAACATAACGTAACCAAAATGATTCACAATACAAAAATTTAATCCGCAGGGTTACAAACCTAGCAACCAATTGGTCACATATTCAACTCATGGTTGTACATTGTTTTAACCAGAAATATACCATGTACACACGTCTTGATGTTTGCTTTGACAACACTAGGCACATTCCAAAATTCAACTTTCCACCTCTTGTAGTTTTTGAGTTGAAATACTTTAAAGAAGTTGAATCACACAGACATCACTCATGTTAAATAAATGAGAATGAGAGGAGTAATCCAGAATCCGCCAAATTTTGATAGTTGAAAATGTCTCACGACATAAAGTTGTGTGCCAAAATTAGTTAAAAATAACCTTAAAGTAATTGCACCATACAGACGTTTGTCAAATTCAAAGGGTAAACAACTGCGCATAAAATCATAATTTTTGTATTAAATAAGGGGCATCTTTTATCCCAATTATCCAATATGAGATAATCCGTGTTTGTTTTTCAAAAGTAATGATAGCAGATTGTTGGAATTTACGACGTGTAAAATCATCTAACAGTGATGTACGTCTAAGATAATGTCAGCTGCAGGCTAAACAATTAAAACTCGTTTTCTTGAGATTCGATATTTTGTTCTTAAGGCAATTGTCCATAAGGATTTTAAATCCTATGTTTCAAAAGTAGGTGGCCGACTGTTTCAGTAATAAGTATCTGTTCGCACTATTCCTGTTCAATTTGTCGAGAGAAAATTGGTATTTATACGGGTTATCACTGAAGGTTACAAAATAACATTATCTATTGCTTTATGTTCGGAAGCAGGCATTCTGTTTATACGTAAAGCAATATAACGTTTTATTTAATAATTTTATGTTTGTTTTACAAGTTTTAGAATTTGAATCACCTGTATTTATTAATTTTCCAGTTTTCACAGATTTTTTATAATTAAAACAAATTCTATAACTTTAAGTTTGATTAACAACCGATAGCTGCCACATAAACTACTCCACTCGAATTTGCTGCAGCTCGCTGTTAGATTTACGAAAAAAAATGCTATGTAGAAAAGTTATACCAAACCACTCGTAAGAACTTCTTAAAATGTCGTTTGGAGTTATGCCATTCATAAAACAATTTTTCAATTAGTTGATTGTTTATAGCGATCTAGGCCGTCAAAAAATCAACCAATTTTTTGTGAAAACCGCAGTAATGCGCAATCATTTTATTTTTTCCGGGAAAAAAACGGTAACGTCTTTTAAAATTTATCAAATAGCATCAGCCTTCGTACACCAATTGTAAGATTAGCTAATCAACAAGCTAATAAATTTTCATGGAAAATAAATATTTTCTCAAAAGATTTTTTTTTTGTATTAATATTTATTTGAAAGAAAATTTGTATTTTATCGCGCCCAAGTGTGATAAAAATTTGTTTGTACAAACGATAATAATGAGAGGTGGTGAGGCGTGCGCGAGCGCTATATGTACATATGTGTGATCGTGACTAAGTACAAATTTTCACAACATTTTATCGCGATGCTTTTATTATCTAGCGCGTTATCTATTTTATGTGTGATACACTACGACGTGTATAGATATGCTGTTGTTAGAATAGAATATGTTATTTCTGTTTAGTATCTAAAGTGGATGCGCGCATCGCAATGATGACTAATTGGGAAGTGTGGAAAAATTATTTTCTTTTTATTAAGATTTTGATTATGCGCTTGGTGCATTTACACCCTCGCACATTTATTGTGTTTGATTTATTGAAATTTAATTTTATTTTCGATATGGGCTCTGCTGGAATTTTATAAAATAAGTATGTATTAAGAAACAGATGAGGGAGGGAGGTAGGGGCTTAGCAAATTTACGCAAATAGTTTTTATATTTCGATTAAATCACTAACATTTCTGTTATTTTTATTTATTTTCAGGTAAGTGGTGTTAATACTGTGTGGGTCGACTAATATATGTACAATATAAAATTTTGTAAGTAACCTTTGTTAAGATCACATAAGATGACGAATACAATAATTTATTCGTAAACAAGTTTCTGGTTTAATATTCAATTCATACACTGTACTACATGATTACATAATCGAGCAACTATTTACATACCTTTTATTTCAATATCAGAATCAATAAATAAACATAACCGTGAATAGTTACTACTATTATTGTTACTATTCATTTATACTATTCGCGATATTTTTTTTTTAATAAATATTATTATTTTTGGCATGAATTTACGTGTTACGGTATAATTTGTTGAGACGTGGTTATTTTTAGAATGCTTATCCAAATATTATGTTACATACGTATAAACACACGAAGCGGATTTCGCGAGAGAACAGCACCTGTTAATTAGGAAGAAGACATTTGTTATATATTGCTGCGGCAATCAACTAATCAATATGTATTTGGGCGAATCTAATTAGCATATTGTTGATGAAAAAGGAACGTTACTTTTATTTTATAATATATCCAAGGAAGTAGAAAGAAATATTTTTGGTAAGACTATTGCTACTACAGGCTAATTTTGACTCTATTGTATCAACAATCTGACAATCGGGGGTCGATCTTGACCCAGCTGTTCTTATTGTCCTAAAGATAAATAAAAGGTGTCACACATTTCAATTTTTGTTTTGATATGCGGTGTTAATTGCATATGGATCTATTGCAAAATTAATCAATTCGTTTACAGATCTCTGTGCGAATGATCGCGACTCGCTAACAATATTATTTGAAGAACGTTTAAAACTGCTTCATCCCTATATCTGATTTCAATTTTTCGAATATTGTTAACGAGACTTTTTTTCGAAATATTAAATTTGGTTTTATTGCGAATTATAAGCAGAAAGTTAAAGGTCGCAAATGCAGCCTGCGAATGTACGATATTCATTTTTTCTCCATTTCTCTAGAACCCTACATTGCTCAATAACAAAACAGAAGTCTGTGGAAGAAGTTCACAACTCTATGGGTAATTTAAAGCAGATAACAAAATTGTCCTTTTATAAATGTGGTTCTGTGAGGTTTTTAAACAAATTCCAAAAGAAATATTTTTTTTTAAATTCTAGTAGCAATTCTTTCACAAGTTAGAACCAAATGTTAAAATAACTCAAAATTTTACAATTTAGCAATTAAATAGTTTGGGTCATTTCAAATTCTAAGCTCAAATTATTTCTTATTTAAAAACGTGATTAAAAGTTTTGTAACTTCGCTTATCAGAATTTCCGATTTAGAATAAATAACAATTCTAACATGTACATACAGTTGTGTTCATAATAATAGCAGCGCATTACCTTGCTTTAATAACTCTTCAATATTTTTTACACCTTACTCTTTTCCAAGGTTGCCAACGCTCTGAAAGTTTCTTCTCTCCTCTCTTATTAATAGTATATCATTACTGTTTCAAAAAATGCTTAATTCTTTTTTATAAGACTACATTTGTTAGCGAGTGTTTGAACCAAGCTGTTCATAATAATAGCAGCAACGCAAGAAACATAATTTCAAGCGAGGTTTTTAACGAAGAGTTGAAACTTTTTAACTAATTGGTGAGTACAAATTATTCTCGTAATTCGTAAAGGGCAAAAACCATATTTAACTGGATTTTAGAAAAGTAATGGGTTGATCAAGCACTGCACGGAAGAAAAGCGAAACCTTTTTAAAAAAACTTCGATGTGAAGGAAAATCTTACCTTGAAATACAAGAAATTATCTGATGTTCTTCGAAAATGGTCTGTAATTCAGTAAAATGGACTGATAGAGCTGAAACACGTGAGCCAAAAAAGAATCAACTGAGCGTATTGCCCGACAAATCATACAAATGGTAAAGAACGACTTTCATATTAGCTAAAAAAAAGATAAAGAAGGAACTTCAGGTACCTGTAAGTGTGGTGACTATACAGAGGCATCTATTAGAAGCTAAATTGGCCACCAAGAGTCCTAGAAAATTACTATTGCTCAGCAAGAGACATGTGGCAAAAAGAATACAGTTCGGTAAGTCGCACGTCAATTGGCCCCTAGAAAACTGGTGAAATGTTTTATGGAGCGATGAAAGTAAAATTGTCCTTTATGGTTCCACAGGTCGTCGACAATATGTGAGGAGACCTCCAAACATTAGCCACGACCCAAAGTACACAGTAAAGACTGTTAAGGTATGGTGGTGCAAAATTTATGGTTTGAGCTTGCTTCTCATACTATGGTGTTGGGCCGACATATTCTACATATAACGGGCATCATTGATAAATTTGTATCCATTAAAATACTTGAAGACATCATGCTATATCGTATGCTGAGTATGAAATGGTCCTAAAATGAGTGTTTCAACAAGATAACGACCAAAAACTCACAAGCAAACAGGCGAAGTCATGGTTTGAGAAGTACAAAATTAATCTTATGGAGTAGCAAACGCAATCACCGGACTTCAATTCCATAGAAAACGTGGGTGCTGATGTCAAAAATAAAGTGAGCAAAGTTAATCCAAAAAATGCCCAGCAATTGTGGGAGGCAGTGCACGAAGCATGGAGTACAATACCCATTGGGAAATGTCAAAACTTAGTGGACTCTATGAAAAGGAGATCCGCGGCTGTCATTCGTAATAATGGGTAAGCAACTAAATATTGATTGCTTTATAAAAAAACAATACACAAAAGTGGTGCTTGGTAGGTTTTTTTGATGAATTTTTGAATTATTCCTAAACATTGTTTCGGACTGCTATTTTTGTGAACACCATGAAATGGAATTTTTTATTTATATTAATTTTTAATCAAAAGAATAAATATTTGTTTGTCATTTTCTAGCTTAATATGACAATATCAATTATATTTCATGAATAAATCTTAATCAAACTTGCGTTTTTGAAAACTTATACGAGTTTTTTTTTCTCTGGATAGCACTGCTATTAATATGAACACAACTGTATATGTTGAGAGAAATTTAAATTGTCAAATCCAAATTTGACAGGTTGGAATTTAAAATTTCAAATTAAACTAAAATACCTTTCAAAATTACCTAAATTTTTCAAAATGCATTAACATTTTTGTAATTTTTGTTTAGCAAGTTTTAAATATGTATTCGCATTCTTGGGTTCGTTTAGCATTGTAACCTATGCTATTTGTTAGTGTTGATAAATAAATAAATAACCGGCCATATCCATCTTACATGCTGAATTTCATCATAATCGGTAAAGAAATCATCATGTTCCTTCCTAATTGGCCATTTCCCAGAACTTCAAGCATGTAATAATCATTTTCGAATCCTATTTCCAGCGTCGAATCGAATTTCATCATAATCGGTTAATAAATAAATAACCAACTTCATTCCTAATCGGACTTAATTTCACTTGAAAATTCTATTAATATTCTATCCGAGATATTAAAATTTTCTACAAAGAGACAGGCGAATCCCAATTTGGCCCTTAAACCGTAATATGTATATTATTCCTATGTCGTTATAGTGTTCAAAGAGTATATAAAAAATAATCAAAAGCCGGGAAATCCCGGAATTTTCCAGTCACACTTTTAAGACAAAAACAGGATCCCATTTTGAGAGACCCTAGTTGCAACCAATGCGTTTGGGTCAAAATGTTGATCAACGTTAGGGACGGACTAATCTACTGACCAAATTGAAAGCATGAATTGGGGAGCATAAATTGCCAAAAAATTACAAGTCTAAATTCGCTTATTGCCATATTTATGCCTTCTTCATTAGTCTGGAGTAACTTTCTATTCCATGCACCCATCGGTGTATTTGTTTTATCGAGAAATAACGGCATTAAAATGGCTGACAAAATACATCAGAGAAGGTATTCCTTTAAAGATTTCGATTTGATTCGTATTATTATAAGCCTGGGGTAACTTGTTTAGGCTGTAGCCCTATTTTAGTTTTAAGTGTGTTGGTCGACCCTATTTTTTACTAGTTTTTGTTTTGTAGGCCTATGTTCAGGTCTGTAGACGTAAATTTGTTTTAGTTTTGAAGACTAGTTTTAGGTTTCGGTTTAGACGTAATATATTTTTAGAATTGTAGACATATTTTATTTGTAGGCCCACGCCCAGCTTTTGCTGTATAGACCTATTTGAATTTTAGATCTGCAAACGAGCTTTAGGTGGAAAGACCTTTTTCATATGAGGGAAATCAAGCTTCAAATTACAGGCAGTGAAAAGCTGCTTAGGATGGAAATTAGGATGGATCAAAGTCGGCAGTACGGACTAACTTTATCCATTGGAAAGTGAACTCTTTACAATTTAGATTTGCATAGATGAAAATCATCGGGGAGTTTACAAAAATCTATAGAGTTCTATCTCGATGTATTGAATCTGGACTTGTTCTCTTGAAATGAAAGAATCATTTTTGGTTTTTGAGGTTGTAGAACTCCTGTGTAGCTACTTCAGGTCTTCTAGTAACTGTGAATAATCAGGTTTTAAGATGGGTGCTCAATAGTCAATCTAATATTGTTATGATTTAGGATAGATGTTAGCTATAGTTAGCCTCTTTAACTTTCCCCAGTAACCCCAAGTCCCTTTGATACCGTCAATGTTCTTCTAGTTCGTCTTAGTTAAACGAATTTAGAATGAATTCAGTTGCAGTTGTACAAGAGAAGGGCACCAGTAGTAATTCTAGGGATAGTTGAATCAAATGAAATTCAGGTTCTTTTCCTCTATTGTGGAGTTTATTCTTGGTAGAATCGAAAAGTGAACATAATGTGCTTAATTATTTTAGGAACATGATAACCCAACATAAATTTTTCATTCCGAATGGGCCGAAAATTGTTCCATTACATCTAACAATTATTCTTTTGAGATCAAGGCAAATGGTTCCTAAAACACTTCGAAAATTGTAACTACGGTATACTATATACGCGAATATTTCTGTAAAGTTTTAAAAATGTCTCTAATTCAATCGATTCGTTATCGTTTCTGATCGTTTTTAATATGCAAATTTGCTCAATTGGGAGTAGGTCAAATTTCACACAATTATTCTTGGTTAAATTGAATTGGTCATTGACTACTTTAAAATAGAAACTTTCTCATTAGAAACAATAAACTCCATTGGTCAAGTTTTCAAAGATCGTTTCACAAATACGGTGTTGGGGTATTATGACTTTCGTACCACGAGCCTCTACATACTCATTAATCATCGATTGCACGTTTAAAATATTCACAATTGTAAATAACGTAAATTATATACAGCTGACAAAACAATTGACTGCATATCAGCTAAATTACAGAAAAACAAATATCGTATAAGCATGAAATCATTGTGTATTGAAATAAATTTACTGCACCATCCTCCCACACCCACGCCACTATTTAGCATATAAGATGTTTATTATCGTATCTTTTACATCTCAATATGTATAAAATACTAGAAAATAGAAAGATCTTCACGAATAGATGTAAAACGATCAGAACGATGATTTTAGCATTATTTGTTCAAGTCTTCTTCTTATTAGATTTTGTACATTGTCATTTCTTAATTTAAGCTAAACAAAAAGAAAATCTTTAGAAATATGTATGTGACATAGTTTTGTCGAACAAGAAAATAAGAATAGTTTTGTGTGATGATCTAATCGGAGAGTGCAATCATTGTGTAAATAAAATATATACTGTTCGAATGCTGTCATCATGCGATATAAATAAAATGCATGCAGGGCGTTTAAAACTCACTAAAGCGGCATTCATATTTAATCCAATAAACAATTTAAATGACACAACGAATTTAATTGTTCTAAACTATAAACTAAAACGATTTTTTATTTTTATACAAAATGACCATCCTGATTTTTTTTTATTATTATTCGCGGTTGTTGTTGTTGTCAGTGTTTCTTAATACATACTTTGTTCGTGTTGTGTGTAATGAGAAAAATTTCCAAAGGACGAGGGTATGTTTAATAAAAAAATAGTGACATAAATTGTATTCTTGACTCAAATTTATATAAGTATGAGTATAGAGTATGTGGAAAATGTATAGAAAATTTTTACATGACCTATATTGGTTTATTTATACAAATTTTGTTATTGCTATATTCATACATAAATAGCAAACTAATGCTATATTTATTGATTTTTACAATTTATATATAATGCAGACTCTCTATATTTTCACTTCTTGGAAAACATAGTTGCACATTGCAAAACTATTTGTTTATATAGCGAGTAGCATTCAAAAATTTTACGTTTAAAAATTTGTGCTCTCTTGAACCCTAACTTTATAGATTCGTAGTTTCGATCTTGTAATTTAATTTATAAATCAGTGGTTGTGGTGTTGGCCAAACCAAAATGAAGAGGGGGAGATGGGTTTCAAAGATCCCCGATACCTTGACTAATTCCAACGTAGGTCACCACAGCCAAACAATTGCATTTGATTTTGAGCCATTTGGCAACGTTACTGTAACGTCCGGGTAACTTGATCTTATATCGAGTAGTGAGCTTTATATGGCTACTAGCAAGAGGAATACAATTTTAAAGGTAGTATCGTCTTAAACCAATATTCCAACTACTATATTTCAGGATTGACCGATTCCGTACTTTGCTCATCTAGGAATAACTGACGACTGAATCTGATTTTTCGATTTATTGGCTCTTACATATATGACAATTTGTGATGATCGTTTTATATGGAGTGGTTTTTCACCACTTTTTATTCAACTTAACTCGTTGGTTGTTTGTGCGGTGTTTTTCTAATATTGCCTACGGGGCTATTTCCGAATAAAATTCGAACGTATTCGAGTCTTCGAAGTATTGGAATTTTATTTTAATTGAAACAGATTCATTCGTTTCTTATTTAAATCGAATTGAATTCAAAAATAACCCCCCCCCCCCCCCCCCCCCCCGGCCATTTAGAGATACGAAATTTTAACTTTTCGGTGACACTGGCAATGAAATTTCATAGATTTTTTTTTTGATATTTTTGACAACTGCCAAAAATTTAAACGAAATTTTATAAAAGTTGTGCATATATGACATGCGGGGTCACCGAAAATATTTCCCTTAAAGGGTCGCACTAGAATTGAGAAAATTGATTAATGGTTGTACTGCTGGCAAGAAATACTTGCAGTGTGCAGTTTGGAATTGACTGGTTCGTCAGAACAATAAATTAAGTCAGTTGACAAAACAGGCGAAAGTCATATCATACTATTGTCTAACAAATCACGAGTAACTCCATTAAAATTCGTTTCTATTGCACGCTTAGAATTATATGCCGCATTATTGTTGTTGAATCTAATCTCTGAAGTGACTGAAGCTATGAATATAGAATTTTTGGTCGCTAGTATTGTTGGGTAATTGACAGATTGTTTTAGCATGGCTGAATTTAGAAGCCAGTACGCTTATTGTTGTAAACATAGTGCAACAAATTCAAGAGCCAGCTTAAATCCAACGGATTTAATTTTCAGATCAAATGATTTGTGGTGGTATGGATCTTTTTTCTAAATAAGTCAATGCCAGAATGGCCTACCAACAGTCAAAACAACCTTCCGGAGTGTAAGATTCAAATCATCTCATCTTGTAAAGTTCTCAAGTTTGATCTATTCGAAAGATACGGTAATTTTAATCGACTTTTATGCGTTCTCCAAGTTTAAGCTGGATTAATTAGGGTTGGTGGAAGACTTGTTCGATTCGTTACAAGTCAACAACAGACAACAGTTTGTCGGCAGGTAAAAAACTTTACTCGAGGCTTTAGTATGTTTGTCACCTGTGCTACAGTTCCCGGAGTCGGTGCTACCCCTAGCTACGGTGTATGTGCAGTAGTTTCTTCAAAGATTAATAAAATAAATATAATTAAAATAGCACGTTAATTTGTTACCTCACCGTTTTTAGATTCCCAAACTCTTCCTCGATCTGTTTGGTGCGGAAACGGCTTCTATCTTGTCTTTTACTTACATAGTTTTGATAACATGATTCGGTTTGGGGAATTTTTTTTCGCTCTCTGACGTTGTCTTTGGGTTTCACAATACAAATATAATTTACTAACACTGGCTTTGAATTATTTCCTAACGGTTTCCCGCTTAACAGAGAACTGTAAAATATGTTTGTCATTCACAGTCGAGAATTTCCTTGACAAAAGATGTATGATATTGATCTTATAGCCTTAAAGGAGACTGTAAAGTTGATAACGAGCCATAATAATTTTCATTCAAGGTCTCCATTTTAATCAGCCAAATTAACAACCAAACAAAAATTCCCAATTATTACTGAATGGAATGTTAAATCTACTGAAATGTACTGAATGTTAAATACCTCAACAATTGAAAACTTGAAACAAAAGTAGAATTCAGGCTCATTCAAATCTTTTTCTTTCAAAAGCGTAATATGCAGAAGGATGCTAACATTATTATCGCGAAAGAGCAGTAGAATTTGTCGAGTGACTGTCAAAACTGTCGCATGTGGAAATTTTTTTGAAATCTTGTCAAGCGATAACAGCCAGAAAAATAGATTGGATTGCAAGCTTTTTCTCCATTCTGATTCATTTAAAAACGAAACTGGAACTAATTGGATATTTCCGTTAAAAAGTCATCGATAACACTTTCGTTCATAATGTAAATAATCAACACTGATTAGAACTAATACCTATTAATTTAGAAATGGAATGGTCGCGCACATTTAAGAAATATGATACCGCTTTATATAAGAACATCTATATTAACTGGTTAAAATGTATGTATCTTTTCTCGTCCGTAATAAGATATGCGATGTAGCCCGACATATTGAATTACTCAATGTGTATATATGGAAATCACCCATAAATGGAATACATTAAATAAGCGCTTAATGAATATTATTTCATAACAACATAATAAAATCTTGTTTATACATACATAAAAAAACAAAAGAAAACGAAACCGACTCTCCTTCAACTGGTTTGTGTATGATAACTATACGGCCCAAAGAAATAACAGTACAACAATAACAATGTCTTAATAGCATTTTAATTCTATTAATAATAATAATCAATCAACAGCTTTCTCTATTTTAATTTTGGTAAAGTACTTACGCGTTCGTAAAGAAAACGACATCAAATTTTCGCTCTGCCTTTATCAGTGTTAGCCTTCCTTGGCAAAGAATTTTTGTACATTTGGCCGCTCGTCTACTAGGTGAAAAAATACTCAGATACCAAAACTTTTAAAACCCTGTCCACTATTTTCCTTGTCGCATTAAACTGGAAAAAGAGTGATGCAAAAAATATTTTCCTAGAAAAAGCGTGAAAAGTAGGCTCTTTTTCTCAGTTTTTAATGCCCAAAACTTCCTCTCCCATCTCTGTTAGCAGCGTGCGATAAAGTGATTTTTACAGAGCAATTCCTTTTCTCGTGCAAAAAAGTACCACTTTGCGCTCTTGATACACAAAAAAACCTGTTTCCAAGCGGCTATCAAATTTCTCTATTTGAAAAGCTTTTTCTTTTATGAGGCAATTGAATGTGGAACGTAGAATCACTAAACACTCTAAAATCATGAAAGAACTTCTTAAAACCTCGATGAATTGGTGAACTACTATTTATGAATTAAAATGAGTCGAAATTTCGAAAATTAATAATTGTAATTATTTTACACAAATTTAGTTTGATGTCTTAGTAAAAAGCTTCCTAAAATTAAATCGTTAATAAATGAGAAACAAAATAAATTCGATCCCAAGGTAACTGATTATAATTTAATCCATAATTTATGATTTATGTACAGTACAACAAACTGGTTAATAGTTTTTATTTCGCGATCATTACTTTTCAGTTTTCATAATGCTGACCAAGAATACCAATTCCAATGTTAATTAGCCTCACAAATAATGAAATTGAAATCGTTTAATCGTTCTAAAAATAATTTATCAAAAATCAATTCAAAACGATGATCGCGATCACGTAATGTGGGAAACAAATTAAACAATAACTAATAATAAAATATTGTGTATTGTTGTTGAATTTTAATTCAACTTCCAGATATGGAAAAAAATAATAATTACCACTGATCGAGGGATCGTTAGTGTTTGTGTTGAGCATAAATTCGAGTGATCCTCACAACGATCATAAGAGTTATTAAAGTGCAACTAGAAAAAAAACATCGATTGCTGCGATATTATTAGCTAGGTCGCACAAAAACTGAACCCCGTAACTATTAAGGACACCTATCATCTACCGATTTATTTTCAAAATTTTTTGCAAGAGCCCTACTGCTCGTATCAAAATAATACAACCTCTCCTTCAGGTTATATTAGACTAGAAAAAATTAATTTTCACCTCACGTGGTGAATATGAATTGGAGTGGTGAAAAAGTTTAGGGGTTTCGCAACATGACGAGATCTGCAAGAAACCAAATAGGAATATATAACGACAACGATATAATGGTAATTTGATAACTAACGTGCTGGAACTACAAAAAAAATTATTTTCACCTGAACACGGTGAATTTTCATTTGGGTGATGAGTAATATTTGAAGAGATAGATATTTCCCACGACACCTATTTGAAGTCTGTACGACAACTGCAACATAACGTATATTTTGCCCCTCAGCGCCATATCGCAAGTTTTAACAACTCTAATGTTATTTGCCGAAATTTTTCAATGACATACTACGAAAAAATTATTGTTTGGGTGAATTATGTTAGGCTTTTTTGAAGGTTAAAAAATACCTTTCCAACGGTACCTTCTGCTTTAGATTTACTACTCTTACTAGCCCGTCTGAACCAGCATGTAACTGTATTGTAAGTTGTTCGTCTTTAACTAGTACCAATTCTCCTTCCTTAATGTTGGATTACTCTGTCAGTCATTTGCTGGCTCCAATGAATTTTATGGCATAATCACTGAATATTTTATTGAATAATCCCCTTCTCATCAGCTCCGCCGGTAGTATGTCCAATAGGTGTTGGTAGGTCAATTTGTTGTGACTGGCACATGCTATCCAATTATGTATCATATGACAATTCGAATTCTTTGCTTTTATTATTCAGTTTTCCCGTCTTAAACAGGCCGGCACTAGGTTGATTTCCGCCATTTGATGTCCTTCGCTGATACTTAGTGCCCTCTGGACTTGGGGTGTTTTGCATTTAACGTTAGGTTGCATTTATTTAATCTGTCGCCAACTATTAATATTGTTAATATTAATATGCTTGATTTGATGTTTTTGCTAGGTTTGTAACTGTTCTGGTTGAATCGGTGAGGTATTTTTAGATTTTGACTTTGTATTTGGTATTATGCGACAGGATTTATGAATCGCTGGAAGGGTCATCGATTGTAGAGGCCTTTATAGTCGAGATGAACGTTTGAAATGTCCTTCTTTTGGTACTCGCAGCAAATTCTTGTTTCTTGATTATTCAAGTAATTATCAGATATGGTGAAAGCTTTAAATCATGTCGAACTGTCCTATTGATGTGCAATCGTAAAAGCGTTAATTCTTGTTTGTAGCTGAGCCAACTTCAGTAGATTAGCTGAACTTTCAAGTGCCATCGATTGCGGAGGCCCATAAATATTGAAGTAGTATTTAGCTCTAATTACTACTGAAAATCTTCGATATTTTGATGATATGTTGCGTTTCATTATTTCCGCACCGGTTAGCGGTATTTTTACCTTTATATGGAACATGTCAGTTGCTGAGCACTGGTTGTGAATGTATCTTTTTAATCTTTCTTGTATGGTTTCGGGCGGTGTTGATGGTTAGGTCGGCCACAGGGACTTGGTTTAGCTTGATGTCGTTCAGTAACTATGCCGACTCTTCTGTTATAATTAGTAGTTCTCGACCTTGGATCGATTGACGCTCGAAGTAATTAATTATGCTGTGGCCAATAGTACCACATCATTGTTTTGAGTTACACGTGTCTGGGTTCTGTTGATGTTCACATCGTTAGCTGAAAAGCATTTTCTGTATAACTTGTGTAACATTGTTGTGCCGTTCTTTTCTGATATTCTTAGTTACCGGTGGTTGTGTTTAAATTGTTGAAGGGTTCCCGCCTGGTACCCACTGAATGCTAAGGATTGGAATCTTCCTTTTAAAAACTTTAGAACTCCGTTATTTGTTGGAATTTTCCTCGTACTTTAAGAGAGGTTTTATATAGTGTTCTGGTTTCACTATCCTAACTGTGTCGTGAAGTGAACAGTTGAACAAAAATTTAAGTAGTCCAAGGTAATCGACTCAAACTGATCATTTTCAAGAAATTCACGATTGATTACATGGGAAGATATTCATCGCACATCGTGATCATATGGACAAAGTATTCCCGATTACAATCCAACGAAAGTGAAGATTATTTTATTTCATTCAACATATTTGCGATCACTTAAAATTTATCTAATGATCGTTCGATCATAATTTTAGTATGATCACTTGACCTTTATTAAAGAAAAATTGTATTATTTCATGTGATCTTGAATTATAAATACGATCATATCCAAATTTTGGTGAAATTTATCGAATATTCTAATATTAAATTAGCCTTGACAAAATACAAATTTGTTCCACTTACTATACGCAGCAAACATCTACATAATAATAGTTTACCCCACATTTTATCGCAAAAAAATCCTCCAAACCAATTTTTGTTTGTTTCACTATATGTAGATGATAATGGCAACATTACACAACTAAATATTTTTCTAAAGAATTAAATTCATATCAAGGTTACCGATTAATTTAGTTAGTGTGCTGTATGTTAGTTTTCCGGTTAAATTAAACCGATTTGATAAATAACTAAAAATATTTTTTTTAAAACAACAAAGACGTTTTTAGTTAAGTCAGAAAATTAATTATCACGTTGTATTTGCAGCATGATCTCTACTCGTATCTTTAGCTATAAGAAATTGTACGACTGTACGAGTAAATCGTGACTCGAGAAAATATTTTTCAAGTCTTCTTCTTTATGTTTAATTTGATATTTTTGGTTTTGTTTTTTTTTTTAGATCAGCAGCAGCATCTTGAAATTTATTTTATTTATAAAATTATAAATCGTGTAGCTCGGTTTCTCGCGGTTGGTTGGTTGGTTGGCCGATTCGAGAAGTCATAAATCAATTGAAATTTACAAATTTTGTATGTACATACATATTTTGGAAAAACACTTTATGAGTAATTTTACATCATGTCTCGAGTGCGCGGGGGATGGTATAAATACACGACAAAATTATTTCATGTGCATAAATCTATTTATAACGTGGCCAAATCTATGTCCATATATGAAGACAAAAAATATTGTTGTAGTTGGTTAAATTAAGTTGTGGAATCAAATTTAATTTACACTGTGCGCACACAACAAACGTTTGAAAGTCACGCGAATTTTTATTTTATACAAATTGCGCTTGCATGCAAAAAACGATTCTCATTTTATATCACAATTTGCAGTGTACCTATATATGTACCTACTACTCGTATATAAATGGATTTAGCACAAATTGGATAATGTCGAGAAGGGTGTTGAAATAAAATAAAATGTTGGAGATTATTAAATTTTTTCGTTACATTTCACTAATTGAAATTGGTACGACAACATCAACGAGGCGGAAAATAGATATTCCTTGTGCAATTCAACTATGTATATAACGTAACATAATGTACCTAGCTAATAGCGCACTAAAAATTGATAAGAAGGGGTTTTCCAAGTATTGTAATCGAAAGGGGATGTATGTGTATGTGCGATATTAGTTTCACCAGATTTAGCAATCTCATATAAACTAATCACGTGTATTTGCAAAAAATTATCTGAGATGCAAGTACCGGAATAAATATTACGCTAACTGCGTAATTATTCCTTTTGCCTATGCGTGGGATTTATATAATGTTGACCCAAAATATACGAAACACAACAAAATGCTATCGCCACACAATTGCGGGACATTTCCCCAAAATGTTGGTTGTTGAAGTATTTTCTGTTACGCCACGTCGTGTTTTTCTGTTACGCCACGTCGTGTCGCCATCCTCGTTTCCAAAAGCGAAACCTTTATCTCAAGTCTTGAAATAGACATCGGCTTGAGGGTCATTAATGAATAGAAAACCTAGTTCCGTATTTTATGAACAATGATGACGTCTTGACTCTTAAATCAGTTGAATTGCCATATGTTCGTATGTGCATGTCGAACGGAAAACACCAACTGAATTTCAATAATATTTAGTTTTCGATGTCGACTAAATCCTCTCCATATTAATCCCTGGGCTGGACGGGTCTTTCATAGGCAACGAATGCGATTGGATAAATGCGGAAATTCATCAACATATTCAATGATGAATTGTAAAAGTTGGGTTTCGATTTCGAAACAATCAAATTTGAAGTTCTTGCAAAACGTTTGAAGGATGCAGGCCACCAAATTAGCCTAGAAGGGATTAGATTTGGCTCCAGATTGGATCGGGTACAGGTTCAATCAATGTTGTTGAAGATTGTGCTGGTACTGGCAACTCATTTGATTTTTTCATCCAAAATCATATTTCTATTCAAATGTATAAACTATTTTACGTCGAGCAAAGAGATGTGTTGACATTTATTGTCTATTTCTATAGTTTCAGTGATGAAAAAATTATTGAAGTGAAGTGAAGCCAATCGTCAATTTACTGGTGCTACCTGCTGCTAGGCGGAAAAGAACAACAGAAGAACATTACGAGTGCAAAATCGAAGAAATTAGGCCAGAGATTGAGTGATGCGTCGTGACGAAAGCATGACTGCTATTTTAATTTATTGAAAGAATTGGAGATTGAGGATCGCAATGCGTTCAAAAATTGTATGCGAATATCATCTAAAGACTTCAATTACTTTCTCAACTTGGTTGCTTCACTAATAACAAAACAAGACACGCTTTCACGTTGCGATTTTTCGCAACAGTGGCTCTGTTCTGGTTTTCCCGAGGAATTGGGGAAATGTGTTGCTAGAAGTCCTATTTCCTATTTCCCAAAAGTGCATTCTGGTAAATTGTTTACCAGAGGAACTAATAATTTAGGAAAAACTGTCATACTTGAAACAACATCAAATATTTGTCGCTTTGCTGTCAGGTTATTTTTCCTTGTTCGTACGAGCAAATACAAGCAAACAAATAGAACCAAATGGCAAATATTTGCCTAAACTTGGTGGCAATTATTTTAAGGAAATTTTTAAAGCAAACAACGTAGCAACAAATATTTTCGCAAATATCCGCTATGTTTTAGCCAAATATTTACTACGTGTGTACAAATTATGTGGCTGTTCATTTCCGTAAATTTTTGAAAAGTCGATTTTAGTAAATTTTTGTGATTGAAGGAAGCAATTTTTGAGGGGTTCTCTTTGTACCTTTAAACATGAACCCGAGTAGGATTCGAAAGATGACAATGTTGTATTGATAAATATTTCAATAACCATGATGATTACAGTCAAATTATATCGAATATTTTATCCAATCGCAATTGACCATTCTCTTAGTTGTCTCTGGAAAGGCAATCACAACTACCCAAAGACATATCTGCATCGAGCTCAGGTTGTTGTCTGAAGTGCATTGCTATTAGTTTGACTAGGATAAAATTGATCGACATCTTTATTCGTCTCATCCAAAGTAAGTCTTATGCTCTTCTACTATATAGAGTGAGTCTGATAAAAAGCGCACCTCGTTTTTTTCGAGAATGGTTATTTGTAGATACAGAGGAAATTCCCGTTATGAAAGTTGTCAGACGAACGAAGGAAATTTGTTCGATGACCTTGGATGACCATAGTTTTGAAGATAATGGTGTTTTTTTAATGGATTTACATAATTTTGACAAAACTTATTCAGAACTATCGCATCAACAGTAGGCCAACGTATCTTCAAGTATCTCATTAAAGGTTATCCAAGGTCACCAAACAAATTTCCTTCTTTCGTCTGATAACTATGATAAGGGTATTTTCTCTGCATCTCTAACCATTTTCGAGAAAAACGAGATGCACTTTTTATCAGACTCCAGATGATTTTTGTGATTGATTAGTTTTTTCGTAAGTTTTAATTTGTTACATTTTGATCTTTTTGAACGCTTAGTTGTCCGCGTTGTTTGCCTCTCGTGGCTGATCCCGGGTATCGAAGGACTATAGAGGTTGTGTAAGAAACAAAATTACTGCGATGGAACTTTTATACTCTATGATCCTATATTTCATATAAGTTTGTTCTTTAAATCTCTTACACTTTTAAGAAACAAGCTTACGGCTAAAGACTTCATATTAAATTAAGTTTTAATAGTTTTGCAAATCGTGCGGCAACGTAGCGAGGCAATACATTCCTAGTACGGTAAAGTTTCATTTTCTGGACTATATTATAAACAACGATTCTGTACGAATTAGAATTATGTCTCTTCATCATTAAAGATATCACGTGACTGTACAATAAATTAGATTTGATTTGATTAGGTTTTGCCTTATACTTTGTGGAAACCCGAGGTTTCATGATCTAATTGGGATACGATCAATACGGCAAAGTATCATTTTCTGGACTATGTTTGATATTACATAGAGATATTAGACGGAGATTAGATTTGATAAGATTTGATTTGATTCAACAATCTAATCTTCTATAAAGGTTTCTAATTTGCCTCTAATACTCGAAACGTAAATTTTGTTTATTTGTGTAATTCGTTAAAGGACCAGTGAAATTTTTTACAGAAAGTGTAGCTACACAAATTAAAATTTGTACGTGTACGAGAAGAGGCTGGTTCTATACTTTACCTTCTTTAACCATTCAATAATTTTATAGTTTGCTTATATCAAACGCTTTTCAATTATTATTTGGTCACATATTCGATGAAATACCATCATTTTAGATTAGAATCTTAATTGGATTCTGTCAACCAAGATTTTTTTTTCTTTTTGTGTCATATCCTCATATAACCATGCTATACCAAAAATAAATTTTATAAACGAATTATGTTTATGATAATTTATCACCCCTAAAAGAAGTTGGCCCCATTTTCCCCCAAAACACCATAGTCGCACCAAAATTAAATTCATCCAATCTATTTTTAATATTCTGAACATAATCCGTCTGTTATAACCCCTATGTACTATGCGTATATAATTTAATAACATTGTTATTGTTATACCTAGCACTGATTTGGATACGATGAAATAATCATGTAATTTAGCGCTGCTTTACTTTATATACAAAACATAAAAAAATAAATATTGATCTACGACAAATCGACCGTGAAAATTTACCTTGCATATATACATACACAATTAATGCACGTAACACCAACAATAGCCAGTCGCCGCCGGTGTCATCATTGACGGCGATAAAATGTTATTGTGACATTGTCTGATTAGTTGTTTCGTGGGTGGAGTAGAAAATCGTCTTTGGTCCCCGGTGTAAGAAGTCCATATAAAAAAAAAAAAATTAAGGAAAAGGATGTGGGGAAATCGTGGAAAAACAAAACTATTAGCTAAATACATAACGTTTTGTTATTTTGTATAATTGTATGTCGACAAAAGGGCGCCGCTAATCGATTTATTTTTAAAAACACACACACACACACACACACGTTTAATGTAGCAACATAACTATCCACTTTTTATATTGTTTCGTGTCGTATCCATAGTTGTGGGTATTGTACAATCATGGAACCTCACCTTGTTGTCTTGTATTTTATAGAATATTATTTAACAAATAATTGATCACAAAACCTTAAAATAGAACGCCAGAGTATTATACTCTCGTGTCTCGTGTACTAATAAATAAAATATTTATGCTAAATAACTTAATTAATTTTGATTAAATTTAATTTCGTTTTTTTTTTTTTTTGCTTTTTTTCATTACAGAGTTGAAAGATCAAAAGTTCGTGTAACATTTTTTCAAAGTAGTAAACCACAACAAGTTAGTCCACCCGAAACGCATACGCCGTTTTTTGGTGAAAACAATAATTCCATACTAATCGAATCAATTTTATCCGAAACAAGTTCGATTGACGATAAAATGGCAGCAACTCAAGTAGTAATTCCACCAACTTATGATAGACAAATTAGGTAAGTCAAAATAATGGATTTTTACTTCTTTTTAAATAGAGACTTTCTTTTTGTAAATAGGGACATCTGTTGATGACTAGCGAAAGACGATGCTTGAAATTGAATTTGTTTTTGAAGATGGTTAGGACTTTACTATCGAACTTTACTTTCAATCAATTTACGTTTATTGTAATTTTCTGCAATATTTTTTCTGTCACATTCATTCTTTCTACTCAATCACTCAGAATTACGAGGTTATAAATAGGCGGCACCGCATACAGTATAGAATTCAATTTTTTTGGTCAGAAAAACTTGCTCTCCATCATAATTCGCTGTCAAAGTAAGTTATTCCAAGATTCCTCTGCCAGATTCCTAACTCAGGGTATTTTTCGAGAGATTATGTGGATTAATCGAAAGTATTCGAGAGGGCTAGGTTATTCGAGTTTTGCATGAGTTGAGTTGAAACATTCGAGTTTATTCGAGTTTTCTCAGATTATTTCGAGATTTTTTAGTTCTTTCGAGGTTGCTTGTGAGCTCTTCAGATTATTCGAAGTTTCCGATACAGAAATTTGCCGGCATTTTCGAAGACGTTTCGTCATTTTTTAATATTTTCCAGATTATTATGAACTTTCGAGATTTTTTAAGACAGTGAAGATTATTCAAGATTTCTGAAATTATTCTTGTTAATTTGAGGATTTCGAATTTATTCGAGACTTCCAAATTTTTCAAAAAGTTAAAAACTTCAGATTTAGAGGTTTAAGTTGAGATTTTCTTTCGTCTGAAAATAGTTTTAGATGATTATTGGATCTTTTTGAGATTTTTCGAAGTTTTGTTTAGTGTTTATTTACTTGCCTCAAGTTACAGATTAAGCGGTTATGATTAAAATTTCGAGCCCGTTTTAAGATTTTTCAGATAATTGACAGTAATTCGAAATTCTTACAGATTAAGCAAAACAAAGCTAAAACACAAACGATAACCAAAAGGATTGCATAAAATATAGCATAGAACAAAAGGTCACGACTAAATTATGTAAAAGTATTTTAGCTTCCATATTAGGTGAATACTGCGGTAACGCTTTTTTGTTGCCTGTTATATATCAACTCGGCGGATGATTTATTTGTAATTGCAGACTAAACTTAGGGGAGTCTCAATTTCATTATTTGATTTGATTTTCTTTGAAAAATGTTTAGCTGTTTCTATCTATTATCCTTATGGATGAAAAAACCCGACGAAAATGTGACAGATCTTAGTTTTCTCACAAAAAGATCGAAACACCTGTCAAACAAATGCTGTACTATTGTCCGATACGGATGTGGTAGTCCGTGCATTGCGAACAATGATTGAAATCTAACTATTTTGAGTATGAATCTTTAACGTTAAAAAAATATGGTCCTCGGCCAGTCCCCTGGGATGTCCAGACTGTAAAGCCCTGAGAATGACGGCTTGTTCAGCAACAAACATGGCGAATGAAGTTTATCTGGCCACCTATTTAACGCACAGCTTTTAACTTTGGATAGAACAACGTTTGTTTTATGATACTCTTACGTAAAAAGCAGGCTAAGAAACGTCTCCCGTCATCAACATCTCCGGTATTCTAAACGGTAGATAATTTCGAAGCCTGCGCGTCATCTAACGTCAGGACTGCTTATTGCTTATTCCTGTTAAATAAATCGAATAAGATTTCTCCGAATTTTACCCCGCAAAATTTGAGTATTAGTTCGAACTTCTTTCGATAGAGTCTTCGAGTAAAACAAAATCGATCTCTGCAATCCATTGCTCAATCAATGCCAGGTATAAGTTAACAGACATAGAAACTCCAGAAAAGTCTGCAATTTCTTTTTGTTGGTCGGCACTACATTTCGGAAGGATTTTAATTTTCTCGGTGGTCGGCCTAATGTCCAATCAAAACGTCGATTTTGAAACCGAGGAAGATGGCGGTCGTCCGGTTTGCTCGAGTCGCATATCAGAACTTGATTGATGGCTGGAGATATCATTGAAATAGGAGATGGGGAACTTACCAAGTAATATAGTACTAACTGGTCTAGTACTGGTATTAACCAGTTACAGTCAAGTGGATAAATTGAGTTACATGTTCGAGATGAGATGATTGAATAGTTGGGCCCAATATCGATTCCGACAAAATTATTTTCATAATTATAGTACACATGCTTGAAGGCGATTCTCCATACCAATTTATAGCCAGTCGTTTGTGATTGGCTTCGGTGCGACTTCTTTACTTTTTCTGGATGACTTCTGCGGATTTTGCTTGACAATGTCGTCATTTAGCAAAACACGCAAAAAATACTCGTCTAAATGTTAATCGCGTTTAAAATATTTGAAAAATAATTTTAAATCGCCTACCTGTTTGGATGATGTGTGACTTTGATGCGTTTGTAAAATATGCCATGTCTAGATACATCAGCGGTCGCTTTTCGTATCCAATACTTTCAATGTAGCTCCCAAACTTCAAAACATGACGACGTTATCTTTTCTTGGCGAATGTTTTAATCCATATTGTTTGATTCAAGTTTGGAGATGCATTTGCCATTGCAAATATATATGGGAATCGATTCATTGTTGACTCTTATTGAGGTAATCTTAAATGATATCAATGGTTTATTCTAAATTTTGCTTTCTAATTAGAAATTAGCTTACAGTGAGATTGATTTAAGATTTCAATAATTGGAAATGATTGACTAGTCTAATTTTAGTGAACTTAACGCCTTCTTTTACAACTTTCCACATTTTCACTGTCAATACTGCAGCACATAGCTCTAGCTCCGGAATCTTTAAGGATATGCTGAGAAATCAGCGGCTTGAAGTTCGGTAGAGTTTGAACTGCCATCTGAAAACGGCTGGATTATTCATAATTGTCGGAATATTATTTTAATTGTCACTATAGACATGGGGCAACCAAGTCCTAGTGAATCGAATATCCTGCCCGCTTCTCTTAATAATGCTCGTTAAGTTAATGCAATATCGTGAGAATTGAACATACTTCAAGCGTGAATGGATTTTTAGCGGCCGATTGCTAAACCCAATGATTTTCCTAGTAACGAATGACATACCTACCGTCTAGAGTTCTTTTTCTTGTATTTTGAAAACAGATTTCACATTTTTTTTTTTACTTCACTTATGGTAGGGTAGACTGGATTAGTACGAGTTCGATTTCCCACATTGTCCGTATGCCGATAAACTTGGTAACAAATTGAACTGTATTTTCCTGTCAAATTTGGTGATTTATGCTATACTAGGTCGTGATCATTTCTGATTTGTGGTTTATCTAAAACATTAAAAAACTGTCTGGCGGCAACAAGTACGTCTATATCTCCACGTATATTAAACGACAAATCAGCTAACTTGATATTGCTTAAATATTTCTTGAGACTTGCGATCCAGAGTTTAGGAAGTATTCGAGTTCTTCCAGCAATCTTATCAGCATATGAAAATTTTGCTGTAAAATATTAGTCCCATTACTAAATTCTTGATTAGATATACAAAGGTACTTCTGAAAGCGCAACGTTAGAATTGTTGGTTATTCTGTTAGCGGTAAATATTTGAGAGGTCCTCGCAAAAACTGTAACGTGATTATCTTTAGAATTGATACGGTTATATGAAAAAAAAAAAAAACGTTCAAGAACATTGTCTACACGAAGAAACGCATGCTATTGATATCTTAAAGGCAATGCCGCCCCCAAACCGCTGCTTTTTCAGAATTTGAAGAAATTACGATTTACAGATCTTTGGGTCTCTTGGCACAAAAATAAATAATGAACAAAATTTTTCATAATTTTGTTAAAATTTAAAAGATTTCTGCAAGATTAAATTTTAACTCCTGTTTCCAATGGTTACAGTTTCACGTGTAATTTACTTAGGTTTTGAAGGGAAGGTAATAGATAGACACAGTAAATGTTCGTGATCTAAAGGTTCATATTCGCTCAAAATTCTTAATGGCTTAAATCCTTTCTACTTGGAATAGACGGGCAATAATGTTTTTCATTTAATAGCTGAAAGACTAGAAAGTAAGGATTTAAATATTAAAGGAAGATAACTCTTTCTGTGAATCTTCTATCAGCTTGACATAAATTCTTTTAAAATTCCGCAACGATATAAATAATTTCTCAACACCTTAATTTGATTCAATTATCGAATCAATTTGTTTTTATTTTTTATCATTTCACAAAAACCAATTATTGCAATCTCAATTATCTCAATCTTGTTATTATTATTGTTATTATTATTTTTTTTTAACTGGAATTACTGTCATTCATTCGTTAAGATAAATTTTTGTAAAGTAAGGAACGCAATATGATGAATGGCCGCCGTAAACGTTAGTTAAGTAATACAATCGATAAATATCAACTCTATTAACCGAAACGTAAACTTTTCAATTGACTTCAATCAATTTTCATTAACTGTAATTTTTGTTGTTGTTAAAAGAAGAAATCAATTGACGAAAGATATTTTCTTACAGTTACATATCTTATTGCGCTCCGTACGCGATTCTAAATAAAGCAATAACAACATTAAGACAATTAACATATTGAATGTATGCCATTAGATCATGACCCGGTGATTGTATATAGCCAATATATTTTAATGTAGAGTAAATTACTCATATTGGCCTCTTAGTGTTATGAAATTGTTAAATTGGTGCGTGATTGTGCGGTGTGTCACTAATTGGGACAAATTTATTTTTGTCAAGTCTATCACAATGCGTTTGTTTTCTTTTAAACGAAACTAAAAATTACTTCATTATGGTTGGTTTTGTAAACAACAAGTAAAAATGTATTCCCTTTGATTTCGTGATGAACTACAATGATGATGACGATGATGGGGTAAAGTAAATAAAAAGACGTTATACGTATAAAGAGATAAATAAACTATTAAAACTATTTAAAAAGTCATTTACTACTGTGTGTGTGTGAGTCTAAACAGTAGATGTCAATTCATCATTGTAGACGCGTCGTTTGATATGCACGAGAAGAAGAGGGCTTAACAAAAACTAAAAACTATTATGAAACGAAAACCAATTACAAAACTACTCATATATACACAACACGATAATCGTAATGAATTATTTATGGGATCTAAGCTAAGATAAATATTGATGATAAAGAAGCGTATACGTACTAAGATGATGATGGTTATATATGAATGATATATGTGAATGTCAATGAACGCGCGCGCATAAGAGTTATGCGGATATGGGTGTTACAATTTCATTCATAATTTATGTGATTTTATGAATGAAATTGAAATTTTATGCTTTTCATTTTTAATTTATTATGTGATGCGGTTACTTAAAACATCAAATATCTAGAATTATGTGTGGTAACGGAAAAAATGTTTTTCTCCTCAAGTCTAGTGTGTATATGTAGATCATAATGCCCATAATTTGTTTGTTTTCAAATATTTTATAGTTTGCAAAATTTTTGCATACAGATTTTTCATATTTTGACAAAGCTGAACCTGAGCAAAATCAAAAATTCATGATCGGGTTCAAAATTAATTACCACCACAATTAATTCAATCAAATGAAAACAATTCTCGTTACTTATTTCTAATATTCTCGTTAAATTGGCCTCGTATTTTGAGGTTGAGCTGTTTTTCCATTTTAAATTTTTGCTCGTTTTAGTGGTTCCGAAACTGGTATCGTTTTAGAAAAGCCTTAGTTAATATAAAATTAATCAATAAAGTGCAGAGGACAGCTGCTCCTCTCATGGTAGCTACCACGCCATAAAACTATTCGATACAGCATTTGAAAGAGGAGGGTTCAACATTTCCAGTACATATAAATACATGATGGATGTCAGAGGTGGCTGGTCTGTGAATGAAATGATAGATTGTTTTATATAAAATAAACGAGGAAATGAGTTTTTAGGATTAATTCCGCATCAACTCGTCAATCGAAACCAAAGAGTTCAAATATCAAGAGCAACGAAAAAATGGGTTGAGCAATGGGTTTACAACCGAATAACTCTAGTTATGTTTATCCAATTTTAGAAATAAAAAATGGAGGTGTGGCCAACACACGACTTTCTTTTACGAACAGAGAATTTCAAGAAATTTTTTTTTAAGTAGTATTAAGTAGCTTTGTAAACCTTATACTTTTTAAGATATTTGCAAAATAAATTTTCTGAACCAAGGGAGTGGCTACTTCCGGTTAGCCGATTTGGAGTAAAATTCACTGGGACCTCCCAATTTATCAAAAAAGCTTAAATCTGAAAGTTTCACTTCGATTGGTTAAACCATGTGGGATGTAGAGAGGACACAGACTGACAGACAGACACCATTTCGAAACTCACTTTATCGGACTCTGGGGACCTCAAAACAGATAAATCTCTAAAAATCTCAAGGTCCAAAATTTTCATTATTACTATACTTTATTTTACTCGAGTAAAAGAAAGTAATAATTAACGAATGGGATATACTATTAGTAAAAACAAATATGATTATTTGTTATTGTTTATGCGACTGTATTTTTTAATCGGATTCGATACTCTTGGTATTCTATACTCTTTGGCAAAACATAACATTTCCAAAGTAATAGTGAACGAAAAAAAGCAATTTCAGTTGTGCTTGCAAGCGGCAATATTACACTAGAGAAAATCTGATGCATTAAGAAGTTCAAATTCGTCATTTACCGCTTGAATGTGCTAAGATGGCAAAGTTGATTGAATCCTCTTTGAAATCGAGCTATTTTTTGGTTAATCGTACATAATTCGGAACAAGCTCAAATTTTTCTTGTCGGTTAAAATCCATTTTTAATTAATCTTTTCCAAAATAGCATTTTGCAAACTTTATACTAATCTGAAATTCATGAAGTCGTTGAAATACGTTTTAGATGTTAACGTGGTTTAGGTTCAATTCGTATTACAGTTACCCAATTTTCATGCCGTACAAGTTCCGAAAGCTTTTCAATTCTCCGCCTTGACCAAAGAAATAGATTGGTGAAAAATAACGTTTTCGAGATACCGCGATTACAGACATCCAGGCAGAAGGATTGCCTTTTTTTGTTGATTTTTGGCCTCATACAAAAGGGTCCCTCTATATGTTTGGATGTCTTTTAGCTATGGTATTGACGATTGTAAAAGTAGGAAAAGCGCCGCTTACGGAAGATAGAAAAATTGAAGCGGATACATACAAATTGCGACGCAGTAAACGTGCTATCAGCGCTCCTGCGGAAAATAGAAAAAATGAAGTAGATACATAAAAATCGAGACCCTCCAATCTTCAATATCGATAACTGCCCGACAATCTATTTTGTTGGTCAAATCGGACAATTGAAAAGCTTTTAGAACCTGTAAGTCAAGATTCAAAAGGATCGTTTGTATGCCATAATCGTTTGTATGCCATACGGTTTTCTATGTTGATCAATATTTTATATATATTGGTTTGTGGATTGAGTTGAGTGTTGAGTTTGAAATTGAGTTGTGAGTTGAGTTGGAGATTAGCGGGTTGAGTTGGGGTTGGGTATGGATTTAGTAAGCAGTTCAGTTGGGGATTTATTTGCGGGTTGAATTGAGGGTTGAGTTAAAGACAGAGTGTGGGTCGCGAGTAGTGGTGGGATTTATGTGAGGTTTTGTATTGTTTTGGGGGTAGTTGGAAGTTAGCTTGAGTAGTTTTAAGTTTAGTTCTCGATGTTATGTAATTTCTCGAATTATGTTATTTTGAGGATTCAATTGGATGTTGAGTTTATGGCTAAGTTAGTGGTTCAGTTGTGGGTTCAGTTGTCGCGTTCAGTTTTTAGGTTGCATTGATTTAGAAATTGAGTTGAGTTGTGGTCGAGTAATGTGTTAACTTGAGGTGTAGCAGTCAGTTGGTGATTTATTCGAGGGTTGAGTTGAAGGTTAGATTGTATTGTGATTAAGTTTATGAATGTATGGAGTTCCCGAACGTTTTCGTTGGGCTGAAAGTGGGGTTTTGAACCGAGTTAGGGGTCGAGTTGAAGTTGAGTTGAGATTTATTTTCTAATTGAGTTGAGGGTTGATTTTGAAATTGTTTTTGGCTTACTCCGTGGAGGAATATACAAAATTTATAATTTTCAAAATATTTAGAAAATTGCTTCGTAACGTGCTATCCATTGTTTTGGCGCCAATATTAAGGTGGTAATCAAAATCTGTTAAAATGTTGAAATTCTTTGAAGACTATCATTGCAAATTACGATTGACACAATACTTGAAACTAATTAACCTCCAGCTGCTATAAGCAGCATCATCATTCCAAATCAAAGTTATTTTATCCCTCACAACGGATTTTCGCCCAACATAATTACATTAACTCACACCATCACATCCCTGAATCCATTCCATAATTTCAAATGTTTTTTTTTCTGTTTTATAATTCGATCCATAATACAATTTTCTAAAAATAATCGTAACAGATATTTCGAATCGATAATCGAAACTAAAACAACAACAACAAAAATACATAACATTATAAATTTCCCTGAGAAGCAAACAGCTAAATATTATTGCAATTGTTTCATTCAACTTATGTACAACAAAAAATTGGTTCTGTTGTTATCAAAATTTCCCATCAACGCAAAAATAAACCAAAGTCATGGAAAATAAGCAAAAAAAAATTTTTTTTTGCAAGATTTTGTTGGTAGATTAATTATGCTGCTTTCCATTGTGCGCACTCTACTCTAGCTGCTGCTTTGTTTTCTACAAGACAAAATGAAAAAAGATAATTATAATGTTTATTGCCCAGCGCTGGTAATTATTTTTGCCTATTAGCACTACATATATACAATGGTTGGTAATTTAACAGCTTCCATGTTTTCTTGTTCTCGTATGTGAAAGTATCAAAATCGATTTTGATGATGATCTCTTCAATATGCTTGTTTGCGGTATACCCGTCCATACATAAATGAAAGAAATGGAAACTGAAACGAAATGAAATACGATCGATGTGGTTGTATGGGTGAATAGGTGAAAGGTTATTCAAGAACAAAATCCTCGTTTCATTAAATTTTCATGATGTATGTATACACATTTTGGATCAGACAAAAGCACAAAACCAGCCAATTTTTTTTTTCTTTTATAATAGCTTTCTGTATTAAACTAAAACTGTCTCGTTTATATAGTTTTAACCCTTTCCATTTTGTGTGTATTATTAGAACCGTATATTTTAATATCACCGAATAAACCGAGGGTTAGACTCATATATCTAAGAATGAATAATTTCTATTTTCTTTCGTATTTGTATAAGTGGGTGTGATGTGTGGTGTGGTGGTGTTTGCTTGCACACGGTATATCACTTAACTATTTCAATGCGGAATTAGCTTTTTTGTTGCTGGTGCAAGGTAAAATTTTATATACGGGACTTTTTTCATTACTTCATCCATGTTGTTTGTTTTGTTTTGTTTTAGATATAATGAGGAATGTCATAAATAGACGGGATTATTTTTATAAGAAATGTTTTGTCTTTGTTTTTAATTAGAACGACTTTAAGTAAGTTTCTTATTATCAATAGAAGATATCTCACGTTGTAAACTATTTAACCAAAAGCGTTCAGTCTCTGTTATCTGTACGATTAAGTATCTCATAATTGTTCTTACTGTATTCCAATGTGATATATCTGGATTATTATTGTAACGATTCATTTGGTTCACTCCAAACACATTTGCATTTCCAAAACGTATTTTTTTGAAAAATGTTCAGTTGATATTCCAGACACTACTGGCTAGCGTTAGTCCATAAATTTATTAGGAACAAACATTTTGAACGTATTAACCTTCTAACAATTCCATTAAAACTCAAACCTCTTGATGGTCTGCAATCTGCATTACATTTATCAATCTAATACGTTGAAAATTTAATTAGTTCTCGTTCATTAGTCCTAATTTTCAAAACTCGTGAGGTTTTATTCGTAAGACTTCTCAAATCAATCTTTGTTTTTCTTAAAACTCAAAACTAGAATTAAAATGCAAAAACCTATACCAAATTTCATTTTTGTTTTTTAGCGCTAGTTGGGCCGGAAAATTTGGGCTTCGGGCAAATCCCGCAGGAGTCATCTTCTGGCGGAATTTGTGTAGGCAGAGAGTGGTTGAGTGTGTTCTTCACGGTCCTGTCGACCCTCTCCCAAACTTTCCCATATGAAGTAACCGGTGAATTAAATTTCCAAATTCTATTAGGAGAGATAATTTTCGCAATTTGTTGTTACTCTACCGTTTCTAGCCATCTTCAGAGATTTGAATTTAAAGAGATTGCGTTGACTGTTACCGAGCCACCCAAACGAGTTTCGTCTTGCCTGGTTTTTTCGGATTTGTTAACGTAACCATGGGAAAGTACCATATTCTCTCTCATAAAATGAGTTCGCAAGCATGCAATTGCTTTTGAAGCTCAGGAATCCACACATAGCCATCAGTCTTAAAACTGGAAACTTTCTGTCGTCGTTTCTTGACAGTAATCCGTGCTCGTACAGGTCCTCGTTAATTCTTCCCACCATATCTCCGCAACTATTTTTATTTCACACATCACACCTATAAGTTTTCAATGCGAAAAACCTTTTCATATACTCGTGCCGATTCTGGTCTCCTAATCGCGTTTCGATCTGTAGCAACCATCCAATGCGCTTAAGTGTCGCTAGTGGATCCTTCCAAGCACCATTCTGTTACTGAAACTGCTCAGAAGATTTTCCAGTTCATTTACACTTGGCGACGACTCTGACGGCTCAATTTAAAAATGTTTGTGGTGGCCTGGGAAATGCAAAGATTTACATGTTCTGAAATAACGTCAAATTGTTTTCCCGTCAAACTGTTTTCCTGTCATATTCCGAACTATTAACCGAATGAGGTCCTAGTCTGACAATGGTTTTGAAAAATACTCCCTGACTTTCTGGTTCTTTATTTCCAAGAACTGTCGAATATGGTTATCAGTTTCCCTCCAAATAGTATTTCGAAAAGTAACTTCTCTCGGCGTGCCCAATACCAAGTAAAGAGTTTTTCAACTAGCGAGTCTTCTCAGTTATTTCCACAGTCAAATAAATCCAAGGGATTTAGTTTTTAATAAAATTGTAACATACACAAGTTGTTTTGTTTCTAGAAATGTATTAAACTATAGTTGACCTTTGAACGCCTCGCCAAGGCCATTGTGAAAATGTTAATGTCAACCTTCGGTATTACCAAATCGTACATCTGACTTTTCCAAATAAATTTTTTTTTCTAATTTAAAACAAACCTTTCCGATAATTTCAAAATTTTAAATTGAACTTTATAATTCATGATAGGAAAATTTTGGTTGTGTTTAGAAAAAACAATTGTGTGAAAAGGTATTGACCCCTACGTAATAAAATGTGGGATTAACACTAACGATCGCCTTGACCTTTGCGATATTTCACTATTCCTGTTATTTTTAATTACTCAATTTTAGGCTCAATTATTGTCAGACTCCCAAAACCATCTGTCAATCCCACTTTCTTTGTTCCTGTTTAATAAAATACCGCACCGCCGACAGTAAACTCCTAGGGGACCAGTCCTAGCGGCACGATAAAATTGCTCTTGACTTGAACCGATTATAACAGTCTTGATGAAAATAGAAAAAAAATTCCATAAATTCTCTAGTGGGGAGGATACTTATTAGTGATTGCAACACCACATTTGGTAATATCGAAAATTATTTTGTATAAAATCGTTAATATGGAATCGTAGTCCATACTCCTAGGTGTCGCATTATTGGTCAGAACCTCATTATTGCATCTTAAAACTTCGATTTTTTCTCTCTATCACAAAAAACAAAATTTTTGCAATTTGTGAAGATTTTAAAAAATTTTCAATATTCAAAAGTTATTTAATTTCCTTAATATTTTTAAACTGGGATCCGTTCTAGAATTTCGATACAAATGAAATTTTTCAAATTTAAAAAATCTCTGAAAATGTCCACAATTTGGTAGCCCTTTGAAACAAAGCAAATTTGAATGAATAGAATTTCGTATTTTGCCGTAACCTGAAAATCTAAATTTAAAATGTGGAAGCGCTATTGATTGGTCTTTTCTCAATCAAAATTTGATATTTTTCTGAAATTTTAAGATTTGACTTGAAATTTTTTTGGAAGCTTGCTAAGATTACATCGATTAATGAATTTACCTGAACTAAATTTTCAGACCACCTCGGAATTAAATTTTGTTTAGAAAATTTTTTAATTCGAATTTCAACAATTTATTGATGATTCCTCTCTAAAGCTTGGCACCACCCTGTAGTAAAGCTCGCATAGCAATTAATAGTTAGATTGTTTGCAGATCTTTAAGAAATGGTTAGGAAGGAGTCAATGTTAGATTCTTATATTTGTTTAAAAATTTATGAAAACCAATAGCCCACAGCACAATAAGGATTTTGGTACTACAAGTTCTAAGAATTCTATAAAAGTTACAAGCTTTCAAAATAATACTAAACCGAAACTTTTTTTTTGTTTGGTTTTTATAACATTCTAAAACTTGAGCAAACAGTATCGATATAAGTATATAAGTATCCAAGAACAAAATATAATTCAATCATCTTCTCTTTAATAATAAATTTCCCAGACAACATCGGATCGATTTGCTAAGCATATACACACACAGACACACACACCCATCAACATTTCAATGAGTCATATACGAACGAAACAAAAATTTTGCAGGTAGATTGAAAATGCATAATCCAGCATACATAAGCCTGGGTTGTACGTGCCAAATCAAAAAAATCGCTTAAATCTAATCCATGTTGATTTCACTTAGTGTTTTACACACATTAGTACATTCCACTCCTTAACATCACAAATATGGTGTATATGTGTCTGTCTCCGCGGTATAATTTACCAAGTTATCGAAAAATTAAAATCAATAAGCAAAAAACACTTACAAGAAATTTCCAAAAATAAATTGAAAATTAATATTCCCACACCACCAATTGTAATTAAAATCAAATCCAATACCTACTTGTTGGTTTTTGGTTGGTGTACAAGTCCAATTTAAATTGTCAAAATAATCAATCATTGAGTTAGACATAAAGCACGGTATACACCCTCGAAATAAATTTACAATTTTATCTCTTGATTTTGATTTGCGTGTATGTGTGTATGCGATATCAAATTTCGGATAAACTACAAAACCAAGCTTTAATACCAGTGACGTGCGATCCCTATCACTGAAATCGCAACTAAATGATTGAACGCTTGCAAAAATAATAACAATCCGTATTTTCAAATTTCTCAACTACCAAAAATGAATTTAGTTTCCAATATGGCAACACTTTGTGTATTCCTACAGCACATGAGTTAAATTTAAATTGTATCGCGTGTGACACGATTGATGATGATGAATTTAACTTTTTGTTTAGAAATTGTGTTGTTGGTTTTATTTATCAACAGCATGATTATCTCTACATTTTATTGATGATAATAGAGTGCTTTTGTTGTTGTTGCCTTATACATATTTAGTTTCGACGATATAGAGAAACGGAAATATTGACGTAACTTGTATACTATTCAAAGTGGGAATAATATAAAGTCGATTAGAGGTGAGCATTGAATTTATGTATGTAAATATTTTTAAAGTGTATAGGGAAATATGTTTTTTATAGTCTTAGCCCATAGCAAGCATTAATCTAGACGAAAAGCAAAATTTTAAAATTAAGTTTGAATTGTTGATTTAGACTACATACAAGATTGGACAAGTTAGTTAATCGATTCAAAATTTTATTTAAAAATTAGTACACGAATTTTCACTTTCCAAAAATAAAAATAAAACAAATTTATAAATGTAAAATTTTAAAACGTTACATTTCCAAATTTTCGAAATTGTTGTTATAAAATTACAAAATGCGATGCATTTCTTCCAAAATCGCCATTTTGAAAAGTGTGAAAATTTTTAAAATTTGTTCTCATTATATTGAAAATTTTGATTTAGGTTGGTGTAAGGTTTAAAATTTGACATTTAAAATTTTCAAAATTAATTTTGTACATCAAAGTTCTATGGTCTAAATCGAAATATTATAAAAATTTTAGAATTTTGATTAAATATTGAAAATAAACTCAACATTTCCAAAACAAAAATTTTCAAATATAATTTATTTTAATGCAGAATTTTAATTTAAAATTTTCAAAATTCGTGAGGAAAAACCAGAGAAACTTCAACATTTTAATTTTAAATTGAGAATTATATAAAATTTAAAGAAATATATAGGAATAGAGAAAACGGTTAAATTGATATTTTCTAAATTTTAACTTCATACCCAAATTGTCCAATTCAATCAAAAAAATACAACTTTAACGTCAAAAATGTTGATTTAGAATAGACAAAAATTTTAATAATCTCACAAAGCTGAATCACGAAAATTACAATTAGCGGAAATTTTAATCGATTTGACAACAACATTCTCTCATTCAGGGTTTTGCCAACAACAACATTTCATATTGGTTCAAACAAAAATTTATCGTTAAACGGGGTTTAACTAAGCATTAAGGTAAATAATCTAAAGCACTGCATAAAGTTCTACTTACGAATATTTTATCATTGTTAGTTTCTATAGCTTGTTCTAATTGTAAAAGCTCCTAAGGCTCTGTCAAACGATTTTATCCTTTTCACAACCATATATGCTTGTTGCCACAACAATAAAGCTCAATCTCGAAAATTATAGTTATCTGAGATTTCAATCGATTTGACAACATATACATACAGGTTGTTTCGACAACAACAACATTTCGTACTGGTTTAAACAAAAATTTCTCGTTAAACGGAATTCCACTAAGCTTTAAGCTAAGTACATAATTTAAAACCAAACTACATAAAGTTCTATACATACGACTATTTGACTGTTGTTAGTTTTTATACCTTGTTCTAATTTTAAAGCTCTTGAAGCTCTCTAACAATTTCAAATGATTTTATTCTTTTCACAACCTGATATTATGTACATGTTGGCCTCAATCTCGAAAATTACAGTTATCTCAATTTTCAATCGATTTGACAACAACAACGTCTTATAGAGGATTTTGGCAACAAAAACCACCTTTTGTTGTGGTTCAAATAATAATTTGTCTTTAAATGGGATTAAAAAATGCTACAATCTAAAGGTGAACTACATGAGCTACGACTATTTTACCGTTATTAGTTTTTATAGCTTGTTCTAATTGTAAAAGCTCCTAAAGCTCTGTAACCCTCTTGTTTAAAATGATTTTACTCTTTTTACAAGCTTATATTATATGCTTGTTGGTACGATATGACAACAACCACGAATCATACCGATTTTTGACAACAACAACAACCGTTATTAGTTTTTATGGCTTGTTCTAATTTTAAAAGCTCGAGAAGCTGATTTTATACTATCATAATTTGAGATGATTATCAAACCAATGATATTTTGCTACAACCGAGAACATTTTCATATTAAAGCAACGCTGATTAATTATAAAAGCAAAGTGGCCATTTACTTCTCTTAGAAGAAAGCAAAAAATCTTGAATTTAAATAACTTCAATTTCCTGTCGAACGTCTACATTCTCACTTCGTACATTGGACCTTTTGGCCTAAAAAACACAATTTTCGAAAATAACGAATTTTACAAATTTGGTTACAAAATATTCGATTAAATGTTTGAAAAAATTAAAAAATAAGACATAATCGAAGATTTCAAAAAAAAATCTTGGTTATAAAAATTCAAACCAACCAAGTAAATTAGTTCTCTTTACCAAGTGCTGGTCTAGAACAGTAGAATTACGTTGAACACATTATAGTGCTCAAAGCCAAAAGCAAATTTTCAAAATTCAATTCTAAAATGTTGCCTATTTTAATTCAGAATTGTATAAAATATTCAGATTTATGAAATTTTATTACAATATTTTAAAATTGTAAGGTTTATTTTATGATTTGATATTTCAACAATTGAATTATTTATCGAAAATTGGAAAGATCAATTTTTATTCAAAATTCGAGTGAAATATATACTCAACTCTTTTCTTACACGGTCTTTTTACACTGTTTTTAATTTAACGCGGATTATCTAATAAAACTTCATTTGTGCTGATACTTGTATGTAAAACCGCATTTCAGGTAATCCGAAAAAAGTTTTAAATGAAATACCGTTTAAAAATAGAGTTGAGATAAAAATTAGCAAATTACGATTTTAGGAGAGATTTTTTGTTTAAATATTAGAAAGTTTTAAAGGGAAATATTGTATTTGAAAGTTTGTACTAAAATTCGTAAATTCTCATTTTTTGTAGAATTTTTATTTCAAGAATTATGGAGATTTAGAATCTATAACTTATAAAAAATTTGAAAGTAACATGCTTTCGAAATTTGTTGGTTTCATTCAATAATACAAACATTATAAAATTGGAAATTATTGGCAAAAACTAGGATCATCAAAATTCGGCATTTGAAAAGATCGAAGTTTTAATCCATATTTTAATTTTAAATGAATATTTATTTGTCAACAACATAAGGGAAAATCGAATTAAAAATCTCAAAATTTCAGAATTGTTTCGATTAGTAAACCCAAAAAAACGATATTCCAAAAAACTAACTTTCGAAATTTAAATTTAAATTCAAAATCTTGCAAATTTACGAATTCGGTTAAAAAATTTAAATTTCGGTAAACTCAGTCTTCATCGAAATTTGACTTCTAAAATAAACAAAATTTTAAAATTCTTTTGCCTAAATTGTGGCAGAACTAGAAATTTTGAAAAATTATTTTGAAATTTGAACTCTATTTTACATCTGAATTCTGATGTGTGTGTAAGTGAAATCCCCCACCCAATAAATTCAACGAATTTTAAAAATTTTGGTGTTAAAAGTTTTCGAATTTGAACGACCTTTTGCCGAATTTTAAACTGTTAAAACTAAACTTTCGTATAAAAATTTGGAATCTTTGAAATGTTGAATTTCTTACACTGAAAGTCGTTTCATTTATTTTATATGTAATTGAATTCTGAATTCGTATGTATGTACATATTCCAAATTATTAAAAATATTTGAAATTTTAAAATTGTTTTATTAAAAAGTTCAGTTTCATAAATATAAAATTCATGTTCTCATTTCTCAAAATTCCAAATTTTTAACAGCAACATTTTTATAATTCGTTGAATACGAAGATCTGAAATTTTTTATTTATTTAGAAATTAAATAGAATCTGTCGAAATAATTTTTCAAAATTTGAATTTCAAATCAAATTTTCAGAAGAATTGTTTTGGAATTTCAACGACTTATTTCAAACTTTTAAATTTACATTCGATTTTCTTCTAATACTAAATTTAGAATTTTTAATGACATTATGGAAATTTCCAGGGAAACGACGAATAACGAATTGTTTACCAAGGTGTTAATTGTCCTTGTCCGAGTGTAACAAACAAAACAAACAAATTAAGTATCAACTGGTCATCAAACTAAATCATCGTTACTTGCTATTTCTCACACAAAAATTCTGTCTTATACTCTAATTTGATTGTTTTTTTTTTGCCGCATCTAAATGTGAATCATTTTTACATGTCACCAAATGATTCGTTACAAACACCATCCATTAAAAAATATTTGTTTATGTCGAAATGATTTGCCAGTTTTCCACGAAATTTAGTATAATGTTGGCCACTGTTATTAAATATTAATTCACAATGACTGTATATTTGTGTAAGGAAAATAAAGAAAAACCAAAACATCCACCTACACACAAATATATATTTTATATAAATAACTCACTTTCGTCCAACGAAATGTACTAACATTTTTTAATCAGACAAAGTTATTGTGTGTAACGCGCAAACTCGAATACTCTCTTTCATTATGAATTGTATCGCGTTCTTCTTGTCTGAAACTTTCATAATCATAATAATCATAAATATAACACAAAAAAGTTTTTTCTTCCCAAAATGAAAAATCAAAACATTGTAGAAGACGCGCGCGGTGAGAGCTCAGTAGCAGGCAGTCACGAACATTTTACATTTCACTTCAAAAAAAAAAAGAAAAAAAAAATTACAATACGTTAAAAATTGTTGGTTTTGTGTATGTTTGTATGTGAGTAATTCACATGAAAATGAAAATCTATTTTCTTTTCTTAATTAAAAATAATCCAATACAATTTTTTAATTAAAAAATTTTATTGTGAGAATCAAACGATGATTATGAGCGTAAAAAGCGAGCGAGAGTGAAAAATATTTTTTTTGTACATATTCCGAATGAATACAATAAAGTTTTAAAGTTTTATTACATTTTCATGAAAATTTTTTTGTTATTTGTCGGTGTACATAACCGAATCATTAGTACACACACAGTGTTTGTTATAAAGTCGAAAGAAGTGTGCGCTTTAGTAACGTCGTACCTAAAAATTAAAAAAAAAAAATTCTAAATCGAGAGCCGGAAAATTTAATCAATTCTGAGTGGTTTAAAAAAAAAAAAAAATTTAATTCGTGTTAAGTGTATGTGTGTCACGACTTTACTTTTAATTAAATTTTCCTTGAACTTGGCTTTATTAAAATTTATATTTTTAAAATTTCCCAATTAAAATTTATAAATTATGTGATTAAAAATCAAATGAGATTATAACCAAAAAGAAAATATACAAAGCAAAGTGGAAAAACAACAAATCGGCAAAAATCAATTTTTTTACTGTGTTTGTGTGCCCTAATAACCGAGTTTTTCATTTTGAGTACATTCCATACATAGATACACACTCAGTGCAATAAAAATAAAAGTTTCCCCTATATTTTTCCAGGCTTTGGAAAGTTGATTTTTTTTTTTTTTTTTGTATTATGTGTGCTAATTGTTATTGAAAAGTACTTAGCGTCCGATTGGTTGTAAATACTCTGTACATAGTTGTATATATTAAAAGATGAAATTAAGACGTCCAATTAGTAATAAAAATCATCGATCGATGGCAACATCACAATCGCATGGTGGTGCCCTTTATTATATTGTTGAAGTGCCGCGCGAGGAATATGAATATGATGCGAAGCGGCGGCATAGGTACGCGCGCACTTATGTAATTTTAACATTTTGTTATTGTTGTTGTAATAATGAAATGTTTTTCTTTTGTGTTTTTTTGAATCGATAAAAATGAAATTAAATTTTAATCAATCTTGTGTTTGGTTTTATTTTCAGTACTGAATCAGGATGGGATAATCCATTCCGGCCCGGTGGTGACTTGTCTAGGGAAGCTGATGAAATTGTTAATTTGATAAAAGGTAAATATGTTTTTTGAGATAAATTATGTATTAGTGATTAAAATTTTGGTTTTTCTTTGTTTGGTTAGAATCAAACCCATTGAACCTTAAACTCAAATTTTCGTTTATCTAGCCAATATTTTCATTTATCTAGCCAGTTCCAACTGACATACAGCTTGTCACATTGTTGAATTTTCGGGATTTGATTTTATTCGTCTACGGCTTGGTAAAATTTTGACAAGGCCTAAAGTTTACCAAATAGTCCTAGTTGTAATCGAACTTTATAAATTTTATTTGCCAAAATAATTTTCGTTTTATTTTCACGAGACCTGCAATAGTCAACAATTTGTGTTTGTTTAATATGTCTTAGTCCACAAATATTATGCTTAGGTTGTAAGGCTAAGTGTTTGCTTGATTAGCGTTATTATCTAATTAAATTACCGCTGATGGAGAATTAGAAACTGCACTTTTGGTGGTTAAGTTTATTCTGATTTATTTTTAATAAATGTGTATCTTTACGTATTAGTATATCGTGCTACTGCAAGTTGTTGGTATTAATCTTGAAGGAGTGGTTCCAGGTGTTGAACCGGGTGTAGATGTGCGATCATAAAGAGAACCGCTGGTATTTCTAAATAAATTGCCAAGTACTAATTGTGTATGTTAACCTTGACTCCAGATGTCTCTAGTGACCTCTTGTGATTGTTAATAACGGCCTCAATCGCCGTGATTTCTGGGAATTTCGAAGTTGCTATTTGGTTCATGATGGAAAGTTTTAACTCGCTGCTGAATGTCTCTTATCCTGACACTGTAAATGTATCACCTTTGAAGATGCAGCTCCAGCATCCCTCACCATGAATGGATGTAGTTTGGTTTCAAATGTGCCATCACGGTATTTTACAAATTGTTCTTGAGCTATTTATAAAGATCTACGCATTGTATATGTGCAACGGAATCCAAATAGTGGTGATTGGCCTCTGAAGTATCTGGCAGCTTAGCTGTAGTCATACAGTTGCTGACGTATGTTGCTCCATTTAGATTCATTGTCCATTTAGATAAGTGTAAGCGTTGAATTCATGAGCAGAGAGTGGCATGTATTTATCCTGATGGCTTGTTACCATTAAATAACTTGAAGAAGGCTGAATATATACATACTTCCCTTGATGTAGTTTGGGTACCGGTATTATATTTTATATGGTATATCGGGTCCCCTACACCAACGGGATTTTAACCTCGAAGATTATGATTTCTTGAATTTTTATGGTTTTTGGCTGGATGCTTGGCTTAATTTGAGATGGTGGTGTGGAGTTGGTGTGGTGTCTATTATGTTATCGATTACTGCTGATTGGAATGTACGGAGTTTCATAATTTCCAAATATGAGGTCTATCATTATTTGATTCTGATTTGTTTCTTCCTTGTTTTGCTGAGGTCTTCATGAGGCATGTAATATTTTCCGTCGTTCAATTTTGTTGGTTGAATTTTCTCACTATTTCCGAGATATTCATACTCTCGCATGAATTCTTTTTATTGTATGGCTAATTCGTCGTTCTTCATGAGTTGCCTTTCTAGAAATCTGGCTGTTGCCTTCTTTTTGAAATTTCCTAGGCCTGCCTGTTGTTGGAACGGAATTTTAAGCATGTATTTAAGCGCCTAAATACATAGTCTGTCAATCAGCGTTGCCAAAAATGTTGGTACATTCTTTGGGTTAGTTGCCATCGGGAGTAGTGATTTTCATTTAGGTTGAGAAAAGCTTTCTTCAGGAACAGAGTTAATAGCATCGCCTTAGGTCATTGCGTTCATTATTTACGGGACACAGTGGTTGTGAGTTAAGAGCCCATTCTATTTGAGTAAGTACGGTGCTCATTTCCTCGCAGGTCATGCTACGTTCCGGGTGGAATAAAATGCCAAGTTATTCCGTCATTGGCTATTGTATTGAATTAGCGGTAAGGTCATTTACGATTTCTAAGTGTACAGCTTTTGTACAAAGCGCACGAATACACTGATATAACCTTTATATATTTTGCAGCCTCTTCCTTTTGACGTTCGTAGTAAAATCGGAACTGCCTGGTCGACTCCAGAATGCTGAAATGGTCGATTTCGCATACTGCGTGGAGACGGCAGATTTCCCATCAATTAACTTCTAGTTTTAGTTGTATAACGGAAACATGTTGTACATTTGTGAATAAATTGCCTTACCAAATTTCAGCCGTTAATCCAATATTCCCGTCATGAAAATCCAAGTGAAAATGATGAGATGTTTGGTTAAATATGAAAAGTAATTGTGCTTTAAACGACCACCGACTCTTAATAAAGCACAGTCGTCCAAAAAGGGATTGAGGGATGTTAAGGCACTTTTAATATGTAAATTTCTGTTTTAGCCAAAACTTTAGAGGCGATTTGAGTTCGTCTGTGGATAGAAAACCATGTAGTTTGTTAGTTCATGTCAATTTGGAAATGTTCGAGCATTTTAACGTTGAGTGTACCAGTTTGCGTTCTTCGACATCGAAACAGTCCACCGTAGTGGATGATACGTTATATCGGACCAGTCCATCGTACTGGATGATTTTGCAATGCAGCAGATGATATCCCTCTGGATGTGCAATCGGACGGGTTATTTTCTAAAGGCACATGCTGCCATTGACTGATGTTTATTTCGAGAATTTCAGCGACCCTGCTTGCAATGAACATTATCCATCGGTTAGATTGCCCTTTCAACCAGCATAATACCACAATGGAATCATTCCAGCCATGCATAGTACAGTGCTTATAAGGGTTAACGGGTGTGATTTTTTTGGGCAATCTCGCCCAGCCCAAAGGGTCAAAGAGTTGAGATTTGTCATCATTGGACATGTACATTTTGTAGCCAAATTGTTGTTATCAGCATGAGTTGCTGACCACTTTTGAAGCTCAAATTCATCAAATTTCATTAGTCCAATCAATTCTGTTTGTAGTTTTAGCACTGCCTCGATCGAATCTCCACCAGACATTACGTCATCAACATACATTTCATACTGAAGACTTTCAGATGCCGATGGAAATCTTTGCCTCTCGTCGAAAGCTAATTGCATTTATGAGCACTCGCCAATGTTTACCTTAATTTGCCGATGCATTTGCTTAATGTCTGCCGTGAATGCAACCATACTTATAAGTGCGCCAATTCATGATTATAGAATCAGCTCAGGTTAAATCATTGGTATCGCCATTGATTTTTGATTCAATGAGACACAATTTGATGACTTTCGAGAGGCATCAAATACCACACGAAGCTTAGTTGTGGTATTGCTCTACTTGAAATCAGAATCATGTGGCATGTAGAACGATCGATTAATGTTAATCGGGGGATCCTTGATAATTTCCATTTGCTGTTGCCCGAGATAAAAAACGTTTCGCCATCGACACTTGTGTGACAATCGCTCCATTTCGTGAATTGTCAAATGTGGTTTCATCGGATCTAGCAGTGAAAACTGAAGTTTAACGATATATAGTATTTACCTTCTGATTTAAGATATCGATGCACAAGTGAAAATTCATGATGCTAGCAGGTGGATTGCCATTGACCTAAACAATTTGCCCAGATAATATCTAACCCGTAAGTAACAATTCTTCAATTACGTCCACGCCTGACAATATGCCAATAAAACCTTGGCATGCCAATAACACCTTGATACCATTTTCGAGGGACGTTGCATAATTATTGTTATAATTACAAGGGCGTTCGTTGATAACTTGTAGTCAGAGCTGGAATTAGATTGAATATCGACCTTCACCACAGAATTTACCTTGCCAGTATTTATAGAGCCAACTCCAAAAATGTCCAATAAGGAAACGTATTGGCACATTTTTAAAAGATCTGAACAAATTTCAATAGTTTGAGACGCTCTGAAATATTCCGACCATTTTTAAAATTACATTAAGCTAATTATTCATACAGTTGGATTTTAATTAGGAAAGTCTGTTGATACAAATATTATGACAAACACGTTACCTCTAATTACAAAAACACAATTCCAACACCTCACAAGGTTACTGCGTTGCAGTATTACCCGAATTACTGAAGTAAATTTCTTTGAAATTGTTTCTTGTCTATAGTTCTACTTAATTACTTAATCACTAATTTTCACTGCGCCTTGCCAAATTTGTAAATTGTTTAATTCGCAGAAAAATAATATTTGATCGAAATGTGATTCATATTCGTAAGAAAAAATAACGTTACGCACCGTTAATTTTAATTTGTTTTGTTGTTACGTGAAACAACCCTTTTCCAAAATAAACGTGCCTTTCTAACCCTTTTAACTCATAAAACTGATTACCAAACTGATACCAAACAAATCTATAATTTAATTTATTATTGTTGTATCAATGAATCATAAATGTGAGTATGTGTGTTAAGTGACCTAAATTTTGAGCGCGCAATTGGCGTGAGAAAAGCCTAATTTTCTAAATTCTAATCTTGCACATCCAACATTATTATTATTATTGGAATGACCTATACACCGTAATGATGAAACGCAAAAAAATTTAACTTTGATGATATTCCGCGGATCTTCATTCATCATACATTTAATGTTTTGAATCAAATCATTATTTCTATTCGTGCAATTACAAATAAATGTTTATCAATTGAACTAATAAAACAATTTAGCCTTGAACTTCAATCAAGCGTAAAATATTTAATTAAATTCTAGTATACAAATTAGAATCAGTTCTGGAAGGAAATTGGAAATGTATATGTATGTATGTATATACATATATATCACAGAGTTACTGGTGAGTGATAAAATGTAGAAATTTATTTTGGGTACGACCCAAAGTACGGTAATGGTCATTAGCTAATGTAGGCATGATGTTCAACTTAATTTATTTGATGAACTTTAATTTGGCACGAACGGAAGGAAACCTTGAAAATTATATTCATATTTTCATTCCTATTCAACCAAGAGTCCAGTCATAACTAATTTTTTTTAGGTTGGTTTCTTACCTTATAATATTGTCTCTATGGTTACTTGCTATCTTATTGTTCAATTTAAATCAATATTCCCATACTTCAATACTTGAAAACTATAAGCACGACTTGGCTGCACACAATGATTGTGGATAACATAATTAGATTGGATCTATAAACATGCATAAATTGTTGACTTTAAGGATTCTAATTTAAAAGCAAATCGAGTTTTGTTTTTCTAAAATATCACAAGGGTAGCTCCTAGTAATTTTAAAGTTAATATATACACAAGAGGAAGATTAGCAAGAAGAAGAAGGAAACGAACGAAAAATAAACGAAATTTACAGTAAATGGGTTGTTGGTTACGGATGATGGGTGGGTGGGCTTATTATGTTCTATACCTAGATTAAGGATGTAAATAGTGGGAGTAAAGGGTGGCAGAATGATATAATTGTGTCATGTAGTTTATTGGATGAGGTAGTTAGTTACTAAGTATGTACCAAAAGGTTATCCGTTGAGGATTATAAACTTGTGTTTTTTTTGGCTTTATTAGTTTTTTGAATATCAAGGTGATAAAAAACCATTTCCATATCACGGCTAAATTTGATGGGATACTCCAACAGACAGGCTATATTGTTAGGGAAAGATAAAACCAGACAAATAATTCTGCTATTTGTAACATTCTGATCCAGCTAAAAATCTTTACAAGCTTTTGTGCTTCTTATTAATTATTTCGACACAATAAGAACACTCATGTGTTGTCTTCCATCATGACAATGACAGACCACACACACGTGTTTGAAGACGCGGCACCGTATAGCCAGCCCGGACGTTGCAGGCTGTGACTACTATTTGTTTGGATCTCTGCAAAACTCCCTTGATGGTCTAAAGTTGGCTTCAAAAACGTAAACTATAAAAATCACTTGGCCTAGTTTTTGGCCAATAAACCATAGAAGTTCTACACCAATAGAATTATGAAACCTCCCGAAAAATGGCAAAAGGTCAAAGGTAATAAATAATGGTCACACTTAAATAAAATTAATTTTGATTCAAAGAAAAATTTAATCAAAAAATGAAAAAAAAATCTTAATACTTTTTCCCCCATCCCAATATTTCCGACCGTTCTGCCTATCTACATATATACTCTTTCGATTATAACTCATCCGATTTTATCAAAAACAAACGATATCCAGCCGACCTTCATAATTACCATTTTGTACTTACAACGCTACTGCTATACAGCGTGTCCCATTTTAAATTACAGCCTGAATATCTCGTCAAGGGGGCCACTAATCCAAAAATAATATGTACAAAAGTTGTTATGTTCGAGGGAGGGGGACTTCGGATGGTGATCTTCAATTCGACCTTGACTTTAACCTTCAAGGGCATTTGAAGGTCAAAGTCATTTGTTAAATGAGAACCCCTATTTTTGACACCGGATTCGAAAAGAGTGGGAAATTTTAATCCGAATATGTATTTTCCACGACCTGCATTCCAAATTTATGTAGCATGGCTACATGCGATCTCTCGCTGGAATTTAGTTTGCTGAATCTTTCACTTCTCGTGTTGTTGTGGAGGTTGTTGGTGTCATTATTGGCTTTTGGTTCCCATTGGCCTCTAATTATTTAGATCTTCCTTCCAAGAATTTTAAAAATTCCGTTGTTGTCTGAAATTCCATTGGGTTTGCCAAGGAAATCTCAGAGTCGCCGTGACTCGTTGTCCGTCGGTGTTTTCATCAAGGTAACGATTATTATTGATTCCACGATTCGATGTGTAACGATGATATGTGTTTCTCAGCACTGCGGCAGATTTTATATTTGTTTGACCGAACAATGTATTTAAATAGATTTTATGAACCTGATTGAATGTGATCACGGAATCCGGTAAACTTCTATATACTACTACCCAGCAAATATTGGGCTTTGAATTCATGATAGCCGAATGTCCGTTAATTGGTTTGTCTTGTCGGTTTACTTTTTTCAATTCCTTCTATGGTCGTGGTTATTTGAAGGATGTTTAGCACGTTCACATATAAATAAAAACAAATTTGGAACTGAACTTATTTTAATAAATTTTAATTTTATTTGATTAATAAATTTTAATTTAATTTAATTATTTTATTTAATTATTTCATACACTATTTTATTATGATCTATTACCACCGCGCGATGTGGGCGACATGTCGCCTTATTCAAAATCGAGAGCAGACTAAATTATTTTATTTTGTTTTGTGTATTGTGTTGTGATTTTGTTCGTGTTTGGACAAGCCGGTCAGTGATTGGTTGATGACCTATTGCTGTACAGGTAGCACCCAATATGCGGCGAGCTTGTTGTAGTGGTTCATTGGGTGACTGTGAATTATTGGGTGAACCGCTACAGATGATAGTTTCTTATTATCTATCAATGTTCTCGAAGTATTGCTCTATGAAATACTTCATGTGTTATTCTTGTTCATCACTAACTAGCATGCAAATTTCCTCATGCAGTTCGGGTATTTGATCCATGAGTTTTGCATTGTTCCTAGTGATAGTGTAGGCATCTCATTCGAATTGTTTGCCGCTGTATGAGTTGTTGTAGTTCCAGGCATCAGATTCATTACTTTCTCATTTAAATCTTATATTTCGAAGAGTCGAATACGTTCGAATCGAATTCACAAATAGTTCATTGGCTTATTGGTGCTCATTTTCTATATTTACCTTATTTGAATTTTGATTGTTGGCAATTTTACAATAACAACAACAAAATATAAATTTGTATTTAAAAAATTGGTGAACGTTTTAATATCATCACATGGTTTTGGGGGAATTTTTATGGCAGGTATCCGATCCTCCTGACGTACAACTTCCAAAATCTTTTCAATTCTTCGGCTTAACCATAGGCGGCATATAAACAAAATGGCCACAAGCCATTCGCTAATCGACATTTTTGTGTGCTTTTCGGGCTCAGGGACTTTCAGAACGTCGAGAAAAAAGATTTTCGAAATTCAAATTTCTCCAAACACGACGATCGTGACATATACCGAGTTTTGTATAATCGCGAGATCAGGGATTTGTACATGAAATTAAAAGGTAGCGAGCATCGCTGGCATGGTCACATTCTGCGTACTGCTACTGAACGAGTACTGCAGCGATCTCTTAGAGGTGAGCCACCTTTTGGTAGGCGTAAATAATCATTTGGCATCTTGCGGTTGTCTGAGACTATACGAAAAGCTAAATCGGGCACGAAATCGATGAAATCAGATTGTTGATGGAGTCAGATTGTTGAATTATATTGACGATAGGTCTTCGATATTATGCTTTTCGACAAGTCTAGGATGATCTTAACAGATAGATTCTAATGTCTACTAACGCCATACCAGGATAAAAATATATTTCGCTAGGAAATGTCTCTAATGTCGTAATTATGCTTAATCACAGTTTAAGGTCAGATACTGTGGCACTCGAGAAAATATTATTGAGCATCGTTTAGTATCGCTATATTTCATCTACTCTCTGGGATGGAAACAGAATCCAGCCTTTGAGTTCATTTTGGCCATAACTCAACTGCACCCACACCTAATTAATATTTAAAAAAAATAAAAATAAAAATTTTATCAGTTTAACAAAAAGGAAGTGAAAGTAATAAAAATCCTTCATTGTAAGTATTAATGTTGTGCATAATTTCAAAGTCCAAAGCGATCAAAAATTTTAGAAAATTTCCAACGTTAAAATTGTATTTACGTAGCTGACCGACATTATTCGTTGTATTCCCATGACACTTAAAAAATGATTTTGCAAATTTAACAACAAATTTGGCAGAATTTCAATTTTCTAATGCATCGAATAATACGTATTTGTGTATGTCAATTAACAACGTTCGGTTTTGTTATTTTACAGGCGGTAAACCAATTACACCCACAGGCGAACCAAATCTAAATATTGGTAATGGCGATGTTCAAAAGCCAACGGAAAATGGAACAGTAGTTGATGGTGCTATAAAAGTTGAAGTAAGAAGTTAAGCATTGAAAAAAAATGAAATGATGATGTAGACGGAGGCGCGCGCATGTGTGTAAGTAATCAAAAAAAGCAAAAATTTAACACAAACTTTTTTTTTTCTATTTGCTTCGTGCGAGCAGGCACAACAATTACAAGCATCTGTACCTCATCAACAAAATGGAACAAAATCACCACAGAAAATTACAAACCTAAATAACAATAATAATAATAATAATTTAAATAATAATATTAATAATAATACAACAACAATTATTGATAAACCACCGACATCAGCCACAAATGGCGGTACTGGAACAAATAAAACTCAAACACAAATCTCAAATCAAACTCTACCAACACCGCAATCGGCCAGTCATGTTATAATCGAGGATAAGAAAAAGAAAAAATCGTGTTGCGTCATTCAATAAAAGAAACGAATGACGCGCCCGATTATAGTTAGGATGTGGCGGCGGCGACTGGAGGAGAGATGTTATTTGGCGCGGACGAGCGCGGAATAAAAATTTTGGAAATCATTTCATTTTATTAATTAAATTTTTTTTTTTATTTAATTTTTAATTTTTATTTTTTATTTTTTATATATAACGAGATATATACCCTAGTAAGTATATATGTAAATTTAGTGAGAGATAGATAGATAGAGAGGGAGAGAGAGAGTGCAGGGTGCTGCAGGTCTCAAGAGTGTCTAAGCCAAAAACCAAGGCTGGCCTAAAAATAACTAAACCTAAACTATACAAACATTTTTTTTTATCGACCTCTGTTAAGTATATAAACAAAAAGCCTGTGTTCCCCGGTTTAAAAGGGATGGGCCGTAAAGTGGTGCATCAGAGAAAATCACAAGTGTATCAAATACCGCCCACCCTGTACACACTGTATTTACATAATTAAATTAAATAAATAATAGAGTATATGGTGTGACGACACAAAAAATATGTATAAATTTACAACAACAACAAAAATCTATAACTATTTATCATTTCTTTATATATATATATATATATATATATATATATATATATATATATATATATATATATATATATATATATATATATATATATATATATATATATATGTATATATATATATATAAATATTAAATTAATTAATTATTATTATTATTAAAAATAAAATCAAATTGTGCTAAAAATTAAACAACAAAATTTTTATTTATTCAATTTGATTAAAAGAAAATTTTAATTATTTAAAAGGCATCTCTAACTATATACAAACATAAAAGCAAACAAAATCGATTTTGTTTAATTAATAAATTTAAAAAATTTAAAAAAAAATTAAATTAAAAAAATAATTTCTGTTTATTAGATTTTAGGCAAAAATACAACAATATAATTTTTATAAAAATTAATAATTAATATTTTTAATTAATATACATATACATAAATATATAATTAATATTATGAAGAAAAAAAATTAATTTATTTGCTGTCAAAACAAAAAAAAAAAAAAATCATCATATATAAATTAAATGTAATAAATTAATTAAAATTTTTGTTAATTAATTACGTCTTTATTATTTGCTAGAGTTTCGAATTTTTCGAATTTATAAAAACAAAAAAAAACAGGATTTAAAACAAAATTGATGTCCCAGTGCAAAATGTTAAGTAAATTAAATGAATAAAATAATAATAATTTAATTTAATTTAAATAAAAAAAAAACAAACAAAATGTTATTTTACATTTTACTAAAGCAAGCAAACAACAAGCAAACAAACAAACAAAAAATGAAGAAAATTTTTAATTAAAGAAAATTAGAAAAACAAAAATGAAATTTGGTTTATTATTTTTGATTGGCTTTATTAATTTTGCAGCAGCATGATTTTGTGCGCTGAAATTCTGCCCGCGCCTCAATTTTATCATGATCCCCATGATGTGTTCGCACTTTCGATTCGAAATTGGGCACACCTGAATATTATTTTTCGCCGCTAATTCTCTTATATTGGTTTGCTATTTAGTTTTGTGCTTGAATTTTGTGCACGCTCATCTTTAAGATCAATGGATGAAGGTAGGTCTTAGATTATATTATTTGCTGCCATTAAAATCGTATTGGTATTAAAATTTGTATCTTCTTGATCCGTGTGCCAGGACAGTGAGCGCAGGCAAAATTGTGTAATTGGATATTTTCTCAAGCATTTTCAATTCATTAAAAAAATATGATATTGTCTTCGCAAAACATTTTACCTTGGGTAAATTGCCACATTTTTTTATTTTTATTTTTAAATGTTGCCAATGGCTTTATTCTTGAATCTTTCTACATAAGAAACTCACAAGAAGTAATCAAATCTTAAGCTAAAAATTATTACATAATTTAAGTCTTAACCAATGTTAATACTTATTGTTAGTGCTCACAATTTAATTAATTTAGACTACACTTATATGTATATATCGAATTAAATTTACAGGTTCATCAGTTCGAGTGGATCTGTTCTTCTCAGACGTCTAAATCGCGGCTGTTTTAGAATCTCCCTTGCCAATTCGTTGGGATGTGCTTCTAGTTTTGAGTAATATTTCGAACTGAATTCTTTAATAGTTTCTTTAACGGTTTTAATCCCAAGATCGTGATGTATATTACTATTTCGAATGTACCAAGGAGCATTGGTAATACTGCGAAGTATTTTCGCTTGGGTTCGTTGCAGGAGTTCTCTGTTTGAAGCGCTGATGGATCTCCATAACTGAATACCATATGTCCATATGGGTTTGATTATCGCTTTGTACAGTAAAACTTTATTGGCTAATGACAACTGAGATTTTCTTCCCATCAGCCAATACATTTTGGAAAATGTAATTTTTATTTGGTTGCGCTTTGTTTCAATATGATTTTTCCACGTTAACCTTCTGTCCAGATGCAAACCTAAGTATTTTACCTTCGTTTGTTGAGGAATATTTTTATCGTTTAATTTCACTGGTGGGCAGGTGCGTTTGTTTAGCGTGAATGTGATATGAGTTGATTTGTTTTCGTTCACTTTTATTCGCCATGCCTTCAGCCAGTCCGCGATCTTGTTTAAATGATTCTGTAATTGATTTGAGGCAATTTCAGGATTAGTGTGAAACACCAGGATGGCCGTGTCATCGGCAAATGTTGATATTAATACTTTGTTGGTTACAGGTATATCAGCTGTGTACAACAAGTATAATATTGGTCCTAGAACGCTGCCTTGCGGGACACCTGCATTAATATCATTTAAGCAAGTAGTTGCGCTGTTTTGTTTGACCATGTATTGCCTTTGAAGAAGATAGTTTCCCAAAACTGAGTGAAATTTGTTCGGTAGAAGCTCTTTAATTTTGTATATTAGTCCATCGTGCCAAACTTTATCGAAAGCTTGGGCGATATCCAAAAAGGCAGCAGAACAATATTTCTTTTCCGCGAAGGTGATTTTGATTGCATTTACAATTCTGTGTATTTGCTCTATAGTACCATGTTGGTTTCGGAATCCAAATTGATGGTCTGGAATAACGCGCCGTTCTTCTAATATTGGTTTCAATTTCGTTAGTAACATTTTTTCAAATAGCTTTGAGATTGTGGCCAGCATGCTTATTGGACGATATGATGAGATTTGCGTTTCATTTTTCCCTGGCTATCATTGTGATCAAAGATATCTTCCATTTCTGAGGAATATAACTGGTTCGCATGATCGCATTGAATACAAATGTTATTAGTTTTATGCATTTATCTGGCAATTCCCTTATCATTTGTCCAGTAATGAGATCATGTCCTGGTGCCTTTTTCGGGCTTATGCAAGTTTTAATTGTATTCTTAACTTTCTTCCAGTTATACTTTATAGGTTTGTAGGATAAACCATCATCCGTTGGCTGGGGTAGCACGAAATAATTATCTTCTTCGTGCGGGACGAATACTGTTGCTAGATGAGCAGCAAAAGCATTAGCTTTTTCTTCATCACTTCTCGCCCAGTTTCCAGTTGGTAGTCTAATCGGTGGATTCGAATTTGTTGGCCTTTTTAAATTTTTTGTTGCCTTCCACAAAGAATAATCTGTCCTCTCGGTTGCCGAGAGATCAATTAAGTAGTTCTTTACGCGCTGGTTTTCTTCTTCGCTCAAAGCAAATCTTAGGGCCTTAATAGCTCGATTTAATTTCCATTTCAATAACGGTGATTTTGTTTGCTGCCATTAACGGCGAATTTTTCGTTTTTCCTGGATTAGTTCCTGTATATTATGTGACAGTTTATTAACTTTTTCCGAACTACTTATGCCGGGTGTAGCCCTTTTAGCAGATAATGTCATGACATCTTTTAGATTTTCTGCCGCCGCATCAATATCAGCTGGTGTGATCAGAGGAATATTAAGTAAACACGTTTGTTCGACTAGCCTCCTATATTGATCCCAATTAGTTTTCTTGTTTGTAAGACGGTTCGGTATTTCGTTCCTTAGGACATCAGTACTCAATGTTACTATTACCGGTGAGTGATCAGAAGACAGATCATAGCAATCGATTGGAATGCCTTTAGGTTACACAAAAGTCAATTAAAATTGTCACATGATGTGAAGATTTAAGTTCACGATAAAAGCCACTACCTCTGCGTTAAGCCACTGAATTGTGCACGCAGGGAGAAAGTTATGAGTGTATTTGGACGTCCCATTAATCTAAAATATATTTTAAACTCTCCTTTTAACCAATTCTCTATTAATTATTATTCTAGCAATAAGTTGTGCATCCTAATTTTGGTAATTGTTCCAACAGAAATTAAATACTTAGAGGCTAGTTTCAAAATTAGTATGTCGGAATCTAATACCCTAGACAGACCACATTTTAATAAATCCGATTTATCTAAACTCGTTCAAAAAAATGCGATTAGCTAATATTGAAGTTGGTTTACTGCGATTAAATTCGAAAAATTTGGTAAACCGTGCTCTTGCTAAATCGCAGTCAATTTTTTTGATCCCCTGAAAACGATTGTTTTCCATTTTTTTTGTTTATGAAGTTTTCGATCTGATTATAGCATTTTTTCAGCCCATCTAAGGAATTGGAAGTTCAACATTTCTTAAATTTTCTTTTTTGAATAAACGTCTTCTTCTAGACACAACCCTTAATGTATGTATTGTAGTTTCTTTTCAAAATTATTTTCCTCTTTAAAAATTATTTTTACGTTTTTTGTTGCTTTTCTACTAATGCTCCTGTTGAATGATACATTTTTTGTACATGGCGACAACCGTTACGTTTCCTTAGCGATATTTTATACAAATTTCTAGACCTTTTGAAATTATCCTTCAAATTATTAATTTTCATAAGTTCACGGCCAGTATCAAAAATGTTAGAAACAGCAAGAATTTTAAGCGTAACAATTTTTTTCATATTATTTTAATTCGTTGAATACCTTAAAGGAGAGTCAAATCTCCACTTAATTGTAAACTTAAATACTGGACATTAAATTGGAAATACAGTCAATTGGCTTTATTTCCGTTGACTTTATTTCTCTGTACCAATTGCACATCTAGAGTCCTTTGAAAGGTATATCAAGGGAAACGCTTGCGTCAGTCACGGCTTGAATGTTCAATAATATTTCCTGTTTTTTCAACCTCGAACCTTGAAACATTTAGCTGTTGCAGGATAGAGTTTAATTACTTTACTGATTGTAGGTAGCCGGTCTAAAGTTCTACAGAACAAGCCCATAATGCTTTATGCCAGGGATAATAACCTTCGTGCATATTAAATTTTTCAGCCCTATTCCCATAGTCACATCACTTCATGTGATGTGATAACTATCACATTTCACATCACTTTAGTTTTGGTATTCTCTTAATCGATTGAAGCGACGTTTATCGATTGGCGTGATAAATATCACTTGAAGTCATATTCTCTTAGTCGTATAAAAAGTTAAACATCACTTGAAATGATATATTTATCACCTGAAATTTGTTAGTGATAGATCTACAAATGTCAAATATTACATCAATTGTAAGGATATTTTTATTGCTGCCTGATATGTATACTTTCTGTCATTTGTCGTATCACATCATATGAATCGACTAAGAGAATACCAATTTATACTTGAAGTGATGTGATAGTTATCATTATGTGGCCCAATATTGATTCGTAAATATATAGAGGTTGTAGACAAGTCTTTGACGCTATTTTCAACCACTCGGCCCTAACTATTTTGAAAGCCTAGGAGATTTACTTTGGTGGTATAGTATTATTGAACAACGAATTTAGAATGAGTGTACAAGGTAAGTAATGGTTAATAATAAATGAAATTATTGATTTTGCTGAAAAAATAAACAAATTAAATCGTTAATCAAATTGAATAAATAAAACATAAAATGCACATAAATATAAATATCTAACACAACATAAATAAATATGTATAAAAAATGAAATTTTTGTTAGATTTACTCGACATCTACTAAACCACTTTAAAAAATATAAAACAAAAATAATTAAATTTTACCTTCTTGTTTTAAAACGTAGAAATTTTATTTTTTTATAAAAATACTACAAAAAACTATTATTACACACATACATGTATAATAATAATCAAAAATATAATTAAATAACTATTTATATATAAACATATATATATATATAAAACATAACAAAACACAATAATATATTTTATTATAAAAATATTAACAAAAAAAGGAAAAAAAAAACATTTTAGATTTTCCAATTTCCGTTTATAATTTTTCCGTTTTCCAATAATATACATATATACATAAGATTATAATAAATATGAAAATTGTGAAAAAAAAAATTAAATTTCCGATGAATGAAAATGCAAAAAATTATAAAATGAAAATCTAAATCTGAACAAAAATTTAAAATTCATCGATTATTTGAATTTTTGATAAGCAAGAAAAACTTACATCAAACTACATAGATAACAACTTACAATTAATATTCTGCCAATAAATTGTGAGGAATCCATAATCCAATAGTAAGACAGACCTTAACGTGATGCTGAAAAGTAAAAAATAAAAAAATTCCTGCAGGCTAAAAACATTGCAAGTTGTATAAAATTCTACCGATTGAGAACGGGCGCGCGCGCTCCCCCTTAGCAGGACTTACCAGTGGCAAATAAATACTTATCGACAATTAATTGTTTCGCTTCTTTTCTGGAAAAGGTATAATTTCCATTCGGTAAACAAAGAACGTCAAGGACGTATTTTCCTTAACTTTTCGAGACCAAAACACCAGAAGAATTTATTCGGATGCTGTTGTTTAGCCGACTTCAACCTTACAAATAAAGAAGCGCTCGCTGATCACGCAATTATAAAAAACACGGTTTGTATCATCATGTTAATTCCTTGTGGGATGAATCCTCAATGTACATTGCACATCTGTATTTGAGAAGCTTCATATACATTCTATGTGCCAAGTACCGCATCGATATTAAGATGGTTCTCATCGCGGTTCCGAATGACACTGGTTGACGCTGGTCTTTAATTCCTTCGAAAAAAATATGCTAATGATTCTCATTGCTAATTCGTTTTATTTTGCGTTTGTTTTTCACTACACCTCCTCGTCCGCTGGAATTATTTTTTTCACAATTGAAACTCTTGTGACCACTGACCTGTTCAAAAACTGCCATCGTAGCCTTGCCGTGGTCAAACGACGATCACTGCCTACGAATTTGCTAGCCGACCAATAAGATCTTACATCTTCGACATCCCTTTGCCGCAGCCCTTTCTTTTGAAATTGACACGTAGTCCATATTTCTAAATTAATCTTCTTGTGTTGAAAGTATGCAAAGTACATTATTCTCTCACCATTTTCTATCGCAATTTTGTTGGGAGTGTAGACCTATGTTTTCAAATAAATCAGTCTGATTTGTACCAGCTCTAGGGCGCTTATACACAAAAAAGCTAGAAAAAACCAACGCCAAGATACGCGAGAATAGGTTTTGGGGGATGGAGGATAACTGATTGAAGGACGAGAAGCTCTCCAAATACCTTGTAATTAAAAACCTCGTGATCGATAATATCAACGGTAAACAAAATAGTCGAGCGGATTTAAACCTGGAGAGTACAGAAGCTTGCTTATTTGGCTACCACCGTCCTTTTATTGTTATTTCTTCAAAATAACGAAGTAATTTACTGTCCTCCCCTCCAAAATTGCCATAAGTCAGTCAATTACGATCGCAAAAAAATAAAATTAAATCAAAGATAAATTGCCAAGCCTTAACTCTTATTCGAAATGTGTATTGATTATTGTACAATTTCGAAACTACTTACAAAGTACCATTTTGTCCATTGGTGCCGCAAAATAAGGTAAGGTTTTAGGGGAATCGGACATTTCCTGGGCTGATGTACAAATATATGGAGAAAATACGTGAAATCACAAATTCTTCATATGGGACCGGAAGTCATGTTTTAATTTTATGATTTTTATGTTTTGAATGTGTATCACTAAGTAAAACAAACAATTTATGCAACAAGATTTTTTTGTTGTTCAAGATTTTATAAGACACAAATATTTAAAAATGTCATGCACGTGGTGTTGTATTTATTGCTATAGAACATACTTGTGTAAGGGCGGATTTTTGAACTAAATTTACAGAAAAATGTTGCTCAAAAATTTGTCGATTTGGAAATGAGGCCGCCAGAAGAAAGTGTGGGAAGTACTGGTCTAGACAAGCCTAGGCTATCTTTACAAATTTCCGTTTTGTTAAAAGCTTTAAATAAGCCAAAATACTAAAACTTGTGAGCTAAGTTTAACCGAAAACATTTCTTTTTATCGAATTTATCGGGAAGAATATTGGGCGATTAATAATTTGGCCGTTTTATCGTTAATTGATTAATCGATTATCGATATTGCAATCCCTAGACTAAAAATAAAACTAAATAGTTTCACACCAGGACAGTAGAATTAAAAAAGCAAACGATATGAAATCATAGTCCTGCTATAGCAAATCAAGGATTTGCTGTCAATGTCAATTTTGTAACTTATTTGGAACACAAACCGAAATGTGTATTTCACAAATTGTTAGCGTGTACACCCGATAACTTATCCAACTTGAATACATAAGGCGTTTATGCAGTGTTGACGATATTGGGATAAATCGATACTTTTTCTTAAAGTAAGAATTTTTTCAACTAACTTATGAAATAAGCTGTCTTATATCATTGAAAGTGATTTGGTTGGTAGATAAGTTAGAAATGAATACTATGATATTTTTTATCAATGGGAAATGATCGATGTGAGAAATGAAAATGGAAACTAATAATATGAATCCCTCACGAATATCAAAATTAACAATTGGTCTTATTAATTTATCTGAATTATCATCTACAAAAATAATCGATAACGACTTTTATCAAAATTTTGCTATTCAGCTATGTATAAAACTATATATAAAAAATTATACTTATACGATATGTATTTTTAAAGTTGTTACGTTAGTCCCTATTACGAGCATTAATTAATAATTCAAACTCAATTTATCGACAATTCCACTGATCGCTAGTAAAAGGCTATGAAGTTTATTGCATATTCTCTTTAAAAAATTGTAAATATGTAAAGATGTGAACCACCACTACAATTTCCTAAAGCACATAACATATCACGCAGAAAAATGTTCACTTCACTACAAATTAATTTTATACTTTAAGTGTCACTTCTTTTAATTGATAATTTTTTTTGTAATTTTAAACCCTATTTAACTAAATTGTAAGTAATATAATAAATGTTTGTATAAATATTATTAATACAATAAATAAAATACATGACGCTTAGAAAAATATAGTACATATATTCTTATGAATAAGAAGTCTTTTATTTTTGTTTTCTGCTATCGTATGGGAATTTTAAAGTGTTCGATCGCTCAAATAAAATATATCTGATGAATTTCAGGGTTTTTATTCGAAGAAGTCGGTGCTTGATGCAGCATCAATATTCCTTTAAAATTCTTTTATCAAGCAAATTTTACCCACAACCAGAGAGAATCGAAATTTGAGGTTATGTCGATACTAAAATTGAGTTGAAACGATTCGTTGAGTCCTTGAGTTTATTTAAATTTAACGAAACTCTAGTCTAATACGCGTTTGCATGCAGATAAAACGAGTTGAACCTAGGTTAACTCTATCATGGAAACATGGTATTATTGTTGTTTTGTTTCAATTCCAAAAAAATAATTCGCTACTTATTTCCGTGAGAAAAAATAATTCGAATTAAATTTTTCTCTTGGAAATACAGCTAATAAGGAGAAACGTCAATTTTGAGCTTAGTAGCTAGGTATTTATGGCTATCCACCGTTTCTATAAAAAATGTTTATATTTTTACTTAAGTTGTGGGTTTTCCATTTTCATCAATACATAAGCATATAAGCGTGTATTAAAATTTGACACCCACCGCCGACGCTCGTTGTGAGAAAGCGCGCAGTGTAAAATTTTGATCGCGCACTGTAATCGACGAGTATGTATCGATAATGCAGTTAACGTTTAATTACGGCATACTTCATAGTGTGTCGCCCAATTTTGACAGCTCCGATTTTAAGCAAATTAGTTAACCACACAAATTTTTTTTAATGTTTTAAATTTTTTATTCATATTTAGCAATCAAATAACAAATAAAGTTGATTTAATAAGTTCTATAATGTTATAAAATGAACAAACTAACTGAAGATAATGCACTTTGTTTATATAAATGCGAAAATAATGACGGAGAAGAGGAAGAAGATGTCGACCAAATCCAAGATGAAATCATCGAGGTGGATTTATACTCGCTATGTCGAATATGCGGTAATATGCATGACACTTTAGTCCCGATTTATGCGGATCAGGGGCTAGAGTTGGAGCTAAGCACGAAAATAAATTATTATTTGCCAATTGATGTAAGTATTTAAGGTGAGAAAAGAAATTATCAAAATTGGTTGTTTATGTGCAGAATCTATTACAGGTTACCGAAGAGGATATTCTACCACTTAAGATATGTTCCAATTGTGCTACTACAGTCACATTCTGGCATGAATTCGTCGCCGAATGCTGTGAAGCTGACAAACGATTCAGTATCATGCTGCAGTCGAGTATGATTGAGGATACGAAGCCAGAAGTAGCCGCTGAAAATATACAAGATGAGGTCAACGAAATAGACAATTCTGATGAAAACCAAACCATGGATACGGAAACCCAAGGAACAGAATATTTAGAAGAAACCGAATATGAGAATGATGAAAATATTCCAGAAAGGTTGCCGGTTGAGGAGGTGGAATTAGATGAACATTCAAACGGACTGGAATCAATACTGGAAGAGGATACAGAAGAACAAAGCAAACCGAATAAGTAAGTAACCTATTTTTAAAATAGAATTTGAATGAACCTCCTCAGACCGAACTATCTTTCGAATGTACCGTTCTTCCAAATACCATTATTCTGTCCATTTTGTTGGAATCGCAATGAACCTCTTTAACAGGCATTGACGGAAATAAAAAGGCTTTTTCGCCGAGCACCTGCATATCGTACGCCGTATTTCGCCCCCCAACCCCAAGTGTTACTAGTTCACTTTAAATTAATCTGCATTTTCTAAAAATTTGCAGATCACCCGACACTGCCGTAACAAGAACACGATGCTCAAAAATCATTTCAACCATAGAAACCTCTCCTAAAACATCATATTTTCTAAACTCTAAGGATTCAGCTAAGCTTGACGAGCTTGTTAAAAAATCTAATCGCTCCGGGAATATGCGCCTCTCGAATGAAATTCTCGATGAAATTCGCTTGAATTTAAAACTAGAAGAGGATGGTGTGTACAAGTGCTACGAGTGTGAATTCGATACAAACGAACGGGATGTGATGGAAGGACATTTGAGGCAACACTTTCAGAACACATTAAAAAAATTGAAACAGACTATGAAGCTTAAGGCGAAATTTTTTGACGAGAATAAAATTGAAATGGATGGTAAAACGTTATACGAGTGTCCCGAGTGTAATAAACGTTTGCACGCGACAAGTACATTCCTCTGGCATATGCGGATTCATACGGGGGAAAAACCATACGTTTGCTATATGTGCGGGAAAAAATTCCGAGTCTATCATGGGATTTCGCGACACATCAAAGAGACGCATATGAAGACAAAAGACTTTGCGTGCGATATTTGTGGCCGCCTATTCTCGAATAGGCGTAATGTCGCCGAACACCGGAATTTGCATTCAAACGAACGGCCTTATACGTGTGGTACATGCGGAAAGTCGTTTAAACAGCAGGCTTCCTTATTTATGCATAAACGACTACATCAACCGCATCAATATAAATGCGAGGAGTGTGGGTTAGGATTCCGGATTAAAAGTTCACTGCTTGTGCATGCCACGGTACATACAGGTGTCAAAGACCATGAGTGTGATATATGCCAGAAACGATTTCGTATCAAGCATGAGTTAAATCTTCATAAGCTGGTGCATACGGATTTTAAGCCGTTTGCATGCGAAAAATGTGGGCAGTCGTTTAAACAGAAGCGGTATCTGTTGCGGCACAAGAAAAATCGGGGCCACTAGAATGTTTATTAATAAAGTAATTGTCCATAAAAATTCGAGTTTCATTCAGATTCGTTAAAAAAAAAATCGTGGTAAATTCATTCATGATTTACTCTATTATTCTTCCAGATTTTTTGTCTCGCGTAACGCGACCACTTCCATCCAATACAAATGCAAATTTTGTCCGATGATCTTTGTCGAAAAGTCCCGATTCAACGAACACACGAAGCTCGCACATTCCGAACTTATATTCCATTGTGATATGTGTAACGAGCTGGTCGAACGTAACCTTCTCATTTCACATATGACTGAGCACGCCGTGGAAGAGGTTCGACTAATAAACGAGCAGATCGAGAGTAAGAAAATTTTGGCCACACCTGATCTCGAAACTTTACGAAAAAATTTTCAGTTCAAGTGTGATTCTTGCCCAAAAATGTTTGTCACCAAAACTGGGCTGCGGTATCACGTGAATCAGACACACAAAATGCTGCGACGATATAAGTGTGCAGAATGTGGGAAATTATTCGGTTGTAATCGTATTCTACGCAATCATATACTGAGCGTACATTCTAACGAGCGATCGTATAATTGTGAATTATGTCCGAAATCATTCAAAACCGATTCGTCTTATTACATTCATAGGCGGACTCATGACGTGAAAATTGCCGCTTTTCCGTGTGATATATGCGGCAAAGCATTCAAGTGTGGTTCAAATTTGAAAAAACATAAATTGATTCACACTACGGATCGGAAATATATGTGCGATTTATGCACGAAAACTTTTAAAACACAAAATTTGTTGGGCCTGCATCGGAAGTGCCATGCGACAGGCGAAGATTTTGTATGTGCTCTCTGCGTGTCAAAATTTAGGCAAAGACGGTATCTAGCCGAACATATGAAACGGGTTCATAAGAGTCATTCGGCACATTAGGAGTGGAGGTGTGACCAAGTTTCTTCTAAGTAAAATCTTCCTTTTTAATTTCAGTTGTGATTTCGATAGCGTCAAGGAGCCGGAGAGTTTGGAAATCCCACAAACTCTAATAGCCGCCTTTCAGCTGAACACCAAATGCTCGTTCAATTGTGATATAAGATTCAAGTCGTACCAAGCATTTCGAGAACATAATCTTGAGCATCACTTAAAGACGTGTATGCAGTGTGGCTTGCACTTTGCTGAGTTCGGCATGATTCAAGACCACATAAAAACTGTTCATGTATTCGAAAACGATTGGTCCGAAATTTGTAAATTCTGCGGTTTCCGAACCGACGATTTAGGCGAGCATATCCGACAACATAATTTCCTTTGGCTAGATGATGTCTATTGTGATAGTTGTGAGCTGCTGTTCGAGAATGAAATTGCAGTTGAAGTTCATTTTGCGGTGATCAAGCATGAATACCGGTATCGATGCTTTGTTTGTGATGAAACATTTAACGATCAAGACTCATATCGTAATCATAAATGGGGGCATACTGCGTTCACAACCATGGAACAAACTTCACCCGCACCTGACCCTCAGAACAGGGTTATAACGACCGAGATAAAGAAAGGACATCGCGCAGAACGGCTAAATCAACCAACGACATTCGAGTGCCCAATGTGTGATCAAAAATTTGGTCGCAAGTACAATATGGAAAAACATGTGGGTCTACATCGACACGACCATCCTTGTCGAGTGTGTGGTCTTAGTTTTGTTACGAATAACGGACTCCAAAAACATATGGGCGGTTCATGCAAATCGCGTCTCAAAATAAAATTCGAAATTGCGATTGTTTGCGGAAAGAATTCGTGCAACCAAACTTTTCGATCACGATACGACCTCTATCAGCACGAGAAAAATGTTCATTTACAAATTCAAACCGTAAAGTGTCTAGACTGTGACCTGGAATTTAAATCAACGTCGATTATGGAGACGCATCGAAAGGTGCACTCACTCTCATTCGAGTGCCCATTATGTGACAAAAAATTCCCGCTTCTACATCAACTAAAGGCGCATGAAATTGTACATACAGATGACCGACCATTTGAATGCGATATATGCATGCAAAAATTTCGGCACCATAGCAATCTGTATCAGCACAAGTTGAGTCATGCCAATATTCGGAAATACAAGTGCCTGTATTGTGATGCCGAATTTATGCGTGCGAATACATTTCGCGAGCATATGCGAACGCACGATGGTGATCGACCGTATCAGTGCGAGATTTGCCATAAAAAGTATACGCAATCTTGCGTCCTCAGGCGGCACAAGCAATCGATGCATCGGAAGTGTGATATTTGTAAGACGGTAGTGGGGAATAAAATGAAACTTCAAGTACATATGTGGAAAATGCATCCGCTTTCGGATACAGATGGTATGGGTCAAGCAGATTATTTGGCGGAAGAGGAAGATGAATAGTAAAGAATACATATTTCAATCTATAATAAACAAATATTTTGTTTAATTTCAAAAGACAAAGCCTTGTTAAAGCTTGACTTTACTGTATTAAATCTGCGTTTGAATCTTTAATTGCCCTGACATCCTGATGTTAATAGCAAAAGTAAATTTAAAAAAAAAATATGTGTGATGATCTGACATCTATTTGTTGGTAGCAAAACATTGCAATCAATAATTATTGATGAGCTTATGGCTGTATGATACTCACTTTTTTTTCCACTTTTTCAGTGACTAGGAAAGACAAACGGAGTGAGATAAAAAATATATATACAAAATATTTATGAGAGTGAGTGTATACACCATAGACTTGGAAAAAATATAGAAACGTCAAAGAAAAAGTGGTAGCTTAATTTTTCTAGCAGTTACCCAAGTATTTTTAAATCCAACTATTTTATAATATTCCATAATATATCCATAACTTAGTTCTGGGTTAACCTTTGTTTGAGTTACGAATTATTATAAGAAAACATATGCACCGTGTCGCAATTATTGGGAACTCACAGAACTCACTATATAAAAATTGTATACATGTGTGTGTGTAAAAATAATTTTGGCGGGAATATTTTTTAATGTGTATGTGTGTAAATGTCAAGCTCGAAATTTGACGGGTAAATCAAATTATTCATTAATGAAACAAAATTAATATTTTTGTATTTTTATTTTACATGTATTTATTTAAATTTATTTGTATATAATATAGCTATGTATTTATTTAAAATAATTTATCGAGTGGCGTCGAGCGTCCATAAAAATAATTATCACAATTTCACAAACACTAAAGCACGGCACCGATAAACCTATTATTACAAGACACAAAAACAAACTGATAAACTACGTAAGTAAAAAAAAAAAATTGTTATATAAAATGTATACATATACACACCACTACTATGTTGTATTTTTAATGAATTCGAGTTGTGTGAGTTTCGGATATTTTGTCAAAATCCAAAGGAAAATACAGTAGCTCAATTTTGAGTTCTGTGTTGTTATACTTGGGTAATCGAGCAAATATAGCAAAAAAAGAATTGGATTTGATTCTTTTTTTTTGACATTACATACTTTTTTCTGAGATTTCCGAAATAATAGAGAAAATATTTGTATTTTGTGTACCAAAGAGAATTTATTTGTTTATTTTTAAAATAAATTTAATATACAATTTTTCCATTTTTGTTCGCCATTATTGTTATGATTTTTTTCCCCTTTTTTTGATTTTTCTTTTGGTACTGAAATACAATTTTAGGTTTGCATTGTTAATTGTTTGCCAAAATATTTAAAACGAGCATTTTTTTGTAAATATTAAAATTAACTTAACATATAAATTATGTCGTTGTAATTAATTGTGGCAGCTAATGCAAATTTATTATATAATATGGTACAACACAAAAAAAATTTTGATTCTGTTTACATATTTTGTTTATCCAAAACTTCAAAATATTTGCCTATAGTATTGTCTACACTACCCTTCTCTGTTTCGCTTTACTAGTTTTGCAGCACTTTATTGCACTTGAAAAAAAGTGAGTATCATACAGCCATTAAGGCTTTGCCACAGCTATTTTCGTGCGATGCGATTCGCGTCAAATTTCGCACTGGATGCCACACTTAACAGCGACGCGATTTTGTTCGTAACAACTGTCATAGTCATTGGTTGAAATTATTTTGTAGTTTTTTCCCGAAATTTTAATTATTTTTATTTATTTTATTTATTTAATAATTGTGTATTGCACATACATCAAAATATTTAATTATTGCGAATTTTTCGATCATTTTCTATTGTACAGTTCCATGTCTTCTCAAAAAAGTGAGGTTAAAACATGCGATAAAAAAATTCGTATGTACGTGGAAAGTCTCCAAACGCGAAAAAAGTTTTTTCTCCAATTGCGAAATTTCAAACTTCGCACGATAAAATATAAAATGAATTATATATGAATAAAAATTATTATATTTCAAAAGACAAATGTATAGGATTTAAAGATTATAATGATATTTGATAGTTTTTTCATATATTTAGTATCAAATCTATTCTAATTGCAGTAGAATTTGAAAAGAAAAAATAAATCGCATCGCACGAAAATTAGCTGTGGCAAAGCCTTTAAGAACAACATTTTGAGCAATAATTTGCTTATTTTTTTTTAAGCCTAATTTAAAAATGTGCTTTGTTCGTTTTGATTCCTTTCTATAGACTCTTTTCCTTCAAAAATGTTGGCACTAAATTCGTTGAAGCAGTAGGACAAGCAAATAAGAATTATCGCTGTAGGTCAAATAAATAAGAATTATCGTGTATATCGTGTATATATCGTTTCTAAAGTAATAATTTAATTTTTTTTTGCTTAAAATACAGAAAATGAGATATCAGCGTGACGCTTACCCTGCGCCTTTGACTGTCAAATCAATTGAAATTTGGGGAAGAAGGTCAATTGAGGCTAAGGAAAGTAACAAAAACTCCACAAAGAGCAAAAAAAAACTAAGCTCGATCCAGATTTAAACAGACTCTCGCGCAGTACTTAAGAAACATCACAGAACTGGCAGAAGGCCAAATTGGCGAGACTAGTGACGAGTGACTATCACTGCTCATTATATTGCCATCTCTTTGAGCGCAAATGGGTGAACTCTCCCAAACCAAGTTGCCAGAAATACAAATTCCATCGTTTTCTGCAGAGGAGCAACCTCGTACATGATTTACACGTGCGGCTGCGGGGAATTACAACGAAGCTAATTAAGTAATACGAGGACTAGAGGCACATGATGAATTAAGTGAAGCCCGATTCTCTGGCTTAATCTACATTTTACTTCATAAACTAGATGACAAATAAAACCCAGCGTGGGCGGAGCATTCATCAGACATAGTTAATCCAGAATTCTCGGTAGTCATGTCGCGTCTAAGAATATAGTGAGAGAGATGGATGTAGGTGGTAACTAAGTTATTTCTATATATCAAAGTAGCGATTTCAATTGGTTAAGCAGTACCATTTCATATTTATGAGTAGGATGCATGATGCATCTCCACAACGTTTATACGCCAATATAAAATCGTATTGCAGACGGGGAGAAAATTGACATACTTATTGGAGCTGATCATTTCAAGGTTCAAACAGAATGAGTCCGTTTCGTCCGCTCTGTTTTATTAGAACTGAGCAGAACGAAGGAGGGGAAAAGGCGGAGCGGACACTAAACACAACAGCTTTAAGGTAGACAAATCAGGTTAGTATTCTTTAGAAGTTTAGATGGTTACTATCCTGTTATTCCAAAGACAATGCGGCTTGGTTTCAATATTGGATTTACCGCAAGGCAAGAAAATGAAATGGTGAGCGACCAACAAAAAATTCTCTTGTCGGAAGAAACCTCGCAAAACCAAACAAACGATATACGCCTTTATGTTTTCACAGTACATCCAATCAAATTACACTCAGTTGATCGAACTTTGCAACCAAAAACTCGAATACGGAGAAGATTAGGATTCTTGTTTGAGCAAATTTCTTTCGGCGTTTGGGCATTCCAACTCAGCGAACATAGATTTATAAAGCAGTTTGGTTCATCCGTTGGGCTATGTCAAGAGTAAAAAGTACAATTCTGTACATAAAAATTTGATCTTCATTAACAAGAATTGTTTGTGACTAATCATTAATTATAACCAAAAAACATAATGCTTCACCCGCTATCTGGCTTGCTTCTCCTTGAAACACGTAACATAATTTTTTTTTGTTGAAAAAAATTGAAAATGATTCCATTAGCAAAATCATTTTTCATTTTTTGCAAATTACACTTATTCGTAATAACTCGTTCGACGATGCCTTAGGATCAAATCCAGAATTAATGAACTTACAGAAGTCATGGCATCAAATTCAAACCAATTTCCTTTGTCAGTGGCACGTAGAACTAAGTGGGGCGAAAACGGGATCATCGGCGATAGAGGCCCTTATCGCAGCTAAAATTGAGCGATTTACCCGTTCTGACAAATTAGACTGAGGGCTCTACCTGGGCGTATATACATATGTGACTAACTCGATATTTTTCTAATAAATTACTTAGGAGTTTAAGAGTTGAATTGTTGGGCGTTTTCAGACACAATCGATTCGGGCACGGAATACTGATGGAAAATTGAGTTTTTTAAGAAATGGCAGACGTCTTTAGCGGTAGAATTTCGCATCGCTTTGAAAAATACGTATTTGTTGAAATAGTCCAAAACTAAAACAAGTAACAATTTCCGCGTTTCGAGCGCGGATATGATCCGAGAAAATCTATATACGTCGCTCCATAGATCGTTCAATTTGAGCTTGAGCACTCATCATCGGTTGGGTTAGAACACTGCCTATTGCAATTGAACTCGCATCGTACCGAATATAGAAAGGTTTCTGGAAATTTGGATAAACCAAAAACAGGGGCGGTACAGAGAGCATGCTTTAAACAGTCAATTGCGCATGTTTAACTTTGGAAGGCCAGACCAATTTTTGATGTTTCGTTAAAAGACCCGAGAAAGTAGTGGCGATCGTGGCATACTGTGGAATAAACCGGCGGTACCAAAATGTTAGTCCAAGAAATCTCCTAACCTTTTTGGTGGTGTTAGGTATCGGAAAATTAGTAACAGCTTCACCTTTTTGTTGATCCACTTGTATGCTTCCGTCTGATACAAATCCAACCTAACGTAAACTTTTAAGTAGGAACTTATTCTTTTCTAGATTCACTGTTAATTTGGGATGTTTCAATAGTTCAGCAACTCTATTGAGTAGTTTAATATGGTAGTCGAATGATCCTGAGGTGATGAAGTGGTCTTGAACTCATCGGGCAGTTTCTGCACTTAGTTTGCGGTATGTAACCCAAACAGCATTACGGCTAACTGGTAAAGCGGACGGCCAGGAATCGTAAACGCTGTCTGGTCCTACCAGAAGGCATCCTACAGATCGAAACTGGAAATGAGTATCGATTGCCAGCATCATCCTTGACCGTCACAGCATTAAGGCGTCGTGCATCCAGGCCCAGATGAACCTTACCGTTTGGTTTTCGTACCAATGCAATACGTGAACTCCAAAAGCTATCTGATTCCTCAATCACTCTCAGGGCCAACATCTGATCAATCCCTTTATAAAGATCGGGTTGGACGGGTGGACTAACAGGATAGTATCTCTGTTTAATGGGCAACGCTCCATTGACCATATTAATAGAGTGAGACAATTAAGTAGTTTTTCCAAGTCCAAGTGCCAAGAATGATGGGAATTGCTCGATTTTTTCTCGACGATTGTTTGCTGATCTAAAGTTAAAAAATGTCTATTTGAGGGATTATCAAAATCATTTTTTAGTATTCGAAATTTCAGAGACAGAATGATTGGATGGTGGAATGAGAGATGGAATAACTTAGAACGCTTTCCAGAAGTTTACACCGAGGTATAGTTTCTGTTATAATCCGGGGATAATGAATATTTTCATTAAATTTTGCTATAGTAACTGTGGTCCATAAATATCTAAAAACGTGCTTTAAATCTTCTGCAGCAGTTTTAGCGTTTGAAGGGATATTATAGCATTATAAAATTCTACAAACGTTTCCTTGGGTAGTTGCTTTCGAGCCTCTATAATTCGCCGAATATCGTAATCTGTACGGTGATCTCGGAACCATTTTTCAAAATCTAGCTTTAATTGTTTCAAAGTGATTTGCGAGTGTAGGCGGACATGCAACCAATATCATTTAGCAGCAATTCCTTTCAACAAGAGACAAAATTCATTGTGCGAAACTTGATATCAGATACGCCGTAAGCAGTAGCTTGATGACTGACTCGAAATAAAAAATCCTTCATGCTAAAGGACTACTAGTTTGATAACGTTTAGTTGAATCAAATGTATGTACGTAATTTCGTGGTGTCATTTCTAATAGAAGGTACAAATGGAGCAGAAGGGAGACCTTCCTCTTTATTCTCTACGTTTGGTATAGATTGCTGAAGTGGTTTCTGATTTGGATCGGAACTGTTTTTAGTGACTAAAACGGAAATATTACGCATTTCGACCACCCACGCCGGATATTCCTCACGTTTGGTCTTATCAAGATCATTGTTCTCTTCAAACAGCGCCTCTCAACAGCTAAAAGATTTTCTCCGGTTTCTTTTAATTGCAAACAAGAAGGTTTGTAACGGCGGCTACTGAGGGAGCATCGAGTTAATCATTCAGTAACATGTAAAATCTTTGTTTTAATCTGATTTAACGATTTACCTTTTTCTTTATCGAAATATCTGTATTGTCAGCGAGAAAGCGTCGATAAATTGTGGATGATGTTTTGCTTGCTGTTGAAAAGCTTCTTGTACAGCGTGAAAATTAGCAAGCGGTCTGGATCGAGATAATTAGCATCCATTTTGGGGAAAAAAAGACAATTTGTGAATATTTAAGAAATGATGTTTGCGAATATTTTGCGCCGATAAATATTAGCTTAAATGAAGCTATACAAAAATTGTTAATAATGCTGTGAAACAAATAGAACGTTCGATAAAAATATATACAAATCTGTTGAATTGGTTGCAGCAATGAGGTTTGCAGGTCATCAATTAGCTATCATAGTTATGAAATAAAGGTAATTTAAAATGGTTTAGATGGTATGTTGGATATGCATAATAAATAATCAAGCACTTATGGAAATATCTCAGAACATCCAACTTTTCGAATTTTAATAAACACGATTCAACATCAACAACGGATCTAGCGTTCACCTCAAATAAAAGCAGTAGACGTGAGTTGCAGAACAGATGGAAATCGAATCATAAATTTTAGAGAAACTAATCAATGTGGTTTGTATAACTTACTTTTAATTTTCAAGGCAAATTTTCAATTTTAAAATTTTAGAAAAAAACAAATCAATGCTGACCAATAAGGAACCTCTACGATTCACGATTTTTTCCCCTAAGATGACATATTTTCCATTACCATTTGATACACATATATTTATGCTAACGGGTACCTTCACCCAAAATATTGTATCGCGTTACAACATACCAAATATTGACGTTTGTATATTCATCAAAACTTTGTCACATTTCGTTTCTTGAGAAAGCAATTCAAAAAATATTTTATTTACAATGTAATGTAGGTCAATCAAATTAAGATTTTTATATCTCTTTTCTTATCTAATCCAGAACCACAAAATTAATTAAAATTAATTTCGGGTCTCCCGCACATAATAATCCTAAATATGTTCCAATAGAAATCATAAATTGTCTTATAATTGATTTAATGATTGTAAATTGTAATAAAAATAATTTAAGAGCTTTTTAATTTTGGACAACACCATCGAGTGGGTATATAGAGTAAATGGCATATCCTGCCCACACATACACCTCATTACATTGCGATCTAAAGTAATTAATATAAATTAAATTTTTAATTTATATATTTAATGTGTTAATTTATTGTTTGAATTTTATTTTTCATACAACTTGTTGGTGTTGCTATAATTAACGACATCAATTTTACTACACATTTTTATTGCGGTTGGTTTGGGGTTGCACGGTATGGTATGCGATTTATGTACACAGTGATTATGGTATTCCTTTATCTTTAAAAGCTTTTCTTGTTTCTTGTTAAGCCAATTAAATTGTTATGTTTTATTATGATTCTTTATTTTTATGACTATTAAGTATTATTCATCTTATATATATGTTTATAAATTTACGTTAAGTTGTTGGGGGTGAAAAAAAAAAAATCAAGACAACAAAATAAAAATGAATCATGTATTGTTTAGCGGCGAGCAATTAAATTGAATTTTAATTACTTTGTGTATTTCAAATTAATTAATTTTTTATTGTAGAAAATGTTTTCGAGATGTTTATCAAATAATAATGTTTACGTTTACTAATGGAAGCTCATAAAAAAATTATGTGGATGTTTTGATCAGCTGGGTTAAGATCAAAGATTGACGTTTATCTGAAAACAAAACACAAAATCCCTACCGTAACATTGAGCCACTTGTAACTAATACGGGAATCGGAAGCGTTGCTCCAAATCCAAATTCTTTTAGGACGATTATTAGAGTGAAAAATATTTGTTCAACATATTCCAGAATTGTATTCAAAAATCATTTAAGAGTCCCATTTCAATCATGGAAGTCAAATTTCACTAAAACCGGCTAATAAATATGCATAAAGAATTACCTCAAAATAGGTATTCGGAATCATTGCTACAGGCAAGATAAATACAGAGGACAATTTGGAAATTTTGGCAAGCATAAAGATTTGAGTATGTAGTTGGAACGATTTTGGCAACTAGACATTTTCTAGTTGAAAAGCTTAGTCAACCACACTTTCATCATGTCCCTGTGAAGCACGATAATTATGTAGTAGTGTTGCAAAATGCCCGTCTCTAATTTTATAATATGGAATGCCGATTATTCGGCCAGGAATGTATCAACCTATATTTATGTTGTTGGTAGAGGATAACAAATAAGAATAGTTTCAACTGTTACTGAGTACAATTTTAAGATTGTCAGCTGTATTCAACAGTTTTTATACGATACTCTATTAGTTGGGCCAACTGTGCACCAAAAATTCTGTTGCTGTAACAAAAATGCATCATCAGGTCTGCGTGCACTGATCGTTCTCGATCGGATCCAAAGTTTGAATGCCACCCTTTATTTCCAGGTTTATAGCTGGATTTTTATCGAACAACCTAAAATGGCCTTACCGTTCTTTTCCTTAGTGATTCTATCTAAACCTCTTCCAGGTAGGTTCACTTCTTGATAAATTGCACAGATGTATTGGTGTATTTTGCTACCTGCTTCACACTTGGGTAACTAAGAACACCGCACTTCAAAAAACTTTTTATACATGGAACTCATTTTAATATTGTTCATTATCAGACAAATACTCAAACTGAACTAAAGAAAGAAGTTAACGCAGAAAAGTTAATAGTGTGACAAGAATAATTGTACATACTACATTGTGATGGGGATCAAACAGAAAGGATAAATTAAGATACTTTCTTGTGGAACATGCTGTATAAAGTGATTTCCGTCTACAAAACATAAATATTCTACATATTATATCGTGTAATACGAGATGTACTTATGATTATTGTATTTAGAATTTCTAAATTAGGCCATAAACATTTTTTGTGCGGTTTTCCATATTTTACGACCACGATGGGTAAACATTTATTTCTCTGTTTAACATATATCCGCTAAAGGTTTTTTTTTTGATGCGTTATAACTCGTAAATGTATCAAATTTTTCGGTAACATGATGATGATGATAAATGTGCCAAGCTTATGTGTGTTATTAAATTAGAAAGAATATATTAATTCGTCCGCGTTGACGTAGTATGAACAAAAAAATAAAAAAACGATTTCTGCTATTTAATGTATGTATCTAGGTCTAAGCCACTAATTGCCACTTATATAACCACATAAGAATATGAGCCATATCTACATAAATGCTCATATCTTTCACGGTGGTAATAAATTACCGAAAGAGTATGGTATAACACTGATAGAAATAAATGGTGTAATACATAATGCGACGACGAGGAGTAGTATAAAAAAAACCTACATAGCTACATACTAATTTGAATGCCTCGACATATTTTTTCCTTCCGTCTTCGGGTATTGTGTATAACGTAAACAAAAATAAGAGAGGAGCAACGAGAAATAAATCCTTAACCACCCATTATCCCACTTAAAGTAATAAAACCACGACAATCATCTATTGTTCATTTAAATCCTGTAATGAAAATTTACGAGTTTTCCATTTTCAATTTTTTGACTCTGGTTTTTATGCTTTTTGACTTAATGTATTCTTCAACCTGTCGAGATGTGCTCATATTTATCATCTCTATGTTAGTGATGTGGTGTATGTGTATTTTTTATATAGCATAGGAAGTTGACTGCAATGATGTCACGTCGTAATATTTATGGTCTTCGTTTTGTATTTGGATTTTTGTGCGCTTCGAGGTTCAAGCAAGTTTCACGGCTCTTAGTTAGATGTCAAGGAAATTTAAGATAATTATGTGTTCTGTCTATTACGATGATAGCGTATTGTAAGAAGTTTCCTTCTTTTTTATTTTTAAAGGGTTAGTCGATAATAAAACAAACAAGTAGTAATTTAATTATACACGCATGATTGAGATGCTGGTTAAACTAAAGTGTAATTTTGGAAAATGCAATCCACCGGGAGAATTTTTTGTTGATACAGTTGTCACAATATTGTACTGTATTATATTGATACATAGTTTAGGTGTGTTTATATGTACTATAAGGTCTACTGATACGCACATGAAAGATGGTGGAAAATATTTACCGTCAATGTGTGTTGGTGGTTTAAGTACATATGTTTTTGGTTTTAGTATATAAGATTTTGTTACTTGAATGCAGGTGTTGTTAATCTCTTTGTGTTTTTGTGTATTCACGAAACAACCATGATATTATTGACATCATGCATTATATGAACACAATGAGATTTTGTATATTCGACTCAAATAGGATTTTTATACTTTGTATAATCGAATTGGTTTGAGTCGAATTGGAATTGGGAGCTATCTTAAAAAATTCATTTGAACGGTTTATTTAGGTAGGATTAATAAATTTTTTTTACAGGGTATTACATACTGAATCAAATTGTTTTGTAATTAATTTAATTAATATTATAAACTATAAATTGTCTAAATAAATAAATAAATAGATAAATAAAATGCGAATTTAGAAATGTTGGTTTAAATTAAGTTAAGATTTGATTTTTAACACAAAATGATGAGTTCATTTATGTGAACAAAGTGGAATTATGTTAAATCATTTTGGAAGGCTAAATGTTTTTGAGTTTAATGGTTGTCTTAATGGATTTATTGAAATTTAGATGGTGGGATGTACACACAATCGTCATAATTACGTATATGACACATCGATACATTTTTAAGAAAGTAAGGGTTCATTTTCATTGCATTTATTTATTGTTTTATTTGATTTGGCAGGGAATGAGGTCCGTGAACTGAGTTAAAATTTTGGATATATTTATATTTATTTATTAATTAAGATTAAGAGATCAAATTTCTGAATTATTGATTAGGTGTAGGATTTTGGTGGCGGAGATCTCTTCAATAGGTGAATGATGCTAATTAGATTTTTATTTAGGTAGTCTAATATTTTATAAGTTTTATTTTTGAGTTGCGAAAATGTCTAAGGTGAAGGAAATCATTTGAATATGTACACTATCAGACATAAATATTTGGACGACGTCCGGGATTAATCACTGGAGCTGATTTTGGGGTAGCTGATTTTGCTACTCGTGCAAATTACCGCTCAGGCGACTTTGTAGGGATTTATTTTGATAAGTTTCTTGTCGTTGCAATGCTTTTATTATCAATTTTTTAACGCTTTCATGTATTTCTTTGGAGAGGCTCATTTTTCAACCCCTAAATTAAATTTTTGAATACATAGTTAAAATTTTTATTCTAAAATATCAAAAATATCTTCTGCTAAAATCAATCACTTTATTGGTATTCAATTGTAATTTATATTAATGTTGCTGTTTCGTTAAATATTTATGTATATAGATTGAAATATTATACTAATTAAATGAATAGCATCGTACGTTATCTAGGATAAGGGAGATTCCCTTTTATATGATATTGTAAACTACATTGCATTGCAAAATATTTGAGGTATTGATGAAAATGTTTCAACACTTTTGTCAGTTTAATTTAATTTAATTATATCAAAGTGTCATAGTTTGTTCGGGTATTTTTATTTGATGGTGTAGTTGATATAAAGTATATTTAATTAAATATAATTGTTAGATCGTCTCCAAGCTACAGAAAGGTTAGTGAATTCTCGCTCAACATCCAGAAACTCCAAGCATCCAGCAGTTAGGTAGCGTAGAAATTATATTGTTCTTGTGATATCAATTTATTTATTTTATTTATCACTAACTAATTTATATAAATAAACTTCTATTAATTAAGTAGTAAAGCAATTTAGTTTTCAGTGATACCTGGGAAACTCTATTTGAGTTTTATTAGTAAATCTCATGTTGTAGGTACCTGTAGCACTTAACTAAATTATTGATATTCTAGACTTTTCTGCGTAGTATTATGATCAATGTTTAAATTATATTATACCATATACTTTTATAAATAAATAATTAACTTCAACATTATTAATTTTGTTTTTTCTAGGTCTGTAGGAAATTGCCGATTAGTTTAAATTTAATAGCATGGTTAAATATAGTACAGTAGGTAAACAATTAATTAACTATTTACAGGAGAATGGTAACTAATGGAACAAGTGCTATGAATTTATATTATAAATTTAAAATTTAAAATTTTTAAACAATCTTTTAGAATTTTCAGCCGATTCAGAGCAATAAAAATCCAAAATCTCCAGTTGTGCTCCGATTTCTGTTCTTCATACCTTTAATGAAAGGTTTCGGGGCCTGTAACTGCTGCGCAAATGATAGGTCACGAGACCTGTAATTGCTATACCATACATTTCGAAGAAAGTTCGATTAGAAGAAAATCACTAGCTCAGCCGATTCAGAGCTGTAAAAATCCGAAATCTGCAATTGTGCTCCGATTGCGGTTCTTGATACCTCAAATGATAGGTCTCGGGACTTGTAATTGTTATGCCAAACCGCGTTAAAATTGGTTGATTATTTCCATACATTTCACAGAAAAATCGATTCGAAGAAAATCACCTTACTATAGCTCAGCCGATTCAGAGCTGTAAAAATCCGAAATCTGCAATTGTGCTCCGATTGCGGTTCTTGATACCTCAAATGATAGGTCTCGGGACTTGTAATTGTTATGCCAAACCGCGTTAAAATTGGTTGATTATTTCCATACATTTCACAGAAAAATCGATTCGAAGAAAATCACCTTACCATAGCTCAGCCGATTCAGAGCTGTAAAAATCCAAAATCTGCAATTGTGCT